>BSBM01000456.1:46107500-48507500 GCA_027924585.1 Larix kaempferi | reverse complement strand
CTCTGTAGGCTTCCTTAAGGATAGTCTCCCTAATATCTCCCTCCTCGGGAATATACATCCTCCCTTGAAATTGTAACAAACCATCGGCTTCCAACTCATAGCCTTCAAACTTAGGTTCCACCAGTTTCCCACTCTGGAGTGCTGACATGACCTTTAAGTACCAACTATACCCAATTAGTTGTCCTGAAACTCTTTCCCTCAAATCAACCTTCAAAGGTATAAGAGAGAAAAATCTTGGTTTTCTGCTTAAGGCATCAGCTACCACATTCTCCTCCCCTTTGATATATGAAATCCCAAATCCTCGAAGCTAGCATCACCACAGCCAACTCTAGGTCATGGGTAGGGTAATTATCTTCATGTGTTTTTAACTTTCTCGACACATAAGCTATTGCCCCACCTTCCTGCATCAACACTGCACCCAAACCTTGCCTTGAAGCATCTATGCAAACTGTGAATTCTTTCTCCATATCTGACACTCGTAGAATCAGTGCACTCATCAATAGTCTTTTCAACTTGGCGAATGTGATATCGCTTTCATCCGTCCATTCATACCTAATGCCTTTACATTGTAGAGTAGTTGTGGGTTTTGTGTAATACCCCAATTTTGACCCTTATAAAATATTGGCTTCTAATATAAATATTGTATACATGTGATGTATGTTTCCCTAGCGTGGAGCTCAAGGCCAAGGCCCTGCTAGTGTATGTTCGAATTTCATTTAAAATGGACAAGCATTAATATTTTGTTACCCATGTGCTATTAAGCCATGGGATATTGTAAATGGATGTAAATATTAAATATTTCAATAAAATACCAAAACTGGCTATGGAAGCAACGAATGAAAAGGGGCCATGTGTATTCCACTAGGGAGTGGTGAGGGGGTTGTGGGGATGAACCATATGCTGCCAAATGTCATTTTGAGAACCCATTTGACTTTCCTTGCTGACATTTAATTCTGTTGTAAGGAATTTGTTGAAGAATTCAGTCCATGGCTTCAATGGAGCATGGGCAGCCCAGAAATTCGTATGGCAAGTATGGGATCTGTTTTTCTTGTACCACAAGTCATTCTACCTCATGGGAATGGGTTCTTCCTCATTCCCATTCCATTGTTGAAGATCTCAGCATCAGTTTTCATCCATTACGAATTCCCAGCAGTGAGAAAAACCAGAAATCGCAACTTTGCAAGAACTCGCGTTTTGAAGAGCCATAAACGCCCAGAATTTGGTATTGATAGTAAAATCCAATGGGGGATCCATAGATATGAACCTTGGGGTGAATTTGAGAGTATTAGATACTTTGAAATCCATAGAAAAACCCATTTTTTATAGCCCATAAGTCCGGTGACGGGATTGAGTTATTTGATCACCGAATTTAGAAATTCCAAGTGTGAATTCTAGAACAAGGGTTAGGAATGCTTGATAAACCCAGTGAAGGCTGAAATCTCAAGTATTTAGCAGCTTGGACAATTCTATGCCCATATTGAAGAGCATTGGAGGGAAGGGACGCCTGAGGGACTGTGTAGCAGAGAAGGGGACCTTCCTTGTGTTGAGTGTGGTAGGTACTGTGGGTTCCTTGACTGTCTGAGTTATATTGAGATGCCTGTAGCTCTGTGGTTGAGCTCACTGGCTTAGCATTGATCTCTTTTGTCTTTTGTATGCTTGATAAACCCAACTGTGTGTTGGCTTAGCATAGTTGTTGACTGAAACCATGGTTGTGAGTGAGCCCATCTAGTTCCTCCTTAGTGGATACACAACCCAGCTCAGGGGTGATCTCTCAGTTGAAAGAATATAGGTTGGATAGAGATCTATGGTTGGGTGGAACGTTGCTCTCACATAGCCAGTTGTTGGACAACTTCATCTCAAGTGTTCTTTGTGGTTGAGTTATGTTAATTCTGTGCTCTGTAATGTTTTAATTAATTACTTTTGTGTATATGTTGAATGCATGATGAAACTATGTGTGTATATAGTGCTTAATTCCGTTGTGTTGTTGAGTATGAATATGGATACATAAGTTTTTATTTATCCATGAATTTCTTAGTGATGTATGGGGATGAGATTGCCAATAAGTCCGATATGTTTGGTCATGTTTCCTCCCTTGCATTGATGGATGGAAGGGGATGTGACAGAGTGGTATCAAAGTCCATGTTGCAGCACTAGGGCTGCTTGGGCCAAACTCTGAGTTTGCAGACAAGTAACAGAATGTTTTAACGTGGTATTGATGAAGTTGGGGAGTCATTTGGGAATGGGAAAATGGCAGAATCAGAGTTCTCAGTTGGGGTAGAGGACCACACAGGTGCATAGAGCTCTATAAGAGCTTTCCAATGGTACCCCAACTTGTCTCATTTGGCTAAGGGACAAAGGAGATATGAACCCCGCAAGTTGCAGGAACGGAGGTGTTTCTGCAGTTGCGGATTTCGGGATTTCAGGAACGTTTAAAATTGCGTTTTGGATTTCCGCAATTCCGAACTCTCAATTTCGGGATTTCGGGATTTCAGGTTGCAGGAACACAAATTTTTGAAAATTGCATTTTGGATTTCCGCAATTCCGAACCCGCAATTTCGGGATTTCGGATTTCGGATTTCGGGTTGCGGGAACGCAAATTTTTGAAAATTGCGTTTTGGATTTCCGCAATTCCGAACCCGCAATTTCGGGATTTCGATTTCGGGTTGTAGGAACGCAAATTTTTTAAAATTGCGTTTTGGATTTCTACAATTCCACACCCGTAATTGCGGATTTCGGATTTTGGGTTTCGGGTTGCGGGAACGCAAATTTTTGAAAATTGCGTTTTGGATTTCCGCAATTCCACACCCGCAATTTTGGATTTCGGGTTTCGGGTTTCAAGTTCGGGTTAAAAAAAAAAAGTAGAGCCAGGAAAAGGGTTTTTGGATTACAGGAGCATGCGGGATCAGAATTGGATGAGTTCAGTGGCGTTCTGAGGCCATTAACAAAGGCCTTGGAAGGTCTAGTGAGGATCCCGAGCCCATTATGCTTCAATTTGGCATAAATTTGGGATTAATGGCTTTTACAAATCGGTGTCCTGACGCTTGACAGAAGGTTGGATTGAATCGAAACTGATATGGAGCGGTCATGGAGTAGGCACAATGTTAATTTTGGAATTTTGGAGCCAAACTCCAAAGGATATGGAGCCGGGTGAGTGTGAAGGCCAAAAAGCACTATTCTGGGCCACTTTTTGGAGATTTTGAAAAGCTTGCAGTGGATGAAAGTGATCGTGTAATTAGGATTCAATAAATTTACTGAACTCAACATTTCATATTCTCAGTAAAACAGACATTTTCCGTTAGACAGAGATTTTCTAGAAATGCTCAGTTTGGGAGATAGCCATTTTTGGCTCAAAATCTTGAAAATTTGGAAAATGTCAAAAGTTAAAAGTAGACAAAACCAGAATTTTATAGAAGATGAATGGAGCATCGGAACAGAGATACGCGAGTTGCTGAGTGTTCCTTGTTGTATGGAATAACTTCGCCCAATAGAAAAGTTTTCCTAAATCGTCCTAGATTTGCTTCCACAGGTGGCTGAAGTTGGCATTCCATACCAAAATACATCTATGTGTAAAAGTGCAGAATTTTGGTAAAAATTGTCATTTTTGAAGTGATGTAGTTTCCACACCCGAAGTCGGAATGGAGTACGAGGACAGGCATTGGAAATCTTGTCCAGCAGGTAATAATGGTACATAACCAGAATTTGAATGAGTTTATCATGTACCATAGATATTTAGAGCATAAAAGTACCAGTGACTGTTTTGACAATATGGGCAATTTCCAGAATTGCATGAACGAGCAAAAGAAATGAATGCATAACAGCTATGTGAATTATTCCATGAGTTGATTATGTTAAATATTGATTGTTGTATATTTCTATATGCATTCTTATGATGTCTAACAAATATTTTCATAATGCACAGTGCATGCAGCTCATAAGATTTAATAGTGTAGCAAAGATAGCTTACAGGAAAAATGGTGACCATAAATGATGCTCAGGATCCTTATGAGCATGAAGAAGATGTGCTAGGAGAAAATGTGCAAGAAGGGAATGCTAATACTGAATCTAATGAGAGAAGGGAGCAAGTAACTCCTCAGAATTTGGTTGAAACCATGGTGAGCTTCAATGAAAGATTGATGAAGGATCATGGAGAACAAAACCAACTCAATGCTGCTATTTTGCAAAGCGTCATTGATATGCAGCAGAGGATAAACCTTGGGTCGAACCCAAGCAATGTAGATGAAGAAGGAAGAGATGCAGAAAGTTGCTTTAGAGGTCCTTCAAAGAATAGGACTCCAAGCCCAAGGAAGAGTTCTATGAGCAAGAAGCATAGAAAACCTTCCTCTAGATATTCTTCTAACAAATCATGTGACTCCAAATATTCTCAAAGAAGTCCAAGGCATATGCCCAGGAATTTTAATGGAAGAAAGAAGTTCAAAGGCATCCCACAGGGAGAATTCAGGAAGGAAATGCCTCCCACATTTGATGGAGAAGATAAGACTGGCCAAGAGGCAGAGGCATGGCTTCTTGGAATGAAGAAATATTTCAGAATTCAAGATTACTCAGGAAATGAAAAAGCCAGAATTGCCATTTACAATCTAAATGGCAGAACTTCAATTTAGTGGGACAACCTCTTGCAAGTGAAAGGGATCAGTGAAAGGAAGATCAGTTGGGAGAGATTTAAGAAGTGCTTCAAGGAAAAATACCTTTCTACTAGGTATTATGATAGTAAGAGAAAAGAGTTCAATGAACTCAGGTTGGGACAAAAATCTATGGAAGAACATGTCCATAAATTTTTGGAATTACTGAGGTATGTGGATTACATTAAGGATGAGAGAGTAAAAATCCAATGCTTCTTTGGGAGTCTACCACAAAGTTTTAGAGATAGAATTGAATTTGATAATCCACCAAGTCTTGATGAAGCCATTAGAATGGCAATGCATTGCTATGAGCAGAATAAAGAAAAATAAGAGGTTAACCCAGCATGGAAAGGAAATCCAAGAGGGAATTTTGATCAAAAGAAAAGTGGCTTCAAACTACCATTCAAAATTCATCTCAGAACCTTTCCACAGGGGCAGCAAGCAAGGAGTGGATTCAAGCCAGTAGTAGTAGGAGATAAAGCATCAAAAGGACCACTTCAGTATTGGGGATGTGGACAAAACCACATGCTAAAAGATTGTCCACATCGGAAGGAGAATCCCCAAAGGTTGCACAACTTAAAGGGAGAAGATACAGTGGAGGACATGGCAAGGGAAACGCCTCGAATTTATGCAGCATTGGATAATCATTAGGTAGATCATCAATCATTGGTGGTGGAAGTTGAAGGTAAGATTGCTAAGCAATCTATTTCTGTTTTTATTGATCCATGATCTACTCATGGTTATGTTTCTCCAAAAGTGGTTGAAGGTTGTTCTCTTAGAAAAGTGAAGCACAATAAGTCTTGGCTAGTTCAATTAGCCACAAGGACCAAGAGAAAAGTTAGTGTAGTGGTGGAGTGCCCCATCGAATTGAATGGACTCCACACACATGCAGATTTAAATGTACTACCATGAGGATCTTATAATGCCTTAATTGGAATGGATTGGTTGGAAAGACATAGAGCCAAGTTGGACTGTTATGAGAAAGCAATTGAGTGTATTGATAAAAAGGGAAGGCCAATATTGGTAAGAAGAATACCCAAGCAAGTTTCAATGAGACAAATTTCAACCTTACAGTTGAAAAAGTTTTATAATTAGAAAGGTTGTCAACTATATGCAGTTCATATATCATATTCGTCAGAGGACAAAGGAACAAGGATAGAAGACTTCCCATTGTTGCAAGAATTCCAAGATATGTTTCCGGATGAAGTGTCGGGACTACCACCAAAGAGAGACATTGATTTTATCATCGATCTTGATCCAGGGGCAGCGCCGAATTCCAAAGCTCCTTATAGAATGAGCACACTGGAATTGGTAGAGTTGAAGATGCAGCTACAGGAGTTAATGGACAAGAGGTATATCAAGCCTAGTGTGTCTCCTTGGGGAGCACCGGTGTTATTTGTTAAGAAGAAGGATGGGACTTTAAGGCTTTGTATTGATTATAGGCAGCTAAATAAAGTATCAGTCAAGAATTAGTATCCACTGCCAAGAATTGATGACTTGTTTGATCAAATGAAGGAAGCTAAGGTGTTTTCAAATATTGACTTGAGGTCTGGGTACCATCAAGTAAGGATTAAGGAGGAAGACATCCACAAGAAAGCTTTCAAAGCTAGATGTGGTTGTTATGAGTTCACTGTGGTGCCATTTGGTCTTACCAATGCACCTACTACATTCATGTGTCTCATGAATAGTGTCTTCAGCAAATATTTGGATAAGTTTGTGATTATGTTCTTGGATGACATTCTTGTCTATTCAAGGAATGAAGAAGAACATGAGGAGTATCTAAGGATGGTGCTGCAAGTCCTTAGAGAACATCAAATATATGCCAAGTTAAGCAAGTGTGAATTTTACCAAATGAAGGTGTAATATTTGGGTCATATCATTTATGAAGAAAGAATTGCAGTTGATCCAAAGAAGATTAATGCCATCATGGATTGGTCTACTCCGAGGAACGTTTCAGATGTGAGATCTTTTATGGGCCTTGTTGGTTACTACAGAAGGTTTATTGAAGGCTTCTCCAAGATAGCTCATCCAATCACTCCATTGCAAAGAAAGAATATCAAGTTTGTATGGTCAGAAAAATGTGAGAAAAGTTTTCAACGGTTAAAGGAGTTACTTACCAGCATTCCTGTTTTGAAGATAGCGGATCCAAAGAAGGATTTTGTAGTGTGCACAGATGCTTGAATTTAAGGGCTATGTGGAGTGCTCATGCAAGAAGGAGTTGTGATTTGCTATGAGTCAAGAAAATTAAAAGAGCATGAAAATAATTATGCCACACATGATTTAGAATTAGCAGCCATAGTACATGCTCTCAAGATGTGGAGACATTATTTGTTGGGATGAAGATTTGAGCTTAGAATAGACCACATGAGCTTGAAGTATTTATTTGACCATCTAAACTTGAATGCTAGGCAAGCTAGATGAGTGGAATTTCTTTGTGAATTAGATTTTGAAATTAAGCATGTAAAAGGGAAAGAGATTAAGGTTGCAGATGCTCTTAGCAGAAAATTTCATGTTGCAACATTAAGTGTGTGTAAATCAGATTTGAAGACAAGAGTTCTTAAAGCCCAAAACAGTGATGAAACTTGCCTTCAAATTAAAGAGAAGTTGCAGCAAGGTAATGTGGATGAAAAGTGTGTGGGATATCAGCTTGGTGAAGATGATATCCTCATCTACAAAGATAGACTGTACATTCCAAATATTATAGATTTAAAGAAGCTAGTGATGGATGAAATACATCAGATGCCATACTCTAGACATCCAGGATATCAAAAGACTGTAACAACAGCAAGAAAGCAATACTTTTGGCATGGTATGAAGAAGGACATAGCTGAGTGCATTGCTAGGTGTCAAAAGTTCCAACAAGTCAAGGAAGAGCACCAACATCCAGTAGGATTGTTGCAGCCCTCACCCATTCCAGAATGGAAGTGGGAAGTGATCTCTGTCGATTTTATAACAGGTCTGCCCATGACAGTGAAGAAGCATGATTCAATCATGGTTGTGGTGGAAAAGCTATCAAAGGTATCTCACTTTATTCCAGTCAAGTCCACTCACAAGGCTAATGACATTGCAAATATCTTCATGAGAGAGATATTCAGATTGCATGGGTTGCCTAAGGCAATAATTTCTTATCGTGATACAAAGTTCACTTCCAATTTTTGGAAGGGATTATTTCAGGAATTGGGAACTAGGTTGAATTTCAGTACAGCATATCATCCTCAAACATATGGCCAAACTGAGAGAGTGAATCAGGTTCTTGAAGACATGCTAAGAATGTATGTGATGGATAAACCATCCAAGTGGGAAGATTACCTACACTTGGTAGAATTTGCATACAATAATGGACATCATGCCTCATTGGGAATGAGTCCATTTGAGGCATTGTATGGCAGGGGATGCAGGACTCCAGTGAATTGGGATAGCCCGGTGAATAAGATAGTGCTTGGACCATAGATGATTAAGGAAATGGAACAGGAAGTTGTTAAGATCAAGCAGAATTTAAAGGCATCTCAGGACAGGCAGAAGAGTTATGCAGATTTGAAAAGAGTCCATAAGGAATTTCATATTGGGGATCATGTTTATTTGAGAGTGAAACCAAGGAAGAGTTTTCTCAAGTTGGGGATTTGTGCCAAATTGGCACCAAGATATTGTTGGCCATTTGAAGTCCTAGATAAGATAGGGCCAGTTGCATATAGAGTTGCATTTCCTGCTAATATAAGAGCTCATAATATTTTCCATGTATCTTTGCTTAAGAAGTATGTACATGACCCTAATCATATGATTGATTGGAATGTGATACAGGTGGAACCCGAGGGAGAGTTCCAAGTAGAGCCTATGTGCATCCTCGACAAGAAGGTCACTTTGCTCCGGAACAAAGCCATCGGGTAGGTAAAGGTCCAATGGGAGCACCTTAGTCCTGATGAGGCTACATGGGAGCTGAAGGATTCCATGAGAGAAACATTCCCATTTTTATTCAGTTTTGAGAACATCGAGGATGGTGTTGTTCTAAGGGGGAGGCGAATGTAATACCCCAATTTTGACCCTTATGAAATATTGGCTTTTAATGTAAATATTGTATACATGCAATATATGTTTCCCTAGCATGGAGCTCAAGGCCAAGGCCCCGCTAGTGTATGTTGGGATTTTATTTAAAATGGAAAAGCATTGATATTTTGTTACCCATGTGCTATTAAGCCATGGGATATTGTAAATGGATGTAAATATTAAATATTTCAATAAAATATCAAAACTGGCTATGGAAGTAACGAATGAGAAGGGGCCATGTGTATTCCACTAGGGAGTGGTGAGGGAATTGTGAGGATGAACCATATGCTTCCAAATGTCATTGTGAGAACCCATTTGACTTTCCTTGCTGACATTTAATTCTATTGTAAGGAAGTTGTTGAAAAATTCAGGCCATGGCTTCAATGGAGCATGGGTAGCCCAGAAATTCGTATGGCAGGTATGGGCTTTATTTTTCTTGTACCACAAGTCACTCTACCTTATGGGAATGGGTTCTTTCTCACTCCCATTCCATTGTTGAAGATCCCAGCATCAGTTTTCATCCATTACGAATTCCCAGCAGTGAGAAAAACCATAAATCGCAACTTTGCAAGAACCCACGTTTTGAAGAGCCATAAACACCCAGAATTTGGTATTGACAGTAAAATCCAATGGGGGATCCATAGATATGAACCTTGGGGTGAATTTGAGAGTATTAGATACCCAGAAATCCATAGAAAAACCCAGTTTTTATAGCCTAGAAGTCCAGTGACGAGATTGAGTTATTTGATCACCGAATTTAGAAATTCCAAGTGTGAATTCTAGAACAGAGGTTAGGAATGCTTCATAAACCCAGTGAAGGCTAGAATCTCAAGGATTTAGCAGCTTGGACCTTTCTATGCCCATCATGAAGAGCACTGGAGGGAAGAGACACTTGAGGGACTGTGCAGCAGAGAAGGGGACCTTCTTTGTGTTGAGTGTGGTAGGTACTGTGGGTTTCTTAACTATCTAAGTCATCTTGAGATTCTTGTAGCTCTGTGGTTGAGCTCACTGGCTTAACATTGCTCTCATTTGTCTTTTGTATGCTTGGTAAACCCAAATGTGTGTTGGCTTAGCATAGTTGTTGACTGAAACCATGGTTGTGAGTGAGCCCATCTAGTTCCTCCTTAGTGGATACATAACCCAGCTCGGAGGTGATCGCTCAGCTGAAAGAATATAGGCTGGACAGAGATCTATGGTTGGGTGGAACGTTGCTCTCACATAGCCAGTTGTTGGACAACTTCATCTCAAAGATAAGTGTTCTCTATGGTTGATTTATGTTAATTATGTGCTCTGCAATGTTTTAGTTAATGACTATTGTGTATATGTTGAATGCGTGATGAAACTGTGTGTATATATAGTGCTTAATTCCCCTGTGTTGTTGAGTATGAATATGGATACATAAGATTTTATTTATCCATGAATTTCTTAGTGTTGTATGGGGCTGATATTTCCAATAATCCCAATATGTTTGGTCATGTTTCCTCCCTTGCACTGATGGATGGAAGGGGACGTGACATTTTGCGATTCTTGAGAAACCCTCAACGAACCTTCTATAATACCCGGCTAACCCCATGAAGCTTCTCACTTCATGCACATTCTTTGGCATGGGCCAATCCATTATGGCCTTCACCTTCTCAAGGTCCACTAAAATTCCCTCACCGAAAATTATATGCCCTAGATAATGGATCTCCTTCTAATAGAACGAGCACTTGGATAACTTACTGTACAACTTGTGCTCCCTTAAGCATGACAACATTATTCGCAAGTGTTCCTCGTGTTCCCATTCATTCTTGGAGTAGATAAGTATGTCATCCAAGAAGACTTGCACAAACCGATCTAAGTATTTTCGAAACATGCTATTCATGAGACTCATGAACACAGCTGGGGCATTGGTCAAACCAAAGGGTACCATTACAAACTCATAGTGCCCAAACCTGGTTCGAAAAGCAATCTTAGGTATATCATCGTCCATAATTCATAGCTGGTGGTAACCTGATCGCAAGTCGATCTTTGAGAAGACTGACGCCCCTTTCATTTGATCAAAGAGGTCATTAATTCGAGGTATCGGGTACCTATTCTTCACTGTGGCTCTGTTCAAATCTCATTAATCGATGCAAAGACGCAAGGAACTATCCTTCTTCTTCACAAATATCACTGGTGCACCCCATGGTGAAATACTTGGTCTAATGAACCCTAGGTCTAGCAGTTCCTTCAACTGCATTTGCAACTCACAAAGTTCTGGGGCCGTCATCCTGTAAGGTGTCTTCGATGTTGGCTCTGAACCAGGTTTTACCTCAATGGTAAAATCAAGTTCTCTCTTAGGAGGTAACCCATGTAATTCCTTTGGAAAAACATCACTGAATTCAGCTAACACTAGGTACTCATCAAAGGAGGGTCCCTTCTCATTGTTTACCGCTTCAACAATATACAACTGACATCCCTGTCGTATACATTACTTTACGTTCATCATGGATATGAAATGTAGGGACACCTTCCGTTTGACACCCTGGATCTCGATGGCCTCTCCTTGGTCATCAAAGCAAAGAACTTTCTTCCTATAACAATCCATGAAAGCTCAATGTTCCTCTAGCCAGTTCATACCTATGATGAGATCATAAGTTCCAAGGGTGGTGACATACACTTTGACTTGTGTAACACACACCCCAAGATCCACTACACACTTGTCGACACTAGGTCCTACCGCTTTCTTTACCCCTGAATCCATTTCAACTAAGTTGAAATCGTCATGCTCGTAGGCTGCCAACCCACAATTGTCTAATGCATATGGAGAAATGAAACTATCTGTAGCACTAGGATCAAACAATATTCTAAGCTTAACATCATTGACCGTACCTGATGATTCCACCACAGTGGATTGGTGCTCTATCTGATGGTTGTGTACTGCCGCCGAGATCTAATGCCTACTACCCCCACTCCCCATTTGAGCCTTTCCTTCTCGATGCACTGTACTAGATCGTAATTCGAGACAGTCGCGCTGGTAATGTGGACCTCCACATCCCCAACAACCAACCTGTAATGGAGTAGGCGAAATAACATGTTCATACCTCTGAGAGGGGTTCCTCCCCCTAGGACCCCTTCCCCTGTCGGCTAATCCTCTAAAATTCCTCACACCCTGGTGAGTTCCTGTGGCTGATTGGGGCACCACCCTAGTTGCCACTGATCTGTCTATCGCTGAAACTCTTAGTGTGCTCCTATTTCCATAGGGAGGTGGCCTCGCATATCCTCCCTGAGGGTAGCTTCGAGGGGCCTTCCCTACAAACCCTGACTGCTGAGAGTTGAATGACCTTATGGGATTTGCACCCAACATCTCCTCAGTGTAATGAGCACAATCTACTGCTTCGGCAACCGAAGTTGGTTTCCACATCCGCACTTGGGCCCTCATCTTGGTATTGAGCCCATACACTAAACGCTCAACCTGGCGTTCATCGTTGTCCAAGTAGGGGACATACTTGACTAATTCCATGAACCTTTATTCATACTCCTCCATGGATAGATGCCTTGTACCAAGGCATGAAGAGCCCCTACTTGTTCTTCCTAGTAGGATGCGGGTAAGTACTTCCACTTGAATTTTTCCACAAACAGTTCCCACGGGACCGTGTCTGGTGTAAGGTGTAGCTTCCTTTCTTGGTTCCCCCACCAATTCAAAGCGGCCCCCTTTAGTTGAAATATGGTCGTCTTGGACTTCGACGTGGAAGTGTACTCCTGCAATGTTAAGCACCTGGTCACCTCTTCCAACCAGGACTCTGCTCGTATCCCTGCTCGACCCCCTAAAAACACTGGAATCCTTATCTTCTAAAGCTCCCTTGTGATATCCTGATGCAGAGGTCTTGGTACTGTATTCACTTATACCACAGGAACTTCCTCCCTTAGTGGAGGGGCCTCCACTTCTGCTTTTGAGGTAACACTTCCTCTTTGCAGTTCTCAGAGTGTTTCGTTTATTGCTTCCAGCGAGCACAATATAAGAATGGTCTCTGGTGATGGGGCTGGCGCATTCGGCTCAGGTAATGCCGTCACCTGACCTCGCCCCCAAACTGCTCGCATTCTTACCATGTTTATCCCTGTAACATGACATAAGATGGTAATCAGCAAATGATGACATGAGGACTATTTACCATTTAAACTCAACTGATAATTCAAAGAGTGCGTTTACGAGCGTTTTTACTCTAAAAGCTATAGTTTTGGGCATTTGATCAGGCCATCTTGAGGCCACCTAGTACTAAATCTACTACAGTAGTTCTACGTAAGTCTTGTATCAGGTTCCACAAAATCCCCATTAGGTCGCAAACTCTACCCTATAGGAAATTCAATTTTCGTTTATTGCCTCGTTTCTCATTAATAATTTTAATAATTTAATACTAGCATATCCTAAGTTGTTTGTGTTGTTTTTTTTTGTCTAAGGTCGTCTTTATTATACATATCTATCTTGGATTATAATCAATGTACTAGCGATCAGCTCGCCTTGTTGATCTCTATGGTGTCTCATTTTCGATATTCTGTGTCCGTCTTGCCCCTTCGACTATATGTCGAAGTTTCGGCAAGCGCATTTTCAAGAGGGAGATAAGCTAATTAATGTTAATTTCAACTTACCATTAATGTTATCTAATGGTTATGTATTTACTTTTTTTTTAACATTTTAACATTCCTTTCATTTAATAATTATTCTACATTACCATTTATCTATTAATGTAACCCCACATTAAAAATTCAACATTAATAATTATTAATTCATGTAATTTAGTTATTATGTAATAATTAACATTAATAACACATTACCCTAGTTTTATAAATCATTACACTAGTATTTTATTAATTAGTATAACCTTAATGATTAACCTTGGTTAATAATTCATCTTCAGATTAAGGTTATGCACGTTAATTAATAATTACTCTTAATTATTATTTCTCATTATTATTTTTTTATTTTTTTTTTACAGAGTTTACTAATCCAAAGGTTTAAACTTAAGTATAAATTGTGTTAAATGTTTATAAATACACAATATAACAAATACTTAATATTTCTAATACATTATACTGGGTTGGCAGGTGCAGGGGGAGTTCTAATGGACTCCGAAGGAAGCAAAGTAGAAGACTACGCTTGGGGGTTAGGAAAACAAACCAACAATCAGGCAGAGTGGCTCGCCATGATCAAAGATATCGATATCACTCAGGAGAAGAACATCCGAAAGCTTGTAGTGATTGGCAACTCTCTCAATGTCATTAAAACTGCCAGGGCTATCATAAGAAAACAAAAAATCCCACTATCAAAATACCGGACTCTTCTCGCTCGCTCGATCAACTCCTACAACTATGACTCACTTTCCTTTTTTCATGTCCTAAGGAAGAATAATGTTGCGGCCGATATCATGGCCAATCTTGGGGATAGGAAGAACTGTGGTGTGTTAACAAGAAATGGAGCACACGAAAATTTGGCGTGGGTGCCTTAGTGGCTTGTATGGCATTAGTGGGTGCCTTAGTGGCACAGGAGACGTGTTCAAAAGCGAACAGAGACAATTAAATTCCAAATCCACTTTGGATCCAGTTGAGAATCCCCAAGCACAAAGAGGCGGCATGGCTTGTCAGGCCACACCTGTTCCGCATGTAGGAGGCTTAATTGACAAGAAGGCAGGGTGGCATATATGCAGGGGAACGTTGGCGATCGATTCCCGGAGTGATCTTCTATTGTTCTTCTGCTCGCCACTGTCATTGTGTTATGTTAGCTCTGCGGTTCTTCGTCTCATGATGGATAGAATGAATGTCGGGAGCGCTTCAGGGCTATGCCTTCCGACTCTCCAGTGTAAGACTTGTCTGGCAAATTTGCAGGTCTCTGCAGGAGGAATTGGGACACAGTGTTTCCCGTTGGCTATTGATTTGGTTCAAGGAAATGGGGAGAAATATTTTCAAGGGGCAGTGGGCATTCTGGAAAAGTGTGTTCGTCGGACAAACACTGAAATTGGTGGTGGCAATTCGCAGATGGAACTAACGTAAAGGAAAAGGTTGCGTCTCAATGTAGGCTACATTGGCTACGAGCAGGAGAACAACAAGAATTGGAAAAACATGGAGGAAGGTCTCGGTCAACAGAAAAACCTGGCTCTGCACCTGGTCAATGAAAATCCAAGGGACACCAAGTTCTGGAATGTGAATGGGGGTGATGGAGTCCTTGGGAACCTTGACTCCCCTCGCGACCCGGAAAGCCATCCGCCAGGAGTGCTCTTGCACCTGCATGATATTGATGCACAGGTTGGATGGTTAAGGGGAGAAAGCAAGGACATCAAGAAGGTCATTTCCCAGTTGGCCACCTTCGTCTAGATATCCAATTCGGACATCAGAGGTAACAATGTCAAAATGCAAGAATTCTTTGAAGGGTTGGTAAGAAAAATTGATTCCCAGCATAGTGGGTTAAGGATAGTGGAGGCCAATTTCGACTGCATTCGTACCAGCAAAAGCAATAGTCGAGCAGTTATTCTGGGAATAGAAGACAATGAAGACGTTGCGTCCAGAAGGAAGAAAAAGAAGACCCTGTCTCCCAAAACCTAAAGAAGGCCATTCCTCTATGAAGCTGCTTTGTTTTATGTTATGTTTAATGAAGGTCCAGTTACCTGTGAAGCTGTCTAAGTTATGTTATGTAAGCTATCTATTTGAAGTTAATATGTTTTTAGAGGTGTCTTTTCCCATCATTTTCTCTGGTAGGTCTAGAATTTGGTCTATAGTTGTCGGCATGTAGTTCTGAAGGAGTCCAGAGGTGCCTATTTCCCTCTTTTGTCAAAAACTTTGGTGAGTTGAATTTCTCAGACTGGGAGAGGTGAACTTTCCCTCCTTTTGATGGGTACAATCTCCCAACTTTTTGTAACCTCATTTTGATTTCAATATATATATTCCAACCGTTACTGTAAAAAAAAAAAATCTAATACATTATACATAATAAAAATATATATATACTATATACGATTTAAAATATACATATATATATATATATATATATATTTTTACATAATTAACATATATATATATATATATATATATGTTAATTATGTAAAAAAAAAAATATATATATATATATATATATATATATATATTTACATAATTAACATATATATATATATATATAATAATTTTTAAATAAAATTTTGTTTTGTTTTATCCAATCCTCTCCCTAACCCGAAGTCGACTAGCAGGAAGGCCACGCGGACGACATGCAAATAAAACAAATAAAAAAAGAACCCCTACAAGAAGGGAAAAACCCTAGCGGTGGGTCATTCCTTCACCCCGTTTCTCGCAGACTGCCAACTCTACTCCTTAATAGAGGAACTCTACAACCGTCGGGACGAGCTCCACTCCATTTATTTTCAGCTCAAGGCGCTGCATGTTTTTAAGGTATATCTCCTCGCTTGTTTATTTATTTATTTTTAGCTAAGGATTTTTTTTTACAAGTTGTAGAGGGCAAGCGAGTGGCTCTTCCTCAGCGTAGAGGTGCACAGAGGTAACCGATTCTCCCTCCTCGCCCGCTTCCCCACCTGTGCACATCTTGTGGCTTGGCATCTCTCTCTCTCACGCGTGCATTAGCGGACTCTCCGCAGGTTTCTCTCTTCTGCATAGAGTGACCCCACATACCATTTATCTTATCGGTGGCTCTCAGGTCTCACACGCGAGCAGGTCTACATGCTCCTCCTCCCACACGCTGAGCCACTCCTCCCTCACACCACAATGCCCAGGTCTCTCCCTCTCCGTGCAAGCTGCCTCTCTCCCTTTCCTACACCCACCGATCGGTCGTGCCCTCAGGGTTGCTGGCTCATGGCAGCCACAAGGGCTGCACCCTGGCTGGCCCATGGCCACCATAGGGGCTGCGCCCTAGCTAGCCCATGGCCGTCAGTTATGCCCTGGCTGGCCCATGGCCACCACAGGGGCTGTGCCCTGGCTGGCGCATGGTCGTGCCATGGCTCAGGCCAGTGAGCTCCAACGTAAGTTTTTTTTTATAATCCTAATTTTTTTTTTTTTGAACTTTGAAATTTTAAAAAAAATTTAAAATTTTTTTTTTTTTTAGTTCATATATACCTATATATATGTTAAAAAAAAATTGTTATAGTTTAGTTTTTTTTTAAATAAATCCTTTTTTTTTCTTATTTAAATTTAAACTAAATTTAAATTGAAGTTAGAGATTTTTATTTTTATTTTTATTTTACATATATATATATGTATAAAAACATTTGTTTTTAATTTAAATTTAAATTAAAATAATTTTAATATTAATTTGAGATCTTAGAAAAATATATATATATATACCATTTTGTCCATATATATATATATATTTCCGGTTTAGGACCCATGTCCATTAATACTTATATATATATATATATATATATATATATATATATATATATATACAGGGGCAAAGGAAAATATGGGCTCATTAGGGTTTTGGGGGCATCCTCGGCTCCTGTAGCCCTATGGGGTTGCACCCTGTTCAATCATGACGATCGTACCAACAGTTAGCAGCTCGGATCTCGAGGCCTTAACATGTCAGGAATACCACACTATCGATTTGGTGGACTACTCGGCGGATCCTCTGGAGGGTAAACGACTTTTCACCTCCCCTGCCGTTATTTTTAACCATTCTCCCCACTGTAATTTTTCCCCGGTTTCCTTATCGTCGCTCTCACTGTTGTTTTTCGAGGCCCTTAACAGTTTGATAACATCGGGAGGGGCGAACTCGATGGCAATTTCATCTCCCCTCCACTTGTCACCCTTAGTGGACAGTTTCACATCTAGTGTTTTTAACCCTGACGGTTTCTCGAAATTAGGGTTTGCAGGTCCTCTCCCAAATTTTTTTGGTTTACCGTCCCCGGGGGACTCCATAACCCTAAATTCCACCATCGTCCACTCTGAACCGCTCTCGGATGCTTGGCCCCCGAAAATTGCTGCTCTTTCTGATCTAGGGGTCTGTGATTTTCCCTCTGGTGTTTTCACAGCGCCGCAGTCACTACCGGTCCATTTGGAAAATTCCTCCCCGCTGGTTCCGGAAGACTTCATCAACTCCTTATTTAGCTCTCCCCCTCATGTAGGCACTACATCGACACCCTTGGGCTTGGAAGGAAACTTACCTAACCCTCTCCCCACTGAGTCTCATCAGGAATCCTCTCCGCCGCGTAAACAGAAGGGTAATTTCTTAAAATGCGCGCGAGATAGCATAAATCTGATCTGTGGGAAAAACGTCTCAGTGGCAAGCTCTTTGAACATGGCAAAGACGGCACTAGTTGGACGCGCCTAAGGGAAAATCCACGCTTGTAGGATCTCGAACGATGGATCTCAGCACATTGGCAATACCTCCTTGGAAAAAAACTGAAGATTATGGTATTATCCCGTGGTTGGTTTGTCTTCAAATTCAACTTGCAGGAGGATGTCCATCTCATTCTTGCATCACACTGGAGTCTTGGTAACACGCCTATACTGTTTAAAAACTGGACCCCCATGTTCGATGCGGACACAGAAAAATTTGATGTAATCCCGGTCTGTAATATGGACTCCTTCAAGGATATTGGAAATGAGTTGGGCGCCTTCATTGATGCAAATATATCTTTTTTACAAACTCGAATATTCTCAGTTGTTCGTATTCTGGTTGCTATCAATGTACGTGAGGGTCTACACCCACATATCTCTTTTACCTGGGATCTTGCATCTCAGACTCAGATATTGGATTACGAGGGCATCCCTTTCCGATGCCATCGTTGCCATGGAATTGGTCACCTTGCAAAACATTGTAGACTCTCCTTCCAGCCAAAGCTGGATAAAACTCGCAAACGGACTGAGGGAAACCCTCTAGGTCAATCAAAGGAGGCCAGACCGGAAGTCACAATTGGTATTCAACAGAAGAGCACTACAGGTGGAGATACAGCAGTGGATCGATCGGTACCTTATAATGCATCTCCTTCAGCTTTGCTTACTTCTCAACGGGCCCTTGAGGGTTACACTCCAACACCAACTCTGACAAGCTCTAGTATCACTTCACTCCTTACTCCCATGGGTATGACTGTTTTCACTAATCCTATGCTTTCCACTATCGTTTCTGCTTTGTGCACCATGCATTTGGTTTCCCCTGTTTCACAAAACCACCCCATACCTCTTCCCTCCACTTCCCCCTGTCCACCCTTCTCTACCTTTATGCCTTCACCCAACTTAAGCAGCACTGTTTCCACACTCCCCACTGATCCTGTGCCCTGCTCCATCCGTTTCCATCTTCACAACCATGGCATTCCCTTCCTAAACCATTTCCCTCTCACTACAGGTCTAGGGGCAAACCCTACACCGCGTAAACCTACCCGGGGCAGAGGCCGGCCTACACATTTTGCCTCTACACAACAACAGGCCATATTGGATATGGCAGACAGAACACAACGTTCCATCATTGGGGCACTTAGAGCAGTGCATGCCCAATTAGGGTTTCCCCCATGAAACTTTTGTCCCTCAACTGTAGGGGTTTGGCAAGTAAACCTAAAAAACTTGCCCTACAACGACTAATCACTCTTCAACAACCGGACATTTTTTTACTTCAGGAAACCATGGGGTCAGACATTGATGTTCTGGCTTTTCTCGCATCCACTTTCCCTGCTTTCGATTTTACTGTTGTTAGTGCTCGTGGGCTCTCTGGGGGACTCGCCATGGGCTGGAAGAAATCTACCAATAAACTCATCAACTCTTGGGGCTTCACCTCGGGACTGGGAGTGCAACTATTCCACTCTGTATTAAATACGAACTTCAAGATCATCAATATTTATGGGCCATATGTTGATAGAGAACCCTTCTGGAACTCTATCCGCAGAAACTCCTTGATCACAGGCCAAGATACAATTCTTGGTGGAGATTTAAACTTCACTCTCGGTGCTCATGAGACCTGGGGCCAACAGGCTCAAGGGGATGTCCTCGCGGGTTTTTTTGAGCAACTTCTTTTAGACACTCACCTTATCGATCTTCAACCTCCAACACTGAAACCTACCTGGAATAATCATAGAACGGGGGAGGACTGCATTTCTAAGAGATTGGACCATTTTCTTGTTGCGGAAACACTGGTAAATCAACCGTTCCGAATGCGGCAATGGGTAGACTCTGGAGGCTTCTCGGATCATCACCCCATCTGCCTTGAGCTTCAGGGCAATAATACAAATCCTCCCAACTCATTCAAGCTTTGTGCAGCATGGCTAAGGGAGGAGGAGGTTGCTACCATTCTAAAAAATTCTTGGATCCCTTTCCAGCCTAGAGATGGACTTTTCGCTGCACCACATTTTGTAAAAAACCTCACCCGGATAAAACTTCTCCTAAAAGATTGGGCTCACAAAAAGCGTGAACGGGACACTCTGGAACTCTCTAGGGTTGAATCGGAGCTAGTTTTGATTCAGGATCAGGTTGGGGGTGGTTATGCCTCCTCGGAGTCCACCAAAACTTTAAAGGAATTGGAATGTGCCAAAAACAAATTACTCTTGGCTCAGGAGGAAACTTGGAGACTCAAAAGTAGAGCCATCTGGCTGGAATGTGGTGACGAAAACTCAAAAAAATTTCATGCTTATGCCAAGGGCCGAAAATCACAAAATACCTTTTGGGATCTAAAAAACCCCCTAGGAGAAACAGTTTCCACTTTCGAGGACCTTGCCTTGCTGGGCTCTGCACATTTCAAACAACTCTTCTCGGCACCGAATGGAGCCACTCTTGCAGAAGTGATTCAACTTTCTCAATATTTTCTGGGTGCGGTCACAGAAGAGGACAATCTAAATCTTATGGCAGAAATTACGGAAGGAGAACTAAAATCCACCCTACAAAGTTTTCAAAAGGATAAAATCCCTGGACCGGACGGATGGACCATCGAATTCTTCATTGAATATTTTGACACCATTGGAAATGACCTCCTTCATCTAGCCGAAGAATCTAGAAAGGGTGGACATACTCACCCGCCCCTGAACTCCACCTTCATTGGTCTTATCCCAAAATCCGATAACCCCACCTCCATGGATGAATTCCGCCCCATATCCCTCTATAATATCACCTACAAGATTGTTGCAAAGATCATGGAAAATAGGTTAAAACCTGTTCTCTCAAATTTTATTTCAAAAGAACAGTTCGGTTTCCTGGAAGGTCAACAAATACATGAAGCCATTGGGGTTGCACAGGAAGGCCTACACTCTCAAAAGATCAAGGGATTAAAGGGTGCTATCATCAAAATCGACCTCTCCAAGGAATTTGACATAGTCAGTTGGCTCGACCTTCGAATGCTCATGACCCACCTTGGTTTTGACTATGCATTCATAAAATGGGTAATGAGTTGCATCACCACTGCATCATTTGTTGTTCTCATCAATGGTTCACCTTCTCATTTCTTCTGTGTGGAAAGAGGACTCTAGCAGGGCTGCCCACTCTCCCCTCTTATTTTTCTCCTCGTGGCTGAAGGCCTCAGCTGGGCTATCTCAGATGCCATATGACAAGGTACATTCCATGGTTTACAGATCACAAATAATTTTTGCATCTCTCAATTGCTTTTCGTAGATGACATTCTTATCTTCTGTGATGGCTCCATCGGGGATGCAAACCAACTGCATCTTTTTCTAAATCTCTTCCAAGCAGCAACGGGGATGATCATAAATATTCAAAAATCTACTATCACCCTATATGGCCTCAATGCAGAGGAATTCACCAGGTACACAACACTTTTCCCTTACGAATCTCTCCAGCCCTGTGATGGAATTAAATATCTGGGATTTCATTTAAAGCCAAATGGATATAAAAATTGTGACTGGAATTGGCTCATTGCAAAACTGAAAAAGAGGCTTATGTCTTGGAGCCACAGATGGCTCTCAAGAGCAGGCCGACTGACCCTTGTAAAATCGATTCTCGAAGCTATCCCTATATACTGGATGTCGCTGGCTTGGATCCCCAAAGGGATTAAGGAAAAGGCCAGGAGACTTTGCTTCTGTTTCTTATGGTCTAGACACTAAGAAAACACAACTTCACCTTGGGTCAAGTGGGAGAGGATTGCATTGCCAAAATCTCTGGGCAGCTGGGGTCTCAAAAATATTCATCTATTCGCAAAATCTCTACCTGCAAAGGCTGGTTGGTGTCTCATCAACACTTCAAATCTGTGGACAGAGGTGGTCACTCTGAAATACATTGCACCATCCACCTTACTTCACTGGATCAGAAATCCATCAAAGCCCCGAACTAGTGTATCTGTGATATGGAAAGCGGTTGTTGATTCTCTCCCACTCATCTCACAAGGACTTGCATGGAAAGTGGGAACGGGCTCACAGGTCCGCATTGGCTCGGATCCTTGGATTGGATGTCAAAATCA
Source organism: Larix kaempferi (assembly GCA_027924585.1). Lineage (NCBI taxonomy): Eukaryota > Viridiplantae > Streptophyta > Pinopsida > Pinales > Pinaceae > Larix > Larix kaempferi. The sequence goes on along the minus strand of BSBM01000456.1, from coordinate 48,485,477 downwards.
ACATATTCTTCCGGCACCACTCATATTTTCTCTTCAACAACTCGGCTATTTTCACCTCTCCCATATTGTCGATCCCGCTAATACAAACATTTGGCAACAGGGTTGATTAATAGCGGTGACTCTACAACTCCCAGTGGCCCAACATTATCACTGGGACAATTATATCTCTGCTTTACAACTCTCACATGCCCGCATCTCTGACCTTGATGATGAACTACTCTGGACTCCGGCCTCAAATGGGAAATATGCCCCAAAATTGGGATATAAATTCTTATTGGAGCAATTAAACCCTGGAAACAATAAAAAATGGTGGTGGAAATCCGTCTGGAAGACACACTGTCCGTCTAAAGCAAAAATTTTCATGTGGTGCACACTTGCAAATCGCATTCCCACTTGGGACCGCATAAACAAATGTATAGAGGGACCGGGATGGTGCACACTTGCAAATCACATTCCCACTTGGGACCGCATAAAGAACAAATGTATAGAGGGACCAGGATGGTGCATACTTTGCAAACAAGCCGACGAATCTGCTGCTCATCTCTTCTTGGATTGTGCTTTCAGTCTCAACATTTGGATAACATTAATAGCCTCTCATCAGGATGCAAAACTTTGGAAGGGTCCCTATATTGAAGAGGCATGGAAATCCTGGAACAATTCCCCATCCATGACCTCCATAAGGACACTACCTTTACTCATCTTTTGGGGCATTTGGCTCGCCCGGAACCATCTGATTTTTAACTCAAAACCCACCGCCCCCTCCATTCTGATCAGCCATTCCCTCTCTATCCTCCATCATTTCCCACAATCACTCCCCATCACCCATCCACATAATCCCACTGCTGAAGTCATCATCCCAAACTTACCTTCGGCATACTTCGATGGTGCATCCCAAAATAATCTTTGTGGGGGGGGTGCCATCCTTCACCTCTCGAACACACACTCTTTTAAGCTCCACATGGGATTGGGCAGTGGCACAAATAATTATGCTGAACTGCACACTCTAAAACTACTCCTTCTCTTTGCTCTTGAAAAACAATGCAATAGGCTACAAATTTTTGGGGACTCGCAGCTTATCATCAACTGGATCAACAAGAAACAACAATGTCATCAAATGACTCTACATTATTTACTTGCAGACACACTCAGCATTGCTGCGCTTTTTTACTCTCTCTCTCTTTTGCAATCATGTCTACAGGGAAAGAAATGTGGAAGCAGATCTCTTATCCAAGAAATGACTGACTCTGCTGCACGGTCAGTGGAAGATTACAGAACTTATAAATGATACATTCCATGAATACTATCACAGGCCTTTCTACAAAAGACCACCACCACCTTCAGTTCTTTTTTGACAAGTCCAATTTTTTTTGTAATTATATACTTTTGTTGGTGAAACTCATATATATAGAAATGAAAAATGATATGGATCCTGCGTGATCCACCTGTATATGCAGATATTTAGAGATTTTTTGATACTCGAAGCTGAAAAGCTACTTAGCGAAAAAAGCTCAGCGAAGCTTTTATACAAAATGTAATTTTTGTTATATATAATAAAACTACACTTTTTTCCAAGGAAAAAAAAAAATATATATATATATATATATATATATATATATATATATATATATATATATATATATTATATATATATATATATCTATATATATGTATGTATGTATGTATGTATGTATATGCTTCCTTTGTAATTTAAATTTAGATCAAGTAATATTTAAATTAAAATTTCCCTTTTTTTGCCTATATAGTTTATCTTGTTTCTATTTTTTTTCCCGCGGAAAAAAAAAAAGAAAAAAGCATACTATTGCTATTCAATTACTGAATCAAATAGTACATGATGTCCACTTACATATTTGTCTTCACAAAAAACCAAAAGTATGGTTTTCCAATGATCCCCACAAAACACAAAAAAAGACTTAGTACAATTATCAGAAAACCAAAAAAAAACTCTAGTCAAGAAACTTCATCGAGCCAGAGTCAAGCAGCATGTTCTCACAATGTTCTTCCCACAATAAAATGCCATCTTCACCATCCAATGCCATCTTTGACAGCTGATCTGCCTACGTATTGAATTCTATGTATATATGAGTCAGGGACAAAGATCCGAAGGAACGTAATTCAGACTGAATTCTATTGCACCAATTAACTAAGTTCAGCACCTTCAAATCATATTCACCCTTTGCCCATTTGATCGTAACCCTCGAGTCACCAAATATTTTGACCTTCGCCAACCCAAAGAGATTTGCAACACAAGTAACACACCAAAGTGCTAAAAGTTCAGCCTTCATATTTGTTCCCTCTCCACATTTCAACCGAAGAGTGTAAAAGTGATCTTGATTCAGGAAAATTACCCCTCCCGCTCCGCAATTCCCCAAATTTGCAGCCCCATCAAAATATAGAACTGGATCATCAACAAAAATATGAAAATGCCCAATCTTACCTCGAACAGGTTCAACTTCATCAATCTGGTATTTTAAATAATGGCACAATGCAGAATTGTTTATCTTGTTTCTATATGTATGCATGTTTACATGATTCTGTAAACAATAATATAGTTTTTTTTTTAAAAGAGTTCTAACTCTCCTCTTGTTTCATGCAGGTCCTCTTGTTTCATGCAGGTCTTAAGCCTCCGCAAGAAGTAAATACTTGAACAGGAGTCAAAATTTTGAGTTTGTTCATCTTATTATGTTCTAATTCGGTCGTAGCAAGCCCTTTGGTTCCAGACTTGGAACCATGTCTCTGATACCATATGTTGAGACCCCAACCTGGGTCTACATTATCTCTTAATAAAATCAAATATTTCACTGTTTACAACCTTGTCAAAATTTATGTTTCTGTTTTGTTGGTTTGTGTTCAATTTCAGGTCTGTAAAAATAACATTTATTCTTACAGGTTGCTACATATATATATATATATATATATATATATATATATATATTATGTTATACCTATTTCTAACTATCTATTTCTAACCATTTTGGTTTGTGCGGGTGTAAACAACATAAAAGTCTTGTTTCCATACGTAGAACTAAAAATATGACAAAGTAGAAATGAATATGTACCTGACTGAAAATTACCTCACAATAGCTAGTAGATCCCCTGTGTTGTTGCTGCTCCCTTTTGTTTTCCTGCTTGTTGTGTGTCCTGCAACAAAGCCTTCCCCAAACCTTATGAAACTCAACCAACCCAAACAAGTATGCCACCCTGCCAACTAGAGAGGTCTCGCCAACCATCCAGCTCCAAAGGTACCCCTTTGGACCCCCGAGCCCAAACTGAGTACAAGCCAACCTGCTCTCCCTTCTGAATTTTCTCCAACAAAAACCTCCTTCTCTTCTCTGTAATTTTTCTCCCTGCTCTGTAAATTCTTCAAAAATGTCTAAGGTAAAAGATCCCCTCTTTCTCCTCCCTTCTCCCCCTTATCCCCCATGTTTTGCCGACTCTTCTCCTCCACCATTAATATCCCTATCCTCATCATAAATCCCTCAACCCCCATGTCAGTCCTCGAGCCCTCAACTTTGACTGCCATTAGTTTCCAATATTTTCATATTCCTTCCTTATTTCAAAATATAATATTTTATTTAATCAATATTAAAAATCATATATTATAGTTTAAGTTTTGGGTCAGTTTCTACTAACCGTAAGTGTTTTACACTTACACGTTTCACCTTATTAATTACCAGTCAACCTTGGTGACCTCTTAATTAAATGCTTCTTAATTAATTTATAATTAATTCATAATTACTTTATAATTAATTCATAATTAGTTCACAATTAATTCACAATTAATTCATAATTAATTTATAATTAATTCATAATCAATTATAACTAATTCATAATTAATTTATAACTAATTCATAATTAATTCATAATTAATTTATCATTAATTTATCATTTTCATGAAAAATTCCCAAGTGTGTATCCGACACTTATTGATCAATTTCATATTACATCTATTCGTAAATTATCGTATGTTCTAATTAGCTCCTGCATGATCATCATAAAATTTAATAGATATAAATTAATTCGTATCCATACATTTTAATTAATTATCTAACCTTGCAATTAATATTAACTTATCAATTTACTACTACTTTAATTAACATTACAATAATCATTTAACATGTTAACCCTTAGTCCTTACTAATCAAACTCATTAACATTCAATTAAGTGTTACTAACCAAATGCATTATTTACTATCTAATTTAACCGTAACTTGTTTATTAATCACCAATAGTTAATCATTAATGTACAATAATTAATTATTAAACGACACTAATTAACATTATTATTCATTAATATTTCATGAAATCATAAATATGTAGGCGAGTTATGTAAGCACAGCTACTGCTGACATACCTCGCGTAAGTACACTAACAGTAATAAATCACACACATCAATCATAATCACGAAACTTATTGTTTATTGACACATGGTTTAACATAGTTTGCAAAGTGTCGCCTTTTACCTAACTGCATTTTATTAAGTTACGACAATTCATACATTATTGAGTTACGACACATAATCAATCAAGGTCTTTTTCCCGCACACATAGTTAGACCTTGTTTTTATCCCGACTTCAAGCTACAACTATCTACCTACATCATCACTAACTTCCACATCCTATCCTTTCCTCTGTTGGACTACCCTGAAGTGTCAAGCCATGACCGGACCCAACTAGAACCCGTAAGTGGAAGTGTCGACTACATTGACCAAGCTTCCCCAGCAAGAAACCACCAATCATCATCACACACCTTGGGGAGCACACTGTAGCACAGCCCTCCCATGACTCTGGGCTTCGGGGATAAATGGTGGGTAAATCCTCCACCCCCCTAATGGAACAAGGGACTATGTCTACCTGACATAATAACAACGTTGCACTTGTACTCGGTTTTTCATCATATAACCAATATGGGCAGTTGAGTTTCCTGAAACCCTACCACACCCATGTCATAATATACATTATCATAATAATCATGCGAAAGTAAATAATGCATCACTCGCATACCATTTATCTTTCGAAGTCCATGTCCCCAAGGCTCTCCCACGTCGTAGGATCCAACTATTACTTAGCCTTTTAACCTGTAAGTTTGTCTCTGACATACAGTTTAGCATATCGTGCATAAATCCTCAACATGTACACATACATTTCATCATAACATAACAACAATAAATTCATTTGTTCTCCATGCACCTGGCATAACATTCATTTATTCAACATATAACTGTGACGGTATCCACGTACCCATCATTAAGTAATTCGCATACATGAGATATAATTAACATATGATACATATCTAAACATGACTATCGATCATAATATTAACATCACACACACATATATATATCGACAAAATAATAGAACCATATGTCCACAATGTCTTCAAACCGACGAAGTCTCACAATCAAACAAATACAATATATAATAGTAGTTCAGGTAGTAATGTCAAAATGGGGCGTTACACAAGGTACACTTCTATTAGAACCAGCATGGCACTTGCATCCATGATGAAGTGGAGTTTACACCAGATGGATGTGAAGGCAACTTTCTTGAATGGTGTGATTGAGGAAGAAGTGTACATAGAACAGCCATAGGGATTTGAAGTTGAAGCTAGACAGCCTCACATATGCAAGTTGAAGAAGGCTCTGTATGGTTTGAAGCAAACTCCTAGAGCTTGGTACAGAAGGATAGATAGATTTTTGACGAGCTTGGGATTTACCAAAAGTAAAGCTGACCCTAACCTTTACTTTAAGGTTATGGATGATGAACCTGTCATATTATTGTTGTATGTGGATGATTTATTTATGACAGGAAATGAGAAACAAATTGTAGAGTGCAAGAAGAAGCTCGCTGAAGAATTTGAGATGAAAGACCTTGGATTGATGTACTATTTTCTAGGTCTGGAAGTATAGCAGAACCCAGAATGAATCTTTCTCAACCAAGGAAAGTATGTCATGGAAATCCTAAAAAGATTTGATATGTTGGAATGTAATTCCATGGCCACACCCATGGATACCAACCTGAAGTTGTTAGTTGATGAATCGTCAGAGTTAGTGGATGTGACTCAGTACAAACAGATTATTGGGTCGTTGATGTATCTAACGAATACCAGGCCATATATATTCTTTGCTGTGAACACCCTGAGTCAGTATCTAGTTGAGCCTAGACATGTTCACCTGGTAGTTGCAAAGCATGTGATGAGGTACCTAAAAGGTACAATATACTTTGGTCTATACTATGTTGGAGATCATGACTACAGATCATATGGTTATACAGATGCAGATTGGGCTGGAAGTGTCTCAAATAAGAAGAGCACCTCAGGTGGATGTTATTGTTTGGGATCCACCATGATCTCATGGTTTAGCAGGATGCAGTCCAGTGTTTCTCTCAGCACAGCTGAAGTAGAGTATATAGTAGCTTGTTCTGGTAGTTGTGAAGCCATATGGATTCGAAAATTGATGCCAGGTCTATTTGACCTGGATTGGATACCACGGTGATTCTATGTGACAACCAGAGTTGTATAAATATGACGGAGAACCCATTGTTCCATGACAAGCCAAAGCACATAGAAATCCGGTATTTTTACATACGGGATATGGTACAGAAGGGAGCTATAAAGATCCAGTATGTGAGCACTGATGAGCAAGTTGCTGATGAGTTGACTAAGCCTCTGTCTCGAGTGAAGTTTGAGTACTTCCGTGACAAGCTTGGTGTGGTTCGAAAGGACCTTCCTCGAAAGGGGGAGCAGTGATGATGATGTTGCAGTGGGATTGTGTCATCCATGGACATTAGTCCTAAAGTGATCCGCAGAATTTTGTCTCCATGATGTATTTGCAGTGATGATGATGTTGCAATGGGATTGTATCATCCCTGGACATTAGTCCTAAAGTGATCCACAGACTTTTGTCTTCGTGATGTGGTTAGGATTGTATCATCCCTGGACATTAGTCCTAAAGTGATCCGCAGAATTTTTTCTATGTGATGTGGTTGGGATTGTATCATCCCTAGACATTAGTCCTAAAGTGATCCACAAACTTTTGTCTACGTGATGTGGTTGGTATTGTATCATCCCTGGATATTAGTCCTAAAGTGATCCACAGACTTTTATCTCAGTGATGTGGTTGGGATTTTATCATCCCTAGACATTAGTCCTAAAGTGATACGCATAATTTTGTCTCTGTGATGTGGTTGGGATTGTATCATCCCTGGAAATTAGTCCTAAAGTGATCCACAAACTTTTGTCACTATGATGTGGTTGCGATTGTATCATCCATGGACATTAGTCCTCAAGTGATCTGCAGACTTTTGTCTCCGTGATGTGGTTGGTATTGTACCATCCCTGGACATTAGTCCTAAAGTGACCCGCATACTTTTGTCTCAGTGATGTGGATAAGATTGCATCGTCCTTGGACTTGTGTTCTAAAGTGAGAGGGATTGATCATCCCGTAACTGGATCATGTGTGTTGCAGGTCATGTTGCTTTAGATGATGTTGTTGTTGATTGAAAAATCAAGATGTTATTGCTTATCGAAAGATCAAGAGTTGTTGTTGATCGAGAGATCAAGTGTTGATGTAGACAATCAAGCGATCGAGTGTTGCAGAAGATGAAGATCAAATATGAAGACTCAGTGTTGTAGAAGATGATGCTCCGGTACTGAAGATGTTCCAGTTGTTGATATTGTTGAAGAAAACGTCCGATGATTTATAGATGTATCACCTTGATGTTGTTGATCAGGCTCTCTCTCCTTGCTCCTACATTTGATGTTGTTGTTATCAGTAGAATACCCTTCTCATTAAGGGGGAGTGTTGAAATATTGTAACTTCGAAGAATATTCTATTGTATTCTATTATTGTAATTTATTCAAAGATGTTTTATTCCTCCATCAGGATGTTATTTTGTATTTGGTCATCATAGAGTCATGAGGTAAAACCTCCTTTGTAAGTCGGGTCGATAGAACCCTCCAGAAAATAATATTATATTATTTTGAGTCTTCCTAGGTAAGTCGGCCCAGTTAAGTTTATTGAGGCCGACCTAGTTAATGAAAAAGTCAAGTGGAAGATAAAGTATAAATAGGATGTGCTCCTCATTTGGAAACACACTCACTTGTGTAATTCGCATAGGATATATATATATATATATATATATATATGTGGAGAAGGAGCACTTGTTTGGGGTTTTTTCTTTGTACTTTTGATTGTCTATATTGAGGAAGTTTTTGTTGGGTTTTCTTCCCCTAGAGGGTTTCCCAGGAAAATCTGTGTCTATCTTGTGATTGTGTTTCTTTCAGTGATCATGTATATGCTATTGTTGTGAAATTGAATTGAATATTGGTTTTATCTATCTTAGCATATTGAATCTTAACAATTATCTGTTTCCCTAGTTGTCTTCCTAGGCTTGGCACATCCACATCTACCTATATCAATTATTAAGAAGAAATATGCATGTTATAACCATTATTATGAAATAGTAATAATGTCCATAGTAATTTTTCCAATACCAAAAAGGTAAGCACATGTTTTCATTTCATCTATGAAATATCTATCCAATACTTATCTGCATGCATATTTATTTTCTTTCACAAGGTTATCATGGAAATAATTAAGCTCATTACTCCTCCTAGCGCACTCTTAGCAGTTCTCCCAATCCCTAGCACTCCTCCCCCATCAATGTGCGCAACACAAGGAATGGGGCCCCTTCTCTACATGCAGCCCCTCATGTTATCTCAATTCCCTTCTAGTGCCCATAGGAAAACTAGAGAATATCCATGCTAGGAATCTAGATATCTCATGAATCGCTCATAACAGATTCATTAAATTTGCCTCTTCTCTAAACTCACTGACACTCCAAGCTCGTGCATACCCTTCAGGAGATCCATCATTCACCAAGAGTTTCTTGCACACAAGAAGAGTACATCTTATAGGGTTCTTATGTCCTTGCGTGGGCCTTCTTCATGGGATTTCCAACTTACAATTGCCATCATGGGTTCATAGTAAGTAGATTCACCATCCACCTATGTCATAAACATAAACATACATGTATTAGGAATCACACTTTAAATTCCTAATAAACATACAACAATTAAATTCCTAATAATAACATGAGTTCCACACATAATACTTTGCTTTCAATGGCATAAGTAATAGTCCATGTCTTCGATTTGGCTCACTTTCACTGCCATATCTAATACACCTCTTATTCGTGTAGTCCATCCACTGTGACTATTGTTCATGCATTTCTTTCACTACATTCACAACGGCTCTTGAAATAATCTTAGAACTATGCATTATTAATACTTCCATCATTTCAGGTGTTAACATACTATGGAATGAAATATTAGCTTAACATGCATTTACATAACACATTCAACATACATGCCCACATACATGTATGTATAATCACAAGATTTATGTCATATAATAATTCATACACACTCAATGCACCCTTGCATTTATTCATGAACACCATATCAGGTTCACAAAATTTGATTTACCCTAGTTTATTTTCCCATAGCCAACACACATGGAATGCTATTTACTTTCACATGAATAAATTCTAGATTCCAAATAGTTATAGAGGTACAAGGCTTCCTACCTCTACCACAACATACCTCACCATTTTTTATGGAATAATATTAAATTAGATGCATTCAAACATCATATGCATACCAATTCATGATATTTAAATACCATTAAAGAAATTCTTACCCAATTCCTTTTCTAACGCTTTTGCATTTGGAAAAAATAAATTTCATTACTTGCATGGCTTCCCTCAACACCTTTGAGGTTACCTAATCAGTTGGTCTCTTGCAAGGGATCACACAATCCTTTCACCAACCTCTTGATCATAGATTTATTATCCTAGTCTTTTTCTCACAAGGTTACATGTCATATTCAACCACGTCATTTGCATCTTCAACCATGCTTCAATTATATATGGTCATACAATCATAATCAACCACATTAACTATCATTAGTGGCTCACTGGATATGTAAAACCATACTACTTTTACCATTATGCAATGTCATATGTATACACAAGTGTATTCACATGCATTATGCATTCTATTTTAGTATGCCTACTAATGCATATGCATTTGAGAGATCTAATCTCTTTCATTTCTTGTTGCCATGTTGTCCATCTTCACCATTTGCTACTACAACAACATGGATAGCCTTATGTAGATTCCTTTAACACTGTAGTGGTTTCTTTTGTTGTCTTGAGTTGTATTTAAATTAGCCTCTTTGAATATGCAACTACCTTTTTCCTCAATTTTGAGTTTCCTGTGAATCCTGCCACATTGCCTTTTTACTCCACTTATCCTAAGCAATTATAGCCAAACCCAACTTGTCCATTCATTCTTTCCAATCCATATCAACCCTCTAGATTTTTTTACTACTTCCTTCCTTGGCCAATATTGCCCCAACATTTGCTTTATCTACTCCTTCTAGAAGTTCATAATGTTGCAAAATGTTTCATTCCATCTCCATTTGGAATCCTTTAAAATTCCACTCTCTTTTTCAAGCCATGCCAGGTTCAATTTAACATTTCACTTGCAAGAATTCTTCCTATTTCTATTTTGGAATTCACTATATTGGATTATGTGGTAGTCTTTAGGTTCCATTCAATTATGGAGTTGTCCTTCATTTTTCCGTAAAACTCCTCACCACAATTATGAAGCACATGATAGATCCACCCATTGGAATATCTTATTCAATCAATTTAGCAACTTCCATTTGAGTGAAGGTTTATTATATCTTCTCAATATTTATACATAAGTTGTTGGTCCATATCTTGCAACTCTTATGATCATGCTTACACTTTATCCATATGGGTAATTCACCCATCTCCTATATGAGATGCATTTCCTTTTACCAGATGATATGTTCCTTTTTCCTTACCTACTAATATGTTTAATGTTTGCATTAGCTTCATTGTTGATTGGATATACACAACAACCCACTATAAGGGTCATGAATCCCCACTTATCTTCTCTACTTGCAAGCAACTCCAATACCTTGTCTATGTCTTCCATCATGGCATACCGTATCCACTCCAATCAATACAAGCTCCATTGGATCTGCATTAGAGTTCAAATTGTACATAATAATCCCAACCAATACCTGTAATCCATCATTATTCAATACACCAACAACTTGTATTAATATATTTCTTCCTTCTTAATAAGACATGATTGTCTGAACTGGTCATCACTTAATACTCCATATACCAAACACTTAGTTGGCTTAATCTTGCACCTTTCTAGTTAAACAATAATTTACTATGTTCGCTTTCCCAACCATGCATCTTCTTAATTGTGAGAATGCCATAATAGTGTTCATACCATTATACTGATCCAATTTCACCTTTGATACACTCCTATATCACCATACTATTTTTTTCAAAATATGGGTTACTTTGGAAATTACCCAAATTGACAATTGTCTCGGCAAATTAAGCCCAAAGGCTCTGTTTTATGCACTTTCTCAAATAACTATAAACATATTTCCAAAATAGGATCTATCTGTTACATTCTCCTTTATATTACCTTTCCAACGATTCTAGATATTCTTAATTATGGGTTCTGAGCTAAAATTACAATTTCCCCAAAGTTAGCACTTTTGCCCAATACAATCACGTTCATGCATCTACTTTGAATATCAAAATACCCACTTTTGAGACCTGTACTTGGTATCTACAATCCGTTCCTACATTAAATCTATTAGTTAAACTTTATTTCCAAAATTTAATAAAAAATTCATGTATATAATTTTTTTTTTGAAAAATACCCATTTGATATTTTTTGTCAAATTAGGCTACATGCCCTTTCACTGTTAAATTAATGCAAAAATAAGAAGTACCGATCACAATCGGATTCATTGTGATTAATCTCCTACTTATCCTTTTTATAGTGACTATACCCTTGTTCATTTCTGATTTCATAGTTGAAAGTTACATCTCTCTAAAATTACAATTTTTACCCAATTTTACACTTCATGCAACTACACTTATTTAAGAAAATTTGTAATTGCACTTATTCATGTAATTGCACTTGTATAAGAAAATATGTAAGGAATTAGAAAAACGTTTGTATTGGGTGCTAATAGAACATATGATTGTGAGTACCTAGACACTTTAATCACTCAAATATGATGCTCCAATCAAATTTTATAAAATTCTAGAATTGCCAACTTTTAACATTTATAATTATTCTAGACGTAGAATTTTCACTAAAAACTGTTATCTCACAAACTAAGCATTTCTAGAAAAAATCACCTCTAAGAAAAGTTGTTCAACTTGATGAATTGGCAAAATGTTGAAATTATAAAATTTTCCAATTATGAGTTCTTGGGTCACTTTTGCCTCTAAATTTTCAAAAATTGGCCTTACGCGCGCCCAAATAGTGGATTTTGGACTTCTTCAACATCTCCACTTCACACCCTTTGGAATTTCACCAATTTCCACCTAGGTTATTGTCATGGATGGAAAATGACTACATTGTAAATTTTGTATCCTAATTGAGGACCTCATCCATCCTCTGGGTACTAGCCTTCAAAAATCCCTATTTCCAATTTTCAGGAAAATTGAAGGAAAATAGGTCGATGTCCCTCTCTTGCATTTCTGAGGAATCCATAAATGGCATTGGAATACCACTAGTCTAACCCAATTCTAAGAACTGCTTCTTTTGCTATGGCCAAATTAATTTTTAGGCTCTAATTTTTTTAATCAACTTTTCTAATTTTTTGTCGATGTGGCATGATGTTGACGTGGCAGGGTGCTGACATGTCATGACATGTGTCTATTGATGTGTCATATGGGTCCTACATTTCACCCCCCAAAATAGCGATGTCACCCTCCACCGGCCTCTAGGTCACCATACCACCTGCCCTTGGGCGAGAATGCCAATTGTATCCCACTACAAGGAGTGGTTTCGCCTCGTGAAATTAATGGTATTGGAAACCCACTACTATGATGCAAAACCAATCAAATCGTGCCACTTGTAAACCATGGTTTGTCAATTTTGCATCGTGCAATTGGGAATAAACCACGAATGACTGATCAACATGAAATGAATTACAACTGTTGATCCAACCCATGATCAAGAATCTAGCTACTCATTGTTTACCCCACGGTTCATAGTGCTCGTTCACTTGGTACAATGCCTCTGACAATCAATTATCCCTTGATATTAACTCACATGTGGTCATCTAATGTGGTTGGCCCATATCACCTGCCCTCATCCATGTGGCACCTCCATTTCACACCATCCACATGGCACTTGTAGGGTCCAATTTTATTTTATTTTTCCAAAAATTTGAATTTTCAAACAAGTGGATCTATGAATTTTTACACTTGGAAATTTCCATCCGAGTTTAGAATATGCCATTTCTAAGGCTAGAATTTACTCAGTCAATTAACAGAATTGTACATTCCTGGCTCCTTCCTCATATTAGTGAATTTTCGCCAGTTAACAAAATTGAGAACATTTGACACTGATGCAAAATTCTACCCAATTTCTAAGGCTTGAATCTTCCATTAATGTCTTGTTATTTCCAACTTCCATGCCAACTTTGAAAACAAAATATGAACTCTTCAAGCCAAGAATTTCTACAAGGGATTTTGTCAAACTGTTTACTTGTAAACTGTAAATTTGTCCAAATTTTGCTAAAACTCACAGATTTTATGACAACTGCTCTGAATCTATCCCAACCATTCAAACATTCATTCGACAATTTAATTACATCTTTGAATTAAACAATGGATGAATTAAAAACCATTTTCCCCAAGTTCTTTCTCTGATGCATTTTGTCAAATGCTTCATGTGCAACCTGTAATTCTGCCTATAGAATTCAATTTTTCCCCTTGCAGTCCCATTGCTACAACCTTGGGCTCTAATACCAATCTTTCACATACCCGATGACCATAACATGCCTTTGGGGCCAAGGGATTTTCAAACCACATACAAAAATCACCGTTGATACTCAAATTCATTTTTTACGGATTAATTATCAAATTTAGAGCAGAACTAAGGATATGGTCACCCAAATTAAACATATGCTTATACCAAAATATACAGGCAATTCCATGGTGCAATTTAAGCAAATAAACAAGTTAAAACAACAAATAATCTAGAAAAATATCATGCAATCTATCACCCTCTCACCGAGTAAAAAAACCTAACATATTCACTCTTTGGAGAAACTATGCAAGTCAATGAGACGATAAAGGTCCATGTTTGTGAATGTTATGCAACACAAAGTTTTGTAACTGAGTGATTGTGTGAACTAGGGGTTGCAAAACTACAAAAAAAATATTTTGATAATTGAGTATATTTATGTGAGTGCAACAAATGCAAAAATTTGAAATTAACAAGCCTGACAACTATGTGTTGGGGTTAAAAAAAATCTATGTGTTGGGGTTAAAATCAATGACTGATATAAGTTGCTAAAAAAAGGAGAATGCCCTAAATGCAACAAAGGATGCAATTCAAGCTCTCATCCCCAGTATGGTCACCATTTTACTCTATGATTTGGTGCACTAGGTGACCAAATGGCACTCGATAATGGTTTGGAACAACTGATGTAAAATGGGAAATGGAATGCATGAGTGAACACAATAATCTAAACTTTCCTTGATCAAGTAGACACATTGAAGCAATGGAAAATTAGAAATGAGAAGTGAGACAAGTTTTGGGGGAAGCCCCTTGTGAAATTGGTCTTGGATTTGAGAAGAAGGAGGAGAATTCAAGTGTGAAATCCACCTCACAATAAGCCTTCATAGAAGACATCAAGAGATACAATCCTGTTATTTCCTAGTGATGATTAATAATCCAAATAGTTTAAGTGAAATAAAATGAAAACAACATTCATATGAACAACAAACTCTATTAGGGAAATACAATAACATCTTTGTATTACCCAATGGAAAAGCAATACAAATGGAGATATCACATCAAGGGAGTAATGGGGGTAGCCATTTATTTTTCTCTTGTCTCTTACTTACTACTTTGATTATATGGTGTTTGTATGGATAGAAGACTAGACTAGCCAATTCTTGTTATTGATTTACTTGTTGGTAAATATATTGTTGTATGTTTACTGCATATTCTCAATATTCTAATAGAACATAGGGACCATGGGGGTTATAGGTGTTATACGGGTTGTTAGCACATGGACCATATGGTTTCCAAGGTCTATAAGGGTTATTAACATGAAGACCATAGAGGCTATATGTGTTGTACAAGGGTTATAATAGTTATTAGCATAAAGTCATTAAGATTTACATTGTTTATCGAGAATATGAGTACTAGGAACATAGGAGTTATTGACCATAACAATTATAAAAGTTATAAGGATTATTAACAATTGATAGAGGTTATAAAGGTTATTAGGATGGTGAACATATTGATTATTAAAATAGATACCATAGAGTTATAAAGGTTGAAATAGTTATTAAAATTATTATCATAACGGATTTGTGATCCATGCATGACTCGGGCACGCCTATCGCTATAGGATAGGTGTGTCGCTCTGTTTTGGATCATCAAGGGATTGCTTGGTCATTTGTTGGAGGAATGTAATGCTAAGAAGCAAGGGGGTGAGATCCCAATTACTTTCTGGAAGGAGCAATGGAATGACTCGTGCATGATGCACAAGAAAATTGATGTTATCGCTCATCATTTTGGCATCTCCTTTTGGCCCTGTCTAGGTCCTGAGCGTGTTGTCAATGCTGGTTCAGATCCTAGGAAGCGTGTTGTGGCTGTTCAGTCAGGTGGAGGGGCTACTGGTGATGCTAGATATCATCACTGGCATGCTAAAGCAATATGGTCTATTGGTAACGCCTATGTCCCGTCCATCTGGCATCATGGCTCTTAATCCTCTATTTGTCTCTCGGCTAGTTTTGTTTGTAATTACTTTTATGCTCAATCTTTGTCAATATGGCTCTAATGTCTCCTTTTGGAATTCGATAGTGGTGGGAATTTGTAATGTGGACATCCGGTACATATTTTTGGGCAAGTGTTGCATGGTTGTTGCAGTCTAGTATGACGGTTAATAAGTTTTTGCTCTCTATAACTCCTCAGAGAAGGGGAGGGTGTAATTCCTGGTTTTTGTCCTGTAAGGGTAGCTGGTCGAGATGTCTAAAAATTATACTGGAAATGGTACTTTATATCTCTGTTCTCACAAAGACTTGATGCAATTTTCCTTTTGATTTCTAATATAAAGTTCGGCTTACTTACAAAAAAAAATTATTATCATTGTTGAAATATTGTAACTTCTAAGAATATTATATTTGTACTTTATTATTCCGGAGATGTTTCATTCCTCCGTGGAGACCCTATTGTATATCCGGAGATGTTTCATTCCTCCATGGAGACCCTATTGTATATCCGGAGATGTTTATTCCTCCGAGGAAGTGTGGTAACTAGGGTTATTAGATCTCCCATGTGAGGTCGGCCCTGAGTTAGCTGTTTAGGGGTTATTAGACTCTCTTAGGAGAGGTCGGCCCCATTAGGGTGAAAAGTTAGTTAGAACATGAGTATAAATAGAGGAGGTGTGTTCCTCATTTATCTCATTCATTCACTCACTTGTGATTGGCGCATAGGAGAGAGAGAGATCTGCATAGAAGGAGAAGGAGCTCTTGTTGAGGACTACATCTGTGTATTGGTTGATTATCTATATTGAGGAAAGCTTTGCTGGGTTTTCTACCCCATGAGGGTTTCCCAGGGTAAATCTTTGTCTATCTTGTGATTGTGTTTCTTTCAGTGATCTTGCTTGTGAATTTAGGCTAAAATTAACATGGTATCAGAGCTAACCTGAATAGGACATCTTTCACAAGGTGAAAATACCTCTCTCTCCTCCTCCGGTGAAAATTAGGGTTTCTGCAAAAGTTGGAATTTTTGGAATCTGATTGCATGGCTAAATAGCCCTCCTCAAAATCAAACTTTTGAGCCCTAGATCGAACTTTTTAAGTGGGTAGAACTCCAGGAAATTCAAACCCTAGTTTGGGTTTTGGACTAGAAAACCAGAAAAAGTGCGCACCTGTGCACCAGAAAACCAAAAAAGGTGCGAACTAGAAAACCAGAAATTCTGCTGCAGTTGCTGATTAGATTTGAAGGGTGAAAAGTTGAAGTTTCCAGAAGCAGAGCTCACCAGTTATCTCAATCCAATCAAGCACATCTCCTGGTAAGTGTTATTCTATCTTTTGAGAAACTTCAATTTCTGTGGTCCCATGGATAAGATGGCTCCAAGCACTAAGCTTGAAGACAAGCTAGAGGGTATAGAGAATTTCCGGGCATGGAAATATAGGATTGGTCCCATTCTTGAAGAGAACCCATTCTTGAAGAGAATGATCTTGCCCAATATATCAAAGATGAGGTTGCAGAACCTGAAGAAGATGAAGTCAAAGAGAAGTATAGGAAGGACTTGATTAGGGAAAAGAGAATCATTGTTGATTCTATCAAAGACCACTTGATTCCCCAAGTGGCATCCAAGAAGACCCCAAAGGAAATGTATGATGCCCTTTCCAGAATGTATGAAGGAAAGAGCATCAATAGAAAGATGAACCTGAGAGCTCAATTGAGGAGCACCAAGATGAATCAAGGAGATTCCATTCAAGATTATTTCTCAAGGGTTTCCCAATTCAAGGAACAACTAGATGCCATTGGAGATACCCTTGATGAAGATGACCTAGTCATGACTGCTCTAAATGGTCTCACTAGACCTTGGGAGTCATTCATCCAAACCATGTGTGCCAGAAAAGAGAGCTTGAAGTTTGATGTGGTATGGAAAGACTACATTCAAGAAGAATCTAGGGTTTCCAACAGAGAAGCCTTGCTCAAAGAAGGTGACCAAGCCTTGGCCACCCACACCAAGAGAAGAAGGAATCAATCCTACTTCAAGAAGGATAGTCACAAGGAGTCTCAACCTCCACAAAGATTTCAGAAGAAAAGAGGAACTAATCAAGGAAGAGATTACTCCTCATTCCAATGTTTCAATTGTCATAAAATAGGACACATTGCTAGAGATTGTCCTTCAAATAAGAAGAAGGGCTTCCACCATAGAAGACATCAAGCTCACCTAGCAGAAGATGATAGTGAAGAAGAAGAAGAGGAGGAAAGGCCTCAGAAGAAAAGAGCTAGAATAGAAGAAGAAGATGCAAAAGAATATGCTCTATTCTCTGCACTCTCTGGGTCTGTAACACATGGGGAAGATACATGGCTTATTGATAGTGGTGCTTGTTAAATTTTCAGAATTTACTTCAATCTGATCTAGGATCTTAACTGAGAGAACAACATGTACAGCATATCTACAGCATATCAATCATGGAGACAATAATGCAAGCACACAAGAGACACAAAGATTTACTTGGGGAAAACCATAAAGGTGAAAAACCCCAATAACTTCCTCAGAGATAGATAGAGCAATGATACAACCAACCATAAGAGATAGACACAACCTAGCAGCAGATCCTCCTCCTCCATAAGTGCGCCACTCCTCCTTAAGTGCATGAGTGAGAAGTGAGTGAGTAAATAGAGTGCCTCCCGCACTCTATTTATACTTGACTTGACTTGCCTTTTTACCTAACTCATGTAGGCTCGAACTTAACCACATAACATAATGCTGACTAGGACGACCCCCAATAGGGTGGTCTAATAACCCTTTGACCCACATGGCCGACCCCCAATAGGTTGGTCTAATAACCCTTTGACCCACATGACTTATACAGGGCCGACCCCAAACAAGGTGGTCTAATAACCCATCAAGTATAAGTTACGACACTTACAATATAAATGACGACACTTCCTTATAGAGGAATAATACCATCTCTATAGGAATACAATATACATATATGTGAAATACATTCCGAAGTTACATATACATCAACACTCCCTCTTAACTAGGAAGGTATTTCTCAGCACAGTTCTTCTAGCACAAGTCATCTTCTCTGGATCATCGTCACTGGATAATCATCATCGAGTCATCATCATCGTCACTGTTGCTGCTATCTCAATCAATCTCTGAATCTACTCGTCATAGGAAGTTCTACAGAGCCGATCCTTTTTCATACTGGATGTAGGCCCACCACCTGTAGGTCTTCATCATCACTGGCCATAATATGGAATCCTCAGGACTTATTACGTGCGTCACAAAACCTCGAAAGAGCATCCCAGGCTGTTACGAGCACACAGCTCTACCTATAGGATCTCCTAGGGCACCGAATTACATGTGACCTCACCACAAAACCTCGCAACAGCATCCCAGGCTATTACGAGCACACATCTCTACCTATAGGATCTCCCAGGGCAATGAATTACATGTGGTCATGGCAAAACCTCGCAAGAGCATCCCAGGACTGATTACGGGCACACAGCCCAACCTATCGGATCTCCCAGGGAACAGAATTACATGCCATAGGACAAAACCTCGAAAGAGCATCTGCCAGATATCCCAGGGAACCGAATTACATGCCATAGGCAAAACCTCGAAAGACTATCTGCAGATCTCCCAGGGCACCGAATTACATGTCCTCCCAGAGCAAAACCTCGAAAGAGCATTTTCCAGATGTCCCAGGGCACCGAATTACATGCCATAGGAAAAACCTCGAAAGACCATCTGCAAATCTCCCAGGGCACCGGATTACATGCTCATCTGCACAACCTGATCCACGGCCATAGAGTATCAACCTGATACTCACCATACATCATCCTGATGTATCCATGATCATCCTGATCATCACTGCAACATCCTGCTGCATGTCATCTGGAGCAACATCCTGAAGCTCGTCATCTATGATCATCCTGATCATCAATGCATCTACCTAATGCATACCAAGTATCTATCTGATACATATCATCATACATGATCCTCCTGATCATCAATGTATCCACCTGATACAAATACAAGTACATGATACATATCACCACACATGATCCACCTGATCATACAATGTATCCACCTGATACATATACAGATACATGTTCCAAGCATCCAACATGATGCACACATACATACATAAAATGATCCAACTGATCATATCCAGCATCCACATGATGCGTACATACATACATAAAATGATCCAACTGATCATATCCAGCATCCACATGATGCGTACATACATACATAAAATGATCCAACTGATCATATCCAGCATCCACATGATGCGTACATACATACATAAAAATGATCCAACTGATCATATCCAAGCATAAACCAGAACATCATCCTGATGCTCATCATCCAGCACTTACATCCACAACCATGTGAAGGATCCTCCTTCCAACATGCTTGGAATGGCTTCAGCAAATGTGTCCATCACTTCTTCCTCGAAGTGTCCTCGATCTGAAGAAAGCCAAGCCTCTCTCTGAAGTACTCGAACTTCACCCTGGCTAGTGGCTTCGTCAGCACATCTGCAGTCTGCTCGTCCGTCGCAACATACAGGAGATTCATAGCTCCTCTCTGCACCATATCCCTGATATAGTGATATTTGATCTCTATGTGTTTCGACCTGTCATGAAACACTGGGTTCTCGGACAGCTTCACACAACTCTGGTTATCACAGAAGATACCAGTAGCCTCCAACGGGAGATCAAATAACTCAGACAGTAGCTTCCGTAGCCATACTGCCTCACAACTAGCTGAACAGGCTGCAACATACTCTGCCTCAGCTGTACTCAGTGCTACGCAGGACTGCTTCCTGTTGAACCAAGAGATCACACCTGATCCCATATTGAAGCAACACCCAGATGTGCTCTTCCTATCTGCAGCATTGCCAGCCCAATCTGAATCAACATAACCCTGCAGGTTAAACTTTTGATTCACCTCATACTTGAGCCCATAATCCACTGTACCCTTCAGGTACCTCAGAACATGCTTTACAGCAACCAGGTGAACACTCCTTGGATCCGTCAAGAACTGGCTCAATGTGTTCACAGCAAAGCAAATGTCTGGTCTCGTGTTCGTCAGGTACATCAAGGACCCAATCATCTGACAATACATAGAGACATCAACCAGCTCAGATGAAGCATCACATAGAAGCTTCAAATTCGATGCCATAAGTGTGGCCATGGCCTTGCAATCCATCATCCTAAACCTCTTCAGGATCTCTTACTGCATACTTCCCTTGTCCAAGGAAGATTCCATCTACACTCTGCCACACCTCCATGCCAAAAAAAAATAGTGCATCATCCCCAAGTTCTTCATATTGAATTCAGCAGCAAGCTTCCGCTGTGTGTTGGCAATCCATCTATCCTCACCTGATACAAACAGGTCATCCACATACAAAAGTAGTATCACTGGATTGCCTTCCTCAACCTTGTAGAAAAGGTTGGAATCCGCTTTATTCTTGGTAAAGCCCAAACTGGATAGAAAGCTGTCTACCATACCAAGTTCTGCACACATATATGACTACACCATGCTGTCTTGAAATCCATCTGGTGCATCTTCAATTTCATCACTTTTATATTTCTCAATGCTGCCATCTGCAACATGCTTGATCTGATAGTTCCATATAGAAGTCATAACAAACTTCCCTTCATGTCTTGGGACTACATCCCAAACATCATTCTTCATGATCGACGGATCATGGCATTCCATTTCTTCATCCCAGATCCTGGGAACTTCAATATCTTCAATAGATATCTTTGTTGCTAGAACAAATGTTGTAGTCCTTTTGTAGGTGAAGATATACAGTCTTTCCTACAAAACAGGTTAAATTGCATGATTAGAAACATCTCATAATTTTCAGAACAAATTCTTACACATAAAGAAATATGTCATACAGTCATGCAATTATCTTAGCCAATGCTTCAATACAACATTTATGCATATCCCGTAACTTTCTAGATGCCTTCCAATCTCTACCAGAACATTGTTAAGAGTGTGCACAACTCCCAACATGTCAGCAAAGAGGTTTCATTCTAGATAAGTAGCAATGGAATGTTGTACAGTGCCATAGGCCACTTACCCATGTATATTAGTAGTATACTGTTCATTAATGCAACTATTCTAATATGCACAATACATATCCTAAGTCTAGGAACATGAGCATATACATCATTGAACAATTTTATTTAAACAAACACATATGCAAGAAATGATAATTAAAATACTTATCTTTGTTTGTTCGTTGGGTGGACTCCCTCTGAGTCTTCGCTTTCTTGCAAGAGCTACTGGAGTCCTAATCTGCAGTAGCTTCTTCTACACCTTTTGATGTGGAATGTAGAGAGATGGTCAACTCCCTCTGAATATCTGCATCCTTGCAGAAACTACTGAAGTGTGTTCCTTTGCTTTCTTGCAGGAACAACTGGACTGTGCTCCCTCTTGATCTTTGCTTCCTGGATTACCTGTCCTTGAACTTACATTCATCCTTGGTCCCTATGCATGCTTATTAGTATCATTATTGTGTTATCCTTGTGAACTCATATAAAATCATACATTCATTAGTATACTATTAAAACACAATAATCTTAAGCATGTATAGTCATGATCATTTCAAACAGAAAATAATAAGCATTAGCATTAAAGGTTTATGTAGGATTCTTATGGTTAGTCAAATCATAAGAAACATAACATGTCTAAACCTGTAATTACTCAAACCTTATGACTCTTCAGGTTAGTTGAATCATCAATCAAGATAAGAGATATAATTATGCATAAAACCTATGATTATTCAAACCTATACCTTCATGATTCTTCTGGTTAGTCATATCATCAATTATGGTAAGAAATATAATATGCATACAACCATGAATTATTCAAACCTATGACTTCATGAATAATCATTATCAAACAACACAACAGTATAAGATCCTAATACAAGGTAGGATTCTATCTTGATACAGGAAAAACATACCTGGATTAGCATGCTAGTTAGTTGTGTCTAACATACTCACATGATGTCTTCTTGTTCTTCTTCAATGACTTGTGCTAGTAACCTGTATATCTCATAGGTTAGCCATTATAAAACCAAGTTATACATACCTCCTAAATGGATCTTCTATGAGATCCATGACAATGGATGAGTCTTTATCCTCATGTCATCATGATCATATGTTCTTGAACTGGAACATGATTTGTCTTTCTTGGTGTACCTTTCATGTTAGTAGACAACATAAACCTCATACAACACCATAATGTATTAGTACAATCATAAGTGTCAACACCCTAACCAATAAATATCTTCTATCATGCATTCATAATTTTGTTAAGGTGATACGACAAATCTAAAATCAAGATTGTACTAACCGTAATAACATGAAGACAAACATACCATAAACTTAATCATGAACAAATCTCAAAACATACCTCGATGAGTCATACCTGTCGAGATCGCTTGTAATCTCCTTATGTAATGCCTTAGCCTCATCTCCCTCTGAAACAGGAACTTCTTCACTTATGCAGGTGACCAATCCATCTTCTTCTAGGATTAATCCAATCCACTTGATTTACAAGAACTGGGACTGGAACTAGATATGGGTTTGTCAGAGAAACCCTAAAAACTCAAACTTTGAATTTCAAACTTCTGAAAGGATAGAAATATGCGCCTTGATGAGCTGATCAAGCTGCTATATTCAGAATTTGAAAACTGCAAAGTTTCACTCCTCAATTTTGCCTTTGAAACTTCTGGATTCACTAGACGTGACCCTAAACTGGGGTTTGATGAATCCCACTCTTCTACCCAATCAAAAAGTTTTATCCAAATCTCTAAGCTTCTATTTTTCTAAGGAGCTTCCAACCGTGGTCACAGATTTCAAAAATTCCCATTTTTACAGAAGCCCTAATTTTCCACTTTCCTGATCAAAGTCCCGAACTAGGGTCTGATCAAGCTCGGCCTTCTGCCCAACCAAAAATTATGATCTTGGTCTCTAAATTTTTATTTTGATGAGTAGCATTCAGCCGTGTTCTCTGATTACAAAAATTCCAACTTTCTCCAAAGCCCTAAATTCTGGAAGCCATAAATGAAGGTACCAAAAAATAATTCTGTTTTGACAGAAATATGTACCTAATTGTTTCTGGTGTAACTCTGAAATTTTTGATCCACAGGGTCTGAAAAAGTTTCTTGAGATAGCCTGACCTGTTAGCTTTCCATCCTGACAGGTCTGACCTCAATTGGATTTTCTGAGAGAGAGTTATGCCAAATGTCGCAACGTGACCTGTTTTGGGATAATACAGGAGAGCAAACTTGTACGGCGTGCCACGTGTCATTGTTTCAACTTCGGCCTCTGAAAATATTTCCTGAGATAGCTCGGCCTGTTATCTTCCATCCTGACAGGTCTGACCTCAATTGGATTCTCTGAGAGAGAGTTATGCCAAGTGTCGCAACGTGACCTATTTATGGGATAATATAGGAGAGCGAACTTGTACGGCGTGCCACGTGTCACTAGTTCACCTTCGGCCTCTGAAAATGTTTTCTAAGATAGTACAGTCTGTGTACTACCTGTCACTTTTTACGAAATTTCATTTGGATCTTCCTAGCCCAAGTTATGACCTTTTTCCCAAGGTCACCTGATTTTAACTCAGATCTGGAAGAGGCCGAAACCCTATATTGCACAGATCATAAATCACAAAGTACAACGAATTAGAGGTTGTCCTTTGGACACAAGGTACCTAGAGATTTAATCTTCGTCCTGTAACAATTTCAGATCTGAAAACTTCGCCAAAAAGGATTTATAGCGAAAGTGCTACGATGACTGGTTTTTGCTATATCAAGCCCTAGCATCGTAAGTGCAACAAGTGTCATACATGCCATATCATGCCTTCTTTCAGGCTAGCTCTCATACCATGTTAAATTTTCAGAATTTACTTCAATCTGATCTAGGATCTTAACTGAGAGAACAACATGTACAGCATATCTACAACATATCAATCATGGAGACAATAATGCAAGCACACAAGAGACACAAAGATTTACTTGGGGAAAACCATAAAGGTGAAAAAACCCAATAAATTCCTCAGAGATAGATAGAGCAATGATACAACCAACCATAAGAGATAGAGACAACCTAGCAGCAGATCCTCCTCCTCCATAAGTGCGCCACTCCTCCTTGAGTGCATGAGTGAGAAGTGAGTGAGTAAATAGAGTGCCTCCCGCACTCTATTTATACTTGACTTGACTTGCCTTTTTACCTAACTCATGTAGGCTCGAACTTAACCACATAACATAATGCTGACTAGGACGACCCCCAATAGGGTGGTCTAATAACCCTTTGACCCACATGGCCGACCCCCAATAGGTTGGTCTAATAACCCTTTGACCCACATGACTTATACAGGGCCGACCCCAAACAAGGTGGTCTAATAACCCATCAAATATAAGTTACGACACTTACAATATAAATGACGACACTTCCTTATAGAGGAATAATACCATCTCTATAGGAATACAATATACATATATGTGAAATACATTCCGAAGTTACATATACATCAACAGTGCTTCAAAGCACATGACATGTCAAAAGAAAACTCTTGCAAAACTTGAAGAGAAGACCTCTCCACAAAAAGTTTCTTTAGGAGAGGACTATCAATATCCCATCAAGGGAATTGGTGAAGCAAGTTATAAAATTGATTCTGGAACTCCATTGAAGATGAAGGAAATATTATATGTACCAAGTTTGAAGAACTTACTTTCTATCTCAACTTTAGATAAGAAAGGTTACAGGGTTGCATTCATAGATGGACAAGTACTCATGTGGTCCAAAGGAAAATCAATTGAGGATGCAATTGTTATTGGTGAAAATGAAGGAGGTATATACAAACTCAAGGGCCATCCAAAAGTTGCCCTTGTTCATGAAGCCACTAGCCCAAGTGAGATATGGCATAGAAGGCTTGCTCGCATTAACTACAAAGCACTACCTCATGTGAGCAAAGTATTCATAGGACTACCATATTTGAAGATTGATCATGATGGCACATGCAAAGGATGTGCAAAAGGAAAGAATATCAAGAATCGATTTCCAAAGAGTGAAACAAAGACTAAAAGTATTTTGGAATTGATTCATTCAGATGTATGTGGACCAATGCCCTCCACATCCTTGAGTGGATATGAATACTACCTTACATTTATTGATGACTATTCAAGAAAGACTTGGATATACTTTCTAAAAGGGAAGAATGAAGTCTTTGGAAAGTTCAAGGAGTTCAAAGCCTTGATAGAAAATATTTCAGAAAAGAAGATCAAAATACTCAGGATAGATAATGGTGGAGAATATACTTCAAAGGATTTTGAAGTCTTTTGTAAAGAGCTGGAATCAAGAGGGAACTAACCACTCCCTACAATCCTCAACAAAATGGTGTTCGGAAAGAAAGAATAGAACCATTATGGAAGCAGTAAAGACAATGATACATGATGAAGACCTACCTATGTATCTATGGGCTGAAGCAGCTAGGATAACAATCTATGTGCAGAATAGACTATCTCATAGTGCTCTTGAATTCAAGACCCCATAAGAATTGTTTACAGGGAAGAAGCCTGAGGTAAGTCATCTCAAGATATTCGGATGCCCAGTACATATTCATGTTCCAAAAGAAAAGAGAACCAAGCTAGATCCTTCTAGGAAGAAGGGAATATTTGTTGGATATTGTTAAGCATCCAAAGCATTTAGAATATACATCCCAAGATTCCACCATATGGAGATTAGTAGGGATGTGACATTTGATGAAGAGGCAGCTCTCAAGAAATCTAGGAAGTGCCAGTATGAAGAAGTATATGAAGAAGATGCACCTCCCAAAATTGCAGAGACTGTACCCACTCCTAAAGATATAACACCTGAAGACCATGACATGATAGAACCACAAGAACCCCCCATCACAAACATATCAAGAAAGAGAAAGTCAGCATGGTCAAGAGACATTATACTAGGAGTAGAAAAGTATGGAGCTCCTGAAGGCTCCACCAAAGTGAGCAAGAAACCAAAGCCATTCACCAACTATGTGTCTTTTATGTGTGATCTTGTAGATCAAGAACCCACTAGTTATGAAGAGGAAATTCATAAGAAAGAGTGGGTAGAGGCAATGATAGAGGAGTACCATTCAATAATGAATAGTGATGTTTGGGATATAGTTCCCAAGCCAAAGGACAAAAGTGTGGTATCCTCCAAATGGATATACAAAATAAAGCATGCTGCGGATGGTAGCATTGAAAAGTATAAGGCAAGATTTGTGGCCAGAGGATTCTCTCAGAAAGAGGGAATTGACTATGAAGAGACCTTTGCACAAGTTGCAAGGTACACTTCCATTAGAACCATCAAGGCACTTGCATCCATGATGAAGTGGGAATTACACTAGATGGATGTGAAGACAGCTTTCCTGAATGGTGTGATTGAGGAGGAAGTGTACATAGAACAACCACAAGGATTTGAGGTTGAAAATAGAGGAACCCACGTATGCAAATTGAAGAAGGCTTTGTATGGGTTGAAGAAAGCTCCCAGAGCTTGGTATGGAAGAATTGACAGCTTCTTAACAAGTTTAGGCTTTACCAAAAGTAAAGTTGATCCTAATCTTTATCTCAATGTTATGGATGATGAACCTATCATATTGTTGCTATATGTGGATGATCTATTTATGACTAGAAATGAGAAACAGATTGTCAAGTGCAAGAAGAAGCTCTCATCAGAGTTTGAGATGAAAGATCTCAGATTGATGCATTACTTCTTAGGTCTGGAAGTATGGCAAGGACCAGAAGGAATCTTTCTCAACCAGGGAAAGTATGCTGTGGAAATCTTGAAAAGATTTGATATGTTGGAATGTAAAGCCATGGCCACTCCCATGGATTCCAACTTGAAGTTGTTAGCTGATGACTCCTCAGAGTTAGTGGATGTGACTCTGTACAGACAGATTATTGGATCATTAATGTATCTAACGAATACCGGGCCAGATATATGCTTTGCGGTGCACACCTTGAGTCAGTATCTAGTGGAACCTAGATGAGTTCACCTGATAGCTGCAAAGCATGTGATGAGGTACCTAAAGGGTACGATAGATTTTGGTCTATGTTATCGTGGAGATCATGACTTCGGATTGTATGGCTACACAGATGTTGATTGGGCAGGAAGTGTATTAGAAAGGAAGAGTACATCGGGTGGATGTTATTGTCTTGGATCTGCCATGATCTTGTGGTTTAGTAGGAAGCAATCAAGTGTGGCTCTCAACACAGCTGAAGCGGAATATATAGCTGCTTGCTTTGCTAGTTGTGAAGCGGTATGGATTTGGAAGTTGTTATCATGATTGTTTGACTTAGAGATGGACCCCACTGTGATCCTGTGTGACAACCAGAGTTGTGTCAAGATGACAGAGAATCCAGTATTCCATGATAAGTCAAAGCACATAGAGATCCGATATTTCTATATACGGGATATGGTGCAGAAAGGATCTATCAAGCTTGAGTATGTGAGCACTGACGAACAAGTTGCTGATCTGTTGACCAAACCTCTGTCTTGAGTAAAGTTTGAGTTTTTTTGAGACAAGCTTGGTGTAGTTCAGAAGGACCCTCCTCGAAAGGGGAAGTGATATGGTCGATAATAATATTTGGATACTGGTATCGATATGGATACCTGTATCGATGATGAGATTGCCTACATTGATGGTAAGGTCGATTATGAGGATACTTGTATTGATGAGGATATTGTATCGATGATGTGGATACTTGTATTGATGAGGATACTGTATCGATGATGTGGATACTTGTATTGATGATGAGGATACTAGTGTTGATGATGAGGTTACATGTTCTGACGATGAGGTCGATGATGAGGTTACATGTTCTGACGATGAGGTCGATGATTAGGTTGTCGGTTACATGCATGGTCCTTAGTGGACGAGGAGGGATTGTATCATCCCTGGACTTAGGTCCCTAAACAGATTCGTAGACAGTTGTCTTCGAGAAGTGGTCCCTAGTGGACGAGGAGGGATTGTATCATCCCTAGACTTAGGTCCCTGAACAGATCCGTAGACAGTTGTCTTCGAGAAGTGGTCCCTAGTGGACAAGGAGGGATTGTATCATCCCTGGACTTAGGTCCCTGAACAGATCCGTAGACAGTTGTCTTCGAGAAGTGGTCCCTAGTGGACGAGGAGGGATTGTATCATCCCTGGACTTAGGTCCCTGAATAGATCCATAGATAGATGTCTCCGAGAAGTGGTCCCCAGTGGACGAGAGGATTGTATCATCCCAGGACTTTGGTCCCTGAATAGATCCGTAGACAGATGTCTCCGAGAAGTGGTCCCCAGTGGACGAGAGGATTGTATCATCCCAGGACTTTGGTCCCTGAATAGATCCGTAGATAGATGTCTCTGAGAAGTGGTCCCTAGTGGACGAGAGGATTGTATCATCCTAGGACTTTGGTCCCTTAATAGATCCGTAGACAGATGTCTCCAAGAAGTGGTCCCCAGTGGACAAGAGGATTGTATCATCCCAGGACTTTGGTCCCTGAATAGATCTGTAGACAGATGTCTCTGAGAAGTGGTCCCCAATGGACGAGAGGATTGTATCATCCCAGGACTTTGGTCCCTAAATAGATCCGTAGACAGATGTCTTCAAGAAGTGGTCCCCAGTGGACGAGAGGATTGCATCATCCCAGGACTTTGGTCCCTGAATAGATCTGTGGACATATGTATTCGAGAAGTGGTCCCCAGTGGATGAGAGGATTGCATCATCCCAGGACTTTGGTCCCTGAATAGATCCGTGGACATATGTATTCGAGAAGTGGTCCCTACTAGACGAGAGAGGATTGTATCATCCCTGGACTTCGGTCCCTGAATTGATCTGTAGACATATGTCTTCGAAAAAGAGGTTCTTAGACTTTGTCTAAGTTGACAAGTGGATTGCATTGTCCCTAGACATGTTATGATGTCTTAAATGGATCATGTGTATTGCAGGGTATGCTGCTATGATCGTGAGGATCCAGATGACGATGATGTTGATCGTGAGGATCCAGATGATGATGATGTTGATCGTGAGGATCCAGATGACGATGATGTTGATCGTGAGGATCTAGATGACGATGTTGTTGATTGTGAGGATCCAGATGACGATGCTATTGATCGTGAGGATCCAGGTGACGATGTTGTTGATCGTGAGGATCCAGATGACGATGATATTGATCGTGAGGATCCAGATGATGATATTGTTGTGGTTGATCGGGTGCTGCAGAAGATGAAGATTCAGTATTGAAGATGTTGATGTTCCAGTATTGAAGATGTTTCAGTAACTACTTGAGTTACTGATGATGTATAAAGAAAGCTTCCAATGATTTATAGATGTATAATGTATCATGTATTTGATGACTCCTTTCTCCTGTAGATGTTGTTATAATATCCTTCTCATTGAGGGGGAGTGTTGAAATATTGTAACTTCTAAGAATATTATATTTGTACTTTATTATTCCGGAGATGTTTCATTCCTCCGTGGAGACCCTATTGTATATCCGGAGATGTTTATTCCTCCGAGGAAGTGTGGTAACTAGGGTTATTAGATCTCCCATGTGAGGTCGGCCCTGAGTTAGCTGTTTAGGGGTTATTAGACTCTCTTAGGAGAGGTCGGCCCCATTAGGGTGAACAGTCAGTTAGAACATGAGTATAAATAGAGGAGGTGTGTTCCTCATTTATCTCATTCATTCACTCACTTGTGATTGGCACATAGGAGAGAGAGAGAGAGAGAGAGAGAGAGAGAGAGAGAGAGAGAGAGATCTACATAGGAGGAGAAGGAGCTCTTGTTGAGGACTACATCTTTTTATTGGTTGATTATCTATATTGAGGAAAGCTTTGCTGGGTTTTCTACCCCATGAGGGTTTCCCAGGGTAAATCTTTGTCTATCTTGTGATTGTGTTTCTTTCAGTGATCTTGCTTGTGAATTTAGGCTAAACTTAACAATCATAACATTTTAAGAGTTATGCCAACTATTATTAATGTGAGGATCGTAATAATTGTCAAGGTTATTAGCATAAAGATGATAGAATCTATTACCATCATGGACTAATGATTCATCAACATGAAAACCATATAGTTTATTTATTCACTTGGAGATTATAAAGTTTTTTACCACACAAAATATAAATAAATTTTTGTATAACTTATTGATATTCTTTTTTCTTTTTTTCATCCGAAAAAAAAAAATCCTTTTATTGAAGAAAAAGATGTGTTAAAAATACATTAGCCAAAAACCTGAGAGAAGTCGAGAAAACTTCTTTGAAATATAATCCAAAAAACTTCTACAGTTCAACAAAAACTATGGTTCCTCTAATCGGTGCTCAAATGAGCTACAAGAGGAGAAAAGTCAAGTGACAAATATATGAATAAACGGTCTTCAGTAATCAGACGCTGAGTACTGCTCCAAAATCTGGAATATAATGCTACCCCTGATAAGGCCACCTGAAGTGGAGAAAATGAGTAAACAACAAAACTATGACGCCGAACAGATGGAGTTACAGAGAATCCAGGGCCAGTGTCCCATCAGAAACCAGTGTGTTGCCACAGAATTCTTTGAAACATAACTGACCAAGAGAAATACCCAAAGCCAATTTAGATAATTTGTCAGCCACAGTATTATGACATCGATATATATGCTTAAAATCAATACAAAAAAAAGTTGAAATCAGTGACCGGATCCTCATGCACCAGTGCTGCAATATAAGAGATCGCAGAAGAGACCGATCCCCGACCCAATCGATGATAACACAAGAGTCGCCAAGTATACAAATAACATGAAGTTAAAGATGTCTGGCAAAACATAATAAGCCCCATAAATCCAATAACTCAGCTATAGTGTTCGTACATGTGCCAGCCAAAAACATCACGTGATAAAAATGCTCAGCCGAGAGTTTAAGAACCAATCCAACACCACAAATACCACCCTGCGCCGCTCCATCGAAGAATCCAAGAGGATAAGTATATAGACTCTCATCAAAGGGATCTCGAGCTTTATAAAGCTTTCTTTTATATGACCAAGTCGAGCTACTGCCAGCCATAATGTTACCATAAGTCAGCATCACTAAGGGCTTCAGATTGTCAAAAATCATCCTGTTCCGAACGAGCCAAATCTCCCAAAGGGTATGGAGTATAATAGAGACCATCTTCATAGGCATAGTGAAACAAAAATCTAAATTGTCAGCCAAACTAATTCAATCCCATGGGAGGAGCACCGGCACTTCACACTTTAATAACTGCCCAATCTTCTGAAAAAAAAGTTTATATAGCATCATTGTTTTTTTCACACCAAAAGCAATAATTTGTTATTGACATGTGAATCAAAGTTACATGATAAAAAAACCATTAAACTATCCAAAAACAATTGATACCTATCATCAAGTAATACGTCACCATATTTATCTTTTCTACATCTTTTATAGTCAAAATGATCTATCACAAATCTAATGTCATAAAACTCATAAAAATGATATGTCTCCTAAAGTGATAAGCTAACCAAATATTTGCCTTCTTATCCTATAAAAGTGTTGTCCATTAAAATAAAAACCAAATTTTTTAACGTAAAGTCTTGATTGGACTAATCTAATGTCATAAAACTCATAAAAATGATATGTCTCCTAAGGTGATAAGCTAACCAAATATTTGCCTTCTTATCCTATAAAAGTGTTGTCCATTAAAATAAAAACCAATTTTTTTAACGTAAAGTCTCGATTGGACTATTTTTATCATTAACTTGTTGCATTGTAATTTTAACACGAGTAACGTAGATTTCGTATCATATTTCAGGAAATGTCCAACAAATTGTCAAACACCATACAAATATAAATTAGAAACTAAAATTTTGTTTGGACATTAAAACCATGAATTTGCTTCATAATTGAAGTCAAAGACATAAGATATTGTTATAGTGGGATCTAATGATACAAGTAGCGATATTTTGCTAGTATCATGATGTAATCTTATTTGAGTTATTCACAACCTTAAAATGCAATTTATATCTTATCATATTTTAAATAGGAATACAATATAATTGTAATGAAAGTGTTTTCTATTTTTTTTAAACATGAATAAAATATAATTTTGATAAAAATGTTTTTTATTTTTCAAATATGAATAAATATGAGGAAAGTGTTTTCCAATTGTTATTTTTTTATAATTTTATATGAAATATATTTATTGAATTTTGTTTGACTTCAATAACTCTAATGTGATGTTAATTCAACATTATGTCTTTAACAAGATGTTAACTCAATTTTTTTTTCAAAAGAAAAATGAAAAAAAAAAACATCTTCTTGTTATTCATTCAAATCAATGAAAATGATTACATACATCCTCCTCATCTAACAAAGTAGTCATATCAAAAGGATCTTTCCATATTACCTCAACTTACAAAATTCATATCCATATATTGTCTATACTTAACCAACAATTAAGTATTGTCAACACAACTCTTCAAATATAAGTATCCAAAGAAATACTAACATCCTTCAGTCATCCAAAAACAGTTACAAGCAAGACTATACTATCACAAAAAAACATATTAGCCATCCAAAACATATATTATTAGAACAAATACCATCACAACAAAAGATATCAAGCCACCCCGTGGCTTAATTAAAAAGCCAAAATAGTAGATAGTGTAGATCCCACTGAACCTTCAATGGTTTCTTCAAAAAACAAAGGAAGATCTACATCAATATTTGATAGGAAATCATCATCATTGTTGAAGGTTCTGTAGATATATGACATAATAATACCAAGAAATTCTTCCAATAGAATATGAATCCTTTTGCACCATTGATACAAATGCAACACCTGTAAGTTGCACAACCCATTGGCCCACTGAATAATTACCTGGGAATCGACATATACATGTAATGATATTATACCATTAAGCTTAACAAACTGTAGCAGACCCCATAATTCCAAAAGCTTAGCTTTGGTATTGGTACCAAAACCACACCCTATCCACACTCTAAACCAATGATCTTCATTAGTTTTAAGAATAATTCCACAGCCATAGGAACCCTCCTTGGAAGCACCATCAAAGCATCCAATAGCAGATATATTGTAAGCTGGAATAGTAAAAAAATTATGCTTTTATGCTTCTTCCCCAAGTTATAATCATTATATAAAGCTACACCTCTCATACTGCAAACTTGAGAATTAGGACTCACATTTTCAAACAAAGC
The DNA here is from genome assembly GCA_027924585.1 of Larix kaempferi. Lineage (NCBI taxonomy): Eukaryota > Viridiplantae > Streptophyta > Pinopsida > Pinales > Pinaceae > Larix > Larix kaempferi. The sequence continues at coordinate 48,451,358 of BSBM01000456.1, read as the reverse complement.
CTTATTCCTAATCCTCCATATGGCCCAACAAACAAAGATTGATAAAAGTCTATGATGAAATACTAATTTCCCCATTATTTGAAACTTTCTTCTATGCAAAATGTACCCCATATTTGAGTTTTCCATAGGTAATATGCAAATTAATTTGAGAAAGAAATGAATTATATAATATTAGTAATTTAAAATTTAAGTTAATATAATTGTAAATTGTGTTTTGGTTTTGAAGTAAGATTAAAATTGTTTTTAATTGTTCAAGAGCTTGTTTTTTTATGTAAGAAAATGAGTTAGTAATCTAAATTTTAAAGACATTGATAGATTATTTCAAAATGTTATAGTTTTCTTTGAATCACATTTACAAATAGCAATTAAAAATAACTATCCTCACTATTAATTAATAATTAAATTATAATAAATTTTACCACTTAAAAAAAATTCATACTTTTTCCAGCCGAAAAAAAATAAAATAAAAATAAAAATAAAAATTCATACTTTATCTTTATACCTATTAAATATATTTTATATTTAAAAAAAAAAAAAAAAATTATCCCATAAACAACAACGAGTCTAATGATATTCCAAAAGGTTGGAATTTAGCTTGCACATGTTTGGAATATTTGCAAATTTGGTTTTTTCATTACCCTCATCATAGTGAACTCTATTCTTCTTAGGTAATCTTCAACTATATTTTTTAAATTGAAAATGACCTCAAACTACATGTATTAATACTTTTGAGTTCAAATTTCTCCAAAAAAACTCTTTAATACTTTAGATTTAATTACTTTAAATTTTATTAAATATCTTTGTATGCATATAGTATATGCAAGCGTCGTCGTGTGATTTTAATAATTTAATGGTGCCAAGGCTCTCTTTGTCATATTCATTATCATTAAGCTTCAATCCACGCTCCATGACATCTATCACTATACAAAACTAATGATTCACTTATCTTTAATGGTTAAGCTTAGTTTTTATATTTTCTTTTGTACTCTTAAAAATAATATTTGAGATATTTATCTCAAAATTTGATAAATTTAAGTTAATAATAAGTTTAATTCATATTAATTTTATGTTTTATAAGTATAATACATATTATATTGTATATTTTATTTATATGATTTTACTTTAAGCTACAAATTAGAAGAGAACTTTAATAGGTAAGATTGAATAATTTATGGGTGCAGAAGTATAAATAAAATCAAAATTAATAATCACTACACAAAGTTAATAAAATGTAAAATATTTTGTATCGATGTGTTGTATGATGCTATGCAAAAGATAACGTAAGAAAGACGGAAAATAATTGATTACTCTATTCTATTGGTTATACACTATATACTAATAGACACTATTTATAGAATATTCAATCCATTACCAAATACTTTGATTCTATAATTATTAATTAGTAGACATTATTTATAGAATATTCAATCCATTACCAAATACTTGGATTCTATAATTATTAATTAGTGTTAATCTCTTAACGTGACATGTACTAGTATTGGTGCACATGTGTAATGATCATGGTAATAGATGGCACACATAAATTGAGCGTATGTGTAGACCACTAAAGTGTGCAAGTTGCTAAGGCGTGTAGGTTGGAACTTTACATGAGCAGTAAAATTTGATATGCCAAATAATGTAAAGGATTTAAGAAAAGCCACCAAAGGTGTCCCATATCCACATTCTTGTGTTGATTGAAGGATGTTGATATTGAAGATGAACATTTTCTATTAGTGAGTAAAAAATCATAGCATGTTCATTTTTTTTTCAGAAACTACACAAGTCAATGAGACCACATAGGTGTGTGCTTGTGCATACTGTGCAACACACAATTTTGTAACTATGTGATTATGTGAATTATGGATTGCACAACTACGAAAAAACTATTTCGACACCAAAGCATTTTTATGTGAGTGCAACAAATGCAAAATTTTGAAATTAAGAAGCCTCACAACTGTGCAATGGGGTATAAAAACAATCTATAGCATACAAATCACTGATATAAGTTGCTAAAAACAAAGGAATGCACTAAATGTGATAAAGGATAAGTTTCAAGCTTGCATCCCCAATATGGTCACCATTTTACTAAGCATGATTTGGTGCACAAAGTGACTAAAAGGCACTCAATAATGGGTTGGAACAATTGATGAAAATAGGAAATGAAGTGTGTGAGTGATCACTATAATCTAAACTATCTCTAAGCAAGTAGATGCATTGAATTAATGGAAAACTATAAATGAAAAGTGAGGCAAGCTTTTAGGGAAGTCCCTTACATGATTAGTTTTAGATTGGAGAAAAAAGAGGAGAATTCAAGTGTGAAATCAACCTCACAATAAACTTTCACATAAGACAATAAGAGATAATCTTACTATTACCTAGTAATGATTAGTAATCCAAATAGTTAGCATGAATTAACATGAAAACACCATTCATATGAACAACAAGCTCTACTGGGAAAATTAAAGAAGCTCTTGTATTAACAAGTGGAAAAACAATACAAAATGAAGATATCACATCGATGGGATAGCCTCCAAGTTCTCTCTTATGAGGGAGTTGTGAGGGGGTGGTTCTTGATATCCAATCTAGATTCTCTCTGATTCTGAAGCAATCTGAACAACATTCCCCCCCGTGAGTTGATTAAATGTGGGGAGATTTCGATAATATAATCACTCATGAAGCTCAAATGACGAATTAAAGAAAGTGGGTTATAATAATTGAAAACAAACTTACATCATACAATTTGCATTAATTGAACTTACTAAAATTGAAGGCAGATCCCTCAATTTATAAATTTTCCTTTTCAAGAAAATGGATCTTGTAGTCATATATGAGCCCATGTGCCAAGAAACTGGATCTTGTAGTCATATATGAGCCCATGTGCTTGCATTTATCTTAGGTATAGCCATGTACCCCTTCGTCAAGTTAATAATCTAAAAACTATGGGGCTTTCTTTACCAACCCATGTTATGAAGTGACCATGGAATTGAATGAGCCACAAAATGCATTCTAAGTGTAATAAGAAGTGTGGGAATCTAAGGATTTCATGTGTAGTTGCACACCCCATGAATTGAGTCAAGGAAAAGTTATCCATTTTGGTCAAAGTAAGAGTCGATTTGTGGTTTCCCTAATTAACTAACTTGTCCTCCATGGTTTTTGAGCTTCTAAACTACATTAGGAACTTAAATGTGATGTTTTTGGCATAAAGCACTTATTTGCCACAAGAAGATGAAAGTGACATGATAACAAGGTTATTATGGGACCATAATGTTGTGAACATAAGGACTATAGGGGTTATACGTGCTATAAGGGTTGTTAGCACATGTACCATATGGTTTCTAGGGGTTATAAGGGTCATTAGCATGATGTATAGAGGTTATATGTGTTACACGGGTTATAATTATTATTAGCACAAGGTCCACAAGGTTTATCAAGGATGTGAGTACTAGGAACATATAGGTTGTTAACACAAGGACCATAACGATTATTAGGAGTTTAAAGATTATTAGCACTTGATAGGGGTTACAAGAGTTATTAAGATGGGGACCATAATTGTTATTAAAATGAGGACATAGAGTTATAGGGGTTAAAGGAGTTATTAACATTAATATCATATTATTTATAAGAGATACCAATTCTTAGTATGGGAACCATAAAGGATATCAAGATTATTAAACGACGACCATAAAATCTATTCTCAAAGGCCATATGATTTATTAATTTGTGGACTATATAATTTATTAACACAAAAAGTGTAAATAAATTATTGTATAATTTGACAATTATTTTTGAATTGATTCAAAAATTTTGCTTTGATTTCTATATTTACATATTAAATATTAAATAATAATTTTGCTTTGATTTCTATATTTAAATATTAAATATTAAATAATAACATAATTGTTACATTCTATTTTTGACAAAATTATCATCTATATTTCATATAATGTAAAAAAATGTTTTCTAAACGCACCATAAAAATATAAATTTCAAAGCAATCTTTTGTAAGAAGATTAAAAGCCATGGAATTTACATAATTCTAAGTCAAAGATATAAGCTATTTTTATAGTGGGATCTAATGATACAAGTAGTATGTCAAAGATATGAGCTATTGACGTAATGCTATTGAAGTTATTCACAACATTATAATGAGATTATTTTTTATATGATCATTTAAATATGAATAAAATACAATTTTGATCAAAGTTTTCTCCCATTTTTAAATACGAATAAAAAACACTTTAATGAAAGTGTCCTCCAATTTTTATGTTTGTATGACTTTATATGAAATATATTTATTTTATTTATATGATGAGTTTTTGTCCGACCTCCACAACTTTAGCATGATGCTAATCCAACTTCGTTTCTCTAACATGATGTTAACCCAACTTCGTTTCTTACTGGTAATATGTGAATTATTTTAGAAAAAGAGTTAATATAATTGTAATTTGTGTTTTAGTTTTGGATTAAAATATAGAATTGTTTTTGAGTGGTTAAAGGTTTGTTTTTTTAAAGTAAATAAATAGATTAATGATCTAAAATTAAAAGTATTTTTTTAGTGGAAAAATCATCTCAATAAACTTCTTTACATATCTAAGCCATAAGATGTCTCAACAAAATTGAAACTGAATAGTCTTACTAAAATATTAATAATCAATATAATTTGTATAATTTTTTTTAATAATAATAATAAATCAATTTATATTGAAATATAATAATTTATAAATATTTTTTACGCTTTTTTCTTAAGGAAAAAAAAAAATAATTTATAAATATTTTTATTATTAATTAACAACTAAATTATAATAAATTTTATCAACATAATTTAATTTAAAGATAATTATTATATATATATATATTATATAATTATTATATATATATATTATCCTTAAATAACTTAGTCCAATAATAAAATTAGAATTTAACTTGCACATGTTTGAACCTTTTGATTTTCACATTACCTTACACACAAATGATCTTTTACCAGTGATCCCACCATGAAGTTGCATGGGACTTGGACTTCATCATAATGAACTCTACTCTTCTTAGGTCATCTTCAACTATATTCTCTAAGTTGAAAATGACCTCAACCTCCATGCATTAATGCTTTTGGGTTTAATTTTCCGTGAAACTCTAATACTTTAGACTTATTTTAATATCTTTGTATTGGTATAGTCTATGTAAGCCTCTCCATGTGATAAGGTTCAATAATTTAATGGTGTCAATGTTGTCTTCGTCATCTTCATTATCATAAAGCTTCAATGCTCTCTCCACATTCCACAACATCTACCCATATACAAACTATTTATCATTATTATTATGTATAATTAATTATTTATTTATCTTTCACTTTTAATATATATATTTATTTGAATAAATTTAGGTTAATTTTTACACATTTTATGTTACACATCTTATCTATATATGATCTTATTTTAAGATATAAATTAGAGAACAACTTTAATAAGTAAGATTGAATGATAATCTTGTAGGTTAGTTTGAATGGATGAGTGATGTGAATTATAAATAAGAGATCACGAGTTAAGTCTGGTTTTGTGAATATTGTGGGTCTCACTTGATGTCGTCGTTAGATTAGATTGTCAAAACTACTAACACATAAACTCAATATCCTTATTACACTTAATGAACCCAAATTAAAAAAAATACATTTTACACCGAAAAAAAACACAAAAAAATTATTGACAAAAAATTAATTACATCGTAAAGCGTTTTCCCAAGTGAGATTGACTCTCCAAATTTAACGATTTACGTATTCTCAATCGTCCAATCATTTACTGACGATTCAAAACAATTGGTCTATCGATACCAATCACTTGGACTCTTCGATGTTAAACCTAATCGTGACGTGACATGGACTACAACCTACTCTATTGTCTTCTTGTGACATGCCACTAACTTAGCAAAGTGCTATCACTCCAAGTAATTGGGATTTATGTTCATATAAATTTGATAAAAAAAGGACCGTACCCTACGAAAATTATAACATCTGCAACAAAAATAAAATCTAGAATCAAATTGCTTAAAAATCAAATCCAAGTTCGAAGCACTTGAGAAATCTGTAGTGAAAAGCACATAGATTTGGTGTTTTGGGTTTTCAAAATGTGATGGTATCGAAGTATCTCAAATGCCCAATCTCACTTGAGTTGATAAGGGATATGATCGAATATTAAAAGAGGACAACAGCCTCTTCCTCTTCATCTCTAATATAATTAATTTACCTTTACCCTATTTAAATTACATTTTAAGTGCATCCCTCTCCATAACCACAAGCAACGAACATTCTCAATATTTTTGTAGCATGTGCATTCATTCGTTTTACAAAATGTGGAAACCTATGAAGCAATAATAAGTCAAATTTACCCAAATCAACAAAATATTGAATGAAATTATAATAAAACTTAAAATATTAGGTATGAATGGCTTAACGCCACATATAAATGTGTCATGGGCTTAACGCCACATATAAAGTGTCATTTTATTTATTTATTGTGTGTACATGAAATGAAATACAAGGCAATGCAAAATTCTTTTCTTTTTCCATGGTCCAATTGTTGTCATAGGACAGTCTACACACATAACCAACATGAGGCATAGGGCCGAAGAAAGAGACATGTGGTGTTGAAAACTATGATAAACAAAAATAATGTTCAACACCTCTAAATAAATTAATTGAATTCCTAAGGTCTTAAACTATAACATCACAATAATTTATTTTGTAATTGTTTGCTGTGTTGTGAAATATTTAAATAATAATAATATATAGATTAGGGAATCTCCTTTGTTGGTTCGAGGGAGTTTCTTCCGCCTATGAATTTTCAATACAAATGACATTAAACTCAAATGAAGGCCAAATGACAAATTTTCTGAAATGAAATGAAATGGATTGAAATGAAGATGGAATGCAACACCAGAATGGCTGGATTCTTCCCCCGGTCGTCGTCTTCCAGCCTTGCGGAGCAAGTATTTCCGATGTGAAAGCTTCAATCTTTGGGCGATTTCTGCGGAGAACTCTCATTTGGGTGCCCGGATCTGCTATTTTTATCGATACCCACGCACAGAACCGTCCGTTTTCTTAATCCTGGGAGCTCAACAAAGCCAGGTTTGATTCAATATAGCCGGCAGTTTTTGGATTAGAAATGCCTGTATGTTGCAGAAATGGACACCATCTATGCTTGTTTCAGTTTATCTGCAAATAAACCATGTGGGTATAGTGTAGCTCTTTGCATTTCGATGGTGGTAAAATGTGATTTTTAAGGCTGGGTTTGATAGATTAACGGACTGTAAACTATAAACTACAGGCGATCAGGTTGGGGGTGGGGGTAAACAAACTATCTGAGAATGATAGAAGGAGAACATTATAGAACAATGGAATATGAATTCACTGATGGGTTTTATCATAGGCTTGGAGAAGCCTCAGATATGTCTGTGGAGAGTGTGGGGAGCTTGCAGACTAGTAATGGAGGTGGGTCTGTGTCCATGTCCATTATGGACAGCAGTGTTGGCTCAAACAATTCGAGAACTACGATATTAATGCATCCCGATTTGAGAACCAGGACCAGAACCCATGGCGGATCCGTAGCCCACAGTGTGGCCCATAACAACATAGCCGCTCATACCCTTGGAGAAGATGTCCTTGCACAGGCGCTCATGGATGACAGGTATCCTACCGAGGGCCTTGAGGAGTATGATGAGTGGACCATTGACTTAAGAAAACTCAACATGGGTCCTCCCTTTGCACAGGGGGCATTTGGTAAGCTTTACAAGGGCACCTACAATGGCGAGGATGTTGCAGTGAAGATTCTTGAGAGGCCGGAGAATAATATAGAGAAAGCCCAAATTCTGGAGCAACAATTCACGCAGGAAGTCAAGATGCTGGCCACTCTGAAGCATCAGAATGTGGTGAGATTCATAGGGGCTTGTAAAAAACCTATGGTTTGGTGTATTGTTACAGAGTATGCTAAGGGGGGTTCTGTGAGGCAGTCTCTGGCAAAGAGACAGAACCGGCCGGTGCCTTTAAAATTAGCAGTGAAGCAGGCATTGGATGTGGCAAGGGGTATGGAGTATCTGCAGAGTCTGGGGTTTATTCACAGGGATCTGAAGTCTGATAATCTGCTCATAGCTACAGACAAGTCTATCAAGATTGCAGATTTTGGGGTTGCTAGAATTGAAGTGCAGACAGAGGGCATGACTCCAGAAACAGGGACGTATCGCTGGATGGCGCCGTAAGCTAGATCTTGTCCTGCTTTGTTATCCTTTTTTTTCTTTTCCTCCTTATTATCAGATTAATCATATAGTTTATGCCTATGGTGACCTGCTTGCTCTTTAAAGTACTCTGTTGCTTGTGTCATCCCCTTACTCAGATTTCGTAAATTTAAACAATTTGATTCTTCAATTCAAATGCTTGACCGGTATAATATATATGGCTGTTTTCTAGGAATTGAATTACGGATTGAGGTAACATGCCCATGTCGCTTGCTATTTTTATAAATTTACTTGTCAGGTCCAGGTTTCCAATATATGGTCTCACGAAAATTGATTGGTTGGATTGGGGTTACAGACAAGTATATCCCGTAGTAGTGAGACTTGAATACGAACATGATTAGGTATGGAAAAATATGTCACAACAAATCTAGTACAGCTCCAATACAGAAGTATAAATCTCATAGAAATGAAAATATGCATTTTGTTCCGCATTTTATAAGAATATCAGTCTCAGGAACTCTCAATAAACCAGAAAAAATAATTCATATTTTGGAAATTTGGCAATGTAGTTTAGATTTATAGGTTTTCTAATGGTTTTTAAAAATAATTTTGAGGTTCCTGGGCTGTTTCTTCTGGGGCTTGTACGTTCAGGGGTATCGAAGGGAGTGAAAAGTAGGTTGACGATATCATATATGTGCTGTTAAGGAAAATTCACCGAATTTTGCATTGCTGCCGAATTTCCGTATGGTAATGGCCAATATGGCCGAATATACCCATGCACATGTCATTTTGGTTGAATGGTCAGTTTGATGGTACAAATAGTATGCATATACAGTTTATTTCACAGGTTTTGAATGGTCATATTGAGATGATGAAGTGGCTTATCATTTTTTATTTTGTGGCAATTGTTAATGCCACCAAGCTACTGGTTATATTGTGCTATAAAATCGGAAATATGATGTAATCATTTGATGCGAGTTGCCCATGTTAGACAGATGATCAGGGCAAGGTTGCAACTATTAATGATGCCCATCCATTTGAATCTTCTAGTGTGATAGAGGTTTCATCTCAATATGTTGCATGATATCAAATCAGTAATTAAATTTACACAGTGAATTGTTATGTGCAAATTGCATGTTGGAGATTTCAATGCCAAGGTATGGTGAGATGAATGTAACAAATCAGTATATAGGGTGTCTGTATAAAAGTCGTTGATTTATAGCTATTGATTAAAGTGGTTAGTAATTCGGTGTGCATTTCATAGTAGCTTATGTCTTTAAGCTAAAGAATTAGTTGGCATATGCACTGTTTGCCAACTGATTCATAGCTAATGATTAAATTGGGTAGCAATTCGGTGGTGCATTTCATAGTAGCTTATGTCTTTAAGCTAAAGACTCAGCTGGCATAAGCAATGTTTGCAGTGTATTTTATAGGATTCAGTAATGCACTGTTAAGCATTGTTGCATAAATCACTGATCAATTAGCTCGTTCAGCCTGATGCGAGTCATCGAACTAGAAAATCACCCCTTTTTGCCATTTTTTTGAAAAAATTGGCAGACGCAGCAGAAAAGTCAGACTTTTTACCTCAGGTTTTCTAGTTTATTTTTGATTGCTCAGTGATTTTTTGCCAAGTCAGATTTTGGACCCTTGCTGATTTTTGTCTAGTTTGTGTTCTGTAACACTGCTGTTAAGTGTAGCTATTTGTTAAATCTTGGGTGAACTTTATTCGAATTTTTTATGTTAGTGGATTTTTGCTATGTTTTTCGATTTATTGCTGCAGTGTTATGTCTAGTTAGTTGTCTTATTGGGATAAGAATTTGTTTTAACCTTTCTTCTGTTTTTTGTGTTAAAATTTTGTGCTAATGGGTAGAGATATCCCCAAAAGGTTAGCCCTTTTCTGCAGAGCTGAGGATTCCTTCCTTTAATATCAATATTTTTCTCAATCTGGGATAAGAATTGGGACAAGAATTTGTTTTAACCTTTCTTCTGTTTTTTGTGTTAGAATTTTCAGTGCTAATGGGTAGAGATATCCCCAAAAGGTTAGCCTTTTTCTGCAGAGCTGAGGATTCTTTTCATAATATCAATATTTCTCTCAATCTCCATAACAGAAGGGTTGGTTAGGGGTTCAGTGCTAATTTAGTGCCGTTAGAGGATTTGGTTTTGTAATTACCACATGCTTTGCTTCGATTTTTCTTTTGGGGATTCAGTCTCCAAATCTTGACAAAAGAACTTCATGTGGGTTTCAGTTATTGTGACATGTTCTTTAGTAATTTTGTCAATGATTTTTGTTTTAGAAATGGTAACCGGTTTCATATTGATTCATTATTTTGTTGGGAAAAGGGCTCCTAAATCCCAAGGAAGCAAGAATAATTGGGATTTTGATAGCTGCCCATCCTTTTGTTGTAAGATTGTCAGTATTATGCTGTATTTTGTATTGATTACACTGTTTACTGGGTGCAGGGAAATGATTCAACATAGATCTTACAATTACAAAGTAGATGTGTACAGTTTTGGAATTGTTTTGTGGGAGCTTATAACAGGCATGCTTCCCTTCCAGAACATGACAGCAGTGCAAGCAGCTTTTGCTGTTGTCAACAAGGGTGTAAGGCCAGCTATCCCCCAGGATTGTCCCCCAGCATTGTCAGAAATCATGTCCCGGTGCTGGGATGCCAATCCTGATGTGAGGCCTTCCTTCAGTGAAGTGGTCAGAATGCTGGAAGAAGCACAGGGTGAGATAATGACAACAGTTCGGAAAGCCAGATTCCGATGTTGCATGACACTGCCTCTCACAGCTGACTAAGCATTATTTCCTTATATGTTCTTTGTATATTGGAATCAAGTATTTCGGACATTAACTATACATGCTTTTGTAAAATTCAATTGATTAGTACTATAAGAAACCCCAAAAAAGTAATGTATTCTATTCCTTTTTGTAGGCATAAAAAATAGGTGTTTTGGGCTTGCTGTTTTTCACAGGCTAGTTTTGATAGAGGCTTGTTCATATGAATGTCTACAGTGATCTAAAACCAGAGTATAGACCCAGAAAAGGATTATTGGATGTGTGAAGAAAGACATAGGAGCATATCCTCTAATTAAATTTTTATAAAATTGGGTCTGCTGCTGCTTCAAGGAGGTGTGTGAAGGCTTCAGCTCATCCTCTTGGCTTGAGCTGCAAGTTTACAATTATGTTGACCTCTTTGATTTAATGTGTATGAGGATGGCCTATTGCTTATCAACAGATCTTCAGTACAAAATCTATCAAGCCTGATGTGTGCATTAGAACCACTGCTTTATATTAGCAAAGGTGTTTTAGTTCATTCATATCATACAATGTTCAAGAGCCTTCCCTGAAGCCATGACATTTATGCAGAGATAATTATTATTGTGAAACTGTTACAGATTGTTCTCTTCCGTTTTCTTGTACTTCTCTATGTCATTTAGGTCATGGTGCTTTGGAATCAAAGGGAGCACATTAGTACCAAACTGACATGTTTTGGTTCCTATTCAGTAAAAAGTCTGAAGATCTTGATAAGCATATATTGTGTTTGTTTTGTTCTTCCAACACATCTAAACTATTATGTAAAAGGGTATCTACAGCTGATGCTTGGTTTTACATTCACTGTTAGGATACAAGATATGTTTTGGATCAATATAGACTGAACAATTAAGTACTGGAACATTTATGCTGTCAGGTCCCCCATTTATTTATTTCTTTTTAAATTTTGATTCAAGGCTCATGGTTCTGAAACTATCATTAACTTTTATGCTTGGATTTCATTTGTTTATAATTTCAGAATAATAATTCAACTGAAGTTAGAGTCCTTTTAGATGAAGCTAACTAGTCTGGATAGCACGCCTTTGTTTTGTTCTGTCTTCAAATAAACATGAAAATAATGTGTTCATTTAACAATTAGCCTTCCCTGTCACTTTCAAGAGCTTTTGCTTTTGAAAAAACATGCGAACATTGTTGCACCAGGTATATGTATTGCTGAATTTCCTCTTTAGCAGAAAGTCAAAATAGGCATGACCAAAATATAGGTGGCTGAAGAATAAGCACGACCTTTCATTTGACATCCAACTCAAGGGTTTAGTGTCAGACTAGCAATCTCATTTTCTGCCACATATTGCAGACCTGAACTATTATTATCAAATTGAAACTGTAATTTTCATATTTCACAGATCCAGCAACATGAACTTTTAGAAATGAAAAAAGTTGACTGTCCCCAAGAGGTTTCCCTGTTTCCCATATTTCTAACTTGCAGGAAATAGCCATAAAACCAGATACTAGTTCAGTTGCAACTGTGCACTTGATTATGGTTGGGAGTAAGAAATTTTTTTCATGACCACCTCTTTAAGTCTTTCAGCTGTCATTTACTGGAATTTTGTGCATTTTTGGGTTGTCCAAAAGCGACTGAATTATTGTGTGAAACTAATATGTGATGGTATTCGATGTATCTGTGGAATCTGTGGAGCTTTATTAACATGACATGCAAAATAAATGACTCGCACTTTGAATGTATGGACAAAATGATATTTGATTGTGGATTGCAGCAACAGTTCTTGTTTCCTTGCAAGTATTGATTTTCTTCTTTGAAATAAGAACAGTGAAATGATGCAGGTTACATGTTTAACATCCCCTTTTATTTCAAAACAGTGTTCTGTTCAACTATTTAACTAGTCTGAAAAGACAATGGCGAGGAGCTGATGAGTTCGTTTAATAGTAACAGAAATCCAATGCCTTCTCCCGTATAATTTTGAGTTGTCACATGAAACTCAATGCCTTCACCCATATAATTTTGAGGTGTCACATGAAAACCCGAAAGTGTTTTAATAATGGCAACAACTATTTGCATGGGGTTTGGCTTTGGACTTGCAAATTAGAAGGGGAGGATGATAATGTAACAGTTGTCACATTGGTATTCTTTTTCAGTCTTAGTATAATTCTTTTGCTGGAGTTTGATTGAGGTATAGCTTTTTATTTTTATTTTGGACCAATGGTCCAATTCCTGAAGGGCTTAGGTTGGCCCTCTCCTCAGGGCATGCAAGGGTGAGCTAAATACCATTCATCGTGTCTCTCATGAGCTCGGATCAGATTTTGGAGAAGGTGATTTCAAGCATGCCAAGGCTCAGAGAATCGCAATTCAAACGTTCTCGTAAGTGGCCAGTAATAACCACTCAAGTCATGGTGAATCGGTGATAATGCGGGTGCTTATAATAAAAGTTATGTTTGAACTCTGAACCTTACAGCTCAAACTGATCTTTTTGGGCGCTAAACAAGAGAATAGGTGAGAACCGAAGTTCCATTTTTTGTTGTACTATATATGCGATAAAAAGGAATGCATGCAACTGGAGTCATTATCAGTGCTCAAAGTTTGTACATAAAAGATACTGCAAATACTGAATGATAGAGGTCTTCAGCAAAATCAATTCTTGCTCTCTGAAAGTGATCAGAGTCACAAGTTGGATCCCTAGGGATAGGCACACCATTCTTTAATGGCATATGTTTTTGTTTGTGCCTAAAAGGGCAGCAAATGTTGCCCAAATCCTCACTCAAATGGGAGTAACCGCTTTCAATGTATATCACTCATTCCCTTGTTAGAGATTTTGTCAAAATTTGAAATGAAGTTGTTGGCATTTTAAAGCTCTGTAACATTACAGCAAGGACGTACATTTTTTTAATCGATGATGGATTTTTATGAATTCTTGACCCAGGATGTGTGCAAAGTTCAAAGACTTTTAATGGCCTTCTGGAGCAGATAAATGATATTGACCATTTTCATAGGTCAACAGTGGGAGGTCTCTAGTTCATTCAGATCTTTTAAACCAAATAAAATATTGGGGGACTTGAATCGACCAGAATTTGAAATGTGTTAAACTGTAATTGATAAGGCGTAGTTAGAGAGTGACTTAAAGCAGGGTTGCATTTACAAAGATCTGAAAACAGTTCCTGCCAACATGCTAAAGTATTTCGTTTTGTCTTACCAACCAGCAATTTAACATGCCTTTTACATTTTGTATCGCATGTGTGAAATTGCTTTAAGCATGCCCTGTTTAACCTGGTAGCATTTAGCTTTCTCTTTAGAGATCATGGTAATCTGTCTTATACCAAATAGGATTCCTTGACAAAGTTATTATCTACTTTCAAGGATTCAGGTGCTGTATTTATATTGTACACAATCGCAAAGCAAAGAGTGAAAACCTTGAGCTCCATGCTTGATTGCCAAAGTTGCTCACTGTGAATGATACTGCTATGGACCAATTGTAGACAGATAGGCCAGTGTTTTGGTGCCTTGACGAGTGCAGGTTTATTGAAGGATTATTTAAAAAATTAATATACCAGAGGGTAATAATGTGTGTTGGTCCTGATTGAGTATAGAACAATAATTATTGTACGCCTTTTCATTTGAACATATGATTGGTGAAAGAATTGAAATAAATAGTTAAAAGCTAAAGACAGTATAGTGTAAAGGTGTAAGTATCTTCTTTCTAGACAATGGTAGTTGATCTTAAGATCCTGAATTACCGGTGCCTTGATAAGCCTTTTATTTAAATAAATGTAACGTAGGGATATGAATATTCTTTTACCTGCACTAGTTGATTGACCTCAAATCTACATATGTAGAACAATCTCCAAGTCAACAATGGGGTTCGAAGTCAACAATGGGGTTCGAAGTCAATAGAACAATATATTCATCATGAGTTCAACATAAGAAAACATATTACTTATGTGAATAGAACTTGGGTGAGGGAAATAATACTCCATCCCACAACCACTTAAACTAGACTTAGATAACAGCACCTTGTGAAACTTGTTCTCAATGATATCTTAATCTATTTTGTAAATGATATCTTAATCTATCTTGTAATGTAATTCCTTCACTTATTTACCTATGTATTAACCTATATATTAGGTACCTTGTGTGACTGCTGTCAACTTCAAGTGAATACTTGTGCGACTGCTGTCAACTTCAAATGAATACTTGTATCTGACATAATTTAAGAGTGGAGAAGATCAAAATAGCAAATATCTGTCATAGAAATAAATTTTTGATAAGCAAATAAAACAAAATGATCTGACCTGTTATAAGATCATGCACTTGTTTAGTGATTTATTGTTGTATTAGACTTTTGAGGATATTTATTATGAACATTAATCTTAGTTATTAGTTCTTTAAAATGAAATAAATTTCAAATTTAATTCTGAAGGCAATTTGCACATACAAACAAATCGATTCTCCACTTCCAAGATGTGAAAAATTCAGTCTTCAACATGCTTGTACCTCTATTCAGAATCTTTGAATGAATGACAGCATGATGTACTTTCCTTTGATATTTGATTCAACAAATTTGTAAAATGTTAATGTCTTGAGTTGACTTATTTCCTTGCTGCATGGACTATCTACAGCCATTATGATTTCATCCGTTATTACTAGATATTATATATATATCTTTATATTATATATATCTTTTTAGTAGCTTTATTTATAGCTTGGCATAAAATTACCTTAATTTTATTTCATTAAAAAAAAATTATATTAATCAAATGCTCTGTTAGCATGAACTTTGTATAAAGAATATAAAATAACATGGGTTATGCCACTACTCAGTAGACCCAGCAATACCTCTTCACCTTCCATCCATGGATTAGGATCCTAACATCATATCAAGAAATAACATTGTTTACATATTCTGAGGCTCAGCTCAATCTTTTTTGAAAGTTAAAAACATTTTCAGTCTGCAACTTAAACACTAAGAAAAAACAATTGGACGTTAGCAAAAATACAAAATATGTCAAATAGTCTATATTATATGTGGGCATATCCCTCTTTTGATATAATAACATTAACTTTCTCAGGTTTGAGGGGCTTCATGAAAAGGTTCTTTGTGCAACCTCTTCAAAATAAGCCAGGAATCTCTCTATCCACTATTTCATCTTCAGTATGTCTCGGAGCCCTTGTTTTTCTCGAGGGAATTTTTTAAAATACTAACGCTCTAAACAACACACTGAAATGTTATGATGACTTTGTCTTCAAATAGGCTGGTATTTCTTGTCAGTTACAATCCTAATCTTATGATAATTGTATATTGAGATCACAAGATTAACCTTTCCTAAGATCACATGTAGGTGGGAGTCTAAATCCTTGACATTGGTCATGAATTGCATTGAATCTAGCCTAAATAATAAGATGGGTGAATGCACATGAACATTACAAAATTATGGAAACCAATATTTAAGGAGCATAATCGGGCATGCCTTGATTTTGTAGCTATAGTAACAAATAACAAAGGCTTAACCACAATTAAACCCCATATATAAACACTAAGAGATGAGAAGCAAAAATGTAACACATTTGACAATATGGTTCACAAGGTTCAATTGGACCCATATGCTCTTGCATCTCGGGCCATGGATCCAAAATAGGTGGTCTAAGCAATATATTTATTATTTCCTTTATTTTAATTCATAATAAAATAATGATATTTAGCTTAGTTGGCATTTTGATATTTTAATGTGCTTATTTTGTTTATAACATGGCATTATGAATCAACACATGCAACATGGATATAGGGGTGCACTTGCTCTCACTACTAAGGCTAGATTTGTATGGGCACATGGGGATCCTTCTCTCAAAAAGCATGCTTGCTATAATCATACTTTAATCAACACACATAGCATGGATGTAGGGTTGCACTTGCTCTCTCTAGATTTGCATGGACACCTGAAGATCCTTCTCTCAAGGAGTATTCTTGCTATAATCATACTTGCCACTCTGAAGATAATACTTGATGTGCACCTTTAGAATTTCCTCGTGTGAAATTGTTTTTATTATTCATTAATGTTTGAATGGGTTTTGGAATCTTTTTCTTTTGTACTATGACCTTCCTTGAATCCTTGCCTTAATTAAAATCTCCATGAGTAGAAATGGTGCAATAAATTCCCCATCACTTCAGTATTGAATGCTATAAAATCACAAACTTGAAATTTGGTAGTTGACGTAATGGAGTCATTTATTGGAGATACGAGGAGAGTGGCAATGTATACTTGCTACTTGTTTAATTTTGCAACAATTTGTAGAAGTGATACAAAAACCCATGCCTTTCATTGAATTAAGCATCCTATGAGACATCAATTGGGTTCCCTAATTCGCTAGTTCCGTTATTCTCTTTCTTTCACTCTTTGACTCTCTTCGACATTACTTGAACAAATTTTCCTTTATTCACAACTTGATTCTTTGTCCATCATTCCTCTCATTGGACTTGAAGAGAAATCATTGAGGTTTTCAGTAGAACCAATAGTTGTTGTATTTGACTTATGTTTTCATGTTGAAGAGCATTAGGGGGATCACATTGAAAAAATTGGATATTGGACCAATTATCTACAACCCTAGGAAGGAAATGGGCCATATGAATCCACTAAGTATAAATTTTATTTAATTCCTTACATCAATGTCATGGGTTTTATTGCAGGTTTTGATTGAGCTTTCTCCCCCTCTTTTTGTGGACATGGATTGAATTTTTTTGGGTAGTTATTCCCTATGATTTCCCCCACTCTTTTTGTGGACATGCAATGGTATTCTTTGGGTAGTTATTCCCTATGATTTCTCCCCTTTTAAATTACAATGCTTTTTGTTGCTTTTGGAGAACACTAACATACTTAAGCTAGAGCTAATTCTCTTAATAGTGTCTAATGCCTTGTGTAACATGGTTAGACTTATTATTTTGTTGAGCATCCCACATCACTCAAGAAGCCTAGTTAATGTGTGACATTGATGTGACCTTGCTAGTTGGGCATGTTCATCAACCACAAGTATTACTTGGACTAAGCCTAACCAACATGTCTTGATCAAATCCAAACCAGACTCCTTAGAGTGTGCAAAATGTCGAAGTGCTTGTTTCATCATAGGTGATGCAACACCATTGGCACCCAACCATGGACAATGCTATAGCATTCCCTCCCATGATCTAGTTGTGCTTGAACAACCAGCTGCCCTACCTGAGACCATGCTTCATCCATCTTGACCAACACTTGATAGTCCTTGAAGATCATGCCCTGCTTCACTAGTTTTTCACATGCCTTTAGTACACTAATCAATGCAAGTTGCCTGGCCACATACAACACACAATCCATCACATTACCAAATTACATCACCCTCTGTTGAAAATTGCTATGCAACACCTCATTGGTCATCTGCCCTACTCGGATAGACATCTTTGGTCCTCCTAGCTTACATGTTTGTACACCATCCTAATTGTCTCACAATTGCCACCAACGAGTCGATCACTAAGACTACTGAACATACATATTTGTTGTGCACCCTTAGCTAAGTTTGTGCGATGCACCTTCCATCATGCCACTATGAGTGACACCTCAAGTAGGGTTCTTACATTCACCCCCACTTGAATTGTTGATGTCCTCATTAATGCATCTTCATCAACTCCTCCAATGAGAGGGGTGTTGGTGAGTGAAGAGACACTTATGCAAATTCCACATTTGAATGTGGCTCTGAAACCATTTTTCATGGGGTTAGACTTATCGTTCCACTTGAGCATCTCATGCCATTGAAGAAGTCTAGTCCCTACGCGGCACTGACATGACCTTACTAGTTGGGCATGACCAACAACTGCAAGTCTCATTTGGACTACACTTACCCAACATCTCTTGATCGAACCTAAGCCATGCACCTTAGAGTGTACACATTGTCAAAATGTTCATTTCACTATAGGAAATGCTACACCATTGCCACCCAAACATAGAAAATGCTACACCATTGCTTCCCTAAATCCAACTATACTTGAACAATTGACTACCCAACATGAGATCGCATTGTCATCCATCTAGACTGACCCTAGATAATCCCCAAAGATTATGTCCCTACTTCACTAGGTGTTCACATACTTTTAATACACTTATCAACATTGTTGCCTTGTTGTGGATAAGACACAATTCGTCATATTGCCAAATCATGATGCCCTTTGTCAAAGTTTTCTATGTAACACCTTGTAAGTCATTTGTGCTACTTGGCTATACATCCTTAGTTCTCCTATCCTACACAC
This sequence comes from Larix kaempferi, assembly GCA_027924585.1. Taxonomy (NCBI): domain Eukaryota; kingdom Viridiplantae; phylum Streptophyta; class Pinopsida; order Pinales; family Pinaceae; genus Larix; species Larix kaempferi. Next base: position 48,432,083 of record BSBM01000456.1, on the reverse strand, counting down.
GAGTACACTATCCTAATCATCTCGTGGTTTCCACCTATGAGTCCATAACCAAGGCTACCAAACATACAAACTCATTGTGCACCCTTAGCCAAGTTTCCTTGGTGTGCCATCCATCATGCCATTGCTAGTGGCACCTCAAGTAGGGTCCTTACACCCTAGTTATATTCTTGAGAGAAATATCAAGTCATGAGAGCCTTGGATGGTGTGAAAGAGTGACCTTGTATCTTTCTTTTCATTGATTGTTGTGGATATGAATGCTAGTTGCTTGGTTTTGGTGTTGTGCCTTTTGTACCTTGGTATAGGGGTATTCTTACTCCATTATAGGCAGAGTTTGGGAGGATCCCAAGCTATTGTAATGTCCCCTCACTAATCTCACTATTGTCCTTCCACTAACCTATCCAATTCCCATAGGTTAGGGTGGAAGTTAAATTGACTAGGGAATTAAAATTGGCCTATAGTCACTATGGAGATTAAAATTAAATTAAGGAGGAGTGATGTGGGTCATAAATTTGCAATAATAATGGCCAAATAGTTAATAAATGATGTGGAATAGACCCAATCATCTAAAGAGGGTGCATAAGGATGAAGAATGAGCCACATGGAAGTGTAACCCCCAAGCTAGGTGGAAGGAATCCAATCATGAAGGCATCTCTTGAGTTGTAACCCCTCAGGCTAAAATTATCAAAGGGAGGGCACACTAGGGGAAGAGTAACTCCCAAATATTCTCATGAAGTGGCAGGAGGCTAAAAATAGCCAAGGAGTGCACATTAGAGAAGTGTAACCCCCAAAGGAACCCATGACAAGTTATGACATAATCTATGACACCTATGACAACTTATGACAGATTCTATGACATCTATGACAAGGGAAGGTCCTAAATTTAGCATATGATGGAGCTTGAGTGGAGAAGGGGGGGGGGGCACAAGGAAGGCCAAGCATCACCAAGTTGAATTTCATGAAGGCTAAGTTAATAATGGGTGCCAAATGACATTAGGAAGCAAGTTAAATTGTTGTAAATGTCCACTCTCTTATGTAATCCAAATTTTGTTATTAATTTGGGGAGAAAACTCTAGAATGAGGGGGAAAATGCTTCTTGGAGTTTATAAAAAGAGTGTAGGCCCATGTGAAGGGGATTTTGGTCAATTTACAATTGGAATTGGAGAGCTATTGAGCTTCTCAAGATTGGGAGATGTGCCCCTTGCTATTGCATCTAGTTTCGGTGATGAAATATTTCACCATAGCTATCCTTTAGAGGAGGAATCACTTAGATTTCTCAAGTGAGCTTCATTTGTGGAAGATTCAGACCTATCCATTTGCTGTTTCGATTTCATCTTCGGGTGTTTGGAAATCCATTTGGTAGCAGCAAAGATCTACGGTGTTTTGCCGGAGTGTTGGAGTTGGGTTGATGGTTCGTGCTTGAGGAGGGCGCACCCATTGTTGGAGATATTTATTGGGAAAGGTCCTGGAGGCTACATAACTCATATCTTGGACCAAGGGCGCACTGTAGGAGGTGGATTTACTGATTGGGGTCGAATTTGGGCCTTGGAGGGTGCACTTGGTGAAGTAGATTTCATCTTTGGAGCATCATTCTCTCTTATCTTCATTGTTGGTGTTGGGGTAGTCTTTTCCTTTCATTGTAGTAGATATCTTCTCTGTTTTGTTGTTGCTATAGAAGCCTCTTATGTAAACTCAAATAATGTTCAAGATTTAATGAAAAGCTACAACATTTACCTCATGTATTGATCTATGTGCAAGTGCTAGTTTCCTAGTATAAAAATATGCAAATTCTGGTTTATTAGCTAAAGTATGTTATTGTTTAACAATCATAACTAGTTGTTTAGAACTGTTCAGTGGGTCAAGTTGATGCATTTGGATGTGTAGAATCCCTGCATACCACTTTTGGAAGAATTCAAATCAGTTTGGTAGTGTGTGGGATCATTTGGAAGCAATACCTTTTTGTAGCAGAATTTTACTAGTTTTTCCTAATTTCAAATTAGGGTCAAGTTGGTTCAATTTGTTTTTGGTTTTGAGGGTTGGGTACATTACACCTTGAATACATGCTTATGTGACAACCCTTGGGGTGGATTCCATGCTTATGTGACAACCCTTGGGGTGGATTCCAAGCTTCTCTACATATCAAATTTTAATATATTAATAGTTAGATCATGCAACCCTTGGTCATATCCCGTACTACTATGTATATCAATGGATATTGATAAATTAATAGGTGAGAAACCATAAGAACAAATACCATAAAGAAGATACTAACATTTACATGGTAAAACCTTCAAAGAGGAAAACATCTATAGAGCAAAAAAATGTTGTATACGTGTTCAAGAAGGTATGAGATCACGTGACATCACACCACCACGAACAAATGACCCTTTGTGATCTTTAAATAGAGATCAAAACCAATCAAGGAATGATACACATAATAACTATCGTGAATATGAAGAATATGAGCTTGTCGAATCACTTATGCACAAGATAGAATTGCCATCATTGGATAAATCAAGTATTGAAGCACACTAAATAAACACACTAAAAGTACACTTAACTAGAACATTATATTGAGTTGGTCTCAAGCACTCTCCTAATGTCTAATATCCTAATAATGGTTATTCTCTTATATTTACCCTTTGGGAAGGTCACAAACCACTTTTCATTTCAATTGTTACTATTATTTAATATCTATATTATGTAGGGCTTGGTTTGATTCTAAACATCTATGTATATTAATGATTGGTATATTTATATTTACATCATGTAGGGATTGCACATGCCTCAAGTTTCTATGCACATGAATTATAGGTTAAACCCTAGATGGGTGTTGCACCATTTTAAGAAATATGTTATTTTGATATTTTGTTTAGGACTTCACCTACAAGCAAACATGGTCTCATGGTTTCTAGGTTGCTTGGTCTTTTAATACATGTAACAATTATCAACAATGGCCTCCACTTTGCATTTGATACTTCTAGTCACTTGGATTTTCTCTACGAAATCACAAGACTTTTCGACTCATGGACATGCTTTGGAGAAAAACCTTTGCTCTGTAATTTGTCTTAACTAGTATTTTCACACATTGAGTTTACTTGGAGGAATTTATTTGAGTATGTTGTTATGGAATACTTACATGCTTGAATGATCATCATTAAATGTAATTTTTTGGTACTTGTCTCTCCTTGGTGCACTTAGTGTTATAGATTGGCCTCTAGAAAGCATGATCTCAACAAGGGAGTGAACTTGTAGTTTGATTTCTATGGTTGGGTGGAAAATGTTTCATATAACTCGAATACCCTTTTGGAAGAATATGCTATGCCAAACCTCTACCTCTGTTTTTTTATCTTGTTTTCAAGATTAACATTAAAACTATTATTCGATAGTAAGTATGCTCATGTTGTTTGCAGGTTCTCATTCATAGCATCATAAAGATAGTGATTTTGGGAGCTATGTATTGGTACAAGTGTATATATAGCCTACTTTGAAACATGGTAGTGTAGTTTTTATCATGGTTATGTTGAAAGGTCCAAAACTTGGGTAGTGTCCTGTTTTTAGAAATGGTAGTTATGGAAAGAGATTCAACCAATGTCGGGTTGAGTAGAATTTCCTTCATTTGACTAGACACACACACACACACACACATACATACATATATTCATTTTCTAGAGAAATACATTCACCTATCCCTTCAACATGTTAGGTGTCAGGTTGAAGAAGTTGGTACCGTGTCGTACTCCTGTGGATTTTCCATACATACATACATACATACATACATACATACACACACACACACACATATATATATATATATATATATATATATAGAGAGAGAGAGAGAGAGAGAGATTCATCCCACCCTTCAACATGTTAGGTGTCACGATGAAGAAGTTGGTACCTTGCCATTCCCAAGCGGATTTCCCCTCTCTTCCCAATTTTCCAAATGAATGATCCTGAGTCAGATAGGGGTTGGAAAACATAGTTTCCTGTTGTATAGGGACTTGACCCTGTGCACACAGTGAAGTCTGGGAACCCTTATAACTGATTATGTTACCTCCGGTTATAGTTTGGGAGTCTCAAGCCTCTCCTAAGCGAGACATATCGGCTGTAGTGTCGGGAGGTCCCTTGAGCCAGTCCTGTTTGTGTGCATTTGGCTGTAGTTTCTTAGGTGTGTGCTCTTTGTTCTTTGATCGTTAGTTTGGCCGTTAGGGAACGCTTTGATTTATTGAACTTTCAAAGGTATTGTGGCGCGAGGTCCTACTCTCCGTCGGTCTCTTCGGTTGGCTGGTTTACCAGCCGCCGAAGTTACACGTTGTGTCTAGAGGGGATGCCGGAAGGCCCCCTCCGATTCTTCCAATTCTTTTGAAACACTTTGTGCTGACATTGCCGCTGGTTTTGGCATGGGAGACATCCCTACGACTCCGTCGGGTAGAGTTGAAGACGCTTCTGCTCCTCCTACTCCTAGAGAGGAATGGGGGGGCAATCCACAACCTGAGACCCAACCTAGTTTGTTTGGTTCGGATCCACCTGAGGACGACCCATTCGATCCATCGAATCCACGTAATTTCATATATGGGATGCCAGAGTCACATGTCAACACACGTCCTACGACCAACACTACCTCGTTCTCTCATGGTATGCCTAGTTACAACACAGTTTACCCATCCACTATGTTTGGCAGTCATGCTAGCACCAGTCATGGTGTTGGAAACACGACACCCACTGGGGGCAATACCATTGCTGGGAGCACTGCACCTTCTACTCACACACATCAGTATGGGATAGGCTACATTCCTCCAAACATTCCAAATCTTGGAGGAAGGACGCCTCCTAGGACTACCCATCCTGGTGGGAACATTGTTCGCAACACAACTCACAATCCACAGTACAATACACATGCCCATACACATCAACCTAGGACCACGTTCACAAATGTTAACAATCCTCCTAATAACGGGGGTGGACACATACCATATACTTTTACGTCTGCTACCACTACTAGTAATGCTAATGTAGGGGGTGGGAATATCCCTTATGCTTATGGTCACACCACGACTGCTCCTGCTACTAGCAATGCTTATACGGGGGTGGGAACATACCTAACAATTATGGTAAGTACAATACAGTTCCCACTATGAGTAATACTTATATGCCCCATAATTATGGTGGTAACCCTTACTACGATACAGTCGGTGCTAGCCCTCATTACAACACACCTCATTACGGTGCTCATAATACGCATATACCTGCTTACTCTCACATGGGTTAGGTTGGGTGAAGTTATCAGCCTTATGGCCATGGTTAAGCTTATGGTTCGTCTTATCCTTCAGGTCTGTATCATCAACCTTTTAATGGCCATGGTCAGGGTTATGGTCCATCTTATCCTTCAGGTCAGTATAGTCAACCTTTTATGGGAGCATATAATCAAGCTTTTCAGCCACAGCTTCCTTTCCTTACTCGATTGAATCTTCCAGATCTTTCAAAGCTCAAAAATGATCCGGTGTGTCACGATCCTTCTTGGCCTCCGGTCCCTACCAAGCTCCCTTCAGACATTCCCAAGCTTGAGGGGAAGGGTGGTGAGGATCCGGGTGATCACGTCACGAATTTTCACCTTTGGTGCTCATCAAACTCGTTAAATCACGATTCCGTTCGATTGAGACTATTTCAATCCACCCTCACGGGGGCAGCTGTGAAGTGGTATGTTGAGTTTCCTGGGGGCATGTACAAGGGTTTCAATGAGATAGCCTTGGCTTTCTTGGATCATTTCCAGCTGCCAGTTCACTACGATACTGGCATTGAACTCTTGTTTACCTTCCTCCGGAATAAGGCCACACACATATCTGACCACTTTCAAGAGTGGCATCGACGGAAAAGGTTTGTGAAAGCCAACATTCCTCCAGAGTTTCTATTGGAATGGTTTCTCAAGTCTTTGCTACCATACATTTCTAGGGATGTTTCGATGTCCGGAATAACGATTGAGGAACAAGCTATACTAAAATTCCAGCAATTAGATTTGCTTTATGCTCAATCTGGCATTCTGTATGACATTATTCCTAACACACCGTGATCACGACATGAGCCCAAGCCATTTCCTGGACCACACGTCGATGGCATTGACGTTGGATCCGCAAGTACTCGACCTGTAGATTTGGTTTCTAATCAAATGAAAAAAAAATCACTTAACCAATCTACTCCTGGAAAGGTTCACACCTTGCCCACTTCCACCCCATCGTCTGATGTACACGCTATGCAATCGACGAACCCATCGGGTAACCAACAGCTTGGTGGTAAGAAGAAGGGGAGAAACAACCGCAAGGGTGGAAATAATGGGAACAATGGTAGTAATCGTAATGCTCCTCGGGAAGGTGGAAATGCTGGTGGGGACCATAAACCTAGGCGTAAAGTGAAATTCCCTTGCAAGATTTGTGGGGAAGATCATCTTACTCACTTGTGTCCTCAGATTGATGAAGCATCAAAGAATCTTGCACAGAGTCAAACTGTGTTGAAATATCCCCTTCCACATCATTAGAATATGGATTCGAATGCTCCCGCTATTGGTTATGGGACTCATGAAACTTCCACATCTGCTTCCCATCCCAGTGGCTTTGGATGCATGAATATGGTTAAATCATAGGTTAGTGTTGCTACTCGCCAACGTGATTATGATGCACCACAACCAAATATGGGGAATGAGCCTCCTCCTCCTCCTGATACCTCTTTGCATATCGAGAAGCCCACTGCTATGCCGCAGATACCGAAAGGTGTTCTCAAGCGCTCTACGCATAATCCCAATGCTCGAGCTGCCCATAACTACTCTATTGTAGAAGACTTGGGTCAAAATCCGTGTGCCATGTCGGCTCTCAAGGTTTTATAGGCATGTCCTTCTCAAAGGCATGCCCTTTTGTGTGCTTTAGGAGTTCAGGATGGGGGAAGTCCTAACGTTACCAAGTTTGACACTACTGACGTCCAACCTCGCTTACCTTATCATGTGGATTTTCAAGTCCATGTGTAGTGCCTACAGCATATCGTCAAAAGAACGGTGGTTGACGAAGGTTCTTATACGGCATTGATGTCTTTATCTTGTTGGAAATCTCTTGGCTCTCCTCCCGTATCCAAGTCTATGACCATGCTCACTGCATTCAACGGTCGGTCGTTTAAGCCGCATGGGATTCTCCCTTCCCTTGTTGTCCGCTTGGGTGGGAAACCCGTGCCTATTGAAGTCAAGGTGGTTGATGTGCCCATCGACTACAACCTTCTCCTGGGTAGGAATTGGATGTACGCTATGAAAGCGGCCGCGTCCACTCTGTTCAGAATTATTTTCTTTCCACACGAAGGCAAGATTGTGATGGTCGACCAACTAGATTTCGTTAATCCTTATTCCACAGCATCCATGGGATCAGTGGTCCCCCAAGTCACAGATTCTCATCCAGCCACTGGGAACATGGGTGTCAGATTGTACCCCTCATTTTTGGGATCTTTTGTTTTCCCTTCACCCATTGCTTTTATTCGAACCATTTCCGATAATGCACCTCCTCCATTGAATAATGTACCGTTCCAGACTTCGTATTTTGATGATCCATGGACCTTACCATCCATGAGTTCCATGTTTGGAGACATTGCGCATGTTGGAATGGCTATGCCACAGTCTACTGCTGAGCTTGCATATCAAGATATTCAACAAGCCACTACAAAGCTAGATATTTCCTCTTCCCGGACAGAGGAGGAAGATCCCGTTATGCTGCCGGAATGGTAATTTGACTCATCTTGTTCGCACGATTGTCTTGACAGTACTTTACCTTCGGATGAAGCTATTGTTGAGGCCATGTGTGGTAGTGAGAGACCTTGGGAAGACATGCATCATCGCTCACATTTTCTTCCCAACCTTGATCTTATCGAGCAAGAAGAGTTTAGAACGACTCTTGCCGAGATGGTTGGTCACCCTGTGGTTCCTTGGGATTCACATGGGATTTACGCAAAGGGGAACATGGCTAATATTTCCCCTACCATACCGATCAACATTTCTCGTACCCCCGGAAAGGTTGAGAACATTTACATCGGTGCTGATTTCTCTCTTGAAGAGGTTCGCATTTACACCAAATTGTTTAAGGAACTCCGGGAAGATTTCGCTTGGTCATATGAGGAGATGCCAAGAATAGACCCCAACATTGTAGAACATGAGATTAGAAAATATCCCAATGCTAAGCCGGTTCAACAACGCCTTTGTGCTGTGAACCCTCGAAAGGCAAAGGTGGAGAAACTGCTTAAGGCTAATTTTATCTACCCAGTTCCCCTTACCGAATGGGTGTCGAATCCCGTTCCTGTTGATAAGAAGAAAGGAATTATCCGTGTATGCACTAATTTTAGAGACCTTAACTGTGCATGTCCGAAAGAAAATTTACCCACTCCATTCATAGATCAGATCTTGGATGCTTGTGCGGGAAGCGGAGTTTTTTCATTTATGGATGGCTTTTTAGGATATAACTAGATACATATCAAACCCGAGGACCAACATAAGATGGATTTTATTTTTCCTTGGGGTACGTTTGCGTACCAGAAGATGCCCTTCAGCCTTAAAAATTTCAAAGCCACTTTTTAGCGTGCTATGACCTACGCATTTCATGACCTTAAACGCATAGTGGAGGCATACTTAGACTCGATCTTGCTGGCCATTCTTGCAAGAGAGTGGACCACCCCAAGCACCTCCGTTTAATTCTCGAACGATGCATACGCTACAAGATTCGGTTAAATCCCAATAAGTGAATCTTTGTTGTAAAAATGGGTCTCTTTCTAGGTTTCATAGTTCTGAAAGAGGGTATCAGAGATGATCCTCTTAAATTTGAGGCAATACTTCGGTTGCCTCCTCCGCACAATTTACTTCAATTTCAGAGCCTCCAAGGAAGAGCCACTTTTCTACGTCGCTTTGTAGTGAATTATGCTAATCTTACCAAAGGTTTCGCGTGCTTGTTGAAGAAAGACACACCGTTTATCTGGGATGAGAGAGCCCAGCAGTCTTTCAATGCTCTTAAGAAATATTTGGTATCGCCCCCTTTGCTTAGTCCACCCAACTTTGCCAAAGATTTCATACTTTATGTGGCCGTGTCTCAAGAGACGATTGGCATGGTCCTAGTTCAGGTTGATGATGTGCTTGTGGATCATGTGATCTATTACCTTAGTCGAAATCTAGTAGACGCTGAGCTAAGATACACTCATGTGGAAAAGTTGGCACTTGCGACTGTTCATGCAGTCCAACGGTTACAACATTACATCATGCTCAGGAAAACCACAGTCATAGCGCATATCAATCCATTTCTGTTTGTGCTATCACGATGCCTTATAGGGGGGGAATACAATAAATGGATTGTGATCCTTCAGGAGTTTGATCTTGATTTTGCTTTTGCAAAGTCGGTGAAATCCTTGGTTTTTTATGAGCTCATATCGGACCTTCCGCGACTTGATGAGGATATTGTCCATGAAGATTCCTTTGTGGATGAGCAATTATTTCTTATCTCGTCTGAGGACCCTTGGTATGGGGATATTATTATATATCTTCAAACTTTGAAGTTTCCTTCGCACTATTCACGAGACGAACAACGGCATATGAAACACCACGCTAAATATTACACCATCATCGGCGACACTTTGTATCGTCGAGGAAATTTATTGTTTAACTCACGAAGAAGCAGAGCATGTTCTTAATGATTTCCACGCTGGGGCATGTGGTGGTCACCTATCCGGGCTTGCAACATCCCAATGCATTATGCGAGCTGGTTACTTTTGGCCTTTGATCTTTAAGGATTATATGAACGCCGTAAAGAGATGTCACCCTTGCCAGGTGTTTTCTTAGAATGTACACTCACATCCAACGCCCCTTCATTCAGTCGTCGCCATCGGTCCCTTCACCAAGTGGGGGGTGGATTTCATGGATTGCAAACCAACTTCGACTGGGGGCATCACCATATCATTGTGGCCATGGACTATTTTTCCAAATGGGTTGAGGCCATGCCTACCATAAAAGCCGATGGTGCTACAACAACCCATTTCGTATTTAATCATATTATTACTCGGTTTGGTATTCCGAGAGAGATTGTCACTGACCATGGCAATCGCTTTCAGAACAAGATGATGGTAGATTTGTTGCTCAAGCTTGGGTTTTTTCAAGAACATTCATCTTCTTACTATCCCCAAGCAAATAGTCAGGTTGAGGCAATCAATAAGTCCTTAAAGACCATTCTCCAACGTACCATCCAACAAAGAAAGAACAACTGGCATATCATGTTATATCCTGCTTTATGAGCATATCGAACCGCAGTTAAGACTGCCACCAGGTTCTCATCATTTCAGCTAGTACCCAGTGTGGAGTCTATTTTACCGATTGAATGCGAAATCCCTTCGTTAAAACTAGCCATAGAGCTCCTCCCTGATACGTCGGGTATTGAGCAACATTTGATCCACCTTGAGCATCTTGACGAACAACATCGAGATGCCGCCATGGCTATAGATGCCAATAAACGTCGTGTCAAGGTTCAATATGATAGGTCTGTCCGTCCCCGGCAATATGCTGAAGGTGACTTGGTCCTCTTGTACGACAAAGCTAAGGAACCACTAGGGGCAGGCAAGTTTAACCCCATGCGGCACGGTCCTTACATTGTGAGGCATGTCCTGGAAAAAGGAGCCTTCGAATTGGAAGATTATGAAGGGAATGCCTTGAAGGAGCCTAGAAATTGGCTCTACCTCAAGTGGTATTACGCTTGAACTTCTAGTTCGAGCTAATAATTTTGTATACTATTGTATAGTTGCTTATATACATAGTTTAGATTTATTTTGTTTTTTCGGTCTGCTAATTCGCTTTCGTTTTGCTGACAGATGTCAGCGGAATCTCCTACGTTCTTAGGATTCGTGGATGGTGCTAGCCGTCATACGCAGCATTTTGCTTCTGCTGCTTGGGTTATTTATTCACCTGACCACCTAGTTGTGTCTTTGAGAGGTGCTTGTCTCGGTCCTACATTCAACAATGTGGCTGAGTACAATACCATGGTTGAGTTACTTCGAGATGCTATTTCGCATGGTATCCAGTGTTTAGAAGTCTGCTTGGATTCCCAACTGGTTGTGTCTCATTTGAATGGTCAGTACCGTGTGAGGGATCCTACTTTACTACGGAGATTATTAAGGGTAAGACTCTTGGAATGTCATTTTGTTTCCATTACATACATTCATGTTCCAAGAAGTTTTAATCATGTATCTGATGCATATGCTAACTATGTCCTAGATTGGCATTTATCACATTCATACATTTGTACATACACATATAGTAGAACCGAAGAACCATAGTTTTTTATAAATAACATGTCCAAAATGGTAGTGTCACAATACAAAACTGGAGCCTGTAGCTCTCAAAAATATACATATCGATACAAAATATGGGACTCTGAGATGTCTAAGCCCCACGAGGAGGCCTAACTTCCTCGGCAGGATGTGTCTGATAATAATAGTGTACCGCATTGGCTATTCGCTGCAGTATTCGCACCCAGGGGCTCGGTACTCCCACAACATGGGAATGCATGTCCTCTGGTAGCCGCGCTACCTCGATCAAGGATAATTCTAGGGGAGAAATTTAGCCCATGGGCTATTTTTCCATGTTTTTTTCCAAAAATATATTCGCCAATTTGTATTTTTTGAAGCCCTGTTTCACCCATTTTGATGGGGGTAAATGTTTTTCACTCTAAAAATCACCAAATTATTATATAAACTATATAAAATCCTTCGAAATTGAAATAATTTTAGAAAATTATCGCCAAATATTTTATAGTTGACATTTTAGGAATTAGCAATATTCCCCAAGGTTAATACACTTTTAAATAAGTATTGGTCCTTAAAATTATCCCTGACCTCGATCATGGGTACCCTGGTGGTCATGCGGGACAGGTTGACCCACACGGTCTCTAATGTGCGCTATGTCGTAGTGCCGACTACCTCTCCATCACTGCCCCATCGACGATGTCTCGGGAAACCCTCAGGTCTTCGCGGACTAGTGTCTGCGAGAAAACAGTAGAATGTTAATATGTGATGCTACCCCCAAGAATATTTTTTCATTTTCATATATAATAAAAAATCCCCCCAAAAAAATTAATACACAAAAAACATAAAAAGAGTAACATATCGATATCTCTGAACGTTGTCCCTAGAGGAAGCGGCATGTCATGATCACCACGGAAGTCTATCCCTAAATAGTGGTAGTCGTCAACGGCTATGACATGTCGGTTCCACCAGTGGAAGAACTCCTCTGTGTATGGTGATGCCTGTCGGCCACCACCCTATCGTGTCAAGACCTCTGCCCACCAAATCAGGGATGGGTCGCAGAGACTGTGAGGAGGGACTTCAACCCTCAGACTAAGCCCCAAAACCCTTTCAAAGAAGAAGCTGCATAAAATATTGCTGTATCCAAATTTTTTTGCCTCCCCACGCTTGCAATCCGTTAACTAGGTCTTCATAGATCCCAGTAACGTTGTGCACCAGTCATATACCATGGGCCGCATTCACTATGAGGCGTAGAACATCACCGACCTTGAAGCCTTGTGTAGAGCTACTAAACCTATAATCCTGATGAGGGTAGCCACTATAATCTTCATGCTCATACTAACTATGGCACCAATGGGTACCTGAATCCCCACCTTCCGAGTGTTGGGAAGACAATACTTCTCTATGTAGTCGGGAATGGTGATCCCACCACCCATAGTACGAGATCGAATACTTTCCACTTCCCCTCGACAGGACAATCCAGTAATGAAATAAATGTCATCTACCTCAAAGGAGAGTATTTGACCATCTAGGTTGAAATTTTGTGCGTCTACGTCCCAGTAGTCTATCAAGCGTTGGAGCAATTGGTTTTGGGCCCTCAAACCCCCAATGTTCCAAAATTTGAAAATCCCACATGGTTGTAATGCTTGTTGTGCAGGAAAATCGTTGTGGACAACCTCATCCACAAGGTCATGCTCCCTTTCCCTCCATTCTAGAACCATCATGGAGGAAGAAACACAAAGAGTTTAGTTTTTTTCATTTAAAAAACAAACCTCACGGTCGTACCCATAGTCAATGCATGCGTTGACCGTGGGTACCATGCCCTACTCGCGACTCGTATATCTGTAGCCTGCATACAACGTCGTGACCAAATAGGGCTTGCCCATTAAAAAATTTTGACCACTGAAAAATGAAATAAAAACTACTAAATGAAAGAGGAGGATGAGATAGCTAACCTGCTCCAGACGGCTCGACGAACGGATTTCCGTAGCTCCCAGAATCAGCGACTAAAGTTCAAGGTGAAAACTAACCAAAAACTCCAAATTGGGTAAAAAGTGAAAATGAATTGTAAAATGTAATTTTTATTCCTATTTATAGTTTTGGAAACCAACTTGTCTATAGTTTTCATCGTTTTAAGCTATTTTGGACTAATATAATGTCTTGGAGTAGTATTTTGAACAGATTTCTTCGACGAGAGTTAATTTTTGACCATTTCACGCCTATGACAGGTATATTTTCACATCTGGCATATAGGTTAGATGTCATTTTCACATGCATTATGCATTTGACCTTTTGACCATTTTTCATTAACCCTAGGTGCGACCCTGCTTCTTAACCAACATGGAGCCTTCACACTGTGATAGAAGTGTCGTTATTTTGCAGTAGGGCCTATCCAACCATGGGTTCCCTAGTTAGAGCCCCTTTTTGCCTTTTGGCGCCCAGGCTATTGTCTCTCTTTAGGATTGGGATTCCTTCGTAGTTACGCCATGACTTTGAGATAAAGACTCATACTCTACTTTGTCTTGTGCTGGCCATCTCCCATAAGGAATCCCCCCATTTGTACCAAGTTGTGATTGCATTGCATCATCCTGCTTTCCACTTGAGCCTTGTGCCGGCTCCCGCTTACTCAATTGTTAGCCTGGTGCCTGAGCACTTTCCTTGTCAAGCCTTGCATAGCTTCCATTTTCCCTTCACAATTTGATGACCTTTTGACCCTGAGGGAACACCCCCCGAGTGTCCACATCCTGCACATGCTTCCTTACATTGATCATAGGGATGTTCCACTGCTTGGGACTAGTCTACTCGCTATTTGACACTCATTCCCTCAATTGTTGTAGTATAAGCAATTTTATTCTTTTTCAAGCTTTCCAAATATGAAAAAGACCAAAAAAATCATATATTCCAAAAATACAGACAGGAGAATATTTACTTCTTTTTGTTGGTGGCTGTTGTGTCGCCTTTGAACAGAGCATTCATTCCATTCCATACATTATGAGTCGGGACTATAGTAGGACCTTAGGAGTTGTATTCGTTTCTCAGTTTACTCCACCGATTGGTTAAGCTTCCAGTCACTATGGAGCCCTTTGTTGATGCCTCCTGCATCGCATAGTATTATATCGAGTCTATGCTTCCCAAGTCTATCCATCTGCTCATGCTCTTGTTCAAAGGAAGTCCTGAAACCAGAGTCGACCACTCCTCAGATCTCTTGACTATTGTATGTCAGCCATCCTTATTGAGTCAGTCCGTTTCATCTGAGTTCTTCCAAATCTTTCAGCGTAGTTGTTACCTCGTGCTAGTTGGTGGGGGATGCCTTAATTCCCTCCTTCTATTGAGTTTCGTTCCATCAACATCAACCCATTTATTCCAGAATTTGAGACTTAGAGTTCGGTTGAGTATCTTGAGGCTTGCAGTCATTAGTGGTAGGTTCTCTTGCCATCGACAGTTTTGGGAATACATCAATGTCCCCTGATCGATGGATTCATCCGAGTGTTCGACTTCGCACTTTGATGATTTTACTCTGTGCCTTAATGTCCATTTTCATTATTGGTGGGTTATCTCACACCTGTTAATGGTATGCATCATTGACCAGTAATCAAACGATGTCACATCAGGTTCGACCTCAACAACTTTATTCACTTGATGGGACTTGCACCGTAAGTGATTTGTGTAGAAGACCCACACGATAGTGGCATTCAGTATGCTACTTATGATCGGACTTTACATCTAAGATATCACCTCTCAGACATCAACAATTTGTACCTACAGTTTGCACCAGTTGTTTCCTTTCAGTAGGAGACCGCCTCTTACTATAGATGGTTATGGCTATGATCACCTATGCCATGTATTCATTGTGTACTGCCTATTCATGGCCATTGTATCAGATTGTTGTACTATACTGACATGTATTCAAAGATATTATTGTATTATGACGAGTGAGCTGTTCTTTCCAGTTGTGTCTCCATCACTCCACTTCTGAGATTTATAATGTATTTCGGCCATCATAGCACCATTCTTTGACCTCACACATTAGGGGGCATCTGTTATAGCGTAATTTTCCACCTTGTGAGTATCAACGTTCTTTGGCCTCCAGGATCCATTTCACTAACTCAGATTCACTTTATGTCCTCCAGAATACACTTTTTCCCTATTTTTCCTCCTATACGCTTGTTGTCCCATTATAGCTAGCATACACGCAAGTTGTTCCACTATAGCCCACGGGTACCAAGTAAAGTGGTAAAAATCATTAGAAAATTACTTTTTACTCCCAAAAAGTGGTCTTAGGGTGACCTTTGGCCCTCCATCTGCCCTGAAACGCCTCGATGTGTCCTTTCACTTACCTTTGGAAGGCTATATATTGAGCTCTTATGGCATATGGAAGGGAGGAGAAAGAGAGAGCAAGATAACTCTAGTGGATTTTTGCCGTGACTTGAGTATACACTCATTGATCCTAGTTGTTGTGAATTCCTTATATTCTCCTTCCAAACTCCTTTCATAGTTTGAGTTTTCCATTACATGGAGGATTGAAGTGGTGGAGGCACAAGTGGAGAGACCCAATTCTTGGTTCAGATTGATTGCCGGCAAGAGATCGTATATTGTACTTCTTGTTATTCATTACTGAAAATACTCATTTTCTCATCCAATTGATGTTGTGAATATTGTTAAATTACATTGGGTTATATTTGCTTATAATATCATGGATCATGCTATTGATTATGCTAATGTCTTTCACATATTATATGCACTTGCTTGTACTTGTTGTTGAGACTAATCTGTAGGTCCAAGTGTAGAAGTTGAAAGCTCAACAAGTATCTACATCGAACATCCGGTTGAAGGTTGGTATTTTCTCCATTATCTTAGCATTGTCATTGATATAGCATTGCATTGGGAATTGAATCATTTTCCGGTAATCAACTGTCTGTTGTGGTCTTCCCCAAGCCATAGGAATTTTTCTCCGTAACACTCGACAAGAAAGTTACCTTACTCTGGAGGCGAGCCATCGGACAGGTAAAGGTGCAATGGAAGCAACTTATTCCAGAGGAGGTGACCTAGGAGTTGGAGGATTCCATGAGAGTGGCATTCTCGATTTTGTTAAGTTTTGATAACATCGAGGACGGTGTTGTTCTAAGGGGGAGGGAGTTGTAATACCCCTACCCTGCCTTAGTAATTATTGGCCTCAATGTAAAAATTGTGTTTGAGAAATGTGTGTTGATCCTAGTGTGGAGCTCAAGGCCAAGGCCCCACTAGTGGATGATTAAGGTTTATTTTCATAGGCAAGTATTTGACAGTGAAACTATGCATGTGCTATTAAGCCATGCAATTTTGTAATTGATGTAAATGCTTAATATTGCAATGAAATACACAAAACTGGGTAAGTGAGGCATCTAATGAGAAGGGAGCGAAGGTATCCAATAGGGATAGGTGAAGGGGTTGTGGGATGGTGACCCATGCTGCCACTTGGGCAGGCATAACCGATTTGATTCCCTGTACGGGTACGGATTCAGTTACAGAACCTGAAGAAGGAAATCCTGTGGAGGATACTCGCAGGAGATAAAAACAACGCTAAGATATGAGTCAGGGGTCGACATTTGGTTCATGCATTTTGTTCGTGGTTCGAGGGTTGAGGGATTCATGCTGTGGGGAAGAGATCCTGAAACACAGAGGTGATCCGATGTAAGGGAGCAAAATGCCAAAGAGACCCTGCGTGTATGCATGATATTTGAGTAGAAACCTGAAGGTGAGTCGAAAGGGGATTACAGGGAATGCATAGCTTGAGAAAGCTACGTGAAGCCTGAAATTCCATGAGCAGAGAATCGAGTTACAAGACAGAGTTAGTCCGCAACCCTGGAATGAACAAGCTTTCTTAGTAGAAGTAAAAGATTAGTTTTAGGGTGGAAATTCTTGTCAAACCCAGCGGAGACTATGATCTCATAGAACTAGCAGTGGGACCTTCTTATGCCTACCCTGAATAGAACTGGAAGGGAAGGGGCCTTGAGGGAATATGTAGCAGAGAAGAGGGCCTTCCTTGTGTTGGGTGAGGTGGATAATGTGGGTGCCTTGTCTGTTAAGTGATTGAGATGTCTGTAGCTTTTTGGTTGAGCTCACTGGGTTAGCAATATCCTCCATGTTATCCTGTATGCTTGATAAACCCAACTGCAGGTTGGCTTAGTGTGTGGATGCTTGATAAACCCAACTGCAGGGTGGCTTAGCATGAGTATGTTTCTGGGATTGCTTGATAAATCCAGATATAAGTTGGCTTAGAATTGGAGTGGATATTGACTGTTAGAGAGCCTACATAGCCCTCCTTAGTGGGTACATAGCCCAGCTTGGGGGTGGTCTCTCAGCTTAAAGAGTATAGGCTAGACAGAGACCTAAGGTTGGGTGGAATGTTGTTCTCACTTAGCTAGTTGCGAGCAAACTTCAAGATACAAAGATACATGTTCTGTGGAATGAATGATGTTATTTCATGTGTTATTATTATGTTGTTTTTCTTAAGACTATTGAATGAATGTAATGCGAATGTGAGCAAGAGGCAGATCATGTGTAATCCTGAGTGGAAGGATGAATGCTGGTTGAATGCTTCATTCATTGGCATGAGTTTAATGCATTGCTAATATTACATGTGTTAGATGTATGGATAGCCTTAAATTATTTTATTATATGTGTTTTTTTATGAGATGCTTAACCTTGTAATGAACTGCTTAACCTTACTTAATCATGGGGATGGTTATGTGGCCTGCGGTGTTCTTAGACTACTCTGTGAGACATAGGAAAGATGGGTTATGGCAGGGGACAAGTAGAGACCTGTTAAAGGTTGGAAGGCACCTTAGAAGGTTTATAGACAAAATTCATAGAATAAAAGTAGGAGGTGAGATAACTCATTAGGACAGGGGATTTTACCATTGGACAGAGCTCTCCAAGAGCTTTCCAATGGTACCAACCTTGCCTCATTTGGACCCCAGATGAGGAAGTTATGCCCCTTAGAAGTTTGCATTGGTAAACTGCAGGAATAGGGAAGTTGGACTTCCGCAACTCCGACTTTCGCAATGCGGATTGCGGATTGCGGAAGAGGAAGTTTTCCGAAATATCAGAGTTGGAATTACACAATTCTGACTTCCGCAATGCGGATTGTAGATTGCGGAAGGGAAACCTTCTAAATGGTTGAAGTTGGGCTTCCGCAATGCGGATTGCGGATTGCAGAAGGGGAAGTTTCCTTAAGGACGAAGTTGGATTTCCGCGATTACGATTTCCGCAATGTAGATTATGGATTGCGGAAAGATGGGATGCGGATTGTAGATTGCGGTAAGGCACAATTGCGAATTGCGAAAAGGCGCAATTGCGGATTGTGGAAAGACGCATTGCAAATTGCGGGTTGCGGAAAGATGCAACGCGGATTGCAAAAAGACACAATTGCGGAAATGTGCAATTGCGGACTGCGGATCATAAGGGTGATTTGCGGATCCGAGTCCAATGTGGTTGTGTGTAGTTTTGGAAGTAAAAGAAGAAGAAAAAAAAGTAACGCCAGATCTTCAGTGGCCTCGCAAGGCCACAAGGGAGGTCTGGGGACGTTACAGGATCTGAATCAAGATCAAGATAAAAAACTGGGTGAGGGTTGGGGTCCATATTAGGACCAACAATTGGGTGAGGATCTGAATTAGGATCAAGAAAAAAATTGGGTGATGATATAAATCAACATTGTGATCAACAACTAGGTGAGGATCAGGATCAAGATCGGGATCAACGACTGGGTGACGATCGGGATCGGGGTCGATAGGAGCTGACTGTATTTCTTGAGAAGAAATATCTACTGTGGTAAGCAACATGGTATCTCCATAAGAATAAACTTCAGTTGGTTCAGGTACTACCCAAGGTTCAAAAGAGCCAAGGGAACCGTCAATAATAGAAGTGATCATGCAAATATGAGCTTCCATTTTAGAGTTATTAGGCACTGGAAATAGGAAGGAACCCATCAGTGATGATGTGTAGGACCCCTACTTTAGGGTCACCTCGAAATGAACCTGAAACTTTAACAACTTCATACAAACAAATTAGCCATCATAGTTATTGGAAAAATAAAATAAAAAGCATGAATAACTTAACAAAAATAAGCAAAACCTTAACCTGTCAACCCGATCCGGCTGGTCCATTGTCGCCTTCGTCTTCCGTAGGATCCCTCCAGCAAAGCTCGTTTAACCATAGGCGAAGCAACCGTTAGCTTCGCCACCCAACCATAGGCTCATGCTTTCAGTCGCATGGCCTCCCCCGAGCTTTGGGTCGTAGAGCTCACACAAGTATTTCAGAAATTCAGCTTGGGCTTCCCTTCCCACCAGGATTTCTAAACCAAACCCTTAGATAGCAGCAATTCTTTGAGGCATTCGAAAATGATGACAATCGTCCAAATTATGGGCCCTTTTCCCATTCCCCAAGTCTTCCTTATAAAGAAAAATCTCATGCGACACATGTCGCTTCATGCATAATTAAATATTTTTGAATAATTATTTAATTAAAACACTCACCCATCCAAGTGTCAGTTTCTCTAGGAAGTGCTCCAACACCCCTAAGTTTGCTCCAGTTTGTCCCCCCAGATATTTTAATTAACTCCTAGCTTTTAGTTGACTAGGTGTCTAATCTTAGGATTCTATTTTGCTCCTAAATAATGATTTCTATTATTTTAAATGCTCAACAAAAATAACTATTCATGTGTAAATGCCTAAATTATTTTTATGCATTTGCTAAGTAATAATCTAGAGTTATTCTCATAAGTTTTTATGCAGTTAAATTTAACAATCAAACTCACTAGGATCACGGTGCCGCGCCGTTGGGCTCCTAGTTCCTTAATTTTAATTCCCTGACATGGCACCACTCCGTCGGGTCCAGTCATCCATGGTTTCCATTCCTTGGCATGATACCGCATCGTTGGGTCCTTGCGTCCATTCTTTCCGTTCTCGACAGGGTACCGCATCGTCGGGCCCTTCTGCCACCATCTTTCCGTTTTGACTTGCGGGAACTCTTGTAGGGATTTTAGGAATCGTTACCATCCATCCTCCGTCTACATGCTATCTAGGGACTAATGGCGCTGAGGAGTGAGTCCGTTCTCACTGCGCGCCCCTCAACTCGTACGTGACCAACTCCGTCGTGGCCCACCTCGTACGCTCTCACGCATTCCTCTTGAGCAAGCGGATCAGTGCTTATCTGGTCATGCGTGGTATTCTTGTCGGAAGTCGACATCGTCGTCGCTCCCCCTGTGTGTGATTTACCCGTACTCTACGACCCTTCATGTTCCTTTGTGTGTCCGTTGGTGAACCGTCTCACTTGTTTCTACACACACTTCTCACAATACTTTATTAGTAGCACTGCCCTCAATAATCATCATATGATTTCTAAATCAAGTATTGTTAAACATTTATGATTTATTCAAACTTCTAATCAAATATACATTTCGTCGACAAATACATAATCACCGTACAGCTAGTCGTTAAGCATTATCCATATGTACAATTTTCATATCAAAGTTAATCGTTAAATAGCATGAAATCGTCCATTCACAATAACTACCCAAATGCACATATATCAATCAATCATAATCATAAATATACTCAAAATAAAATCATAGGGTTATTTTATTAACGTTTCAAACAGTTGGGTGACTCAGCAGGTGCCCTCAATGTCTATAGTAGTCTAGGGGCACTACATGATGAATCCTTAAACAAACCGACACCCACACTCTCATATGTCCTCACAGAGTCACCAACAAACGTAATGTTACTGCTAGGGTTGAGGCGCAAATATAACGTGTAGTAGGCAAGTTGGTATATAGTAACAATCTTCCCTTGATGGGGGAATAAAAGTATTTGAAACGCTGACAAGATTACTGCCTTCATGAAATGAAATCAATTATGCCCAAGCAACAAATTATAGTCAAAGGGAGCATAAACCACTTTGACACATTAACAATTACCCCCCCTAGTTCATAAGGCAATGAGGATTTCATGAGGTGTAAAAGTTCAACTGTAAAATAATTTTAACATCGTGGAAGACTAGAAAATATCATGGGATCCTATCTCTCACAAACATGATATGGACATAACACAAGTAGAGTCTCCTTCATTTATAATATTACAAAATATATTCTTCCCACTTAAGTCTACTTGAATTTGGAAATAAATCTGGTGGGAGAGCCTCGGTTGGCTACATTCCATGTCAAAAATGACCAAAATCGATTCGATAAGATAAATCCCACCAATAGCCAAGAACAGTGACTTACGTTTCACTAGACAACTTTGAAACACTTCAAGAGAAGACATGGCACACAATGCCTGAGCTAAATATTCCACAATATTGTAATTGTGTGCAGTGCAGGCATTGGGATTGTGTGTCGCTCGTCAAATTATCCACTTAGGAGGGAAAATGTCTATGTCAAGAACAAGATTCTCTATTTGAAGAGGGCCATAAGGTTGGGATGATGAGGCTGTGTCCTTTCCAGGATAACTTGTCTTAGGTTTCTCATAAGTATAGTTACAAGTGGTCAAGGCGAAAATTTATTCACATAGGAATACATTAGCATTTAGAAATCCATCCCATAAAGGAGGATGACCTCCATTTCCCCCTTGCGGAGGAGGAGGATTTGTAGTTACCATTTGTTGATGTTGTTGCTGGGGAGGGAAAGGATTCATCAAGACAACAAGTTGCGGGGTAGAGTCTTTGTGGGTGATAAACTCATTGGCTTCTTTTAAGCATGGACAAAAATGGGTCATATGGTCACCGCCACAAATATTACAAGGGAAATTTGGATTCCTTTCCTTCTTATTGCCCCCAACATTAGGTGGTGGGGCTTGTTGTGTTTCTGACTCATTAGCAGGGTTATTTTCTTTGTTTTTCTTCTTTTTACCCCTAAATTGTTGATTTTTTTTTGGTTGTGATGATTGGACCATATCAACCTTAGAGGTTTGAGTATGAACAATAGGTGGTTTGGTAGCAGGCATAGTAGAAGTGGGTGTATTAGTGATATCAAGCTGATTAAGTTTCCCACTCAACTAGTTTACTGTATCAGTGGAGATAGAACCAAAAAACACCATCGACATGTGGTCCAGGGGTAGGTCTTGATGGGGGATTTTTACTAAATCTAAGCCTACCAATCGTGAGAATCTCGAATTTTCTCTAAGGCATTCAAATTTCTCTACAGATATGTATTATTTAATGTAATATTATTTTTCATCACTAGGTTGATGGAATTCTATCCAACTGAGTTATTTTTCTCATGTGTTTCTGCTTAAATTTTCTCTTGTATGCATTATTGTAAAATCATTGTGAGGGTTTTTCTATGAACTAGATCCATACTGTGATCAATTTTTCACATGGTATCAGAGCAAGTTGATTTCATTATCTATTAGATACTTCCATTGAGCACCAGAAGTGAGCACCAGAAGTAATGGAGTTACCACAGAAATCCTGGGGAAATTGCCTTGAGTCCTTTGGATTTCCATTGGGGTCTACCCAGGTGTGAGGCACTCCTGAATGTTCTCAGTGTCGAAGTAGAGTTTGAGTGAGCTTAATAATTTTCCTCCTAAGTGTTTTTGCAGGTCTTTTGTGCAGGTACAAAAAATTCATGGATTTGAAATCAGTTCCTCCTCTTACTCCATTCAATTATGTTGAGTGGAAGCCAAAGATGGTTGCATCTCTCAAAAGACAATGTCTCTATGATGTGTCTATTGGTGCTGTGAGAAAGCCGGAGTCCTTTGAAGAGAAGAATGAATGTTTCAATGACTATGATATAGCATTTGGAATTATGTGTCTAGCAATCCCTCCTTACATGCGCTACCTCATTGATGATAATGCTGATATCCCAAGTTAGCTCTGGAGCATTGTAGATATATCATTTGACCAACACAATGATGAGGAAGAGATAAGCCATATGGAGAGCGAGCCTATCATAGAAACATCCTCAAAATTTCTCACTGATGTCACTAATGTCTCGGCCTCAATCTCTCCGAAGAAGTTTTTCATGAAGAAGAAGAAATTGCAGAAATTTCAACACATACAGTTCATGTTGAAGATATTCTCCTTGATTCGATTGCTTCCTCTGTTTTTCAAGAAGAAGTAATTGAAGAGATATATTATTTTGTGGCTCTATAATATGATGAGGATTCTGAATCCTTATCCTATGATGCTGATGATGAAGAAGGTTCAACTAATGGAACTACATTTGTTGAAGATGGATTCATCCATTTATTTCTCAAGTTCTCCTATGAGTTTTCTAATTCAAATTTTGAGCAAGATAAGCCATTTTATTCTCTAGAAGCTGAAGAGGAATTCGATTCCTCTCTTTCACATGAGTCCTCTAGTGTATATAATGATGTTCTACTAAATTTTTTGGAGGTTAGATCTGATTTTGGAGGTGATGCATTCGCTCTCCTTGATCACAAGCTTCCTATGTACTTCTACTTGAGCATTGGCACATGTTCTCAGAGTTGCACTGAATATGCAGGACACCACCGTTCGCTTGGTATTGATTCTCAAGATCATAAAGTATCATTTGGACCTTATATTAGGAATTTCAAGTCTAATGAGCACCTATAGTTGATATCCTATCATACCTTTTCTACAGAGGATCCTATATCAGTCATTGCTACTGATGTGCAAGATTGTGGTTCATTGTATATTTTGTAAGCTAGATCAAGATATGGATTTCAAGCATTCACATGCCTTGGTCCCATGCCTCCTCCATATTCCTACATGGTCAAATGCACATTTCCTCAAAGTGCTAATGAAGTTGGAGACATCATGTGTTTGCTTGGACACTTTCTCCTCACACTTGGTGCTGATACAACTTCCTCTGATTTGAAGTTCAAGTCTCAAGCATATCATGGTACATTTGGTTCTAATCTCACCCCTTTTGTTTCAAAGGATATCTCAAGCGACCATATCCAAATTCTTGGAGCTGATCCTACCTCATTTGGTTCAAAATTCAAGTTCCAGGATGATCTTCATATTCTTGGTTTTGTTCTTACCATGTTTGGTTCAATGAGAAAGTCTAAATAGATTCAAGATTTGCTTGCTTCCATTGGTGGAGAAATAAAGCACATGTTTTGGGAGTAGGATCCTCTTCTGCCAAAGAGGAAAATACCTCCATACATTTGATCAAGTATCACACCTACTTGAGTTTGGAGCAGTTTAGTTTTTGTGTGCTACATGTCCATTTTGAGGGGAGGTGTTTCCCATGTGGTTTTTCTCTTTTACCTTGGTTGATTGGACATAATAAATTGTAAAGTGTGACCATAATAATTTGGTTCTTGGGCCCTGCACATATATTTCACTCACGTAAGTTAGGCTTAAGGGGAGGTGTTGGAATAATTGACCCATCTAGACCTTGGCTAAACATTATTTCATGTTTCCTAGTGTTTAGTACCATGTTAGTTATTCGCCTAACTGCTTGCTTGTCCCATCTAGTGATAGTTGATCCATTGATGCACCCTCTTTATACTTTTAAAGCATCTTTTATGAGCTAGAGTGCACTGACAACTTTTGTCCTACTTTATTATACTTTACTGAGTTAAAGCCAGCCTTTGTCTGCTTTTCTCATGGATAAGGATAAATCTAGGGTGCTAGGATACATTGGGAAAGTTTTTTCTTTATTGCCTCATCACCTTCCTGCCTTTTCTCTTAAAAAGCCTCCATCTTGCTTCCTTTTGGTCACTCATGGCCTACCTAATCTTAGTTATCCAATTCATGACCTCTTGCCTTTGATTTGAATACTACTTTTTCCTAGATGAGGGATTTTTACTAAATCTAAGCCTGCCAATTGTGAGCATCTCGAATTGCCTCTAAGGAAATTGAATTTATCTACATATATGTATTATTTAATGTAAACTTATTTTTCATTAATAGATTGATGGAATTTTATCCAATTGAGTAATCTTTCTCACGTGTTTCTGCTCAAATTTTCTCTCTTCTATGCATTCATGTAAAATCACCGTGAGAATTTTTCTTTGAACTAGATCTAGACTGTGCTCAAATTATCGCTCGAGGAGCATGTGGAATAAGGTTGTATAAGGTGCCTGATTGTTAATATATCAAATTCAAATGTCGGGCTCAACCTATTGCTTGTTCCTTATATTTACAACCCCATCCATAGTAACATCACACACAATGGGAGGTAAAAGTGATTTCGTAAACCAATCCACTAATAATTGGTCAGGAACGGTAGCTTTTACAATCCTCTTCCATCACCTCCATGCATGAATGTGATCAAATATATGAGTGGTGGTGTTTTGACATCACGATGTCAAAATATCAGTTCATGTATCATAACATATAGGAAATTGTAAATGGGTTAAAAAGTCCATTTATAAAGCATTAAATCTTGTTTAGGAGGTGCTAGACAATTCAATATACCATTTGGAAGCACTCTTGGTTAGGGTATGAGGGAAAATATGCAATTTTAACATTGTCATCCAATATGGAGTTAGAGACACACCACAAATGATAAGTCATTATATGTGTGGATGGATCATTCCCTATTTTTTCCGTCAAACTTTGGGATATATAATGGAAATTTGTGTGGAGTCGTAGGCCATAAAGGTTTATATAAAATGGGATCATTTGTCAACCTTGACAAGTCCAATTAATCAAGAGTAGCCAAGAAAGAAAGCTGCATGTTGGAAAATGGATTCTATGTCAAATTAGTTGGGAATTAAGACCTATTGGACCATGAGGTCCTCCCATATATTGGCCTACAAAAGTATAAGAACTTGGGAAGGCATGAATACCCCCACGGAATTGATTACTCCCATAGGAAGGATGGCCCCTAGTAATTTCGCTCCCTCCATAGGATTGGTTGCCCCCAACAAAGAGATTTTTCCCACACATAGAAATACCCCAAGGCATATGAATACCACTAGGATAAGGAGATACGCCAAAAAAAGTGTTTCCCTTGGAAAGGGGAATCCACCCGAGACATTACTTCCTCCAGTGAATGGGAAACCTCCATAAAAATTATCAATATTGTTGAAATGGAAACCACTGGAAAGGGACCCGCTTATAGTAAAAGGAACACTACTAAGGATGGTGGACCCTCTTTTGGAGGAGTCTAGGTTTGTTGCCCGACTAATTCCTCTATTCGGCCACTTCGTAGAACATGTCGAACCGTTGTGTCGGTCACTACATGTCGATTCAGTTAGTGAACCGACATGTCGTTATGTAAATATCTGTAAACCATATATAGGCTGGAGATCCGGATACATAGAGGCACTGAGACATTGTAACACACTTCTATACTTGTTCCAAGTAATAGAAATATTTGTTGACTCTACCTCCATTACTTATCTTGTGTTCATATCTATCTATTTTCTTTCTTATTCTATAACATGTATCGCTGGTACATATGCAGTCCACTTGACTACAACATTGGTTCCATTTCCGGTGATACATGCATAGGACGATAATGAG
This sequence comes from Larix kaempferi, assembly GCA_027924585.1. NCBI lineage: Eukaryota > Viridiplantae > Streptophyta > Pinopsida > Pinales > Pinaceae > Larix > Larix kaempferi. Next base: position 48,405,347 of record BSBM01000456.1, on the reverse strand, counting down.
CACGATCTAATGATATCAAAACATGAGATAAAGGAATGGTGGGAAGGAAAGATAGCAAACTATCTGCAAAATTATGCTAGAAGAAACAAGTTGACTATTGCTCAAACAAGGGCGAAATTATTTTCTGAAACACATGAAAATTTCGTTGAGTCCATGCCTTTTTCATTGAAGAAGCTTCTGGATGAAAATACCAGCAGATGAAAAAGATCGACAATTTCTAACAAAAATAAACAGAGGAGGCTGCACAAATTTATCTGAATGGTGCGAAATAATTGTTGACGATTTCTATTAAGAGTGCACGATTGAGGAGCGAGTATCTGTCGATAATGTGAAGCATTGGTTCTATAACGACCTTACCAAACAATTTCTTTGTTCTCTACCAACATTTCTATTTAAATTCTTAATCGACCAGGGAGCAACACATATTGTCGAACCTCGACCACTGTTGTTACCACCGATCCCGAACACGAACTGGGAAGAAAAACAAAGAAAGTGGGAAAGATTCGTGAAAGAGCGAGAGTGGGAATACTTTCTAAGAAAATGAATTGCTGCACCACCCTAGTTCTCTAAAGAGATTTTGGGTTGGCAATGCGGGGGTATCCGACCACGTTCCAAATGGAGTAGATGAATAATGGTCGACATATGAAAACACGATATGGCCAGCCGTGAGAAATCCCAAAAATTTGACAATGATAGAATAATGATCCACAAAAGCACTCTCGATATCCAAAATATTGAACGAGAAAAGAGGAGGAAGAGGCATGAAGAAATAAGGGAGGTGAGTAGTGCGCTCCAGAAAAAAAGAAGGTAGGGTATAGTGACAGATGCAACACAAAATCTGTCCGAGTCAAGTCGAGCTTGACAGGAAGAGGGAGATGATGAACCATTGTCACCGATGGATGAATACCAGTGGATGGAGCATGGAAACTCTCTCCATGTGAGTATACCCAAGGTTATAACTCTACATTACCCATTACATGAGAATCAAAGTGACCAAGTACAGGAAATTGTCGAAGAATATCTAAGACTTCACATTGGCCAATATGGCATCTGGAGCCAACAGAATGATGAAGGTAATGAGGTTGATAGATTGTTGATCCATCGACTGCAAGAAGGGAATTGGGTTACTTTTCAACCAAATTTTTCATCTACTCTATTCAGAACGTGAGAAAGCGCCCCCCCAGCCACTTCCATCATTGAGTGATTCGTCAAGTCAATCGGGATCCCCGAAAAATAAGTACAACCCAAATAGAACATAAATTTACCTGGGTATCAACAAATTCTGTTGAATAAAGTCAGCACCCGACAATAGATGAAGAACCGACTAGTGATATTGTTTTCTAAAGTGAAGAATGTGTATTAAATCATGTCAGTGCACATCAAGAAATAGTACTTGTCGAAAACAAGTGTAAGAGTGTTTCTTCCATCGAAAATAATCCACCATCACCACCTCTGAGATTAGAATTCGAAATCGCAGCAGATATGGCACACATAATGGCACACCTTCCTTTCTATGAAATTGATGAAGACCCAAGAAGGCATTGGTTTGTTTGTGAATCAATATGGGAATCCAATACCATTACCAACGAAGATCGAAAAATGGCACAATTCACTGGTGCCCTTCGAAAATGAGCACTTACATGGTACATCAATTATAAAGAAAGGACACCTACTTCATCAAAGGCTCATATCAAACATCAATTTGTGTCTTTATTCAAGACCCCAGATGCAAAATATCTAGCTGCTAAGAAGTTGAATACCACAACTCAAAATCCAACATAAACTGTCAGGGACTACGATAAAAGATTCAAAGATTTGTTGAGCCAAATTGAGCATGATATTGAAGAATCCTTATTGGTCCAATGGTTCGTGGCTAGACTAATACAAAAAATTAGAGTGCACATCCATTTCACTGATTTTACTACATATGAATATGCATTGACAAAAGCATTACAAATAGAAATGGATGATGACTATCCTATAGCTCCTGTCGACCGCCACATCGAAGAACAACTGGAAAATACGCAAAACTCCATTCATGAAATCAGTCTACGAGGAGCCGATCTATGGTGCACAAAATTCTCAACAGTCGGCCATACTAAAGATTATTGTCGACAAGATGACCACCGACAGGATGTCCGTTTTGTACAAACAAAACATTTCTGTGACATCTGCCAAGAACACGACTCGCATGCAACAAAATATTTTCCCTACAACATGAAGAATGATCAAGCTCGATGGTGCGCCATATGTGACGTAAAATCTCATTCCATTGCAGAATGTAGCTTAAATTTAAAGAATAAACATAATTATCATGCATTTTATTAGACCAATTCTATCGACCAGAGAAATGATAGATACGACAGAAAGGATGATCGACGATATGATCGAAGAAATGATAACTTCAATCGACGAGGAGGATTCCAAGGTCATGGATGAAACGCTAGAAATCGAGACCCTTGACCACATCGACGACTGCAGTGCTTTACGTTTCTAAGCAAAGAACATATTTTTGCAGACTATCCCTTCAAAGATAGTACAAATCTCAAATTATGTACAAAGTGTGGGGTGGGTGATCACTTCTTGGAGGATTTCCCCACAATACTTGAAAATATTACTAATAAAATGAATGTTAACATATTGTCTAGTGTTCCAAAGTCTAATATTGTTAAAACTAAGAATCTTCAGATTGTAACTCGTCAAGGAACTAAAATTGGTGTTGATAATCAACAAATTAGCAAAATAAAAAGTAAAAATGACTATCATAATCCAATTGAACAGAAGCACTTATATAATAATGCTGCAATTTTTTTTCAAGAATTAGCATCCCAAGAAGACAATGACAAATCTCGACAAAGAAATATTAATGAACTCGTCAATTTCATAACCAAGGATGAAGCGGTCGCAAAGTTTATAGATCTAATGCACAACAATAAAATAAATTTGTCAAATACAAATAAACTAAAAATATATGTCGACTAAGTCAGAGAGATAAAAATGATGTACACCCACTTGTCGACTTAGAAATTGAAGGATACTTTGTTCGACGAGTCGTCCTCGACTTCAAATCACAATCAAATATCATGACTAGAGACACTCTGGGAAATATTGGTCAACCATAACTACACGAGTCAGGAATCTATCTAAAATTAGCCAACCAAGGACTGGTTGAACCAATTGGGGTATGGAAAAATGTCAACACATCCATCAAGGGCATAACGACACAAGTTGACTTGAAATTATAGACCCAAGAGAAGGTTCAAGTTCCTTTCCTGCCCTAGTTGGCCGACCATGGGGAAGAAAAATGAAAGCTTCAATATCACTTGACAAAGATAGGATAAAACTCAAAGGAAACAGGAAGAAAGTGATTGTTCCAATTCACCCATCATAAGGATAGCCCTGGATAGAACCTATCGATCATGACGACATTGACATTCAACAATTATATCAAGTAACAAATAATGAAGACTATAATGAGTCTAACGCACGAGGAGAGATACACCTTGGAAACCCTTCATCAGTCAGATATAATTATGAATTAGAAGCATGAGAATGTTGGACGATTGAAGTTATCCCCAAAAATAAAATCCAACATTGTTTTTTTGTCTCCATCATTCCGAAGATATTCGAAAGAAAAATCATAGAATATACAACACTCGTACTTGTGAGAAACGACTCATTGGGTGTTCAATCGATGACATACAAAGAGCAAGAAACCCCCTCATCCCATCTTGAGAAAGTATCAAATAAGATAGGAGAAAAAGGTCGACTTCAGAGTTTGGTCAAAACCTTCACAGGTCAAGCTGCAAGATGGTGGGATACACGTCATTCGAGACTTCAGACTTGGACTACAACATCGTAATACTTTGTTGAAATATTCAGAGAAAGAAAAATCACAGCATAAGAAAATATTCCGATTTTCACATAAGGCCAAGATCCTAAAAAGCATATCGACAACTGCGAAAAAGAATGGAAAAGATTAGGATACAAAGATGAAAGAACCTGGCCACACCTTTTCCCAAATACAGTCATATGGCCGGGTCGACACGAATTCAACCAACACAACACCGAGGAATGGAAAAATCTAAATACAAGTCATCAAATGTAATGTCCCTTTTTAAGATTTTTATTAAAAGGGCAATTTTTCACTTTTTTTCCCTAGTTCGACCTTTGACTAGTTTTGAGCTCTAGGTCTCCAAATTGCTCCAATTGCTCCCAAATATTCTGAGAAGGTATATGGATGATGTTAGAAAATAAATATGTGTTTCAGGGATGCTTTTGTACCTTTAAAATACTTATTCAAATCCCCTTTCGATTCTGGCCAATGTAGGGAACTTTACTAGTAATTTCCCTTTGACTAGTATTGGTCTCTAGGTCTCAAATTGGTTCCAAATGACTTCAAATATTCAAGGAAGGTGTATGAATGATATTTGTACTTGATTATGATATTCAGGGATGATTTATGACCATCAAAATACTTCTGAAAACTTGTTTAATATTCTGGACAATGTATGGAATTTAACTAGCAATTTGAGGTTCGAATCCCCCCGGGGTAAATACTGAAAATGGATTCCCAAATGCCTCCAACCCCACTCGAATTTATGAAAATACATAGGGTATGTCTCAGGGGTATTATTAAGGTCTCATATGCACCATTAATCAGTTATTAACTCTGTTCTAACCTTCTCCCAAACAGCAGCAAAAAGCACTAGTTCGACCCTTGGGGAAATGGCACCAAATCTTCATCCAAATGTAAATGAACTGAGTAAAATGACTTCAAATGCTTGATTACTGAACATGAAAATTTTATAATACATAAATAAAATTCCATTCATCAATAAACCATCAGTCTTTTACTTATCCATTCGAATCCATCAACATTACATTGGTTCACAACAAGGTAGTGGGAAAATGGCACTGTTCTTTCATTAAAAATTAGATTTATACATTTTTACTTGGAATTTAGACCTGAAACTTTCTGTATATTAACAATATATTATTTAATTCATATTACAAAATAAATGGGGCATTATAAGCTCCCCCAAAGAGTACAATAGCTCACCAAAAACGCCCTCCCTCAAGGAGCAAGAATATGCCTTCAAAACTGGAAATGGTTGAGAGAATGTGATGCATTAGAAGAAACCATGATATTCACTGTAGCGTACACCTGAAACCAATGAATCCATTAAATCTACAAATTAAAGGTTTGAATGGCCTTTCCAATTACCAACTTGGATGGGAATCTTTCACCCTCGAAATTGGCTAAGGCAATAAACTAGTCATCCACTAGCTCTCCCTCTTCACAAATGCAATTGCAAATTTCTCAAATGATCAAAAGATGCTATTCTTATTTTTTCATGACTTTTATAAACTTCTAATGTCATCCATGGGTCAAATTCATTCCAAGAGACTCATGCCAACTCAAGTTGGGAAGAGATTCCAAAGAATGCCACTTGTACAACAATTCCTAGTCTCCCACTTCCACCAAATCACATGTGGAAGCATCTTAGCTGCCCTAAATCCCTTGAGCGCCCTCTTGGAGGCTATTTTTATCCATGACATGTCATATATTTCATATGTCAGCCTTCATGTCTGATTTGTGTCATAGGTGTCATAGCAACTTCATCATTGTTGTCATAGAGCTAGGGAATCTAGCCCAAGTGTCCCACAAGCTCCAAATTGCCTCTTCCTCTTCCATGGGGGTTAATATTCCTCTATATTTCTACCTTGGATGAGTAATGCCATGAATAATACCTTTTGAACTCCCCCAAGTATGTTACCATTCACCTTGAATTCAAATTGGTGAGAAAATGATGCCAAGTGTAGTGGGGAAATCTAGCCATATGTGGGTCCCACTTCCTCCATGTGTATTCATGATCAAATGCCACTTTGATTTTCACTTGTATATATTTATTTAGATCCTTTATTAAATATTTATGCCATTCTAATGTTCAAACATCATTTATTATCCCCCTTATTCCAAATCCCAAAGCTTCCACCCCAAACCTAGGAAACTAGTAATTTTCCTCCTTGGCAATTATTTGACCTTTAGCATCAATTTGATAAACTCTCATGAATATGGCCAATGGCTTAGGCCATTGTGACCCAATGCAAAATTTGGGACATGAAAAATCCTCCCTTCCCAATATTTCTTGTCCTCAAGCAATTTCAAACATGGGTGTTGAAGAACAATTAAGAGTGCTCTCCAACCCATGTCGATGTAATTGTAACTTCGGAATGTATTTCACCTATGTATATTGTATTCCTATAGAGATATTATTATTCCTCTATGTGGAAGTGTTTATATTCCTATAGATATGTTATTATTCCTCTATACGGAAGTGTCGTCATTTATATTGTAAGTGTCGTAACTTATACTTGATGGGTTATTAGACCACCTTGATGGGGTTGGCCCTGTATAAGTCATGTGGGTCAAAGGGTTATTAGACCACCTTGATGGGGTTGGCCCTGTATAAGTCATGTGGGTCAAAGGGTTATTAGACCACCCTATTGGGGGTCAACATTGTCATCATTATGTTATGTGGTTAAGTTAAGGCCGACCTAGTAAAGGTTGTTAGGCAAGTCAAGTCAAGTATAAATAGAGTGCGGGAGGCACTCTATTTGATCATTCTATTATTCTCTCACACACTCATTAGAGAGTGGCGTACTAGTGGAGGAGGAGAAGCAGCTGCTAGGAGAAGACTATCTTTTATACTTGGGTTGTATCATTTCTCCATCTATCTCTGAGGAAGTTGCGGGGTTTTTCACCTTCTTGGTTTTCCTTGGTGAAACTCTGTGTCTCTTGTGTGCTTGCATTATTGTGTCCATGATTGATATGCTGTGGATATGTTGTAGATATGTTGTACATGTTATTCTCTCAGTTAAGATCCTAGATCAGATTGAAATTTCTGAAAAACTAACATGGTATCAGAGCTAACCTGAAATAAGGCATGGTATGGCATCTATGACACTTGTTGCACTTGCGAAGCTAGGGCTTGATATAGCAAAAACCAGTCATCATAGCACTTTCGCTATAAATAAATTTTCGCAAGGTGTCAGGATCTGAAAATATTACAAGTTGAATATAATATCCCCATGTACCTTGTGTCCAAAGGACAACCTCTAATTCATTGTACTTTGTGATTTATGATCAGTACAAGTTAGGGTTTCTGCCTCTTCCAGATCTCAGTCATAAACAAGTGACCTAGGAACAACTTGGGCTAGGAAGATCCAAATGAAATTTTGTAAAAAGTGATAGGTAGGGCACGGACTATACTTTCATAGGTATGATTTTCAAAGGCCGAAATTAAACCAGTGACACGTGGCACTCTGTACAAGTTCGCTCTCCTGTTTTATCCCATAAACAGGTCACGTTGCGACACTTGGAATAACTCTCTCTCAGAGAATCCATTTGAGGTCAGACCTATGGGGTTGGAAAGATAACAGGTCAGGATACCACAAGAAGAATTTTTAGACACTGTAGAACTGAAATTTCGGAGTTACACCAGAAACAATAAGGTGCATATTTCTGTCAAAACAGAATTGGATTTTGAGCACCTTCATTCATGGCTCTGGGAATTTCAGGTTTCGGAGAATGTTGGAATTTTTGTATCGGATACCATGGCTGAATGATCCTCATCAAAATCGAAATTTAGAGACCAAGATCGAATTTTTTGGTTGGGCAGAAGGTCGGGCTTGATCAAACCCTAGTTCAGGACTTTGATCGGAAAAGTGGAAAATTAGGGCTTCTGCAAAAATGAGAATTTTTGAAATCCGTGACCATAGCTGGAAGCTCCTTGGAAAAATCAAAGTTTAGAGATTTGTATCAAACTATTTGGTTGGGTGAAGCTCCGGGAAACTCAAATCCTAATTCAGGGTCCTCCCTAGTGAATCCGGAATATTGAAAAGCAAATTTGAGGGGTGACACTTTGCAGTTTTCAAATTCTGAGTATACCAGGTTGATCAGCTCATCAAGGCGCATATTTCTATCCTTTCAGAAGTTTGAATTTTTAAGGTTTCCTAACAAACCCTAATCCAACTCCAAATCCAATTTCTACAAATCAAGTGGATTGGGTTAATCCTAGAAGAGAATGGATTGGTCACCTGCATAAGTGAAGAAGTTCTTGTTTTAGAGGGAGATGAGGCTAAGGCCTTACATAAGAAGATTACAAGCAATCTCGACAGGTATGACTTATCCAGGTATGTTTCGAGATCTGTTCATGATTAAGTTTATGGTATGTTTGTCTTCATTAAGGTTAGTACAATCTTGATTAAATTTAGACTTGTCATATCACCTTAATAAAATTATGAATGCAGATATTCATTGATTAGGGTTTTGACACTTATGATTGTTCTAATGCATTGTGGTGTTGTATGAGGTTGATGTTGTCCGCTAACATGAAAGGTACATCAAGAAAGACAAATCATGTTCTAGTTCAAGAACATATGACCATGGTGACATGAAGACAAAGATTCATCCATTGTCATGGATCACATAGAATCTCTACTTATGAGGTATGTATAATTTGGTTCTACAATGCTTAACCTATGAGATATGCAGGTTACTAGCAGAAGTCATTAAAGAGAACAAGAAGACATTGCTAGACATAACTAGCAAATATGATAACCAGGTATTTTGTTCCTATATCAAGTTAGAATCCTACCTTGTGTTGGGATCTTATACTGTTGTATGGTTGATAATGATTATTCATGAAGTTAGAAATGTAAGTAATCAAGGGTTTATTCATATTATGTCTCTTACATTGATTGATGATATGACTAACCAGAAAATTCTTTTGGTCAAATTAAGAATATGCATGAGTAAAAGAAGTATTCCCTGAAACCTTGAATACTAATGTTTATTATCTGTGTTTGAAATGATCATGACTATACATGTTTAAGATTATTATGTTTTGATAGTATTGAGATTATACTAATGAATGTATGTATGAGACCTCGAGGATAACATAATGATGATACTAGTAAGTATGCATAAGTGATCAAGGATGGATATAAGTTCAAGGACAGGTAATCCAGGAAGCAAAGATCAAGAGGGAGCACACTCCAGTAGTTCCTGCAAGGAAGCAAATATTGAGAGGGAGTCCACCCTACAAACCAAACAAAGATAAGTATTCGAATTGTCTTTTCTTGTATATTTGTTTGTTTAAATAATATTTTTCAATGATGCATATGCTTATGTTCCTATACTTAGGGTGTGTATTATGCATATTAGAATAATTGCATTAATGAACAGTATACTACTAATATGCATGTGATGGGTAAGTGGCCTATGTCACTGCACAACATTCCATTGCTACTTATCTAGAATGAAACCTCTTTGCTGACATGTTGGGATTTGTGCACACTCTTAACAATGTTCCGGTAGAGATTGGAAGGCATCTAGAAAGTTACGGGATATGGATAAATGTTGTATTGAAGCATTGGCTAAGATAATTGCATGACTGTATGACATATTTATTTATGTGTAAGAATTTGTTCTGAAAACTATGAGATGTTTTATAATCATGCAATTTAACTTGTTTTGTAGAAAATATCATATACCATCACTTACAAAAGAAGGACTACAACATTTGTTCAACAACAAAGTTATCTATTGAAGATATCGAAGTTCCCAGTATTCGGGAAGAATTCCATGATCGAGGAGTACCAGTCGATCATGAAGAATGATGTTTGGGATGCAGTCCCAAGACCTGAAGAGAATTTTGTTGTGACTTTCAAGTGGATATATAAGATCAAGCATGCTGCAGATGGTAGCATAAAGAAATACAAAGCGAGGGTTGTAACTCGTGGCTTCTCCCAGAAAGAGGGAATAGACTATGAAGAGACTTTTGCTCCTGTAGCCAGGTACACTTCCATCAGATCAATAATTGCTCTGGCTACAGTGATGAAATAGAAGATACACCATATGGATGTCAAGACGAAACAGGAAACCCTCCAAAGAACACTTCATGGATATCTGTAAAAATATACTCATCTAACCATTTTTCTACATCAATGCGCAGATCTTTGTTCTGGTTTTCAGAAAACTCTCTCAGTTTCTTATCGATCCAATCACGGATTTCAGGCTTAGTTGGATGCCACATACCCCTTCAACACATATCCCGGTCTTGGAAACAAAACCATTTGTTGGCACAGATCTGCTTCGATTAGGGTTCACTCAGTTCAACACCAAAAAACTCAGATCTACTGGTCCTTTCGTAATCACCTGCAAAGCAGGAGAAGTCTCACCTGAGGTATCTATGGGAGCTACAGGAACCTGATTTCTGCATTATCAAGGGGGTGCAATAGAAAACTAACAACCATAACATTTTGGACCTCAACAGATCATATTACTTAACAGTTCACAAAATTGCATATATAACATTTAGCTAATATGTGACATATGTTCATTAACATAACATTCATACACATCGATCAACAGTTATCGGCAATATTCAACATACACAACACATCATCCTTTTAGGATTTCGGATATACTTAAGGATACCACCCAAAAAGGAAGTGGAGAACAAGATAATTAGTTGTCCAACTCTCCATTGCTAAACATAGGACTATATAGACAGATCATACTAAAAGTGGATGAGATTAATAAACAATTGCAACAATTGCTAGAGTAGGGAGTGGTTCGACCAAACACCTTACCTTGTGGGTCACCTATCATCATAGTGCTCAAGAAGGATGTGACTTAGAAAATGTGTATCAACTATAAATATCTAAATAAAATCAACCTCAAGAATTAACACCACATTTCCAAGATTAGTGACTTGTTGGATCCTACAACGTGCCAAATACTTCACTAAATTGGGTCTCAAATCAAGATGGCATTGGGTACAAGTTAAAGAAGAAGGCACCTAGAACACTACCTTCAAGATGAGGCAAGGTCTATATGAGTGATTGGTAATGTCTTTTAGTTTATGTAATGCACCAATTGCATTTAAACCTTTCAAAAATGATGTATTACACCTCTTTCTGAATTCATTTGTAATAATATAAAAGCATATCTCACATCAAATGCATGAGTTATGGCCTTTAACAATAACTAATGGTTGGAAAACCTTAAGAAATGTGATTTTTTCGATCAATCCTCATATATATATGGTACATGATTAGTGGAAAGGAACTTGGGATTGATCGTGAAAAGATGGGCCTAAATGGCCATATCCTAACAATTTCACTAAAGTTAAGATTGTGTGGAAGTAGCATAGTACCTTTACAACTTCATAGCAGCTTTTTCAATTTTAGCTACACCACTCCATGCCATAACAACAAGCAAGAAGTGTTTTTAGTGGGTAGATAATCGACATAAGGATTTTTTGAAAATTTAAAATAAAAGATTAATCAAGCACCAATTTTCTCATTGCCCAATTTGCAAAATCCCTTCCAAGTGGAGACAAATGCAAGTGGGTATGTTATGGGAGTTGTCTTAATGCAAGGAAGTAAGCCAATTTGTTATCATTCTAAATTGTTTTACGGATTAGATCTGAAATACCCCACATATAACATGGAGCTCTAAGCTATGATGCAAGTTGTTAGGAAGTGGGAGCACTATCTAATGGACAAAAAAACCATCATCCACACCAATCATCAATCACTACAACATTTGTGGGCCCAAAGAAAGGTTCAACAAGAAATACACTACAAGTTGGTGGGATTTTTTCCACAATTTCATCCCAATATCAACTATAAGAGGAACAATTCTAATAAGTTCCTAAACATGCTTTGAAGGCCACACATATCCAAGATCACAACATTGGGTACTCTTTATGCACATGGAGCCTTTCACCTATTATGCATATAAGGAGGAATACATAGAACATGATTACAAGAGGAAATTCAACAACTACAAGGCCAAGTTCATGAAGTCAAAGGTGACAATAGAGTTGACTACCATCTCCAAGATGTGTTGCTTTAAACCTTGGATAATATCTATGTGCCTAAAGGTGACAGATTGCAACTTACAAGAGAATCTCATGACTCACAAAGTTGTAGGCAATTTTGGTGTTGGGAACACAAGAGCGAACTTGCAAATGTATGTGTATTGGCCCAAAATGAAAGAAGATTTCACTCGATTCATTAGATGATGCATACTTTAATGTACCAACCTCACCATAAGAAGCAAGTTGTATGTTGTCACTTGCATCTACTAGGCCATGGAAGAACATATCCATGGATTTTGTAGTTTGTTTTCCAAGAACCAACTAGGAACATGACTATCTTTTCATGGTAGTGGATATAATTAGTAAGGTGTGCATCCTTGTGCCTTAAAAAAAGTCTATTAGGGGACAAAATGCAATGATCCTATTCTTTGAAAGTGTCTGGGTGCACTTTAAGATACCAAGAAGAATCATTTGGGAGAAAGATACGAGATTTCTCAGTGCCCTTTGGACTATAGTTTGGAGAAAATGGACACCAAATTGAGGAGATCTACATCTTTCTATCCATGAATAGATGGAAAAATAAATATGGTGAACATGACATTGGCTCATCTTTTGGGGATTACAATCAAAAGCATCCAAGAAGTGAAGATGACAATTTGATCAATATTCAACACTCTTATAACATTTTGAAACTTCTTTTGAATATTTGCCACATTTGCCTCTAGATGTTGTATATGGGTAGCATGGAGGACAAAAGGAAGATGCTATAGGAGAAGCACTAAAGGTTTCAAGATTCATTAATTTCAAGATTCATTAACAAGATAAAGTAGATCCATTTGTAGGTACAATAGACAATGAAGAAATGATAGGAAAAGTACAAGGCCAATGATGACCAATATTGAATTGAGAATACATTCAAGATATGAGACCTCATTTAGTTGCACCTGAATAGCGAGGATTTGAAAAGACGATCAAGGCTCTATGATATGGTCCTTTCGAAATGTTGGAATAGGTAGGTGATAAAGCCAAAAAACTCGGATGCATGCACATTTACTCAATGGTGAATGTGGAGAATGTGTAACTCTATGAGTCATCCATGCTAGATGGGGAAAATGAGGGGCAAGTCTTATGCCATAGAGGACTTAGCATTAAAATTTAAGGTAAAGTTCGCAAAAGATACGATTTTGCATAAGAAGTCCAAAACAATTAAGCAAGGGTAGAAAGAAACTTTTGGAGACCAAAATCCTCCCAAAATGGTGAGGTATGATAAAAAAAATGGATCACTATATAATGTGTTATATGTTTTGGTATGTTATGTAATGGAAAATTGTAGCCATGTACTTGTCGAGCCCATTTTAGGGTCATATCTTATTTTGGTGATTTGGGGTCTTGAATCTTCCGTGAATCTTCCAAAACCTATTCCAAGCATTAAATCGATGTTTTGGGGTGAAAACTTTGCAAACAAAAATCCAACCCATTGATGTTGTTCTACTTGTCAAGTGCTTCCCAATAGTCCAAAAAGCACCTCAATAGGAGTCCATACAAGTAAGTTATGCTTCTTGCAAGTTGACATATGCTTTGAGCACCACAATACCATATTAATGCCACATTAATTCTCATTGATCAAAAATGTGAAGCTAGTCACATGTTGACTCTCAAAAATATTCTAAAGGTCCAAAACCCCAACCACAATCAGGTGTTGGGCATGCAAAAACCCTAACCTTAATGCTAAACAGTTGTTAGGATATATTAGAAACTTATTCATGGGAAAAGGAGGGGGTTTCATTTCTATTGTAAAGATTTAATGTTCTAGAACTAAGGAGGGAAATGGAGTGTAGCATTTGAGTAGAACAAAGGAAGAATATGATCCTATGTCATTCATAGGCCACAAAGTCTATTGTAACTCCACAGTGAATCCACCTTTATTGTACCTTGCATTATATATCTAGGAAGAAAAGAGTGTTACATAGAAAAACTTCCTACGGCTTGGGGTAGACCACAACAGACAAATGACTACCAGAAATCAACTCAATTCCCAATGCAATGCTATATAAATGTAAATGCTAAGATGTGGATAAATGACCAACCTTCAACCGGACGTTCAAAGTAGATCCCCGGTGAGCTTTCAAATCTCTACACTTGACCCTGCAGCTTAGTCTCAACAACAAATACAAGCAAGTGCATATAATATATGAAAGATATTAGCATAAAAAAAAAGCAAGGTCCATGATATAATAAGCAAATGTCACCCAATGTTAATAAACAACCATTTACAAGATCAATTGGACGAGAAAATTAGTATTTCTATTAATGTAAACAAGATGTACATGATACAACCTCTTGCCGACAACCCATCTAAACCGAGAACTAGGTCCCTCCACTTGTGTCTCCACCACTTCAATCCCCCATGCAATGGAAAACTCAAACTATAAAGGAGTTTGGTAGGTGAACATAAAAGGTTCACAACAACAAGGATTAATGGATGTAGACTCAAGCTATGGCAAAAATCCAAAAGAGTTTCGATGCTCTCTCCTTCTCCTCCTTCCATGTACCATAAGAGATCAATATATAGCCTTCCAAAGGAAGGTGAAAGGTCGAATCGAGTCGTTTTGGGATACATAGAGGGCCAAAGGTCACCCTATGACCGCTTCTTGGAGTAAAAATAGAGTTTTTTTACTATATATTACCATTTAACTTGATGTACACAGGTTGTAGTGGGACAGCCTGCACATGCGTGAGTTGTAGCAAAGAAGCTCACATACAGGAACAAAAATAGGGAAAACTAGGTTCCTGAAGGAATAAAGTGGTTCTGAGTTAGTCAAATGAAAAATAGAGGCCAAATAGTATACATGCTCACAAGGTGGAAAAATATGTTGTAACAGATGCCCCCTAATGTGTGAGGTCAGAGACGGTACTACGATGTCCGAAATACATTATAAATCTCAGAAGTGGAGTGATGGAAACACAAATGGAAGGAGTATCCCACTTGTCATAATACAATGATCTCTACGAATACATATCGGTACAATACATAGCAATTTGATACAATGGCCATGAATAGGCAGTATATAGTGAATACATGTTTTAAGTGGTCATAGCCATGACCCAGTAAGAAATGGTCGCCTACTGAAGAAGGAACAGCTGCTGCAAACTAAAGGTACAAACTGCTGATGTATGAGACTGATCTCTCATAAGCATAATCACGATCACCAATAGCATATTGAATTCCACTGAAGTATGGGGTCTTCTACACAAATCACCAACAGTGCATGCCCTATCAAGCGAATAAAGGTGTTGATGTCAAACCTGATGTGGCATTGTCTGATTACCGGTTATTAATGTATACCGTTAACAGATGTGAGATAACCCACCAATAATGAAAATGGGCATCAAGGAATGGAGTACATTCATCAAAATGTGAATACAGGTGTTGAGGTTGAACACTCTAACGAATCCATTGATGAGGAGTCATTGATGAATCCCCAACTGTCGATGGCGAGAGAACCTACCACTAATGATTGCAAGTCTCAAGGTACTCAACAGACTCTAAGTCTCAATTCCAGAATAAATGGGTTGGAGTCGACGGAATGAAACGCGCTGGAAGGAGAGAATTAATGAATCCCCCATCAGCCAGCACGAGGTAACCAGCTACGCTGAAATATTTGGAAGAACTCGGATGAACAGATCAGATTGTATGGTATGGCCGACATGCAATAGTCAAGAGATATGAGGAGTGGTCAACTCTGGTTTCAATACTTCCTTTGAACAAGAGCATGAGCAGATGGATAGACTCAAGCAGCATAGACTCAATGACTAGATTATAATAATACTTTGCGACGCAGGACACATCAACAAAGGCTCCATAATGACTGGAAGCTTAACCAGCCGGTGGAGTAAGATCTGAGAAATGATTACAGCTCCTAAGGTCCTAATAATGTCTCGACTCATGATGAATGGAGTGGAAATGAATGCTCTGTTCAAAGGCGACACGACAGCTTCCAATAAGAAGTAGTATAGATTTTACCGTCTGGCTTTTTTAGTTATATGATTTTTTGGTCATTTTCATATTAGGAAAGCTTGAAAAAGAATAAAATTGCTTATAGTACAACAAGTGAAGGAACAAGTGTCAAGTTCAAGCAAACTAGTTCCAAGTAGTGGAACATACCTATGATCAATGTAAGGAAGCATGTGCAAGATGTGGACACTCAGGGGGGTGTTCCCTCAAGGTAAAGGGTCATCAAGTTGAGAAATATAACTGGAGGCTCTGCTTGGATCGGAAGGAAAAGTGCTCAGGAACATGGCTAATAACTGGGAAAAGAGGGAGCCGACACAAGGCTCAAAGGCAAGCAGGATGATACAATGCAATCACAATTCAACATAGATGGGGAGTCCTCACGAAAGATACCCAGAATAAAATGAAGTAGAGTATGAGTCTCCATCGCAATGTCGTGGCGTGACTACAAAGGAATCCCAATCCTAAGGAGAAGCAACGACATGGGAACCAAAACACATAAAAGGATCTAACTAGGGCACCCATGGTCGAACAAGCCCTACCACCAAATAATGACACTTCTAAAGAAGCATAGAGGTTCTATGTCAGTTAAAAAGCGGGGTCGCACCTAAGGTTTATGAATGTGGTCATAAGGTCGATGCAAAAATGCAGGTGAAATGACATCCTAACCTGTATGCCAGGTGTAGAAAATATCTGTCGAAGGCGCGAAACAGTTGAAAAATCCACTCTCGTCAGAAAAACTATTCAAAAAGGCACTTTACAACTTCATATTAGTCGAAAATGGCTCAAAACAACAAAAACTATAGGAAAGTGGGTTTAAAAAACTATAAATAGTAAAAAGAAATTACTCTTACCATTCCATTTTCACTTTTTACCCACCATAGTGTTTTTTGTTAGTTTTTACCCTCGATCTTCAGCTGCAGATTCTGGGAGCTACGGGCATCGGATTCATGAACCGTCTGGATCAGGTTGGTAGTCTCACCCCCCTCTTCACTTCCATGGTTTTTATTTTTGTTTTTAGTGGTAAAAAAAATTTCTTTTTCCAAGGGTTATACTCATAACTCGTTGTACGCGGGCTACTTCTATACAGGTCACGTGGAGGGCTCTTTGTGCGCTATTAATGCATGCATTGACCACGTATATGCGTGACTATGTACAGAGTAGCCTGCGTACAACACCATGGGTTGATTTTTTCAAACACATGGGAACTAAAATGCATTTTTTTTGCATCCAAGATGTTCCTAGAGTGGAGAGAGAGAGAACATGATGTTGTTACTGAGCATGTACCCCAAGATTTACCCGCACAATAAGCGTTACAAGCATGTGGCCTATACAAATTCTGGAGCATCGGGGGTTTAAGGGCCCAAAACCGATTGCTCGCTTACTTGATCAACTATTGGGATGCAGAAGCATATCATTTCGATCTAGATGGGAAACCACTTCCATTGGAGGTAGAAGATATATACTTTATTACTGAATTGTCCCATCGAGGGAAGACAACAAGTCTTAGGTCACATAGTGTGGGGGTAGGTTTTGGCTCTAAATGTGTTCTTTAAGTTCGAAGAGATAGACCCAGGTTCTGTGCGGTTCAGGGAACCAACAAAAACCTTTTTCACCGGCCCTGTCGGCAACAATCTACGAACAGACTGAGGTCTCACCCAAGGTGAAGTTATGGGGAAGTTGCAGAATCAGGTTTTCACAACCGGGTGATGCGTGATTCAACAAAATGGTGGACAGTGCGAAGTTATCCTGCTTCACGATTAATGCTTATGATATCGCGCATCCACATACTGCACGATGCGGGGTGGTCGCTTAACAACAGGAAAACGCAACTAAGGACTACGCTTCCTCCTTAGCAATCACATTACTCCAATGGACCTTACTTAATGTAAACTTATTGTTAACACCCAAAAAGTGCTCACTACCTCATCGCCCTCATTACATGACTCATTTGTCCATATTTGCCTCCAAAACCTTAAAAACCCATTAAAAAGCCTCCAAAAGGCCAAAAACCGCCTTTTTCCCCCAAAATAATGTAAATTCCTCCAAAAATAGCAAAAACCCTCTAAAAAGGGAATAAAAAATACAAAAAAGAGGAAAAAGAGGGAAAAAAGGAAGCAAAAACCCTATACAGCTGACCTAAACCATATGGTGCCCAAAACCATGGGTCAACACTCCACCACTAAAAACCTATAAATAGGTGATGGAGGCTCCCCATTTCACATCCACAGTCTTCCCTATCCTCACTCTGCCAAAATCACTCATGAAACCCTAGCTCACCCTTTTGAGCTAATTTCACATTTGAGTGCCCCTTTGGCCTATTCCAAAACACTTTGGAGAAGGAGAAGGAACCCATTGGAGCTTGGAAGCAGCCCTCCTGGACTACTGCAAGAGCTTCACCAACCTCACATTGGAGTTAAATCAATACAAAAACATTTTTATTATTTTTCTGTTATTTCATGCACATGCTTAGAGTAGTTTATTGTTTTATTTACTATCTTGTTTTATCATTTTACTGAACTGCTACTAAGGAGTCCCTTCTCCTTAGTAGGTTCCCATTTGCACAAGCTAGGGTGAAAACCCTAGCTACAGTTTTTGGCGACTCCCCTAGTGTTCCTTTGAATTTCTGGTTATAATTTTTAGAAGTTTTTAGTTTTCTGCAGTATTTTTCTGTTTTCCCCTTTTGGCTATTTCCTGCGATCTGACCGTGGCTTTCATCCTGTTACCTGCGATCCGACCACGGCTTTCAGCCTGTTACCTGCGATCTGACTACGCCATTAAGCTCGTTTCCTACGATCCGCCCACGGCCTTACACCTATTTCCTGTGATCCACCCGCGGCTTTCATCCCTTTTCCTGCGATCTGCCCGCGGCTTTCAGCCTGTTTCCTGCGATCTCCCCGCGGCTTTCAGCCTGTTTCCCGCGATCCGCTCACACAATTTCACCGCAGACCCGCAATCTGTTTTCTGCACTTTTTCCTTGTTTGAACCCAGCACTTTGCTGCAATATTTTTTGCACCTGCACAGTCATTTGCCCTTCCTGCAACCATACTTCCCCACAACCTTTTTTCTACAGTTTGCTTTCTGTTCCATTGACAGAGTTTTTTAAAGTTTAAGCATTTCAATTGAAAAGAGAAAATTTTGCATTCAAAAGTTTAATTTCTGCATTGTTTTTGGTTAGAAAGTTGCCCACCCCGTGGCACTTTTACTTGGGTTCATTATCTCACACGCACACACTCTGTCACCTAATTCAAGTGAGCCCTAAAATACTTCATAACACAACCAACATTCTAACCCCACTTAGGGAACACATAAGAATATTGTAGTTAGGTAGGGTCGGGGGGATAGGCATCCAAATAAGACCCCTCGATCACTTACACATGAGACATAGTTGTTTTCCATTAGGGAACCAAAATCCCCTAGTATTATTTGGCACGGTCACAACCAGTTTATCAGAGGGCCTCTCCCTTAGGAGGGTTGAAGTAGCCAGACTGGTTCCGGAGGCCTGAGTGGAATACCGCAATCCATTCAGTAACCGAAGGCTACCTACTCATTGGTCTGCGTGTGGTGTTCTCTTTAGGCCCACACGGTGATAGGATCGGAGCTGCATATTCACCTTTTTTGGACGTGTCATGAACGGGGTATCTTAGTTTCCTTTCTTCTAGGATTGACTTACCCGGTGTCCCTCCCGGTAGGGGGATATCTTTATCCACTTGGCTCTACTATCCATATTTTCTGACTTGGATTTCATCACCTTGCAGAGGATATGTCTGGTTGAGTCAGAATACTATTTAGCTAGGTGTTTGCATGCTCCCTTACCTCCCTTTGGTTTAGCGAGTCCACTATTTTTATTTTTTAGGAAACATGTTGCTTGTTGGTATTCTTACCATTGTTGTTGACGCTCCACTTATTGTAGCATAGCTGTTACAGTGAGTGTTTTGAGCTAGTTGTTGGCCTGAGTGCCGTCTTTTTTGTGCTCTCCTTTGTCACACTCGGCTGCATTAGGGTTTTTGAGTTGTTTTTCACTCAACACAACCCCCCCCCAGATACTTGACACCATCTGTCACCATTGAGTTCCCAAGACATTCTCGGTGCCTCCGGGGTGAGCCCCCGCAGCACAGTACACTTGATATCACCCGTCATAGATGTAGAGCTTCATCACTCGACTCCACTCGCCGAAAACGTAGAGCTCCATCCCCCAGCCTTGACGCCCCTTATTTTACATCTGATTCTAAGGCAGAGTCCGAGAACCCCACTTACACTGCACCAACCAGCCCTATGGCTGGCATGACTTCAAACCCTTTCTTTGTAGGAACCACTGGTGGAGCATCCACCACCACCCCAGCTACCACACCCGCTTTGGGTATGCCCTTGATGGGGCCCACATCCACCATTCCAATCACTGTACCCATTCCAGTAGCTAGCATACCCATCCCAACTCCACCAATGACTCACACTACCCTTGGCGGTACAGGACCGTCCCATACCACCTTCCTTACCCCACCTGGGGGCAACGTCCCCAACCCGAACCTAGCCCCTCCACTTGGGGGCATTGGCCCCAACATGGTCACAACCACCATTATGTCACATCCTTCTACTAGTTTTCCATTCATGGCTAGTCTCAACCTTCCTGACCTGGCCAGATTGACTAATGATCCCATCAGACACGACCCTGCATGGCCTCACATTCCCACCAAGCTCCCCTCATACATCCCTAAGTTTGAGGGCAAGGCCGGTGAAGACCCCTAGAACCATATCATGTCCTTCCATCTATGGTGTTCCTCCAACTCCATAGTGGATGACTCTATCCGACTCCGCCTGTTACAACTCACCCTCACTGGCTCTGCAGCGAAGTGGTACATCGAGCATCCCCATGGGACCCATGCCACCTTTACTTCTCTTGCCTCGACCTTCCTGCAGTTCTTTCAGTTACCTGTTCGCTATGATGCAGGAGTTGAGATCCTACTGTCTTGCAGACAGAATACGGCCACCCACATCACTGACCATATCCATGAGTGGCGTAGACGCCAAAGCCTCTGCAAAATTAAGTTAAATGACCGTATCTTCTTAGATTGGTTTCTAAAATATCTCCTTCCTGTCATTGCCAAGGATGTGGCATCCGAGCGACCCCAGTCCAAAGAAGAGGCCATCCTAAAAGCCCAGCAATTTGACCTCATTTATGCCCAGTATGGTTACCTGTATTCCATTATACTGGACGCCCCCCGCGGCGATTCCTCCCGACATGATGCACCGATGGCATCATTGGCCGTATTGCCTCGCATAACCAGCCCTTTTCCATAGCACGTACTAGCCCTGGCCTTGACATTTCGCGAGCTACATCCCAATCCGGAGCAACCAATTCATATTCTCCCATGGCACATCATCACCATTCCCACGAACCCTCATGTCCACCTCAATGCTTTGGTCATGCATCCCCCACTTACGCCCCCCCAGTCGCACCTCAGCCATATTACCATCGGCAGGCTGCGCAAGCTCATATATCCTCCAAAGCCTCCCCTGCTTATTATCTGCCACAGGCAGCACCTGCGGCAAACCCACAACCCGTCACACAGACGTATCAGCAACCCCCACAAGGTTCAACACCTGCACCGCCTCCACCTACTTATTATCCACCGCAGCCTGCTCCCACACCTGCACAAATCCAGAACCCACCTGCTGCCCAAGGGCAAGTATATGCGCAAAAAAATCCGCAGCCCAACCAAAATAATCAATGCCAATAGGGCCAACAAAACCGCGGCAAAGGACGTAATCGTGGGAACAACCCTCCTCCGGACCAAGGCGGCCAGCCGCCTAATCCCCCAAACAATAACAACGCGGCACCTGCCAACCAGAACCCTGATCGGCCACCCAAGCAAGCCAAAAATACCAATTTGCGAACAAACCATCCTTGTTCTATTTGCGGGGTCTATGGCCACTACACACGCTTGCCAAAATTTGGACTGGGCTCAAAAACTCTGGATTGATGATGCCCACCGCCAAAGGCACGTGGCTCCTCAGGCGCCACCCAACCCCCCACCACCTCAGAATCAACCCTTGGTGTTACAAAACCCTTTACCAACCCAAGGCGTAGTGAACACTCAGCCGTTGTCTCCCCCTCAAGGAAACGTGCCTCCACAACAGCAAATCACTTATGCCGCTCCTGATCAACCCATGATAGACTCAGGTACCCATCACTTGTTAATGATGTCCTCCGCCGATGTCAACCTTCAAACCCGTCGAAACCAATATGGCTCCACCCCCGAAGCCCCTCCCACCGACAAAAACACAAACGCTCTTCCCACCGATCAGTCGCTATGCATACCTCCGGCTCCACTATATGGCACCTCCAAAGCCCCTCGCTTTCCACTTCGCCGCATCAACAATAACCCCAATGCTCGCGCTGCATCTAATTACAACATTGTAGATGAATTATCCCAATCCCCCGCAGCCATGTCTGCGTTAGATGTCTTAAAAAACTATCCTGCACAGCGCAAGACTTTGCTCTCAGCCATTAGTGCTATTGACCCAAATGATTCACGAATGATGGCCCTCGATTTGGACCAATCCGAACCACACCTACCTTCCACTTTAGCGTTCCAAGTTTCTGTATCCGTTCGGAATCTTGTCATCCATCGGTGCATCATCGATGAAGGTGCCTCTGCATGCGTTATGTCCACATTCGTTTGGCAAAAGCTGGGATCCCCTACTCTCCAGCAGTCCACCACTGTGTTGTGAGCCTACGACGGTCGTTCGGCTCAACCCCAAGGTCTCTTAGCTAATGTTCCCGTCCAGTTGGCTGGTAAAATCGTGCTCATTGACATAGAAGTCATCAATGCCCAACTTGATTATAACCTCTTACTTGGCCACAGTTACATGTACGCCATGCGAGTGGTTTCCTCATCCATTTTTCGTACCATGATGTTACCCCATGACGGACGCATGGTTAGGGTTGATCAACTCACTTATTACGATCCCAATGCCCCCGCTGCACCCGAAAATGTTCTCCCCATGGTTGAACAACCTACTTGCAGTGCCGCTACCTCGTTGGTTTCCTCAGTATGACCCAGAGTCTACTCAAATACACCGATGACCTCAACATTCCAATCCATTCCACCACCGTCACCAGCGACTGAAATATCTGACTTATGTACCCTTTCCCACAATACACCAACACCCAACCATCAACCTCCCTTGCTACCCCAACCACCATTGGTACCTATTCATGTTGGTGTTACACCTATCCATACAATCCCCTTTCTATTCCCCCCTTCACGAGTAGTAAGTGCCCCGGTTATGGCTACTCTTAGCCTCCCCAGTTTAACTTTGGGATTACCAGTATGGTACATCACACCTGTCGTTACCCCTCCGACACCAAATGTCGTCCTACAACCGGTGCAACCCATCACCACTACTAGTCAACCATCTCCCGATGTCACTACCCCTTCCTCATCGGCTAATCCATCCTCTCTTATCAAGCACACTGGGGGCAGAGGCCCACA
The DNA here is from genome assembly GCA_027924585.1 of Larix kaempferi. NCBI lineage: Eukaryota > Viridiplantae > Streptophyta > Pinopsida > Pinales > Pinaceae > Larix > Larix kaempferi. The sequence continues at coordinate 48,381,942 of BSBM01000456.1, read as the reverse complement.
ACCCTACACTACTTTACCCCCGCCCAAAAAAGTTAAAAACCCCCCCGTGTTTCATGCTCCTCCCAAATGCTCGTTGTGTGATGAGTTAGGCCATCCTACCCATCAATGTCCACAATTACCTGCATTACAAGAACACATGCAAATGCTTGACGACGACCCTAACATCCTGGTTGTCCAACTCGACCTGACCCCTAAGCCTCGTGATAAATCATTGCGTACCAACCACCCTTGTGCAATATGCGGTATTTACAGCCATTACTCACATCACTGTCCTGATCTCCCAGATTACAGAGTAGCCCTCTATGAGATGAATAACTTGGACCTCGAGACGGCTCCCCCCGCCATTGAGAGATCCACCCCCCAGTATCCCCATCAACCGGAGAGATTAATACCATCTATATGATCTTTTCTACTACCACTCCCTCGTCAACTGATTTGACAACCCAAAATTTCCACAATGATGAGGAGATTCTAGAGGCTCTTATTTCCCCCGATTACCCCTGGGAGGATATGCACCATCGTTCCTATTTCCTACCGGAAGAATCCTCCTCCACCACAGCCACCCAATTTGCGGTTGAGTCCAAAGATTTCCTCCGCACCAAAGTCGACTAGTTTAAAGATCCCATTCCCACCCCCGACGCCGTCGAGGAAGTTAACATGGCCAATATCTCACCCACAATCCACATTGATATCTCTTCCCTAGCTGGTGTTCCTGAAATCATTATGTTAGGAGCCTCCTGCACTGAGTATGAGATCGGCGAGTACAAAAAACTTTTCAAAGAGTTCTGTGATGGTTTTTCCTGGTCTTGACCCCGCTATTATAGAGCACCACATTGACACATGGCCAGATGTACCCCCTATTCACCAGAAACAATGCCCCATTCATCCATCAAAGATCCCCGCCGTTAAAGCAGAGATTGAGAAACTTCGAACAGCAAGATTCATTTATCCTATTGCATATACCACTTGGGTTTCTAACCCCGTCCCTGTTAACAAGAAACAAGGCACCATCAGAGTATGTATTGACTTCTGCGATTTAAACCGAGCATGTCCCAAAGACAAATTCCCCACGACATTCCTTGACCAACTCATCGATGCATGTGCGGGGCATGAAGTCCTATCCTTCATGGACGGGTTCTCTGGATACAACCAAATCCAGATCCACAAGGAAGATCAATACAAGACTGCCTTTACCACCCCATGGGGCACCTTTTCCTATCGCGTCATGCTTTTCGGCCTTAAAAATGCCGGTGCCACTTTCCAGCGGGCCATGACATATTGTTTTCACGACTTGGTCCATATCCTGTTAGTCTATCTTGACGATCTTACAGCTCGTTCCCAGAAACAATCAGACCACCTTAACGACCTCCGGCAAGTCTTTATGTGTTGTCGCAAATATCAAATCTGCTTGAACCCACTCAAGTGCGTCTTTTGCGTTCTGACAGGCCAGTTGTTAGGTTTCCTTGTTTCCCATAAAGGAATCGTTGTTGACCCCCTCAAAGTCCAAGCCATCATAGACCTTCCCGCACCTCACACGCTCCGGAAACTCCACAGTTTGTAGGGGAAATCTAATTTCCTCCGTCGCTTCGTTCCTGATTATGCCACCACAGTTAATGGTTTCTTACGCCTGCTTCGTACTCACATACCCTTTGTATGGGATGACCAAGTGCAAGCTACATTCGAAGCCCTTAAAAAATCTCTCACGCAAGCCCCTTTGATCTCCCATTTGGATTTCTCTCAAGACTTAATCCTTTACGTCTCGGCATCTGACCACGTCGTATCCGGAGTCCTTGTCCAAGAAGACGCTGCTCGCCAGGAGCATGTCATTTATTGTGTCAGCCAGACCTTGTCTGGACCACCCCTACGTTACCCCTATGAGGAAAGACTGGCCCTTGCCGTCGTCTTTTCCATCCAAAAATTGCGACATTAAATTTTACTCAGTCATACCACAGTTGTCGCCGACTCCAACCCCATGGTCTATTTCTTGAACCGGCGACTTCTGCAAGGTCGCATTGCTAAATGGGTAATTATCCTCGAAGAATATGACCTAACTTTCACAACCCCTAAGAGAACTAAAGCCCTCGCACTTGCCCAGCTCATCACCGATCTCCCATCCCTTTTTTCCGTCCCCACAAATCTCCGATGAGTTACCCGACAATCACTTGTTCACCATCTCGTTCGATGACCCATGGTACGGTGATATTTTGTTATACCTTCACACGCAAAAGTTTTGACCCGACATAGATCATGATGGACGCCGTCGTATCCGTCACAAGGCCTCTCGATATCTCCTCTTGGGCGATGTCCTCTACCGGCAAGGGGTTGATACTATTCTCCATCGTTGTCTTACACAGGAGGAAGCTGAACAAGTCCTCAATGACTGTCATAGCGGCGCCTGCGGCGAACATTTCTCCGGAGTGGCCACCGCCCAAAAGGTCGTTCGCGCCGGATACTTTTGGCCTACACTCTTTACCAACTGCATCACAGCGGTCAAACATTTCCATAATTACCAACTTTTTTCCCCTAAGGCTCGGACACCACCCGCTCCGCTACACCCAGTCGTCACCGTTGGTCCCTTTTGCAAATGGGCCATCAACTTCATGGAATGTAAACCCTCATCCGCAAACGGCCATAAGTACATCATTGTTGCTATCGACTACTTCACCAAATGGGCTGAAGCCATGCCCACCTTCAATTGTAAAGCCAACACCGCTGCCCGTTTCTTTTTTAACCATGTTATCACTCGATTCAGGGTCCCCAAACAGCTAGTCTCAGACCATGGTTCACATTTTGAAGATGCCATTTGGCGCAAGTTGTCCACTCTACTGAAGTTCGAACATCAATATTCCTCTGCTTACTACCCCCAAGGGAACGGCCAAGTGGAGGCCATTAACAAAATTTTAAAAACCATCCTCCAATGCACTGTTGACCGACATAAGTCCAATTGGCATCACATGCTTTTTCCTGCATTATGGGCTTACCGTACATCAACTAAGACCGCCACTGTTTTTACCCCGTTTCATTTAGTTCACGGTGTAGAATCTATCCTCCCCATCGAGTGTCAGATACCTGCCTTACACATCGCCATTGAGCTTCTCCCAGACACCTCCCCACTTGAGCAACGTCTGCTATCATTGGAGCAAGCTGATGAAGACCGTCGTGCCACACTCCAAACCATTGAAGCTGCCAAGAACAGCTCCAAATCTAGTTACGACAAACATGTCCACCCATGAACTTTCCGCGAAGGGGACCTCGTCCTCACCTATGACCAAGCCCACGACAAGACCGGTAAAGGAAAGTTTGAATCCATGTGTCAAGGCCCTTACATCGTACAAACCTGCCTTGGAAATGGGGCATACATTTTAATTGACTCCGAAGGCCACCCCTTGGGCAACCCCCGTAATGGGTTGTATCTTAAATGCTTTTATCCTTAAACAAACCCACGGCCCCATTGGTCCGTATTGTACAGTTTGCTTTCTTTTTGTTTTTCACCTTTTTTACCACAACCTTACATTCATCATTTTTGCATGATCACAGATGGACTATCTTCCCCCTCATTACATTGGCTTAGCCGAGGGAGCAACTACTGGTCTCCAAACCTGGCCTCTGCAGCATGGGTCTTATATTCCCCTTCACATGAGTTGATCCACCTTGATGGAATGTGCATAGGCGTTGCTACCAATAACCAGGCGGAGTATGATGCTGTGACCGGTATCCTGACTGCTGCCCTTCAGATGGGCATATGTCACCTTCATGTGTTCCTTGACTCCCAGCTACGTGTCTCCCAGCTCAACAACTGCTACCATGTGCGTGATCCTTGCCTCTTTAGAAAGTTCCTGCGCATAAAACAACTCAGCCGACAGTTTGAATCCATAACATTCACCCATGTCCCAAGAGCTCAGAATAGTGTTACAGATCAAATGGCTAACAACATCCTAGATTGGCATATAAATCACACCATGTAAACTATCCATCATGCATCATCATACCATATCATCCCATCAAAAAACATATAAAAATCCCAAAAAGATTGCATCTACAACAAGGGGCATCCACGTGCCTATCATCACATAATATTTGCATCCATGTGCAATAACATAAACACACAACTATACAGGGGCATCCACGTGCCTATCCTAAACACATACTGTTGCATCCATGTGCAATACATAAAACAAAATACACAAGGGGCATCCACATGCCCATCATCCTACACTATTTGCATCCACGTGCAATAAAAACATATAACAAACCACAAGTGCATCCACGTGCGTACCATAAATCATAATTGCAAAAGATGCATCCATGTGCATATATATATCAAAAAATAAACGTCAATGTGCTACACATGTCCTGAGTACCTCAACACTCAGCTATACAAAAAATATATATACATCGGTCGTAGCCCGTTTTTTATATACTTGATATCATCGGATTCATTTTTTCGAGCCCGTGATGATGCTTGAGATCATTTCTCGCTCTCACCCCCAGATTTTTTGGGTATTTTTCCCCAATGCCCCCCGTCACCTCGGTTTACGTGCCACCTCGGCCATTATCCATTTTTGACACTTTTTATATCGCCGAATTCAATTTTCCAGGCTCGTGATGATGCTTGAGATCATTTCTTGCTCTCACCAGGTACAATTTCAACATCGTGTCCCGACACCTTTCTACCTCGGTTTGCGTGCCACATTGGTCACCATCAGATTGTTACACATTTTTACATGATCCGTTCACTCCTTTCATAATGTAATTATTTTGTTATTTTTCCACCATTCATCATCCCGTAAGGAGGCCCACCAGTGTTTCCCCCCACCCTCGTTCTTGGTTCTCATCGATGTTCCTTAATTGAACACTTCCTCCTTTCCTGACCATTCCTTTTGTTCAGTATGATTTTATCCATTTTTCGGGCCGGACAAGTCCTTTACGAAAAAGGCTCTTAGGAAGTTTCTGTTAAGCTCTTTTATGACTCCTAAAAGAAAGAAAGGATCACCGATCAATCTTGCTTCCTTTCATCCTCGTTAAATTACCTGAAAGGGCGTCTATCTGGTATAAGTTTAACCCTTTTCCGGACCTGGTAGACTAATTACGAAAAAGGAATACTCTAGTCACACCGGCTAGAAGAGTTCTTCATTGCATCATTTTATCCTTCTTCGGGCCTTGGAGACTAACACACAAAAAAGCACCCCCCCCTGGAGTATTCTTATTGCTTTCAGACTCTTTAAAATTGAAAGCAACCACCAGCACGCACTGTCCTGGGCTCGTACAAATCCACACGACGGTACCATTCCATTATTTCAGAGTCTTCTTATTGCTTTCAGACTCCTTAAAATTGAAAGCAATCACGAGCATGAACTATCCTGGGCTCATATAAATCCACATGACAGTACCGTTTTGAACACACTTCTTCTAGTTCCTTAACCCATGAAGAAGTCCCCCCCCCCCCATGCCTCCCAGCACTATGATTGATCATCTCGGCAGCACCCCCAATAAGGTCGCCTTTGTTCAGAGTATTCTGTAGTCTCCTGCCATCTTACACCAGCTTCAGTATCACTCATACCAGTCACTATCCTTGATCCATTACAGCTATGATCCCTTTCCCACCAGTCAGTTTCAGATGCTACCCGATCATCCCCGCCATCATACTCTGAACAAAGGAAGTTTGAGTCCACCCACTCTACTTGCCCAGTTATCCCCCACCCCCACAGTATGTCAGTCCTACCATAAGTACTCTCACACTTCGGTTCTCCACCTCATGCTCCTATCAAGGAAACATCATTTCCTTGCTAGTTGCAGGTCTCCCTCTATCAACGACAGCCCATCTATTCCATAGGATAGACCCAGAGGTCCCTGCGCCTTGGACTCATCACCATCTGTGGTGAGTGCCTATGGACCATTTTGAGAGGATTCATCAGTGCCTCTCCGAGTGGTTTCTCACATGTTCGACTTCAAAACCTTGATCACATCGTTGAAAATCGTGCAGGGTATATATCCCTTCAGTTATTGGGCGAAGACCCCGGATTTCCCCTGACTCTAGCACATTGGTGAGTCACTTCGGAACGCCCAGTTATATGTTCCCGTGGATGTCCGGGTTGCGTTGGCGATTGTATTCGGAATCCATCCAGTTATATGCTTCCTTGAGTACCCAGTTTAGTTCCAATTCAGTGTACCATGGAGGGTATGACTCCTCGTCACTATGATCTAGCAGCTCATCAGTTCCTCTGGTACCACACTCAACAGCACTATTCTTATTCCATTGTATCAGTTCTTCAGCTCAGACATGGTCATCCTAGCAGTATGTCCCAGATTTTGTGTCCCCTCTGGGCCCTTATGATGTACATAGTGGTTCTCCATGTATCCTTCAGGTCCCCATTTTTGGGCCTCACTGTTATTTTTTATGTATCTTGATACGAGCACGGGTATGCCTGCCTCATCCATATATTGAGATTCTTCCTCATTCATTATTTGAGGCCATGTATATTTCTGGTCCCCATTTTTTGGACCTCCTTTTTATTGTTCTAGATCTTTCTACGAGCATGGGAATCCCCCGCCTCGTCCATATGTTGAGATTATTCCTCATTCACTATTGAGGTCATGTATTTTCAGTTTTTGCAGTTGGTTCGGGACTGTTGTTTCGGGCTCTAGTTCGTTTCTTCTCCTCTCCACATCCCAGGAAAACCATAAAAGACCTATGATGTCTATCGTCCATATGATGAGCTCCTGCCCTCACACATCAGGGGGCAATCTGTTAACACCCAAAAAGTGCTCACTACCTCATCGCCCTCATTGCATGACTCATTTGTCCATATTTCCTACCATATTTGCCTCCAAAACCTTAAAAAGCCTCCGAAAGGCCAAAAAAACCATTAAAAAAGCCTCCAAAAGGCCAAAAACCCCCTTTTTCCCCCCAAAATAATGTAAATTCCTCCAAAAATAGCGAAAACCCTCTAAAAAGGGAATAAAAAATACAAAAAAGAGGAAAAAGAGGGAAAAAAGGAAGCAAAAACCCTATATAGCTGACCTAAACCATATGGTGCCCAAAACCATGGGTCAACACTCCACCACTAAAAACCTATAAATAGGTGATGGAGGCTCCCCATTTCACATCCACAATCTTCCCTATCCTCACTCTGCCAAAATCACTCCTGAAACCCTAGCTCACTCTTTTGAGCTAATTTCACATTTGAGTGCCCCTTTGGCCCATTCCAAAACACTTTGGAGAAGGAGAAGGAACCCATTGGAGCTTGGAAGCAGCCCTCCTGGACTACTGCAAGAGCTTCACCAACCTCACATTGGAGGTAAAATCAATACAAAAACATTTTTATTATCTTTTTGTTATTTTATGCACATGCTTAGAGTAGTTTACTGTTTTCTTTACTGTCTTGTTTTATCATTTTACTGAACTGCCACTAAGGAGTCCCTTCTCCTTAGTAGGTGCCCATTTGCACAAGCTAGGGTGAAAACCCTAGCTACACTTATACATTCACATGCATCTAACTGTAATCCTTGCAGACTTAGACAACATAATGAGTTACACTATAACTGCGCAATTCTGGTGCTGCGCTAAGGGAATCGCAATTCTGGTGCTTCCCAATACTCAACTTATGCATTCATCTGACTTAGAAATACTTGTGCATTCAACATTCATTCACATATGTCGATACTTAACATATTATTCCCATCTTTATCCTTATGGCGAATACATATAAAAGCAAGAACACATGAACTCATAAACAAGCATTTAACCATTCAACCAAGCAAATACACAGATGCAAACACATAATCAATCTCATAACACAAGGATTTAATGTGGTTCACCCCCAGGATGGGAGCTACATCCACAGGAACTGTTGTTATATTATCAATGGGAAGGGTTCAACAATTCCAGTCTGCGCACTCAGTTGCAGACTCTCTTCTCTCTCAATAGGTCTCTACGCACACAGCTGCAGAGCCATTTTACAATAATACTCTCAACATAGCTCAATATTCTACACAAACCCAACGAAAATTAACCCTTTCCCTTACAAAATATGCCCTTTTATAGATCGTTCCCTTAGGTCACATCTGTTACAATCATAGTGGGCTCAAGAACCCTAAGGTTCCCCAAAAATGGTGTAGTTACTCGCCACCCTTCCTATCGCAGTCAACAGCTTGCTCCACTTGCTTCAGGCCGCCTTGTTGGGCCACTCGTGGCTCACGAGACCTTCTGACAGCTACAGTCATCATAAAAATGGTTACAACCGCATCGTGTCATGTCTCTTTCCACCCCTTTTTCCTTGCTATCGTCGTCGAACCGTGGCTTAGCCTCTAACGGTTTTCCGCCACTCTCTCTTACAAGTCGCTCTCCTTTATCTCCACTCTGCTCCTTACACAACTGCCGAGAATCCTGGAGTCGCTTACCCAAAAAAGGTCACTTTATTAGCTCGACCTTCCCTTATAATCTTTACCCAAAATAGTTGTTGAGCTAGCCCTACGCACTAGCATGACTTCGCATCTTTGACTACGCAATCTGAACTGTACACTCCACAAAACTGTGCCATCTGACTTTGTATCCCAAACTGTGCACTTGGAAAATTTGTACTTCTTCAAAAGTGTGCCAACTTGGGCCATTCCCAACAGGCCCCTGACACTTACTCATGGATCGCCCCCAATCCACTTTCGACGACCGACTTCGGCTATGCTTCTTCGGTGGTACTTAACTTGGCAATGAAGTTGTCCAAGGTAATGGTGAGCTCCGCAACCGTTTCCTTTGCCTTGTTCTCAAATTCCTTAATGGTCTCCAGCATCGCCTACAAGACCTACTCCTGGGATTGTTCTTTTAGTGTGCCCTCCATAGTTTGAAGTTCTACAAACTTGTCATCAATCTGTTCCATTATAGCAAGTCCTTCCTCCTCAATGGGCTACAACTTCGCAGAAGCGGCAGCCTCTTTTCCCCTTAACAACATTAGCTATTTTTATAGCTCTTTTGCCTCATTGAATTTTTGCATCTTTTGCCTTGCGGCAAAGTCTTCATTTCTGCATTTTCAGCATCTAGTTGTTGCTGCCTTTTCTGTAGGTCGTCTTTCACCTGCTGAAGGGTTGGATCCTCATTCAATCAGGCCAACACTGTGTTTGCCTCCTCTAGCAAATTTCGAAACCTCGCCACTTCAGTCAAGATGCTATCTATAGTGGCATTCACTTCTTCACTTGGAGCTACGCGTTTGCATTAGAGGAAATTTGGATAAAAAATGGGCCTCCTAAGGAAAATAATAAGAAAATAATAAAATAATAGTAGAGAGTAAAAAAACTACTTTTTTGAATCGTATTTTCAACTTATCTCCTTGTAGGTTTACTCAAATTTCAAGTGAGTGAACTTGTTGGATGCATAATTAAATTATGCATCCAACGAGTACCCATGTTGCATACTTTTAACAACATCCACACAATGAAAAACTGAAAATACATTAAAAACGTGTTTCTAGTGAGAGAAAACATGTTTTTTAATGTATTTTCGATTTTTCATGGTGTGGATGTTGTTAAAAGTATGCAACATGGATACTCTTTGGATGCATAATTTAATTATGCATCCAACAAGTCCTCCCGCTTGAAATTTAAGTAAACCTGCAAGGAGATAAGTTCAAAAATACAATCCAAAAAACTAGTTTTTTTTATTTTTTCCCTCCAATTTTTTTAGGTGCTCCCTTTTTTAATTTTAAAGCATTTTGATTGGCTAATACATGATGACATGGAATTTCTATTATTTTTTGAAGGCCCATTTTAAATTGAAATTTCCTCTAATGTATGGCGGAGTGCTAGGTCGTTGAGCTTCCAAGTCTACGATCTTTCCTTTGTAGCAGAGCTCCATGTCCATCATTTCTGTCGTAAGGGTTTCTACTCTTGCCCCTAGCTTAATGATGGTATCTTCGACATTTGGCTCCTCTTCGCACTTATCGATTTTCGTGCAGACTGCCGATACTATTTATTTCAGTCTGCAGTTCTTTTCTCGAATGTCTGACAACTCCATGCTGTTCCAAGTTGATTCCAGTTTCAGCTCATCGAAGCTCTTTTGCAACTTGACATTCTGGTCATATGAGGCTATGCCTCTTTCGTGAATTTATTCCACCACCTGCATGTGTATATTGTGCAGGTCTTGTACTGGAAACATGCTAATGTTGACGCCAAAGTGCTCCAAATTCTTAGCTGCTTCGGCTACCTGATCATTGGGATAAAGGAGGTATGATGGCTCAATGTGTACCAGTTGAGGGTTCACATTCAGCGCGTGGGGTTCTCTCTTCTTCCTGGTTGATCCACCTGACCTCCCCTCTGAATATGAATCTCGGACCAGGTCCTGTTGGGCCTGTCCTAGCTGCACAACCATTGTTTTTATTGACTCGACAGTCTGCAAGAGGCTTACTTGTGCCTCTTCTTGCTTGGTTTGCTTCGTAGCAAGCATGTCTTCCCAGTACTCGTGGACCTTAAGAGCGATGGTTTCGCAGTCTTCTTCATTTAGCATTGGATGAAATTTGGGCTTATTAGCCTTTTACTTCTTATGTTTTCCTTTTGTCGATAAAGGGCTCGCAGTCGCTTTTCTCTTATCTCTCGCCTGTCCTTCTGGGTTGTCCTGCGCAACTACGTCTTCATGCTCACTTGGTGTGGCTTGGGATTCGTCCTTATCCTCATATTTGTCCTTCTCAGAGTCAGAATTGACCTCGACTGGTTGGTCCACCTTCCATTCTTTTGGCCATTCCTCCATCATCTAGTCTAGTTTCTCAGCATCCAACTAATAGAATCCTGGATACCATAGATCTGTATTCGTATCATCCCTGGGCTGAATGTACGTTCTATGCATATCGGCCATGAATCTCATCTTCCCTTTGTATTCATTTGTCCGTTGCTGTGAGATTCACGGGGTTCGCCGAATCACATCGCAGAGTTGCTCGTAATATGTATAGAACAGCTCATTAATTTGTCGTTTCCTAGAGGACTTCGCATTTCCCATAAGTTAGTGAAATGTGTTCCCCGGCATTGCCTTAAGAAAACTGGAAGGCCTTGGTAGCCAGCCAACTCTTTCCAACCGACGAAGGCAATTAGTACTAATAGCCAACTATAATGGAACGGAGTTCCCTTGTCTTGAGTGTCTAGGACATCGTCCAAAAACTCATTCAGCAGGTACTGTGCCCAGTTATAAGGGGTGTCGTTCTTCGTTTGAGATGCAAGGAGGATTTTTGCAGCTGGCACCTCTGGTGGTCTGCATTTGCGCAATATCTTCCCTGCAAGCAATTGAACTGTGAAGCGCGTAGCTTGATCATTGATATTGGTTGTAGGGAAGCCACGTTCTCCCTGATCATGACAAATTATTCCATCATTCTTGAGGAGAGTTATTTGTCTTGTCCCTTTCCTACAAATGCTTTTGCAGGGTATTCGCCTCTCTTATTAAGCATCGTGATGTAATATATCATATCGATATTTATATCAATTCTTTTGTCCAACCATAGATATCCCGAGTGTATACAGGAGAGCAATGTGAGCACTACTGCATTAAGTTCTGGGCTCCTATCAAAATGCAGGATGCACAGTAGGTTAAGCAATCCGGATGGTTCAAGCGCTTTGAGTGAATCCTGCACAACTAGAGTTTTGGCATCGGATTGGTCATCAACCTGGCGACGCATATATTGGTCCAATTGAAACTATTTGTACTTATTTGGATTGGACTATCCTCCTTCTAGCAAGTCATGGTCTTCGAACTTGCAGTCTTCCACTTTCCCTAGAAGGTCTCCTACAACCTTCACCTGACTGGATATGGGAGGTAGCGGAATCTCATAAACAACATTTTTCTCAAGGTTGAAAGCTGGTGCATCATTTCTCCAAGGTAGGATATATTCATGAACGAGATGGATGGGTCGCTCTTGAATTGTGACTGGTGCCTACGGCTTTGCTGCTTTCGACTCTTCCTGCTCTGTAGCCTGGTGCTTAGATTTTTTTTGTCCTACGGCATGCCTTACAGAGCTCCGGGATGAGGTGCCTTTCTCCACTATAGGTTTCTTGGCAAGTGCTGACATGAATCCCTTAAACCCCGACTGCTTGAATATTGTTAATACTTCGTCAATGGTCACTGATTCGCTCATTCACTTGCAAAACACTCTGGTTGCTAATTGTTAAACCTCTGAATTCACACTCACACGATATCGAAGCTCACGGTAGAACGCACAAGTCGCTAGCTAATGCCTATTTATAGACCCTACTGGTCTGGAATGTGTCGATTAATTCGTTATTGGGACATTCAATGCCTCGTCCTTCGGTCAGATCTCCCCTAAGATCTCGATCTTGTCGACCAATGATTATCTCTGATTCAGTGATGTTTCTTTAAATGTTGAAAGGCTGCCAGTGCCGCCAGGCTGTTAAATAAGTTAACTCAGGCATTAACTACAAGTATGCTGGTCGGATTTCGGTGAGATCTCGGTCATTTCACTCTTTATGATGCTCGAATGGCCAGATTTTCTTTTAATGCGCGATTTTGTCGAATCCGCCAGTTTGGATAACGGCCCACTAAACGGCCGACAATTGTCATGGTTATCGTTTTCCGTCGTGATGCGCTAGCGGTTTTGACAAAATATTCTTGTTTGGTTCTTCCGCGCATGTGCACTTTTCCCATTTTTAACTTTGCAGCTACGCTTTCAACCCATGCATCTCATCACAGCTTCTGATACTTCGCAATTGTTATGTTCCTTCTGATCTGTGCGGTTGCATTTTGAACTTCACAACTGCGCGATTCTACTTCTCCTTCTTTTGTTTTGTTTTCTCTTTTTTTTTCTTTTTTTCTTTTTTTTTTCTCTACGCAGCTTCACTTGTCTATTAGTTCTACACGATTAGTACATCCTTTCCATCAACTTCACGTATCGGACCAAAACTGTGTACAGACTCTACTCAACTTCTAGTGCCCAATTTCAACTGTACTTGACACTTAGAATTCTCTTCTCTTCCAATCACTGAAGGTTCTGTGAAGTAGGACTATCCCTGTAGGGTTTTAGTCTACTTCCATTAAACAAACCTGGTAAGTTGTCTCCGGCTAACGTGACTAATTGAGTTGCACCACCGTTAGTAACATGCATAATAGTATATAGGCCAAGCCAATGCATTTTAAATTTGCTAGGAAATTTCATGAACTTACTATCGTATAGGAGGACAAGGTCTCCTACCTGGAATATTTTGTGCTTGATATGGCGATCATGCCATGCTTTTTCTCTGTCCTTCTGCACTTGCTGGTGAAATACTACGATGAAGCGATCATCTTCCAAACCAACCAAGTGTAGACGCCTCTCTTGCAATGTTTCTTCATCATCCATGTCTGTGAATGTAGCAATCCTTAAGCTTGGTATAATGTACTCCATAGGCATCACAACTTCTTGTCCATAGACCAATTTGAAGGGTGTATGGCATGTCAGCTTCTTACAATTTGTTCTGTATGTCCATAATACAGCTGGAATGCACAGATCCCAATCATCTATGTTTTTGTTGCATACTTTTGTCAGTGCATTCTCCAGCACTTTGTTAAATGCCTCAAAAGTTCCATTGGCTTGAGGATGGTACGGTGTACTCCTCTGGTGATAGATGTGGAACTCTTTAGTAAGGGCTTCAATATTTCTGTTCAAAAGTGAGTTCCTTGATCACTCATTAAAAATTTTGGGCATCCAAATCTCGTAAGGATGTTCTCGAAGATAAACTGCGCAGCAATAACTGCGCTACAGTCCTTCACTGGTTTAGCTTCTTCCCATCTGGTGAGATAATCAGTCGCGGTGATAATGTATCTCGCACCAGTTCTTTTTCCTAGTGGATTGATCGGTCCCACGGAATCAATTTCCCATTTATCAAATTCCTGTAGTGTCAACTGTGGTTTCAATGGCATTTCATCTCTTTGCGATGGCTTTCCTGTTCTTTGGCATACATTGCAACTCTGGCAATGTTCCTTTGAATCTTTGTGTAGTGTAGGCCACGATAGCCCTGCTCTTAATATCTTTTGTGCAGTAGCTCTTCCTGCATAGTGACCTCTAGAGACACCTGAATGTGCCTCAGCTAAGATAAATGGCTTCTCATGCTCTAACACGCATCTGCGCAACACTTCATCGGGTCCCAACTTGTATAACTGGCCTGCAATGATAGTGAAGTCTGCAGCTTTAACTACCAGCTGCTTCTTCTGCTGTGTAGTGAACTCTGTGGGTGCCAATATTGTAGTCAAAAAGTCTACAATATCCTTGTAATATTCATCTGCAATCTGTATGGAAAACAACTGTGCGTCAGGCAGATTGTCTTCAAGATTAGTAGGTTCTTCACCTGACTCAAGCCTTGAGAGATGGTCAGGTCCTAGGTTCAGTATGCCTGGCTTAACAATGATCTCAAAGTCATATTCTTGGAAAAGTAACAACCATCTACAGATTCTTCCCCCTAACACTGGCTTATTGACAAAGTACTTTAAAGTTGAATGGTTAGTGTACATGGAGAAGTGCACACCTAGTAAATAGTGCCTGAATTTTTGCAGTGCGTAGACCATAGCTAATCCTTCTCTTTCTATGGTTTTGTAGTTCTTTTCAGCTGAAGATAGCTTTCGACTTGAAAATGAAATGGGGTGATTAATGTGCCCTTCACCAGGTTGAGCAAGCACAATGCCCAACGCTATAGATGAAGCATCAACATGTACGTGGAATGGATTATTCCAATATGGAAACATAAGGATCGACACAGTTACCATTTTCTCCTTTAATGTGTCTAGTCCCTTCTCGCAGTCTGCATTCCATATGAATTGCGCCTCTTTCTTCGGAAGTTTCTCCATTAGAGCGGTTATCTGTGCATAACCCTTGATGAATTTTTTGTAATATCCAGTATGTCCCAAAGTTGTGCAAAGTTGATTAACTGAGTTTGGTGCCAGAAGATTCACAATGACTGTGATCTTTGCAGGATCAACCATCAAGCCTTGCTTGCACACAATGTGTCCCAATAGTATACCATAGGGTACACAGAAAATACATTTCTTCAAATTCAAGGAGATTTGATGTTGCCTACACTTAGTTAACATCATTCTTAGGTTCTCATAATGGTTCTTCAGCAAACCAAAGATAGTCCAGTCATCAAAATAGACTTCTAAGAACTTATGGATAAAGTCCTTGAATGCAGCTACAACAACTCTAGAAAATATGGTAGGTGCATTCTTCAACCCAAATGGAATAACTGTATACTGATATGATCCCCATTCAGTAGAAAAATAGGTCTTATGCCTATCTGCTAAGTCAATTCTAATCTGATGGTAACTAGAGAATCCATCAGTAAATGAGTAGGCCTCATTTCCTCCAACATTGTCCAATACTTCATCTGTAAATGGAGTAGGAATGGGTCATGTAGCGAAGCATCATTCAGCTTCCTCATATCTACGCATATTCTTATTTCTCCTTTGGTCTTCTTGTCATGGATAACCAAAGGTCTTATCCACTCTGATTCTTCCACTGGTTCAATGATCCCTGCATCAAGCATCTTGTCGAGTTCTGCCTTGACTCATTCTTTGTATCTGGGATTCAATCTATAAGGCCTATGTCTAATAGGATTCACACCTAGTTTGAGAGGTATCTTCATCACTCCCAGGTCGCCCAAAATGCCTTTCATTTCGGTGAACTTCGTCGGAAATAAATCCTAATACTCATGTAGGAGGTCTACGATCTGCGCAACCATTTCATCATCCCAGTAGTCTCCAATGGATGCGAACTTTGGCTCTTCACTTGTGCCAATGTTAACCTTTCTTGTTTGTACAGGGTCGCTCATGTCTGGAATTTCTAATGAAGGTCCCTCTACATTGCACACTCCCTCTAATTCAGGTATATTGACATTGCGCAGATCCTCCTCATCACTCTCTTATGGATCTTCTTCATATTCAGTGAGGTTATAACACTCAAGGGCATGTTCTATTGTTCTTTCCCATTCTAGTTGTAGGTTCATAGGTACTTTTACATCTTGAATTATCTTGTCTTTGATTGCCTCTAATGCCTTGTTTGTACTTGGGCATTCTTCTCTGAATATTCTTTCTTTGATGACCTGTAGAGCTTCATTTATGCTTATACAATCATCTTCAAAACTGAAGGTTCTCTGGAAGTTCGCAGTTAAAATAGGCCAATCTGTTGTTTCTTTACGAAGTTCGGCGTCCATGTACCAATTCTCTAGAATATGCTCTAGCGTGTGCACAAATAGATGAACCCATTCTGTTTGTGGTATGTTTATCCATGCTTGTGAACAAGTCTCTATGCGATCCCTCGGATCTGTTTGTCCATTATACTTTACCATGGTCAGCACAACTTTCTCTACGAATCTGATTTGCATCATATGTTTGCACTCATCCCATGTGGTCAAAGTGTCCTTATGCGCGGCCCACCATCTAGCAAGTGTAGCGCAGAGTGTTATATCTAATGTTGGTATGCGGTGCTCAGCTGAAATTGATACAGTATTGTTAACACCCAAAAAGTGCTCACTAGCTCATTCCCTTACTCACATGACCCATTTGTCCACTTTTCCACCATCTGAGCCTCTGAAACCAACAAAAGGTCACCAAAAGACCTTAGTACACCCCTTTTTCCATTAAAAAAGATTATTTTTCCGAGAAAATCATAAAAAACCCTCAAAAAGGGTCCAAATTCCCAAAAATATTAAAAAGGGAATTAAAATATTATTTTTATTCTAAAAAGGAAAAAGGAGGGAAAAGTACCTAAACCATGTTGGTCAATACCATTTGGTTTCCACAAAACCACAAATGGTATTTCCCACCACCAAAACCTATAAAAAGGTGGTAGGGGCTCCTCATTTCATATCCATCCATTATCTCATCCTTATGCTGCTGAAATCTCCCCTGAGCATTTTAGCCATTGCAAACCACATTGGAGAAGAGACCATTGGAGATTGGAGTTGCTCATCCTTGGAGCCATTCAACCTCACCATTAGAGGTATTAATTCCGCAAGCACTTGCTTGCACCATTCTTTCAATACAAATTCTTTATTTTATATGTTCTTGTTCTTGATTTTAAATTATTTTTGTTATTTGTTTAATATCTTTGCTTAGATCCATGAATAGTCTTGTTTAATTAGTTTATTGTTATTTATTTCCATTTAAACTGCTGCTACTAGTTAGCAGGTGCCCATAGCACTAAGCCTGGTTGCAAAACCGGGCCAACAGTTTTTGGCGACTCCGCTTTGGTTTGAACTATAGATCTCTAGTTTTGCCTTTAATCTTAGTTTTTTATGAGTTTTTAACCTTTAGATCCATAGATCTGCCATCTTAGACAGCAGATCCATTGCTGCTCTGAGTTTTGGCCCCATAAACAGCCCGAAATTTTCAATTTTCGGGTTCGTTTCTCGGTTTCTGTGCACGGCTTCCGCCTCGCGGTTTTTTGCCAGACAGTCGCGCGGTCCATCGCGACTTTTCTGCATTTTTCCGCGCGGTCCATCGCGGCTTTTTGCCAGACAGTCGCGCGGTCCATCGCGACTTTTCTGCGTTTTTCCGCGCTGCCCATCGCGACTGTGCGATTAAAACCCGCGCGGTCCATCGCGCCTGTACGGCTAAAACCCGCGCGGTCCATTGCGACTGTGCGACCAAAACCCGCGCGGTCCATCGTGACTGTGCGACCAAAACCCGCGCGGTCCATCGCGGCTGTGCGTCCAAAACCCGCGCGGCTGAATTTTTCATTCGGCCATCCCGATTTTGAAAAAAAAATTTACTGTATTTTCTGCCCATAGAACATTTTTTTTACAGTATTAAATTCTGCATTTTTTACAGCTTTGAAAAAAAATTTACTATTTAAAGTGCATATCTAGAAATCTTTTTAAAATTTTTCAAGAAAGTGAAAGAAAGACTCATTTTGCATTTTCATCTAGATTCAAATTTTTTCCTGTTTACTTCTTTAAAAATCTTGCCCTTAGCAATTTTTTTTTCTTGAAACGAAGAAATCCATTTATTTCTTTTAAAAAGAAGTCTATTATTTGCTTTCATAAATCCAAGAAATCCTTTGTTTTTTGAGCTATTTTTTGAAAGGCATTTAAATTCTTTTTAGTAAAAAAAAAAAAAAAGTTATAAATATTTGCTTTTTATTTTCGAAAAATCCTTTATTTTTTGAAAATTTCCTGTAAAGCATTTAATTTTTTCAGTTCAGTTTACAACACCTCACATGTACTCACACGATCACTTAATTGAACTAAGCCTTAAAACGTACCCTAATTTGAACACACTTTTAACCCCACTTGGGGAACACTAAAAGAATTCTTGTAGCTAGGTAGTATTGGGGGGATAGGTGTTCCAATAACACCCCTCAGTTCTTACATCTGAGACATAGAAGTTGTCCAATTAGGGAGCTAAAATCTCTTAGTACCTTTTGGCGCGGTCACAACCGGTTTGTGGGAAGGCCTCTCCCTTAGGAGGGTTGAAGTCGCGAGGATGGTTCCGGAAGCCTGAGTGGAATACCGAAATCCATTCAGTAACCGAAGGGCTACCATTCGCAGTTCTCGGGATATCCCTGTATTGGGATATTGCGATCAAAGGACCAAACGGAAGATTTACCTTTTCTCGACGCGTCATGAACGGAGTATCCTAGTAGCCTGTCTTTAGGATTGATTACCCGGTGTCCCTCCCGGTAGGGGGATATCTAGCCGTTGTCTCAACATTCATATTGTCTGACTTGGATTTCATCACCTTGCAGAGGATATCGTCTGTTTGAGTCACAATACTTTTAGATTAGGTGTTTGCATGATTTCAACCTACCTGTGGTCTAGTTACACCTATTTTTTCTAGGAGCCGCTTGCATGTTGGTATTCTGACCAGTTGTTGCATTCCTCCACTTATTGTAGCACAGCTGCTAGAATAAGTGCCTTTTTTGAGGATTGATTTTTGGCCTGAGAGCCTTCTTTTTTCACTCCCCTTCTTGCACCCTTGGTTGCATTAGGGTTTTGAGTCTTTTATATATATCACCACCTGATACTTAAATAAATTTTTTACCCAAACACATATTCTCACCATTGAGAATTTTAGACGCTCTCGTCGTCTACAGGGCGAACTCCCTGAGTTTAGTCCACTTGGCTCTCCACGTCACAGACGCAGAGCCCTATCCCTTGATTCGACACATCGTCAATCAATTAGACAGTCATCCGATTCTGACACACCTCACTTCACCTTTGATTTGGAGGTAGAATCCGAAAACCCCACAGAGTTACCACCAACCACCATTATGTCTGGAACACCATTTGATCCACTATTTACAACTACAATAGGTCAGACATCCGCAGACCCTTCTGTTGTCGTACCATCCACGGCAACAACCACCCCCTTGGGTATGCCCAATATGGGTAACACTCCACATTTAGGAATGCCTAACACAGGGCCACCACCTGTCATGGGTATACCCAACATGGGTGTCATACCCCCTTTGGTTTCCACAAACCCCATCCCAGGAATCCCTAGTACGATTCCCAACCCAAGTATAACCCATGTTGCACTTGGAAGTGCAATCCCAGGAGTCCCTAGTGCGATTCCTAACCCAAGTGTAACCCCAGTTGCACTTGGAGGCGCTGGCCCATACCAGACTACACCTATTGGAGGGCATATACCCTCCATACCCAGCATACCTTTAGGCGCTACTGGACCCCTACACCATACCACTATGGCCAGGCATGTCCCAGTTCCAGTCACCACATCTGCTAGTCTACCATACATGGCAAGTCTGAACTTGCAGATTTAGCTAGGCTCACAAACGACCCCATCAGACATGATCCGGCGTGGCCTCAAATGCCCACCAAACTCCCCTCTGACATCCCTAAGTTTGAGGGTAAGGCAGGAGAAGACCCCCAGAACCACATCATGTCCTTCCATTTATGGTGTTCCTCCAACTCCATAGTGGATGACTCAATCCGCCTCCGGCTTTTACAACGCACCTTCACTGGCTCCGCAGCCAAATGGTATATCGAGAAGCCCCATGGGACGCATGCCACATTTACCTCCCTTGCCTCGACTTTCCTACAATTCTTTCAGTTACCTGTCCGCTATGATGCGGGCGTCGAGATCCTACTGTCTTGCAGACAAAACACGGCCACGCATATCACTGACCATATTCATGATTGGCGTCGGCGCCGAAGCCTATGCAAAATCAAATTAGACGACCGAATCTTCCTAGATTGGTTTCTAAAATCCCTCCTTCCTCTCATTGCGAAGGATGTAGCATCTGAAAGACCCCAGTCTGAAGAAGAGGCCATCCTCAAAGCCCAACAGTTTGATCTCATCTACGCCCAGTCGGGTTACCTATACACGATCATACCGGACGCCCCACGAGGCGACTCTGCACGCGGTGACACACCGGGGGCATCACATGCCGCTGATGGCATTATTGGCCAAATTACACCACAAGCAAAACCTTTCAGTATGGTGAGCACTATGCCTGCCCCAGACCTTTCTAGGGCTACATCAAGTTTCGGAGCGACAACTTCTTATGCTCCAACAAACCAGACCCATCACGTTCATGGACCCTCTTGTCCACAACATTGTTATGGCCAAGCACCATCAGCATATGTACCTCCTACATACTATGCTCAACCTACGGTACAGACCCCCATGCAGTTCCCACAACAGCCCATGCATTACCCACAACCGGTTGCACCAGCTAACCTCACATCTCCACCAGCTCAGGGGTACCAACAACCCCAACAGGCAAATGGACCACCTCTAGCTCCACCTGCATACTATCCACCGCAACCTACTCCCGCACCTGCGGCTCCTCAGAATCCCCCCAATGCTCAAGGGCATGTGTATGCACAACAACATCAGCCCCAATACCAAAATAACCAACGCAACCAGGGTGGGCAACCAAACCGCGGAAGAGGACGCAACCGTGGAAACAATCAAAACCGTAACCAAGCTCCACAACCTACCCATCCTCCGCAAAACAATAACGCGGCGCCTGCTCATCAGAATCCTGATCGACCACCTAAGCAAGCCAAAAATGCTAATTTACGAACAAACCATCCTTGTTCCATTTGCGGTGTCTATGGTCACTATACCCACGCTTTCCCACATCTGGAGCGAGCTCGACAACTATGGACAAATGACGCCCATCGTCAAGGGCAGGCGGCTCCTCAGCCGCCACCCCCACCCCCCACCACCTCCACAACAACCTTTGGTATTACAAAACCCTTTTCCAACACAAGGAGTGGTGAACACTCAGCCGTTAGCCCCCCCACAGGGCAACGTGCAGCCACAACAAATTACTTACGCAGCTCCTGACCAACCCATGTTTGATTCAGGCACCCACCACTTATTGATGATGTCCACTGCCGACGTCAATATCCAAACCCGTCGGAATCAATACGGACCGACTTCTGAAGCCCCCCCCCGCCGAAAAGGATACTAATGCTCATCCCACTGATCAGACATTACGTATACCTCAGGTTCCACTCGATGGTGCTTCTAAAGCACCTCGCTTCCCCCTTCGCCGAATCAACAACAACCCCAATGCACGGGCTGCGTCCAATTACAACATTGTAGATGACTTAGCTCAATCTCCCGCAGCCATGTCTGCGTTAGAAGTCTTAAAAAACTGTCCTACTCAGCGCAAGACTTTACTTTCCGCCATTGGGGCGATTGACCCAAATGATTCGAAATTGATGACCTTTGATTTAGACCAGTCTGAACCACGGCTGCCTTCCACCATAGCAGTCCAAGTTTCCGTTTCTATTCGGAATCTTGTCATCCATCGATGTATCATCGACGAGGGTGCCTCCACATGCGTCATGTCTACATTCGTTTGGCAGAAGTTGGGATCCCCTACTCTCCAGCAGTCCACCACTGCGTTGCGAGCCTATGACGGTCATTCGGCACAACCCCAGGGTCTCTTACCTAATGTCCCCATCCAGCTCGCGGGTAAAACCGTGCTCATTGACATTGAGGTCATCAATGCACAACTTGACTATAACCTTCTACTTGGCCGTAGTTACATGTATGCCATGCGGGCTGTTGCCTCATCCGTTTATCGTACCATGCAGTTCCCCCATGAGGGACGCGTGGTCAAGGTGGACCAACTCACCTATTACGATCCCAAGGCCCCCGCTGCACCTGAAAATGTTCTCCCCATGGTTGAACAACCTGTTTGCGGTGCAAATACCTCATTCGTTTCCTCAGTCAGACCCGGACTGTACTCCGACACGCCGATGACTTCTACATTCCAGGCCATACCACCACCGTCATCGGAGACCCATGTCGCTAACCTCTGCACTCTGTCACAACAACCCGGTAACCAACCCTCCTTGTTTCCTAAACCACCATTGGTACCTAGTCACATTGGAGTTACACCCATCCACACAATCCCCTTTCTATTCCCTCCCTCGGGCGTAGTAAGCGCTCCGGTTATGGCTACCCTCAGTCTCCCCGGGTTAACATTGGGATTACCCGTGTGGTATATTTCGCCTCCCGTTTCCCCACCGACACCAAATGTCATCCTGCAACCGGTGCAACCCATTGTCACTTTTACCCAACCACCTCCCGGTATCAATACTCCTTCGTCATCGACGAACCCCCCTCCATTCATCAGGCCCACAACCATACACTACAGTACCCCCACCCATGGCAGTTAAACCCCCACCGGTGTTTCAAGCTCCCCCTAAATGCTCGTTGTGCGATGAGATAGGCCATCCAACTCATCAATGCCCACAGTTACCAGCTCTCCAAGAGCATATGAATATGTTGGACGATGACGCCGGCATCCCAGTCGTTAGACTTGAGCCACCTCCTCAGCCTCGCGACAAATCACTGCGTACCAACCACCCATGTGCGATATGCGGTATTTACGGCCACTACTCCCACAACTGTCCTGACATCCCAGACTATAGAGCAGCTCTCTACGAGATGAACAATTTGGACCTAGAGACGGCACCCCCTACTATCGAGGAGATCTACCCTCCCGCATCATCATCATCCGGAGAGATTAACACCATCTACATGATCTCTTCGACTACCACTACCTCATCACTCGATTTGACCACTCAAAGCTCCCGCAATGACGAAGAGGTTCTCAAGACTCCTACTACCTTTGATTATCCTGGGGAAGACATGCACCATCGTCCATACTTCCTCCTGGAAGAGACTTCATCCACCACCGCTACCCAATCCGCGGTTGAGTCCAAGGATTTCCTTCCTACTAAAATCGACTGGTTAACGGATCCCATGGCCGATATTTCTCCCGTCATCCACATTGACATCTCTGACCCACTTGGTTCCCTTCATACCATCACATTAGGAACCTCCCACAGTGAGCATGAGATCGGAGAATACCAACAACTCTTCCAAGAATTCACTGATGTCTTTACTTGGTCAGATACCGAAATGCCTGGCCTTGACCCCGCCATTTATACGATCTCCACTGGATACCCCTCTGTCCGGTCGGCCCCTTCCATTGATCCCTTTGACACACAGGTTCAACCCTTTCAAATCGACCAGGAAACCACATGTCCACAACATGGGGGCAGGCCCAAAACCTTGCCTACTCATCATCATCGTGATCCTCATCGGAGATACTGGGGGCATCCACCCCACAAAGGGAATCCCCCATCATCATATCATCACTTCAGTATGCCACCACGACCCACAGCCTCATGGTATAACACCCCGCCAGCAGTTGCTCAATGCCCTATTGATCTCTCTCTGAGACAACATCTGCACCACATTGACACCTCTGAGTTAGGGGGCATAATAGATTACCTCGACCCCGGGATAGGGGGCATGATCAATCATTTTGAACCTTCCCCATCATCTCTATCTCAACACCTTAATGAGCCCATCGTTCAAACCAACACATATGTGATCCACAATCACAAACCCCATGCACATAGCATGGGGGCAGGTCATTAACCCTGCTCACTTTTTCATATTTGTGATCTCAACCATTTTTGAGGTCACGTGTCACTTGTATATTTCAGTTGATTTGATACACCTAGTATTTTGCCCCCACGGGTCATCATTTCTACCCCCCACTGCATCCTTCGCTTGGTGGGATCACCTTTATTTGTAGCCATTTTTTAACCTAGTTCTTTCCTTTAACCATTCCGGAGTCTTTATGACCTCCGTTTTTCGCACCATTTGCACTGCCGGATTCATATTTCCGTGCATGTGATGATGCTTGAGATCATTTCTCGCTCTCACCAGGACCAATATCAACATTGTGTCCCGACACCTTGTCGCCCCAGTTTGCGTACCACTTTGGCTGCTCTCTGTTTTTGATATATTTGATATCATCGGATTCATTTTTCTGAGCCCGTGATGATGCTTGAGATCATTTCTCGCTGTCACGTCCTGATTGTCAGGGCATTTTTTCCATGCCCCCCTCGTCGCCTCGGTTTGCGTGCCACATCGGCCGTTCTCTGTTTTTCGACGTGCCTTGTATCGCCGGATTCAGTTTTCCGCGCTCGTGATGATGCTCGAGATCATTTCTCGCTCTCACCTTTAGATTTTTTGGGCATTTTTTCCATGCCCCCCTCGTCGCCTCGATTTGCGTGCCACATCGGCCGTTCTCCGTTTTCGACGTGCCTTATATCGCCGGATTCAGTTTTCTGCGCTCGTGATGATGCTCGAGATCATTTCTCGCTCTCACCTTTAGATTTTTTGAGCATTTTTTCCACGCCCCCTCGTCACCTCGGTTTGCGTGCCACATCGGTCGTTCTCCGTTTTTCGACAATCCTTATGTCACCGGATCCAGCTTTCTGCACTGATGATGATGCTTGAGACCTTTTCTCGGCCTCAGCAATCCATTTTTGTTCGGTATAATTTTATCCCTTTTTCGGGCCGAGCAACCCCTTTTACGAAAAAGGCACTTAGGGAGTTTCTGTTAAGCTCTTTTCTGACTCCTAAAACAATGAAAAGATCGCCGAGCAATCTTGCTTCCTTTCATGCTCGCTAAACGTATCTGAAAGGGCGTCTACCTGGTATAAGTTTACCCCTTTTCCGGACCTTGTAGACTAATTACGAAAAAGGTATACTCTAGTCACATCGGCTAGAAGAGTTCTCCATCCGCATCATTTTATGCTTTTTTGGGCCTTGGAGACTAAACTTACGAAAAAGAAACACCAACAGAGTCCACTTACCGTTTTCAGACTCTCTAAACATGAAAGCAACCATGAGCATGAGCCGTCCTGGGCTCACAAAATCCACAGGACCGTACCATTTCAGAGCACACTTTTATCCCTTCTTGGAGCTCATTAAAACTACGAAGAAGGAATCAATGGTGCCTCTTGGCGCCACGACAGATCATATCTACTCATTTAGGCAGCTTCCCCATTTCGGTCGCCTTTGTTCAGAGTATTCTGCAGTATGTCACCTTGATAATCCCTCGACGACACCTCTCAGCTCGTCCTCCCCCCCTGAGTCAATATATACCAATCAGTCAAAACATGATCCCCACACCTACAAGTCAGTTCCCTACGCCGCCAGGTCACCCATGTCATCATGCTCTGAACAAAGGAAGTTTGAGTCTACCCAATTTTGACCCATTTATTTCCCGTTCCCACAAGTATGTCAGTCCTACCATCAGTACTACAACACTTCAGTTTTACACCTCATGCTCCTATCAAGGAAACATCATTGCCTTGTTAGTTGTTGTTCTCCCTCTGTCGACGACAACCACATTTATTCCAGAGGATAGACCTAGAGGTCCCTGTGTCTTGGACTCGTCCCCATTTATGATGAGTACCTACGAATCATTTCGAGAAGAGTCCTCAGTGCCTCTCCAAGTGGTTGTTTCTCACATGCTCGACTTCAACACCTTGATCGCATCGTTGAGACTCGCACAGGGAATTCGTCCGCTCAGTTATTAGTCGAAGACCCCGGATACCACCTGACTCCTCCACATTTGAGAGTCTACCTATGGATACAACCAGTTACATTTTTTCTATAGATATCCAGGTTGCGTATGGCGACAATATCCCAGATGGCTCACAGTCATTGAGTCCATACAGATGTTGGACACCTTCAGTTTCAGCAGTTCACCAGTTATTCCAGTGTATCAGTTATTGAGATCAGTTATGATCTGGAGTACATCCCAAAATAATGTCCCCCCTGGACCATTATGATGTACCAGTATATTTCTTTACGTATTAGATCCCCCTTCTTGGGACTAATTGTTTTGTATATGTCTTGATACGAGCATGGGAATGCCCGCCTCGTCCTTTATCAGAGATTATACCTCATTCATATTGAGGCCATGTAATATTTTTGTTTCTTGCAGCTTCCAAGGGCCGTGGCTCCAGTCTCCAATCGGTCTCTTCTCCTTCCCAAACCCCTGAAAAAAGACAAAAGAACTATGATGTCTATCGGCCATACGATGAGCTCCTGCCCTCACACATCAGGGGGCAATCTGTTAACACCCAAAAAGTGCTCACTAGCTCATTCCCTTACTCACATGACCCATTTGTCCACTTTTCCACCATCTGAGCCTCTGAAACCAACAAAAGGTCACCAAAAGACCTTAGTACACCCCTTTTTCCATTAAAAAAGATTATTTTTCCGAGAAAATCATAAAAAACCCTCAAAAAGGGTCCAAATTCCCAAAAATATTAAAAAGGGAATTAAAATATTATTTTTATTCTAAAAAGGAAAAAGGAGGGAAAAGTACCTAAACCATGTTGGTCAATACCATTTGGTTTCCACAAAACCACAAATGGTATTTCCCACCACCAAAACCTATAAAAAGGTGGTAGGGGCTCCTCATTTCATATCCATCCATTATCTCATCCTTATGCTGCTGAAATCTCCCCTGAGCATTTTAGCCATTGCAAACCACATTGGAGAAGAGACCATTGGAGATTGGAGTTGCTCATCCTTGGAGCCATTCAACCTCACCATTAGAGGTATTAATTCCGCAAGCACTTGCTTGCACCATTCTTTCAATACAAATTCTTTATTTTATATGTTCTTGTTCTTGATTTTAAATTATTTTTGTTATTTGTTTAATATCTTTGCTTAGATCCATGAATAGTCTTGTTTAATTAATTTATTGTTATTTATTTCCATTGAAACTGCTGCTACTAGTTAGCAGGTGCCCATAGCACTAAGCCTGGTTTCAAAACCGGGCCAATAAGTATACTCTTGCAAAAATGTATAGACATTAGTTGAACGATCATAAGTGGGGATTGGACTTACCTCGGTTCCAATCCAACGCAGTGATTTTGTGATCTACGCGCATCTTCTTACAGATACTTCATGCAATCGGCCTTACCAATTCTCCAGTCCTACGTCAGAGTCTAATACGCAAGAGTTGTCGCATCTCCAACTAAGCGTTCCATTTGCTGTAGGATTGATGTAGTCGGCGTGGTTTACTGTCATCTTATAAATGTGATCAAGGTCATGAGCTCTACATTCTTCTCTAATCGGCTCAGTGTATCTCGGTCCTTGTAAAGGGTCCAAGGGCACGGTGACCTTCATATCTGTTCCTTCAAATATCATCTGTTTCTTCTTCAAGTCGATGATCGCAAGGTTATCCATTGACCAATCTATCCCCAATAATGTTGGATATGGGTTATTTTCATCGATGATATCGATAACCTCAAATTTTTATGAATTGCTTACTCCATCGATATCCACAAGAACATTTGCTATCCTTCCAAAGGGTATGAGTTTTTGTTGATTTTCTAGTATTAACTGTATGGGTGACCATGACAACTTTGGTTTCCTCATCTGTACCCATGTCTGCTTGGTCAAGGAATTTACTTCAGATCCTAGATCAAGGATGATCTCATCCATCTCATAATCTCCAATTTGTGCACTTAGCCTCATTTATCGGCCTGTTATCTTATGTATTTTGATGTGGTGAACTGCGCTATGAACATTACTCGTGCAACTACGTTGCTCATAGTGGTTCAGCAAATTTTTTATTTCCACCAAAGCATCTTTGCTCTTCAGCAGCTCCTTAGGAACTGCACAACAGAAGTCCCTATTTCTGCTGCGATACTCGTTTGATCATACGCTACTGGCATATCCTTTATATGTGTTGTTTCACTTCGCAATGGGATTCTTGGACTTACAGGTGCTAGTTCGTTGAAAGTTTCCCTTGTTTCTGCGAAGACTTCCTTGTTTCTTTCTATATTGAAAGCAGGTGCTTTCCCAGTAGCTTTTCTTATCCAGACCCCATCAGTAGGTGTCTTCTTAGTGTGGTGTTCTCCAGAAGTCGAAGCTTCTGGTTCTTTATCTTTTCCTGTCACGACTCCACTTCGCGTCACAACATTGACGTTTGGATATCTTTTTTCTACTGCAATCATCTGAACGTTCTGGTTTGGTGCTTCTGTTCTTCTTTTTTCATCTTCGCTTGCAATATCGGGCATGATTCAATAACATGGTCAAAATATTTACAATATCTACATGTAGTAGTAGCGTTTGTACAGTCTCTAGAATGATGGCCAGGATGAGCGCAGTTATAACAAATCATTTGACCTCTTCCTCTTCCTTGTCCTTTTCTGGTGTTTCTTCCTCTTCCTTGGAATCCACCACGGCCTCTATATGTGCCTTGATCATACTGCGTGTTTTCATGGTGTTGCGGTGTTTCTTCTTGAACTCTGTAAACCTCATGCTTCCTTTCTATCATCAGGTCATATGCTCTACAATTGGAATGATCATGTCCAACTAACTTACAGAAACTACAATACAAGTTCTTAGGCGTTCTCACATATTTTTTAATCAAATAGCAATCCTCTGCTCGATGTCCTCTGCATCGACAAATTTCACACCATGGCCCTTGTTACTGCTGATTTAGTGGATTTGGTGCTCCACTACCAATGTAATCTTTAAAAATTGGACATTGTTCTTTCGATTGTCCCTCTGCTCTACATTTTGTACACCAGATCTCTTCTCTAACTTCCTTTCCTTTCTTAATGTCCTGGAGTTGTAACGTCAGACTTGCTAACTGTTTTTCTATCTGGATCATTCCTTGACTTGTTTCTCCTATCAGTGAAGCTTCTAGCTTCATCGTGATCTCTAATGCTTCTGTCTGTGACGCAATCTTCTGTTGCATCAGCGGAAATCTGATATGGGGCAACAACGCAGATATGAACCACTCTTGGTGCTGTTACGATTCTATGTCGAAGCTGACTTGGTCTAATAGTGCTTTAAACTTCTGGTCAAATTCCCATACTGACTCAGTTGTTTTCTTATTAATCTCTTTTAGTTATGTTATACATTGTGATTCAGATTTTGGTTTCTTGAACTCTCTTAAGAGAGCAGCCTTTATATCTGGTAGGGTTCTATTCTATCCGACAGAATATTTCATGAACCAAGTTAATGCTCTATCTCTAAATGTAGTGATGAGTTGTGCGTGCTTAATAGCATCATCCTAGACTTGCTTGACGCTCCACACGGCTTCACATAGAAACCAATGTTTCTCAGGGTCTTATAGACCCGTTCCTTTAAATATCGGTAGCTTAATATCATCAGTCATTCTGCTTCTAGGTGGTACAGTATTCTGCGCAGTAGTCTGAGTGGTGTTAGAGATGTTATTGCGTGGAATGTTCTAAGTACTCACTCCCATGGTGTTACTAGTATTGACACTCTGAGGATTGGGAATATTAACAACTGGAGGATTCAGAAATGACGGATTCTGTGGAATAGGAGGCGCGGTATTGACGACTGGAGGGTTCTGAGGAGTAATGGGCTGATAGGTAACTGATGGAGGTGTTGTCTGGCTATCAGTTTTAGCTTGGAACTCAGTTTCTACATGGAGTTCATGTTCTTTAAGGTTATTTTCTGTACTAACCTTATATCTTTTACCACATCTTAAGATATGAATTTCTTCTTCTCTATCACTGTAAGTATTATCGACCATTACAGACTCGAACAACTATGAATCTTACTGCATTCTTAAGACTCCTTTCTCAGCTAAAATCATTTTGATATATAAACTCAGATTGTTGAGGTACTTACCTCTGAATCGTTTGAAGAACTCGACTTCTACTGCACTGTACGAATTCAAGGTGTCCACAATGAACTCTGTCATGAATCCCTCTAGAATACTGTCAACCCAAAATTCGACTACTCGTGAGAGTGGATTATCTACTTATTTAAGCCTCTGAATAAGCTATGGGTTCCACTTGGTAGGTGCTCCACTTGCGAAGAAAATTTCCTAAATATCCTTCCACAGGTATTTCTGTAACCACTCTACGTCAAACAGACGCGGATGTCTATCCTCCTTTTTGGAAAAATCTCTTTTTGTCTTATCCACCAAGTTCCATATTTCTGTTTTCTCGGGATTTCAACTTTTGGTGCTCATCACCAGTTCAAGCCCGGCAACGGAACCATTTGTTGGCTCTAAATGTGTTATTTAAGTTCGACAAGATAGACCCAGGTTCTGTGCAGTTCCGGGAACCAACAAAACCCCTTTTCACCGGCTCTTTCGACAACATTCTGCGAAGAGACTGAGGTCTCGACTCTAACCCAAGGCAAAGTTATGGGGAGGTTGCAGAATCAAGTTTCCACAACCGGGTGATGCGCGCTTCAACAGAATGGTGGACAGCGCGAATCTCTCTTGATCCACAGTTAATGCTTATGTTATCACACATCCACAGACCGCGTAATGCGGGGTGGTCGCCTAACAATAGGACAGTGCAACTGAGGACTACGCTTCCTCTTCAGCACTCACACTACTCCAATAGACCTTACTTAGTGTAAACTTATACATTCACATGCATCTAACTGTAACCCTTGTAGACTTAGACAACATAATGAGCTACACTATAACTGTGCACTTCCGGTGATGCACTCAGGGAATCGCACTATACAGACTTTGTTGGCTTAAGTGTTTATCCAATACTCAACTTATGCATTCATTTGACTTAGAAATACTTGTGTATTCAACATTCATTCACATATGTCGATACTTAACATATTATTCCCATCTTTATCCTTATGGCGAATACATATAAAAGCAAGAACACATGAACTCATAAACAAGCATTTAACCATTCAACCTAAGCAAATACACAGATGCAAACACATAATCAATCTCATAACACAAGGATTTAACGTGGTTCACCCCCAGGATGGGAGCTACAGCCACAGGAACTGTTGTTATATTATCAATGGGAAGGGTTCAACAGTTCCAGTCTGCGCACTCAGTTGCAGACTCTCTTCTCTCTCAATAGGTCTCTGCGCACACAGCTACAGAGCCTTTTTACAATAATACTCTCAACAGATCTCAATATTCTACACAAACCCAACGAAGATTAACCCTTTCCCTTACAAAATATGCCCTTTTATAGATCGTGCCCTTAGGTCACGTCTGTTACAATCATAGTGGGCTCAAGAACCCTAAGGTTCCTCAAAACTGGTGTAGTTACTCGCCACCCTGCCTATCACCGTCGACAGCTTTCCCCACTTGCTTCAGGCCGCCTTGCTGGGCCACTCGTGGCTCACACAACCTTCTGATAGCCGCAGTCATCATAAAAATGGTTACAACTGCATCGTGTCCTATCTCTTTCCACCCCTTTTTCCTTGTTGTCGTCGTCGACCCGTGGCTTAGCCTCTAACGGTTTTCCACCACTCTCTCTGACAGGTCGCTTTTCTTTATCTCCACTCTGCTCCTTACCCAACTGCCGAGAATCCTGGATTCGCTTACCCAAAACAGGTCGCTTTCTCAGCTCGACCTTCCCTTATACTCTTTACCCAAAATAGTTGTTGCGTTGGCCCTGCGCACCAGCATGACTTCGCATCTTTGACAACACAATCCGAATTGCGCACTCCACAAAACTATGCCATTTGAATTTGCAGCCCAAACTGCGCACTTGGAAAAATTTTACTTCTTCAAAAGTGTGCCAACTTGGACCATGCCCAACAGCAGGAATCACCATCAATGATTACATTGACAGGTATTGTATCACTGTCACCCAAAAGGTGGGTAGCTAGGTCCCCATAGAAGCCATAGCAAGCATAAGTATGAAGATCATAGTCCTCACCCTCGGGAATATTACAGGATCGGTTGCACTTCACCAGGCTTCGAGGCCTGTGATATTCTACGCAACAGAATGCATGAGACCAATGGTGTACGACTGGTGCACAACATTGCTGACTACTATGAAGAGCCAGCTAACGGAGTGCAAGATGGGACGGGAAAAGAAATTCAGGTTCGGCAGTATCGTATGAAGTTTTTTTCTTTGAGAGAGTACCGGGCTTGAGTTCAAGGGTTGAAGTCCCTCAGCGTGGTCTTTGAGATCCCTCCCAAACCCGATGGGCAGAGGTACTGACGCGGCAGGGTGGTGGCCGATAGGCTTCACCATATTCAAAGGAATTCTTTCACTGGTGGGCATGACAAATCATCGCCATTGATGACTTCTCATATGAGGGGATAGTCTATCGCAAAGACAAAGATATGGCTCTCCCTCCAGGGGCCATGTTCGAAGACATAGGTATGACTACTCTTTTTAATTTTTGTGTATTTAATTTTTTGGATTTTTTATTATAGGTGAATGCAAAAATATTTTTGGTGTGGTACCATATTAATGGGTGATTGTTTGCTCGCAGATCTGGGTCCGCAAAGACCTCAGGGTTTCCCACGACACCGCTGCATAGGCAGAGGAAGCGAGGTAGTAGGTGCAGCGGAAGAGCGCACTTTGGAGATGGAATGGGTCAACCTGACCCGCATGACATCCAGAGTATCGGTCATAGAGGTAGAGCATCTCCCGGAGGCAATGCAGCGACAAGTTGTAGGGGTATCGGGTACCTAGGTGCGGCTACTGCGGCGTATAGCCAACGTCGTACACTATTATATTCAGACTCATCTATCCCAGGAGACTAAAGATCCCCGCAAGGCTTAGATGCCATGGGGTCTCATTATTTTTTGTATCGGATTGTATATTTTTGAGAGCTACGGGCCCCAGTTTTGTATTATGACACCACTTTTTGGATATATATATATATAAACTATTATTCTTTGGATCTACTATTGTGTATGTATGAATGTATGAATGAATGCTTATTTGTGTGCTTCTTTTATGGATGTGACAAATACCAATCTAGGACATAATTACCATATGCATCAGTTACATGATTAAAATGTCTCGGAACATGAATGTATGTAATGAAAACAAAATGACGCTCCAAGAGTCTTACCCTTAAGAACCTCCTTAGTAACGTAGGATCCCTCACACGGTATTGACCTTTCAACTGAGACACAACCAGTTGTGCATCCAAGCGGACTTCTAAACACTGGATACCATGTGAAATGGCATCGCGAAGTAACTCAATAATATCACTATACTCGGCCACATTGTTGGATGTAGGACCGAGACAAGCACCTCCTAAAGACACAATCCAATGGTCGGGACTTGGGCGAATAAATAACCCACGCAGCAGAAGCAAGTCTCTACATATGATGGCTAGCCCCATCCGTGAATCCCAAGAAAACTAGAGATTCCGCTGACATATGTCAACCAAACGGAAGCTAATCAACAGACCCAAAAAATCAAAAGAAAGCTAAACTATGTACAGAAGCAACTACACAATAGTATACAAAAGTATCAGCTCGAGCTAGAAGCTCAAGCATAATACCGCTTGAGGTAGAGCCCATTTCTAGGCTCCTTCAAGGCCTTCCCCTCGTAGTCTTCCAACTCATAGGCTCATTTCTCCAGGACGCGCCTCACAACGTAAGGACCGTGCCACATGGGGTTAAACTTCCCTGCCCCCAGGGGTTCCCTAGCTTGATCATAAAGGAGGACCAAGTAGCCTTCAACATATTACCAAGGACGGACAGATCTATCATACTAAATCTTAACACGACGTTTGTTAGCATCAATTGCTACGGAGGCATCCCAACGTTGCTCGTCAAGTTGCTCGAGGTAGACTAGACGTTTCTCTACTTCTGAAGTGTCAGGTAGGAGCTCTATAGCTAGTTTCAAGGAAGGGATTTCACATTCAATCGACAAGATAGACTCCACACCATGAACTAGCTGAAATGGTGAGAAACCGGTGGAAGTCTTTACTGCGGTTCGATACGCCCACAAAGCAGGATATAGCATAATGTGCCAATTGCTCTTTCTTTGTCGGATGGTTCATTGGAGAATGGTCTTTAAGGACTTATTTACTGCCTCGACCTGACCATTCGCTTGGGGATAATATGAAAAGGAATGGTCTTGTTTAAACCCAAGCTTGAGTGAAAAATCTGCCATCATATGGTTTTGGAAGTGACTGCCATGGTAAGTGACAATCTCCTTCGGGATACTGAATCGAGCTATAATTTGATTGAATACGAAGTGGACTGCTGTAGCACCATCGGATTTAACGGTCAGCATGGCCTCAGCCCATTTGGTAAAATAATCAATGGCCATGATGATATGGTGATGCCCCTCAGTCGAAGCTGGCTTGCAATCCATGAAATCTACCTCCCACTTGGTGAAGCACTACAACAAAATAGCCCTTTAGGGGCGGTTTTGGCTTGCGGGGGTCTTGGTCAAACCCCCCCTAAAAAAAATTTCAGACCTTTGGAGGCGGTCTTTTAAAACCGCCCCTAAAAGTCATGGAAATTGGACTTTTGGGGCGGTTTTTTTAAATCCGCCCCCAAAAGTCCTTAAATTTGACTTTTGGGGGCGGTTTTTGGAAAACCCCCCTAAAAGCCCAATTCTCATAACTTTTGGGGGCAGTTTTTGGAAAAAAACCCCTTAAAATCCCAATTCTCATAACTTTTGGGGGCGGTTTGTCAAAACCCCCCTAAAAGTCACGAGAATTGAACTTTTGGAGGCGGTTTTTTTGGAACCCCCCTTAAAATTCATGAGAATTGAACTTTTGGAGGCGGATGTTTGAAAACCCCCTGTTGGGACCAAGGTCGCAGCTATAGTAAAAGCTGCGAATTTTGGGAAAAAGCACGAGTATGGAAGGAAAGTGCTAATTTTGGGACAAGCACTAAGTTTTGGGTAAGAAGGAGACGGTGCGCAGTACGGTGCCAGATGGATGATCTCAGCGCAGATCACGGACCGGAAATTGCGGAGCTCGCGCGCACGTCATCGAAGAATGAAGGTGGCTCAGCTACCATAATAAATAAGGTGATGGAGTAGAGGGCTCAGCTACCCTCATTTAAAGGCTTAGTACAGAAGTTATGGTTGCTCGGATCAAGGAGGAGCAACGGACCAGAGCATTGAAGGCGAAGGACGATCGCCCATACCCACAATCTGCGCCGGAATTCACGGAGCCTGCAGGAAGCGGCGACGTGACTGCAAGCGGCGCCTACAGTACACCTAGCCATGTGCGTGGTTAGGGTTTTTGGGAATCACTGTTGGGAAAGGCCCACAGTTTTGTAAAGGTGTGACCGTCATGGCCACCTATATATATGAATAATTGTAATGGATAAGGGTTAGAGAGAGTTAGAGAGAGTTAGAGAGAGTTAGAGAGTTAGAGAGAGCTAGATGTTAGACTGTTAGATAGCCAGTCTAAAGGATAGATCATGTGTTGATTATCCTTCACTGTATTTTCTACCCAGTGCGTAGAACTAGAGAGGAAATCGGATAGCCGAGGAGCTAATCCCTGAGTTGCCAGACAGTCTGAGTCGACGTCTGTGCCTTTGTAATCTCCATAGAGAGGAGACTTGATTGAGAGAAGGGCTCCCAGCTGTGTGCATGGAGTTCCCTGGAAGGATCTAAGGCTGCAGCTGTGTGCGCAGCATATTGTATAACTCTATCATTTTCTGGTTAATATAACACTCCCGGGGACGTGGTTTTCCTCGAGGAGATGAGCTTCACTTATATCTTCTTGTTATAATGTTTGCATGAATGATAACTATTTAGAGTTCATTACTTGTGTATGCAAGACTTCTGTCTTATCTTTGTGACTGTTTGAGCGAGTTGGAAAGATCCCTTGATAACTATAAGTGTCTTAAGTACTAAAGAAGTAGTAACGCACGGTCGCTGCGGCGAGAGCAGACTGCGCTACTGTGCTGGATGTGAAGGGCGAGGAAGTGTTTAGCGCGTCGACCCAAGGGATAGTTGCCTGCTGTGTTAGAAAGGAGAAACTGCGCAGTAGACCGGTCAAGGAAGGAATCCTCGCAGCTGCGCCGAGCGGCCTGCGGGAAGGTCCGACCGCCGATTTAGCAGGAACCATTCAAGGAAGAGCTATCTCCGCGTCACCCAGGTTAAGGAAACCTGATTCCTTACCCCCCCCATAGCCACTTCGGGTGAGACCTCGAGCTGCCGCGCAGCTCGTTGCCGAGAGGGCCAGTGCGCCAAGGGGTTTTGTTGCTGCGCTTCATTAAAACCCGGGTCTGCCCAGTAAAGCAGCCAACAAATGGTTCCGTTGCCGCGTGAGCAAGACTTCTTATTCCAGTGACGCGCGAGATAGAGGAGCCAACAAATGGTTCCGTTGCCGCGTGAGCAAGACTTCTTATTCCAGTGACGCGCGAGATAGAGGATCCAACAAATGGTTCCGTTGCCGCGTGAGCAAGACTTCTTATTCCAGTGACGCGCGAGATAGAGGAGCCAACAAATGGTTCCGTTGACGCGTGAGCAAGACTTCTTATTCCAGTGACGCGCGAGATAGAGGAGCCAACAAATGGTTCCGTTGCCTAGTGACCAACAAATGGTTCCGTTGCCTAGTGACCAACAAATGGTTCCGTTGCCTAGTGACCAACAAATGATTCCGTTGCCGCGCGAATGAGACTTGTTATTTTGGCGACGCGCGAGATTAAACAGTCAACAAATGATTCCGTTGCCTTGCCACTTCTTGTTGTAAGACTTACTAGTTACGTGACATCTGAGATTGTTGCTGAAAACAACATAAGGTTCTGTTACACTGAGACTTGCTCAGTTAACAAATGTGTTACTGGAATCCTACAGCTAAGGAAATTGGAGATTGGTTTGATTTAAAGGCTAAAGAGTTTGCTGAACAAGAAAATAGAAGCCCTACGCTTCAAACAGAAGATTGGTTACAGAAGTATATTTATGCTGACCTTTACGAAATTTTCTTTGTTACGTTTGCATTGGAGTTACACGCTTGGATAGCCAAGTTAGCAGATTCTACACCTACGCTGCATGTTGATCGACCCGTCACGTGGACGCCTGAGCTAGCCAGTATTGTGAAGCGGATCGACAATTCTGTTTCCCGCGCAGTAGACTTTTGGTTGAATAGTCTACTGAAAGGTTTCATTACTGAATTTGCAGTTGATACACGAAAGAGTTTCAGTGAAGCTGAGAGGAGTTTCTTCCAAGTACACAGAGGTAAGTTCTTAAATTCTCTGAACTTATGGATTAAAATGCTTCTGTATGAAAAAGGAAAGCTATGTATTGCTTCTGATGAATAGCATAGTCAAGTAATGTCCGTAGATTCTGATAGTGATCCTGAAGTTATTGGTTGCACTCGTAGTGGAAAACGATATAAAGTAGGCCTTGACCAATATCCTTTTGAGTCCAGCCCAGACAATAGCCAAGTCCCTAGAGCAAGCCATATAGAAAGACAAGGGAGTGCTCATATCCCGTATCACCCCTTTACACCGCAAAAACCAGACGGAGCTCAGTATAATCCTACAGTAACACCTTCTAGTAGCCCACACGGTACTTCTAGTACCTCTGTACCACCTTTGTTTAACCATCCCGGAGGCACTGCTACAGTACCTCCACCTCAAACCCGTGCAAGAAGGATGGGTGACGACATGAAGCTACCAACTTTTAGAGGAACAGGGATAGAAGACCCTGAGCAGCACTGGTTCTTATGTGAAGCCATTTGGACAATTAAGCAAATTAACGACGATGCTGTTAAACTGGTTCAGTTAGCAACCACACTAAGAGAAAGAGCCTTGACTTGGTTCATGAAATACTCAGCAGCACAGAATAGGACGCTTGCTGAGGTAAGAAATGCTATGATTCGGGAATTTAAGAAACCTAAGTCAGAATCACAGTGTATAACAGAGCTCAAAGACATCAAACAGTTACCTACAGAATCAGTATGGGACTTTGACCAGAAGTTCAAAGCCTTGATAGATCAAGTAAGCTTCGAGTTTGCACCACAGCAACATAAAGAATGGTTCATTGCTGCGCTGCTCCCACACATTAGACTTCCTCTTATGCAACAGAATCTCAATACTCAGGAACAAGCTCTAGAGATGGCTATGAAACTAGAAGCTTCACCAATTGCAGGAACAAGCAATGATGTTGCGCATTTACATAACCAATTAGCAAACTTAACCTTGCAAGTGCATGATATTAAGAAAGGCAAGGAGATCAAGGAAGAAATTTGGTGCACAAAATGTAAAGCCCAAGGTCATTCAAAGGACCATTGTCCTGTTTTCATAGACTATATTGCAACTGGAGCACCTAATCCTCTACCACAGGCACAAGGGCCTTGGTGTGAAATCTGTAGAACTAGAGGTCATAGACCACAAGAATGTCACTTACTCCAGAAATATGTGCAAACCCCAAAGAATCTATATTGTAATTTCTGTAAATCAGTAGGTCATGATGAGAACAATTGTAGAGCATATGACCTTATGATAGAAAGAAAGCATGATGTTTATAGGGCACAAGCAGAGACACAAGGACCCACAGCAGGACCACCTTATGACCAAACTCGGGACGCCCGAGCAGCAAATTACAGAGGACGCGGACGCACAACAAATTCTGGTCGCGGAAGAGGACAGATCACTTGTTATAATTGCGGAACACAAGGTCATTTTGCTAGGGATTGCCAAAATCCTACAACCCTCTGCAGGTATTGTAAATATTCTGACCATATCATTGAAGAATGCCCTCAGTTACAGGCTAAGATGCAAGCAAAGACACCACAGGTCAATCAGAATATCCAGTTGATTGGAGCAGAAAAAAGAGAACCAGACCCTACAGTTAATATAGTGACACGCAGTGGAGCTACCACTGGTGCGCAAGAGATGGGAACGGGAAAGCAAGCGACGCAATGGGTGCGCCGCGCTAACATTAAACCAGCTCCACTTAACCTACAGAAGCAAAAAGAAGCATTTAAGCAAGCTCAAGAGTATTTCTCAGATCCGAGAGCTTCAAGTTCTGCCGCAACTCCACAGACCATTAGTAGATCGCAAGTGCTAAGACAAGACAACCTGGTACAAGAACAGGCCACTACAGCTGGAAGACCTGATGACGATAAGGAGCATGCACTAGGCAGTGTTCATGCGTTCCTGCGACAATGTTTAAAATTGTTGCGCAATGAACAAGCAACTCTAGAACTCCAACACCTGTTGGATCAGTGCCAACACTCTGCTTCGACGAACACACCGCAATGTGCTGTTCACCAGATTAGGAGTCACATTAGAACAGGAAAAGAGATGAGGCTCACAGCGCAGATTGGAGCATTTGAAATGGACGAAGTCATGTTAGATTTGGGCTCAGAAGCCAATGTTCTCACTATGCAGACATGGGAACAGATGGGAAGCCCTCAGCTTACAAGATCCCCTATCCAGCTAAGACTCGCAAATCAGCAACGAGTCTCTCCATTGGGCAGATTACCCAATGTACCTATTGATATTGAAGGAGTAAGAAGCTCTGCAGATTTTGAAGTAATCAAAATTATGGATGATAGTAGACCATACCCAGCGCTGTTAGGAATAGACTGGGCACTAGATAATTTGGCTGTCATTAACCTGAAGAAAAGACAGATGACCTTTGAAGATGACCAGATCAGGGTCATCGCACCTCTTGATCCTATTCAAGGACCAAGATATATAGAACCCATTCGCGCAGAAGAGGAAGCGCGCCACATGGAAAGCTTGTATCAGATGACCACTAACCACAGTGACTATGTCAACCCCACAGCAGACGGCCATATCAGCTGGCGATGTGATAGCTCGTGCACATCAGATTCAGATGCAGGATTGGAAAATTGGCAGAATCGTCTACATGAGGTTTCTGCAAGACGTTGCGCCATGATGACTAAATCCATTCGATGGATTGGCACAGAATTAACTGACACTCCAACTTTTGATGGTCTAACCGAAGTAACTAAATTCATACAGGAATATGAACAAAAGCTTCCAGAACCGCAGCGCATACAAGCACTGGATATAGCATTGCGCGCTACACCCGCAAGATGGTGGATTGCGCACAAGGAGAATATTCATACATGGACAGACTGTCGCAGATTGATACTGCGCAGATTTCAGGATACCACAGCCGAAGCGCTACCCAAATATGAAGGACAGAGTGACCCCAGGTCACACATTGAAGCATGCATCCAGTAATGGTCAGATATTCCGGAAGATGAATGGGTTCACCAATTCATCCACACATTAGATACAATTCCAAGGAATTGGTATACTGAAACAGAATTGCGCAGAGGCACTCTTACTTG
This sequence comes from Larix kaempferi, assembly GCA_027924585.1. Lineage (NCBI taxonomy): Eukaryota > Viridiplantae > Streptophyta > Pinopsida > Pinales > Pinaceae > Larix > Larix kaempferi. Next base: position 48,341,642 of record BSBM01000456.1, on the reverse strand, counting down.
GGCTCTTATGATAGAAAGCTTTCAACTTACCTTCAGCTTTGAGTCAGAACATCCAAGCATTGATCAGGCTTTGAAGTGTATTAGAAAGAAGGTATTTGAACACTATCCAGTACCAGAGTATTCCCAACCAGATTGGGCTGTCCAGATGGAACATGCCCTGGAATGTTATAACTTCACCGCCGAAGATGAGGAGGACGATCCTCGCAACCTCAATATCCCAGAATCAGAAGGGACACGCAATATTGAAGGTCCTGAGCTTGATATTCCTGCCATCACAGAACACGTCAAGCTCAAGAAAGTCAACATTGGCACAGAAGCTGACCCAAAGTTTGCTTCTATAGGAGATTATTGGGATGATGAAACTGTTGCGCATGTTTCAGATTTATTACGTGACTACCAGGATATCTTTCCTACCAAGTTCACAGAAATGAAAGGCATCCTAGGAGACTTAGGAGTGATGCGCATACCTCTCAAACCAGATGCCAAGCCAGTAAAGCAGCGCCCATACAGGTTGAACCCGCGCTACAAAGAAAAAGTCAAAGAGGAAATTGATAAGATGCTTGCAGCAGGTATTATTGAGCCAGTAGAGGAAAGCGATTGGATTAGTCCTATGGTGGTCCAAGAAAAGAAAACGAAAGGTGAAATAAGAATTTGTGTCGACTTGCGCAAACTCAATGATGCATCAGCGCACGACCCATTTCCCACTCCTTTCACAGATGAAGTACTTGATAATGTTGGAGGACAAGAGGCTTACTCTTTCACTGATGGTTTCTCGGGATATCATCAGATCAGAATCCATCCGGACGACCGCCACAAGACTACTTTTGCAACTGAATGGGGCTCATTCCAGTATACGGTAATGCCCTTTGGTCTTAAAAACGCACCTGCTATCTTCTCTAGAGTTGTTGTTGCTGTTTTTAAAGAATTTATCCACAAGTTTTTAGAAGTCTATTTTGATGACTGGACTGTATTTGGTTTACTAAAGAACCATATTGCGAATCTGCGCATGATGCTAGAAAAATGTAGACAGCATCAGATTTCCCTTAACTTGAAAAAATGTATATTTTGTGCGCCCTTTGGTATTTTGTTGGGACATATTGTATGCAGACAAGGACTCCTGATGGATCCTGCGAAGGTTGCCATCATTGCTAATTTACCGGCGCCAAACTCAGTTAAGCAATTGCGCACTACATTGGGACATACAGGATACTACAGAAAATTCATCAAAGGATATGCAAGGATCACAGCACCTATGGAAAGATTGCTGAAGAAGGATTCGAAGTTCTCCTGGACAGAAGAATGCCAACAGAGCTTGGACACACTTAAAGAAAAGATTATTACAGCGCCTATTCTAGTTTTCCCAGACTGGAGAAAACCTTTTCATGTTCATGTTGATGCTTCTTCCATAGCACTAGGAATCGTGCTTACACAGTCTGGAGAAGGAAGTATTGACCACCCAATTGCTTACTCCAGCAGAAAGCTATCTACAGCTGAGAAGAATTACACCACTACAGAAAGGGAAGGACTAGCTATGGTGTATGCCCTACAGAAATTCAGACACTACCTGTTAGGAGCTCACTTTAAAATGTATACTGACCATTCTGCTCTGAAATATTTGGTCAATAAACCAGTTTTAGGAGGCAGAATTTGCAGATGGCTACTGCTCTTTCAAGAGTATGATTTTGAGGTTATTGTAAAGCCAGGCAGATTGAATGCAGGGCCTGACCATCTATCCAGAATAGAGTCAGGAGAGGAACCTACGAGTCTGGAGGACAATCTGCCTGACGCACAATTCTTTTCTATCCAAGCAGCAGACGAATATTATTCTGATATTCTTGAGTTTCTCACTACCGGACAAGCGCCGGCTGAGTTTACAATCCAGCAAAAGAAAGAACTTGTTGTTCGAGCCGCAGACTTCACTTTGATAGCAGGCCAGCTTTATAAGTTGGGCCCTGACGAAATTCTGCGCAGATGTATCTTACCACATGAAAAGAGCTCTATCATCGCAGAAGCGCATTCAGGTACCGCAGGAGGCCATTTCGCAGGAAAACCGACTGCGCAAAAGATATTAGCCGCAGGTCTTTGGTGGCCGACATTGCACAAGGACACTAAGGAATTCTGTAAATGTTGCGATGTGTGCCAGCGCACAGGAAAACCCTCAAGGAGAGATGAAATGCCGCTAAGACCCCAGATCACACTGCGTGCTTTTGATAAATGGGCCATTGACTTTGTAGGACCTATTAACCCACCAGGAAAAAGAACTGGCGCAAGATATATCATTACAGCTACTGAATACCTCACCAGATGGGCTGAGGCGAAGCCAGTTAAGAACTGCGACGCTGCTACTGCCGCGCAGTTCATTTTCGAGAACATTATCACTAGGTTTGGATGCCCGGTGATCCTCATGAGTGATCAAGGTACACATTTCCTCAATGACACTATAGAGGCCCTTACTCAAGAATTTCAAATTAATCACCATAAGAGTACACCCTACCATCCTCAAGCTAATGGTACGGTGGAAGCATTCAATAAGATTCTTGAGAATGCCCTGACGAAAATCTGTAATCAACAAAGAGATGATTGGGACCTTAGAGTCACAGCTGTATTATGGGCTTACAGAACTACTTGCAAGAAACTAAAAGGTCACACACCTTTCAGCTTGGTGTATGGACAAGAAGCAGTTATGCCCATGGAATACATTGTCCCCAGTCTCCGAATCGCGCAAATTACAGAAATGGCAGACCCTGATACTATGAATGAAAGACTTTCGCAACTGCTCTCCTTAGAAGAAGACAGACTTTTGGCCGGATTTCATCAACAGGTACAGAAGGCAAGACAGAAAGCTTGGCATGACAGGCACATTAAGCATAAGCACTTTGAAGAAGGAGACTTGGTACTCCTTTATGATAGTAAATTCATCAAGTTTCCAGGTAAGTTTCGTGTGCATTGGTTAGGTCCTTTTCAGATAATAAAAATAACAGACGGAGGCGCAGTTCAGCTTGCAAAGCTGAATGGAGAACTACTACCTACAATGATAAACGGGAGTCGGCTTAAGCTTTATTGCGACGGCCACTCCGCCCTGTCGACATAATATATTACTCAAGAATGCAGATGCCCAGTGTAGTTGAAAGAGACATCGCATTTAGTCTACACGGAAGCTGCGACACACCCTCAGTTTCCAGCTTCCTGCGCAGTTCCTTGAAATATCCGCGCATCCTGAATAAAAATTGCTTAAACAAATCTTACCAGTCCGCTCTGGCGAAGTTTTGCTTTGTGGACCATTGGACTATCGCTCTTGCGAAGTCCCCTTTCATAATTTGCCGCTTAAAAGAGTTTTATTGTGGACCCATAGAGGCACGGTTTCCTAAGCTGAAATGACCCGCCGAAAATTTTGAATTACAGCAGTTATGTAGCCGCGTTTGAATAAATGAAGGATAAGGCCGCTATTTAATTCTACCCGTTCTGACGGATTCGGCTTAATCTCCGAAAGATTTGCATTTAACCCAGGCGCCGAAAGCATTAGCTTCTCCCGGAAGGCTGTCAGAACCCGTCAATCACACTAAATGCACCGCTACGGCAAGGAGGATAGCGTGTTGTCAACTCATCAGTAGCCGCCTACCGCTACGTAACCCCACTTGGTCGCATTTACTATCCCCGCTGGCTATAAATACCTCACACTTGTATCATTTTCGGGTTACCGTCTCGAGTTGCATAAGTTGTGTTTGAAGATCTGCATTATTGTTTTCAGAGCCGAGTGTGCAGACTATTTTCCCTTGTTTTCAGCATCCATACCCTACGCAGATCCGCCATTTGCTGTCCAGAGTTTTGTTATTTACATTGGTTCACGACGGAGAATTTATCGACTGAAGAAGTTGTTCGTCAATTCCTACGCCGTGGCTTAGATTTCGGCATGGCCACTCCGGTGACGCCGTCGACCTACGTACACCCTGGTGCTACTGATCCCAGAACATCTCCAGGCACAAGAGCATCTCAGCAGCAGCCGGAGGAACCTGTTCCAGAGCCGCTCGCGTCTATGGTGAACTACATTCCGCCGCGTCCAGATGATGCGCCGGATGTACAGATTCCGAAGAATGCAAAATATCCAATTCCGCTACCGCCACTACCGGCTAGTGTGCGGGTAGAAGGCCAACTATTGGGAAACATTCCATTGGTTAAATTCTCTGATTTTAACCTTGGAGACTATAAGACATATCCTCAGTTCCAGTTGGACCGATATCTGGATATCGTCCATAATCCCACCAGAAAAGTTGATGAGTTTATCCCGAAGGGATTTGCAGCAAATCTTGAGCGCCCTGGACTCTTGAATTTGTTGAAGCTACCGCACTTTGGGCGTAGCAATGAAGTGAACGCAGTCGTTAAAACACTGCTATCCTGCGTTCATGGAGGTTACCTTTGGCTCGGGAGGCCAATTGATCTAAATGTTGATTTGATACACCGTATCACCGGTCTATCTAAGGTTGGTAAGGATCCCAATATCCATTTCGCAGGAAAGGAGAAGGACCGAAAATTAGCTGCAAAGCTGGTCCAGAAATATAACTTGACAAGAGGAGGTCGGGCTTATGACCTCACGACAGTTGAAGATGAGGCACTTCGCTTCACAGGAAGTCTGCTTGCAGGCAGACTTCTCACCAAGTGCCGACCAAAAGAAGTTACTGGAGCTGTCGTAGAGCTCGCTATCGCAGCTGCGGAGGGAGAACAGTACAACTGGTCTCTCTTCCTGCTGAATTCTTTTTTGGCTGATTGCCTGAATGTGCAGGACAATCCAGCCCAATCATTCCATTTTTCGTGGCTTCTAATTTTATGCGCTCTCGTCGGGTGGAAGGAGCCCCCGAATACTCAGTTCCGTCCACGCCGCGCAGGAGAGGTTGCCGGCATGCGCTACATCAACCTCTGGGATTCCCCTAATCCCGCGAAGCGCAAGATGAATCGCGCTGTTTTTTGTGAGTACTACTATCTCCTCCGAGATACCATACAAGATATGCCAAGGCTGAGCGAGGAGACAGCCACATTGTATGAAGGCAAGTTGGCTTTTACTGCCGACATCCATCAACTCTACCTTCGGCCTTGCGACATTCCAGGTGACTGGGCGCTAGGTCTTTACAGGATGACCACAGAAGATGTCGAAGAAACCATTAAGTCGTGGTCGGACGAATGGAGAGCAGCAGCTGACATCGCACCTGCGATGCCACCCGCCGCTGCGCAAGAAAAGGATAAGGGCAAGGAAGCCCCTGAGCAAAGAAGCGATGAAGGCTCAACAGAACCAGCCACCAAGAAGCAGAAAGTGTCGCATCCCACTGAGGCCATTCCCTCGGAGATCGACAAATATTTGAAAGAGCAATTTCGTGAGATGCGGAACACGCATGCTCACATCCGAAGTGCTCTAGACTTACAGTTTGTAGAATTGAAAGGTCTCGCAGGAAGGATTGCGCAGACCCATGCGCCAGCATCTACTTCGCAGGCGCCACAACCAGTTCCAAGTGATGAGCGAGTTGAAGAACTCACAGAAAGGCACACTGTCGTGCATATTCCGCCTACCAGCATGACACTTCCAGATCCCCTAGCTGAACTACAGGTAAGCACAGTTGGACCTGTAGAAATTAATTTTTCTATAATTCCTATAGAGACTTTACAGCTTGTACAGGAAAAAGTTTCTCTTGAGTTGAGAGCTAGAGAGCTCTCTACTTTCCAGGCAAACCAACGACTGCAATCGCAGGAGATAGCGCTGAAAGAAAGTCATAAGAATATCTCTGCGAAGCTTGCACTCTATGAGGCGCAAGACACCGGCATCAGAAACGCAATAGAAGAGATTGCCCAGGAATTGCCGGCTTGCGAGATTCAACCAGACCTCCCTCTGGTTGCAAAAGTTCAAATTATTGGAGGAAGGGCGAAAACCCTGGAGCAAGAAATAGCTGCTATGGCAGAAGACCATAGAACCCAGATTGCTGAGCTAGAAGCTCGCGTTGCTGCACATCTTACGGATGATGCGCAGGTACAATTTGAAGCATTGAGCAGAGCTTCCACACGAATGAAAGGTCGAGTACAGGAAGCCAAGAACCTGATGGACCAGGCTATGGAAGCATGGTCAGAGCTTGTGAACCTCCCTTTTAAAGTGGGACTATCAGAACAGGTGCAAGCTGCAGAACAGTCTCTCACTGTTCTGAATGAAGAAGCTAAGTCCTTAACAGGCTTGCCAAAGATGAAGAAAATGGGCGAAGTGCGCAAAATGCAGCAGCAACTGCACAAGCTCAGAACTGAAGATGAGAAGCTCACCAACAGCATTCAGCCATTCATGGATGAATATGCTGAAATCGTTGGCCAGATTGAGACAAAAATCAAAGAGATTGCCGAGTCTCAAGAGATCATTGATACACTCACTAAAGGCGAAGCAACCGCAGAAACAGTGCAAACAGCTGATCAGTGTATTGAGGAATTGGACTCCGCTATTGCGCAATGGCAGAAAACATTCGCGGAGATTCAAGCAAACGCAGCTGCGCAAATCCAACGACCACGCGCTAGTGCGAGTGGCTCGAGGGCGAGCCACAAGTGAGTGTTGGGGGCCTGTTGGGACCAAGGTCGCAGCTATAGTAAAAGCTGCGAATTTTGGGAAAAAGCACGAGTATGGAAGGAAAGTGCTAATTTTGGGACAAGCACTAAGTTTTGGGTAAGAAGGAGACGGTGCGCAGTACGGTGCCAGATGGATGATCTCAGCGCAGATCACGGACCGGAAATTGCGGAGCTCGCGCGCACGTCATCGAAGAATGAAGGTGGCTCAGCTACCATAATAAATAAGGTGATGGAGTAGAGGGCTCAGCTACCCTCATTTAAAGGCTTAGTACAGAAGTTATGGTTGCTCGGATCAAGGAGGAGCAACGGACCAGAGCATTGAAGGCGAAGGACGATCGCCCATACCCACAATCTGCGCCGGAATTCACGGAGCCTGCAGGAAGCGGCGACGTGACTGCAAGCGGCGCCTACAGTACACCTAGCCATGTGCGTGGTTAGGGTTTTTGGGAATCACTGTTGGGAAAGGCCCACAGTTTTGTAAAGGTGTGACCGTCATGGCCACCTATATATATGAATAATTGTAATGGATAAGGGTTAGAGAGAGTTAGAGAGAGTTAGAGAGAGTTAGAGAGTTAGAGAGAGCTAGATGTTAGACTGTTAGATAGCCAGTCTAAAGGATAGATCATGTGTTGATTATCCTTCACTGTATTTTCTACCCAGTGCGTAGAACTAGAGAGGAAATCGGATAGCCGAGGAGCTAATCCCTGAGTTGCCAGACAGTCTGAGTCGACGTCTGTGCCTTTGTAATCTCCATAGAGAGGAGACTTGATTGAGAGAAGGGCTCCCAGCTGTGTGCATGGAGTTCCCTGGAAGGATCTAAGGCTGCAGCTGTGTGCGCAGCATATTGTATAACTCTATCATTTTCTGGTTAATATAACACTCCCGGGGACGTGGTTTTCCTCGAGGAGATGAGCTTCACTTATATCTTCTTGTTATAATGTTTGCATGAATGATAACTATTTAGAGTTCATTACTTGTGTATGCAAGACTTCTGTCTTATCTTTGTGACTGTTTGAGCGAGTTGGAAAGATCCCTTGATAACTATAAGTGTCTTAAGTACTAAAGAAGTAGTAACGCACGGTCGCTGCGGCGAGAGCAGACTGCGCTACTGTGCTGGATGTGAAGGGCGAGGAAGTGTTTAGCGCGTCGACCCAAGGGATAGTTGCCTGCTGTGTTAGAAAGGAGAAACTGCGCAGTAGACCGGTCAAGGAAGGAATCCTCGCAGCTGCGCCGAGCGGCCTGCGGGAAGGTCCGACCGCCGATTTAGCAGGAACCATTCAAGGAAGAGCTATCTCCGCGTCACCCAGGTTAAGGAAACCTGATTCCTTACCCCCCCCATAGCCACTTCGGGTGAGACCTCGAGCTGCCGCGCAGCTCGTTGCCGAGAGGGCCAGTGCGCCAAGGGGTTTTGTTGCTGCGCTTCATTAAAACCCGGGTCTGCCCAGTAAAGCAGCCAACACCCCCCCTAAAAGCCCAATTCTCATAACTTTTGGGGGCAGTTTGTCAAAACCCCCCCTAAAAGTCATGAGAATTGAACTTTTGGAGGTGGTTTTTTTGGAACCCCCCTTAAAAGTCATGAGAATTGAACTTTTGGAGGCAATTGTTTGAAAACCCCCCCTAAAATCCCAATTCTCATAACTTTTGGGGGCGGTTTGTCAAAACCCCCCCTAAAAATCATGAGAATTGAACTTTGGGAGGCGGTTTGTTTGGAACCCCCCTTAAAAAATGTAACGTCCCCACCATCTATCCAATTTCTGGAAGGGAACATGATGCCAATCTATGGGGCTTTTTAAACTAACTCAGCCCATTCATTAGATTCATACAATTAAAACCCATGAATACAGATGTAAATTCAACAAACATGCACAGCGGAGATAAACTCATCCACACACATAATTTCATATGCATTCAAAATATCAATAACAGTCATTTAATTTAAACACTGCAGAGGCAAAACACATAGATAGAAAACACTTATCTTTGTTGTGCAATTGTCTCACACAACTAGCTATGTCGCTGCAACATTCCTCCCAACCGTAGGTCTCTGCCCAGCTTGTATTATTTCAACACTCAGAGACCACCCCCGAGCTGGGCACGATATCGACAAGGAAAAGGGGACATTCAAGCTCATACACAGCCAAAGCAATCATTCCTCCAAGCCAAGCCATCCCACAGCTGGGTTTATCAGGCTAATTCTGAACCCTCTGCATTTATGGATGCTTGCACTCAAGCTCAAGCCAAAACAACGGATACCCATTACCCATACCCCAACATACTCATTCTACACACAACAAAAATGGTCATTGGGTAGGGATACACATTCGCAGCAAAGGTATTTTACAAAACAGGCTCCATGGGTTTTCCCCAAAACGTGGGCACACCAAAAACGGATTGTGGATGGGGAAATCATCCACAAGGAACCAACCTGATTTTCCATGGGTAATTTGGGCATCTAAATGGCCAAAACGGCCCCAATGAAACCCCAAATCAAGCTCCCATACTCCCAACCACTCAGCAACACAAAAACGCCCACTTCCCAACTGAAAAACAAGGGAAACGCAGGAAAACATGGAGGAAAAACGCCCAGGCAGCTCCAAAAACGTGAGAGAGGCAAAACTGGTTAATGGGTAATGGCTTGGGCAGCAAAATCATGGCTCTTTTCTTGCCAAGGAATCCAAAAACGTTTTTCCATGCAGGGTGGTTGCCCATACTCGAATTTTGGACAGCCATACCTCTCATTCCCCAAGGCATTAACTACCTCAACCAACTTTTGGGAGAAATGAATGATTGGTTACAAAAGTCAACATGGGTAGTTGAGTGTTTGATGGGTTATCTCATTGATACTTGGCTTGACTTGATTGACTCAAGGGTTTGAATGTTTTCCCTCCCAATTCCTTGTAAAATCACGCCCCCGTCTCTTGTTGCATTGCATAGCTAGTTGTGGGTATTTTATTTAAAATGCATATTTACATAATGTTCACAATTCCATTACGCATGGCTAGCACGTGAACCATATGCATTTATAAATCGATGGCGGGGCCTTGGCCTTGAGCTCCTCACCACGATTTTATAACAATATTACATCATTTACGATTTTAATGCCATGGGGTCGAACTGGGGACATTACATACATGAGAATTGAAATTTTGGAGGCGGTTGTTTGAAAATCCCCCCTAAAATCCCAATTCTCAAGACTTTTGGGGGCGGTTCTTAAAAGACCCCCCTAAAGGTTTTTTTTAAGGTAGTTATTTAAACCCCCAAAAAAAAAAATCATGAGAATTCTCATGACTTTTGGGGGGGTTTAAATAACCGCCTTAAAAAACACCTTTAGGAGGGGTCTTTTTAGAACCTCCCCCAAATGAATTCAAGTGTTTAATGTACATAGAACTCTACAATGCTAGGTGTTATCATGCCACTTTCTCTTGCTTATGACACTTAAGACTTTTGTAATGAATGTGTCACAAATCAAATTTTATTGTAGAATATAATCATAAAAACCATGGACAATGGGATAATTAAGCATTATTGAACTTCAAATTTGACCATTTTGAATAATTATTTGTCCCTCCCAGCTTGCATGAGGCATGCAATTGCTTTTTATTCCTTTGTGAAACAAAAAATCACTATCACAACAAGAAATCATCAATTTCATATTTGCGGCTTTGTTTCCTAGAAAACAAGCCAATTAGTGTCAACTATGTTTCCCTTCCTCGCATGAGGCTCTTTATTCCTCAATGAAGCATACAATTATTGTTACAACAAGAAGTCATCAATGTCATACTTGTGGCTAATTTGTTTCCTAGACAACGACCCAATCAATGTCAACAACTAGTGCTTTTATTTTATGAAGAATCATGTATCTTTTGACTTGGGCCACTATCCTTAGCGATTGAATTTTAGCTTGTGCTTGGTAAGACACAAAAAAATGTTGATCCACTTTATCATCAACTTGTGAAATCTAATTGATTTTTTGTTCTTTTTGAGTTGGGTAAAAAAGTTGGTTTGCGTTATTATATTATAGTAGCATAATTTTCTGTTAGAGCATTTATGTTGGTTTTCTCTAAACTTTGTTATGTTCATCCAATTTTACATGGATATGTTCTTCCTATTGGAAATTAGTACCAACGTCCAATTACCTAGTTTGGTGCTCCTATGATGTATATTGTACTTCTTGAAAAACCTACTTTATTTGGAATAATCATTACTCTATAAGATGGAGTATCTCTAAAAAGAAAACAACTGCGACCTTCATAGGAATGGAAACTAATCGTAATTTGCCTCTAACTTCACTACAAGAAAAAAGTTCATTGGTGAGGATCATGCCTATGACGGACCTTTAAGGGTCATCACCAATGTCGCATATGATGACAGTCCTTAAAACATTGTCATTATAAGTGCCTTTTGAGATGGTCCTTTAAGGTTCATCACCAAATCCATTTTCAGTGACACTTTTGGTGAGGCTTGTTAAAGGCCCGTTGGTAATTCTCTCTTTGGTGACTCTTCTAGTGACGATCTTTTATTGGCTATCACCAATACTCTCTTTGGTTACTTTTGGTGACTATAGAAAAATGTTTGTCACCATTGATCATTCTAATGAGTTTTTGATGACGCTATGTGACCGTCTCTATAGTTTTTGACAAAATATAGTGGTTTAAGACCACTGCTATGGAGTCTTTGTCATTATGTGTCCAAGGTCATAGTGGTTAGAGTCAATCAATTTCTTAATAAGTTAGTGTGTCAATGGTATTAGGTGCAATATAGCTTATTTTTGGGGGTTAAGTGTGCTAGATATTTTCACGTCCCTTCCATCAATCCAACCTAAGGAAGGGAACATGACACTTAATCTGGGCTTCTTACACGACTCTAGCCCCATCATCATTTACAAATTCATGCAAACAAAATACATATGTGCATATGCATTGATAAACATATACAATGGAAACAAAATCTACTACACACACATCTATCATACATTTATTTGCATAATCATAACAGACTTTAATTAAAAACATTATATATTTGAAATACAAAAGAGTACTTATCTTGAAATGAAGTAGTGCCGAGCAACTAGCTATGAAACTGCAACGTTCCACCCAACCATAGGCCAGTTGTTTTCATCAATATCTCAACACAAGTGCCACCCCCAAGATGGGCATGATTTCCACAAGGATAAGGGAACCTACATAGCTAAGTATACATCACATCTCATCCAAGCCAGTCCACAACTGGGTTTATCAAGCTATAAAGGCAGTAGAAAGGAAAGAATTGCTAAGATAGTGAGCTCAACCACAGAGCCAATGGAAACTCTCCAAGATTTAGCTAGCTTGGCCCCCACAATACCTACACACCCAACACAAGGAATTATCCCCTTCACCGATACACAGTCCCTTAGGCCATACCTTCCCTTCTAGTTCTCTTCAAGGTGTGCATAGAAAAGTAGCCAAATCCCTATCATCTTTGGGAGGTTACACTATTCACTAGGTTTATCAATCCAATTCTAAATCCTCTTCTACTCCTAGTTTCTTACACATGCAATTCCAATCCAAAACAAGGAATCCATATAGCAGCAAGGCATAAATGTTGGGCATGGAAATTTTTTTAGCTATGGTATTTACAAAACAAGATTTCCATGAGTGTTCTCAAAATCGTGAGCACACCAAAAACGAATTTGGGAGAGAAGAAAATGACCACAGGGAACAAATTGTTTTTTCCCACATGCATGCCAACATTCAAATGGAAAAAACAACCCCTTTGAACCCCCAAATCGAATTTCTCTTCCTCACAGTCATTCTGTAACACTAAAAATGACCTCCCCACTAGAAAAATGGAGGAAAACCCAGGAAAAACGTGGCGGAAAATGCCCAACGAGCTAGAACTGCGTGAGAGAGGAAGATTGACTGATGAATGATGGGTTAGGGAGCAAATTCGTGGGTCTTTTCCTTTCCCAGGAAGATAAACATGATTTTACAAAATGATGGCTTGCACATACACAAAAATTGGATAGCCATACCTCTCCATTCCAAAAAATAATAACTACCTCAACCACCTCTTGGAAGAATTAAATGATTGGGTGCATAAGTCAAAATGGGTACACTACAACAAATCACCCTTTTAGGGGCAGTTTTGGCTTGCGGTGGTCTTGCTAAAACTGCCTCCAAAATTGTTTTTAGGCCTTTGGGGGTATTTTTTTAAAACCCCCCTCAAAATTCCAAATGTCAAGACTTTTATTTTTTTTGGGGGGGGGTTAGAAAGACCCCCCCTAAATGTGTTTTTGAAGGCTCTTTTTAGAAACCCACCCAAAAGTCATGATAATTAGAGTTTTGGGGGTGATTGTTTTAAAACCTCCCCCAAAATTTCAATTCTCATGACGTTTTGGGGGTTTTTTAAAAACCCCCCTAAAGTTCTTTTTCAAGGCGGTTTTTAAAAAATCCCCTCCAAAAGTATTGAGAATAGAAGTTTTGGCAGCGGTTTGTAAAAACCTGCCTCCAATTGTGAAATTCTCATGACGTTTAGAGGGGTTTTTAGAAAGACCACCCCTAAATATATGTTTCAAGGTGGTTTTCTGAAAACCCCCTTAAAAGTCAAGAGAATTTTACTTTTGGAGGCTCGATTTTAAAGACCATTGCCAAAAGTTCAATTCTCATGACTTTTGGGGGGTTAAGAAGGAACACCCCTAAATATATTTTTCAGGAATGTTCTCAATATCCATCCTCTCAAATACTACTAAAATTTATAACTAACAAACCTATAATTGACCCCTAATTAACCTCATAATTGACCCCTAGTAATTACCCCCAATTAACCACTAATTGCACCTAAATAACCCCTACTTGACCACTAATTACCCCTAAATAATACATGCTTACCAATAGTTAACCCTTAATAACCTCTAAATGACCCCTACCGTTTTCCAAGGAAAACGTCATGGATAAATCCAAGGGATGCTTCCAAACATTCATAGATGGCATATTCCCTAGTAAACCCATCAATGTAGACTAGTGTGCCTCAGACACAGGTATTGGAAATGGGTACATGCCGCCATGAACCTAACTAAATGCCCAACATCGTGGGAAACCACTAGTTTAGCTAAGCCCTTGGGCTTAAATGGCCCCTATTTACCATTAATTACCCCTACTTAACCCATAATTGTCCCCTAATTACCACTAATTAAACCCTAATCTCCCCATAAGTGTCCCCTTATTAACCCCTAATCAACACAAATAATTACCCAATAATTACACCTAAATGACCCTTTATTACCCATAATTGACCACAAATTACCCCTAATTATCACTAATTACCCTTCATTTACCCATAATTACCCATAAATGACCCCTAACTCTAGGTGGGGCCAAAGTCCATCACATAGGTCTTACAGAAGAAATTTTTGGCTTATGAGTGGGATATGGTGGCCATTTTGGGAGGTATAAAACCATGAATATTTGTTTACAACTAGGTTATGGTTTGGGATTAACTTATAGGGCCTCAGTTCATATAGTTTCCTCTAGGTCTCATGGGTCATGTGTAGCACCCCAAACAACCACACATACCCTGCATAGGAAATATTTAGCATATGTGTGAGATATGTCCATCATTTTGAGAATTAACATGCCAAGGATAGTTCTCGATGCCCATGCCATGATCTATGGATAAAAGGCAAGGCACTAGGCCATAACATATATTTCTACGGGGCTCACATGCCATGTTTCATTGCTTGAGCCATCACACATGCCCATAATACATAATCTTTGGCCTCCAAGTTTGATATGGTGTCGATTTCAAGGTCTAAAAAACTTGATATGTTTCTTGGGGATAAGGGCATGGTTTGGTGCAAAAACCTAGCTTCTAAGTCCATGGAATCTATCTCTAAGCCTTACATGCCATGTGTGGGGCCTTAAGCCACAACATAGGCAATATTTGGCATGTGAGTAAGATGTGTTGTCACATTTAAAGGTTTAGTACACAAAGTTTGGTTTTCATGACCCAAGTCATGTTCTAGGGTGAAGATCCAGAGTTTTAGTCCATAACATGTGGCTTTCGGGTTCTACATAGGAAATCCATGAGGCCCTAGCCCTAGAACAATCCATGGTATACTAAACCTCAAAATGGCCATGATATCTTTCTCACCTAGAAAATTTTTACTATGCGGAGCTTGTGTCATGTCCTTTGTCCCTATGCATAGGCCATCAATTATGTACACATATACTATCACTTAATACCCTCCCTTTTCTCCCTAGAGCATGGGTTAGACATTGACAACTATTCATGGTGTGTTAAACCTCAAGATGACCAAGATATCTTACTTGTATACTAAATTTTCCTTATTTAGGGCTCTTGTGGAGGAATTAGGCACCACATATGACCCATAAGTCTCATAGACAAAATTTATGTATTATGACCACAACTTTTGGCCCTATAACAAGAAATGGGCCTCAAAAATCATGTACATCCCATGAATCCATTAGGTCATTAGTATCACCTTAGAATCTAAGTTTTGGACCTAAACCTTAGCAAATGTTATGCAAACAATCCATATTTTACTTAACAATATTAAAATGGGAATACATCCCCTAGATCCAGCTTGATGCCATACATATAAACCATAAGAACTATAGGAAAATGTCATGGACTAAAACTCCAATATTTTTACCTTGGAATAATCTACAAGAACAATTTATTATGTGCCAAACTTGAAATGGACAACATATCCCATTCATAGGACAAAGATTTCATTTTTAGGGCCAGTGCAAATGTTATGGTATAAGACTCTAAATTTTTAACATAAAAATATGCCCTATTCATTGATAGCTATCCCTAGTAATTGAAACCTAAAAACTTCAATGATATCACACACATGGGTTAAAGATCCCATATGCGTGGTGATTTGAGAATTACATATGGACAATATCTTGCTTTCACAACAAAGATTCCCTATGTGGGGACTATCTCATGCCCTAAGGCCTTGTGCACAACCCATAAGGTATGGGGAAATTTTATGGTGTAATAATCTATATTTTAAAATTGGACAATGGCTTAGGCCATCATAACCATCTTTGGAGTTCCAAACCATGAAATTAGCACCATACTCCTTTTACATGGAATGGCTTCTAGGAACTATCCCTACTGGCTCAATATTGGAAATGGATAGGACATCACAAACATAGTTTCTTGCATGGATGCTTGTGCTTAACTTGAGGATTATTAGGTTGAGGGAATGATCATGTACGTGGAGTGGACCTATATGAGCACATGACCTAGTAGGATAATTTCATCTTTGGAATCTTATGGAGGTGGAATGTTTGACCCTTCTTGAGAAGCATTCATGCCCAAGGGCCTTTATTTTTGGATGTCTTAACCCTATAACTTAACATTTGTCATTTGTAGAGGTCATCCTTCACTTGCGGGCCTTCAATTTTTTAATAGGTTTCTTATAAAGGATATAGACCACTATTATATTATTGTCTTATCTCACTTATTATATACATAAATTTAGGAGAGAGTCATTTCATAGATCAACATCATTGTACTTACTCTTTGTACTTATCTTAGAGAGCCATCATGTAGGTAAAAGGATGATAGGGATCATGAGTAAACCATAGGAGAATATGTGTGTGAGAGAGAGAGTCATTTCATATCATCGTCATTGTACTTACTCTTTGTACTTATCTTAGAGAAACATGATGTATGGAAAAATATGATAGCAATCATGAGGAAAACCGAGAAGAATGTGTGTGTGTGTGTGTGTGTGTGTGTGTGTGTGTGAGAGAGAGAGAGAGAGAGAGAGTATCTAAATTGTTAAACACACAATGATGAATATTTTTCAAGACTTTCACTTCTATCAAAAATCTTCTTCCAAAACAATCTATCCTTGTTATTTCTCTCTACTCTTTATATATATTTCTTGTAGACATATAAAAATATGATCAAATGTTTTAACTCTTTAATTTATTTGGACATTATTATTAAATACACCCTTAATCAACTTTGGTTAAATAAAACCATTAAGTGCCTTGTTTAATAAATCTATTAATTATAACAATGACTTCCAACTATTCTAATCACTAGTCCACTTTACATTAAATGTCCTTATTTCACTCACAAGTAAATAACTAAATGTTATGAAAAAGGACAACCTTGATAGCTCAATACATATCATGGAAATATTATATATTACATGGATTTAGGCCTTTGAACAAATAAAATTAGTTATATTTCCCATTAGTCCAGTCTTATCTAATTTCATATCCTTAACTTGTTAGGAATAGACTTGTTTGATCTATTTTTTATTCATGCATCCCAATTTGGGAGGATTTTGAGTCACACAAGAGTCTCAATAATAAATAAAGTGGATGCCAACAGATTCCAACATTTCCGTAAGTCGTGTTTCACATCATATTTGAAAGTACTCTTCTTTTGATTGTTATTGCATGGTTTTATCCCCCAAAGGACTTTATCCCTTCCCCATACATGCCTTGATGAATTAGGCCTTGTATCCTATAATCAAGATATACTATATTTATCTTCTATAAAAGAGTGCATCCATATCCAATAGATAATGGATACCAAACATCACATCATATTCAACTCATCAACCAAATTAACATTTATTGCTAACTTTATCTTACAAAGCCTAGTGATCCTCATAAGAAAATGATTATGTAACCATCCTAATGAACATGCTTATAGAAGTTCATATTATTTCAATCCATCAACTAAACCTGAAAAAATCTAACTCTATTGAGATTCACTATCAAGAAGATAATTACCTTCTTATTCTTCACTTTAATCTTGTTCTAGAACAGTGCAATCCTATGTCCACTCACCCTTAACTCTTTCAAAACAACATAAACAACTTTTCCATCTACATTGGAATAATATCTTATATCTATGTATATTTTTTCTTGGTAAATCTCATTTTTTCATCTACATTGGAATAATATCTTATATCTATGTATATATTTTCTTGGTAGATCTCATTTTTTCCTTCTTGGATTTGTATAATTTCAAACACAATTCCATATCAAGATTGAACATTTTTTATTTGTGTCAACATGTCCCATACTATTTCTTCTTTAGATATTTTCACTTTATATTGTAGATACAAATTATTTTCCTTTGTTTTGGGGTGTCTCTTCTTGATTTTTTTATTCCTCCTTTTCATGCCTAATTCAATATATATAAACATTTGTAGTTTTTTTTTAGATATTTTCACTTTATATTGTAGATACTAATTTGTTTTCCTTTATTTTGAGGTATCTCTTCTTGATTTTTAACTCATTTTCATGCTTAATTCAATATAAAAAAATTATTTATTAATTTATATATGATTATAACATTAACTTCTAACATTAAAAAGTTACAAAAGTTACAATTACCTTTAAATATGACGATATAGAACTCCATGGTTCTTCCTCACTAACCTAAGATTTTCATGTGAGATTAGATTTCCTCAAGAAAAAGGCGTAAAACTTTAAGCACTTTGTCCTTTTATGGATTATGGGATAGAAATACGATTTGATCAAGAATTGATCCAAATTAGTCACAATGATCTTATTTGGAAACCAATAAATATTTATATTACTTCCCACTAAATTAAATCATAGATTCATTTGCACACATCTTTAAATTGGAAAAAGAAATATAGCATTCCTCTTTGGTTCTAGGTAGTATTAAATACAGTTCAAGCTTATTTCGCCAACTATTGAGTTTTACAAGTTCATTTCGAGTTGCAAACGAAACAATAAACCAACCATAAAACCTGAACCTGAAGCAAGTTGTCCAATCTCTGGTGAAAGTTGCCCGAACTCTGGTGAAAGCTGCATATTTATTCAATAGCATGAAGCTTGCGTGATCTGATCCGATCTATGCTATAGGTCTAGAATGTAGATAATAATGGTGGAAAGGATGAATTGGACCCTTTATTTGAAGGGATGGTTTTGATGACGCCCTCCCAAATTGATACCCTAGAAACCCCAGCGCAGGCCCAGTGGAATATATAGAATGAGTCCTCTATCCGAATTAGCGTTGTAAGTCAACCTATCGATGAAAATATTTTCTCTGATCTCAATCTCTGCTCCATTAATCAAGACCCAATTGATGAAAACCCTAAATTTTTAGCATTGGATTCAAACAAAGAAATTAATAATAATGATGGCCTCATAAATGGTTCATTATTAACACAATTTGTGGATGTTATTGGAAGCAGAAATGGTTCTAGAAAGGGATTCCTCTTTATCTATCTGCAAGGAAAGCGGCAACACAAAGGAGAAGACACGCTGCCGAGGAAGTAAGTGTTGCCTCTAACAAGTAAGTGTTGCTCTAGTTTATAGAACGATATGGAATCCATTTAGGATATTTTTCCAGATCAACCCTTTTATAGAAGTTCCATGGAGTAATTGCAAATGTTTTTTTTTTCTACATATTGAGCCCAGCCCTTTCAAGGGTTTCAAATTTCAAGGGTTTTTTTGTTCGGGAGAAATTTCAGGGGTTTCAAAATTTTGATATGGATGTGTTATTTTATTGTTATAATCTTTAGTCTCCAATTTATTTAAAAAAAATTATGCAAAAGGTTAACCTATGCATAGGGAAAAAATTGGTTTTAGCCCTTGAAATTTAGACTACATATTTCCATTCGCCATGATTTTAGGAATGATGATTCCTTACAAAGAAATTTCTCCCTCCCCAAATCAAGTTTCCACTCCCATTCACCCCAATTTCACGGAGCAGAGACTTATTATGGGATAAATAGCCCTAATTTTTTGGAATGTTAGTTACAGGGGATGATTCATCCATAATATATTACGTCAGAGTATATTAGTTTCTGTTGAACCTTTGATCGGCTCAATTTAAATTCACCTACAAACAATTTTCTTGATCGACTCAGTTTCAATTCACCTGCAAACAATTTTCATGAGTTCACCTGCCAACCATTGGATTGAAAAAATAATAGGTATGTTTCTAAACTTAAAAGGGCCACAAATTTAAATTTAACATTATTTTTTGGTGTCTGCATGTAAGTAAAACTAATCACAATTTTTAATTTTTCCTCTTCAAATTAGGTAATCCTTAGAGTTTTTATTATATGATGCATTTCAATTTCTAATCTCCTTGACATATATGGACGGGCTTAGAGATCACACCCTCCATTTTGTCATAGAGAGATCACTTGGCACTCCTCCTTATAATAACACTTTAGGTATTTTGATCATTAGAGTGTGGTAGAATAAAACTGAAAGGCATTTTCATATTCTTCCCCCTGATTCTGATATGTTTTCAGTTCAGTTTATTTAGAAGGCTTTAAAATTTATGCAAAAGAAGAAAGACAATGCATAACACTTAATCATTCAAAGTTTCAAATCCATTCATTCATACAGTGAATTACTCTTGATTTTCTGGTGGAGGAGAGGATGAATGATATATCAATTCTACTCGATCCCTCTCTATCAGTTCGTTCAGCTCTGCTGCTTCTACAGACTTAACACTACTATATAAGGGCTTTCCATTTCCAAAACATCAACATTGTGACAATCACTTTTCTCAAGGAACGATTTCCAATGCATAAATGATGGTATTCTCTTTTAGTAACTCATTTGATTGATTTGAATGTCTACTTTCTAAGTTACTAGTAGTAAACAAATAATCCGGATAAAATAAAATAATTTACATTTAAAGGAATTTTAATCTTCTGGGTATTTATAGATATAAAAAAGGGGTTGCATAGCATGCCATACCTGGCTACTGTGGTGTTCTTGGCTTACAGGGTTGTTCCTCCATGCTCACAGGATGAAGGGCTCGTAGGATTCTGGTATAAAGATTACTGGTATAGTGGGGTGTTAAGAGTCCCCCCTGTACATAGTGTTGATGTATTTGTAACTGCGGAATGTATTTCACATATGTATATTGTATTTTTATAGAGATGTTATTATTCCTCTATACGGAAGTGTCGTCATTTATATTGTAAGTGTCGTAACTTATACTTGATGGGTTATTAGACCATCTTGATGGGATCAGCCCTGTATAAGTCATGTGGGTTAAAGGGTTATTAGACCACCCTATTGGGGGTCGGCCCTATCAGCATTATGTTAAGTGGTTAAGTTGAGGCCGACCTAGTAAAGGTTTTAGGCAAGTCAAGTCAAATATAAATAGAGTGCAGGAGGCACTCTATTTGATCATTCACTTTCTCACATATACACTCATTGGAGAGTGGCACACTAGTGGAGGAGAAGCTGTTGCTAGGAGACTATCTCTTATGCTTGGGTTTTGTATCATTGCTCTATCTATCGCTGAGGAAGTTATTGGGGTTTTTCACCTTTATAGTTTTCCCCAGGGAAACTGTGTGTGTCTATTGTCTCTTTTGTTTGCTTCTTATGATTGATATGCTGTACATGTTATTCTCTCAGTAAAGATCCTAGAGTATATTGAATTGATGCTAAAAAAATAACACATAGGTGTTCCTGGGTGAAGGTAATAGCACCACTCCATCCATCCCATCGTCCTAGGTTGAAGATATAAAGCCTGGGTATAGGTTGTTGAATCCCGCTGGTCCGCCCAATAATTTCAGGTCTAGTGACTATGAAGTTCTTCCATAAAATGTGACTAGGGGTAAGGGTAAATATATCCTATTCTATTGTGGTACCTCCAATTTGGATTCCTGAATTTAAGTAAGTGGTTGGTATTTACTTTTGAATCCGGAAGGAGGGATGAATTACTTAAGTGGCGCAAGAACCAACCTGAGATCGTGCCTGGAAAGAAAAAACACTGCCCTCAATTTAACAATGCCTTCTTCGATTTTACGTGCTTGGGTTAGGTACTGTTAGCTTAGAGACTTGCTTTCTCACTTAACCTTTATTATTAATAATGGCCTCACAATACCTTTGTTTTTGAACCAGCTAGCTTGCTTAGTTGGTGCGTGGGAACAACAATGCTACCTTTAGACTCTACTTGTCTTTACTTTACTTTTACCTACAACCTACCTGACCAACCTTTAACTCACTTACCTAACCTTTTGAATGCCCCCAACCTTATAGTGCAGCGTTGAACGGACAGGGCTTCAAATAGGGCTGTTTGACGAGAGGGTACAGCTTTCACAGGCAGGTCTGGAATCACACTTGATTTAATTTGTTGTTGAGTAACACTATTATAAAGCCTATTCACTGTACAAAACAGCTTTCAAGATCATTCTTAATACTGAGAGATACTTCATTCATTCCAGTACATAAAAACAATTATATTTTTCAAGATAACAACATACTGTGTCAAACAATATTCCTGTTCGAATTAGGAGTCTGCATACACTACATCATTTTTCAAGGGAATAGCATACTGTGTCAAACAATATTCCTGTTCGAATTAGGAGTCGGCATACACTAGATCTCCACCGTAAATTGCTGAGAATATAGTACTTGGTTGACCGACCATCCCATAGGCTTCTTCATCTTTCTCAAAACTGTGAGATCTTCATTCATTCCAGTACATAAAAAAACCATTAAATTTTTCAAGAAATCAACATGCTGTGTAATATTGCAGAAAACAATATTCCTGTTCGAAGTCTGCATACACTCTCCAACTCCACTGAATTGCTGAGAGATTACATATAAGCTCCACCGAAGTTTTAATATACTTTATATGTTTATCATATAGCATATCATCACGTACTCACTAATAAATAAAAAACACAAATTTACAATTTTTGTATATCAATTTACTATAGCTTAATTTACTCTGCCACCTGACAAATTTCCTCATTTTGATCTGACTTTGCCTAAAAATATGGATCTATATCCATCTATTCACTGAATATGCTTAATCAATCCTTCATAGATTTTGAATGTCAATCCTCATGATACAACCTCTAAGCATCATTTAAATAAAATATCGTAAGTAGAACTCTTAGTACGAGTTATGCCTTCCACTTCTCTCTTCCACTGGGTGTATAAATGTGAAAAATAAATTATAGAACCAAATATTAAATTGAAGAGAGTTTTGGTCATCTTGAGACACCAAAAATCCAATTTCATTCTCGTGTAAATCCAGAGTTCAAATTGCATTGCATTTAGCTCTTACAAATTACACCTTTGTGTCAATCAATGACAATGTTCTACATTTTCACCAAATTTGTTGGGCAATACATCTTGTTTTGAGACTGAATCCTATGCTCAAGATCTTCTTAAAATCTCCCTTTTCAGGCCTTGGGCACTTTGCCTTGGCAAGTTAAGAACCTGCAATTGAATTCATATTTGAGGAAATTATGAATGTACCATTGCCAGTCCATAAATTTTAACAATTGGAACAAGCAAAGCCGTATTGAACTCTTTTCAAACTTGGGAATGCAAATTGAAGCAGTCTTCGTGCCCACTGTTAATGAATAATAATTTGCAAATGCAAAATTAAAAGATGAACAATTGTCAAGTATGGAATTAAAAGACTACTCAACTTCTGAAAAACACAGTAGAAAACACCAATGTCTTGGCAAGCAAGGTTCTGATCAAGAATAACACTCTCCTTGGCTGGCATTTTGCTGGACAAATGAATAAATATCACATAAACGCTGTCAATATCTTGGATTTCGGGCATTGGCACTGTAAATTATGGAGTCGTGGACTCTACCTGGGCTCGCTTCGGCACTTGGACGATTGACTTGTGAGGATGGTGAATACAAAGGGTTTGACGTGGGCATAAGACTTGGGGAAAAAGACAAAACCAATCATTTTAATCCAAAAACTCTCTCTTTTAAGAATTACGTAACATTCATACTAATGAGTAAAAAGGTAATGGATAGAAAAGTAATGGTTAAAACTTAAAATATAAATTTTTGTCTCTTGCCTTTAAATAAAAGTTATCATTAAAAAAAGTTAAAAATATCATTTTCCTTAAAATAATAATACTTTATAAAATCATAATGCATATAGGATAAGGATTTGACGATAGGGTAAGGATTTGAACATAGATATTTTCTCCGTAAACCAAATTTGTTTTATCATAAACATGAAACTTGGTATGTTAATGAAAAATAGGAGGCTAGGAAAAGGTGACACAAAATATAAAATCTTTGGGCTAAGTGAAGGGAAATTTGACACGGTTAATGAGACCAAGGAACCTTGGACGAAGAGATGTGGGATTAGACCAAATCAAAATTTGACGGAAAATGGTGAGGAGTGACAAATTTTGCCAGAATAGAGCTTAAGTGCTAATGACAGGGGGTTTCAGAAGAAAGACTTTATGTGGCAAACCTGTCGAGAGGCCTGTCTATGGTGTTGCGGAAAATTTCTGCAGCGTGTACTATATGTTGTTCTATTGGTTCATCTACGGAATGATGACAATCTACAGCAAGATCTATGGTGTTGAGGGTAAGTAAATATTTCGTCCCATTCTAACATTTATTATGCTTTTGATGTCTTTGGCAGCATAGAGAATCATGCAGAGCATGGAGGCACTTTGAATGAACACCAACTTAATCGACTAGTAAGTGTTTTTTTTCTATCTTTCTTTTCTTTTTTGTTCTCTTTTGGTTTTGAAATTTTCAGACCTTGGACTTAGCAAAAACTCGGCCATATTTTGAGTCTGGAGTACTCAACGACTTGGCAAAACTCGGCTCCAAGACTTGGCAGATAGGAAAAAAACTCAAAATACGGATGTTTGGCAAGTCAATGGCAAGTGTTGGCTGGTTTTGTCTAGGGTGGTGAGTTCTACTTGAGTATTCATTTCAAAGCCAACTTTGCTAAACTCAACCAGACTCGGGAGTTCCAGACAAGTCTCACAACTTTGTTACTAAACAATAGAAATTTATAGAAATAATATTGCATCATGGAGCCAAAGGCACAGCTTCCTGCAAGGAGGGAAAGAATGCCTGCTTGTGCTCCAACTTTGAGATTTCTATCTATCTCATATATAGTAAGCCTTAACCACGTTCTTTGTTGCACCGATTAGCGAGGTGCTTACAACCCAGTATGGGGGAGATGTTGTCATGTTTGTCACATTTGTCACGTTATGTAACGTAACGTTCCCATGTTGGCTCATAACTTATCAAAATAAAATTTAATTAAAAAAATTCATGTCGGCTCATAAAATACAAAAAAATAAAAACAACATAGATCCATATTAAACCCAGATCAATTAAGAACCTAGAGGGATCCAATTTCTTGGTGTAAAAAGATTAAAAAAATTTACACCTCAAGAAATTGGATCCCTCTTGGTGCTTAATAGAACCGGGTTTAAGATGGATCTATGCTAGTTTAGCTTTAGCCCGTCTCGAGGGAATATCAGAATCTTTAACCACTGCTATAACGGTTTTTGAATGAGGACTACACCCTCTCTTCAGGTCCTTTTCTAGACCTGGATATTTGAGGTGTTCTCATTTTCTTCCTGTGCAAAAATTGCCCTCTCTGCTTGCTACTTACTGGAAGGATACTCTTAATCCTCTTTCTGTCCACTATTTATTTACTTTCCTGTCCATTAGCGAATTCTTAGTGGTCCTTCTCATTTTCCTCATCACTATCCTTCCATCGAGAGAGTCTGTTAGCCTCTCTCTTTGTCTGATTGAAGCCATGATTCCTTAACCACTTATGTTCTCTTTGGTTATGAATTGTTATTTAATTCATACTATCTGCATTGCTAGATTAATACAGACCTTTAGGTTACAGGCCTAAGTTCATCATGTCCCCAAGATACAGTCCAAGTAGGGAAACTAAAAATTTTGAGTGCTTATAAGAGGTTTTGAAGATCTGAAATCTTACTGGGCATGTGTAATTTGAGGGGCCTACCAGTCAGGTCATTTCAGTAGGTCTGCTACAACAAAAGACCAAAAGTCTAAGCTTCCAAATTCAGTCATGACATTATCTTCCAGTTTTTCATCTTCAAAGCATCTTTGGTTTGAATGCTTTTGCAAACTTTGTAGCTTATTTTAGCAAACCCACCTCTCACATGAACTCTTTTAGTTTTGTTGTTCAGGATTTCTTAACCTGCATGAGTCAACCTTCCATTATTTATGTACAACTTGTTCCAATTCTTACCTGTATTGGGGTATCTTTTCAAGTCATAGAAATGTGCTTTATTGAGAAATTATCTCTACAGTTGATATATATAATCCTTGTTTTAAGCTCAAGTACCCATACCTGTTTCAGTTTTGCCCTGTTGGGGCCACTACCCCAGCCACACACGAAACAGGGTGGACGAGGAATGCAGCGCTTCTATTGATCATATGTTACACCCAGGATTATTTTTGATTGATGCTTCTTATTTGCTCGAATAAATTATAGTTGCCTTCGTTTCTTGCAACATAGGAAGGAAAGACAGCGCGGGTGAGCCATATAAAGTGAGTCGCCTTATAGAAAGGGGAGGGAAACGCCGCATTGACACCAAGGGGCATGCATGACGCAAAACAAAGCGCTAGTTATGCTAGCTACCCACAGCTATCTCTATTTGAAGTCCGTACAACATTGTAAGTAATTTTAGGGCATTACAAACAAAGGTGAAAAAAGGAAGGATTAAAGTTGGTGAAGAAGCAGGCAGTATAGATAGAGACCCTTTGGGTTGTTGGTAAAAGTAAAGTAATCAAGTAGGCAAGGTATATAAATGAGGTGTCTAAGTGCTCACCCACACAAGATCCCGTTCACCATAACCGAGTGAGAAGGAACACATCACCACTGGACGAGAGAGTGAGGACCATCCGACCCCGTAAAAACGGGGGTTTGCTTTATCCAAAGCCTAAATTGAGAAGGCGGGATTGAAACGTACCAACCCTGCACAACCTGGGTGTAAGCCTGCCACCTGGCCTTATTGGAAGAACCTTCACTGCATTCAATAATTGAGTTTCCTAATGAAAAATGTGAGTTATAAAAACCAGATGTATAATAATTAATGAAAAAATATTATTTCGTGGCGTTTCTCTATAATTGGCAGGATCACATTGATTGCTTTGAGGTTGGGCACCTACTGCTATTACGTTTTGCGATAGACGCATAGAACCGGGGAGAGGTGGTAAATGAGAGGCTCCGGGGAATAAATTGGAACGGGTGGCTATCTATCTTATCTCTTGGCTAGCGGAGCTAATAACCTTCTTCCGTAATGAGAGTTTTTTCTTTTCTTTTATCGGCAGTGAAAGTGTTGCAAAGTGGGTAAGTTCTTCTCCCTCGTATCAGCTAGCGGTAATAAAACCCTCCTGGTATGGTTTGGTCAACTATTGTTGAACTAGTGACCGGTTGTAATGATGAGCTATTCTATGGACCCCCAAAAAGAAATAAAAAGAAAAAGTGTCATTACATCTATAATGAAATATCTCTTTCTTGTTTACAATATTATTATAGCTGCCAATCAGAGCTACCGATCATAGTCAATCAGAGCCAGTCATTCCTAGAAGCTCTAGTCATAGAAGCTCTAGTCATAGCTCTAGCCATAAGGTCATTGCCAATAGCCGCTACTTGATGCTGTCGATGCACTCGATGCCAGGTGTATATACCAGTCATAGATGGAATGGGTTACTCAGATACTAAAATACTCGGTTGGGCTACTCTACTGGGAGACTCGGCTTGGATTGGCTGCTCGAATAATCAATTGGAACCGATGGAAGATGCCTTCTTGTCAAGGCCACCGTTACATCCTGAAACGAGATAAAGGCAACAAGTTGAAATAAAGCTAATTTCTCTTGATTGCAACGGGACACTTAAGGTTGAGCTAATTAGAAGTATCATTTAAGGAACAACCGGAACGGGAGAACTATAGCTTCTTCTGCACTTCTGTCTTCTTAGAGTGGTTCACACGGGCTAACAAATGAGGACTAGCCAGGATACCCCCTAGCGGGGAAACCTAACCAGGAGACCTAGCCATAGCAGCCATATGGAAGTCTCCATGGGCTAGTATACAAAATTGAAATTCTAATAGTTATTCTATCTCTAACGACTATCTAACGACTATTTGTCTACGGTGCAGTAAGTTCTATGGAAACAAGCATTAGTCCCTCAAATATGTGAAAGCCTGTAGTCCACCGTAAAGTAAGTTTCATGGACACAGCCACTTCACTTGAAACTTAGAGTGCAGCCTTTTGTGCCGCCTTAACAGACACTAACCTGTAGTCCACTTCCTTCGATACCACCGCATCTCTACGACCCGATGGTTACTTTCCCGAGGTACGCCCCCCCCAATAAGTAACATGGGTTTAACTTATCCATTTTCATTTTCAATATGAATATGCCAAAACATATAATTCTAGAAGCTCTTGTCAGCACATGAACTAACTCTTGGCAAGGTTGATAGTCCTTGGCATAGTTCCCTAGTCAGAGTACCCAGTCTTAATGATTCAACAGAAGCTACAAGATTCAAACTTATTCTATGATGTTTTTGAACAATAATGAAACCTCTTGCTTAGGGGGTTGGATAACACATTGAAAAAGTTATGTAATAAAAAGTTTATGTGATAAGTCCCCTTTCAAAGCCAACATACCTAATAGAGGAAGAGGTAGGTGTAGTATCCCACCATTTCCTTGCACGAAAAAACTTAGATTGGTAGGGGAATAAAGCCAAAGGAAATAATAAAATCCAATGGGGAATCAAGGGTAAAAAGCCACGTGAAATCCCCGTTCAATCCATAAATGAGAGATAAACAGATTGTGATGTGGATATAAGGAAAACCTTCTCAAAAAAGTACCCTTCTCAACGAAAGACTTGCTTGACCAAAGGGAGAGCAAGGCTTCGCTCCTCATTTTTTGATTTTGATGGGGAAACCCAATCTTTCTTTTTCATTTTTTTTGGTCCTATAAATTACATCAGAGTGAAGTAATGATTAGAAATGAGTGGAAGTATAAATAGGTAAAAAATACACTTTACAATATATTTGCACTAATTTGAAGTTATCCATGAATCTATAATATTAACAAACTGCCTCTTTTTCAAAGTGTTTGTTGCTCTTTGTCACTTAGACATGCCCTTGTGCCATCACTAAATACTAAAAAAGGGATCATCACCAAACGAAAAATCATAGCATACAACGAAGGTGTATTTATTATATTATCTAGGTATGCCCTCAGAATATAAACAAACTACAATGGAGACAAAGGCTCAT
Source organism: Larix kaempferi (assembly GCA_027924585.1). Classification (NCBI taxonomy): domain Eukaryota; kingdom Viridiplantae; phylum Streptophyta; class Pinopsida; order Pinales; family Pinaceae; genus Larix; species Larix kaempferi. The sequence goes on along the minus strand of BSBM01000456.1, from coordinate 48,313,006 downwards.
CACCGAAGGCTTAATCCTAGTGCAACCTAGATGTGTGCATAAGAGAAAGAGAGTTGTACACTAATATCTAGAATTTTGGCCATCAACATAGATATTTTATAAAAGAAATCATCTTAGGCAAGTTCTCCCAAATAATGATTAAAACTTTAACCAGTCAGCTACAACATAAAAGGATGCCAAGATGTTCAAGAAAACATATGTGTTAGTCTTTTTAAACTATGATAATAAATGTATGGTGTGCATATACATCCAGAGATAGAATGTGTGCAAGCAATGTGAAAGCTAATAATGCAAAGGTTTATAAACACAAGAACCAACATGTATAAATGGGATTGGGATATAGACTCATGCAAAAATAGGATTGCAAAGCACAATTGAAGGACTTGTACAAAAGAGAGAGAATATACACCATTTTATATTTGAAATAAATGCGTCTTCAATCCACTTCAATTAATGAGTAATGCCTAGAATCTAGTCCAAGTTATATTAAAAATAATAATGCATATAATATAAAAGGGCAAGTCAATTTTTTATTATGAGCTTTAAATGGGCATAAGATCAGTGATAATATAACCCTTACTATGTGATAATACACATGGGATAGTTCATGTTTTTTCATTAGGGATTACATGTGGAATACATTTGTGGAAGTTTTTTCTAATGTGATGGTTGACCATGCAAATATCACCCAAAATAAGCCCAAGGATGGATTAAAAAACTATATTCTGAAGGTGTTACCCTTTTTGGGGTACCACTTTGACTTTTCTGGGAAGCCTTACATCGAGATGGACTTAATGTAATGTTGAAGGCCATTCATATATTGTAGATATCTGCTCACGGGATCTTGTAGGGTTTATAAATATCAGTCATCATGTTCATTAGTTAATTTTTGTTTTATTTAAGGTTACGTCATATAACTTCCGTGCATTCAAGTTTATTTTACAGCTCTTCCAAATTGCTTCCAAGTGTTTAACGATGGGTTTTTCTCTAGATCTTATAGTGTAATTGGGATTGAAGTTGGTTTCAGCTTTACTAAATATCTTTGGATCCAAAAGCATTGGGCTAATATAGGCAGGTCATTACATTTATTCTATTCCTTCCTATACCCCTAATATGAAAATACTTTGATGTTGCATTGCCTAAAAAGTGCCAAGTATTGGTCCCACTTTTAGGTAAATGGAGTCGGTCAACTCTGCCAGAACATCTCAAGGCTGTGTAGTCAGAAACTCAATGCCCCAATAGCCTTCCCAATTATTATGAGGAATATTTTAATACTACCACATAGACGAATGAAATCATGCCATGCCCACACTTTGCTTTAAATCTCATAAGCCGCCCCGAAGCATTAAAATTTAAGTAATGTTTGCCAGCTAAATGAAAAAGCGGACCAATAACAATAAGATAAATGTATCAATGATAAGGTACCATGTGTAGGCTTCGTTGGGCAATTCAAATAATTAAGGCAATTACTAATGGGACACTTAAAAAGCATAAGGACCAAATCCAGATTCAGATACATTTAGTGATCCAGAGCCAGAACGATACCTTTCGTGATCCAAAGTCAAAGTAGGATTTTGAGCAGGTGAATATTATGCTTGCGGTCAGGCAATGTCCAAGGGTCAGAGAAATATGCCGTATGCGTCGGTAACCACTTGATCATTTACTTAGGAGAAGTTAATAAAATCGGGAAAATTGAAAGTAAATAATTGGAAAAAGCGAACAAATATGGATTCTCCCCCTTGAGCCGCATATCCCCGCATCTCCACTGAACAAACTAAATGTCGGCTAATCACATCAACTAGCATTTGCCATATAAACTCATGCTGAATATAGATTAATAATAATTCTATCCCTCTCTTTCAAAGTAACCCCCACCTAATATCGGTATAAAGGAATCAAGAGGAAGGGGAAGCTTCCCCCTTCGGATTCATCTCGTTTTTTTGTCCCAATCCTAAACAAATTAACACAGGTTTCATCCAACATTTCATCCCACGCAGACATGATTCAGGCATATTCCCACATTTATTCAGGCATATCTGACTCCACAGGCATATCTCTCCTTGGAGAAGAGGCTTTAGCTTTGGTTACACCATTATTTAGTTGGATAAAAGTGGGCTTTAATAGTTGGAGAATTGGCACCAAAGGAAAGGGCTTCATTTTAGCCAGTCTTTCTTGCCCTAAAACCTGTCGCTTTGCTCCTTACTAGGTGTACAACAAGCACCCTATCCTCTAAATCATACCTCTAATGACCATGACCTTTATTCTTTTTAGCCAGTCTTTCGGCAAGAAAGGGAGTCATTTCAGCAAGTCCTGTGAAATAAAGGGATTCTTTTTGGGCTACACAAAGGGAGGGATGACTTAGTTCAGTTTAGTAGTTGTATAATTGTGGGCTAAGGAAAGAAAGGGATTACTCTTAGTCAGGAAGGAAGGAAGGAGAGACAAGGGGTCGCTTCGCTCTTTTGGCTAAGTATACACGCTTTGCTCCGCTCGCTTGGATCACATGACCTGCCTCATAGAGTCCTCTACTCGATCTCAGGGGAGGTCCCCTGAATCCCCCCTTTGGCTACACGGCTACACTTTGGTTCTTGGCTTTAGCTTTGGTTACACAAATAAAATAAAGGGACTCAATTTAGGCTAATAAAAGCAAGGGACTCATTTTAGCTTTGATACACCAATAAGGGCTTGAGCTTCGCTACTTAGGTTAGTGTACTCCTTTAGAAAGGGTCGCTTCGCTCCAGTTACTAGGTGTACTATACTTAGGTTCATTTAAAGGACACAAGGGAGACAAGGCATTTAGTTGGAAAACAACACCTACACAGCCCGCTCGTGGTGAAGGTCGGGTCTGTAAATGTAAATGTAATGGGGGTGAGATTAAATATGGCTAAGGGATAGAGCCAGTAGGTTAATTAGTTGTAATAAGTGACGACTTCAAAAATTATTTATATATGTAATAAAGCTCTGGTCTCTCTAGTTACCGAAATTAGACGAGGAAATAATTTAATACCAAAGTAAAGGATCGAAGAGAAATTCCCATCTTAAAAGGCACCAGGTGGGGGGGTAAAACTCCCATATCCACCATAGGATCTAGGCTTACTAACAGCGGGATACAATCCGGACACGCAAACAATGTTATCCTTCCTCACAGCGCATGCTATTGAACCAAACATTACATCCATGCTTCCTAACACCCTAGGGATCAAATCCTTCCTACTGGGCTATCAGACTAGCAGGGGGATGAAAATAGAAAAGCAGGCGATTTATTCCTTCCTAACAGCCAATAAAATCCACCCTACCTTCACAGGACATCCAGACACTACACCAACAAACAGTGCAAGGAATCATATCACGCACACAAACACCATCACTAGGCTTTCACTGCTGAAATGAGAGAAATATTTGCGGGGGTTTTATCCCACCATACAAGCTGGGCATGCTATGCAGACATACCACCAGGGAATACTACCTTACCACCAGGGTTATAGGTGTATCCCTCTATCTCCTTTCTTCCCCGCATTTATAGTCAAGAGTATCCATCCTCAGATTTATATCTCTAAATCCTCAGTTGTGAATTCAATCTCTCAGTGGTAGTATCAGTCAATGATTCAACAATCCATCAGTAGATAGCATTCCATCCTCTATTCATTGGTATATGTCATACGATCCGTGGCGTGGTGGATAGTGACTGCATTGCTTCCCGTGCTTGGTAGGAAGCATTTAATCTCCCTCCATCGGTGAGAACATGGTAGTTTATACATAAATGTTACTTATATGTGATACCCGGGATTCTACTAAATAAGGGAAATAACTAAAGAGTTCATAGGATTCCCTCCTAACTAAGTGCATTCATTCAGTTCGTGATCTAGGGCTAACATGGTCTAGGTCTTCCAGCGGATAGGTGATATAGCTGGTAAAATAAAGGGTAAAGGGTAAATACTGTACTGAGCAGGTAAGGACCTAGTAAAAGAGATCAAAGGACCTATACTGAACAGGACCTATCATCTTAATATTTCTTTCTATTTATTGTTTAATTATTTATTACTACAGCCCCACTACGATTCCACTTGTTAGAGACTACGACTACGCCCCCTACGATCGGAGTCTCGTTTCCGCTTCTGGGAAGGAGGGTTTAGCACTATAAATTCCGAAGCAAGCGAGTAGTTTGTTTGCTGTTGAACGCCCACGCAAGAATGCTCTATTTGAAGCCCTTCCCTTCCATCCGATGCAGTAAGTCTAAGGCAGGCATCCGTATCTATAGGTGGGTGGGCACTTCATTGGTATTTACTTTAGACTACTTACTAGCATTGGATTTATTGATGAAGTGGGTTGATCGCACGGGAACCCGGGGGATCCTTAGAACTGCCCTGGATTTAGGAACTACAGCCAGAACCTCAGGGAGGGATAATTCTAAATTATAAAAGAGAGAGAGGAGCCTTTTTTCGGGTGGAAATACAACATGCACCAGCCTTACATTACACTTTAGAACTGGGTAACACTATTACCTTCTGGGTATATGACTTGGATTTAATAGGAGCCTTGCCAATATTAGAAACCATCGCACCGCTAGGAATGAATAGACCTAATCTGCCTTTCAGTTAATGCCTCCACCACCTTATAGTTAACAACCACCATATGACCTAGACCTGTTAGCCCTATACCACTTGCTTGAGGAATTTATCCCTTTGGAGGTACAGCTATAGACTCGGGAGCAGATTAAACTACTTTACCTTTACTTAAATGTTTCTTATCATCTATTGCTTCAGCCAGGAATATAGGGTAGGCACTATTGCTATGAACCCTCTACCCTACTATCTTCCCTTTACTTCAGTGTTTCCACTAAATCCCCACCTTTCTATTTGACGCTGGGTGGTGGCCAAAGGGATTGGTGTATGCGACTAGTGAGTGTAACGTTGAATCCGGGTGTGGACGGCACGTCTTTATTCGGTGTGTGAAGCCCATACCATTTCCTTCCTAAGTAGCGGTAACCGTAAGGCTCAAATCGTAGTGGGAACCATTATATACGATCAAGAAAAAGACCGATCATTATTTGTTAGGTGTTCCGGTAATGTTATATAATTCCTATTTATGTTCCTGTAATTTCTATCGTGGAAATTGGTTCCTGTTCCTGTCATTTTCAAATTAATGAAGATATTTTGTGAGTTCTGCTGAGAGGAAAAAGAAGGAGCGGAGCCTTCGGCGAGCCTACAACAAATTGTAAAAACACTGGTTAGTCATACAAATGAGTCATTAATTAGTAATACCGATGATATATCCTTGTAACCGGTAAGGTGAGATCTAATTCCTTGTACCGGTCAATATAATTCTTCCTTGTACCGTTCCTTGTTCCCTTATTAACTGACCTCAATGTGGCATATTGTATTATAACTTCCCCAATGAGACCTTAACTGACCCTTACCTTCCACCCACGACGACAAGCGAAGCGATCAACCCCAACCAAGAAAACTCTGATCAGGGGTTTCAACCTATACTGCATCCTTTCCTTTTCTTTCCCCGATGTGACCATCCCTTACTTGACCATGCCTTACCTGACGCCTGATTTGCTTGACCTGACCTTATCAATTATTATTGGGATGAACGCTCTTAATCAAGGTGTGTAAACCTATGGATCCATCCGCCCACACAATAGGGCTTCTCGATGAAGGCTCCTAACCCAACCTGGGTCAATTATTGATCCTTCCTTCAACGACAGGCTATATTGATGAACGCTCCTTCCTCAAAGGCAACCTGTTACAATTGATTCCCGGCCTTCGCTCCTTTTTTTGTATGTTGCTCCTGTGTCTATGTTACCGTTGTTCGTTCCTGATGGGGGTGTTATGCGGGCAGTAGCGAGCAGGGGCGTAAGGGACGGGGTCGGTACGAGAGGGAAGGGAACTTTGAACTGGCATGGGTATTAACCCTGCAATATGAACACCAAGGTCTCCTAGGTAAGAGACAGGTCTAGGAAGCGGATCCATTTGTTTGGTACGTTTTCGTTATAGCGTATAAACTTTGTGAAGCACATCCGATGAATATCATAATCAAGTGGGGAGAGTTGAGAGTTCAAAGAGTACATATATACAGGCATAAAGGCCATTTAACATTGACTTAAATAGAAAAATTGAAGGATTATTTTCATTTGTATATGCTACCTGATGATGAATTATTGTAATAACGAGATCCCGCCTTATATGTTTAAGCATTTTTAGGATCAGTCAAAGTAAAGAGAGTTTTGATTGATTGTGGTGCGGGATTTAATATATTATCATCTGAAGCAATTAATAATCTTGGGTTTTCAAAATAGAAAGGCAACAAGGAAGACTTGCTGGGGATATTACAGTGTAGAGTCAGCACCGGCAGTAACAATATATATCCCACTCACTATAGGACCAAAGACAGTGATTACACCATTATATGTTATGGATAAGAATCTGGGATGTAATATGTTGCTAGGAAAGCCATGGATTCATAGAGCAAAGGCAGTACCCTCTACATTGTTTAGACAAGTCAAAATAGATGATGAAGAGAGTAAGAAGGTATGGATAGTACAGGCTGACCCAAATCCCTATAAACTAGCCTAACAATCAAACAAAGCAGCTGCAATGATAAATCTGGTTCCATCTTGAAATAGACATCCAAAAGAGCATTTTCATTATGAAGAGGTTACAAGAGGGGTCAAGTGAAGAAGATATAAAGGAAGAGTCAAATGATGACCAACCTAGTAAAGATACAAAAGATCAAGGGACAACAGAGAGTGAAGATAAAGTGGATAGATATGAAGAAAGAGAGGTAAGAGCAATATCAATAGATACATATGCTGATCGGCCTTCTAGTTCAATAATTCAATTTGATCCACCTAAAGTGAAATATGAAGATCTTTAAATGGGATAAATAAGGATGTTAAGCCATGATAATGATAAAAAGACCGGGAAGTTAGTCCCAAAGTATAATACTCAAGTATATGATCAAGACATTGAATTAGGGTTGAATGCTTTATTTGAGGAAAGGATTTACAAGGCTACTCTAATAGTTAAAGATGATGAACGAGCTCCTCCCCCCCACCAGAGTGTATAGATTGTTGTGATACAGATGATTATTTAAACAGATTCCTGGCCCCCTTATAGTATAAAGGCAACATCTTTTAAAACAAGGATGAAGATAAATCACATTATTATTTTGGACTTACAGCATGCAATATAGAAGAAGGGTTCTAAAAGAAAATATATAAAGCAAATGGTGATGATTTACCCCCAGCACCTGAGACATATGAGGATGGGAATCATCTTGAAATAGAAGATACAGTTGAGATAGATATTGGAACAGAAACACAGCCAAGGATTCTACCACTTTGGAGCAAGTCTGAATGAAAAAGCAAAAATAATAAATGACTAAGCTATTGCAAGAGTATAAAGATGTGTTTGCTTGGGATTACAAGGGCATGCCGAGGTTAGATGAGGATTTAGTGGTGCACAATTTGGTGACCAACCCTAGGGCAAAGCCAGTAAAGCAAAAGCTAAGGAGGCAAAAGCCAGAAATCAATGAGGATATATCTAAATAAATACAGAAGTTGTATAATGCAGGATTTCTAAAGCCAGTGGATTCTCCCTAATAAAGGTGATAGTCACAGCAGTATTCCTATGATTCTACTAGTTATATTGAACACATACTTGTTTCCTTTGTATTCAACCTCATGAATAAGCAACATTATCTCTGTAATAAAAGTGCTTGGGTTTCATGTATATTAAAGCAAGCTCATAAGCACCAAGATAAGTGTAATTACTAGTAGTATTGATTCCATACATGTTCAGAGCTATTACCATACCTGGAGTACTGTTCTGTATTCACTGTTTCAGATTGGTCTAACTTATCCTGTTTATTAGGTCAAATAAGCAAATATAAACATAATACACCATAGTTTCCATTAGATACACTGTATAGATAGAGTGCAGTATTACCCTTACACCTTACAACCTTGGCATTACGTGTTCCCACTGATACCGGACATGGACAGATAGTGACACTGCCCTCGATCCTTAAACTACGCCTTGGGAACTTAGGGCCCTCTGCCTCATACCTACAGCCTTTCGGTGGGATGGGAATATACTTTGGAACCTGTGCCTCTGACCTCACCCTTGGAACTCTACTGACACTCCTTTGGAAACTCCAGCTACTCCTTGGGACCTTCCTTTTTACCTTACACTCCTTGGGAACATACTTGGGAACCTATGCCCTACTGCCTTTGTTGGCGTGGGAATCTACTTTGAAACCTATGCATCAGACCTCCCCCTTTGGACCGCTTCCTGACACTCATTTGGACCGCCTCTTCAACCTACTACTTGGGAAACTACCACTCCATGCTGCCTATGAACGAACCTTTATTTACGACCCCCTTGCCCCTACCCCCCTTGCTTTCTGACCTCACCTTGACTCCCTTACCCTCTCAACTCACCTAGCAATCATTATACCTACTCTTGTTCCTACCGCGGTATGTTCGCCATTGTCAGTTCACATTCAGTTCGACATAGTCTGCCAGCCGCACCAGAACTGAACGGCTTCGCGCCTCCCCCTATATCCTGTAATAGTGGATGCTTCACATGACACATACAGGCTTGAAGTGTTACCGAAGGTGTGGTGTGGTGGCCGATGTGAACCAGTGTTAGGTAGGTAGTGCCTTGCTTATTGTGTTTGGATATGCACGTATATAATGCAATCATTGGAATAGACTTTGAAACCTCATACTCATCCAGCCTTGGGACTATGGGAACCTCCTCCAGCCTCCATACAGCCTTTGCCCCTGATTCATTCATCCTCTATCTCTACTCTAACCTCTCCTCCCTCCTTACTACCCTTCCTACCCTTACTCTCCTAGTTTTTACTCTTTACAGGGGTACTCGAAACCTTATTTATACACCTTATTTATAGCCTTTTTAGCATAGTGGGGGTTATTATGGGACAGATATGAGAAGAATAGGTTGTGGCACCAAAGGAGACTCTGGATTGGGTACTATGGGCATTGGAAGTAATACTGGAGGCCTCAACTGTAGGCATAGCCTCAGGCACAGGGATTGGCTCTGGATCTCGCTTAGACACAGGTATAGGCACAAGTACGGGATCAGGCAAGGACTCAGGCACAGGTTCAGGGTCCAGGGGAAACAGGGGGAAGGTAATATAGGTGGATACTGATGGCCACCCACCTGTTCCACTAATTCAGAAAGATTCCCCATCCCGTTGGGTCATTATAGGCCACCTTTATGTACTAAATTTACCATCTCGATGGACCAGGTTCACGTTATTCTCTCTCTCTATCATCCCGCAACGCCAGAACCTACCAAGATGGTAAATGCAAGAATAAGAAAAGGTGGATTATGGTAAGTAGCTGGTAATATATATTTCATCTGACCTAATGAGAACCGTTCAGTATGCAAAGGTTTAGATAAACAAGGTGAATTAGAACTACAACCCTAATTAGACTAGTATTTTTATATAAGTGAAAAAGATGCTTTAGTGTGTTTACTCTGAGTAAGCTATGGAAAACATAGACCCTAATAACTATGATACTTGCTTCATGTTCATACTAGTTACATCTCTGCTGTATTATGTAAGTGTACTCTATGCACTAAATCCAACAAGCCTAAATAACGTATCAGTGTAATCATTGAGCTAATACAATAATCATAAAGGTCTACTCAGTTATCAAACGGAATAACCTAATCCGACCGGAGCAACTAAAGCGAACTAGAGGAGGGAGAGCAGTTGAAGTAACCCTTTATAGTGCCTGTTTAATATGGAAGCGAAGGTTTACATCAAGTCATACCAAGGCAAGGTAGATGAATTAAAGAAGAATCACTGGCTATTGTATATATATATTGCATTTCTTATGTTCCCCTTACATTTTAATGATGGCAAGATCATAATATAGAATAATTATATCACGCATTATTTTGAAGATTCCGTTTATGGTTGATCCTTTACTAATAGTCGGTCTTCATGGATGTCAGTCATTTTGGAAACCTTTATTTATATATTCTAGTTTAGTGGAATAGGTGGTGGTTGAGGCAATTTATTTATTTATGCTGACGGGACTCACTATTGTTTTGACCAATTAGACTCCGGTTTTCTTCATAGATATCTATATATAGTTGAGGCTGCTAACTGCCCCGACTGGATAGTTTAAGCTTTCTTTAGAGTGATCTCACGCCCAACCTATGGCCCAAGCTGTGAATGTTTAAGGAGGAAGTAAGCCCACCCTGTGTAGACATAAGGGGACAGTGACAATCCGGCAGGCTGACAATTGGATGAATGGAAATGGAAGTTAGTAGAAACGGTCTTTATGATTTCGAGTTATATAAAGACACCGATCGCCCACTTAGCTTATTTAAGGGAGTAACCACGTGCACTTGCGTTTGTTAAGCCAATAAGTGATGCAACAAATGAATTTAATGAAATAGAAACGAAAAATCCTCTGTTTCTTTGTCTCCGCTTAAAACTTAGGGACTTCTATTATATTTCTGGGTGGTCAGTTGTTTATGAATCGACCAGGAATGGCAGAGAAAGTATAAAAGAGCCCTAATCTCAAAATTACCTTTTTCGTCTGAAGGATTAAGAACCCATCCATATTGGCAAATATGATTTTTTGGGGACTCTTTAAATAAACTTATGAGACCAGCCTAGTCTTTTTGTGCAAGATAAAAAAGGTACCAGTATAGCTGACACGGTCCCCTGTAGCAAATATTGATTGTGTTGCTAGGGGGTTTAACAATAATCTCATATGCCAAGAAATTGAGTATATCATAAGAGAAGGTGGAACAGTTTGCGTCTGCCGCCGGATCAGTGAGTTCCGGACAAGTCTCACAACTTTGTTACTAAACAATAGAAATTTATAGAAATAATATTGCATCATGGAGCCAAAGGCACAGCTTCCTGCAAGGAGGGAAAGAATGCCTGCTTGTGCTCCAACTTTGAGATTTCTATCTATCTCATATATAGTAAGCCTTAACCACGTTCTTTGTTGCACCGATTAGCGAGGTGCTTACAACCCAGTATGGGGGAGATGTTGTCATGTTTGTCACATTTGTCACGTTATGTAACGTAACGTTCCCATGTTGGCTCATAACTTATCAAAATAAAATTTAATTAAAAAAATTCATGTCGGCTCATAAAATACAAAAAAATAAAAACAACATAGATCCATATTAAACCCAGATCAATTAAGAACCTAGAGGGATCCAATTTCTTGGTGTAAAAAGATTAAAAAAATTTACACCTCAAGAAATTGGATCCCTCTTGGTGCTTAATAGAACCGGGTTTAAGATGGATCTATGCTAGTTTAGCTTTAGCCCGTCTCGAGGGAATATCAGAATCTTTAACCACTGCTATAACGGTTTTTGAATGAGGACTACACCCTCTCTTCAGGTCCTTTTCTAGACCTGGATATTTGAGGTGTTCTCATTTTCTTCCTGTGCAAAAATTGCCCTCTCTGCTTGCTACTTACTGGAAGGATACTCTTAATCCTCTTTCTGTCCACTATTTATTTACTTTCCTGTCCATTAGCGAATTCTTAGTGGTCCTTCTCATTTTCCTCATCACTATCCTTCCATCGAGAGAGTCTGTTAGCCTCTCTCTTTGTCTGATTGAAGCCATGATTCCTTAACCACTTATGTTCTCTTTGGTTATGAATTGTTATTTAATTCATACTATCTGCATTGCTAGATTAATACAGACCTTTAGGTTACAGGCCTAAGTTCATCATGTCCCCAAGATACAGTCCAAGTAGGGAAACTAAAAATTTTGAGTGCTTATAAGAGGTTTTGAAGATCTGAAATCTTACTGGGCATGTGTAATTTGAGGGGCCTACCAGTCAGGTCATTTCAGTAGGTCTGCTACAACAAAAGACCAAAAGTCTAAGCTTCCAAATTCAGTCATGACATTATCTTCCAGTTTTTCATCTTCAAAGCATCTTTGGTTTGAATGCTTTTGCAAACTTTGTAGCTTATTTTAGCAAACCCACCTCTCACATGAACTCTTTTAGTTTTGTTGTTCAGGATTTCTTAACCTGCATGAGTCAACCTTCCATTATTTATGTACAACTTGTTCCTATTCTTACCTGTATTGGGGTATCTTTTCAAGTCATAGAAATGTGCTTTATTGAGAAATTATCTCTACAGTTGATATATATAATCCTTGTTTTAAGCTCAAGTACCCATACCTGTTTCAGTTTTTAGTTGTGCATCAAAGCCAAATGAGCATTTAACACGGGTAATCCTTAATATCTCAATATATTGAGAATAAATCTGTCCAGGTTATGCTTCTAACAATCATTATTTGACATTACTGTTAAATAGAGCTAAGAGCATACCTTAGTATACCCCTTTCTAAGAGATCTCTAGCAGTGAGACCGGTAAAATATTGCTGTGCAATATTTTTTGTGGACATGTTTTTATGTAATTGCAACCCAGAACTGTATTCCTTATTTTGTGCATAGATAATATATAACATAACACATGGTAACTATTGTCTTCACTGTTGCTAATATAGGTGTACACAAACACTATTTCACTATTGCTATATTGTTCTTCACTACTTCAATTTGATCTTTTGGTGTGGACTTACATCTACAAGTACAAAGATTAATGTGTTCTTCACAACTTGGTATGGGCTTACATTTACAATTACATTTACAAGTACAATATTAAGGTTAAGGTTCAATATAATTACTTTAGTGTTCTTTTTTTCCTGGCTTAGGAGAAGTCAACTTTTTCTCCTAGAATGTTTCTCAAAATGTAGAGTGATCTGTGCAAAATTTTATGTTGAGGACCAGTAAAATATAGAGTGATCTGTGCAATATTTTTTGTGGACATGCTGTTTCTATGTAATTGCAACCCAGAACTGTCTTCCCTATTTTGTCTCTACACAATATATAGCATAACACATGGTAACTACTGTCTTCACTGTTGCTAATACACACACAGACAAACACTCTCTAAGTTCTTCAGTATTGCTATTTTGTTCTCCACTACTCCAGTTTGATCTTTTCGTGTGGACTTACATTTACAAATACAAAGATTAACTTGTTCTTCCCTACTCTGGTTTAATCTTTTGGTGTTGACTTACATTTACAAGTACAAAGATTAACTTGTTCTTCACTACTCCAGTTTAATATTTTGTTGTGGACTTAACATTTACATGTACACATATTAAGGTTAAGGTTCAATATAATTATTTGAGTGCCCTTTATTTCCTTGATTTGGAAAAGTCAAACTTTTTCCTCCTATAATATTTCTCAAAATGATCAAGTTTATCCAAATAAAAACACTTGTCTTTGTTAAAAAAGATGGAGTTGTTTGTATCTAAATCTTTGTACTCGGTGCTGTCATGCCTTTGATTTTCTCATGTATCCTTGTTGGACAAATCTTTGTTTTCTTTGGATCTTCTGTTTTGCTGCAAAAACATGCTCAAAATCACCATCTTTATCATAGAGCTTATTTCGTTGCTCCTGCAAAAGTAACCCTCCTAGTTCATCAAATATTAAGGGATTAGTTCTTGTCGATAGACTTGAACTTATTACAAACACTTGAGATTGAGGGAAACTGTTTAGTGTTATAGAGATAAGATCACCACTTCCAATATCATCACCTACAACAATTAACTGACCTCTTATATTTTCGTGTTTAGTGGGGTGATCTGTGATTGTCACCTTCTGCCATCCTCAAACTATCAAATACTCTTTTAAATAGAGAATCTTGGTTCCACAAGAAAGGCTAGTATAAGGCCTTCAATGCATCCTAAGCTTCTTAGGAGGTATTTGCATCTTGCGCGTTGAATGATGTCATCTCAAAGTGAGATGCAAAATATTGTCAGAGCTTATCAAAAGTACTTGATTCAAAAACTATAGAAAATGATAATTTTATAGGTATGCAACCAAATAATAGGAAAGATCACTAGAGATAGAAGCTTCTGTGTGTTTGAATAGTTATCCATTTAGATTCATTAAACAGTAGCACTAGGAAAATGACATAATGATAGTATTATTCATCTCAAGCACACCGCACATAAGATATTGGAAAGTTTAAATGTCATTTAGCTTAAATTTGTCCAAAATTTATGAGCCCGGAAGGAAATAAATGGTTTTCAAAGTCTTGAAACAGATTAGGCCCAAAGACTAACAAAACCAACAAAAAACCAGAGAGAAATCTTTGAGCAATCAATTGAAAGTGTGATAGGAACACGTTGTTCGTCCAGGGACAAGATCTGGAACATGCACATATAGTGAAACAAAAGAAATAAGAGAATGGAAGAGGAAAAAGGATAGATAGAACACACTGAAAAGGAGACAAGAAGGGACAAGTTGACTCTTATAGCAACAACGCTTGAGGCAAATATCCTCACTCAATAGAAACTCCATATTTTATATGATTGTCTTCGAGAAAATGTCATAATTTTCAAGATCATTGAGCTGCCTTTAACCACTTCTTTGTCCCTGTTGAGGTGTCAATTGCTATTGCAAAGCCTGGAAGTATTCTCTGACTTTGGCCATGTCATTAGTAACTGCAACTATGACATGTGCCCTCAATTTGGACAATTTGTCTTACATATCCAGAATCATATCCATTTCTCTTTGAGGAAGACTCGCTAATTTGTCTAAGATAGTGCCTTTGTAGAAGACAAGTGTGAAGGTCTGCTTTGCTGAGATTTTATTCTATGCTAAGCTTTCTCAAGGTTTTTAAATTCTGCCCTTCTCTTAGAAACTAGCTAGCAAGTATTGGAGACTGGTTTTACAAGAAGGATTATCCTACATTTGAGTATAAGGAGATCATTTTGTTGAATTGTGATAAAACTGAATCTTTGTCTTTAGTCATCTCTTTTAACGCTTGGATAATCCTCTGGGTAACCAGTATCTTATCTATAAGAATGACATGCATCCCTAACTTGAGGAGTAGTAGGAAAGTTCATTGTGTGTCTCTGTGGTTATGTAATCTTTCTCATCCATAAAAGAAAGCTTTCATATAACTATTGAAACGAAACTATATTTCTGCTAATGTCTTCTGAAAAAAATTCATAGTGATATAGATGTTATGGCTTATACCAGTTAGATGATAAATCAGATTCCACTGTTCAGGATTGGATAGAGAGTCTTTCTCATCTTCCACTTCATCTATCAATTCATCAATGGACTGGCATATGCATTAGTTTATTCATATTGGACCTGTACAACATGTCAGTTTCTTGTGAAAGTGCTATTGTTTAAATAAGCTGTACAGAGATAGGGGAAGACCTGAGGGCATCCTTGTATGCTTTTGATTCAGACTCAAATTCACTAACTCTTTGAAGCAGCTTCCTTTTTTCTTGTATTTTCCCTTGCATTTTATCCCCAACAATTCCATACAAAGTAGGGAGAAATTCAAACTTTTTATAGGGGTCATGTTGCTTACATCTATCCTCTGCCGGGCAAAATTGGAATCTATGGCTTTAATTTGAGATTCGAGTTTTGGTGCTTTCGGAGTTGTGAATCTGATTATAACATAATTTTGATTCTTCTTGTATTTTAAAAAGGTTTGTTGGCATTTCGGTTTTTCATTTTTTACCCTCCAGAAACTGATTAATCCATTCCTTATTAATTGCCCTTCTTGGGTTTTTCCTTGGAAGGATTTTTTCAAGCACACCAATACATACTTTTTGACTAATCCCTTCTTGACCTGATGTTTAGGTGCATCATTTTTTTCATTCATGTCTTGTGACACCCTTTCTTGGACATCCATACACTGAGTTTCGAGGCATCCTTACACTGAGTTTTGAAATGCCATATTCATGTAATTAATCATTTTCCTACCACGGATTCCTGGAAATTCAAGGGTTACCTCTGTTGACAGACACCTTTGAAAAATTTATTCCTTACAAATTTTTAGCATAAGATACATGTTCTTTGTCACTTGGCATGTCCCTGAAAACAAAGAGCTTTTTAATATAATTTTCAATACTTTTTAGAATCTTATCAACCTGAAAATGGAGGGCAAATTTCAAAGCCTTACCTAGACAAGGGTAGATAGAGAACCAAGGAGGTTGGATCAAACCTTGAAATGAGGTTTCAGAAGTAATTCTGACCTCCCCCAAAACTAGTGTCCCTCTTCCATCAGTCTTTGTTCCTGTCCTCAAATCCTCAGAATCCTCAATGGTCAACTCTTCGAACAAGGATATACGATATAGCTTTTTGTCGATGTACTATCCAGTAACTTATCAAATCTCAACTCCAGCTAACTTATCAAATCTCAACTGGTCTGCCAAAGTCCTTTGCATCTTTAAAATAAAGCAGAATTTCAAAATCTTTTTAGAGAAATATTAATTAGATTTTGAAAAAACCTTCACCACTGGAGAAATGCCATTTTTTATAACTCACTGATTTCTTCGTAACCTATTTCCCTCTCTTTTTGACACCCTAATTGTTTAGTCTTTTTTTCCAAGGCAAACCTTATGGGGAAGCCCAAAAGATGCTTCACCACATTTTTGGATGGCATTCCTAGTAACCCTGTTGGCGTAGACCATTAAAAAATCACGAAATTTGTGCACTAACTTCACTAGCAGATTTCGTCAAACACTTAGTACACTTTGATATTAGTCTTTAACATGCATAAAAAACAACCACAATTCACTGGCATAAATCTTAATGTGACTGGTGTCAAGTGTGTTTTATATTGTTTGTAAATATGATATTAATGGTTTTGTCATTTTGCAGGGAACATAATAACGATACTTTAATCGAATGTGCAATGGCCCACGTGAAATGTCACGAATTTGCTGCTCATTATGGTTCACGTTTGAGCTCTTCAAGCAGCAGGATCCTATTACAGAGCATACCAGGTCTGCTTCTGGTATCGTCATTATTTTAGTAATATTTTTTTCCCATCTGAATGCCGGTGTTAGGAAAGTGGGAAAAAAAACATAAATTTTCAACTCTTCCTTGCAGGAACAAAGCTATATCGAGAGAGACTAGTGAAGGCCCTTGCGCATCATTTGCAAGTGCCATTGTTAATTCTTGACATTAGCGTTCTTGCTCCTCATGTATGTATCTTGAAACATATCCATATTTTGTATGGCATTTCGTTGTTCCATATGTTTTTTTGACAATTTTCATTTGCTCTAAATGGCTCTTTTTCCTTGTTTTTTGTTTGGTTAATGTATATGCTTTGTACGGATTTAAAGATGACATTTTGAACTCGAAATGAGGTAGAAACTCTTTCCGAGTGGAGGGTTTTGAGGCGTAGGGTTAGAGACAATAGAAGAAATAAAGACCACAATTTACATCAACATAAAAACATTGGTTATTAACATTTATACTCCCCTTCAACGACCCCATCACTATGACAAATCCCTTTTTTTTTGGCTTGAGCTGCCCATCCAGGGAATCAACATGGCCTTTGAAATTCTGATATTGGACAATGAACCACATTAAAATTTAATTTTACCAACCACTGTTGCAGTGTCTGCTAATGGTGAGATTGGATTCCGAAAATCATTTGCAGCAACATGTGTATTGTAGAAGTTGACATGCCCTCAAGCAATATGAAAGGTGGACATCACACATTCCCTGTCAATGTGTCCCTGGGGGTTAGAGTGATGCCCCCTGCATTCTTCACATTACGGTGGGGAATGTTCAGTCACTTCAATGATGACACCACGTACTGTGAATGTTTGAATAGGTATTCTTTACAGTTGGGAGACATTACCCATATCTCAGGAATGCCAAATGACTAGAAACACATTTTAGAAACATACTTTTTCATTTATATGAATAAAAGGTGGTATGAGAATGTCTTTAAAGATAACTTGTTTTTTTCCAAGGAAAACCTCGCAGGAATCCCAAGGGATACTTCCTCACATTCATGGATGGCATCCCTAGTAAACTTGTTGGCATAGACTAGTGTTTCTCAACTGTGTGGATTTGAACTGGTTTCCTGCCAACACCAAACTAGCCAAATACACAGCGATGTGACAACAATTGGTTGAACTAACACCTTGGGCTTCAAAGTTTACTCATTTATGGAAAGACTGAAAATTATTTCCGATACAAAAATGATTGCTTGGTTTGAATCCCTTTAAATGTAGAAGTATCTAACTTGAATTTGAGCTGGTGCAGAAATGAAAAATACTAGGAGAAACAATATAATTATTAATGCCATAAAAACTATACACCTGATCACAGAGATCAATCTATTGTGAGATAGGTACAAATCCCTGTATTGCATCAAATATGTGATATCTGCATGTACCAAAGGCAGACAAGAGAATGGGTATAGTAGATATTAACGGGAAGAGAGTCAGTTCTACAACTCTTATGCTTCTTGGAGCATAAGCTGAGAATAATTTATAAAACATTTTTGTAGTGAAGGGTGCATATTACATCCCATATGGGGAGATGGGTAATGTAATATGACAATGATGTGGCATAAGTCAGCTTAATATATATCTATTTTGCAAGGAAAACCTCATGGATCTCCCCAGTCCCCACTCCCAGCTCCTGCAATATCCAGATGGAGGGAAACTCAACTGCCAACCACAATAGCAGCTTGTAACCTAACAGGACTCAACCAGATTCAAACCTCAGAAATTGAGACCTCACAGCAAAGTCTTCCTTGAAACGGTCCTTTCAAACTAATTGAGCTAACCCACTGGGTTAAGTCGGCTATATATATATATATTCAATTTAAAATTATAAAAAAAAATTTACTTATATATATCTTTGCAACTACCCAAACATAATAGGATTAATAACATTTTATATAGTTAATTAAACAAAACTACTACTACATGTTCATAGACGGATTTGAATTCAGGGCATTTGCAGCTTTGGAGGACATTTGGATTTGATAGACAAGAATCGACAAGTTCATGGCTACCTTCTCAGAACATTTTATTGAATCATACTGCACTGTATGGAGAGGTCAAATACAACTACTAGTCAAAAACAACTAGTTTAGATCCATCTTTACCCCAGTATAAGTACTGAATGAAGGTGAGTTCATTAAATTTTTTATGATTTCTTGCGTTTCCTTTCATTTTCATTGGATTAGTATAATCTTGTAATGCTTTTATGGTTATGGTGTTTAGCAATTTTGAAGTATACCCTATGGATCTAGTATATGATCAATGTTAATTATCTGTAAACGAGGGACTTAAATCCCAATTTCTTTACCAACATAGATCCTATGTGAAATTAATTATGTAGATTTTTGTGGTTAGACATCTTTGGGGTCTCTTCAAATAGCTCCAAAAGTTAGAAGGAGCTCTAGGCTTATTATGGTAGATTTTTGTGCTTATCAATGTGTTTTGAAAAATAAATTGGATTTTAAGCATGGTTGCCTATCAATATTAGTGTCTTTTCTTAGAATTACAAATGATGCAATCTAGATGTTCATATTCTCCTCTCCCCAATTCTGAAAGGGTTCTAGCTCAATGGAAGAGCGCCTGCCTTACAAGCAGGAGGTTGGTGGTTCGATTCCTCCATGCCCTATCGATATTGCAATATTGGTATTTTTAATAAAATATATTTTATTATGATTTATTATGGCTATATAGGGGGTTTCAAACCGTCTTTGCATGTTGCTACGACGAGGGTTCTAAACCGCCTTCATATGTCACTACGAGGGGGGTTCTAAGCCACCTTCATATGTCATTAGGAGGGGGGCTTCGAAATTGCCCTTGTATGTTATAACGAGGGGGGTTTAGAACCACCCTTGTAGGTACCTACGAGGGGGGTTTGTAACCGCCCCCAAAGGTTTGTTATAAGGACTTTTAGAGGGCGTTCTGAACCGCCCTCATAGGTGTCTACAAGGGGGGTTTACAACTGCCCCTAAAAGTCACTTTTAGGCGGGGTTCCAAACTGCTCTTATAAGTCTCTACAAGGGGGGTTTCAAACTGCCTCTATAGGCCTCTACGAGGGGGGTTCAAAACCGCTCCTATAAGCCTCTACGAGGGGGGTTCTAAACCACCCCTATAGGCCTCTACAAGGGGGTTTCCAAACCGCCCCTATAGAACTATACGAGGGGGGTTCACAACCGCCCCTATAGGCCTCTACGAGGGGGGTTCCAAACCGCCCTTGTAGGTTTGTATGAGGGGACTTATGAGGGGGGTTCACAACCGCCCTCGTAGGTCTCTATGAAGGGGATTCCAAACCGCCCCCATAGGTCTCTATGAAGGGGTCTAAGAAGGGGGTTTAAAACCCCCTCTGTAGACCTCCACGAGGGGGGTCACAAACCGCCCCCAAAAGCCACTTTTGGGGGCGGTTCCAATCTCATCAAAAACCGCCCTTAAAGGGGAAATATTTTAACATCAGTGCCTATAGGGGCAGTTTTTCCAAAACCACCCCCAAAGCCAAAACCCCCCCCATAGGTCACTTTGGGGGCGGAAGACAACCCCCCCTAAAGGCCAAAAATGTAGTAGTGAAGGGACTAACGGTGACGACCGGATGTAAAGGAGCAGGGTGCGAGCGCATGTTCCGAGCAAACACCTGGCAAGGGTGACATCTCTTCACAGCATTTACACAATCTTTGAAGATCGTAGACCAAAAATAGCCTGCTTGCAAGATACGTTGGGTTGTCGCAAGCCCGGATAAATGACCACCACACGCTCCGTTGTGGCAATCATTAAGCACTAACTCCGCTTCTTCATGAGGTAAGCAACGACGGAGAATAGAGTCTTTTCCTCGATGATACAAAGTTTCATCGATGATGACATAATCTTTAGCGTAATGTGTCACACGCCCTCGCTCATCTCGCGAATAGTGCGAAGGGAACTTCAGAGTTTGGATATATATAATGATATCCCCATACCAAGGGTCCGTTGACGAGATAAGAAATAAATGTTCATCCACAAATGAGTCTTCATGGACTACTTCCTCATCAAGTCTTGGGAAATCCATCATCAATTCTGTGAAAACCAAGGACTTCACCGACTTCGCTGAAGCAAAATCAAGATCAAACTCCTGAAGGATGACAATCCATTTATTATATTTCCCCCCAATTATGCGTCGTGAGAGCACAAATTGAAATGGATTGACATGCGCTATAACGGTGGTCTTCCTAAGCAAAATATAATGTCGTAATCGTTGGACTGCATGAACACTCGCAAGGGCCAATTTCTCAACGTGAGAGTATCTCAGCTCAACATCTATGAGATTTCTACTAAGATAATAGATAGCATGCTCCTGAAGCACATCATCCGCTTGAACTAAGACCATACCAATCGTCTCTTGAGACGTGGCCACATAAAGCAAAAAATCTCTTGCAAAGTCGGGTGGACTAAGCAGAGGGGCCGACACCAAGGCTTTCTTCAAAGCATTGAAGGACTGCTGGGCTCGCTCATCCCAGATAAAAGGGGTGTCCTTCTTCAATAACCGTGCGAAACCCTTAGTAATATTGGCATAATTCACGATAAAGCGACGTAAGAAAGTGGCTCTTCCTTGGAGGCTCTGAAGTTGAATCAAGTTACGCAGGGGAGACAATCGAAGTATTGCCTCAACCTTTAAAGGATCGACTCTAATACCATCTTTGGAAACTACAAACCCTAGAAGGCGACTTGTTTTCACGACAAAGATGCACTTGTTGGGATTCAAACGAATCTTATAGCACTGGCATCTTTCAAAAATAAGGCGGAGGTGACTGGGGTGATCAACTCTCTTACGAGAGTGACCAGCAAGATCATCCAGATAAGCCTCCACTATGTGCTTAAGGTCATGAAAGGCGTAGGTCATGGCACGTTGAAAAGTAGCTCCGGCGTTTTTAAGGCCGAAGGGCATCTTTCGGTATGCAAAGGTACCCCAAGGACATATAAATGCGGTCTTATGTTGATACTCGGGTTTAATCTGGATTTGATTGTAACCTAAAAAACCGTCCATAAATGAAAACACTTCGCTTCCTGCACAAGCATCCAAGATTTGATCTATGAATGGAGTGGGAAAGTTATCCTTAGAACATGCTCGGTTCAGATCTCTAAAATCGGTACATACATGGATGGTTCCCTGCTTCTTATCCACAGAAACGGGATTGGATACACATTCAGTAAGAGTAACCAGGTAGATGAAACCAGCTTTGAGCAACTTCTCTACCTCTGCCTTAATCGCGGCTGCCTTCCTACGATTCATAGCACGAAGACGTTGCCGAACAGGCTTAACATTTGGATAAGTCTTAATTTCGTGTTCGACAATACTAGGGTCTATTCCTGGCATCTCCTCATAAGACGAGGCGAAAACATCCCGAAATTCTTTGAAAAGCTCGATGTAAATGCGGTTCTCCTCGGGGGAACAATCAGCACCGATGTAAACGTTCTCAATCTTTTCGGGAGTGCGAGAGATGTTGATCGGAATGGTTGGGGAAATGTTAGCCATATTCCCCTCCGCGTAAATCCCATGTGAATCTAAAGGAGCCACAGGGTGACCAACCTTCTCGGCAAGAGTCGATCGAAACTCTTCCTGCTCAATAAGGTCAAGGTTGGGAAGAAAATAAGATCGATGATGAAGATCTTCCCAAGGCTTATCACTACCATACATGGTCTCCATGATGGCTTCATCCGAAGGAAAAGTACCATCAAGGCAATCATGCGAGTAAGAGTCGTCGACTGCCCACGCAGGCAACATAACGGGATCTTCCTCTTCTGTCCGTGAAGAGGAGAGATCCGGTTCTACAGTGGCTTGTTGAATCTCACGGTAGGCAAGCTCAACTGCAAACAATGGCATGGTCATCCCGATGTGCGCAATGCTTCCAGATGAGGAACTCGTGGAAGGTAAATTCCATGAATCATTAAAAAATGACGTCTAGAATGGTACATTATGTAATGAGGAAGGCGCACTATCGGAAACGATTCCTATAAAGGAGATTGGTGCAACAAAGTTGAAAGATCCCATCAAAGAGGAATACAATCCTACACCAATATTCCCAGTTGCCGGCTGAGAATTTTCGATCTGAGGAACTTCCTACCTGGGGATAAAATGGTATTGGAACTAGTAAAATCGCGCTGATCGACTGTCACAATCTTGCCTTCATGGGGAAACAGATAACTCTAAACAGAGAGGAAACAATCGCTTTCATAGCATAGATCCAATTCCGGCCCAGTAAAAGGTTGTAGTCGATGGGTGCATCAACCACCTCGACTTCGATTGGCACGGTCTTCCCACCCAAGTGGACCTCAAGGGAGGGGATAATACCATGCGATCTGAACGAACGACCATCAAATGCAGTCAACATGGTCATAGACTTCGATAAAGGAGGGGAACCTAGAGCCTTCCAACAAGCCAATGACATTACCGATGTGGAAGCACCTTCATCAACCACGGTACGTTTAACGATCTTTTGTAGGCACCTAACATGGACTTGGAAAGCCACATGATAGGACAACCGAGGCTGGACATCAGTGGTATCAAACTTGATAATACTAGGACTAAACTGATCCTGGACTCCGAAAGCACATAAAAGGGCGGTCCTTTGAGAAGGACAAGCTTGGAGAACCTCAAGAGCTGACATGACACACAGAGTCTGGCCCAGATCTTCTACAATGGAGTAGTTATGGGTGGCTCGAGCATTGGGATTGTGCGTCGAGCACTTAAGAACACCTTTCGGTATCCACGGCATAGAATTAGGTTTCTTGATATACAAAGGGGTCTCAGGTGGAGGGGGCTCATTCCCCATCGAAGGTTGTGGAACTCCATAGTCACAAGAGCGAGTAGCAACACTAACCTCCGATTTGACCATGTTAACGCATTAGTAGCCACCGGCAGGGGTAGAGGACGTCGAAGCTTCATAAGTCCCACTACCGACGACCGAAGCACCCGAAGCCATGTTTTGGTGATGAGGAAGGGGATCCTTCAGCGCAGCTAGGCCCTGTGCAATGTGCTTCGCAGCTTCTTCAAGACGAGGACACAAATGTGTAAGGTGATCTTCTGTGCAAAGCTTACAAGGAAATTTCACTTTACGTCTAGGGTTGCAGTTCCCACCAGCATTCCTGCCGTCCCAAGGAGGGTTAGCGTTCTCCTTCTTAGAGTTGTTGTTCTTATTATTCCCACCCCTATGATTATTTTTCCCCTTTTCTTCCCACCAGGTTGTTGGTTACCTAACAGGTTCGCCAATTGTATAGAGTGAACATCTGACAACTGGGTGGAAACGGACGAGACGTGAGCCTGTCCAAGGGTAGATTGGCTAATGGACAGATTGTGCATCTGATTCATAACCAAATATACAGGATGAGTACTTGTGGATCCAACAATACCATCGGAATGTGGTCCAGGAACTGGCTTGGGCTCATGTCGTGACCGCGGTGCATCAAGTATAATGTCATATAAGATGCCAAACTGAGCATAGACTAGGTCTAGCTACTGGGCTTTAAAGATAGCTTGTTCCTCAGTCATAATACCGGACAATGAAACGTCCTTCGAAACGTAAGGGAGTAAATACTTAAGGAACCATTCCAACATAAACTCTGGAGGAATGTTGGCTTTCACTAGCCTCTTCCACCGACGCCACTCCTGAATATGGTCAAAAATGTGCGTGGATTTGTCCTGACGGAAGGTGGATAAAATTTCAGTGCCAGTATCATAATGAACCGGCAACTAAAAGTGGTCTAGGAAAACCAAAGCTAAATCGTTGAAACCTCTATATGTTCCCCCAGGAAACTCGACATACCATTTTGCCGCTGCCCCCGTGAGGGTGCGTTGAAATAACCTCAAACGTATAGAGTCATGGTTCAAGGAATTCGAGGAGCACCATAAGTGAAAAGTAGTGATGTGATCACCTGGATCCTCACCATTCTTCCCCTCAAATTTCTGAACGTCCGAAGGGAGCTTGCAGGTAGGGACTGGAGGCCATGTAGGATCGTGACACACCGGTTCATTCGTGAGCTTTGAAAGATCAAGTAGATTCAATCTAGCAAGAAATGGGAGCTGAGGCTGTGAAGCTTGATTATAAGCTCCCAAAAGAGACCGATTCTCGAAGGTGAGATCGTGTTCATGGTAGCTGACACCTGAGGTGCCGACGAACTCTGATAGAAGTTGTGACCGTGACCATAAGGATAATAACCTCCTCTGAACTGACCCATGTTATGATACACAAGCATGTGCATAGAAGGGAGTCTGTGAGAGGGATTGGGATAATAACTAGGACCAGTTAAAGAGCCATAAGAATGGGGTCCCATATAACCACTCGAGGAAGGGAAACAAAACGAGAGATGGCCGTATGAAAACGGTATATTCCCACTCACTGGAATCGACAAACTAGATATAGGAGGATTCGGCATCATAAAAGCGTTCGAGGGTACAGGCATAGAGGTATGCGGGTTAAAAGATGGAATGTAAGTTGTAGATCCCATACCTATCGTGAAACCTCCACTAGAAAATGGGTTCACACTAACACTAGGGGCTATCGTAGGAGGTGGTCCTCCTCCAACATACGGAGTAGATGGAGGGATGTGACCACTCCCAAAATGATATGCAGTAAAAGGGGTTATAGTGGCCCCCATCCCAATGCTAGAGCTAGCATGACTACTAGACACGATGGAAGTAACAGTCGGTGTATAGTCGGACATACCCAATGAAAAAGGGTGTGAGGTCATAAGGACGGATGTAGAACCATAACCTAGCATCCCCAAGGATGAACCATAAAATTGTTAGATTATGGTAACTCTGAGATGTCCTCCATAACTCAGATGCCTTGCATGGAGGGACATTAGTACCATAGGCATTAGAATGGAGTAGAGAGTTAGATGCACTCTACTCAGTGGCATGAGCCCAACAGGGGCTGCATGCGGAACTTCAGGGGAGATTGACCTATGCATGCATGAGTTTTGCATGACCTGCCAACATTCAGTGAATGCATGCAAAAGTAACTTTTTGCATGCACCGGGAATTAGGGTTTTGGAAAACCTAATTCATCGGTGAGATTATTTATAGAGGCAGGGGGTCCCCAAATGGGGTTACTTAGTTGCATTATCAGAGAGAGATACTGCCAGAGTGAGGAGGATGAATCTGTCCATGTGGGGCGACTTTCTAAGATAGGGAGGAGTTGCTGCAGGAGCTAGGAAGGTCAGATCTGAGCTAGATCAGTGACCTTCAGTTCCAGAGAGACTAGATCCTCAGTACTGTGAGCTGAGAGAGCTCCACAGAGTGATTACTGATCAGATTCGAGGAGGCCGAGTTTGCTTGGAGGAGAACGTTTTTCCTGAGGAGGAGAAGCTCGTTGTGAGCTGGATCGACCGAGTTGGAGTCCGAGACTTTCAGGGTAGCCTTGCCTTGAGATTTCAGGAAGGTTAGAGACAATCGGAGATCAGATCTGTTGAGATACGAAGCAGTACGAGCATTTGACATCCAGAGGAGGAGGGCGCACCTGTGCATGTAGAGAGGGTCGATTTCATCGGTGGGCAGTCTTCAGAGAGAGCAGATCAGAGCAGGGTGATCAGTAGAGGGCAGATCCATCAAAGGCACCGTCAGAGCACTCAGATCCAGATTGGTAGTTAGGGCACACTTCGTCAGTGCATGCATCAGGTGGATGCATGCAAATTAGTGTTTTCCCTAGTCAGAGGGATTGAGTTACCGGCTGAGGTAATTCTGTATTATACTGCTTCTTTATTCTTCTATATGCTCTGGGCTCGAGATTGAGATGATAGCCCCATAGTTAGCTGGTTTCTCTCGAAAGGGTTCCAGGGTATATATGTTGTCTATTGTGGTTGATTGTTGTTATATGTTGTTGGTAGAGATGTAGATCTAGTGGTTTGAGTTTATTTCTTTATGAGCATATATTGATTTAGAGACTCATACCACTTGAGGTCTCAGACTGATACAAAGGGAGTAGTGATCTCTGTATCAAATATTCACATGGTATCAGAGCCCCGTTGAGGATCAGGGTGAGCAGTCACACATAGATCTGCAGTGGTGGTGACTAGATCCGTGATAGATCTAGTAGATCTATGGAGGTAGAGACCAGATCTACCAGATCTGAACATTCCCGTTCAAATCTGTGGTTGTAGAGGTCAGATCTATCAGTTCAGTTGGGTTGTGGTCAAATCTGAGATAGATATACCAAATCTGTGATCAGGAGAGATTCCTGCTTACTGTGGGTTACAGTTTTTCCAGTTGGGTGAGTATGGCTACTGGTTTGAGAGTGGAGGACCGGTTGGATGGTGCCTCCAACTACAGTGCATGGAGGGCACGCATTACTCTCCTGCTGAAAGAGAGTGAGTTATGGGATGTTGTGTGCAGCACGACAGCAAATCCTGTTACTGTTCTGTCAAATGCCACTGCCAAAGCAATGTATGAAAAGAAGAACATAAAGGCCCAAAGGATCCTACTTGATGCGATCAAGGATCACCTTATTCCACATGTCTCTTCTAAAGACAATGTGTATGAGATGTGGGATGCATTGACTAGTCTGTACCAGAGCTCAAATGAAAACAGGAAGATGGTTCTCAAAGAGAAGCTGAGAAGCATCAACATGGAGAAGGATGAGAGCATGGTTACCTATCTCACCAAGATCTCGCAAGTGAGATGAGTTGGGAGCAGTTGGTGAGAAGGTAGAGGACAGTGAGCTAGTTCGGCAAGCCTTGAATGGCGTATCTGTAGCATGGACAGTGTTTGTTCAGTCCATCATAGGTCGAGAGAAGCTTCCCAAGTGGGATAGACTGTGGGATGACTTCACTCAGGAGGAGACCCGGAGAGGGTACATTCAGAGTTCAACTTCTGCCATTCCTGAGGAGGAGGATGTGGCTCTCGCAACAGGCGGGAAGCAAAGGGGCAAATAGAAGAAGGATCTGGGTAAGATCAAGTGTTTTTCCTGCAATGAGTATGCAAATTATGTGGGACAGTGTCCGCATAAGAAGAAGGGAAAGCAGGCGAAGGATGAGCAGGTGGCAGCAGCAGAGGAGGTTGATGAGTTCTCTTCTCAATTTGAGAAGGAGTTCTCACTAGCCACAGTCCAGTCAGGACATGATAGTAGCCCACTAGAGATTCAGCCTGAGCAGAGATGGAGAGTGGACATTACTCTCAGTAGTCATATGACAAGGGCGCGAGATGCATTTCTGATTCTAGAGCATACGGCAGTACAGTTGACTCGGGATGGTCAGGGGGTTGACCATTTAGTTGCTAGAGTGGGCAGAGTGAGATTTCTGCTTGACCGTGGGGAGCTCCTGGAGGTATCAGGAGTGTTCTTTGTTCCAGGACTGAGAGGGAGTATTCTCTCAGTGGCAGCATTGGCAGCTGCAGTTTACCCTGTAGTGTTTCACAGGGATCAGTTCTTCACCTATCCCAGAGGAGTAGACCCAATGTTGATGGGTCGCAGGATTGATGGCGAGTAGTTGATTCATGGACAGCCTACTTCAGGTACATCAGGATGGCTGAGTGCATCCTCTTCTGATTCAGAGGGGGATGATGGGCGAGATGCTCACAGCAGAGATGAGGCCAAGAGGAGTGGGCCTGTTTAGCAGATGGGTGAGCGAGAGGCTCACCATGATGAGGATCAGGGCAATGATTGCGGAGTTCCAATGGATGAGCGAGATGCTCATGACAGTGATGAGTCACAGGAGATTGAGCCTTTGGGCTCATATCAGAGGGATGAGCATATTGCTCATGCAGGCACCAGTCAGAGAGTGAGCTGGTATGACATGGTTGAGATGGACTTGGCTCGGGAGAGAGCTCAATCAGTTCAGTCAATGCAGAGACAGAGGGAGTTAACTTACAGAGCTGAGTCAACTCAGGGTCACAGGCAGATGGTCTACAGAGCAGTAGATCCACTTGAAAAAGGTCTTCAGGGTTGGTTACAGCAACAGAGACTCAGAGGGAGTCTGAGTCAGAGTGCAGTGACAGAGTTAGTAGTGGTTGACAGAGGGGCTTCATCAGAAGCCACACATATGGAGATTGATCAAGGTTCTTCAGATCAAAGGGCAGCAATGATAGGCAGATCAGCTAGATCAGAGTCAAGAGCAGCAGATTTGATGGAACCAGGTATCCATGGTAGGACTTCCCCTGTTAATAGGGAGTGTTAGATTATGGTAACTCCGGATGTCCTCCATGACTCAGATTGCCTTGCATGGAGGGGCATTAGTACCATAGGCATCAAGATGGAGTAGAGAGTGAGATGCACTCTACTTAGTGGCATGAGTCCAACAGGGGCTACATGCAGAACTTCAGGGGAGATTGACCTATGCATGCATGAGTTTTGCATGACCTGCCAGCATTCAGTGAATGCACGCAAAAGTGACCTTTTACATGCATGCATGCAAAAGTGACTTTTTGCATGCACCGGGAATTAGGGTTTTGGCAAACCTAATTCATCGGTGAGATTATTTATAGAGGTAGGGGGTCCCCAGATGGGGTTACTTAGTTGCATTATCAGAGAGAGATACTGCCAGAGTGGGGACGAATCTGTCCATGTGGGGCGACTTTCTGAGATAGGGAGGAGTTGCTGCAGGAGCTAGGAAGGTCAGATTTGAGCTAGATCAATGACCTTCAGTTCCAGAGGGACTAGATCCTCAGTACTGTGAGCTGAGAGAGCTCCACAGTGTGATTACTGATCAGATTCGAGGAGGCCGAGTTTGCTTGGAGGAGGACGTTTTTCCTGAGGAGGAGAAGCTCGTTGTGAGTTGGACCGACCGAGTTGGAGTCCGAAACTTTCAGGATAGCCTTGCCTTGAGATTTCAGGAAGGTTAGAGATGATCGGAGCTCAGATCTGTTGAGATCCGGAGCAATACGAGCATTTGACATCCAGAGGAGGAGGGCGCACCTGTGCAAGAAGAGAGGGTCCATTTCATCAGTGGGCAGTCTTCAGAGAGAGCATATCAGAGCAGGGTGATCAATAGAGGGCAAATCCATCAGAGGAACCGTCAGAGCACTCAAATCCAGATTGGCAGTTAGGGCACACTTCGTCAATACATGCATCAGCTAGATGCATGCAAATTAGTGTTTGCCCTAGTCAGAGGGATTGAGTTACCGGCTGAGGTAATTCTGTATTATACTGCTTCTTTATTCTTCTACATGCTCTGGGCTCGAGATTGAAAAGATAGCCCCATAGTTAGCTGGTTTCTCCCGAAAGGGTTCCAGGGTATATATGTTGTCTATTGTGGTTGATTGTTGTTATATGTTGTTGGTAGATGTAGATCTAGTGGTTTGAGTTTATTTCTTTATGAGCATATATTGATTTAGAGACTCATACCACTTGAGGTCTCAGACTGATACAGAGGGAGTAGTGATCTCTGTATCAAATATTCACATGGTATCAGAGCCCTGTTGAGGATCAAGGTGAGCAGTCACACATAGATCTGCAGTGGTGGTGACTAGATCCGAGATAGATCTAGTAGATATGTGGAGGTAGAGACCAGATCTACCAAATCTGAACATTCCCAATCAGATCTGTGGTTGTAGAGGTCAGATCTATCAGTTCAGTTGGGTTGTGGTCAGATCTGAGATAGATCTACCAGATCTGTGATCAAGAGAGATTCTTGCTTACTGTGGGTTATAGTTTTTCCAGTTGGGTGAGTATGGCTACTGGTTTGAGAGTGGAGGACCGGTGGGATGGTGCATCCAACTACAGTGCATGGAGGGCACGCATTACTCTCTTGTTGAAAGAGAGTGAGTTATGGGATGTTGTGTACAACATGACAGCAAATCCCGTTACTGTTCCGTCAGATGCCACTGCCAAAGCAGTGTATGAAAAGAAGAACATAAAGGCCCAAAGGATCTTACTTGATGCGATCAAGGATCACCTTATTCCACATGTCTCTTCTAAAGACAATGTGTATGGGATGTGGGATGCATTGACTAGTCTGTACCAGAGCTCAAATGAAAACAGGACGATGGTTCTCAAAGAGAAGTTGAGAAGCATCAACATGGGGAAGGATGAGAGCATGGTTACCTATCTCACCAAGATCTCTCAAGTGAGAGATGAGTTGGGAGCAGTCGGTGAGAAGGTAGAGGACAGTGAGCTAGTTCAGCAGGCCTTGAATGGCGTATCTGTAGCATGGGCAATGTTTGTTCAGTCCATCATACGTCGAGAGAACCTTCCCAAGTGCGATAGACTGTGGGATGACTTCACTCAAGAGGAGACCCGAAGAGGGTGCATTCAGACTTCAGCTTCTGCCATTCCTGAGGAGGAGGATGTGGCTCTCGCAGCAGGCGAGAAGCAAAGGGGCAGACAGAAGAAGGATCTGAGTAAGATCAAGTGTTTCGCCTGCAATGAGTATGGACATTATGCGGGACAGTGTCCGCATAAAAAGAAGGGAAAGCAGGCGAAGGATGAGCAGGTGGCAGCAGCAGAGGAGGTTGATGAGTTCTCTTCTCAATTTGAGAAGGAGTTCTCACTAGCCACAGTCCAGTCAGGACATGATAGTATCCCACCAGAGATTCAGCCTGAGCAGAGATGGAGTGGACATTACTCTTAGTAGTCATATGACAAGGGCGTGAGATGCATTTCTAATTCTAGAGCATACGGCAGTACAGTTGACTCGGGATGGTCAGGGGGTTGACCATTTAGTTGCTGGAGTGGGCAAAGTGAGATTTCTGCTTGACCGTGGGGAGCTCCTGGAGGTATCAGGAGTGTTCTTTGTTCCAGGACTGAGAGGGAGTGTTCTCTCAGTGGCAGCATTGGCAGCTGCAGTTTACCTGTAGTGTTTCCCAGGGATCAGTTCTTCACCTATCCCAGAGGAGTAGACCCAGTGTTGATTGGTCGCAGGATTGATGGTGAGTACTTGGTTCATGGACAGCCTACTTTAGGTACATCAGGATGGCTGAGTGCATCCTCTTCTGATTCAGAGTGGGATGATGGGCGAGATGCTCACAGCAGAGATGAGGCCAGGAGGAGTGGGCCTGTTCAGCAGATGGGTGAGCGAGAGGCTCACCATGATGAGGATCAGGTTAGTGATTGCGGAGTTCCGATGGATGAGCGAGATGCTCATGACAGTGATGAGTCATAGGAGATTGAACCTTTGGGCTCATATCAGAGGGATGAGCATATTGCTCATGCAGGCACCAATCAGAGAGTGAGCTGGTATGACATGGTTGAGATGGACTTGGCTCAGGAGAGAGCTCAGTCAGTTCAGTCAGTGCAGAGACAGAGGGAGTTGACTTACAGAGCTGAGTCAACTCAGGGTCACAGGCAGATGGTCTACAGAGCAGCAGATCCACTTGATAGAGGTCTTCAGGGTTGGTTACAGCAGCAGAGACTCAAAGGGAGTCTAAGTCAAAGTGCAGTGACAAAGTCAACAGTGGTTGACAGAGGGGCTTCATCAGAAGCCACACATATGGAGATTGATCAGAGTTCTTCAGATCAAAGGGCAACAATGACAGGCAAATCAGCTAGATCAGAGTCAAGAGCAGCAGATTTGATGGATCCAGGTATCCATGGTAGGACTTCCCTCGTTAAGAGGGAGTGTTAGATTATGGTAACTTCGGGATGTCCTCCATGACTCAGATTGCCTTGCATGGAGGGACATTAGTACCATAGGCATCAGGATGGGGTAGAGAGTGAGATGCACTCTACTTAGTGGCATGAGCCCAGCAGGGTCTGCATGCGGAACTTCAGGGGAGATTGACCTATGCATGCATGAGTTTTGCATGACCTGCCAGCATTCAATGAATGCATGCAAAAGTGACTTTTTGCATGCACCGGGAATTAGGGTTTTGGAAAACCTAATTCATCAGTGAGATTATTTATAGAGGCAGGGGGTCCCCAGATGGGGTTACTCAGTTGCATTATCAGAGAGAGATACTGCCAGAGTGAGGGGGACGAATCTGTCCATGTGGGGTGACTTTCTAAGATAGGGAGGAGTTGCTGCAGGAGCTAGGAAGGTCAGATCTGAGCTAGATCAGTGACCTTCAGTTCCAAAGAGACTAGATCCTCAGTACTGTGAGCTGAGAGAGCTCCACAGTGTGATTACTGATCAAATTGGAGTAGGTCGAGTTTGCTTGGAGGAGGACGTTTTTCCTGAGGAGGAGAAGATCGTTGTGAGCTAGATCGACCGAGTTGGAGTCCGAGACTTTCAGGATAGCCTTGCCTTGAGATTTCAGGAAGGTTAGAGACTATCGGAGCTCAGATCTGTTGAGATCCGGAGCAGTACGAGCATTTGACATCCAGAGGAGGAGGGCGCACCTGTGCATGCAGAGAGGGTTGATTTCATCAGTAGGCAGTCTTCAGAGAGAGCAGATCAGAGCAGGGTGATCAATAGAGGGCAGATCCATCAGAGGCACTGTCAGAGCACGCAGATCCAGATTGGCAGTTAGGGCACACTTCGTTAGTGCATGCATCAGCTGGATGCATGCAAATTAGTGTTTGCCCTAGTCAGAGGGATTGAGTTACCGGCTGAGGTAATTCTGTATTGTACTGCTTCTTTATTCTTTTATATGCTCTAGGCTCAAGATTGAGAAGATAGCCCCATAATTAGCTGGTTTCTCCCGAAAGGGTTCCAGGGTATATCTGTTGTCTATTGTGGTTGATTGTTGTTATATGTTGTTGGTAGATGCAGATCTAGTGGTTTGAGTTTATTTCTTTATGAGCATATATTGATTTAGAGACTCATACCACTTGAGGTCTTAGACTGATACAGAGGGAGTAGTGATCTCTGTATCAAATACTCACATAAATAACCTGTTGACCATGTTCCATCAAAAGGGTTTGTGCTCATGCACTGGGATGTCCCAGACCCATGAGGAGTCATGTGTGATGAACTATCCACCCAATCAGTTCTCGAAGAGAATATGAGAGGGGAAGTTCGCTTTGGACTAGCGGGCGGAGTCGAAGGGACTCATGTTGTGCCAGATGTGGAACTCATGATAGGAGCTCTCTGAAGCTCGTGCAATGTAAATGAAAGACCAGCGGTAGTCTTCCGTCGCTTCTTAATAAAATACTGCGATGGATCGCTAGCTAGTAGACTAGCCAACCTACGAGATCGGCGGAGAGGCGGATCTCGATCCATGATGACTCCAAAAAATCAACCAAATAATCGTCTCCTAAAGGCCTACTAAAGCGTCACAGAGCATACACCTAAAAGAAACTACAGCCAAATGCACACAAACATGACTGGCTCGAGGGACCTCCCGACACTACAGCCGATATGTCTCACCTAAGAGAGGCTTGGGACTCCCAAACTCTAACCAGAGGTAGCAGAATCAATTACAAGGTCCCCCAGACTTCACTATGTGCACAGGGTCAAATCCCTATACATACAACAACTGTGTTGTCCAACCCCTATCTGACTCAGGATACTCACAGAATAACCACTGCAAGCACCCTATGTGATACCTAGGTAAAGTAACTAAGGCCACCACATATAACCAATGCTCAAGCGGACAGTCGCAGTTGGGATCCGTCGTATGGGCAGGGTAACTAAGCCTGAAACTCAAGAGGGTCAAATCCCCCAAGAGTCCCGAAACACGAACAAATCTTGAAAATATATCCCACGTTCAGCTAGTATTGGAGGGCTATCTCCGCAACCAACCTCCTGTGACCTTGTGCTTAACTCTAGTTTGAGTAGAGCTTCCTGAGAACACTGATGTATACCATGGGTTTCACCACTCCCTAGTCAGACACATAATGTTTGGTTCAATAGTCTTGGATTGTTAACTCACAGTGATCTATTCCAAGACTCTAAACCTATACTAGTTGGTGCACCCTATAAAAGAGAAAATTGTTTCTAATCAATTTTAGATTAAGCGTTAATTTTAAATGGCTGTGATTACTCAAAGTATATGGTCATGCAACTGATGATGTGAACAAGCTCAATAAATGCACATCCAATAAACACTAGACCCTTCTATTCAATGGAAAAAATATGCCACTAAATTACAATCAAACCAACGTTTCGTAATTAAAAATAACAATGCAATCTCTTTATACTTTCATGCTCAAGCAAGTCCTAATGAAAGCACAAGCACTCTAATGCAAAATGCAATAACATAAAGCAAAGTTTTTTTTGTATTTTCATAATAAATGAAATGAAAATGCAAAACAATGTTTTTGTATTTTTCAATATAGATGAATGAAAAAATGCAAGCAGAATCATAACTCTTCAGAAAAATGCAGAGCATGCAAAGCAAGCAAACCAGCAAATCCCAAAAGTTAAGACTCAGCCAAGCTAATGAGGTATAAAAAACAAAAAATGGTTCAAAACCAAAAGCTCAAAAACTAGAGAAAGAGGAGTTTCTAGTCAGTAAAGAGGCATGGAAGAGTCAGAATACAGGCCTACTAAGACATAGAAACACCCAGAATTCACCCAGCAACAACCAAAGATCAAAAACAAATCAATCCTGGAGTTGTACGCAACTGTTTATAGAACAGTAGCGTGTATACGCATGCTACTGCAGGCTAAGCAAAGCTGAGCCGCGTACAGGGAAAGGTAGGTGGACCAAAAATGAATCAAACAGTAAAGAAAAATCAAGATTTCTTATACAAATCCTAATAGCCAACCAATGACACATTAGCTTGACAGAATAGAGACTCAAAATCAGGAAAAATGCCAAAAATCCCCAAAATGGAGGTTCATCCCCAGCGGAGTCACCAGTTCTGTTACGGAGAAAAAATTCCTATGGCTTGGGGTAGACCACAACAAACATATGACTACCAAAAATCAACTCAATTCCCAATGCAATGCTATATAAATGTAAATGCTAAGATGTGGATAAATGACCAACCTTCAACCGGATGTTCAAAGTAGATCCCAGGTGAGCTTTCAAATATCTACACTTGACCCTGCAGCTTAGTCTCAACAACAAATACAAGCAAGTGCATATAATATATGAAAGATATTAACATAAACAATAGCATGGTCCATGATATTAGCATAAACAATAGCAAACGTAACCCGATGTTAATAAACAACCATTTACAAGATCAATTGGACGAGAAAATGAGTATTTCTATTAATGTAAACAAGAAGTACATGATACAACCTCTTGACGGCAACCCATCTGAACCGAGAACTAGGTCCCTCCACTTGTGTCTCCACCACTTCAATCCCCCATGCAATGGAAAACTCAAACTATAAAGGAGTTTGGTAGGCGAACATAAGAGGTTCACAACAACAAGGATCAATGGATGTAGACTCAAGCTATGGCAAAAATCCAATAGAGTTTCGATGCTCTCTCCTTCTCCTCCTTCCATGTACCATAAGAGCTCAATATATAGCCTTCCAAAGATAGGTGAAAGGTCGAATCAAGTCGTTTCGGGATACATGAAGGGCCAAAGGTCACCCTATGACCGCTTTTTGGAGTAAAAATAGAGTTTTTTTACTGTAAATTACCATTTAACTCGATGTACACGGGCTGTAGTGGGACAGCCTGCGCATGCGCGAGTTGCAGCAAAGCAGCTCATGTACAGGAACAAAAATAGGGAAAACTGGGTTCCTGAAGGGCATAAAGTGGTTATGAGTCAATCAAATGAAAAACAGAGGCCAAATAGTATAAAAGCTCACAAGGTGGCAAAATACGCTGTAACAAAGAGCAAGGCACAATCGTCATCTTCTCACTAGGTTTTCCTACAACGTGTTTCCAAGAGCACATCGTGCATTCAATAAATTTCTTAATGTTGTGTTCATTATATTGTTGTTGAGTATTTTTATATTCTTACTTTATTTCTCTTTTTTAGCAATATGGTTATAATATTACATTTTATGTATAACTAAATATTGCATAATAAAGACTAACCTCGCCGTATTTTGTACTAGCGTTTAAGATCTGTTGTGAAAAATGTCCCATGGAATATCCAAGGTAATTTACAAATCATGCAATTTTTCCATTTGTGTTAAAGCATTTAGAATCCTAGACCCATCTTAGACCTGAATGTATCAGGCCCCAAGAGGGATCAAACCTCTGGAAGTGCAAATCTTCCTTCAAATTTTTGCACTTCTAGGGATTTCATCCCACTCAACACTTAATAGATCCAAGGTTAAGATAGATCTAAATTGATATATAAGATTTAATTTTGTATTTTTGAATTGAAAATGCTTAAATTTTTTATTCTATTTTTTAAAAAAATCTAACCTACTTATGGCATGTAAGCATTACACAAGTTACACATCTACCTACATTGTAGAAAACTTCTTTAGTGAAATTAAATTCTTATTTTTTTAAGCCAGCATATGCCACATAAATAGCTACAGAGGTGACACATCTACATGGTCGGTAGAAAGCACTCCTAGACTTATGCCCCTTCTTTATCAACTCATTCCATAATCTTTTTGCCTCGCATAGATTATCGAGAATGATGTTTCAGATTTTCATATCCAAAGGAAATTCATTCTGCCTCAGGCTAAGCAACGCCTCTGCTTCTTGGACGTGTTTATACCTACATACATAAAACGCAGAGAAGTTGGAAAGCAGTTGTATTGAGCTTCAGACCAAATTCTTCTTGCTTGAAAAATGTCTCAATTGTTCTTTCCACCATGCGAGGAGCAACATATCTTCTATCAGTATGGTGGAGGTTTCATTTGTGAGTTATGACCAATGATGGACCATTTCAACCGTTGTGCATTTCATCTACCAGCTGCCACATTGTCTAAAACTGTTTAAACCTGCCTAAAATATTTAGCATTGCATTGAAGTCTCTGTCCCATGGCTGTAATCATGTTGTTGAGAGACCCACACAAAGAAAAAAATAGCAATCTTCTTATCATTTTTGTATCTGGAAAGTACCCAGAGCACCAAATCTGTCGACGTTGTTATACCACATTAATTTAGCGCCTCTACACACCCCTTGTGGGTTGGATTAGACTTAGAGAAGCTTATGAATGACAAGAGCATCATTTGCTTCTGGGCAATCGGAAGTTGACTTATGTCAAGTTCAAGGTCTGAATCACCTAGAATTGAATCCATCCTCTGTCTAGAAGTTGAATTATTGCCAAGTTCACCAAGGTCTGAAGCAGCTAGACCTGAACCCATCCTTTCCCCAAGAGTTGAATTATATTCAAGTTCATCGAGGTGTGAATCAGCAGAGATTACTAGTTGGATTGAAAAACTTTGCAGAGATTACTAGTTGGATTGAACTACACACCAGGATGGATCAGTAACCTTGTCTTAGAGTATTGCGTAGGTGTGAGATACAAGAATTCAAATCCAATGTACAAGAGGTAAGAGCTCTCTTGGATAGAAAATTTGATTCAAGTATAGGGGATGGTAGCTAAAGTGAGGTGGGAAGCAAGGGTGTACTCTTTGAAGGATAAGGTTGAGTATGAGACCTTTATGGTCAGGATGCGAGTGGTAGAATCCAGACTCCAATGGTTGACAATACAATCCCTTCCATCCACTATCTCCTTCAACGAATGTCCAACTCATAGACTCTCATTCAGAGAAGGATGGTAGAGATAGTTATCAGGTTACAACATGTGGAAGCACAAATGTTTACATGTGCAGAAAGGTTTGTTGAAGAGCATGTTAGCTTAGGCAACTCCCTTCTTCCATTTGACTTCGCCACTAGGAGGATGGATCTCAATGTTGTGGACTCTAATCGACATCAAGGAGGAAATCCCAGTACCTGGCGAAACATAGATCTGGTGGCCATCCATATCAAATCAACCAGTATGTGAGGAGGACCCAAGCCAAAAAATTATCTTTTTATTTTAAGCTTCACAAGTTATGTCAATTAGGTAGTAGAATAAGAATCATAAAAGTGTTTATCATTACAGCGCATACTCCGATTTTGCTAAAAATGGAAATCAGTGAAACAATTTTGAAAATCGCCATTTATAAAAATATTGGAGAATTAGAAAAATCAGTCTCTCCATGGAAACACGGACCTTCAGAATATAGCCAAGTCATTGTATAAATTTTGAATAGTAATTCAAAATCCATTATTATGTACATATATGTAAGTGTATGTATGTATACATATTGCATAAATATAAAAATCAATTTGATCCGCATCGTAGTTGGCATTTGTGTCGAATGCTAACTTTCCACTACGACAGGTTGTTGACATCGACACAACTCCGACGAGTCTCAACTTCGACACAACTCCGACGAGTCTTGACTTCGACATACTACAACACACTCTGCACCTTCAACATGTTCAGCAACCTCACAGTTTCGCAACATTGACATGCAGCGTCGACATGCGACCAACGACTGTCGAACTTCGACAGACTGTCTCTCTGTCTTCCAGTCGACTGTAACGATTGAATTGTCGAATCGTTATAACTTATTTTGTAACTGAACGTAACAGGCAAGCACCCAAGCGTCTCAGCACTCTCTATATAAGCATGTAAACTATTTTAATATACATCTTATCTATCTGGTTATCAGTAATAGAGATCAGTTCGCATTCCTGCATATTTTTCTGTGTGTATTTGTGTTTATCTGCGTAGTGTAATTCATGCTTGCTTATTCTATTTCTTATGCTTCCGTCATAACAGAGCCGACTCATTCAAGGGGTGTCGCTATCAACCATGCAAAGCATATCAACAATTGGCTCACATACTTTTAAAACCTTCACAACATTTTCCGAAAAAGCATTGGTTAAAATGATTTCTTCAATCTCCTTCCCTTTAGCATCTTTTGAAAGGCAAGAGTTTTCCCACTCACTGTTACAAATAACACCTCTAATGCTTGTCTTTTTCTCAACCACTCTTTTAAGAGTGATGTAATATGTAGCAAATATGGTATCACAGGGCCTTAGTAGCTCTTTAGTTGCTTGCTTCCTGTACAAGCTCAATGTGAGGTGATGGTTAAATATGAAATGAGAAATTTGTTTCCCCTTTTGAACTGCATCATTAATCCATGGAAATTTTGCCAAATCATGCAACAATAAGTCAAGGCAGTGAGCAGCACAAGGCGTCCAATAAATTTTTTGGAACTTCTCCATTATCATCTTTCCAGCGCCCACATAGTTTGAGGCACTATCAATTATGACTTGGACCACATTTTCTTCCCCAACTTCATAAATGGAATCCTCTAAAATCTTGAAAATGTATTCAGAAGTCTTATTTGGACCAATGCATCAACTACCTTCAAAAATAATACCCCTTTGGGGCAATAAACCGACACATTAATCAGTGGCCTATGACACATATCTAACCAACCGTCTGATAAAATGGTGCACCCTGTTCGTTTCCAAGACTCTTTGATGCTAGCCAATCTGCTTGTCACCCTCTCTTTTGACGTCTTCAAAAGAGTAGTCCTCATTGTCTCAGAACTAGGAGGTACATATCCTTTGCCAAAATCCGATATCTTCTTGCATGCATTGATAAAGTAAGGGCTCTGAAGCACATTAAATGGGATAGCAGATTCAAAAAACATGTCAGCCAAAGCATCATCAACTTCTTGCTTTTGTACAGGCTTCCACAAAGTGTTTAGTGTAGTTGTCCCACTTGTTTTTACTGGCTAATGAGAACTTCTAGCTCTAGACATTGAGGAAAATGGGTTGTAATTCATTTCAATCTTTGTTTGAACACGCTATTTTTTGTTTTCTTGCACCTGCTTGGCCCTCTTTATCTTGTCATAATCCTTTTGAAGTATCTCCTTCAGTTCTGCAGACACCGCTTTGCAGCCTTCAACTCCACCTCCTCTACCATTACTAATAGAAAGTGGGTGGTCCATTACTCTTGTTAAAGACCCAACAAACTCAAGGTTACATAACCAGCATTTCACATGTCTTCCAGTCGGCCCATCCAATTTTTCCACATGTTTCCATGCTTCTATTGATGATTTTGGAGGTGCCATGGCAAATGTTTCTGCATTATTTGTTTTTGCAAATCATGTTTTAGAATCTGATTGGTTTGTTTTCTAGATTTTCTTATTATGATTAAAATCACATACTGCCTAATACCTATCAGTCTACAAGTTATTGATTAATGGATTTAATCAATAATTAATGAATCAAAAAATTTATAAAACAAATAAATACAAAATTTTAATCCTTTATAAAAACTATATAAGTTTAAACCTCAACTTACCAATTGCAGACTTGCAGTTACCACTGTACTAAGCTATCGGCCTTAAGGTACGAGTGTCAGGCTAACGGAAGCCTTGAACCAAAAAGAGAAACAAACTTAAACACTTTTCAGTAGTCCATTGTGAGAGAACATTACAGTGGTGTTTTCATGCTTATCTTGGCATAAACCATCACTGTTATAGTATCTGAAAGAGCAGATTCGTTGTCAAACAAAGAGTTGTAAGCATTTCTTGGTTAACACTGTCAGCCTTCATGAACTTTCTCAACCCATGGGCCACAACCTTCAGTAACCGCACTAGCAAATTAGCAACGAAAAGAATGAGAGTCGAGAATAAACAGTGGTCATTAAGACTCGAGTTGGAAGTTCGTTGCTACACAAGTGCCCACGAATTTCACCTCAAAACATGCAGACGCAGAGACTCGAGCTACTTGATTGTTGGCTTGATGCATTGGAGAAATCATGGGGTCGCAGTCGCAAGCTCGGTGAAACGTCGAATAGATGAAAGGAGATTGCAAGCTCGGTCGAATCGATGGAGGGAGGTCGCAACCTGCAAGTAATGGTGTCCAAGTCGAGCTCTAGGGTAAAGAAGTGCGGCGGCTGAGTCGAGCGGAAGGTTGCTTTGTGAAATGAAAGCAAGGGAGATGAGTTAGGTTAGGTATTGCAGTTTTTCCCTTTTTTTGTTTCAATTTTTTTCATTAAAAATTTTGAACCTCAACAAAGAAATTCGCCTTCAGGTTCGGGTTCGATTAAGTTTGGGTTCGTGTTTAGGTTCGGCGAACCTGAACAAATTTCAAATTTTTTTTGAGGTTCACCAAACCTCGAACCTCAAGGTTTAGGTTCAGCGAACCTTGTGACTTGGGTATAGCTACTAAGGTCATTGGTCTAATTTTGAATAGTAAATAAAACCTTTTGATTGTGTTTGTGTGTTGGGATGTGAAATTTGCTTAGTCAAATATCTGAGTGATGATGTATCAAATCCGTAATGAATGATATGCGATCTAAGGTTGTCCTTTATGCAACCCTTTCTTTCTTATGTCCTCAAATCAATCTTAAGGGGTTAGTGTTATGGTGGCTAATCTTGTCTTGGTGACATAACCTTTTAAGGGGCATGTTTGTGTTCTTGGTGGGTTATGTTTGTGTTCTTGGTGGGTTATGTTTATACACCCTTAGTGGTTGACCTAAAGTCACATGGGTGTTAGAAGCAAGCCTTAGTTGTCCCACAGCTAGGGTTATGGGCCATGCCTTGAATTACCCCAATTCCTATATACTAGAGGTCTAAACATTTGCATTCATCAAGCAAGATGATCATTTGATCTTATCAATCATATCTTAAGGTTTTTGTCTCTTGTGTATTGCGTTTATTTAATTTTGTGGTTGACCAAAAGTCACATGGGTGTTAGCACTAAGACTTAGTTGTCCCACAGCTAGGGTTATGGGCCATGCCTTGAGTTACCCTAATTCCTATATACTAGAGGTCAAAACTTCATTTGCATCCATTAAGCAAGATGATCATTTGATCTTATCAATCATATCTTAATGTTTGTGTCTCTTGTGTATTGGGTTTATCTAACTTTACGTACTTATATTGATATGTGTTCTAATTAGCAATTACTTAAATTAATGCCCAAACACCACCATGGCATCATAGTGAAATTGACCCTTGGGTTGTAACAATGGAAAGTAAATTGTGCATGAGCACAAGAGAATTAGATAAAGTGATTGTTGCCACCCATCCATATCGATAACAATATGAAGATATCTACAAAGGAGATTTATGTTGAGCTGCAATGGAATCTTGTTGGACACGTGCCCTATATAACATTTTGGTTCTTGACTTTTGTGATCAAATGAAGTTTATGTGCTAACTATCCACAAAAATTTGAGAGCTTTTGTGTGGTATTCTTTAACCCTGAAACTTAAAACAACACGGGATATACAAAGATTTAAGATGCAATAAACCAAAATTTATAATGCAGAACAAGAAACATTAGACAATAGAAAAGATAAATGTTGTTGGAAATAAGGCTTATATTATGAGAATCAATTCTATAAGCAATGCTCACATGACTCTTAAGGTTGGACGACCTTTCACTTGAGCAGAGCTCAAGTATAATAAATCTTGACAAAACAATCCACACCCTCTTATCTCTTTTAATAGACTTTCAATATCCTAAAACCCTAACTACTTGACTTGGTCAATATTTAATGAGCACCAACTACTTAATGGGCCTTAATAAATAGAGAGACCTGTTTTACATTAATAGTCTGCTGCTAACTACTCAGCCTTATTCAAAGGTTATGGCCACATACATAACATGACTAACTATTAAAGTAAGGGAGTTAGGGTGGGGCCTTAACATGCCCCCCCCTCAAAAGCAGTGCTTTCCTCAAGGCTGAAGATGAGGAAATTGTTGCAGAATCCCTGAAGGTTCCTAGGTGGCATCTTCGGGTTGCATATCTTTCCACTAGATCAACAGTTCTTTGATTGTATGCCTATGCAATTGACGTTCCCTAGTATCCAATACCATTTTCGGCTAGGACCTTCCTCATCAAGTTCTTGTATCTTGGTTTTCACTTTACAATTGGAGCCCACCACCTTTTTGAGGCATGATACATGAAAGACTAGGCAATCTTGGAGTGATCTGGCAGAGCGAGCTTATAGGCCAACTGTCCAATGTGTTGTATGATCTAGTAAGGCCCATAGAACTTCAGAGCTAGTTTATATTGGGGGTGATTTTTTAGGGATGTTTGTTTATAAGGTTTTAAGTAGAAGAAAAATCTAATCATCCAGCAAAAGGGTGTTGATAAGGGCATACATTGCGGGATTGACTACTAGGAATCAGTGCAATACAATGGTCGTGCTCCCCATGAGCTGGTGGTAAACCCTTGGGTGTTTCAAAAACTTATTGATGTTTAGAGAGAACTAACTACAAATTAGGGTGAATGTCTTGTGGTGGCGTGTCCATGACTTGGATGGCATTGAATTGTGCAATAATACCTGGGTGGCCTTTCTTCAACAACTTCTCCAAACGGTGGGAGGTGATAATTTATGGAGAACTAAAGGAAGCCCTTTGAGATGATTGTTGCACCCTTCCTTAGTAACGTTGATATATAGTTCCTTGAATTCCATGGTGATCGGTCCCAAAGTCCTTAGCCATTCTTCTCCCAAAACAATATCACAACCACCCATATCAATAGAAAACATGTGTGTTTTCATATGGTAGTCACCCATTTGGAGTTTCACATTTTCACGGTGACCCCCACATTTCATCATACCACCATTCGCAATCATAATTTGGAAGTTTGAGATAGGCCAGCCATAGCAATGGGTTTCTTCGATCACGTGCCTGTGAATAAAAATTTGGGTGTTGCCACTATCAATTAATACAATGACTTTACAGTGCTTGATGTAGCCAAGCAACTTCAATGTCTAGGGTGTTGAGAATCCTGATAAGGCATGGAATGATATTTGGGGCTCCTCCTCAAGAGCTTGCAACGTGTGGTCCTATTCCACATGTTGAGCAAGATCCTCCACTTATGGTTCAAAAGGGCCTTCAATTTTTACGTCTTCAAGGTGTCATGGGGGGGACATCAATTTGAAATCACTTTTGTTCTTTGCATTTATGCCCTCAAAAGTATTTTTCATCACAATTATAGCAAAGTCCGAAGCGTTAACGTTCATCCATCACATCAAGAGATAACTTTTGGATTCTTAATGGATGCGTGTTGGGATTGCTGGGAGGAGGAGCTATAGTAGGCATATTGTGAGTAGGGAATGAAGGCCTTTTGGGTTGGGCATTTATCACCATTCCGGGTT
Source organism: Larix kaempferi (assembly GCA_027924585.1). Taxonomy (NCBI): domain Eukaryota; kingdom Viridiplantae; phylum Streptophyta; class Pinopsida; order Pinales; family Pinaceae; genus Larix; species Larix kaempferi. The sequence goes on along the minus strand of BSBM01000456.1, from coordinate 48,268,305 downwards.
CTCTAGCTATATCACAAGCTTCTAGCCATGTTGTGGGGTGCTACATAAGGACGTATGTGAATTGCTTCTTTGAGGTAATGGATGAAGCATTCCCTGAAACAAGAATTAGTGAGGCCCTCTATGTGGATTGCCAATTGCTCAAATGTTGTAATATAGTCTAGAATTGTGTCGGTCTAGCGTAATTTGGTTAACCTTCCCAAATAATGAGTATCCCTTTCAAAATGATCATGAAGGATTTTCACAAATTGGCTCCAAGGGACATAACGGCGATAAAATTTATGATGCCATTGCCACCATTGCCAACATTATGAGTCTAAATATAAGAACCCCAATTTTAACTTTTGGAGGTCATCCTCAATGCCATGGAGAGCAAAATAGTGTTCCATTTGGGTAACCCAACCCGAGGTATTAGAAACATCAAATTTGAGCATGTCAACCTTTGGGAAGTGGTGCCATTAATTGTTATCCAAAAATGGTGAAGGTCGAGTTTCAGGGAAAAGATTGTGAAAGCCCTAATCTTCATTGACAAATGCTTCAATGGTGGGAGCCTCTTGTTTAAGTGCTAGCCCCACGTGTTGAGCGATAGCATCAATCACTTGCTGCTGGTTAGCCATATTGATGGGGATCTGGTTAACTGCCTACTTCAATGATGCCAATTCTTTATTGTCCTGAGGTGGATCCTTGGTCAAGTCCTCCATGTTTTTCTAATTGCAGGTGTGTACCATGGGACCACTTATGATCAAAAAAGGATTAACACCAACTTATCTCAAACTGACCAGGAGCTTAAGAGGATTCTTTTGAAATGTATCGCCAATTATGGTAATGGGGGGTCCACTCAAAAGGGGTTGTGAGAGATATATACCAACATGATCAGCACGATTTAAGGATTCTTTTGAAATAGGTCTCCCACAAGGGTGTCGGTGGATCCCAAACAGCGGAAGGATTTTAGTTTTTTAATCCCGAATGATTATTACTCCCTGCAGAATATTAGAGTATTGACAGAATTTCCAAATCCCTTTTGGATCCAAAGATGTAGGAATTTCACTAGTTGGTCACAGAGAATGGTGTTATAGCACTGACAGAATGCCCAAATTCCTGTTGGATGCAAAGATGTAGGTATTTCATTGGCTGGCAATAGGGGTTACGGTTTCTAGGGTCTTGATGACGAGGGATTGTTATGTGCTATAGCTCTCTGATATATGTGCAGGGTCCAACATGAATACTCGACCGAATCTCTCAAGGCACTAACTAAGAAGGCTCAAGCGTGCCCTTACCCGTACTACCCAAGTACGAGAGAGTCATCTTCCCGAGTGCTATGCTTGATGCCACTATAGCAACAAGACAGTCGATAGGATTATCTACATCTGGTTTCAGATGACCTAGGAGACTTCCGATATACCCAGGTGGTACATGGAAGTCAAATTCTGTATACAGGTGTTGTGTAATGTGGTACTAATCAAAGGGGTACCAACAAAGGTTACAACAGTGTCCAACAAATGTGACTAAGTACCAATTGTATTCTCTATGTGTATGCTTCTCCAACCGCATGTTTACACATTGAGCGATAGATCTTGGTGTTGTTTAAAGACACTAGAACACGTCTCTAACCTAAAAAATATTCTACAAAATTATGGGGCATGTTGGCTCAAGAAAGTGCTATGATACCACTTGTGGTGTTTTTTAACCCTGAAACTTAAAACAACACAGGATATACAGAGATTTAAGATGCAATAAACCAAAATTTATAGTGCGGAACTAGAAACATTAGGCAGTAGAAAAGATAAATAATGCAGGAAATAAGCCTTATATTATAAGAATCAATTTTGAAAGCAATGTTCGCATGCCTCTTAAGGTTGGGCGACCTTTCACTTGAGCAGAGCTCCAATACAATAATTCTTGACAAAACAATCCATAGCCTCTTAGCTCTTTAAACAGGCTTTCAATATCCCAAAACCCTATCTACTTGACTTGGTCAATATTTAATGAGCAGTAGCACCAACTACTTAGTGGGCCTTAATAAATAGAGAGGCCCTTTTTACATTAACAGTCTACTACTAACTACTCGGCCTTATTCAAAGGTTATAGCCACATACATAACATAACGAACTACTAAAGTAAGGGAGTTAGGGTGGGACCCTAACATTTTGTTCTCATTTGATTGCTGGTTGGGAATTTCCATATCCAGATTATTGCTTCCAAAAGCTATTAAATCCTTTAAGTTTAAACTATCTTCTATGGATTGCTTCGGACCCAATGAATGAGAGGAGAACTGATGATTATAAAGTCATATCCAACGAGGGTGGCATTCTACCATTGCCCTTGGGCCTTAACTACTCAACTGGATAAGATTGCCATCATGTATGGTCCAAATCTTACAATCTACTGGAGAGCTTATTTAAAGTGCTCATCCCTAATCCCCTTCCTTCTCTGCTTTTCAAACTGAAATTTCCAGCAAGTTTGAGATGGACTCCATATGCATGGTACAAGTGTTTAAAACAAGGCATACATTTATCCTGCCCTACTTGGACTAACTTCTTTGAGATTCCAATCACAAGGGTAGGTCCTCCACGTTGCTTGGCTGCAACAAAATGTTGCTTTTGTTCATTATTTACCCAGCAATACCTCTCATTGTGACAATTTCGGATAGGCCATTCTGAATGCGTTCACAGTTCAAGACAAAGTTTCCTTCTCCTAACAGGATAGAAGAATGAATCCAAGAAGTGATATGGTTAATGCATTCATGTAAGAAACCCCTCCAACTTAACCACCAGTTATAAAAAGGCATACAATGGAAAGAGATTAGGAGCAAACCCATGCCTAGTTCTGATCCTAGTTATTCCCTTGGATTCCTCATAAAAAAATTCAACAAGCTCCTACCAAGGTCTTTGAAAACAATACACAGATGTCCAGAGACTTAGGACATATGTAATTTGGCCAAATATTAGAACACTATAAGTGCCTTTGTAATGGTGTAATATTTCAAGAGATGGTTAGATTTTAGCCATGTGCCTTTTGGAAATCACCACAATTGCCTCTTCTGTGTACACTGTAGCCGTGCATATATTTATTCTGTTAAATTTAAACTTGAAATGTAACCTAGGTAAACTATTCCTTCACGCCAGTTATTAAGAACACTGTTCAAAGTTCAAACATGTCAATCTGAAACTTGAAGCACCTCAAAACCAATGTTCCAAAGCTTCAAACATAAGCCATTTAGACAATCAAGTTTAACTCTACTTTTCTAGAAAAAATAATGATATTTTAATGAAAATCATAACCACCCCAGTATCCTCAAACCTTCTCAGTATGCATGTAAAATCTCAGCATTCTAAGCCTGAAATAGAAGAAACCATAACAGGAATAATCCCATGTGCTTGACTGATAGGTGAATGCTTTCCCAAAATGCCTAGAGGCCACAACCTGCATGCCCATGAGCCACAGAAACCACTGTAAAAATAAGAAAGATAAACTTTTAAAGAAATGACTCTGTAAGTATTATTTATATCCCAAATACAAGATGCATGCAAGCACATTTAGCTTGAAGATGAAGACTTGTCAATGCACAACATTTGGCACATTAAAATACTAAGTTACAACTGTATTATATTCTTAAATACAAATCAGAGAAACCTATTACTAAGATATGAACCTTTAAAATCTATCAATAAAAATTAGTAATTGCAGCATGAAGATACTATCGCTGCAGCATATCTTTACCCTAATGTTAATTAATGGAAAACTTTACATTTCAATGAGAGACTAAACCCCAAAACACCAAATGTACTTCAGGTATGAAAGCACGCCTATAACAATAACATCACTGCCATTTCCAAGTAGAATACATTTTCAGAAAGCTTGACACTTAAGCCATGGATTTTCCTTAAGTGGCTGCAAGGAGATGAACGCCATACAAATTCCACTACAAATCCTCAAATCAATTCTTAGAACTTTTGAAATCCTAAAATTATTAGTGGCAGAAGGAGTTACAATCACTTATTGCAAAGAAGATTTGCCAAAAATGAGTGGCCTTTTGCATGGCCCCATTAGGCGAAATTGGAAGTGGTCATAAGGGGAAGTGATCTTTGAGAATAGAAGTGGGAAGCTTTATCAGCTTATGCACAAGCACACCCATTTAGCACCATTCTTAAACAAGAGATGGCGAAGCTTAGATGTTGAATTTTGGTGATCTCTAGACTTAGCAGTATATGATCATATGAAGTATCATTTAAAAGTTTTTGCATGGCTAGTGTTATACCAAGGCCTTCCTACCAAGTCTAGATTGGCCAGATGCAGTCTTACAGATGACAGGTATCCACTGTGCTGAAGACCAGATGCACTTAAGCATATCTTTTGGGAGTGCTGGAAAATTATACATGTTAAATAGAGCTAACTCCTCCAGGGAGCATCCACTGATAAGGTGCCATTCTTGGTGACTGTGGATCCCTTGTGTTGAGTCAATCTGTGGTAGTTGGCCTTGTATCCAGTACATGGCTTGTATGCACTTTGGAGGATTCGTTGTAAAGTCTGTTTTTAAGGCTATAGAAGGGTCCGTGGAGTCTTTAAGAAAGTGGCTTTAAATTATTTGGCTGCCCAAGTTAAGACTAAAGACTTCATCCAAAGAAAGGACGCTAAGAATTATTCTGCCATTCTGCCAGTGTTCAATCGAACCTCACTTAATCTTTAGCTGCAGTGAGGTAGATGATTCCCCTCTTTCTGCATCAGAATGTTTCTGTACATAAGAGTTATTTCTCCAAAAATAAGAGAGAGAAATAGAGAGATTGTTAAAATTGTAACATTTTATTCAAAATTAACATCACCTTTATGGTAAATCCCATAGGTGTGAAAAAGAAGCTAATTTTAATGTGCTTATCTATGTAAATAGTATATTATCACTGAAATACATCATATGATAAATCAGTGTTCCACGGAAACTCGCCCCCCAAGGTCGGGGGCTCGCCCCCCTCGCTCCCCACGCTTCGGGGGCTTGGGGGCTCCCTCCGAAACGTTTCGCATCGCCCCCAAAATTCAGAAACCCTCTGAAACGCACATGGGGACGCGTTCCTACCTTTCGAACAGCGTTCCACTTATGGGGGACGCGTAGACGCCCCTTCCCGAGCATGGGGGGCTCCTAGACACCCCCCCGCGATTTTCCAAATTACAATTAATAAAAAAAACGAAATTTGAAAAAACAAAAAAAAAACATAAAAATTAAAACCTAATTTCAACTTACCTTTCATTTCCGGTCGACGTCCACCTCTTCATTCCGCGACATTCATTCCTGCGAGTGAACTCACTTCACATTTGCCGCCCGAGGACTCGTTTTTTCGACTGTGTGTGGGTTGTGTTCCCATTTCTTGTGGGCTTGAGCCGTGTTGGGAGGGAGGTTTCCGTTGAAGTAGTGGACAGCCGACAGGTTGCGAGCGCCGAGGAGAGGAGAGGCTGTTGCAGAGGCCGAGGAGAGGCCGTGGCCGAGGAGACGCCGTTGCAGAGGCCGTTGCCGTGGCCGAGGAGAGGCCGTTGCAGAGTGCAGAGGCCGTTGCCGTGTCCGAGGAGAGGCCGTTGCAGAGGCCGTTGCCGTGGCCGAGGAGAGGCCGTTGCAGAGGGCAGAGGCCGTTGCCGTGTCCGAGGAGAGGCCGTTGCCGTGGCCGAGGAGAGGTCGTTGCAGAGGCCGTTGCAGAGGTCATTGCCGTGGCCGAGGAGAGGCCGTTGCAGAGGCCGTTGTGAGCGGAGGCCGTTGTGAGTGAACCCACGGGCCACGTCGAGCAGAGGAACCTGCAGACTGTTGAATACAGGAAAGGTAAGTTTTTTTTATTTTTATTTGTTAAATTTTAATTTTTAATTTTAACTGTTAGTCTGTTGACTGTTAGTGTTTAATTTTAATTTTTTTTTATTACAGTGTTCTAATTTGGAGCAGTTCTGTTTTTATTTTTAATATTTTATTAAAAATTAAAATTTTAAATTTTGAAAATGTTACTTACAATTAGGAATTTTAGTTTTTAAATCTGTTTAACAACAATGATGATGAAATTTATGTTTTTTAAAGAAAAACAACAATAAAATTTTAAAAGTTTTGTTGCAGCAGGGTGCCCAAAATCAAATACAATTATACAGCACCTTAAAGTTAAAACAGCAGCAATATGAGCAACTCTAGCAATTGCAACAGTAGTGACAACACTGAGAGTGAGACTGAGGGTGGAAGTGTTGGAGTTGGGACAGAGACTGGAAGTGGGAGTGGAACTCCCTCATCAACCAGGTTAAGTCAAAGTGAAGGAGAAGGCAATTCCAATCTCACCCCACACAGGTCATTGGCTCAATATGCAAAGGGGACATTTGATCCCAAAAAACCGCTTTTGCTATATGCAAGCAAAGTAAATGTTCCCTCAACCAACCAAAAAGACAAGAAAAGTGGTGGGTCACGTCATTGGGCATGCAATGTGTGTGGCCATCCTTGGGTTGGGAGTTATAGTCGTGTTAGACAACACCTTTTGGGCATTGGTGGCAAAGGGGTTTCCGTGTGTTCGAAGCTAACCATGTTGCAAAGAACAGAGCTTATGAGATTGCAAATGGCAGCAGATGCTAAGGGCACATTCTCTAGCCAAAATGTCGGGTCAAAACTAAAAGAACATCACGGTACAAAAGCAAGTTCCAAAAGGAAAGGTAACTCATCCACTTGTATGCCTCCACCATCTTCTACTGAGACATCTTCATCAAAAAAGGTCCGTTCTTGTTCTATAGCACCGACCATTACAGGGATGTATGGCAAACTTAACCGTGATGATACAGATGATGGCATTGGAAAATTCCTTTTTGCCAATGGCATTCCTTTCAATGTTACTCGTTCTCCTTATTATAAGGAGATGGTCCGTTTAATTGCAGCATCGGGACCCTCATATGTGCCCCCAGGTGAGCACAAGTTGAGGACAACGAACTTAGAGAGGCAGGTGTCCAATATTACTGTGCAAAAAGAACAAATGAAAGAGGTATGGGTGAGGTCAAGTTGCTCTATTGTTATGGATGGGTGGACAAACATTACCAAACATCCACTTATTAACATCATAATTACATGCATAGATGGGCCATTCTTTCTTAGAGCTGTTGACTGTTCTGGTAAGCGCAAAGATGCAGCTTTCCAATTTGAGCTTCTTCGGGATGCTATAGAGGAGGTTGGTCCTGAGAATGTTGTGCAGGTTGTGACAGATGCAGCAGCAGTGTGTAGATCAGCTGGTTTACTAGTTCAGAGCAGGTATAGGCATATATTTTGGACCCCTTGTTGTGTCCATGCTCTCAACAATGCCCTGAAAGACATTGGAAAAATTGATTGGGTAAACACCTTGGTAATAGCTGCAAGGGATGTGCAAATATTTATCTGCAACCACCACACCTCCTTAGCCATGTATAGGGCTCACTCGAGGAAGGAATTCCTCAAGCCCACAGATACTAGATATGCTAGTTATTTTCTCTTATTGGAGAGGATGTTGGAGATACAGCCAGCATTGCAAGCCATGGTTGTGACTCCAGATTGGAACAGGTGGACAGAGTCGAAGACAGAGGAGGGGAAGAGGATCAGGCTTCAGATATTGGATAATGATTGGTGGGTAGATTGCAGCTATTTGGTCTCATTCTTGCGCCCTATAGTTGAGGTCATTCGCTACACTGACACTGATTCTCCTAGTCTTGGAGAAATCTATGAGACTTTTGACAGCATGTTGGGTAAGGTAAGGGAAGCCATCCGTCAGAAAGAGCCCTCCTTGGAGTTCTACACTAACCAACTTCGACCCATTATTCAGCGTAGGTGGGATCGAATGAACACACCTTTGCACATGGCAGCATATGCACTAAACCCAAAATGGTACATTTCTAGGCCTGGTAGAATTTCTCCCTATCAGGATTCAGAGATCAAGAGGGGTTTTCGAGCTGCCATTACAAAGATGTACAGTGAAGAGGAGGGGCAAACACTTCGGAAATAGTGGATTCAGTTTGCAGGTCTCAAAGGTCCCTTCAACAAGTCTGATGCCAAGGCAGACCGTAACGGCTTAGCCCAGGATGACCCCATTGGTTGGTGGGAAATGCATGGGGATGGAGCTCCAGAGATCAAACATCTTGCTGTTTGCTTGTTGTCTCAGATTGCTAGTTCCTCCGCAGCTGAGAGGAATTGGTCCACCTATAGCTTCATTCACTCTATCAAGAGGAATAGACTTACCTCTAGGAGAGCGGAGAAGCTAGTTGCAGTGCATAGTGCCCTGCGTCTTGCACACAGGAAGACACCAGAGTATCGGATGGGACCAGCTATACGATGGGATGTGGATCCAGAGGATGATGCACAAATAGATGAGGAGGATGGGCCAGATGAGATGCAGAATGGTTTGGTTGGTGTGCCATTAGTCACTCCTGAGAGTGACTCAGACCCAGATGATGACATTCCCATTGATGGTCCCGATGCTTTCATGCAGCAGATGGATGCAGAGGACCAATCCATGGAGTTGACTCCTTGATGCTCATTTTATGTTGCTTTCTTTCAGCCACTTTAGTCTTTTAGTTTTAACTTTTCAGTGTTTGTTGTTACTACTTACTTGTTAGTTTTGAACTTTTGACTCTAGATATTGATCAATGATGACTGAGTCTTTGACTCTTTTATATTTTTGACTCTTTGAGCAAACTTAATTTAGTCATTTACTTAGTACTATTAATGGTTCACTGTTTCAATGTCTATTTCAGACTTAGTATCTAGTATTTGATATTTATATTTACTATTTGCATGCAACATCAATGTATCATTGATTCAATTTTATTAATTTATTTTTCAATTAGAATGACTGAACTATGATTATGAATCGTGAATATCAAGAATCAAATGACAAATTGAAAATGATCATGATGAATTGTCACCTTGTGTAACGTGCTTGTATTATTAATTTGAAAGTTGGATCAAAGTTAGATGAAAGTTAAGATTTATGATATTTGTTATTAACTTATTTATCATTTATCATTTTTAAATTTTTTTAAATTTTTTATTTTTATATAATTTTTATGACCTAGACGCCCCCCCGCTCCCCCCGAATTTCCCTAAAATTTGGGGGTGGTCTCCACACGTCCCCAATGTGCGTTTCCACGTTCCCGCGCTCCCGCGTCCCGGAAACTTGGGGGAACATTGTGATAAATCAGTAATAGAGTCGAAGTGAACTGCAGTATATTAATGTTGAGTCAGTCTGTTGGGCTGTGGTATAGCAGCAACTTGGAGCAGTTGTTGTGACAATGACCCAGGTTCAAATCCTAGCAGGCATGCCCCTCTCCTGCCTGGGGTTTACCGGATGTGGCTATTGATTATATTGAATATTGTTGATGCAGCCTTCGGGCAGATTATTGTATGGCACTGGCAAAGTACCTGCAAACCCTATTCTTCACTTAAGTGTGTGAGGGTCGGTTTATTTCTGGATTTACCGTCCGTAAAAATATGGGTTCCCATTTTTTTTAAATTAAAATATATTAATGTTGACTCTTAACAAACAATATAGGCCTTGGTAGTCCAAGGGGTTAGCTCAACTGGTTGTTGTCAATGTTGTTGCCAGTTGGGCATTTGGCTAGCTCCGTACCAACAGGTGCCTGATTCGATTCCCCCTTGGTTAGGCACACTAGTCTACACCGACAGGTTTACTATGGATGCCATCCACAAATGTGGGGAACCATCCCTTGGGTTTCCCGTGAGGTTTTTCTTGGAAAAAAGATACAGGGATTGGTAAAAGCTACATATAAATCTCAAATGTTACAAAATCACAAACTTTTATCTCAACATAACTAATATAATTAAGATATCATCAACCTATCAAGATATTACTAAGATTTTTGAAGCTCAGTAACAAAACAGAGGAAAATTTGAGAATATTTATATTAGAGGCTCACAATTACTGAGACTTGATAAACTAAATAACAAGGACATAAGTAAATATCAACGCATTCACCTGAACCAATTTGGGTAAATATCAACAATGTTTACAGTTACTGAGACTTGAGGGCTTAAGTAACAAACAAAGATGGATATCAGCAGAATTAGCTTGACCATGAAAGTTAAGGAAAAGCTTATTAACAATACAAGGTGAATATTTAATCGATAAATATTTCTGAAATATACAACTTGATACTGTCTACTCCATAAATATTTCTGAAATATACAACTTGATACTGCTCAAGGTAAATGCTTAAAAATCTTTCAATTTGAAACATTGACCTGCCAAACATTATTGAGATTTTCTCAACAACACTATGTATCGAATGTATTCCTAAAATCCAGGGTTTTCAGCGATTATCTCAGAAGACAAGATTTTAAAAAGGAAAACACTAAGAGATATAGAAATGAAGTACCTTCTGCATTATCAACCATAGTTTCTTCATTCTCCTGCATTTTTTATCTCTTTCTTCTTCTGGGTTTTCCACCATAGAAACCCTTGATTTTCGTTTTTCTGCAGAGCCAATGATACCATCCCTAGGCTTAAGAGATCAACAAATAGATGTCTGGATTGCATAGCATGGTACTTATGGACCTGCGCAATGGATTTCAACCTTCCCTTGAGCTTATACTGAGGAATCTTCATAAATAATGTTCAGGCTCACTGAATGTAACTCTGTTGTGAACAGCATGATTCCCAAAACTAAACTGCTGAAAACACCATCATGCTACTTGATGACGTGATGGCACATACCCATGCCAGCTAGTACATCCCACCATATATCCATGCCTAGCCCTATAAATTTGTCACTGGGAGTGTTGTACTTCGTGGAGATTTTTATATATATTATATATATGCTTGAAGAGGAAGAAGGAAAAATACCTTGCAAAAGACACAGGGCAGATGTCATAATGCTTATAAAGTGTTAATTCTAGATTTAAAAGATTGTTGAAACAGAGATAGGATTTTGGACACCTCCTTTTCTCCATCAATCTTAATGCAAATAGTTTATGCTTTTAAAGTTTTATCTAGTGTTACCTGCTACACCAATCATTGGACAGATTCTCTTAAAAATTCGTGGACAAGTATATCTCCAACATCAAGCGAATTGCAAGACTCGCATCCTTTTTCATAATCTGTAGGTTGACAATGGAAGTAGTAAGTACAATATAAAACAAACATTTGAAGCCCCGATAAAATTAGCATTCTTGAGACTTTGAAATCTGCAAGTAACTTTCCTAACTTTTAACATTGTTTCTAACTTACATTAGCATTCTTGAGACTTTGAAATTTGCAAGTAACTTTCCTAACTTTTAACATTGTTTCTAATTTACATTAGCATTCTTGAGACTTTGAAATCTGTAAGTAACTTTCCTAACTTTTAACATTATTTCTAGCTTCCAGTACCCGACGTCCATGCATTCTTACTTATAGCATTTGTAGTTTTAGCTTTATTTGGATCAAAATGACTTCAAGTTCAATAGCATCCTATTTGAGGGCACCATCCAACTAAGTCGGAAGAAAATGAAAAATCTACCTTAAAGAAGGATAAATAGAGATCTGAGGTCCTAAAAGATTAATTACATCAGTTGGGATAGGCTTGTCAATCATATAGCAGATTTCCCGTCACAAAGATCTTACAAAGATTCCCAAGGCTAGGCTTTGACTATTATCTTAATCAATCATAAAATAGTTAGCTTTTCAACACAACTGAAGTCAATGTGAAGTTGGAACGATCCTCAATAAAAAGTCACCATAGGTATGCCACTCTTATTGTTGGTCATTTCAACGGTTTTAATTCTTTGTGAGCCCCAATCATTTCATATCCTTGAGTTTTGCACTCCAGGCAAGGCTCAGCAGTCAAATTATTTGAAATATCATTAATAATTTAATTCCTAGCTGTTGACAAAATTTGATTCCACTTCATGTGACTGCTATGCTATCTTTGTTTTGACTCTGCTACTAGACTTGTCTTGTTTCTTCTTCTTCTAGTATCATGAACCCCAATTTTGCCTTCCTTTGCTTTGATCTCCATAGCCTTGCCAAGTATTTTGGTCCTTGGTTCAAGTAATAATCCTTTTGCAGCAATCTCATTATAATACCTATATGCCTCATCAAACCTTCCATTTTTATAAAGCCCATGGATCATTACAGTGTAAGATCTCCGATCTGGACCCATGCCCTTTCTCTCCATATCATCCCATAGTCTAAACACCATATCCATATCATTCCAACCAATTAACATTTTCAACATTAAGTTATAGGTGTCGCTAGTAGGCATGCAGCCACTTTTCATCATTCTCTGAAAGACCTTCAGAGCCTCCTTGGGTTCTTTAGCACCATTGAGGAAATAATGATATGTTCGAGATCTAGGGGCACAACCTTTTCTTTCCATTTCATACAAAAGCTCATAGGCTTTGTCCATCCTCCTATTGTTGCACATGTGTTTGATCAGTGAGTTGTAAGTTGCAACGTCAGGAAGACAGTCATGATCATTCATTTCACCAAAGATAGCTAGAGCTTCAGGAATGCGCTTTTTGAAGCAAAGAGCATCTATTATATTGTTACAGATGAAAACATCTGGAATGCATCCTTTGTTCCACATTGCCTCGAACAATTTAAGAGCTTCAAGCAATCCTCCCAACTTTGTTAAAGCATTTATAAAGGTACCATATGTTATCAAATTAGGCTTATGCCCCTCCTCTATCAATTCATTCCAGAACCTTTTTGCCTCACGTAGATTTTCCAAGGCGCACCATCCATTGAGAATGATGTTTCGGCTTTTCATATCCGGAGGAAATTGATTCCGCCGCAGGTTAAGCAACGCCTCCGCTTCTTGGACGTGTTTATATCTACATAGAGCGCCGAGAAGAATTTGGAAAGCATTCGTATTGAGCTTCAGACCAAACTCTTCTCGCTTGTAAAACGTCTCACTTGCTCTTTCCACCATGTGAGCAGCAGCATATCTTCTGATCAGTATGGTGAAGGTTTCATCTGTGACCAGAGATGGACCATTTCCACCATTGTGCATTTCCTCTACCAGCTGCCACATTGTCTTAAACTGTTTCATCCTGCCTAAAATATTTAGCATCGCATTGTAAGTCTCTGTCCCATGGCTGTAACCAGGTTGCTGAGAGGCCCACGCAAAGAAAAACATAGCAGTGTTCATATCATTTTCATGTGTAGAAAGTACCCGCAGCACCAAATCTGTAGAGATCATTATACCACATTGTTTGAGGGCCTCTACACGCCCCTCACGGGTTGGATTAGCCTTAAGAAGTCTCTGAATGACAAGAGCATCAGTTCCTTCTGGGCAATCAGAGGTTGAATTATTGTCTATTTCATCAAGGTCTGAATCAAATAGACCTGAATCCATCCTTTGCGCTCGGCCACTTTTGCCACCTTCTTTTTCCTCTTCGTCTCCAACCTGGAGTTCTGCAAGATCAAAATCTGCTTGTGATGTGTTTGCAGTACCAAAAAACCTTCCATCTTCTACGGACTGCCTGTGACGCAATGTATCCCGCAAGACAAAATCGGACAATCCAAATTTTGATTTTGCGGCTGTCCCAAATGGGAAATGGGCCATTTTTCTAGATAGAAACGATGCAATGAATGAGCTTGTCCTTACAAAAGCAGTCTGTCTCCGAAATTTTGTTTCTCCATGAACAGGGTCCCTACACACTACAGCCGGAAATTGTCTGGAAACTGAGAATGGACACAAGGAATTGACAACTGAAGTTAATACCAGTTATCAAAAAATGTCAATTTGATATTAACAAGTCCACTGTGACTGAAGAATTCCGCCATCAGAAAAAATGTTAAAAATCTAACCCAAAATCAGTTCAAATTGTCTTCAAACTAAAACCAAATTTTATATAATGAGGCCCATAAAGCCCAAAGCAATCATTATAAACAGTTAGGCACACTTTATCCAAACACTAACTAAAAGAATTTGGCATCCTCTATTGGGTGCAAAATCAACATAAAGATCGGGACTTAATAAATTCCAAAAATTTCGCATTCAAGCCCATGAATACAGCTGCGAAAAACATATGCGGGATATTTCGAATGTAAATAAAAACTGGCATCAGATGCCCAATTTAAAATGGTAAAAATACGAGAAGGAAATTCCATACATTTCGAAAAAATAGGCATCCAGAAAAGCTAAAAAAAATAATGCAGACTGGCCAGAAAAATTTTAAACAACAAAAAACTTCCAAACTGAAATTCTAAAAAACAGAACTGTTGATACAACAAAATAAACCTGCACTTACCCGTGTCGGAAGACGAATCTGGAGGTTTTTTCTTTGAAGTAATGTTATATGAGACAGCAAACCCTGTCTGCCTGGGGTTTGAGAGGTCTAACCCTCTGAACAGCCTTCCTCTCGGCATTTTATTCAGACAATGAATTGTTTGTGAGTTGCACTTGTGAATCCAATAGCTTTAGTAAGATCTATGACAATGAATTTTTGCACTCATTTTGCCCTCAGCAATAAAACATAAAGTATTTTAAAATGACGTTGAAAAAATCCCTAGTTCGGCGTTAATCCTCTCATAATCCCATGTGATCCAAGTGCTCAATGTGTGAATTGGCGCCTTCTCTCCAAGCTCACCTCTATTCAATGATCTCGTTATATGGCTAATTGTAACGAGGAAAAAAATTGCTCCTTCAAAAAGATGGGAGGAAGATGATTTGCTCCATAAACATGGGCAGGAAGACGATTTGCTCCATAACACCTAGAGATATTAATTTTCTTGCAAATTATTAATGACCACCTTTGTGATGATGTTTCTTCCTTTTATGATGTTAATCGACAAACTTTTATGGTAATGCTGCTTTCTTTTATGATGTTAATGATAAACTTTAAAACAAAGTTGTTTTCTTGCATAATAATATTTGTATTTAGTAGAGCTCTAAAGGTTAGCTCAAGTGGTTATGAGCCACACATGAGACCCCTCCCATATAGGGGTGGTCAGCTCTCTTTGATTCCGTTAGGGTGAGGTGCTTGGAAATTAGGCATCGTCATCTTTACACCGGGTACCATCCTTGAAATGAGGGGAAGTGCTCAAGAGTTTCCCTGGGAAGTATATTCCAAGGAAGTATTATTTCTTAGTTTTGAAAACAAATTGTCACAGTATAAGAATCTAACACCCAACTTAGTGAAGATGTTGTTTCCCTGTGAAATAATAATACCAATATTTTTTTGAAGAATCTTTGACTATAGGAAATTATTATCCAACTTCATGATAAGGCCAAATTTATTTCGATAGAGAACACAATTGGCGCTAACTCAACAAACATAGAGATATGAGTTGAGCCCCCTCAATCATAGCTTGTCAGCAATAATAAAGAGTATCAGAGATAGTGAGAGACAAAAAACAAGATATCAAGCATGATTTTAGGTGATTACAGAGCACAGTGGCAGAAGATTGAAGATGCTTGGAAAAAGATGGAAAAGACATCAATTATTTCATAATTGAAGAACTGGAAGTAAACTAAGGGTTTTGAGTTTAAATGAGTCCTCTCGCCTCCAAGCGCTATTGTATAAATGTAAAGGCCTTAGCCCATTTGGAAGTTGGATATTAGTTAGATATTAGTTGGATAGGTGATGTTAGTTGTTGGGTCATGTTTTGGATCTATACTATTATTGTGTCCTAATGAATGAGTGAATGTTATGTAATGATGTATTGGATAATGTTGGACGTTAATGGAATGAGCCCCCTTTTCAATTTATGGTTGTCATTATATTGTATGGTGATGATGTTCTTTACTTTTGTTATTTTTATATTATGATAAATTATAGTCTTATGATTAGATATATGTGTGAATGTTGATTTGGATGGTGATGTTCAATAGTTGAATTGGTAGAAGGAGGTTGTGATTTGAAGTTAAGAGGTATGCGGTGGTAATTATTGTTTAGTGTAGTTATCGGGATGGGAAATTATTGTGTTAATCATATTGATTGAGCCTTGAATCATTTGTGTATTGACACAATACTTCAAGTGAGACCTCCCCCTCTATGGGGATTGAAAATGCTATCTTCTAGACTACAGTGGACCCCTTGTTAGTTATTGATGTAGACCCGGGTCTCAATTTGATTTGACAAATGGTTCTATTGTGGAGACCCTATCACGATGTGTGTGGCATTTTAACATTGTGATTATTACATTAACCCATAATTATGTGGAAGAATGGTGGTTTAGATACATCGACCTCTTTGTACTCTATCTCGTGTATAATTTCTAGTTGTATTGTTTGCATGGTTGAGTAGATTGGGGCAACATCCATGTTATCACCTAAATTTCGCACACCTTCTACATTTCAACATTCATTATGAAAGGACATCATCAACATACAACATGAAGCTCACAAAGCTTCTTCTTCATAAAAAATCAACATGTGAAATGAAGTAATGAATGAAAAGTCAAACTTTGGTTGATCCTGCAGGTTCACAAAAGGTAAGCCACACTACATGGCATGAAAAATCCTGCGAAACCCACACGAATGTACTAGCACACGAACTCATAACTTCCACACCGTATTCAAAGCTTCACAATTGCATTATGGCTCCAAAGAATTTGAATTGGCCTCTCTCGCGTGCTTGGCCATTTAATAGCCCCATACTTGTACCTTGAAGTCACTTCATGGAAGGGAGCATTCACATGATGAACCAGTTGTTTGAAGACCTCCATTTGACCTATAAAAAGAAGCCATAAGTATGCACTTCATAAGAGAAAGTAAGAGCAAAGTTATGCTGCAAGAATCAGTTTGGAAGGCACCTCGTTCATCCTCATTCTCACCATTCATTGTCATCTCAAGCTCACTTGACTTCTTCCTCAATAAGCAAGCATTTTCCTTCATCATTCCAAGTTAGTTAGAAAGCAATTTGAAAAATATCAAAGGACCCTTCCAAAGGGAGTGTTGGCTACCATTTGCAAATAACATTCTCCTAGGTGACACCATTGTATTCAAGTTTTTCCATTGGACATGTATTATTGGTTGAAGCTCATTTCTTCTCTTTGTTTTCATGGCATATGGCATTGATAGTACATGTATCTTACTTTTGGTTCTTTATTTTATTTCAACACATTAGTATTTTTCATACAAACCCACATTTAATATGTTGCCTTGTTTGCAACCTACAAAGGGAGGAATAATTGCTCACCATTGAGCCATTTTTTCAACAACAAAACTTGCTACTCCACTTTGTTTTCTTTTATTTTTCACATCTATAGGTTGTATTTTTGTTTATTAATTGATTTGGGGCTCTTGCAAGATCATACTCTTGATGTTCATGACCTTAACTATGAATTTGGTAGGCTCAAGGACCATTTCTCTTCATTTTCCAGACCACATGGTACCTATCATCTATTATGAGCAAATCAATGTAGCTTTTCTTTCGATAGTCACACTATCGTTCAACCTCTCTTTTTATTCACCTACATGAATTATCCATATAGACATTGTAACCTTGATCCCACATTGTCACTCAAGTTGCAAGTAATTTTTCATGTACTCTTTTTTCTCATGACTAGTTAACTCTCGAACCACGTTGTAGTGTGACTGAGAGGTCTAGTACCCACGTGGTTGGGGAAAAATTTTGTGTTTTTTATCTTTCTTGATTCACAACTGCATTCCATATGGTTATTCACACCTCCTAAGGAATTAACAAAACAACCACAATTTGTTTTTGCTTTTTAGCCATTAAAACACTTAGTTTAAGAAGGGGCAAAGTTATTTTTTGTAACCTTTTTTTCTAGGGATTGGGCTTTGAGTTTAGGAAAAACCTATTAGCTTATACTAGAGTAGATTACACAACTTCTCCATTTCTTTTAAAGTCATAAGAGATTATTAGCCTATGTATTTGGGTAAACTTACACTAGTTTATAATTTTGTTGCTTGCATATTTCTTTAAAAAAACAATTTTTAATCCACTCTTCAAACAAACAAGGGACTTAAAAGCTCTTGGAATCTTAGTATATTTTTTTTCTTGCACCCATAAAGTGATCTTGGCAAATCAGAAAGGACCACAAGAGTGAAATACCTCCTTTTGCACATTTCTTGTTTTAATTTGTTTTTTTGCAAATCAATCACAATTTAAGAATTCATTGGAAGGAGTAACATCCCATACATATTCATATATAGTTGCTTTATTTTCTTATAAGTCATTTGCAAATTCACTTGAAGCATTTAACCACGTGTTTCCTCACTTGAAGCACATGCTAGGGGACCTAAAAATTCCTCTCCTTGAAGTATTCTCTTCACCTTGCACTCATGAAGTGATCTTGATGAATAGAAAAATTTAGAGGTTTTAAATACCTCCCTTGTCACACATTAAATCAAATTTTCCCTTTTAAAATCAAACAAACAACTCAATCCTAACCAACTTAATTACTCTACCAAGAGGTCACATAACACTTTATAGTTTAAGTTAGGATTGTTGGGCTAGGCATCCAAACAATGCCCCTCAATCTTTCTTATACGAAACGATAGTGTTTATTTACTTTTAGGGATCTTTTTAATCCTATTGCACAAAGTGTGAAAAACCTGGATAAGAAGGCGTGGTGCCCAAGGATGCTAAATCTGAGGTTGTTTTTTTTTGTTTGCCACATTGAGCCACCCAGCTATTTGTGGAGGTGACACTTGACCATTCAAGGTCGAACCCCTTATCCACACTTGAGGAAAATATCTAAGCCAAAACCTAGGATTATCACCAGGTGGCATTTGTGGGATGCATTTGCACCTAAGTTAGATTTTGTTGGTTGTTGAAATGTTTCCAATCCTAATAAAATATATCCCCAACACCCTTCATTTTAACTGATTCATTCACACATTCACTACCCAACTTTGATGGTTTCATAACCATACGACAAGAGAGCTATTGAAAGGCCCATTTACAAATATTGAGAAGAAGGATGTTAAGTTAACAAGATCACATCATGTGTTGTTTTAAAATAAATAACTCTACATTTTACATTGTAGATAAACCATTTATGTTTCTTTGTTTTCTATTTTTTTAATCAAAACAACCTTTCCTAGCTTGTAAATTTTCAAACACCTTTTATTTTCCTTTGCAGATGACTTCAAATGCAAACTGTTATGTTGGATTCGTTGATGGTGCAAGTTGTTGGTCAAACTATCTTTTACCTCAATGCATATACACTTCCACAATGGTGGTGCATATCTCGGTCCAACCACTAACAACCAAGCAGAGTACGATGTCGTCATTGGATTATAGGCCGATGTAGTTCACTTCCACATTCACCATCGTCACATCCATTTGGATTCTCAACTCCTTGTCACACAATTCAATAATGTCTTCCATGTTCGTGATATGTGCCTCTTTCAAAAGTTCCTATGGGTGAAACTTTTGGCTCGACAGTTTGAAACCATTACATTTATCCATGTCCCTAAAAGTTCTAATGCATTTGTACACTAGTACATGTGCACATTTTTCCCATGGAAAATCGTTGTTATTGTAACACTTATGCGTTGCTATAGCGACGAACACAACCCCATATTTTTGTGGCAACATTTTCGTCGATGTAGTAACACTTCGAACGTTTCATCGCTATAGAAACAAGAAAGATATGAAATGAGACGTGTTTGGACTATGTTTAAAAAAACCAATCCCCGTGGCTATAGCGATGTAAGCCCGTCGTCGCTATAGCGACAGAAAATACATGTTAGTTGCTTTCCCTACTATCAATACTCCATCGCTATCGCGACGACGTCTGGATCCAGCCATCACTATACTAACAATTGACCGTCACTATAGCGACATTCCGTCAAGCACATGGCGACAGATTTTCTATACAAATGACGATCATTCCATCTCTTGTATAGCAAATATGTCCCCATGTGCTTGACGAACGTCGCTATAGTGACGCTCCGTGCACAACATAGCAACGGATTTGCTATACAAGCAACGGAATGATCGTCGCTTGTAGAGCAAATTCGTCACCATGTGCTTGACAGAACGTCGCTATAGCGATGCACCGTGCACAACATAGCGACGGATTTGCTATACAAGTGACGAAATGATTGTCGCCATGTGCTTGACGGGCGTCGCTATAGCGACAGTTCCTTGGATATAACGATGAAATATGCCCGCAAGGAGCTTGAAATATGCCCGCAAGTTCCATCACTATAGCGATGGTGCCTTGGCTATAGCGAGGAAATATGCCCGCAAGGGGGGGGCATATTTCGTCGGTATAGCGATGAAACTTGTGGGCATATTTCATCGCTATAGCCAAGGAACCGTTGCTATAGCGACGCCCATCAAGCACATGGTGACGATCATTCCGTCGCTTGTATAACAAATCCGTGCACGACATAGCGACGATCATTCTGTCGCTTGTATAACAAATCCGTGCACAACATAGCGACGGATTATTCCCGCAAGGGGCTTGAAAAATGCCTGCAAGTTCCGTCACTATAGTGACGATGTCTGAGTTTTAAAAAAAAATGGTAGGAGGGCGTTTGAATAAGGGTATAATTCTTAACGTGGTATAATTCAACTTCTATACATTAAAAATTACACAAAAGTTTTACAATAACAAGTTCATCTTACTTAAGCAATTTCAACTTTTGTCAATTTCTAAAACATTGAAAGGAACTATTGCATGTTGAATAGAAACAATTTGCACACATGATATCTAAACTACATAATTATGTCAACATCATCAACCTTTTTGGAGATCTCTATGTCTAGGCCTAACATAGTTATTAGATTTATAATGCATGGAATTACAGATGGTTAAGATGAAAGGGTAAACTAGAGACAATGGTCCTTTCTATGTATGAGTGATGCCTTTTCCTGTAAAGTTTCACCTTTATATATATTGTTTTAATTATCACTGAGTGGGAATTTACTATTTATTAAATTCGCCATCTTGAAGTTTGTCCAGACTCTACTTGCTCTAACATTGAAATATAATTTTCTTTTAACATGCATGTCTCCATGATGATACTATAGTTTACATTTTACTTTTGCTTGATCTACATTCTAATATTGACTCAACATTTGTCTAGATATATGGGTTGAAATTTAGACTGAACAATGGATGTAGAATGAGGCCCTAACTCTTCAAATTGCCAATTTTCCTAGCAGGCCAGATCCATGCAAGCAATGATAAGTTGAAAATGACTATATAAATCAAGATCATTGATATAACAACCATTTTCATGTGTCCATAATTTTCATGCATCATCTTACAAACACTATACCTTCTATTTATGTCTTGAATCTTGATGCTTGTCCAAAATATCTAGATCCATAACTTCATATTTTGATCTAAAGAATGGTGAAGTGCCCATTTCCTTTGATTCCTGGAATGGATAAGTGAAATGGCCATTGATGAACACACCATTTCTTCTAATAGATAAATATGCTTAGAAACAAGACAATATTCAAAGTGGTTGGGACAATCAGGACCCTACAAATGATAACTGGGGAAACACATGTTTAAATATAAGATTAATTGAGATTTGAGGTCCTTAAGAGAAATGCATCTGGTGTTAAAAGACTGACATGCTTTGATTGCAATACAAAGTTTAACTAGGGACCTACTAATGAACAAATGGAAGAGCAATTTATTTTTCACATGCACATTTACATCCTCTAGTTTGGAGATAAAATTGATGTCAAAGAACTAAAAGAATGGCTCCAACAACAAAAAAACCTATTGTGCAATCAATCATTTCAATTACAAGTGCAAACTCACCTTTGCAAAGAGAAAAAATGCTCGAACAATACTTAACTAAAAGGAATCACGTAGAGAACAATGTGTAAACGAGGAAGAGCCTTATAGTCATATGGTCAAGGTTCATGGAGACAATCAAGATCAGTCAATCTAAGACTACACCAACCAATTCCATATCCTAACAACACGCCTTGAAATACAGGAATCCGAGTCTCAGAAGATTCTTGAGTACCACAATATTTGCACCAATACATTCATATGCAGTTAGAATTCTTCACCATTAACAACCTTGTACACGCTTATTGAACTGCCACAAAAATTAAAGAGAACTTCAACACAAAACATTTATACAAGAAACTATTAAATTTTGATGCAGTGGGATTGTCAAGATACTCTACATCTCAAACAATGCAATTCAACTCGAAGAGACCAAATCACCAATAACATAATCAACCTATGGAATCCCAATAAAATTAGAGCAGATGTTAGGATTTAGTAGAGTGAAAGTGACGCAACTTCCACAATACCTGGACACATTTGAGATAATATTGTAATCTACAAAAATCTCTCATAACACAAACACTAGAATCGCCTAGTGTACCAAATTCAAATCCACCAATCATGAAATCAAGACCTGAAATACCTATTCTGACAAGTGAGTGCTTCACTTCTTTCTATCCTTGAAACCATCCATTGAAACAAATGCCCTTTGGCCAAGTCGCTCCCTGCAGATGGAGATCTTGGGTTCTTGTATGTTGAAATTATTTGTGTTTGTGAATGAATACTTTCGATTATGGTGAATGTTTAATTGATGTATGTACTCAATTAATTTGTACATGAACCTTGATGAGGAAAACAATCTAAATCTGTGTGATCAACTCTTCAAGAGAGAAGTAAACAAAGTGGCATTTTTTGTTGAAGGTAGGAAGAAGTAGTTAGAATATACATTAAGTTATAAATCTTCATATATATTCTAGTTGTAGAAGTCCGAGTGACTTAAAAGTATTTGAGTTGGGTATAATCTACGAGAGGTTTTAGTTTGGTTAAGATTGGGTAGAATTTGTTGAAGATTACAATTTCTGTAGAAGTCTTCGAGACTTAGAATATCCTTGAGGAAAAAGAGGAAATCTATATAATTGTGTTGATACAGTTGGTTGAACAAGGAGGATTCAATAATATTGGCTGTGAAGGTATGTTGATTGGAAATTCCATCTTGATATCTTAGAGGACACGATGGTGATGCCAATGATAACAATGACAATGCAAGAACAATGGATTTTATGTTATGAGACATATATCCCAAGCATTTAAACTTTGTATACAAGATGCCCGCAAATGGAGAAGATAAAATTCCCGAAGCATAAGGTAAATACCCGCAAAGCATCCACACATGGAGGATAAATGCCGCAAGGAAAATGCATACACTGGAAAATGCCCGCAAGTATGCTCGAAGGCCTACTACAAATGCCCGCAGGCTCAGCAAACATGCCCGCAGGCTTATGAAAATACCCGCCTATATATTTATTTACTTATGAAAATGCCCGCAGGCTTATGAAAATGCCCACGGGCTTATGAAAAATACCCGCAGGCTTATGAAAATGCCCGCAGGCTTATGAAAAATGCCCGCATGCTTCTGAAAAATGAACATAGGCTTATGAAAAATGCCCGCAGGCTTATGAAAATGCCCACCTGATTATGAAAACATAGTGTATGAAAGGCACAGACTATAATGCATAGCCACTATGCCTCATGTATGCTTAAGGCAGTATAAAGTCAGATCACAAAGATCATTTCCATCTCTTGAAAGCATGCACTCTAACTAGAAGTCAAAGACACTACAAATGAAATCCTGAAGGTCTAAAAGCAACAAGGCAGGAGGTTTTAGAAGAGTTGTAGTCTCAAACTCTAAATTTGAGAAAGCATTCATCTCAGTCAAACAAAAATTGCTCATCATCATTTAAGGCATCCTATGGCAGTCAAGGAAGTGACCATTTGATCCGGTTCTCAATAAAAACATCCTTCCATGCATTCAAGTTAAAATATGCCCGCAAGGGTCTTGGGATATGCCTGCAAGGGTCTTGGGATATGCCCATAAGGGGCTTGGGATATGCCACAAGGGGCTTGAAATATTCCCACACAAGGGGCTATGAAATATGCCCGCAAGGGGCTTGAAATATGTCTGCAAGGGGCTTGGGATATGCCTGCAAGGGGCTTGGGATATGCCTGCAAGGGGCTTGAAATATTCCCACACAAGGGGCTTCCCGCAAGGGGCTTGAAATATGCCCGCAGGGGGCTTGGGATATGCCCGCAAGGGGCTTGAAATATGCCTGCAAGGGGCTTGAAATATGCCCTCAAGGGGATTCAAAAATGCCCACAAGGGGCTTGATATATGTCCGCAAGGGGCTTGAGATATGCCCGCAAGGGGCTTGGGATATGCCCGCAAGGGGCTTGAAATATTCCCACACAAGGGGATATGAAATATGCTTGCGAGGGGCTTGGGTATGCCCGCACAAGGGTTTAAATATTCCCACACAAGGGGATATGAAATATGCCCGCATAAGGGTTTAAATATGCCCACACAAGGCATATATTAATATATGCCCTCTCAAGGCATTAATATATGCACGCACAGGGGTTTATATATGCCCGCACAGGGGTTTATATATGCCTGCAAAGGGGTTTATGTATGCCCGCAAAGGCATTAATAATATGCCCGCACAAATCTTAATAATATATGCTCGCAAAGGCATTAATATATGCCCACAAAGGCATTAATAATATGCCCACACAAGGCTATAATCTGAGGCAGATGACAAAGATTAGGAATAATATGCTCGTACAAGGCTATAATCCACTAGCAACAATCATAGGGTGAAGCCATCAAATCATATTCTTATACAGTGGATTCTTATAGGGTGAAGCCATCATTTTCCATTTCTTATGATCTATTACATGAACCTATCTAGGAAGTTATCATAAGATCTTGACCTACATATTTCATGCCCTGCAAGATGATATTTCTTTCAGTCTATGGTAGATGAGATAATGTGTTATGGTGTTAATGTGTTTTCATTCATAAACTTGACTAAAAATGATTTAAAACGCGTGTAATCCACAAAAAGGTAGGATAGAATAAATATAACCTTGTGATCCAACCTCCAATCTTCGTGATGCCTCCAACAAATTGTTGGCCCTGGTGTATCCCTCAAAAGAGTCATCGCTTCTAGACATGCACTGCATGCCTTATGTACAACTACTGGGCTTCTCACACAGCGCCACAAGATAGATTTTGAATAGCAACCTCATCAATTGGGTCTACAAGATAGAGGACCTGTAAAGAAAAACAGTATGGCACAGTTGTCATGTTGTATGTATTACTACATTACCATAATTTTTTAAATTATTATGGAAAAGAGAAACCATACCTCAATATCATTCACGTCCCGCATGTCCCAAAAACAATGAGCTGCAATAACCATTAAAGTACTGAAAGCAATAACAATAATAACAGTAGCAATCTATATATAATAGTAGCAATATATATCAGATCTGAACCAATTATAAACTCAACATCAAATGTTAGGGCAGACCTCCCTTATCCTCAGACTTCAACCTCTTAGAGTTAGGTTACTTGCATGAGACTCAACTAGACCAACATACCTGTGAAAGGAGAGAACCCAGAACTGGAAAAGACCCTAAAATAGGTCATCCAACCCTCACAAATAAAAAACAATAGCAGCACAGCAGTAGGACCAACACACAATAAAAAACGACAATAAAGTACTCCAAAAAATTCATATAAGGTAGCGCTATGGTGGATGGCACCTAAGGAGGGATCTTCAAGTCAACGCAAGGGTGGACAACAAT
Organism: Larix kaempferi; assembly: GCA_027924585.1. Taxonomy (NCBI): domain Eukaryota; kingdom Viridiplantae; phylum Streptophyta; class Pinopsida; order Pinales; family Pinaceae; genus Larix; species Larix kaempferi. The sequence continues at coordinate 48,242,791 of BSBM01000456.1, read as the reverse complement.
CCTAAGGGGTCATGCTAGTCATCAACAACCTGGACGTCAACATTTAAGGGTTGTATAGCTCAACATTACCATGCAAGGGCCAATCACGAGTCACCACAAGGCTAAACATCACATACAAGTAACATGCAAGTCAACGTAACGTAATAAGGAAACACGGTGTCATACTAGGCTCATGCACATCAAGTCAACGTCGGGGTAGGTTACCCGGCCTTCTCAACTGTATGTGGTCATACGTCTCATGCACATCAAGTCAATGTCAGGGTAGGTTACCCGGCCTTCTCAACTGTATGTGGTCATACGTCTCATGTGTCTCATGCAAAGAGTGGAAGCTCATAATCATCATCCTTGGATAAGGAAGCTCATGTGGTCATCTCATCTTCCTCAGGTTAACTTAGCAATGGGTGGCTAGGCCCTTGAGAATAACCATAGTCCTCGGAAGATGTCACACATATTCAGAAAATAAGATATGCAACAAAGTGAATAAACATTTCGCATATAAATTTTAAAAATCACAAACATAGTTATATTAATTGTTCTAATTAGCACAGTACTATCAAACATAGAGCTACATAATCATTAAAGTACTGAAAACAAAAACAGTAATACTGTAGCAATATATATCATATCTAAGTTGTTAATGAAAGACAACAATGCTGAAATAACAATAACATAAGTATATTAGATCTAAACCAATTATAAATGATATGGTCATCTCATCTTCCTCGGGTTAACTCAAGAAGGGGTGGCCAGTCCCTTGAGGATAACCATAGTCCTTGAAAGATGTCACACATATTCATAAATATAAACTGAGCAATAACATACACATGTGAAACCTCAATTCTAAAATATGACCATGTACCAACTAGATCAAGAAACTTGTAACAAAACTGTAAATATTCCATGCCTTCACTCAGTCAAATACAAATCTTAAATGTTTACAACTACATATTTTTATGTTTTGGTTTTTTTCTCAGAAATTCAAAGAGGGGGACTTCATCTTCGATGTCTAGACCCGTTGTAGTTGGTGTTCCCTCTCTTTATGTTGATTGTGTGGACATGCCCTCCCGTACCATAATTCTGGTACATTGATTAACAGGGCGTGAAGGTCGATGGAGAGGGGCATCATCTACAAGAACCAAGACAGTTATATAGATATAAATGTGCAATTATTATTGAGATACATATTTCATTATTTCCAATATCATTACAATGATCTTTACCTACTGGCTGACTAGCTGAGCCAACTGGAGTGTTCATTGGTTCTGCCATTTGTTCCTCTCTCGGTTGAGCATGAGAAGGTACATGCTCTTCCATTCACAAAACAATATTAATTAGTACACGTCATCAATTATGTATTTAAAATCATATTAACTACTTTTGTTTTATAGCATACATACCTGAATGGCTAGGCAGCTCCCCACCATCGCGTGTTACTAGTTTGGTACCGCTACCCTTGCTTCTTTTGTTGGTCTCACCCTGAAAACAAAAAAAGACATTTATTTTTCGATGTAATGATTCATGAATAGATTACACAAGTACATTATAATGATGGCCTTATTGATTTTATTTACCTCTGCGTGCATCAATGGGGAAATTGGGGTTTTCCCCAAGCTTTTTCGACGTTCCAGCACATGCTGAAAATCGTACTTGAAGCCGAGCCTCAAGTCTTCTTCAGTGGATGCCTCTTGAAAACCATTTCTCTGCAATGCATAACACCATGAAAAGTGCTTGTGATAAATCAATTAATTGTTCGTTACAGTTATAAAATTTTTGGCTACAAATAATGATCGTTTGATTCTTACAATTCGTGCCTTTAGCTTCTGATATCCACCCTGGCCCAGTTTGTGCTGCCCATGTTTTTATACTCTTTCCTATGTTGCTTTAGAGGTGTTGGGGAGCCTATGAAAGGTTGCAAATACGTTAGATATCGCATCTTAAATATATGTAAAAGTTTAAAAAAAATGAACATTTTTCATTGAAAATATGATATGTGTCATACCTTCTTGAACCGATTGGCCGAGTCTTTCCTTGTTTTCTCAATTCCTTCTCCTTTGCATCATCAATGAGCACCTTCCACTCATTCTCTGGAACCATCAGAGGACACTCATACTTATGGTTAATTTGCAAATTGTCCCTATAATCTGCCCTGACATATTTCAAATTTAAGCCAGCTGCTGAAGTGACACCTTTTTTGTTGAAGGTATCACCAAACAAGCTGACCATGTGGTTCATCAAATCATCTTTCAATTTGTCATTTTGGGCATTCCACTATGTACGAATGGTGGGCCCAAAAATATCCAATGCCTTCTCATGTAGGTTCTTATAAAAACATTATTTCCTACAAAAAAATATGATCATTAATTAAAACTAATTTGAGGTATGTGGATTTGAATTACATGAAAAAAAACATTGAATAAATTAAATAATACCTGCAATCTTCGGTATCTTGATTGGAACACATTCTTGGTCCACCAAGAAGCTAACGGGAAATGATCCCCTGCTAACCACACGTACTGCGCCAGGATAACAACTTTCACATTCGATGTTGCTGTCCTCTCTAACATCCCGTGAAGTAGTGGTGGTTGAAGGGCCATGCTGAACTCCAACATCCGGTGAGGTCATAGCATCTAAAGTGCATTCTTGTTCAAGAGACTCGAAAATAGCCTCGTTGGTATGGTAGATTGACGATGTGTTGAACCATCACTACTATCAATACCGACCTATGCAGCCTGTTCTCGATGCACAGGTGTTATCTCAAAAAATTCCTACAGAAATAAAACTTCAATTGACTAGATCATATCAAAAAAAGAGAACTAAAATAACATAAATGAATATATGTCATAGTTTGCAAAAACTTTCAAAGATGCCACTTACCCCGTATTGTTCTATCTTTTGCCTCAAGTCATCAATTTTTTGCTTTGATTTCTTCAGACCCAGGTCTGATTACAACCAGTCTAAGCAGGTCTCTATTGCACTTTTTCAAATCCTTCTTCACAGTTTCCATTGGATTGGTTGAATAAAATATATCTTCCTCAGCGACCACCTCATCATCCTGATGTGGTGTTCTCTACAAACGTCAATAAATAAAAGTAGTTAATTTATTTTTATCATTACAAAAAATCACCTAAAAAAAAAATGCATATAATAACAAAAACAAGTACTTTAATAATGTTTAGTTACTATTACGTTGTCATTTACCTGATGCGACAACATTGGCGACTTCCCACGATCACCCTACAACAATACAAGAAGCAATACATATTCATATCGAAAAGTAAAAATTGAACCATGTATAATAAATGTGATTAATGAAGAAAAAAAATTATTGTTAATATGACAGTCATGTTTACCTGTGCAGAAGCTATAGGTGTGCTTTGAGTATCGACCCCCTACCACAATACAATATAAGAATGATATCATCTTGAAATATTGAGCTCATAAGCATAAAAAAGGTCAAATGTTAACAACTCTAATATAATCATTGTTGAAATATTGTAACTTCTAAGAATATTATTTGTACTTTATTATTTCGGAGATGTTCCATTCCTCCAAGGAGACCCTATTGTATATCCAGAGAGGTTTATTCCTCCGAGAGAGTGTGGTAACTAGGGTTATTAGATCTCCCATGTGAGGTCGGCCCTAAGTTAGCTGTTTAGAGGTTATTAGACTCTCTTAGGAGAGGTTGGCCCCATTAGGGTGAAAAGTCAGTTAGAACACAAGTATAAGTAGAGGAGGTGTGTTCCTCATTTATACCATTCATTCACTCACTTGTGATTGGCGCATAGGAGAGAGAGAGATCTGCATAGGAGGAGAATGAGCTCTTGTTTGGGTACTACATATTGTATTGGTTGATTATCTATATTGAGGAAAGCTTTGCTGGGTTTTCTACCCCATGAGGGTTTCCCAGGGTAAATCTTTGTCTATCTTGTGATTTTGTTTCTTTCAGTGATCTTGCTTGTGAAATTGGGCTAAACTTAACATGGTATCAGATCTAGCCTAAATAGGACATCTTTCACAAGGTGAAAATACCTCTCTCTCCTCCTCCAGTGAAAATTAGGGTTTCTGCAAAAGTTGGAATTTTTGGAATCTGATTGCATGGCTGGATAGCCCTCCTCAAAATCAAAGTTTTGAGCCCTAGATCGAAATTTTTGAGTGGGTAGAACTCCGGGAAAGTCAAACCCTAGTTTGGGGTTTGGACCAGAAAACCAAAAAACCAGTAAACCAGAAAAAGTGTGCACCTATGCACCAGTGAACCAGAAAAGTTGCGAACCTGTGCACCAGTAAACCAGAAAAGTGAAGACCAGAAAACCAAAAATTCTGTTGCAGATCCAGAAGGTGAAAAGTTGAAGTTTCCTGAAGCAAAGTACACCAGTAATCTCAAATCAATCAAGCTCATCTCCTGGTAAGTATTATTCTATCCTTTGAGAAACTTCCATCTCTGTGACCCCCCTAGATAAGATGGCTCCAAGCACTAAGCCTGAAGACAAGCTAGAGGGTATAGAGAATTTTTGAGCATGGAAATATAGGATTGGTCTCATTCTTGAAGAGAATGATCTTGTCCAATATATCAAAGATGAGATTGCAGAACCTAAAGAAGATGAAGCCAAAGAGAAGTATAAGAAGGACTTGATTAGGGCAAAGAGAATCATTGCTAATTCTATCAAGGACCACTTGATTCCCCAAGTGGCATCCAAGAAGACCCCAAAGGAAATGTATGATGCCCTAGGCAGAATGTATGAAGGTAGGAACATCAACAGAAAGATGAATTTGAGAACTCAATTGAAGAATACAAAAATGAATAAAGGAGAATCTATTCAAGATTATTTCACAAAGGTTTCCCAGTTCAAGGAACAACTAGAAGCCATTGGAGACACCCTTGATGAAGATGAACTCATGACTGCACTCAATGGCCTCACTAGACCTTGGGAGTCATTCATCCAAACTATGTGTGCAAGAAAAGAAAGTATGAATTTTGATGTGGTATGGGAGGATTGCATTCAAGAAGAGGCTAGGGTAGCCAATAGAGAAGCTCTACTCAAAGAAGATGACCAAGCCTTGGCCACTCACACCAGAAGAAGAAGGAGTCACTTCAACTCCATGAAGAATGGCCATAAGAAATCTCATCCTCCACATAGATTTCAAAAGAAAGAAGGAGTAAGCTCAGAAAGAGATCTCTCCTCAGTTAAGTGTTTCAGTTGTCACAAACTAGGACACTTTGCTCGAAATTGTCCCTCAAGGAAGAAGAAGAATCTTCACAAAATACATCATGCACATCTAGCAGAAGATGATAGTGAAGAAGAAGAAGAGGAAAGGCCTAAAAGGAAGAAAGCTAAAGTAGTAGAAGAAGATGCAGAAGAGTATGTTCTATTCTTTGCACTCTCTGGGTTAGTAACACCTGGAGAAGATACATGGCTCATTGATAATGGTGCTTCAAAGCACATGAAAGGACAAAAGAAAACTCTATCAAATCTGGAAGAAAAGACCTCTCCCTAGAAGCTATCCTTGGGAGATGACTACCAATATCCCATCAAGGGAATTGGTGAAGCAAGCTACAAGATTGATTCTGGAACTCCACTAAAAATGAAGGAAATTCTATATGTACCAGGTTTGAAGAAGAACTTACTTTCTATTTCAACATTAGATAAGAAAGGTTATATAGGGTTGCATTCATAGATGGACAAGTGCTCATGTGGTCCAAAGGAAAATCAATTGAGGATGCAATAGTTATTGGTGAAGAGGAAGGAGGACTATATAAACTCAAGGGTCTTCCAGAAGCTGCCCTTCTTCATGAGGCCACTAACCCTAGTGAGCTATGGCATAGGAGGCTTTCTCACATGAACTAAAAAGCATTATCCCATGTGAGCAAGGTAGTTATAGGACTACCAGATTTGAAAATTGATCATAAAGGCACATGCAAAGGATGTGCAAAAGGGAAGAATATCAAGAACCCATTTCCAAAGAGTGAGACAAGACTAAGAGTACTTTGGAATTGATTCACTTAGATGTATGTGGACCAATGCCATCCACATCCTTGAGTGGATATGAATATTACCTTACATTTATTGATGACTACTCAAAGAAGAATTGCATATATTTCCTAAAGGGAAAAGGTGAAGTCTTCAAAAAGTTCAAGGAATTTAAAGCCTTGATAGAAAACCATTCAGAAAAGAAGATCAAGATACTCAGGACAAATAATGGTGGAGAATACACTTCAAAGGATTTTGAAATCTTTTGTAAAGAAGCTGGGATTAAGAGGGAACTAACCACTCCCTAAAATCCTCAACAAAATGGTGTTGCAGAGAGAAAGAATAGAACCATTATGGAAGTAAAAACAATGATACATGATCAAGACCTACCTATGTATCTATGGGTTGAAGCAGCCAGGACAGCAGTCTATGTGCAAAATAGACTATCTCATAGTGCTCTTGATTTCAAGACCCCAGAAGAAGTGTTCACAGGGAAGAAGCCTAAGGTAAGTCACCTCAAGATATTTGGATGCCCAGTATACATTCACATTCCAAAAGAAAAGAGGACCAAGCTAGACCCTTCTGGGAAGAAGGGAATATTTGTTGGATATTGTGAAGCATCCAAAGCATTCAGAATATACATCCCAGGATTCCATCATATGGAAATAAGTAGGGATGTGACATTTGATGAAGAGGCAACTCTCAAGAGATCTAGGAAGTGCCAGTATGAAGAAGTATATGAAGAAGATGCACCTTCCAAAACTGTAGAGGCTGTACCCATTCCTGAAGATGTAACACCTGAAGACCACGACATCATAGAACCTCAAGAACCCCCTACCATGAACATATCAAGAAAGAGAAAGCCAACATGGGCAAGAGATATTATACTAGGAGCAGAAAAGTATGGAGCTCCCGAAGGCTCCACCAGAGTGAGCAAGAAACCAAAGCCATTTTCCAACTATATGGCTTTGATGTGTGATCTTGTGGATCAAGTACCCACCAGTTATGAAGAGGCATCTCATAAGAAAGAATGGGTAGAGGCAATGACTGAGGAGTACCATTCAATAATGAAGAATGATGTTTGGGATATAGTTCCCAAACCAAAAGACAAAAGTGTGGTATCCTCCAAATGGATATACAAAATAAAGCATGTTGTGGATGGTAGCATTGAAAAATATAAGGCAAGGTTTGTGGCCAGAGGATTCTCTCAGAAAGAGGGAATTGACTATGAAGAGACATTTGCACCAGTTGTAAGGTACACTTCCATTAGAACCATCATGGCACTTGCATCCATGATGAAGTGGGAATTACACCAAATGGATGTAAAGACAACCTTCCTGAATGGTGTGATTGAGGAGGAAGTGTGCATAGAACAACCACAAGGATTTGAGGTGGAAGATGGAAGAACCCATGTGTGCAAACTGAAGAAGGCTTTGTATGGGTTGAATCAAGCTCCCAGAGCTTGGTATGGAAGAATTGACAGTTTCTTGACAAGCTTGGGCTTTACCAAAAGTAAAGCTGACCCTAACCTTTATCTAAAGGTTATGGATGATGAACCTGTTATATTGTTGCTTTATGTGGATGATCTATTTCTGACTGGAAATAAGAAACAGATTGTCGAATGCAAGAAGAAGCTCTCTACAGAGTTTGAGATGAAAGATCTTGGATTATTGCATTACTTCCTAGGTCTGGAAGTATGGCAAAAACCAGAAGGGATCTTTCTTAACCAAGGAAAGCATGCAGTGGAAATCCTGAAAAGATTCGACATGTCGGAATGCAAAGCCATGGCCACTCCCATGGATTCCAACTTGAAGCTGTTAGCTGATGACTCTTCAGAGTTAGTGGATGTAACTCTGTACAAACATATTATTGGGTCATTAATGTATCTGACGAATACTAGGCCAGATATATGCTTTGTGGTGAACACCTTGAGTTAGTATCTAGTGGAACCTAAACGAGTTCACCTGATAGTTGCAAAGCATGTGATGAGGTACCTAAAGGGTACGATAGATTTTGGTCTATGTTATCATGGAGATCATGACTTCAGATTGTATGGCTACATAGATGCTGATTGGGCAGGAAGTGTATAAGACAGGAAGAGTACATCGGGTGGATGTTATTGTCTAGTATCTGCCATGATCTCGTGGTTTAGCAGGAAGCAGTCAAGTGTGGTTCTCAGCACAGCTGAAGTAGAATATATTGCTGCTTGCTCTGCTAGTTGTGAAGCGATATGGCTTCGGAAGCTATTATCAGGATTATTTGACTTAGAGATGGACCCCAATATGATCATGTGTGACAACCAGAGTTGATCTAGATGACGATGCTGCTAATCGTGATGATCTAGATGATGATGCTGCTGATCGTGATGATCTAGATGACGATGCTGCTGATCGTGATGATCTGGATGACGATGTTGCTGATCGTGATGATTTAGATGATGATGTTGTTGATCGTGATGATCTAGATGACGATGTTGTTGATCGTGATGATCCAGATGATGATGTGATCGATATGATCCAGATGATGATGTTACCGTAGCTATTCAAGTGCCGCAGAAGATGAAGACTCAGTACTGAAGATGTTGATGTTCCAGTATTGAAGATCTTGAAGATATTCCAGTAACTGTTCGAGTTACTGATGATGTATGAAGAAAGTTTCCAATGATTTATAGAGGTATCATGTATCATGTAGTTGATGACTCATTGCTCCTACAGATGTTGTTATAATATCCTTCTCGTTAAGGGGGAGTGTTGAAATATTGTAACTTCTAAGAATATTATTTGTACTTTATTATTCCGGAGATGTTCCATTCCTCCGAGGAGACCCTATTGTATATCCGGAGAGGTTTATTCCTCCAAGAGAGTGTGGTAACTAGGGTTATTAGATCTCCCATGTGAGGTCGACCCTGAGTTAGCTGTTTAGGGGTTATTAGACTCTCTTAGGAGAGGTCGGCCCCATTAGGGTGAAAAGTCAATTAGAACACAAGTATAAATAGAGGAGGTGTGTTCCTCATTTATACCATTCATTCACTCACTTGTGATTGGCGCATATGAGAGAGAGAGATCTGCATAGGAGGAGAAGGAGCTCTTGTTTGGGTACTACATCTTGTATTGGTTGATTATCTATATTGAGGAAAGCTTTGCTGGGTTTTCTACCCCATGAGGGTTTCCCAAGGTAAATATTTGTCTATCTTGTGATTGTGTTTCTTTCAGTGATCTTGCTTGTGAAATTAGGCTAAACTTAACAATCATGAATTGTGGTTACTATTACATTGATGCTATTAGGTACTATTAAACTATAATTTACCTCATGCGTCACCATTGGTGACTTTCCACGATCAACTTGTTGCATATGGCCACGATTACCCTGCCACAATATAATAATTAAGACATATTAAAAATGAAAATTACATATTTAACAATGTCTCTTAAATGTGATGAATGAAAAGCATGACATATAATTAACCATGTGTATATTATAAAAAGCATGACATATAAATAAATTTGTTGCAAGAGAAAAATTATAAGTCATCGATCAGAGGTTGATTTAAATGTTGTATAAGAAAATTACCCCAATAATAGAAACCGCTGCATCCATTCGATTCAAACCGTAATCGATCAACAACTCTTCACCTGCAACTATTGATTTGTTGCACATACGAATACACGATTTCCTTCACGCCCCTCAAATATGCAATTGGGTAGCTTATGTGTTGTCCCTGGTCGTGTACTATTTATAAACCCTGCGATATTTCCGGAAGCTTTTGGCCTTCCATCAATTCCATCAATATACATAGTAGCTCCTTTTTTCATATTGTTGTCCAGTAGTTGACAATAATTTGTTGCCACTCCGTATGTACGCATACTTCACGTATATCGGACCAACAACAACTAGTCATTGTATTTGTAGCATGGTCCGACATACTCCATCAATTCAATTTCAGTGCCATATTTTACTTTTATGCCATCCATGGAAAATAACCCCAATCCATGTAAAGACAATGGAGCAATGTGATAAATCCTCCCATTGAGGAAGAATTCCGTGTCCACTTGGGGTAGCTCCTTGGGTAGCCATTGTTTGACAAGATGTCTATACCTCAGGGGAAACTAAATGTCACCTATGCTCTCATTATCATAATGACATGATCCTCCCTCAGAAAGAAAAATTTCCATGCGTCTACAAAATTTTCTCCTTACCTTTTCACCTCTAGTTGATCTTGACCTATTAGATCTTGTAATAGACGTCTCACTTTCAACCTCTTCTAGTCTATCTTTCTCACTTGAGGAAGATAGATCCGACAAATACCTATTTGGTGGTACCTACAATCATTAAAATGAGACAACATGTTGTAGTTGAATTTTCAATACTGAAAACATCATTCATGGCTCTTGCTCTTGCAACAAAATAAAGATGGGAATAATAACGATACTAACAAGGACTAGAGTATAAATTGCAATGAATAAATCTTATTGGGCTACATTTTTTTAGGGGGGGGCACATTCTTATCTTCATATGTATTATATTGCATTGAACTTTCATAGTATTCTTGTGTAAGGGGAATGGTATTGCATTCATCATGTGGCCAAATCATTTCTTCACCACTAATGGATATGCTGTAAGTTTTTCACAACTCTATGACTCCATTTCACTTAGCCTTTTGAACATTAACATTTTACAATTATTGTTTTTGGATTATTATTTTTTTAATAGTTGTATAGTTGTATGACTCCATTATTATTGTTCTTTCATTATTATTTTTTTAATAGTTGTGAATGGTATTGCATTCATCAATCAGACTTAACTAGCTAATTGTGCAAGTCTGTGATCATCTTAAAGCGGCTTCCAAGTTCACAATCATTAGGGTAGTTCATATAGTGGGTGGGATGGCACCATAGAAATTATAAACTCCTTGGACCGTGCTTGCCAAGTGTCACCATTCCATATGAATTCCTACTTGCAACATGTCACATTATAGTTTGGGGTGCCACATATAGCATTATAATTCCTCGCAATTGTTGAACAATTCCCGCCATTAATTTTATTTATGACAACTAGACTGGGTGAACCAAATTTTAGTTGATTCCCTGGGACAAAACTTATTAGGGTCATAGAGGTTGATTCCATGTTTAAGGTTGTTCCAAGTTGTCACTTGTTCTCTCAAGGGAATTCAAGTAGGAAAAATGATTTATTTATATTCTTAAGTTTCAAAATTATTGAAATCACCAAAAAACACCTTTTTGAAAGCCTCCATAATCGCTTGAACTAGCAAGTCCCACAAAGTCATTTTTTCTCCAACATCATTGGAGCATTAACATTGGCCATGCCTAACATATAGAGTTTGAAATAGAAAAATACCCATACAACATAGTTGGTTGGGTCTAACCCATGTTGAATAATGGTGTCCACCCACCTTGGCGAATTTAATCACAAAAATGGCCAATTTAATCACAAACCCATTAACTTTACACTCTTGCAAGTACAAAATTTCAATCTCAGAAACATCAATTCTTACTCTTTGAACCATGGAGTTGTGATAAGGATTAGTGATTCCATGTACATTCCATTAAAATATCTTCATCATGAACCTTACATAAGAAAATCCATCTCTTCACCCTCCTACCTTGATAATGCATTGAAGGGATTTGAAGAGTTCACATTTTGCATCTCGAGTGGGAAATAATTACTAAAAGTTATGTTTCTTGTCTTTTTCTGGACATGGTCAATCACAAATGATTTGAAAGCATCTAGACCTTATATGATACCCCCACTACTAGGAAAAGGTTGGGAGCTTCTAGTAGTTGTCCTCCTCCAAGGGGCTAGTGAACATTTCTTTCTATTTTATGGATTATTAATAGGTAGGTTACATTATGCAAGTTCTATATCATTTTATCCCTTTACATTTTGTAGTTTATATTTCCTTAATATTGCTCAAAAAATTATGTTTTAATTGCTAAATTACATTACAAGCGGTATCATAACTCTTTCTATTCTAGCACAAACCTAAATTCTAGAAGAAACAATAAGTGATATATATGTTCTTATGTCTTTAAACAAAAAAATACATTGTTCAATGAGTAAAACCATGATTGGAAAGCATACACATAGGGAATACAAATGAATTCATATGGTTGGACACCCTTGTACACCTCTATTGGTACCTAGTGCGTAGTATCACATTGACAGACTATGTCTTAGATTTGATTTTCCACATACCTTCAAGTATATTATAACCCAATAGGCATGCTTAAATCTATCTTTATATAAGACTCTTGGTCATCTTGTTGCTACAATTCACCAAGAAAAACTTAGGTAGATCACATATCTCATGAAAGGTGGCTCTGTCCTAATATATTCTTCTAATTGTGATCTTCCTCCCCTCAATTCAGATGTGATTTCAAGGTTTGGCTTGTTTTTTACTTTGCAGTGCCAAGGCCAGTGCTTACCAAAGGAGCATGTGCTGAAACTTGATGCTGTGCATAAATTTGGATGATGGTAGCCATCCTGGGCACTTTGGGGATGATTTTGTGGGCTGGAATTGCAACAGACCTCTGCCCCTCAACATAATTTCCCTTTCAAGCAGTAGTAATCAAGTAGACCTGGGCATTTTTGTGGCTTTCAAATCTCATGGAACACATACATCACACACTCCCAAGGTAGACATCTCAGCCTCCTAAACAACCATAAAGAAGCATTTATGGGTAAATATCTGTGTGAAACCAGCATACAGAAAATGTGGACATTGAAATTCAGATGCTTCTTGTAGATCTTAAGCATCATCCAATTTATGCATTTGATCAGGAATTTGTGCTAGTCTTGTGCATATTGAATTGGGTAAAGGATATAATCCCTGGAAAAATTCATCCCCCTTTCCAAGCTACTCAACCCCCAAATCTCTAAATCGCATTGCTTTGAGTAGAGAGATGAGTTAAATTGGAATGGATATGGATATAGAGTGATGCCCTAGGGAAATCAAGTGAGACCCAAGAGATAAACGACTTCTCTAAAATCAGAAATCCTCCCAACGAATTCGACACTTCTAAAATGAAAATGAAAACATCTTCAGTGAATTGTTCTTGCTAACCACAATGCTAAATGAGAAGTTTATGAAGTTGAAATGAGTCTACTAAGGATTTAGAAGTGATGCCCTAGGCACACGAAGATAATATCTCTGAAATTTTCCCTCTCTTCAACAAATTCCACCTTTCCAAAACTCAAAATGAAATTAGTTTTTGCTTAAACAATTTTATAAATTGAAATCGCTGTGGTTTGCAGTGAATTCATGAGGATTTAAAGATGCCCGATGCAAACAAAATGAAAACCCCAAAAATTCACAATAAAAAGTCACTACAAGCACAAATGAGTTGGAAAAGGGGTTTTACTCACCGATTTTGGAGGCATTGGCTCCTCTATGTCTCTGTTCGTCCTTCTCTCCCCTACACGACTGCAATAACTCCCTCTGTTCGGCCTCCCTCTTATGCTACTATCTCTTCCTCTGCGACCTCTAGTTCAAACTACAAGTTCCTCTACGACCTCTAGTTCAAACTACAAGTTCCTCTACGACCTCCTCTAGCTCAACAAGAATTCGAGTGGACTTGGTTTGTGGGGCTTGGTTCGTGGGTAGAGGATCAACAATGATAGTGGAGACTACAAGTTGCAAGCTTGGTTCCGCGGGTAGAGGAGTAACAAGGTCTATCTTCGCGCGAGAGGTAAGTGAGGTAATGTGATGAACTTGCAATAATTAATTAATGCAAATACACGAGATATCAGAAATAACAGAACTCAGAATCACTTTTATATTGATCACGGGCCACTTCGAGGGGGCAACCTCCTTTGAGCAAACTCAATACAATTAACTTCACGGTGCCTTCAAGGACCTCAACACACACTTATATACTAATTCTATGCCCGATACTATGAGTCAAAACCATGGGACATATAATACTACGGGACGACTTACAAAGCATATGCGTCCAATACTATGGGTCAATACCATGGGATAATATAAACTATGGATCAACAAATACTAAGGGACGACTTACAAAGCATATGCGTCCAACAACAATATACTAACAAAGTAAAGAGAAGGGTTGACACGGGTTCCTAACATCCCCTCTCCCTTAGAAAAAGCTTTGTCCTCAAAGCTTTGGTTGGGGAAATTGATGCAGAATCTAAATGAGTGGTTCCTTGGTAGCATTCTCAAGTTGCATTTCGAGCCACTGATGCCTTTGGAGTTTCAGGGAGGATTGCTTGGAAGGATGTAGATGAAGAAGAACCATATCAGCTGCGTGAAAAGTGCGTTCAGAATGGTGCTGACTGGCTTGTTGTTGCAGTCGAATTCTGGCCATGTGAGGATTGTCTTGCAGAATGAGAAGAATCTGATCACGGTTTCGAAGAACTGAGTCAATTTCCTAAACTGGGGAGCTACTAAGGGTGTATGGAAGAAGAACTGGCGGTGTCTGTCCATAGATTGCTTCATATGGTGTCCTTGTAGATGTGGTATTGTACCACTAGAGCGCTTTTAAGAAATCCATAGAAATAGTTGGCCAAATCTGTGTAGGGATGGGCAAGGGCTTGAGCAGTCCCGAAAGGAGTGTCGTTTCACCCTTGTTGACCTGGAAAGTATCACAGTCAGCCACCATATGTTGAATTGTCATTTTCAGTCCTTGCCAAAAGAAGTTACATTGTTCCTGGTCATACATTTTGAAGAACCCAGAGTGCCCTGCTGATGAAGAAGCATGGAGTTCATAGAAGAGATAACCCTGTTGAACATATTGCAACCAATTTGGAACAAGCAGAGAAATAGCTGTAAGAGAAACTGGATCATCAATTGTGCGAGAAGGAGCATCTGCCACCATATTGTCCTTACCCTTATTGTAAGTGATCACATAGGGATAACCCATGAGTTGGATAACCCATTTCAGGTGTGTTGGGGAGGAGACCCGTTGTTCCAGGAAATTTTCCAGACCCTGGAGATCAGTCTTGATGCAGAAATAATTCCCTAATAGGTATGGCTACCACTTATGTACTGCATGCAAAATAGCCATCATTTCCTGCTGAGAGGTAGATGCGGCTAAATTCTTACAGGAAAGATCTCTTGAAGGTAGCAAGCTCATTGGTTCAGCAAAGACACCTGCATATCTATCCAAGGAAGTAGTGGAGGCTATTGATGGGTGCATCTGAATGGAATGGAGCTGAGCGATGACACCATGTGAATTCTTCTTAAGGATTTTTTCCAGCTGATGTGAACTGATGATGCAGAGAGACCCTGGTTGTAAGCCCATAAATTTGTGTTGTGCCCCATTGACTGAAAACTGCATCCAAAGTTCAACAAAATCCCATAAGATGGGGCTAAGTGTGCGTAACCATTGGATGCCCAAAACCACATCACATTTGCCTAAGGACAAGGAAAACATGTCAGAGTGCAGGTTATAATCTTCCATAGAGATACACACATTGTGACACTTCCCCTTGCAAGGTAAGGTGCCCCCATTGGCAACCATGACTTCAAAGTGGGAGCAAGGATGGACAAAACAATCAGCCTGTTTGGCAATCCGAGGGTCAATGAAGTTATGAGTGCTACCAGAATCAATGAGTATGGTAAGAGGGAGCTTCTTGAAGTGTCCCCTAACCCGCATTGTTTGTAGGGTGGTGACGCCGGTTAGAACATGGAGAGAGATCTCGGGTGGGTCGTCCTGAGATGGGGTGTCAATAGGCGGGTGCTGAATGTCAACCTGATCATCTACTGTATCTAGAGCTTCTTCACCAAGTTCAGAGGCAGGCGGAGAATCCACATCAAAGAGATAGAGCTTTTGTTGAACACATTTATGTCCCTGAGTGAATTTCACATCACAATTATAACAAAGCCCTTTTTCTCGGCATGCCTGTATCTCTGTTTCAGACAAATGCTTGATAGGAGTTGGTTGAGGAGTAGGCGTGATGGGAGGTCGTTGGGAACCCATATTTATGAAGGGAACAAAGGTGGGTTTGGAGCATTGTTGAGCTGTGATCTTGTCCTCGGCCAGCTTAGCCAACCCTAGGACTTCCATCATTGTGTTGGGACAGAACATTTTGACCTCTGAGCGGATTTCATCCTTGAGACCACTGATAAAACAACTCCTGTAGAATTCATCAGACAATCCTTCTGTGTGATTGGCTAGTTTCTCAAATTCCGTCTGATACTCTCTCACTGTGCCAGTTTGGTGAAGTTTAGTGAGTGCTCTTGTGAAGTTGTCAAAAGCACTACGACCAAATCGTGGCAAAAGGAGTTGGCAAAAATCTGTCCAGTTTGGCTCGGGATGAGCTTCGATGTACCAACGGTACCATTGAAGGGATTCCTGTTCCAAATGAAAGGATGCAAGTGGAACTTTTTGGACATCAAAAGTATTATGCAGATTGAAATATTGTTGTGCTTGGTATATCCATCCAGTTGGATCAGTACCATTGAAGCGAGGAAAATCAAGCTTCGGCCCACGAAAATTGTTGGAAGAAGAGAACCCGGTGGCTGCAAAAAATTATGGCTGTCGGTTATTGTTCATGGCTAAATTTTGAAGATGGAGGCTGAGAAATTTTTCATCAAAATCTTGGATTTTGGTTTGGATGGCTACAAGTGCTTGCTCCATGTTTTTTGCTCCTGCGCGGGTGACAACCACAACCAGGAGTTTTTTTTTTTTGGAAATGGATAGAAAAACACAAACAAAAGCTTATTTAGTAAAGGAAAATTTGGATTTGGGAAAAACTCGGATTGGTAATTGGGGTCTGACTAGGATTTGGACACTTTTTGATGGACAGGGAGACAAAAAATGGGGATTTCAGAAGCGGGGTGAAAAAATGAGAAAATTTGGTAGAGAGGGGCAAAGAAGCAGAATTAGGAAAGGAACTTGGTGGCAAAATTTGAAGGCGTTTGGGTGAAAATTGAAGAAGCTATGGCAAACCCTAAAAATAGACAAATGTGAGATTTCTGGTCTTGGGAAGTGGAATTTGGGATAGGGTCTTCAGGAATGAAATATGCAGAATGGGATTGTAGGGATGTCAGTGAAGTTTCAGGGAAAACAGAGTTAAAACAAGGGAGATATGGCCGAAAAACATAATTTTATACTCTTTTTTTTAGAAATGGATCGGCAACGGCGGCGCGAAAGGGATCTGCAACGGCGCGGAAGGGATCAAAAAATGGCTGGATCTGAAACGACGACTGGATCTGAAATGAATTTCAGAATAAATCTGAAACGGCTGGATTTGGAGCGGAAGTGATCGGCAACAGTTCAACTGAAAATAGATATGGACCCCAGGTATGTGCGGCTTCCTATCGGTTCAGGGGATTCACTCGGCCACCAATGCTGTCTGACAACTTGCATATTGGGGCAGTACCCCTCACTCCACGGTTCAGGTAAAACTAATAACCTATTTGCCACAAACGACAGCTCTTGGTTTACCTCATGGGTGGGAACTAGTCAATCGGGTAGGGGTCGTTGCCCTTTTCGCTGGCAGATCCTCTCAATGGGCCAGCTACTTTGGGGTTCCTGTGGTACTCCTCACAATGAGTTTTAGGGCTTATGCCCAAGTACTTCCCACAGTTAAGCGGATAGGGATTATTCCCAAATCCGAACCTGCAACAGATGCGAAAAAAAATTTGGCAGAAATTTCACCCAACGAGCCCAAGAAAGTGCTCTGATACGAGATGTGATGAACCTGCAATAATTAATTAATGCAAATACATGAGATATCAGAAATAACAGAACTCAAAATCACTTTTATATTGATCACGGGCCACTTCGAGGGGGCAACCTCCTTTGAGCAAGCTCAATACAATTAACTTCATGGTGCCTTCAATGACCTCAACATACACTTATATACTAAGTCTATGCCCAATACTATGAGTCAAAACCATGGGACATATAATACTACGGGATGACTTACAAAGCATATGCGTCCAATACTATGGGTCAATACCATGGGCTAATATAAACTATGGATCAACAAATACTACGGGATGACTTACAAAGCATATGCGTCCAACAACAATATACTAACAAAGTAAAGAGAAGGGTTGACACATGTTCCTAACAGGTAAGTGTTCTTTCAATGTTTTGAATTTTTGTTTTATGTTCCATTTTTTAATGTATTATTTATATACATATTTATAGTTTATTTATGTATTATTATTTATTATTTAGTATATATATATATAATGTAATGAAAATATTTGTGGTTTTCTTAGGTTTGGTTTCTCCATTAGGTCTCATGCCCTCTTGGTTTCAATGATTGTAGGATGTCCTATTTATCAGAGAAATTGTAATCTTCTTCCATCTCAGTAGATTTGAAATTGATATATTCTTCATACAGCACCAAAGCACATCTTCCCTCCTATAAAAAATTGAATTCGTCTATGTATATCTTTTAAAATTTACATGATTAATGTATTTTTTTGATATGGGAACTTGTCCTCACACACGTGGAGAATAAGGTTTGTTATTACACTGTGAACACAAGATTATAGTTTGCGTGAAGGCGATATCAACAATATTCAATATAATTAATAGCCACATTTTAACTAACTTGGGTTTGTTGGTAGTTGGTACCTTGCTAGCACCACACAATTGTTTTCCATAAGGTTATATCAAAGTTATTTAATATAATTAATAGCAACATTCGACAAAATCCATGTAGGGAAGGAGCATGCCCAACAAGATTCGAACTTAGATTATTGTTACATCAACAAATTTAAGTTACCACTACACCACAACCCAACATACCTAAATGACTAATGTTTTATCAACTGTTGCTTATACTATATTTTTTTAGCTTTCTATAGAAAACATTTTTTACTTTTACTAGTTTATGAAACTTTATAATTTTTTAAAAGGATTTAATAAAAATATTTATGAATGTAATATTTTGCAAAATGGTAATTAGTTTTAGATTTAAAATAAATGATGATGAAGAAGATGATGATGATGAAGATGTTGATGAGGAAGAGGGTGATGACGATGATGACGATGATGAAGATGATGACAATGATGATGATGATGATGAAGATCACGATGAAGATGTTGATGATGATGACGAAGATCATGATGAAGATGTTGACAATGATGATGATGATGATGATGATGATGATGATGCTGAATATCATGATGACTATGATGATGATGATGATGATGATGATGATGATGATGATGATGATGACAAAGATGATGACGACAACGATGATGATGATGATGATGATGATGATGTTGAGGAAGATGATGATGATGGGGATGAGGATGACGATGATGAAGACGATGACGACGATGATGGTGATGACGATGAAAATGATGGTGATGAAGATGATGATGATGAGGATGAGGATGAGGATGATGAAGATGATGGTGATGGCGACGACAACGATGGTGATGACGATGATGAGGATGATGTTGATGGTGACGATGTAACATAATAAATAAAAAATGACATAATTAAATAATTTAAACATAATACATTATACAAAAAGATGTTCTCACATACCTCCTAGATTCCAACATTGCTACAATGTCATTGTTATTCTTCTTCATCTGACTCAACATCTGTATTGTCATCTGGTTCAAAATTGTTGTCGTTGAAAATATAGCTCATATCAGCATCATAATCAACTTCATTTTCGGTTATATATTCATCATTAATATCATCAATGACTACGTCATTGTTTGCTACATCATTTGGATGATCAACTTCTTGATCAGATTTTTCATCTGACACATCTATGTCGGCGGCCAACTGCTCCTGATGTACATCACCTTCTTCTTCAACACTTTCTTCTTCCTTTGTATTATACTTGACCGGTCTTCCTCTTGGATCATATCTAACAATGTATAACCAACCTGCTTTACCTGGCACCTCTAAGTAAAATACCTGCTCACATTGACTTGGAAGAACATAAGGCTTTGTACCTGGTTCAAGTGCCCTTGTATTAACCATGGTAAATCCATTGGCATGCTCAATAATAGTTCTTTCGGGATCATGTTCATTCATTCGTAGCCTGTACCATTTGACCTCAAACAAAACTATTTTAAAAGAATTAAAGTCACACTCAATTATATCTTCCAAATAACCATAGTACCTATTTTCAGATACTTCTGGATGCCTGTCACTTCTAGAGGAAACATTAGTGACTTGAAAAACTACAGTTCTCCCACAGTCAAATGTTTTCTTCTTGTCATCCAACTTTTTGATGCAAAATTTACAACCATTGCACCACATAGCATTGTGATGTGCCCGACTCGGTAAATAAATATATAAGAAGAAATAAATGAAAGAAATATTTTGATACAATGGGAAACAATGAAAAAAATGAGTAGGGTAAATATACTTTCCTTTTTATCTTTTAAACCACCTGCTAAATTAATTTTCCTTTGCGTAGGTTCATCGGGATATTCTTCTCAATAATGATGCATTGTTTTAATCATTTTACTAACCCCTTCCCATGATAAGGTACCATAGTCTTATGTACATCGTTCTATCCATTCCTCCATCCAATCAAGGTTGTTTGCAATGTATAAATGTAGTGCATCCCACACGCGACCAACTATATGAAAAAATAACAATTAAGAATTGTAAATTAGCTATCATTAAAGGCAATTAAGTTTACCTTAAAATACTGATGGAATAATTAAAATTACATAAATTGAAAAATTAATTGTATAATAAATTAAATGTACACCATTCAATTACCTTTCACTTTCCTCGTTCTATCTTTCCCCAACAGGACCTCCCCTTCAAAATTGTTGATGGAGTTGACATGCCAAATGCAAGGCAGAATGATATTTTTTGCCAAATTTGGAAGATACTGACTAATGTACACCATGGATTGATATAGCATATAGCCCTGCACCATAGAACCCTTAGGACGTGCTCTTTTTCTAACAAAATCCTTCAATGACTTCAAATGCCTTTCCACCATCCACATTGACCTTGAGTTTACAGGTCCACACAATTCAATCTCCTCAACTTGGTGTATGAGATAGTGTTCTTGTGCATTGAAAAATGCTGGAGGTAAATACTTCCGCATTTCACACATTAGACGAGGAATTTCTCTCTTCCAATACCTAATATCTTCTTTATGTATTTCTTTATATGAAAGGCACCTACAAAAGATGCAAGAAAATAAGAGTGATGAACAAGATTGAGGCATATATAATAAAGTTCCAAGCTGTAAAACATAATATGTCAATAAGATATGCAACAAAGAGAACAAACATGTTCAAGCATATAAATTGTTACTTTCCTCATGTATTTACCAAGATCATATATAACTTGTTTTATGTTGTCGTCAAAGCTATCCGGGAGAGATAAAGGTAGAATGTATTGTAGCAAAAAAAAACATTATTTAATGTTTTCAAATAGGAGATAATAATTACTAAAAAGATGTATTAAATGGAAATTATATACGTAAATAATTATCTTAATGAATGTATGCCAGTCATGAGTTTTAACACCGCCAAAATCACCTTTTTTGGTTAAGATATTTTGTATGTTCGAGGAAAACCCCGTCAGAAACCTTATTTTCTGAATTACCAATTTCATAGCATTGCTTTGTTGCTCTATCAATAACCATGGAGGACTAATATTTCGATCCCCATCTCCGGCATTGGAAATAATTACACTTTGCAATGCGTGATTGGCTTCTGCAATGTCAGTACAAATTTTTCCAATTTTATCTTTGTCAGACCTTCCATCTAATATCCGCCATATCATTTCTGTTACATTCTTCCTGATATGCATTGTATCGAACAAATGAGCTATTTGTAGGTGCTCGTAGTAAGATAACCTATTGAATTGTATGGGATAACTCTTCATTCCTCGTTGAATCCCATTCATGCCTTAAAGACATTCATTAAACATAAATGAAAACACATTAACAATAATTCATGACACCCATGGTAGAGAAAATTCAGTACAAATATAAAAATCATGATATTACGTGTTTATATATGCTACATATACAATTTGCATACCTCGATGATTTCTATTATATTCTAACTTCCATAGGTGAGGTGTCATTCTTCGTGGTTTCTTTCCATTCTCTTCTTTACCGTTGAATTTTTTTTCTCAGTAGTTCGATACCTATGGTTCTTAGGGAGGAAGTGCATGTACTCATCAAACACCTCCTTTGCTAAACTCCTTGAACGATGAGATTTTATTGTAGGACCACATACTAGACATGCAAATTTTCCCTTTGTTTGAAGACCTGCAAGATATATGTATTAATATTATAGCATCAAAAGATTATTAATTTAAAAAATAAAATGCATGTTATTTAACTTAAAAACATATAATTTTAATAACGTGCAACAAAAAGTTACATACCACAAAAATGTGTTAACCTAGGAGCGTCATGAATTGTCCATGCAAGTATTTCATGGAATTGAAATTGTTTCTGCCCTGTTGGTATGGAGATGTCATACATAGTGATTCCAGCCCATAACTTCAATAGCTCATCGATAAGAGGCTCAATATATACATTCATATCTTTAACTTGGTACTTACCTAATTGATCATTCAACATACAATATTGGTATTTAGTTATGTGTCCCAATATATAAAAGGTGTTCTCATGCAACAATTAAATAAAGAAATTAATGAAACAATATAATTACTTTCAAAAGCATACTTGGAATAATCATTTCCAATATTGTGTGCTCTCTCTTTATTGTCATCCAAGGAGGTAGGTTATTGTTTATGATGAAAACAAGACACACTGAGTAAGTAGAATGAAGCTCACCAAATTGATTGAAATCATCAATTGCCAATGAAAGTATAACATTACGATGTTCATCTTTAAAAATTGGCCATTTTTCTTTGATGTTCTTCAATGCAAAACCATCTACAGGCATTCGAAGAACACCATCTTCACTTCTGTTCTTTGCATGGTAATCCATAAACTGTGCTATACTTTGGCACCTGAGTAGTCGTTGGAAACGTGGAATTATGGGAATATAACGAAGAACTTTGCGAGGCACCACTTTTGTTACTTGATCAGTTTGATATCTACTAATTTCACATTGTGGGCATTTGTTTTCTGATGCATACTGTCCATAATATATAATATGATCATTAGGACATGCATCAATAGATTGATACTCCATTCCAATTTCTTTCATAATCAAGAATACCTCTCGACATGTGTGTGGCAAATTATTTGATGGTGGTAATAGAAATTCACCCAACAATCTGCAACATTCACAAAAAAAATGAAATTTAAACAATATACGTCATAAATATTGCATATCCATAATTTACAAATTAATTAACACTAAAAATAGAGGAAACTAGTTAACTTTACATACCTTACGAGCTGTGTGAAACAAGTGTTTGATAAACCATTCAAAATCTTCAAGTTCACCAACAACAATATAGCAGATAGAATATTGGTTGTTGAGCCTTCATAAAGAGGTTCTTGGGACTTCTCGAGTAGAGGAACATCATGAATATCATGGAGGTTGTCCTCATCCAATGGAGCAAATGTGTCTTGGAGCAATCTATTTATCTCATCTTCGCCATTTGTATCAATAACATCATCTTTGTCCATAGGATCATTAAGAACTTGATATTCAATATCCTGATCTCCATGTTCGTCACCTTGTAAAGTAGTATTTCTACTATTATGTGGCAAATAGCTCTCTGGCGATCGACATTTAGGGGGCATTGTCTTTATATTTACAAACAATGCAATAACATTAGTGTATAAAATACAACACATATATTTAAAATGATAAAACATTTTGTGAATACATGATCACTACTATTACAAGAAGTACATTATGTAATGAATAACGTCTTACCAAGGGATGATATTCATACCCCCCTTTAGCATACCCCTTCTCCTTACAATGTTTTTCAGTTGTTGTTCTTAAAATTCTTCTCGTTTGCAAACCTCTGTAATCATTTCAAGGGAAATAACACTTTCTATCACCCTTCGCCTCCAATGCTGCCTTAAACTCAACATACCTCTTATTATTTTCTTCCCCAGTATATTTATTTGACATTCTGATAGCCTATAAGAACAAAAAAAACTCAATCAATATACAAGTAAATTGAATAGAGTATGTATATTAAAGGAGACAGAAAATTAAAGGACATGATTAGAGGATTACCTAGAAGCATGTGTAGAGGATTACCTAAGTAATTCCCTTGGATTACTACATGTTGTCCCAATAAGAATTGACGTATGGTGGGTCATTGATGATGCTGCTGATGATGACGACGATGTTGGTGTTGTTTTTGATGATGATGATGATTACTTACGATGACGAAGATGCTTATGATGATGCCAATGTTCTTGATGATGATGATTACTGATGATGACGAAGATGCTTATGATGATGATGATGTTCTTGATGATGACAATGATTATCATGATGATGATCAGGATGGTTTTGATGGTGATGATGATGATTTTCATCGACGCCAATGTCGTTAGCATCACCATCACTAACATCGTGTTCCAACTTGCTAGCTTGATGTGTGAGTTGTCGCTAGTTATAGTACACTAGACTAGATCAATTGTTAAACGATTGTAGGAAAGGGATGGAAAATAAAATGTGATCAATACATAAGTTATGTATCAGAACATTCCAATTTTAGTACTAACATTGGAAATGATATTAATTCCATGGTTTATGGGTGCTATATTTCTTGTGATTTGTTATCTATGTGACTTATCAACAATTGTAATTTTTTGTACAATGTTCTAAAGTAGGGCATGGGAAACATTCAAATTTATAGGCCCAAGGTCAATGTAAATAATTTTAAAATGGGAAGAGGTATATTCTAGGATTTTCTTGAAGTCATAACAATCACATAACAATTTATGAATCCAAAAGATGCATAATTCATAATTTCCTTGAAATGGCTAATTTTAAATCTATCTAGCTTGGAGATCTCCTTGCTATTATTTTTCATTCACCTAGATAGAACCAAATGCTACCGATAAAAAACATAGAAGGAGCAAAAAAAAAAAGCATTTTAACACAAATGACCATTTAAAAAATTACATTTTAACATAAATGAAAATTTAAAAATTTACATTTTAACACAAATGACAATTTAAAAAATTACATTTTGACACAAAAACCCCAAACTATATAAAAATTTTCTCCATTGCATTGAAGCCTTAGTTGGAACACAAAGGGTGCAAACAAAAAAATGACTAGTGCATTGCAGTCAAACTAACCTGGAAAATGAAGGAGATCAAAAATTCAATGTGTCAAACCAATACCGGACTCTTGAAATCACAGAACGAACAATCAACAGCAAAATTGTTGCAACTATAACAAATAATTTGTGGAAATATGTCTTAAGAACATGTATTTATAGATCAATGAGCGTCGCGGTTTCGACGAAAATACAGAATGATCAAATTTCAAAAATAACAAAAAGTCAATGACCGTTACTGTGATAACCGTTGGCGTTGCATGTGTAACTTTTAGCGTCGCTATGACGACGATTATTAGGGGCCAAAACATTTTTTTTCAAATTTTTTATCTGTTTATCCATGCAAGTTTCGATTTTAACTTATTCATGCCAATATTTGTGGAACTTTTGAGCCATATGTAGTAGTGGTAGATCACATTGCAAATGAAGTTTTGGATTGTCATTTATTACATTGACTAGTACATTGCCCATAAAAGAAATAATGTTTATGTTTTACCATTTTTTAATGTTATGACCATCACACATGCATAAATTAAATACATAAACATACCATCAAACTCATACATTTGAACACAAGTAAGGAAAACCATAAACATTGGTGTGTGTGTGTGTGTGTGTATCCATGTGTCAGACGCCTCATAGGTCGCATTACAAAATGGCCTTATGGGGGTACATAAAAAAACACCTCCCATAGGGTAACAACGCTCATGTATGCATATTTATGGAATATTTATAATGCAATGTAAAATAATAAAAAAGGGTAAATAATAAAATGGAATATGAAAGAAAAATGAAGGAAAACAAATTGCATTAAAATAAATTAAGAAAAAGGGGAGATAAAAGGAGGAGGAGAAGAAGAAAGGAAAATATTTTTTGGTCTTTTTGGCATTTTGGAAGGGGATCTTTGGAGGAACCAAGGAAGAAGAAAGAGGATGACAGTAAGAGGAAAGCAAGCAAGCGAGCTCTAGAATTGGATTAATTGTTGGGGGATCGGGGGCCTCGGCGATTGGTTGGGGGTTGGTTGGGTGGAGAGTCGTTCCCCCACCTTTAGTTGCAGGCAATGGAGCTGTAAAGGTAACTACCAGGTCATCTAATCAGGTAATGATCTTTAATTTTTCATAGAATATTTTTAACTATTGATGGATCCACTGTTTGTATTCAGATCTCCTTTGCATGCTAGTTCTTTGTTGTTTATTGGTTTTATGAGTTTGAGGACATTACATCTGGTATTAGAGCTCTAGGTTCAAGAACTTGGCCTGTAGGGCGTCACCCATGATTCCTTGTGTCTAGTGGATCTTATGTTTTTCTCTGCCATTTTTTTTACTTCCAGTGGTATGAACAGTTCCTCCAATTTCAGAGAGAAGATATAATATGATTTCATTCACCTCGTTCTCTTCCATATGAGAGGGAAGAGGACATTATGGAGTGGAGGATAAGGGTTATTGTAAATAACAACTTCAGCTTATGGAAGGCACAAGATCCGTAGCCTCTAATCCATCACAAGCAGTATGAGTGTCCAGTTCGGATTAATCAGCTTCGCTCAGAAGAAAATGAAGAGCAAGACATTAAAGAAATTGATCAGAAAATCCTGAAGCGATAATGGGACCGCAGACTCTAATAGATGAATACAAGCCCATCTCAAAGAAGTGACATATCTCTTTTCCACCCTTAGTGACAAGATATATATTCTCAAGGTTTTTGTATTGTGGGTTTTGTCTCTGGAATTGAAGGTGTAGGCTTCTATTTACGTTGCCATCAACTTTAAGGTTTTTTGTTTGCTCTGCTCTCATGTTTTTTGTTATGTTTGGTCTTTTCTCATGCTTTACTATTCTATTTACTCTTTCATATTAAGCTCTTGCGGTTTTGCTTTTCCAAACAACACAGTATTACACCGATTTCTTTAAATATCTGTGCCTTTTACTGATATTCACCGCTTCCTCCTCTTTCTTTGTATTATTGTGTTGTCTAGGTCAAATTGTAAGAAGAATTTTGGGAAGCAGTACATAACAACTTATGATGGGAACAAGAACTGTAGCCTTTAAGTGATCATAAGAAATTTGAGATTTCTATTTTCTTTGCCATCGACTTTAAGGGTTTACGGTTATAGTAAGAAGAATCAGTATTTTGTATGCTTTTCTGCATGTCTGTATTCTTCTTTGTATATCTGTATACTGTGTACTGTATGTGGGTATGTATGCTTCTCTCAATATTTGTATCACTATTATTTCCATTCACCTTTTCTCCTATTTCAAACATATGTCATTGAAAGTAAATTTCCATTGGTATACCATTTTAACACAATCGATGGTCTGAACCTAAATATTCACTCTTTGAATGAATATCATGTACATGTTCGATAATCGTTGTTACAACTATTTCATATCCATGCAAAGTGGGACACATAGGAGAGTTGGCCCTTGTTTTGGTTGAAAATATTTTCATGACCTTCATAATGGCACCTGAAGCAACAACTAAGGGATTGTTGGGTAACCCTATTCTGAACCCAACTGCAAACATCTCGTCCAAAACTTCACAAGTTTTGGGAGCGACCTAGATATAGAAAAGTAGCAAATGTGGACGTTTCATGTTCTGTCCATCATATAAATTATTTTGTATGAGATCAAGATTGAAAATGGGAAAACCTTCACCATCAGTGCCAACACAATCCTGCAATTTCCCTAATATCAGAATCCCCGTGAATGGACTCTGCTCCTGTGGTGATTATTGGTGATATTAAATGAAGCAAGCAATAAATAGTATCGTGTATAAGGGGCACGTGAAAACAAACAATGATTCCATTCAAGGGGGAATGTGGAGGCAATATCCTCTATTTAGGAGATTATACAAACTTCAGCAATTCATCCATCAAACTGTAGTTACAGGACTACCTTTTCATAAGGAAAATTTCATACATTAATTCTTATTGTAGAGCAAATAATAGGTCCCCCAGATTCTTATTAATGCTAGTTTTCATGAATTATATCAGGTTCGACTTGAAAGTTTCGAATTTGTCTTTATTGAAATTCAAATTGGTCCAACCTACAATCACTAGATGCTTTAGCGGGGTCCATCTTCAATTTGGTCTCTCTATAATATTCACCATGGAGGGTGCCTATAAACCCAACCATTATTCCTTGAAACAAATGAGTATGCTCAAAACACAATTTATTCTAACCTAAAATATGGTACACGGGGTGCTACAATGCTATTGAGGAAAAGGGACGAATAATGCCACATGATGGCTGGAAAATAGTACCTAGTCAATATGTTGTAAGTGACCAATACTTTGATGATTTTTTCTAGCTTACGATCTACACCAAACAGTGTTCAACATGGCGTCTTAGAGGTTATTTGTCATGTCTTTAGACTATGCATCAACCCAAAACCCCTGACTTCTCAAAAGTTCAAAAACTATTAATCAACATCTTTTATCATAACAGGGAGAATAACACTCCTCTACTCAACCACCCAAGCTAAACTTAATTGACAATATGATATATGTTGAGCTCTATGTTTGTTATAATTATGTAGCCTTTTAATCCATTGCATATATGTATGCATACCTTCACTTTTTTATTAATCTGCAACTCTATAACTTCTTTTGCCATTCAAACATTGTTAACGCAAATATAAATCCACTCTTATAATGATGATGATGATGATGATGATTATGATCATGAGGAATTATATAACAACCCAAAATATAGGATAATTACTTCAAATAACCCCCAAAGGTAACAATATCAGTTAATATCATGTGTCATATACATCTTTGTGTAAATTGAATGTGATTATCTTCTTTATAAACTATTTATCACTTGTTCTTCATATGGGTCTAGTTCTTGGTTGATGTACAATTTGTATATTAGGTTACGTATACACCAATATGATCTGAAACTTCTTTCCATGTAATCTAAGAAGAATGAGATAATAATGAGTGAGGCTAGATGCCATCCCTGGCCTTGGCTAGGAAAATAAGGATGACCAAGATCCTCTTCCTAGTGGTTTAGTTTCCTTTGATTTCCGATTTACTGTACTGTTTGGTCATTCTCTATGTAGATGGGTCTCTATGTTTTTCTATACTTTTTTGTCATGATGACATGGTCATAATATTTTGTGTTGGCTCTGTATATAGGTTGATCCCCCTATGGGTTGTAAATTGTATAGATGTCTTGGGGTGGGCCATCATTCTACTTATATTCACCTTATATCAGTGTGTAATGTTTTAAAAGTAATAAAAGATTTAACATGGATCTATGCTAGTGCAGTTGGTACCAGTTAGAACTATGAGGCTCTTGGTATTATGTTGAATTCCATAAAAGAGATCATGTCACGGATGAAATGGTAATGGAATGAGTTTTCAATGATGATCCCCAATTTTACCTCCATTTACGAGGACTTGTGAATCTTTATACTGTGTAAAACATGCAGTTGCCATCTTATATTTGATGAATATTTAAATGAGGCTCCAAGGATGCCAGGTATGTGATTATCCTTTAATTTGAATGCCTAATTTTTCAAATTTGCATTCATTTAAGAAACACACAAGGAATCAAGTTCAACATTCCTATAAAATATGATATTGTTGCGAATTTAAGCAAGCTTGAGAGGTAGAAGGTAAATTTTGCACTTTATCAATCCTTCCACTTTAGATTTTTAATTATTTTAAGTCAGATAACGCTTCTTCAAGTACAACACTTGCCTCTTTCTTTTGCTCTACATCACATTCCAATATTTAGCTCTAGATGAAACACTTCCTTTTTCACTTAGTCATGGTTTTGTTGAGAAGATTACATTTGAGAAGATCACTTAGTCATGGTTCTGTTGAGAAGATTTCATTCCTTCACTACCTTGATAAATTTGTATATTTAAATATATTATACTGTGTTTGAAATTTAAGTTGTAGATAAGCAATTGTGATGTTTAAGGAGCTTCACCTCCAGATCACCAAAGAATAAGTACAATCACTTAAAAGTTTTGCTCAAATGGTTACATTCACCATAAGTTATTTAAGGTATTTTTGCTTACTGTACTTAGTTTTTCTAGAACTTGAGAAGGAGTTAATTTGTAGTCTGTAGCATGTTGTTGTGGACAATCCTCATTATTGTATTTGCCACGATGCACAAAATTACGAAGTGGCTAGAATGGATTGATAACATGACTCTGAGAAATTAAATTGTCAGGCACTACATTTGCAACAATGAGATCAGAGTAAATCCTGTGTGGCTTAAACATATCTAAAGAACTCTCATAAAGGATAAAATTTGGGACATGTTCAGGTGAAATCCGCAAAATGGGTTGTGCCTTTTTCCTAGAAGCATTCGCTAACATACCATGTGCAACTGTGAGAACATCCTTGGGATAGTGGGATGCAACCTTTAGTTTTGATGAGTTCCAAAACCACCCTTGAGTGGTTGACTACTAGCGTCTTCAAAACAGTTTGTGCCCACTTCCTTGAACTTTGTCTTAGAGGATTTTTCTTCAAGGGTCTTTTGAGCAACACCTTGCCTTAAGGTAAGACTTCTTACACACTATTGTGTGTAGTCTTGATCCTCCATATTACCCATACAAGAAGATACAAATCCACTAGTTAAATTTGCAATAACCGAAAAATTAGAGAGCTCAAGTTGTTCACATTTTTTGTTTCCACCACAATGACCTGATTTTGCATGTTCTCCATCGAAATTTTTCCATACTTCTGTATTTTCTTTTTCAATGGTACAACCTTCACCCACACTATTCCCGGAATGTGATTTCTCCTCTTCCTCCTCTATATTGCTCAGTTGTATGCTTCTCTATATGTTTGTGTAGTTTAATTCTTTGTATGCTCCCTTGTATCTCTGTGTTGTGTGTGGGTATGTCTCTACATTGTAGAAGTTGGGTGCTGTAATTGGGTATGTATCTATATCTATGTTTATGTACTGTGTGAAGTTGTGTGTTGTATATGGGTATATCTCTGTTTCTATGTTGTATGTGGCCACATGGGTATGTCTCTTTACTGTGTGTATTTTTTTTGGAAGAGCAGTAGGAGCTGGATGAGCAGCCCCTGCTCATTGAATCGCCACATGGAGGACACCCCTGCTCATTGAATTGCCACATGGAGGACACCCCTGCTCATTTAAGGATATCAAGCAAGCAACGTGACATAGATTCATGCAAACTTAGGGCTCCTAATTAAAGGTAGGAATTCTTCTAATTTCTTTCGGAAATTATGTTTCCCTCTCTCTTTGTAAATCATTGTTATCTCACGGACTTGCATATGCTTAGCTTTATGTGATTTTTTATTATCTACAACCCGTTTATCAAAACTTAAGGTTCTGAATGGGAATAACTAGATAGAGCATTCACAGTAATTTTCGTACAAAATCAGTTTTGAATTTTTATCTCTAGAGGTGACAGACAAACTTGTTTAAACTTTTGAAGTGGCGTCAAGGCATTAGACTGATTTCTTATATTTCCCAATTATTTGAATGAAACATTAACTTTTATACTAGAGAAACAAAACATGTAAACTTGGCAAATAATAGTCTGAGTATGAATTTATTTACAAGCAAGTAGTGGTTTTCCAAAAAATTATATTCTCCACAAAGAACCAAAAGTACTCCAAAAAGAAGATGTGAGAAGAAACAGAACTAATGTTCATGATTTAGCAAAGGTGCTTCACCCCCCCAGTTCTTCATTATAGAACAATTATCATAGATAGAGATAGGCACAAGGAGCTTAGAATTCAAGTGGAATTCAAATGGGTGATTCTTGGAATTGTAATTCATACCCTATAATTTGAATTTTCCTCTAATAAGCATGTAGCTGAGTGAATTCAAGATCATAGTTTTAGTGTTCGCTTAATGTTTTAAATTGCTGCAGCTTAGCTTGAAAATTAATTCTTCAGTTATTGACTAAAAAGTTCAATCTTTTGTCTCATTTATGCTAAATGACCATATTTTCAAGAAAATTATTATTAGATTCTAACTTTAATCAGTAGGGAAAAATACAATACTTTATTCTTTTTGGCATTTGGATCTTGCAAGATGGACTTCCATATCGGAAACTAGATACATTGAGCCAAGTAGTGAAGTACTATGGCTATTTTGCAGTAAGCACAATAAGGAACCAATGTAACAAGTTTCTCAATGATTTGAAAGTCTTAATATTAGTAACAAAAGGGTTTTGATTTCATGTTATAATTTATGTAAACAGACTGGATATGATAAGGACAAATTCCTAATCCTACAGAAATGACAGAATTGTTGCACATGATTTACAAATATTTAATTTGAGCGCTTTGAGCATCCAAATATCTATTCCTTTTTTTGCAAAAAGTGAAGGCCATTTTTTTCAAACATATATTTATTCCGGGATTCCTATTCTTCCAAAATATTTAGATCAATTTTGATTCCACTGCTTTTTATTGTGTTTGAGCAACTAGAGTTGTGCCTATGTATATATTATATTTCATTTTCAGACTAGATTATCTGTGCACATCCTATGGCTAATGTTTACAGCAATGAGCTTTGGTTTCCATTCTATCAATGGGTATGGGTAGCCACCTCCAAAAAATTTCACTAAGGGATAAAAGGCATCCTATCTTGATATTTAAATGCATGGTTCTTCCTTAATACCCCCTCCCCACAGATGTACCTACTCAATTGTTTTCATATGGCATCACACTAGGCCTCATCAGGGAACCTTTAGCCTATTCTATTGTTCAATAATCTTTTTATGATTAACATCATACAAGGATGCATCTTTAGATTAAAAAAAATGTCTTTAATGGTATGAAATCATGTTGTGGTTATTATGGCATTTTACAGCTCTGTCATGTATTAGTGAGGAATAAGAGATTATATCAGACATTTGGTATATGACATGTTATCATTTCATGCTAATCCTTATTGATTCCCGTAGTATTTGATATGATGATGGATTATGTAAGTTGTTACTCCATGTTGATAATACTAATGTTGAATTATGGCAGCTTGTCATGACATATTAATAATATGCTTAGTGAATTTATGAGAGTATCATGACCAGTTATTTTATAATGATAGCACATAGCCTCTGAATGTATTAGGTGTTTAACGTGGCATGTATTATCATGATAAGGGCTTATGATGTACTGTAATGCAATATGAAGTGGTGACACGACATTCTTGCTAGCACATGATTCAAGGTTGATTTCATGATACCTTATTATCTTGAGAAATGGATACTAATCATTATTCATTGTGGTAAGTGCAAGTTGTTGCAAGTTGTTCCAGGTAAGCCTCTCAAATAGCCTGGTGAGGCTAATCATTCTATGATTTCGTGGGAGCCCATAACCATGAATGAGAATGGATACTATAAATATATTATGGGTTGGGGGACAAACCCAACAATTAATTCTATGCCAGCAGCTCTTGACTTCTTCCAGAAGTCCACAGTTAGAGGAACACTCATTGGGAGGGAGGCTTATTTAGAAGGACTTCGGATGCCTGGGGCTAGTGCCTTGAGGGTACATATGGAGGATGTTTAGGATAGCCTTTTGAGATACTTGGGGTATAATGATATTGATATCAGGATCGGGGTATCGAGAACCAGATTTCGGTTAGCACCGATGAGGCCCAGATTCCGGTTAAATTCTGATGAGGTTGTACTATTACCAAAAGTTGGGAGGGTGGCAATGCCACCGTAACTTCCCGAGGAAATTATGATGCCTACTGTATGATCCTCGGACATGTTACAGTAGAGGGCCCGTTCCATGGCAAACGGGACCATCCAGAGCTGGAGGGGAGGTTTATATAGGTGGCAGATGGTATGATTCTTAGGGAGAGGATGAGTAAGGAAAGAGGAAGTAAACAAATACACAGTTATTAACTATTAATTAATTGTATAATGCTTCTCCGTGTATGATGCATAATTTTTGCTATGGTTGCATACTAGACTCATAGGGAATTACTTAAAGAGCATGTTGTAACTTAGGGTGTTTGATTGTATTAGTGTGGTTTGGATACTTCTATGTGGTGGCCACACATATAAATCTCTTAACTTCACAATAGTACTAGCTACCTATATATTCTAGTATTTACTTGATTGATTGATTAAATAAGTATTGTATTTATTGCTTGAATATTATAACTTTGGGACGAAGTTTCCTGAAGGGGGGAAGTATGTAACAACCCTCATGTATGCATATTTGTGGAATATTTATAATGAAATGTAAAATAATAAAAAAGGGTAAATAATAAAATGGAATATGAAAGAAAAATGAAGGAAAACAAATTGCATTAAAATAAATTAAGAAAAAGGGGAGAAAGGGGAGATAAAAGGAGGAGGAGAAGAAGAAAGGGGGATTTTTTTGGTATTTTTGGCATTTTCGAAGGGGAGATTTGGAGGAGCCAAGGAAGAAGAAAGAGGGTGAAAGTAAGAGGAAAGCAAGCAAGAAAGTTCTAGCATAGGATTAATTGTTGGGAGCTTGGGGGGCTCAGCCATTGGCTGGGGGTTGGTTGGGTGGAGAGTCGTCCCCCCACCTTCAGTTGCAAGCAATGGCGTTATCAAGGTAACTACCAGGTCATCTAATCAAGTAAGGCTCTTTAAATTTTCAAAGAATATTTTTAACTATTGATGGATCCACTGTTTGTATTCAGATATCCTTTGCATGCTGGTGCTATGGTGAATATAATAACTCCAAAACCAAAGAAGGCAATGGAAGCCTTCGATTTCCAAGCACTTCCAAATTGCACCAAACAACTCAAAAGGAAAGCTTTCTGCTTTTCTCTACTTAAAGTAAAGGAAACCAAACCCTCTTTTAACCAAATCAAGCTCAAAGAAGTTAAATAAGACAAGCACCCACCCAAGGCAACAAAATTGAAAAGAATTGGATCACCCAAGTACTTCCAATCGTGTCACTTACAAACTATTGAAACCAAAAAACACACAAGAGATCTTTCGAAACCTTAAAAGGTCAATCTAACTTAGACTTGATGGTAAGGAATGGATAGCATAGGGCTGAAAACTCCTAGGCTTGTACGAGATTGGATATTTCATCCAAAACACAAGAAAACGGAGAATTGGTGCAAAAAGGCCCAAATAATGCTTCACTTTCAAATCACTCAAGAAGGTCCCAAATGGATCCAAACAAGGTTTGGGGATGTTACACTCAGTATAATGGAGGGTTAAAAGCCACTGAACAGGAAGAACCAATTCAAGGAAGCGATGGAGTCAGCTGGGGATCAAGTTAAACCAAGTTGGTTTCACACTTTCAAAGATTGACAAAAAGCAAAATGGGTTTCAAAAAGACTTAAAAAGCACTCAAATGTTGGGTTTGAAGTTACACACAACTTCAATCAGATGGAAAGAGGTTAGACAAAATATATGGAATCAAAATACAAGCAATATCAAGCCAATTGGGACTGAATATCTCCTTGGACAAGGGATTTTCACTCCTTAAACCACCCAAACAGATCGATAGAAGGGAATTTTCGCTCCCTCATACACTATGGGGAGCGACAATCTAGTAATTTTCACTCTGTAAGCACTTTGGGGGAGCGACAAAGTCCTGTAGGTAGAAAAAAATGGAGGATTTTTCTTAGATCCAAGAATGGATTAGGTCCTGGGCTGAGTATGCTTCTCAAAAATGACCAAAGAAGACAAAAACTTAAAAATAAAACATACTCATAGAGGTTTTAATGATCCAAACATACATTCAAAGGTTTGAAAAAGTAGGGAAAGTCCCCAGTATGGTCTCTAATTTACGTTGCAGGAAATTCACCCTACAGATAGGTTGAATCCCTCTTGGACACAAGTAGGTTCCCTAGATCCCTAATCAAATACATAAAGGAAACAAATGGTACCTAACATCTCCTAGACCTTATTCATACACAAGAAAGCAAAAGAATGAAAAGGAAGGAAGAGGGTAGATGTCCTACCTCGATCCAAACGTTGTCCTAGTTGCTCCTTATTGATCTAGCTCCTAGCTTGCAGATTGAAACTTGTGAGCCTACATACAAAGACAAAGAACAACACCTTCCAATGCATCAAGTGTATCAAACAAGATCTAATTACCAATTGGAAAACATATTTATATATCCATCAAAAGAGACATGAAATGGGAGAATAGGCCAAGTTATATTAATGGAAAGCCATGAACAACATATACAAAATGCTATACCTGACTCTGCATCAACATGTCCTTAAAGCTTCCCTTCCAAATCCCTTTGAGCACCACAAGATCATAAGTACTACCTCTCTAAGCTTCTTTCCCTCTAAGTCCCTTGAGCCAAGGTATGAGTCTCTCTTTATAGTATGGAGAGGCCAAACTACTTGGGAGAAAGAATTAGATCAAGTGAGGATAAGGTGGATCAAGGGATATTAAGGTTTCCTTGAATGGAAATTGAAGAGATATTCGAAGGATAGAGTGATCCATCCAAATATCAAGCTCAGATTTTGATCCTATAATCAAGGCAAATTAGCTCAACAAGATTGTCGCTCCCCTAAGGCAGAGCATAGAGCAAAAATGTTGTCATTTTCTCTCCCCAAAAGGTATGCAAGGACTCAACGACAACCTTGTAATTTTTTCTCCCCAAGTAAGGGATAGGGAGAGAAAATCCCTTACCAAGGCTCAAAATGAGGTTAGGTCAAGTAGGATTTGACCCACAAAATATTAGGAACTCTTACAAATATGGCTAGGGAGTGAGTGAACCATAGAATAGTGGGTTTAAACATTTTTAGGGAACATCAAAACTCATGATCCTCATGGTGATGAAGCATGGAAAATTGAAGGTGACAATTTGAGGTATAACAAAGGGCCATAGTAGAGGAAACAAGCGATTATCCACTAGCACTAGGGGCAGTGGCAACAACAACATCACCATGGGTACCACCAGGTCTAGTAGCAACAATAGTAGCACTACAAGTAGGGGCGGTGGTTCCTTTGGTAGTGATGCCTCCTACCCCCTCCCCTGAAGGAAGGAAGGTAGTGATCTATGGGCATTGAGCCCAATTTTTGTACATGTATTATGGATATACCCTATGGGAGGTGTTTTTTTATGTACCCCCATAATGCCATTTTGTAATGCAACCTATGAGGCGTATGACACATGGACACACACACACACACACATCAATATTTAGGGTTTTCCTTACTTGTGTTCAAATGTATGAGTTTGATGGTATGTTTATGTTTTTAATTTATGCATGTGTGATGGTCATAACATTAAAAAATGGTAAAACATAAACATTATTTCCTTTATGGGCAGTGTACTAGTCAATGTAATAAATGACCGTCCAAAACTTCATTTGCAATGTGATCTACAAATGCATTAAAAATTTTAGGGACATGGATTAATGTAATGGTTTCAAACTGTCGAGCCAAAATTTTCACCTGTAGGAACTTTTGAAAGAGGCATATTGTAGTGTCCTCAAACTCATAAAACCAGTAAAAAAAGTATTTAAATTGAATCAAGCAAGATTAAATTTCCATTTTTTGAGTTATTTGAAATCATTTGGAAAATTTGAAAGCTCTCTCACCCTTGCCCTTAAAATTCTTTTGAAGAAGCATTGAATCTTCTTGAAATTTAAAGCAAAAATGTTTTTTTTTTTCAAGTCTTTTCGTGCATCCTTGAAAGTGCAAGATTTTTCCATCTTCTTTACTCGAAAGATTTTTGTAAAAGGAATTAGGTCTTTTTAATCAACACAAAGAAGTCGTTTCAATTCTTTTATGCAATTTCGGAGTTTTGAAAACAAGAAAACAAGAAAAATTGCTTTTATTTTTTGGTGTTTGCTTGAAGGATTTTCTTGCTTGGATTTTGGTGAATGTTTGGAATTTAATATTGGCATTGTATTCATCCATAAAAGGAAAGGAAAAAGTGCATTGGCATCAAGCATTTGTTTCATTGAAAACATAAAATATCTCTCTCTCCTGTAGATAGATTTCATTGAATTTAAGGCTTATGCTTGTCATTTAGTTTGCATGATCTTGAGTCGAGGCTTCACATCATTAGTTTCACCTTTGTTTCCTCTTGAGTAAGAGAATGACCTTAAAATAAATATCACACTAATAAAATTGATTAGACCTTTTTATTTTATAGTGTACCAAAGGTAGTATAGGGATTAGGAATTTTGGACCAGGAAAAGTGAGTTAATTGTCCAAGAGTCACTAAAACGAAACTAGAACTACTAAAGAGAGAAAATCCATTAGTAGTGTGAAGTGCTTGTTGGTAAAGCTCCTCTAACACATGATTCAAGTGGTAGGAGAATTCGATAAGAGTGTTCGAACCGGTCCCCGACATTCTCTCTCGATGGGGTTATGTGAGTTCGGGAGTAATCTTAGTAGTGGCAAGTCCTCGGGGCGACACCATTATTTGAGTTGCTTCGGATCTAAGACAATTGTCTTATGATCCCTTCCCATTCAAAGAATCCCTCTCCCACAACTGTTCCACCCAACCACCAAGCGCGAAGTGGTAGCCTTAGTTGCCTTTCCTAGGTTATCACCCAGGAAAACGTGCAACACATGATTTTGGCTCCTTTGGAGGGTACTTGGTTGCGTCTGGTACTTGCACATATGGAAGTCCATTACAGAGTAGTTGTGGGTAACTGTCTCTCGTTTTTTCGCTGACGGCTTGATATCCTGTCTGCGAAAGATTCCTTACTCGCTATTTTTTTATTGATTACCTTTAATTCTTTTAGGGGTGTGTTCTTCCTACGTTCATAGTTGTCCATAGGAATCATTGTTTTTTCACATTGGTTGACCTCCACCTTCACAACACTCACGTCATTCTTCCTCCAAAGGGACTATTAATGAAGGAACTCCCTCCGAGGTTGGAAGTATTGATCCTTTCAACAATAAAGTTGAAGGAGAGATTGAATCTATCACGAAGGGCCCAATTCCTCCTACAAATTCCCCTCTCACAAGAACTATTGGTCCAGTACTTGTAGAATTACCCACTACTTTAGATTTTGTCCCTTCTTCTAGTTATCGATTTCCAGTTAGCATGTTTATTAGGTAGACTTCAGATATGATCTTGACACCATCTAATTATTTTGATCGATTGACCATGTCATCGACTGTTGCCATGGAAAATCCAACAGGAACCACTACGGCTCAGACTGCCACCACTTTTACTTTATAGGAGACTTCTATGGCCTAGGGTATCCACCAGGAAGGCTGGGTAAATACGACCTTTCCATTTATGCGCACAAACTCTCTCGTCGTCGACTCGGATCACACCTCTGCTCCTAGACAGACGTGCAACACACGATTTTGGCTCCTTTGGAGGGTACTTGGTTGCATCTGGTACTTGCACATCTGGAAGTCCATTACAGAGTAGTTGTGGGTAACTGTCTCTTGTTTCTTCACTGACGGCTTGATATCTTGTCTTCGAAAGATCCCTTACTCGTTGTTTGTTTGATTGATTACCTTTAGTTCTTTTAGGGGTTTGTTCTTCCTGCGCTCATAGTTGTCCCTAACAATCATTGTTTTTTCACATTGGCTGACCTCCACCTTCACAACACTCACGTCATTATTTTAGGGGTGTTTTAGTACCTAAGACAGATGTGCAACACACGATTTTGGCTCCTTTGGAGGGTACTTGGTTGCATCTGGTACTTTCACATCTGGAAATCCATTACGAAGTAGTTGTGGGTAACTGTCTCTCATTTATTCACAGATGGCTTGATATCCCGTCTGCCGAAGATCCCTTACTCGCTGCTTGTTTGATTGATTACCTTTAGTTCTTTTAGGGGTGTGTTCTTCTTGCGTTCATAGTTGTCCCTAGGAATCATTGTTTTTTAACATTGGCTGACCTCCACCTTCACAACACTCATGTCATTCTTCCTCCAAAGGGACTATTAATGAAGGAACTCCCTCCGAGGCTAGAAGTATTGATCCTTTCAACGATAAAGTTGAAGGAGAGGTTGAAAATATCATGAAGGGCCCAATTCCTCCTACAAATCCCCTTCTCACAAGAACTATTGGTCCAGTACTTGTAGAATTACCCACTACTTTAGATTTTGTCCCTTCTTCTAGTTATCGATTTCCTGTTAGCATGTTTATTAGGTAGACTTCAGATATGATCTTGACAACATCTAATTATTTTGATCAATCGACCACGTCATCGACTATTGCCATGGACAATCCAACAGGAACCACTGCGGCTCAGAATGCCACCACTTTTCCTTCATGGGAGACTTATATGGCCTAGGGTATCCCCCAGGAAGGCTGGGTAAATCCGACCTTGCCATTTATGCACACAAACCTTCTCGTCGTCGACTCAGATCACACCTCTGATCCTAGAGACCTATCTATATATTTACCAAGTGATATACTTGGTCCCTTACCATATTACACTAACCAAGTAGCTCGTGAAGGTGTCACCTAGGGTCCCATCACCCATAGCTTGGCCCAACCCTCCCTCCCCCAAATGGGTAGTATTATGCCAGTTACACAAACTGTCCCATCGATTCCTGCTATAAATCCAATGGTAAATCCATTGGTGTATTGTTCGGGAAGGCAAGCTATGACTGGGGGGAATCCTGCGCTTGGGAATCAACCCTTCGTTTATGGGCAACAATCAACTTGGGGGAAACAACCAGTGTCAGGGAAAACTTCTGCTGGCATCCAACCATTTATGGGAGGACCAATTTTCCAACCCAATCCTCCCATGGCTACCACCACTCCCATTCATACTAGATTACCCTACCTGGGAGCTATGAATATTCCACGGGTTCAACACAATTGGAAAGTTGTCCTCCCGCAGGGAATCCTACCTTTCCAACCTACGAACCCCATGGTTCCTCCTCCCCAATTCCCCCAAAATCAGTATATGGGAGGACCAAAAAGTTTTAGTTACCCATCCCAACCAACGTTAGGTCCTACTAGTATTCTGATGCCTTATCAGTATTACTAGTATCCCCAACCAAATCGACAATTACCCTTTCTGGCTACTTTAGATCTGTCGGATTTTTCTAGGTTGAAAAATGACCCCATTCAACATGCCTAGTTTTGGCCTCCTATACTTTCCAAACTCCCATCAGACATTCTCAATTTTAATAGGAAACCTGGAGAGGACCCTAACAACCATGTGATGACTTATCATCTATGGTGTTCCTTGAACTCTTTGATGGACGATTCCATCTATTTGAGGCTCTTTCAAAGGACACTCACTGCTACTGCAACTAAGTGGTAAATTGAATTTCCACAACAATTCTTTGGAGACTTCAACTCCCTGGCCATGGCCTTTTTAACCCATTTTCAATTACCAATCTGGTATGAGACTGGAACTGAACTTTTAAATTCGTTGAGACAGTCCATATCCACTTACATATCCAATCACATACATGGGTTGAGGAGGAGGCATAGATTAATTAAATCTACCATCTTGGACCAACTATTAGCCGATTGGTTCAGAAAGTCATTATTGCCACCAATAGCTAGGGATGTTGCCATGGGAGGTGTTGTAACGGAGGAGCAGGAAATTACTCATGCCCAATATTTGGATTTGGTTTATTCCCAATCCAACACGTTATACGACTTGATCCCTAATGCTCCTTGTTGTTAGGGAAATTGTCCTTATAGTAGGGGAAGACTACAAATGTACTGGGGGTTATCATATAGACACATAAATCTTTGAAATAATTTTTATTAAGAAAATAGGATTAGAATTAAGAGAATGCATACCTTATTTATGAAGGTTGGTCCAAGCTTTTCTCCTATCGTTCTCCTATGCAACAACCTGCAAAACAAACATAAGACCTTCCTCAAACCAATTTGACCACAAATAACATATTGATATTAATAAAACCATATAACATGAAATTGTAATCATATTAAAATAGACATTAAAAATTCTATTGGAAAGGGAAGAATGTCTCAATC
Source organism: Larix kaempferi (assembly GCA_027924585.1). Classification (NCBI taxonomy): domain Eukaryota; kingdom Viridiplantae; phylum Streptophyta; class Pinopsida; order Pinales; family Pinaceae; genus Larix; species Larix kaempferi. The sequence continues at coordinate 48,200,791 of BSBM01000456.1, read as the reverse complement.
TTTATTGACAAATGCAGAAAGTACAATAATGCTATACATGTCCTGCATCGACACCATCGTAACCAGACCCTGGGCTCCTGCTCCTCTCTCTTAGATATGAATTTCTCCATCATAACTTTCTCCATGATCATAAGGTTCCTTTCTCAAGCCCTTCCCCTTGTATTTATAACAAGGCAAGGAAGGTAGGTTCGAAAAGTGGTTGAGTTGGGAAGTGGGGGTAGTTTGGGTACCTGCCTCAACTAATCCGAATTCGTATTTTTAATTATTTTTCAAGTTTTTCTTAAGACTTCCGTGACTATGATATAGGACAAATCGCGAGTGTACTCACTTGCATCTAGCGGGTGCAACATTTTAATTGACACCCGCGGGTTTTCAGTAATGATACCCGCAGCTAACTCGATGGTTGGCAAGTATGAGGGTCGCGGTTATGTATAAAAATAGGCAAAGAAAGATGCTTCTAAGTAAAGGATTGCAAGGTTCAACTCTAGGTCATCTAGGGTCAAGGTAAGCTCTTCCATCCCTAGTGTCCTTTTGTGTGACCTACAAGACAATGTGGTCACGGACGGAGAGGTGCTAATTTGACCAATAACACTCCTCGCCCCACAAGTGAACCTTCGATACCTTCCATGGAACCTCCTCCCGATGCCATTATGGGTTCCTTGAAGACACAGTTTCTACCTAAACCGGTTGGGAAATAGAATCAATCCACCTCTACCCCAACCTTGAACCAAATTGTTCATAACACCAAAACAACCTCTTATCCTACTCAAACTTTGGAGGTGAAAACAGTTCAATCCTCTTCACCTCAATCATCTCGAGGTAAGAATAAGAATAACAAAGGCAAATCCAAAAATCCTTCGAACCAGTAGGAGAATCCCAAGACTCAAGAAACAATACTGAAAACAAACCTATGAGGAAGGCGAAGTTTCCATGCATGATATGTGAAGGTGACCACTACACTAAAGAATTCCCTCACCATGAGGAAGTCAATAAGTTTCTGAAAGGTCCCTCCCATCCAACAATATTGACTGACCCCTTTCCTCCGCAACAATAGCAGATGGTTGCACACGACACCAAACCTCCACACGGGGTCAATGCAAATCATCCTCACTAAGGGAATGCATTCCCGAAATCTGATGTTTTCATGTGTAACGATCAGTTTGATGACCATATCATAGACGTATGAACCCATTCCAAATAAAATGCCCGATGGAGGTAATTTGGATAAGATTTTTAACTCCACATCCACTACTCCTTCCCCTCCTTCAGGCCCTCTCCAAATAGAGAAGCTCGTTGCTAACTTGGTGTTACGCTTTCCCAAGGCCACCATTTGAAAGGTGACATTTAATCCAAGTGCTCACGCCACTCAAAACTATAATATTGCCGAGGATTTGGCTCGAGCACCTTGTTCGATGTCAACTCTCGAGGTTCTGTAGAATTGTCCTAGTCAGCGTCGAACCCTTTTGTTAGCCCTTAGAGTCGTGGATTTGGAAACATAAAATTCCATCATGTTTCATATGAAATATTTTAAAACGATGCTCTCCCACCAAGTAATGTTTTAGATTAATACCACAGTTTGTGGGAGAAGCATCCATCGTACTGTTTTGGATGAAGGTGCCTCTATGTCCATTATATCTTTATCTTGCTAGAGAGCCATGATAATAGCTTTTAAGGTAGCGTTAGATCTACTTTAAAATATCTATATTACTATCAAGTAGGTGAATATTCAATGCAGAAATCCACAATCATTTATCAACCCCTAGAATATTTAAATAATGAATTAGAAGAGAATTGAATTGTTTCATATTAAGCTAAAGAAGAAGATACATACTTGCAATCTAGCTTGATGTGCATCCTTTCTCCTTTTCCATGAGATTTCCTTTCTCCTTTGAATTGTTTCATATTAAGCTAAAGAAGAAGATACATACTTGCAATCTAGCTTGATGTGCATCCTTTCTCCTTTTCCATGAGATTTCCTTTCTCCACCCTTACCTTTGATGAAGATGTCAAGATTTCCAATCCTCCAAATCTCTCCAGCATGCCTTGCTCTTCATTTTCCCTCCTCTTACCATGCCCCAAATGCCTTTGTTTTATTGCATTGGGAAATGGGCTCTCAAGTTTTTCTTTTCAATGTGGGATAATCCCTTTTCATGATTTTTGATTATTTTCTCTCAAAAACCCACTTTCCATAGTATTTTTAGGATTTTGTCACAACTTTAGCATATTTAAGTACAATTAATGCACTTTTGTGCATTTATTCTCATTATTTGATTGGTGGAGATTAGATTTGAGCCTTTAATGAGTAGTTCAATCACTGAACCTTGTCTTCTTAGGCTACCTCTTTCTTCACTCAATCTTTATGATTGTGGATGTAGTGATTAGATAAGAGAGGACTTGTTCTCTTGTGTACTTGTCTTTTGTCTTCATGTTGCGGGCACATAGTAAAATATGCTTCTTCCCCTCACTTTGTTAAGGGTGTTAATTTGATTGTTAACAAATTCCCCCTAATGTGTGAGGTCCGAAGCAGAGCTAAGGGCCAAAATACATTATTTTTATATTGATACTCTTTAGAATGATACTCTTCATATTGATACTCTTTATTGATCAAAGCAAGGATGAGGAAAGGATAAGCTCACGGGATCAGGATTTAGGATAACATCTACAAGTCAAACATAGAAATTTCTCAAATATATAATATCTTCCTGAGGCGGGCATACCCATGCTCAATAGTAAACAAGCATTGCCATGAACAATACACAGTGGATCCATGTCAAAAGTAAATTTTTCAGAAGTGTAAACATGCACTTTGATGAGTGCGAGAATAAGGTCTTCATTGAACTTCTGACATGGTAGTCTAATCTTGCGCAACCTGGGCAGTGTATCGATGAGTGATACAACTATTTTCCCCAAGGTGTTCAATACAAACTGATAATAGAATGAATTTATACTGTTAAGATTTAATATGCTAAGACAGAAAATAGCAGCATTGCATTCCATTTCACAATAATAGCATATGCAGGATCACTGAAGAAACAACAAGCACAGCATAAACACAAGAGACACAAATTTATCCTGGGAAACCCTCATGGGGTAGAAAACCCAGTAAAGCTTCCTCAATATAGATGACCAGCAATATACAAAGATGTAACCCTGAGCATAAGCTCCTCCTTCTCCATAGCAGACCTCTCCTCCACAAGTGCACCACTCTCAAGTGAGTGAGTGTGTGTCAAATGAGGAATACACCTCCTCTATTTATACACTACTCCGACTTGTCTTTTACACAAATCATGTAGGCTCGTATTTAACCAGTGGGTTAAATACCCCACTACAACTGACTGGGCCGACCCCTCTAGGGTGGTCTAATAACCCTTTGACCCACATAACACATACAGGGCCGACCCCCACTAGGGAATTCTAATAACCCAAGTTACCACATTCCGACGGAGGAATAAACATCTCTGGATATACAATAAGATCTTCAAGGAGGAATGGAACATCTCCAGAATAATAAAGTACAAATATAATATTCTTTAAAGTTACAATATCTCAACATATATCATGCGAATAAATGAACTGATGTTGAGCATAATAAAACACCATATGATTACTGGTCATTGATGTATACCATTAACAGATGCAAAGAGACCCACCGATAATGATGATGGACTCTAAGGTACTGAGTACAAACTAGCAAGTGTGAATATATGTTATGAAGTCGAACACTTGTAGAATAAAATAATCAGGGGTCATTGATGTATACCCACTGTCATTTGCGAGGAAACTTGTCACTGATGACTGCAAGATCCAAGGTACTCCTGGGTTTCTACATCCATTTCCTAGATGATGATTCGGTGTTGATAGGAATAGATCCATCGGAAGGAGGGCATCAATGCATCCCACATCAACCGATACAAAACAAAGATCAATAGTCTGATATAATTTGGTAGAACTGCAAGATCCAACACTGTATACTGACACAAGGAAGGCCAACATGATTGGTCAGGAATATTTGAGGAATGGCCGACTCTGTTTGAACTTCCCTTGAACGCATAACACGATGCAGAATGGACACTTGGAAATGTAGGACTTTAAGGAACTGACCTTAATGAAATCCGCCAATGCCAGATGCATTAATGAAAGCTCCATTGGTGATGAGAAGGATAACCCATAGGTGGATATCTGTTCAAAATACTGGTACAGTTTCCTAAGGAAAATGTAGATGGTGTACTGACGGCGGATACCAAATTATGTGCCATGTTCAAGGGAGACAAGGACTGACTGTTGCCATTTTCTTCAAGGACATAATATGAAATGATTAAATTCTCTCCCTTTTTTTGATTTTTGTGTTTTCTAATTTTTAACCTTTTTCATTTATTAGCTTGAAAAAAGAATAAAGCATGCTATGATACATTAGAGGAAACGAGTGTCTCAAGGGCATGTGCTTAAATTTCAATGGCATAGGTCAGGCCAAGGAAATGATACATATTGCAAACAAGGGCTGAGCTAGTTATGTACACTCTTACAGATGTTTCCTCCATGGGTATGGGTCAAATATATAGAATCAATGGTTTATATGCATCATGTAACAAAAAGTGACTGTAAAGGCAAATATGCAACATAAGCAATAAGCAACGAAGCAGTTTGCACGAATGTTCAAGTGGATATTTTAACACATGCTTATGTAAAATGAAAAAAATTTGGGAGCCCACCGGGATATGGTCAAAAATGTATGAAAGAGAAATATGTGGTCTCAATCTCCAAGTCATGATGGGACTAATAGGGATCCTGAGCCTATGAGAATAACTCAGCATGGGCACCAAAACAGCAATGGGGTGCTGACTAGGGTGTCCCATGTTCAGTAGGCTCTTCTGTAAGAATGGTGGAAAATAAAGATATGAAGGGCTGAACCACCAATTTCCAACAGGTTCGACCCTATGGAAAGTTTGGGTTACAAAAGGTTCAAATGCATCTTTACAAAGGGATAACCTAAACTTATATGCAAGCTTCCAAATATACCAGACCAGATCGAGGAACATGCAAATCATGCTCCTATACTTGGGTAGATTTACACCAATTATGGTCCCAGTGGCCCCACAAAAGATGTCCTTAAGTGGGTGCAACCAAATGTTTACAACTTCAGGGATGTATTCATCTAATGATAAAATGTAATCCAAGAAATCATGTGAGCTGGGAGATATCACAACCCAAATGGGCCAAGTAACTAGATCACATTCCTCCATCCAGGGAATATTTTGATCTGAATCTGCCGAAGCTATTCAATTAGCTTGGTATAAAACTTCTATGGCAGATAGGGGTGATCCAAATGCTTGCCAACATTTAAATGACATTACACAAGATGAGGTACCTTCATCTACTATGGTTCAAATTTTTTTCTTACCATGAGTCATTACATTAATATGAAAAGCAACTTTGGAAGGGATCCTACATGTTGAATGGTCTATGTATGATGTGATCGAATTCGCATCGGATGGATCAACAGTGCCAATTGTAGACAATAGTTCCTTTCTTTGTGCAGAACGACGTCGCAATACCTCTAAGGTCGACATGGCACATGGAACTTGAGATAGGTCCTCAAGAACATTACTGTTTTGAGAATCTTGCATGTTAGGATTATGCATTGTTCTACGTAGAACACCTTTGGGGGGGTGTGGTACTAAATCTATGGTTGGTTTCTCAATGGAGAGAGAACCACTTGGTTGTGATATCGATTGATCCGATGTACTAGGAGAGACATCATAAGAATCAAGTCTTGTTTGAATGTTCACCTTATGATCACACATGAAGACATTGACATTGGGATCATTGTCCCCTAGCGGAGGTACCAGTGTCAAAATAGTGGGTTGTTGTTTCCCATCACATTGAAGCATGTTTGGTGCATCTCTTTTCCCAGAGTTATCATTTTGCTTACTCTTGTATTTCTTCTTCTTTCCTCTAAGGTCTATGGATGATACTATAAGGATGTAAGAAGTGTTGGAAGGATTAGAAGGTTGATGCATTTCTTGGCCAGCTGTGGGTTGCGAATTCTGAATAGAAACTTGTCCCAAATGTTGGGTAATCTGTTCAAGTTGGTTGACGGAATCCATCATACCATTGGCATGAGGTCCATGTGGTGGCCTAGTTGGATCAAACACAGGTCTTGCAGGTTGGTTCCAAAAATATTGGTTACTTCCTAGAACCTGACCACTCCATTGTGGAATGGGTTAATGGTTGGATTGCCCCCTTGTGGGGTTAGGCCCCAAAAATATTAGTTACTTTCTAGAACCTGGCCACTCCATTGATGTGGTTCTTGGGTGTGATAATATTTCCAAGGTGGGTTGCTCATTTGCGGAGACTGACCCCAAGAATATTGGGTACTTCCTGGAACATGACTAATGAGTGGGTTTCCTCCTTGCAGAGGTGGGGCCAAAGAATATTGGTTACTTCTTAGATACAAACCACACCATGGCGGTTGTCCTTGGGCTTGAGAATCATTCCAAGGTTGATTGCTTCCTTGCAGAGGTTGCATCCAAAAATATTGGTTACTTTTTGAATGTTGTCCACTCCATGGTGGAACAGGATGGATGGATGGATTGCCTCCTTGCGGAGGTAGGCCCCAAAAAGATTGGTTACTCGTTGGAACCTGACTACTCCATTGATTGTTTCCTTGGTTTTGATAAGCATTCCAAGGTTGATCTCCCCCTTGCGGGGGTGGTGCCCAAGAAGATTGGTTACTTCCTGGAAATTTCCCACTTCATGGTGGAATGGGGTTGATTGGTGGATTGCCTCCTGGTGTGCTACTTGTTGGGGGTATGGGATTTCCCCCAGTATTTACCCTAGGAAAAGTTGGATGATGACCTACTGAGGAATTTCCACTCACATGTGGAGCATAATCCCAATTGGCATTACTGTTCCATGGTCCATTAGTTCCGCCATGAATATTGAGATTCCATGGTAAAGGGTTTCTCCAAGAAGTACAACTTGGAAAAATGTTAGGTATACCAAGAGGATTTTGGTTTAATCCTTGATTGTTTTGACCTTGAGTAGAAAAACCATATGGAAAACCCAAATTTGGTAAGGCACACCCCCCAGTAGGGATTCCTGCAGACAAAGTGGATGTACTTCCAGGATAGGAACCCGAAACTGTACCAAATGGCATTGAAGTGCTGGTTGAACTTGTGCTAATGGTAGGCATACTAACTATTGGGATTGATGTAGAGGCAAAATTGGAAGTATTTCTACCTCCAACAACTGTTTGAGGTTGCGATGATGTAGTCCCTTGTGCTCCTGATGAAGCCATAGGGTCAATTGTGGGATTTTGCATATTAGTCCAATATCCGAAAAGAGGATTGATGTAATCAAGTGACTTACTGATGTGAAGTACCATTGGGTCTGAAAGATTTTTCAAAGGTGGGCTTACGTGAGTAGCTGTGTTGTTCTCTAGTGTTTCAATTTCAAATGGAGCAAGATTATCAACAATATCTTTGTTTTCCTTGGTAGGTGATGTTTCAGTGTTTGTTTGATGTTGTTCTTATCTATTGTTGTTAATTGAATCTAGAAGTTGTTTAGTTTCCAAGTCACAAGGTTGGGTGTTTTGTATTTGTCTTCACTATGTAGATAGGCCTTCAATTTTTGGTGACTCACCTCGTTGCCGCCGTGATTGGCGGATCGAGAGAGTAGCCACTTTGAAGAATTTGATAAAAGGATGTGTTTAAAATTATTTTGATAAAAAAATAGAATCAAACAATCCTAAGGCAGTCTAGACTCAACAAAAATAAAGTGTCCAAACAGTAAAAAAGGCCTTCCGAAACTAGTATCTAGATTAGAGGGCCTTCCGAAACTAGTAGCTATTGAGGGATATGAGGCCTCAAACATTTGCTAGCAGCGAAGGTACGAGAAACAATTACAATAAACTTTAATCGCCAGGGGTGCAAGTGTTGGTTCCTGACCAATCACCCTCCCAAGGAGTAAAAGCTTCAAAGTCTATCTTAGGTATTGCAAGAGTTCCCCACTTACTATAGCCTATGTGATCTCCTAGGAAGAGCAACTAAAGCTACCACTTCACAATCAATGGTCGGGCAGAACAGTTGTAAGTCGAGTACAACTCTCATAACCAGGTACTCTAGAAAAGTGATGTCACCCCGAGGACTTGTCACTTCACATAGAATTCCTTGATGAGATCATGTCCCACTAAACAAGCAAGAGGGGGAAACCACCCTTAATTATCCAGATTGACCTCGTGCTTAACGCATGTGTTAGAAGCGCTTTCCCGACAAGGGTTTTTTGCTACTAATGGATTTAAACTCTCAGTAATCAATGCTAGTTTCAAAATTTTTGCATCCTAGGAGCGTTAACTCTCCAAACCTAATACAGGGCACTAACCTATTCTTGTTGGTGATATGAAAATCAAATGTTGGTCGATTTTAGATTAAGCGCCAATTTGTAATGGTAGTTTTCTTAGTTTCAGGAGTGGAAGTGAAATTGGTGGTGTGTTGACTCGAAAAATATGAACCAAACAATGCAATATTATCACTATGCTACCTTTCAATTCGATGAATGTTATAAACTAATGAAAGGTTAGAGGTTCATGTGTATCTTTCAAACATGCAAAATGTGTTGGTAGATTTCAGTTTTTTATGAACAGTTCTGTTGAAATATGGATAATAAATGATTTGAAAATTAATGTAAACCAAACAGATATCTCATTGAAAATGAATCTAATTATATTACACGGGGGATCTCTATTTATCGTTTGCAGGGACACCCGAAAGTGCAAGCAAAGAGGATACGCAGAGACCTTTGAAATGCTTATGAATTAAATTATTTACACTTGAGATCTACTTTCTCATTTGCAGGGCCACCTGAAAGTGCAAGCAAAGAGGATACGGTAGATCGAGAACTGTATGCGAAAATTGAAATCTACTCTATTACACTTGAGATCCACTTTCTCGTTCACAAGATCACACGAAGGCCCAAGCGAAGAGGATACAGTGGCTCGAAAGAACAATGCTTGAAAAATCAAATCCTATACTATTACACTTGAGATCCACTTTCTCATTTGCAGGGCCACCCAAAAGTGCAAGCAAAGAGGATACGGTGGCTCAGACACAACTTAGCACAAGAAAATTGAGATATGACACTACAATCTTCTCTAATTGTGCATAAACATAATGAAAATACTGTATATCCAAAACAAAATTGAACTAATAATACTGTATATCTCAAAGTGTAATGTTCAATTCTTTGATTTTCAATGAAAATATCTTTGTGAAATGTGTTTAAATTATCTTTTCAAATGTTATAACTGATATTTGGTGTCATGTTCCAAATAATCAAGTTCATGAGATTCAACAGTTAAAGGGTCTTAAGGTTCTTGAAACAAATCTTGATATTTCTTCAATTTTTGTGAATTGCAAACTCTTAAATGAATCATTTTTTTTAGATATCAGTCCTAATCTTATGCAATCATGGATACATCAACAACATATAACTTGAATCAAATGAATCTACCACAAATTTAAGAAAAAATTGAAATAAATGTCAATTTGGGCCATTTTTGGAGGTTTTTGGTAAGAAATTCCAAATCTAAGGAGCTCAAGCCTCAAAACCTCCCAAATTTTCCTTAACTAGTGGTAAAATGATCCTAATAAGTTTTAAAATCTTTTTTAAGTTCTTCAAGTACAAAAAGAAATCCTCAAAGCTACCCTAAAACAGTGAAAATTCAAAACTAGGTGTATTTTCAAGGTTCTTCATGTTTTTGTTTTTTAATTTTTGTTATTTGCAAATTATGAAAGGAGTCAAAATTATTTCAAATATCAGTCCCGATCCTATCCAATCAGGGACCTAATAGCAAAATATGGCTTTAAGTAAGTGTATCTAACACCAATTTAATGAAAATTTGGAAAGAAATGACAATTTGGGATTTTTTTAGTGGTTTTGGGAGGGAAATTGCCAATCTGAAGATCTTAACCCAAACTTTTCCAAACTTTTCAAAACTTTTCAAAGTTAGTGATAAACTGATTTTAAAATATTTAGAAGCATTAATAAGGTCTGCAAATGCAAAATATATGCACCAAACAACCCCAAAACAAAGAGATCTCAAAACTAGTTCATAATTCATACAAATCTGAAGCAAGGAGGCTTTTAAGCTTACAAAAGTTTGAAAATATCCCAAATATTTGGATAAGGAGGTTCAAATGAGGTCTGCACTCTAATATCAAGGATTCCTAAGCCCATACAAGAAGAAAATATCAGAAAAACAGAGGAAAGAGGGAAGAATTGGGCACATCACAGAGTAAAGGAGGGTGAGATTTAGCTTCATCTTTGAAGTTTTTGAGAGTGTAGGAGTGGATCTAGGCCGGTTTTGAGCCTATAAACGCATATAAACCTGCAGGATAGGTTCTTGAAGGGATATTAAGGCATTCTTAGAGTAGATCTGAAAGTTTAGAATACCAAAAATGAAGAAATTTTCAAGAAAAACCCTTCAATGCACTCTCTATCAAAAGAGGCTGAAATCTAGCTTCATCTTTGAAGTTTTTGGGAGTGTAGGAGTGGATATGGGCTGGTTTTGAGCCTATAAACCTGTATCATAGGTTCTTTAAGGGATATTAAGGAAAATATGGAGTAGATCTGAGAGGTTAGAACACCAAAAATGAAGAAATTTGCAAGAAAAATGAGAAATATTCAAGAAAAATCAACTAGTAAGGTCGCCAATATGATAATCGCTTTTAAGGTAGTGTTAGATCTACTTTAAAATATCTATATTACTATGAAGTAGGTGAATATTCAATGTCAGAAATTTACAATCATTTATAAACCCCTAACATATTTAAAATCATGAATTAGAAGAGAATTGAATTGTTTTATATTATAAGCTAAAGAAGAAGATGCATACTTGCAATCTAGCTTGATGTGCATCCTTTCTCCTTTTCCATGAGCTTTCCTCTATACACCTTTTACTTTGATGAAGATTCCAAGCTTTCCAATCCTCCAAATCTCTCCAACATGCCTTTGCTCTTCCTTTTTCCTCCTCTTACCATGCCCCAAATGCCTTTGTTTTATAGCATTGGGAAATGGTCTCTCAAGTTTCTCTTTTCAATGTGGGATAATCCATTTTCATGATTTTTGATTATTTTCTCTGAAAAACCCACTTTCCATAGTATTTTTAGGCTTTTGTCACAACTTTAGCATATTTAAGTACAATTAATGCACTTTTGTGCATTTCTTCTCACTATTTGACTAGTGGTTTTTAGATTTGAGCCTTTAATGAGTAGTTCAATCACTAAACCTTGTCTTCTTAGGCTACCTCTTTATTCACTCAATCTTTTTGATTGTGGATGTAGTGATTAGATAAGAGAGGGCTTGTTCTCTTGTGTACTTGTCTTTTGTCTTCATGTTGCGGCCGCATAATAAAATATGCTTCTTCCCCTCACTTTGTTAAGGGTGTTAATTTGATTGTTAATAGGCCACAGCTTCTCCTGAAGTCAATCGATCCCATATGACACTTAAAGCTTTCGATGGTCACAATTTTCAACCATATGGAATTTTATCTTCATTAGTAATGTAATTAGGGGGGAAAACCGTTTCCATTTATGTGGAAGTGGTAGATGTGCCCTTGGATTACAACTTGCTACTTGGTCGAAATTGGTTTTACGTTTTGACTGCTATCGTTTCGTCAGTATTTCGCTTAATGCAATTTCCCCACCAAGGAAAAATTTTCATGATATACCAACTCGACTATTGTATGCCAAATATCCATGACAACTCGACCCATAATGTTCCTCTTTTGAGACATTCAAAACTTCATTATGAATATGTTGGAGTAGGGATTTTTAAAGACTCTTCGCTCATGGGAGTCTTCCCCATGTCTGTCCCTACCCCTCTGCCGCAAGTTTCTATGGTTTACTATCCAATCTATGTATGATGATGTGGATCCTGATGACCAACATCTTGTGGCGTCAGATCCATAATCTCTACAGTCCTGGTTTGACTCTTCTAGACCTTCCATGGATTACCTCCTACAGACATTTTCCTTGGATGAATCCATTATGGAAGCCATGAGTTTAGAAGAACCCCCATGGGAGGATAGTCATCATTGATCATCCTTTCTCCCTAATATGGATGTAGTAGAGAACAAAAGTGAGACCATCATTCCACCCGATATCGTCGACAACCTTCAATCCCCCATCCTTACTCAAAATTAAGTCTCTGAAGGAAATTTCAGGAATATTACGCCAACCACGTCGATCGATATATCGGTAAAACTAGGTGTCATGGAAAACATTCAACTCAGCCAAACCTGTTTTCTTGAAGAGGTAGAAATTTATAAGGCCTTGTTTCGAGAATTTCATGATGTGTTCGCATGGATTTATGAAGAAATTCCAGGAATTGAACCATCCATCATGGTGCATGAGATCAAAACCTATCCGGGAACCAAACCAGTCCAACATAAACTATGCCTGGTACACCCTCGTAAGACAACTGCCATCAAGGCAGAAGTGGAAAAGCTTTTGAAAGTTGGCTTTATTTATCCCATGTTGTTAACCGAATGTGTCTCTAACATCGTCCCAGTCTTGAAGAAACTAGGGACTATTAGAGTTTGCATCGATTATAGGGACTTGAACAAGGCCTGTCGAATGGACAATTAACCTACTCCTTTCATTGACCAGATTATCGATAATTGTGCTGGAAGTGTCGTCTTCTCATTCATGGATGGCTTTTTCAGCTATAATCAGATTGAAATCCTCCCATCTGATCAACACAAAACAAATTTCATCTGCCCATGGGGAACTTTTTCCTATCGCAAGTTACCCTTCAATCTAAAAAATGCCGGGGCTACTTTCCAATGGGATATGTCATACGCTTTTCATAACATTAAGAATATTGTGAACCCTTATCTTGACAATCTACCTGCCCATTCAACTAGGAAAGAAGATCATATGGAGCATTTTAGAGCCATTTTTCTTCGATGCCCTCACTACAATATCCACTTGAACCCGCATAAATGCATTTTTTGTGTTGAAGCTGGTAGACTCCCGGGCTTCATAATATCAAAGGATGGGATCAGGATTGATCCATTGAAGGTTGAGGCTATTTTGGCCTTACCTTTCCCCAAAAACATACCCCAACTTCAAAGTTTTCAAGGGAAGGAAAACTTCTTACACTGTTTCGTTTGTAATTTTGTGGAAATTACGCAAGGATACATGCGATTGTTGAAAAATAATGTCCCTTTCATCTGGGATGAGCAAGCTCAATGTTTGTTTGAAAATATCAAACATGATTTAATGCATGCACCATTGTTACACCCACCTAACTACACACGATATTATATCATGTACCTTGCCGCATCCACCTCCACCATTGGAATAGTTTTGGTCCAAGAATACAATGATGACCAAGAACATGTAGTTCACTATTTAAGTAAGAGTCGCGTTGAATCTGAAACTCGTTATTCACATGTTGATAAGTTGGCTTTGGAAGCGGTCATTTCAGTCCAAAGGTTTTGCCATTACATTTTGCTTCGTAAAACCACTCTTATCGTAGATTCCAACCCCATGTACCATATTTTGACTCGTCAGGTACTGTGGGGGAAATATTCTCTTTGGATTGTCATTCTCCAAGAGTTTGATTTGGAAATTTCTAAGTCCAAGTCGAAGAAATATTTGATTTTTTACAAACCTATATGCGAGCTCCCCCGTACTGATGGTGAATTTGATCCCATTGACTCCCGTCCGGATGAGTCACTGTTTCTCATTAGTAGAATTGACCCATTGTATGGAGACATTGTTTTGTATCTCCAGACCCAACACTTTTGGCCTGAATTATCCCGCGACGATCATTGTCGAATCTCTTATCACGCGAAATATTACCTTATCGTCGGTGACACTTTATATCATCATGGTATTGATTCCATTTTATTATGATTCCTAACACACGAGGAGGCTAAATGTGTTCTGAATGGCTGTCAGTATGGAGCATGTGATGGTCATCTCCCTCGAATGGCTACATCCTAGAATATTTTACGTGTTGAGTACTTTTGGCCTTCCATTTTTAAATATTGTATGGAGGTCGTTAAGAAGTGTCCCCCTTTCCAAGCTTTTTATCCTAAAAAGCGCACTCATTCCACTCCGTTACATCCAGTCATTGTCATCGAACCTTTTGCAAGATGGGGCATTGATTTCATGCAATGTATTCCTACCTCATCCAGGGACATGGTTATGTTATTGTCGCCATTGACTATTTTACCAAGTGGGTTGAGGCTATGCCTACATATGTTAAATATCGTAAGCCTTACCACGCTATTCATTTTTTACCACATAATCGCTAGGTTTGGAGTTCCACAGGCCATTGTTACTGATCATGGTTCCCATTTTAGGGATAATATGATGGCCGAATTAAGTTCCAAACTAGGTTTTTTCCATGAAAACTCATCTCCTTACTATCCCCAAGCTAACGTACAAGTAGAGGCCATCATTAAGGTCTTGAAAACCATGATTCAACGCATCGTGGATACACATAAATCCAGTTGGCATTTGATGCTCTTTTTGTCTCTCTAGGCCTATAGGACTTCAGTAAAAACAACAACCAGATTCACACCCTTCCAATTGGTTTATGGTCTAGAATTCGTTTTACCTATCGAATGTGAGATTCCGTCTCTTAAGCTAGCTGTCGAACTTTTGCCTAATACTTCTGCGGAGGAAGAACAATTCTTATATTTGACCAAACTCGGAGAAACCCATCGTGATGCTACTCTTTCCAATGAGGCACATAAGAATCACATCAAAGCTCAATATGACAAATCCGTTCAACCACGTACCTTCAATGAAGGTGACCTATTTTTAGCCTACGATCAGATGCACGATAAACTAGGAGCCGAAAAGTTCGAGTCCATGTGGCATGGTCCCTACATCGTTAAGCGAGTCTTAGAAAAATGGGACTATGAGTTAGTTGATTATTATGGAGTTTCTTTAGGAGAGCCTTGACATGGGATCTACCTTAAAAAGCACTATGCTTAGGATGTCCCTACATAAGTATTTTGTATATATGTACCATATTTGGTGTGGTGTGAAATAGTTTTTCTTTTGGCATGTGATGATCTTGTTTCCTTTTCGACTACTTATCCCACTTTGTGCTTCGATGTGCAAATTTCAGTATACTTGGGATTCACAGATGGTGCTAGCCAACATACCCAAAACCTTTCCTCGTCCGCTTGGGTGCTTTATTCCCCCACTCATGAGTTGGTTAGCTCAGGAGGATTTTGCTTAGGTCTAGCGACCAATAATATTGCTGAATATCACATCATGATAGGGCTATCGACTGACGCTTCCTCTCTTGGAATACACCATATCATCATTTACCTAGAAACCCAACTTGTGGTTTTACAGTTGAACCGAGTCTATTCCATTCACGACCCCACCTTACTCCGTATTTATCGAAGAACCCGTATTCTTGAGAGATCATTTGATTTCATACAATATCAACATATCTCAAGAGAACTAAATATAATCACAGACTCTTTAGATAATTTTATACTAAATTGGCATATCACACATACATAAACATTTAATCATTATGAAATGTACATATGAAAAGCACAAAAGACACTATAATGTAAGTTATACATGTAGAAAATAAGTAGTCCAAATAAGATCCGCGTATATAACATATCGAAAATGTGTCACATCAAATATCGAAAATAGTACGTAAGGGAAAAAATTGGGGCTATATCTCCTATATATCATGTCACAAAAAGAGACTAAAAGACTGCTAGAATACCTAGATCACTACTCCTCATCATGAGTCACGAGCTACTCACTGTAGCACACAACTTCCCCAGCCACTCAGCGCAGTAAGCGACTAATACGCTTTGGCACCCCCACGGTGTGCCCCTGTAGGTGGAAAGGGATGTCATGCGGCCTCATCGGAGGGACACCCATCGTTAGACCCTACAGGATCTACTCTACGTCATGGAGTCGCTTGGCATTAGCTTCCATCGCCTAGTAGCCTTCCCTACACCAGTTCAATGGTGATGATCCTGATGGTCGTGTTTATCCTCGATCTGTGACATAAAAAATGTACACGTTAGATCACCTTTGCAACACAAAATAAAATAGTTAAAAAATACAAAAACATGTAAAAATCCAAGGTCACATTTCCTAAGAGTCATACCTATTTAATCCCAGTTTGCTCCCTCCAGGAGCACCAAGTCCCTGTCTCCATGAAAGTCCACCCCCGCATAAGGGTAGTCCTCTATCATGGGAATCTAGTTTCTCCACCATGAGAAAAAATAAGAATAATAGAATAACATATTAGGACCTCCTAGATGACTTGCATGTCTAGTCCATCATTCCATCCGTGTCTTGGATGGGGGATGGATCAACACATCAATCCACAGATGAAGTAGTGGTACCCTCTCTAGGAAAAATAAGACTAAGATAGTCTCGTATCCAAACTGTTTCCGTCATCTTGTCCTGCACCTGGTGATATGGTATTTCATGTTTTCTAGTACACCCCCACACCAGTTGAATATTTTTGGCTCGAGACACTCAATGACATAGGTCATTTATGCCTTAGTGGCGTGGTGAGGTCCTGCACTCCTAGACAATCTTGTGATGGTAAAAAATATGGTCCATAGGGGTCGATCTGCTACATCCTTGATTCATATTTTACCATTGCTTTTTCTGATTTCCCGGCCTGCAGTATTGGGATATATAGCCCTCAATGCTCTCATCAGTGCTGCGATGTCCAACCAAGTTAACTAATGCCCCTCATTTAGAGAGCTCGATCAAGAAGTAGATGTCCTCAATTTCAATTTCGAGAACATGCGTCCCCACATTAAAAACTTGTTGATTGGCATTCCACATGCCTATCAAATGGTTTAATAGGAGTCATTGTTTCCTCATTCATTGGGTTATGAAAAACTTCAATAAGCCACAGTCTCTAAGTGCATATAGAGTGGCTTGGTCATGGAGGGAAGCCATATCATCCAACTCATGCTCTCTTTCTCTCCACTCAATCATGATGAATTTTTGGCTTAGAAATCTCTTGTAAAACACCAAAAAGAGTCATGGTTAGGCTTATAACTTCTTATCTTGCAAGAGGAGAGAGAAACAAACTAAAAAAATTCATTCCCTGCACATTTTTTCCTCAGAGTGGCTACGAGAGCGAAAATCCCAAATTTTCGCTCCCCCACAATGTCCCAAGGAGTGACAAACTCGAAATTTTCACTCTCCACGAACCTTTAGGGGAGCGAAAATATAAGGAGGGTGGAATAAAATCCATAGGGAAGCCCCAAACCTACTCAAACTTGCATCAAACTGAAAAATTCAACCATGGATGGAAATAGATTTTTGAGAAGACTTACCTGGTTTAGACGGCAAGCGAAACATTGTCTCGAATCTCCCACAATCAATAATTGAATTGTAGCATCTAATAAGGGTAAAAAATCCTTTGAGTTAAATGGAAAGGTAAAAATGAGATTTTTTTTACCAATTACTTCCTTTTTACTCTCAAATAGCTAGTTATTTTGCTCGTGTTCACACTATCAACTTCTTTTCAAGTCGTTCTTTGACTTATTGATCATTGCATCATGAGATTCTAACACAATTTGTGTCTAGACATGATTACTTTTTACAGGATTGAGAGGGGAAGATATTTCCGTGTCTTAGTGACCTTGTGCACGTGTGTGCTTTGAATTTTTCAAACATGTTAAAGTTATGAAAGAGTCATATTTCAAGTGGTATTTTATCCCTTTTTCAGACTCGTTAGACTAGTTATGAAAAAGGAACCCCTCAGAGTTCTCTTTAAGCCCTTACCAAACTCCTTAAACATGAAAATGTTGCTGAGCAAACTTGTTTCTTTCACGCTCATGAAGGTATTTGAAAGGACATCTAGTTTGTGATAGTTTATCCCTTTTTCAGACCATTTGGAATAATTACTAAAATTGATTACTTTGGTCTGTCCTTGACTAGAAGAGTTGTCTTTCACATTGTTTTATCCTTTTCCGCGTGAAGAGACTAAATTTATGAAAGGGAACCATTTTGGAGTCTTCTTTAGGATCTTTTCAGACTCTCTAAAGGTGAAAAGAACACTGAGTTTACCTTCTTTAGACTTGTAAAACAATGCATCGAAGGTCCCACATGGGACCAAACCCCTCCTTCTTCAGGTTCGTTAAACATATGTTGTGGGACTCAAATAAGATAAGCTATATCGAGCATCTTTCACCCTCATTAATCTCATTAAAAAACAAAGAAGTACTCATCGATCATGATAGGGGATAAATTGGGAAAATGGGTTAAGTTTTGTTGAAAAGATTTATGGCAGCTTGTTGTCACCCTTGACCATGTCACATGTTTGCATCTCACTTTGCAGTTGGGTAATTTGCTTGCCTTTGAGTCATACCAATTCCATGAGTCATGTCACTCCTTTGGGTTATCCGAATAATGCCTCAATCATTCTCACATTATGTTTTTGTCTCTGCCTGATTGAGTTAATCCTGCCAAGTCACTTGTTGTGCCATCCAATGTTCAAGGGAAGTTAACCCAAGTGAGGTTTTTTGCAGTTCTATCGACCTTCATCCTTGTGTCAGTTTATTCTCATTTGATCTGCTACTTTACATCACTTTCCTATTTCAGTTTCGTGTCTATGATGTGGGTTACATCATGGCCCTCCTTCGACGAGTTTATTCCTGTCGACTCCAACACATAATTCGGGAACTAGATTTAGAAACCATTTAGTACCTTGGGTACTACGTGCCTCAATGGAAGGTTTCCTTGCTTCCGACAATAGGTTTACATCATTGAAATATGATCATATGATTCCACGAGTGTTCAACTCCATATCACCTATTCACATTCGTTGGATTGTACTAGGATACCTTGGGAGTCATTGATATCATTGGTGATTTCCCTCGCACTTGCTAACGGTTTACATTAATGATCGATAATCAAGTGGTTTCTACCATGTTCGACATCAAGTCCTTTATTCACATGGATAGAATCGTATCGCATCGAGATCGGGTTGAAGACCCTGGGGACTCTTGTTATGTACTTTACCTAGGTTACGATGGATATTTTTTGAGTAGGTTCCTACATGGACATCATGTTGGCACTGCTATGCATATTGTCACACATATCCACTTTCTATTGGTCTGTGGCCGTGTCATTGTTTATCATAGATCTACCTTGTATTCTTGTATCCATGATCTATCTTCGGTCATTTTTAGGTATAGATCCTCATTGTATGTTGGTGGTTATAACCTGAGTCAATAATTTCATGGATCCACATTCTCTTAGTGACAACCATGCTTTGAGTCAGTTTATTCCGAGCATGGGTATGCCCACCTCGGGGATGATATGGATATAAAGTTTGGTCTTTGCTTGCAGCTAATTTCTAACTCTCTTTCAAATACCCTTTGCACCTACATCTTGGTAAAGTGTTTTTGGCCATCAGATCCCTTCTGATCTCACACTTTAGGGGGAACCTATTATACCTCAAATTTTCACCTTCAGTTTTCCATCCTTCATCACCATGAGGAGCATGAGGTTTGATGTTACCTAAACATGTTGAGACCCAGTATTCTATGCTTCACTCACTCCCTAACCATCTTTGGGAGAGTTCCTAACCTTTTGGGGGTCGAATCCTACTTGACCTAACCTCATTTTGATCCTTGGTAAGGGATTTTCGCTCCTCATCCCTTGCTTGGGGAGTGGAAGTTATAAGGTTTTTGCTCCTTGCATGCCTTACGGGGAGCGAAAATGACAACATTTTCATCTGTGCTCTGCCTTGGGGGAGAGACAATCTTGTTGAGATAATTTTCCTTGATTTTAGGATCAAAATATGAGCTTGATCTTTGGATGGATCACCCTATCCTTCGAATATCTCTTCAATTTCCATTGAAGGCAACCTTAATCTCCCTTAATCCACCTTATCCTCACTTGATCCAATTCTTTCTCCCAAGTATTTTGGCCTATCCATCCTATAAAGAGAGCCTCATACCTTGGTTCAGAGGGATTAGAGGGAAAGAATCTTAGAGAGGTAGTCCTTATGATCTTGTGGTTCTCAAAGGGATTTGGAAGGGAAGCTTGAAGGACATGCTGCTGCAGAGTCAGGTATAGTATTTGGTATATGTTGTTCATGGATTTCCATTAATATAACTTGGAATATTCTCCCATTTCATGTCTCTTTTGATGGATATATGAATATGTTTTCCAATTGGTAATTAGATCTTGTTTGATATAGTTGGCGCATTGGAAGGTTTTTTTCTTTGTCTTTGTATGTAGGCTCACAAGTTTCAATTTGCAAGCTAGGAGCTGGATCAACAACGAGCAGCTAGGACAACCATCTGGATCGAGGTAGGACATCTACGCTCTTCCTTCCTTTTCATGCTTTTGCTTGCTTGTGTATGAATAGGGTCTAGGAGATGTTAGGTATCATTTGTTTCCTTTTTGTATTTGATTAGGGATATAGGGAACCTACTTGTGTCGATTCAACCTATCCATAAGGTGAATTTCCTGCAACACCCTTGTATGTTCAGTAAGCCTGACCACTACTACCCATATTATTTCTACCCACCACCCCTAATTGAAACCCTCTAGTACATGGAAGCATGTGCCCACTAATCGGTCGTCCAAATCAATGAATGATTGGTCCTCGACACCCCCAACAAAACCAAAAAGCACCTCTCTACCTATGTGTACCCTGCATTAGGGTCAACCCCACGTCAGGGTGGCCCCACAAGCTACACCTTTCCCCTTGATCTCAAGTCATTGATGTCATCATCGGTGACCTCCTCCTACCTCTTCCCCCTTAGGTGGCTCTATAGAGACTAGTGGTAATACTAGTTCAAGATCTACACTCAACAAACAAAATGGCACCATTACTCTTTCACATATATCATTTTCGAAGCATGCAAATAAACCAAAAAATAAAAACATGAACAAGGTATGATACAGATACTTACCCATGGGACCCCACCCATCACCATGACAACAAGTAAGATCATGGTCAACATTGAAATGCATCCCCCACCTAGGATATCTCTCAATGGGACCACTCACCATCACCACATCGCTAGGTAGTGAGGCATGAATATCGGTTCCACCTCTCCTCCTCTCATTCGGGGAATTCCCATGTCCTAAAACATTATATGGGGCTCCCTAGGACCCCAGGTAAGTACCACGATCAATGGTCTCAAGGAGTGAAACTACTCAAAGAAATACAAGAATAGGATGGTCCCTTAGGTTAATTGTCCATGGCCCACCACACAACATTTAAATAAATGAGACCACATGTAGATCAACAACATGTGGGTCCACACTACCTCCGCTCTACCCAAAACCTTCTCCCCCAGGAGAAGTTGGCCCCCATAAATCTAATGGGTTGTGGTAGCTCCCATTACACGGATAATGATGGTTTCCACCACCTTGACCATGAGATTCTCAATTGAGCTAATGAGTATGTACCATCCTTATTCAAGGAAATGCCCCCCTTACAATATTGGGTGATGAGTTGATATACCATCCTTTAACCACTCAAGGATGGGTGTGTCTCCTCTTGAATCCCTCAAATCATCAATTCGATCAAAAAATAAATATCATAGCGGTCGAGAGTCACCTCTTTTTTTCCCACCATGAAGCACTCCAACAAGGGGCTCCAACAACCTATCAACTCACACAAGAGGTGATCACTGGACCACATTATTGGACAATCCAAAAAATTCAGCAGCCCTACCTCATGAAGGCCTTCCAAAATATTTGAGTGGCCTACCACTATTTTCCACATGACATTGAAATGGCACTGTCATCACTCAATTGACATCATCAATGTGCAATCTACAACATAAACAAGCCAAATATGTGTTAGTCCATCAACATAACTCATCAAAATTGAAAAACCTAAGCAAATGCATGATTGCGCGACTATTTCAGAAACAGTTGCATGGTGGCACAAGCCACAAGTCTTGTAACTTGCATGAACATTCCACAGTAAGAAGGATTACATAAACACACACCAAAGTGTGAGAATATGGTATAAATAAATGCTCTATCATTTTGTGTGCCCACAACATACCATAGCCACGTAGTCGTGCGACTTATTTCACAAATGATTGGATGGTTTAATTGTGTGGGACAAAGAACCATTTTCCCACCCAGCCATGCAATTAGTTTAAAAAATGGCTGCATGGTTTAACCATGCAGACTAAAGAACCCTTCTCTCATGCATTATTCCTACCGTCACATCAAAAGTTGCACGAGTATCTGCATAGGTAGATCATAGTTAGGTCGCATGGTTGTGCGACTGTTTCCTGAAATAGTCACACGAGTCAACCATGCGATGAAAGCAACGTGTGTCCTACATTATGCATGACTGTCGAAGGAATGACCACACTACATAGTGCGGTTTTTCCTTTGATCCTAGTTGGGTTGACCGAAAAAATCATATGGTTTTCTATATGGCCCATTAAAGCCCCTAAGCTAGAAATTAATCTATTGAAAATGACAGATAGCTCATGAGGACTAACCTAGAGATTACATAATAAAAATTCAATGGTCCAATATATTATAATCATTAGACCTACCTCTAAGGCATCACCATGCTCAATGGTAATAATGGTTTATGAATTGTGGGCCCTACCCCTATTTATAACCAATTGGCCCAATCTTCCATTGGCTTGTTCATGAGTTCTATAAATCCATTCAACACACCGTCAACACCATCATGATTAGGATTATGAGATATTCCCCATGGTTCCATTTATTTTTCTTCCCCAAAAACTTCCAAAAACTTCATTTGGACCCTATTTTTTTTTACTATTTCCCTAGGTATGGTACTCCATTGTTGATATTGTTTGCACCATTGAATTTCTTGTCATGTTACACCGTGGTATCTATTTAATGTGTGTAGGATTTTATTGCACAAATTCTATTTTCACTCATTGAAACATGACCAAATTAATAGGTATATGTTCCCGACATTTCATATAGGTTTCATATCCCCTTTGTATACATTGCACATACCTAGTTATTTTGTTAATATCCTTAAGGTTTTTATCTCTCGACAATTCACATCATAACATCGATTTCACCATCCTTTACCGAGTAGTAGCACTCTGATACCATGGGTGTACATTCCATTACAACCCCTTGTATCAAGGCACCATGTTGCTTCACCCTCAAACCGAGGAATCTAATATCTCACTATCTCACCAAGAAAGCCACATACTTCTTTCTTGATGCATTTTGTTGACCACCGCCTTTGGATTCCTTGGAAATTTATGGTTATGATTCATGAATGGCCTCTCATCCCCAACATTATTAGTAGACCATTTGCGTTCAAGACCTTCTCATCAACCACCGAAAAGACTCACAACATGGACCTACTCCCTGATTACAACACCATTATTACTGGATCATCTCCGCAGAGACGCTCTATATAGTATTTACTCATTCGACACCCATCTTCCCATTTGTAACAATTCTCCTGATTCCTTTATTCATTTGTAAAATGATGTTTCCAAATACATACAAATGAGGGAACAATGACAATCACATTATTGTTTTGGTAGCGACACCCTTGGTCTCCCTTGATTAGCATAATTACACCATGTCACTCACTAGAACCTTTAGTGTTATCACTGTCACCCTAATACATGAGCCACCTACTCATCTCAGCTTGACATTACCATATGACACCCAATTTATGGTATGTTCACCTCGTTGGCCCCTCACGCACCTAGTTAACCCTATACCACTCATTGAATATTGTTGCCTAGTGTCAGCTACCCGTTTTACTCTAATCAAGGGAATTCATGACCCTCACGCTTATCTTCTTGTCTTGTCTTATTCTATCACCATCCTAGTTAGTTATAGTAAGTTATGGGTCCTCATCAACAAGATCACTATCTCATCAATAGCCTTGAATCTCATCGTATTAAGTATAATACATTTTAAGAGTTACAATGGTAGTGATTGTACCTTGGTTACCCTTTTCCTTAGTAAAGGGTTAACCTTAGACTAAGCAGAGAAATTCATTAATGCTCTTTTCCTCAATAGTCTCCACTATGCTCAACAACAACTCTCGTATCACATCAAGGGGATTCATTTGTCCCGATAGTTGCAACATTCCTCGTTATGACTGAAGACATCTAGATCTAGCGTTACAAGTTTCCCTCCCCACACCTTCTTCATTATTTAGGTCCACCCACGCCTGCGGGTTGTTCGACATCATTGATGATTCACCACCTCAGTCCTCATTTCCATCATATCAACACACCATGTATATATACTCAAGTCGATATTGAAGCCAACTTCAACCCTACCTTAATAGTTCAAAAAGTCAACCCCTTAGTCTCCTCTTATTTTAATTTAGTTTGATAGAATTTCATGAGCATGGCGTTTCCTGTCTCATTTGTATAAAATATTTTTTTATGTGTCACCTGTCAGTTTATAGCTTCACCGGTTATCACCAACACTCCCCTACAACATATGCTTTACCCTCAACAATTGATCTCTTACTATCATAGTGGCATAATATCAACATCAGGAAAAGAGATGATGTTGTATTTCGGCTATATAGGTCCCTCCTATCCTCATACATCATGGGGCATCTGTTATCACCTAAAAAATTTCACACCTACGACATTTTAGCATTCGTTATGAAATGACATCATAAGTATACATCATGCAACTCATAAAGTTTCATCTTCATAAGATATCAACATGTGAAATGAAGTAATGAATGAAAAGTCAAACTTTGGTTGATCCAAGCAGGTTCGCAAAAGGTAATTTATACTACATTGTGTAGAAAATCCTATGAAACCTATGTACTAGCACACATAATCATAATGTTTGTGGCATATTCAAAGCTTCACAATTGTATTTTGGCTCCAAGGAATTCAAATTCGATGCCATCACATGCTTAGGCATTTAATAGCCCCATACTTATACCTTGAAGTCACTTCATAGAAGTGAGCACTCACATGATGAAACAGTTGTTTGAATACCTCCATTTGACATATAAAAGGAATCCATGAGCATAAATTTCATAAGAGAAATTAAGAGAAAAACTATGCTACAAGAATTAGTTTGGAAGAAATTTCTTTCATCCTCATTCTCACCATTCATTGGCATCTCAAGCTCACTTGACTTCTTCCTCAAGAAGCAAGCATTTTTATTCAAAATTCCAAATTACTTAGAAAGCAATTTGATAGAGATCAAGGAAGTCTCCCGTAGGGAGTGTTGGTTACTATTTGGAAGCAAAAATCCCGTAGGTGACACCATTGTATTCAAGCTTTTCCATTAGACATATATTATTGGTTGAAGCTCATTTCTTCTCTTTGTTTTCATGGTATATAGCATTGATAGTTCATGTATTGTACTTTTGTTTATTTCTTTTATTTCAACACATTAGTATTTGTCCTACTAACCCACATTTAATATGTTTCCTTGTTGCAACCTACAAGGGAAGGAAGAATTGCTCACCATTGAGCCATTTTTTCAACAACAATCCACAACTTGCTTAGAAAAGGATGGAGATCTAATGGAATGTTCATAACCTAATTACATTGTAGATAATTGATTATGAGGTTGCAAGAGTTGTCGAAATTTGGGTTAAAAGTGCAATAGAAGCCTATATTGTTGACTTTGTAGTTGAGTTTAGACAATATTTTTTCATGAGCATAATAAATATTTGAAAGGGAGTTCGTCTGAGGATGGTGAAAGAACTCATAAATTGAGTAAAAATGTTTTTGGAGGAAGGAGATTATCTTACTTTTAACTCATGAGTTTTGGTAGCATAAATGATCTGTTACTATTTATGTGAGAACGAAATGAAAGAGCATATATAGAACCACATACATAGGTATAATGCAGGAAAAACAGTGATACAATAACATCAAATTCTATTAACTGAATAAAATAGAATAAATTGTAAAATAAAGAGATGTGGTGGCTACGCTCATTCGACACAATTTGATTACAAAAGGAGGCCGAAGGGCCTTTTTATCATAAGAATGAGGGGAAAATCCCTAAACATCAAAAACCTAACCCTAGGAGATGAACCGTAAAAAGGTTTTCGGGCCCTGAGGTGGTTAGTTGAGGTGTTAACTTTTCGGGGGCATAACTTCTGCATATGATATTTGTTTAGGGTGCTTGGTAGTCCGTTCGAAAGGTCTAGACAAGAAGTACATATTTCACCCACCCAAACTTCCTTTGGCTATAGCAAGATTATGGCGTCTCCAAAATCGTCGTTTAGGGCCTGAAAACAACCTCAGAAGCTTTGGACACGGAAATCTATAAAAATTGCCAAATTGAAAAAATTGTCTCGAGCTCATGGAATAGGTGGGTGGCCACTGATATCCATATGGACCAGTCCTTCAACCCAAAAAAATTCCAAACTGGAAAATCTGTTTTGAGCCAGTGGAATAGGTGGGTGACCATCGACACCCATTTGGATCAATCCTCCCACCTTAAGAAGTAATGGTCTCCATTACGTCGAGTCCCTTATAACATGGCGAACTATGTGTTGAGTTGATATCCTGGTGAAGCATTTACTCAGGTGAAAAGGATGCCTGTCTTTGATAGCCTAAGAGGGTTGTAATTGCTATTGATGTATGCACTGGACCCATTCAACAATTTTGGTTTCCTTATTATCCTTGGCTTGAACTGGTGTGGATGATTTATTTCTGGAGGAGCACCTTTAATGTGTGGCCTTGCACTGTAGAGGTACCCAGATAGGTGAGGCAATAATTCCTTTGTGTTCTTCTCATTTATACTGAGTAGAGGGGCCCTGTTTAGAGGTTGTGTAGGTATCTATGATCTGGTGTTCACATTCAGAGGCAATTGTGAAGAGGGAAAATTTCCCGGTGTGGGAGATTATCTTCCTACACTGCTTGGTTGAGGTCAAAGAGACTGTGGTAGGTGCAACTGTCTCTGGTATCCGATATAGGTGTCCTCCCAAAGTGAAAATGACACTATGAGGCCGTGACTCATACACAGCATGATTCTTCCACATATATGGTTGTCCTAAAAGAACAACACAAACTTCGAGTGAGGCCACATCACAAAGTACCTTGTATTTGAAAGGCTTGATGTCGTATGGTAGATGACATTGATGACTGACACAGATACCTTGTCCTTGTCTTATCCAACCGATAGTGTATGGTTGTGGGTGTGGTGTTGTCAGTAGCTTCAATCTCTTAATGACTTCTACTGAGATAAGGTTCTTTTGTCTACCGTGGTTGACAACAAAATGTAGAGGGGCTCCTTTCATCCACATTTGTGAGTGGAAGAGGCGCTCATCTGCCTCTGACCCTTCTAGTTCCTCTGGTTGAATCTGTGTGGTAGTGACGGTGACCATGGATTTTGCATCAATGATCTGCATCCCCTTGTCTGCAACTATGATGTCGGGTTTTGAATCAGAATCAGAATCGAGATATGATTCTGAAGCTTTGATTTCGACCACCAATGATTGTTTTGAGCGACATTCATCAATGTTGTTCCAGGGGATTTTATGGAACTCGCACCACTTTCCAGTGTCTTTCTTAACCTTCCCATTACCCTTCTTGGATAGGTTACCTTGAGGTTGGTTATTTGTGTGTTATCCTTTGTTTTTTGACTCTAGGTTTCCTTTGCCATGCTTCTGTTGTGGCGAATTTGCAGGCTCAAAATACTACTAATTCTTTTGTTGAAATTTTTGCTCTATTTTAACAACATACTTATAAGTGACTCCCAATGAAGAGATGTCTAGGAATTCCATCTCTATTCAAATGTGCGAATGTAGGCCACTACGATACTTCAGAACCAGGTTCCTCTCGGAGTCTCTGATACCCAGCTTTAAGCGCAAGGTATGAACGTTGTTGGTGTACTCTAGCATCGCTTGGTGCTTCTCTTTATGCAGAATGGTCCATTTTGTGTACTGGTCATCTTAGTTTCCCATGGGGTAATATTGTTCCTTAATGTCATCTATAAAAGAGGATTAAGTGGGATCAACCTAAAAATTTTTAGACTCCTCTGTTAATTTTTTCTCATAATAAGTTTCCCACCAATTTTTGACATGGGGGACATCCTTAATGAGCGCAAAGGTGATATTTTCCCTATCGAAAAAAGTGTGGATAGAGAAATACCATTCTAGCAGTCTCAACCATTTATCTAGGGCATCAACATCGACTTGGCCTTCAAATAAAGGAATATCAAAGTTAACATGTACCTTGAAGTGTGTGTCTCCTTTGAAGTGACTGCTTGATGATCCCTCCGTTGCTGTCGACATCCATAAAAGGATTTAGGAGAAATTGTCCATCATCTTGTTCTTATGTCGCATGAGGGCTTCCTCAAGCAACAACTTGATAGGATCTCCCGCTCCGTAATCTCTCTTTTCCTCGGCCATGCCGAGGTAGTTTCGGTCACCGAGGGAAGTCTTTCTCAAGATCAACTAGTTCAAGACTCAATTGTCTATATCCCGACCTCGTTAGAGACATGCACGATGAAATAACGAAAGAGCAGGCTGCTCTAATACCATTGATCTGGATTTATCTAAGAACGAAATGAAAGAGCATATATAGAACCACATATACAGAAATAATTCAAGAAACACAATGATACAATAAACTCAAATTCTATTAACTGAATAAAATAGAATAGATTGTAAAATAAAGCAACTAGAATGGTAGTAGCTTTATCTCTTAGAAGAGATGTCTTGGTTACGCTCATTTGTCACAAGTTGAATACAAAAGGAGGTGGAAGGGCCTTTTTATCATAAGCATGAGGTAAAAAACCCTAAACACAAAAAACCTAACCCTAGGAGATGAACAATAAAAGGGTTTATAGGCCCCGAGGTGGTTAGTTGAGGTGTCAACTTCTTGGGGGCACAACTTTTGCATACGATCTTCGTTTAGGGTGCTCAGTATCTCGTTGGAAAGGTCTAGTATATAAGTACACATTTCACCCATCTAGAATTTCTTTGGATATGTCTAGACAATGGCGTCTCCAAAAAAATTTGTTTAGGGCCTTAAAATGGCCCCGAAAGTTTTGGATGTGAAAATCTATAAAAACTGCCAAATTGGAAAAATTTTCTTGAGATCGTGGAATAGGTGGGTGGCCACCAATATACATCTAGAGTAGTATTCTGAAACAAAAAAATCCATACTCGAAAATATGTTTTGATCCAATGGAATAGGTGGGTGACCACCAATACCCATCTAGATTAGTCCTCCTCCCTTAAGAAGCAATGATATCCATTGCGTCAAGTCCCTTATCATATGGCGAATTGTGTACTGAGTTGAGCTCTTGGTGAGGCATTTGATGAGGTGAAAAAGATGCCTTTATTTGACAGCCTGAGAGGGTTTTAATTATTGTTGATGGATGCGCTGGACCCATTCAATAATTTTGGTTGCCTTATTATCCTTGGTATGAATCGGTGTGGATGATTTCTTTTTGAAGGAGCACCTTGAATGTGTATCCTTGCACCATAGAGGTACCTAGCTAGGCAAGGAAACAATGCCTTTGCGTTCTTCTTATTTCTACTGAGTAGAGGGACCCTATGTAGAGGTTGTGGATGTATCTATGATTTGATGTTCACCTTCAGAGGAAATTGTGAAGAGGGAAATTTCTCAGTGTGGAAGATTATCTTCCTGCAATGCTTGGTTGAGGTTAAAGAGACTATAGTAGGTGCAACTATATTTGGTATCAGATAGAGTTGTCCTCCCAAAGTGACAATGACACTATAAGGCCATGTCTCATACATAGCATGATGATTCCACATGTATGGTTGACCTAAAAGAACATCACAAACTTCAAGTGGGGCCACATCACACAATACCTTAGCTTTGAAAGGCTTGATGTTGTATGTTAGACGACACTAGTGACTGATACATATACCTTGTCCTTGGCTTAGCCAACTGATGGTGTATGGCTATAAGTGTGGTGTTTTCGGTAGCTCCAATCTCTTGATGACTTCTACTAAGATCAAGTTCTTTTGGATTCCACCATTGACAACAAAATGTAGGGGGATTCCTTTCACCGATATTTGTGAGTGGAAGAGGCGCTTGTCTACCTCCGAACCTTCTAGTTCCTCTAAATAAATCTATGTGGTAGAAATGGTGACACTGGGTTCTTCACCAATGATCTTCGTCCCCCTATTTATGACTGTGATGTTGGGTTCTGAATCGAAATTAGAATCAGGATATGATTTTGAAGCTTTGATCTTAGCCACCAATGACAGCTTTGTGCAACATTCATCAGTGTTGTGCTAGGGGCTTTTGTGGAAATCACACCACTTTCTAGTTTCCTTCTTAATATTACCATTACCCTTCTTGGAAGGGTTACTTTGAGGTTGGGTATCCTTGTGTTGTCCTTTTTTTGTGACTTTGGGTTTCCTTTTCCATGCTTCTACTACGACGAATTTGTAGGCCTAAAATACTGCTTATTCTTTTACAGAATTTTCTACTTTATTTTGACAACATACTGATAAGAAGCTCCCAGTGAAGGGATTTCCAAGAATTCCATCTTTGTTCATATGTACCCATGTAGGACACTACGATACTTTAGAGCCAGGTTTCACTCGGATTCTCTAATACCCAGCTTTGTGTGCAAGGTATGAAAGTTGTTGGTGTACTCTGGAACTGCTTGGTGCCTCTCTTGACATAGAGTGGTCCATTTTGTGTATTGGTTGTCATAGTTTCCCATAGGGTAATATTGTTCCCTAATGACATCTATAAAAGACGCCCAATTGGGATCGACCTCAAACATTTCAAACTCCTCTGTTAATTTTTTCTCACAAAAAGTTTCCCACCAATTTTTGACATGGGGTACAACCTTAAGGAGTGAAAAGGTGATATTTTTCCCTTTCAGAAAAACTGTGGATAGAGAAATACCCTTCAAGCATACTCAACCATTTATCTAGGGCATCATCATCGAACTCACCTTCAAATAAAGGAATATCAAAAATAACTTGTACATTGAAGGGTGTGGCTCCTCTGAAGTGACTGCTTGATGATCCCTTTATTGTTGTTGGCATCTGTTAAAGTATTTGAGTGAAATTGTCTTTCATCTCATTCCTCTAACGCGCGAGGGATTCCTCGAGCAATAAATTGATAGGATTTCTTGCTCCATCTTATCTCTTTTCCTTGGACATGGGAGGCATTTTGGGCTGCCAAGGGTGGTGTTTCTCAAGCTCAATTAGTTCAACACCCAAATGTCTATATCTCGACCTCGTTGGATACATGCATGAAGAAATAACGAAAGAGTAGAATGCTTTGATACCATTGATCCTGATTTACATGAGAACTATATGAAAGAGCATATACAGAACCACATACAGAGATATAATGTAGGAAATATAGTGATACAACAAAGTCTAATTCTATTAAATAAATAAAATAAAATAAACTATAAAATAAAGCAGTTATAATGGTGGTAGCTTTATCTCTAAGAAGAGATGTGGCGGCTAAGCTCATTCGTCACAAGATGATTAGAAAAGGAATTCGAAGGACCCTTTTATCATAAGCATGAGGGAAAAAACCCTAAACATCAAAAACCTAACCCTAGGAGATGAATCGTAAAAAGGTTTATGGGCCCTGAGGTGGTTAGTTGAAGTGTCAACTTCTCGAGGGCATAAAGTTTGCATATGATCTCTGTTTAGGGTGCTCGGTATCTCATTGGAAAGGTATATCCAATAAGTACACATTCCGATCATCCAAACTGCATTTGGCTATGTTAGTATAGTGGCATATTAAAAACGTCATTTAGGGACTCAAAACAACCCCGAAAGTTTTGGACACAAAAATCCATAAAAAATGCCAAACTAGAAAAATTGTCTTGAGCTCAAGGAATAGGTGGGTGGCCATGGATATCCATCTGGTTCAATCCTCTAACCCAAAAAAATGACAAACTATAAAATTTGTTTTGAGACAGTGGAATAAGTTGGTGACCACCAATACCCATATGGATCAATAAACAATTACACTCAAGGGTGACCCTAGATTGAACTGACTGTTAATTTTTCAGAATTTACTTCAATTTGATCTAGGATCTTAACTGAGAGAACAACATGTACAACATATCTACAACATATCAACCATGGACACAATAATGCAAGCACACAAGAGACACAGAGTTTACTTGGGGAAAACCATAAAGGTGAAAAACCCTAATAACTTCCTCAGAGATAGATAGAGCAATGATACAACCCAAGCATAAGAGATAGACATCTCCTAGCAGCAGCTTCTCCTCCTCCACGAGTGTGCCACTCTCCAAAGAGTGTGTGAGAGAATAGAATAATGAAATAGAGTGCTTCTCGCACTCTATTTATACTTGACTTGACTTTCCTAATAACCTTTACTAGGTCGGCCCTAACTTAACCACATAACATAATGCTGACTGGGCCGACACTTAATAGGGTGGTCTAATAACCCGTTGACCCACATGGCCGACCCCAATAGGGTGGTATAATAACCCTTCGGCCCACATGAATTATACAGGGCCGACCCCATCAAGGTGGTCTAATAACCCATCAAGTATAAGTTACGACACTTACAATATAAATGACGACACTTCCGTATAGAGGAATAATAACATCCCTATAGGAATACAAACACTTCCATATAGAGGAATAATACCATCTCTATAGGAGTACAATATACATATATGAAATACATTATGAAGTTACATATACATCAATACTCCCTCTTAACTAGGAAGGTATTTCTTGACACAGGTCTTCTAGCACAAGTCTTCTTCTCTGGATCATCGTCACTGGATAATCGTCATTGTCACTGCTGCTGCTATCTCAATCAATCTATGAATCTAATTGTCATAGGAAGTTCTACAGAGCCAGTCCTTTTTCATACTGGATGTAGGCCCACCACCTGTAGGTCTTCATCATCTGTGCAAACGGTCTGATAGAGGTGGTCTCTCAGGACTAATTTTATGTGCTGATGCAATACCTGACAAGAGCATCCCAGGAACATTTATGTGCCTAAGCACGACCTGCAAGATCTCCCAGGACTGATTACATGCATCCCCTTCACAATACCTTTAAAGAGCATCCCAGGAACATTATGTGCCGTAGCATGACCGACAAGATCTCTAAAGAGCATCCCAGGACTTATTACGGGCACACAGCTCAACCTCTCGGATCTCCAGGACTGATTACATGTGAATAGACAATACATTTAAAGAACATCCCAGGAACATTTATGTGCCGCAGCACGACCAGAAAGATATCTAAAGAGCATCCCAGGACTTATTATGAGCACACAACTCAACCTATCGGATCTCTAGGATGGATTACATGTCTCCGTAGTAATACCTCATCCCAGGACTGATTACGAGCACACAGATCAACCTATCGGATCTCTGAGGACTGATTACATACTACATAGAAATACCTCATCCTAGGGATGATTACGAGCACACAGCTCAACCTATCATATTTATGAGGATTGATTACATGTTATTTGCACAACCTGCCACATACCATCTTTGACCTCCAAGTATCAACCTGATACTCATGATCTAACTAATCATCATTGCACGAAGCATCATCCTGATGCTCATGATCATATTGATCATCATCACTTACCTTCCTAATACATATCATCTGGAGCAACATCCTGAAGCTCGTCATCATGATCATACAATGCATCCACCTGATGCATATCAAGTATCTACCTGATACATATCACTATACATGATCCACCTAATCATACAATGTATCCACCTGATACATACATAGATACATGATCCACATAATGTATCCACCTGATATATATCAACATACATTATCTACCTGATCATACACAGTATCCACCTGATACATATACAGATACATGGTCCAAGCATCCAACATGATGCATATACAAATACATATAAATGATCCAATTGATCATATCTAGCATCCAACATGATGCGTACATACATATACATATAAATGATCCAACTGATCATATCCAACATCCAACATGATGCATACATACATATACATATAAATGATCCAACTGATCATATCCAACATCGTCCTGATGCATATATAGAGCAGTAACTGGAGCATCGTCCTGATGCTCATCATCCATGATCCTCCTAATCATCATAGCATCGTCCTCTTCAGATCATCTCAACGTCCATGAATCATAGCCCAGATGCACATCATCCAAAACTTACAACACCGACATGGGAGAACACATCTACCACCATTCGGGGAAGGCTCCAACCCTTACTTTTTCACCATGGGAGAACACATCTACCACCATGTGAAAAATGGCTTCAGCCCTTACATCTACACCATGGGAGAACACATCTACCACCATGGGAGAACACATCTACCACCATGTGAGAATGGCTCATCAATTACATCACGACCATGGGAGAACACGTCAACCATGTCAGAAAAGCTCATGTGCATCTGCATCTTCTGGACTCATCACTTCCCTTTGGAAGGAACCTCGATCTGAAGTGCACCAAGCCTCTCTCTGAAGTACTCAAACTGCACTCTGGCCAACAGCTTGGTCAATACATCTGCAACCTGCTCATCTATCCCAACATACTCTGCTTTGGCTGTACTCAGTGCTACGCAGGACTGCTTCCCGCTAAACCAAGAGATCACACCTGATCCCATATTGAAGTAGCACCCAGGAGTGCTCTTCTTATCTGCATCACTGCCTGCCCAATTTGAATAAACATAACCCTGCAGGTTAAACTTTTGATTCGCATCATACTTGAGTCCATTATCAACTGTACCCTTCAGGTACCTCAGAATATGCTTTACATCAACCAGGTGAACACCTTTGGGATCCGTCAGGAACAGGCTCAATGTGTTCACCGCAAAGCAAATATCTGGCCTCGTGTTCGTCAGGTACAACAAGGACCCAATCATCTCACGATACACAGTGACATCAACCAGATCAGATGAAGCATCAGACATAAGCTTCAAGTTCGATTCCATAGGTGTGGCCATGGCCTTGCAGTCCATCATCCTGAACCTCTTCAGGATCTCTACTCCATACTTCCCTTGTCCAAGGAATATTCTATCTGCACTCTGCCACACCTCCATACCTAGAAAGTAGTGCATCATCCCCCAGTCCTTCATCTCGAACTCGACAGCAAGCTTCCGCTGTGTGTCGGCAATCAATCTATCCTCACCTGTAACAAATAGGTCATCCATATACAAAAATAGTATCACTGGATTGCCTTCCTCAACCTTGTAGTAAAGGTTGGAATCCGCTTTACTCTTGGTAAATCCCAAACTGGATAGAAAGCTGTCTATCCTACCATACCAAGTTCTACACATATATGACTCCCTGTCATGTGTCTCAGAACCAAGTGGCTACTCCACATACACTTCTTCTTCAACTACACCATTCAAGAAAGCTGTCTTGAAATCCATCTGGTGTAGCTTCCATTTCATCACTGCAGCTAGATCCAGTACGGATCTAATGGAAGTGTATCTGGCTACAGGAGCAAAAGTCTCTATGCTACCACCTGCAGCATGCTTGATCTTGTAGATCCTCTTGGAAGTCACTACAGACTCCCCTTCAGGTCTTGGGATTGCATCCCAAACATCTTCATGATCGACTGGTACTCCTTGATCATGGCATTCTTCCCAGATCCTGGGAACTTCAATATTTTCAATAGATAACTTTGTTGCTGAACAAATGTTGTAGTCCTTCTTTTGTAGGTGATGGTATACGATCTTTCCTACACAACAAGTTAAATTGCATGATTAGAAAACATCTCATAGTTTTCAGAACAAATTCTTACACATAAAGAAATATGTCATACAGTCATGCAATTATCTTAGCCAATGCTTCAATACAACATTTATCCATATCCCGTAACTTTCTAGATGCCTTCCAATCTCTACCAGAACATTGTTAAGAGTGTGCACAACTCCCAACATGTCAGCAAAGAGGTTTCATTCTAGATAAGTAGCAATGGAATGTTGTACAATGCCATAGGCCACTTACCCATGTATATTAGTAGTATACTGTTCATCAATGCAACTATTCTAATATGCATAATACACAACCTAATTCTAGGAACATGAGTATATACATTATTGAATAGTATTATTTAAACAATAAAATATTCAAATACTTATCTTTGTTTGTTTGTTGGGTTGACTCCCTCTCAGTCTTTGCTTCTTTTCTGCAACTCCATTCTGATGTGGATTGTGAGAAGTGGTCAACTCCCTCTGAATATCTGCATCCTTGCAGAGACTACTGAAGTGTGCTCCTTCTTGATCTTTGCTTCCTTGCAGGAACAACTAGAGTGTGCTCCCTCTTGATCTTTGCTTCCTGGATTACCTGTCCTTGAAATTATATCCATCACTATGCATGCTTATTAGTATCATCATTGTGTTATCCTCGAGGTCTCATACATAATCACACATTTATTAATAATCTTAAACATGTATAGTCATGATCATTTCAAACACAAATAATAAACATTAGTATTCAAGGTTTCAGGGAAGACTTCTTTTACTCATGCATATTCTTATTTGATCATAGGACTCTTCTGGTTAGTCAAATCATCAATCAAGATAAGAGACATAATATGCATAAACCCTTGATACTTACATTTATAACTTTATGAATAATCATAACCAATTATACCAAGTATACTTATATAAGGGATCCTAACACAAGGTAAGATTCTAACTTGATATAGGAAAAACATACCTGGATTACTATGTTATCTAGTTATGTCTAACATACCCGCATGATGTCTTTTGGTTCTCTTCAATGACTTGTGCTAGTAAACTGCATGTCTCATAAGTTAACCATTGTATAACTAAGTTATACATACCTCGTAAGTAGATCTTCTATGTGATCCATGACAATGGATGAATCTTTGTCTTCATGTCACCATGATCATATGTTCTTGAAGTAGAACATGATTTGTCTTTCTTGGTGTACCTTTCATGTTAGCGAACAACATAAACCTCATACAACATCACAATGCATTAGTACAATCATAAGTGTCAAAACCTTAATCAATGAATATCTTCTATCATGTATTCATAATTTTATTAAGGTGATACGACAAGTCTAAATTTAATCAAGATTGTACTAACCGTAATAACATGAAGACAAACATACCATAAACTTAATCATGAACAAATCTCGAAACATACTTGGATGAGTCATACCTGTCGAGATTGCTTGTAATCTTCTTATGTAAGGCCTTAGCCTCATCTCCCTCTGAAACATGAACTTCTTCACTTATGCAAGTGACCAATCCATTCTCTTCTAGGATTAACCCAATCCACTTGATTTGCAGGAACTGGATCTAGAGCTAGATTAGGGTTTGTAAGAGAAACCCTAAAAATTCAAACTTTGAATTTCAAACTTCCAAAATGATAGAAATATGCGCCTTGATGAGCTAATCAAGTTGGTATACTCATAATTTGAAAATTGCAAAGTTTCACCCCCCAAATTTGCCTTTGAAACTTCTGGATTCATTGGACAGGACCCTGAACTTGGGTTTGATAAAGCTCACCCTTCTGCCCAATCAAAAGGTTTGATCCAAAGCTCTAAGCTTCTATTCTTCTGAGGAGCTTCCAGCAGTGGTCACAGATTTCAAAAATTTCCATTTTTGTAGAAGCCCTAATTTTCCACTTTTTCGATCAAAGTCCCGAACTAGGGTCTGATCAAGCCCGACCTTTTGCCCAACCAAAAATTCTGATCATGGTCTCTAAATTTCAATTTTGATGAGTAGCATTCAGCCATAGTCTCCGATTACAAAAATTCCAACTTTCTCTGAAACCCTAAATTCCGGAAGCCATGAATGAAGGTGCTAAAAAATAATTATGTTTTGACAGAAATATGTACCTGATTGTTTCTGGTGTAACTCCGAACTTTTCGATCCACAGGGTCTGAAAATTTTTCTTGTGATATCCTGACCTATCATATTTCCAACGCCATAGGTCTGACCTCAAATGGATTCTCTGAGAGAGAGTTATGCCAAGTGTCGCAATGTGACCTGTTTATGGGATAAAACAGGAGAGCGAACTTGTACGACGTTCCAGTGTCACTGGTTCAGTTTTGGCCTCTAAAAAATTAACCTGAGAAAGTACAGTCCATGCACTACCTGTCACTTTTTACGAAATGTCATTTGGAGCTTCCTAGCCCAAGTTATGACCTTTTTTCCAAGGTCACCTATTTATGACTGAGATCTAGAAGAGGCAGAAACCCTATATTGTACTGATCATAAATCACAAAGTACAACGAATTAGAGGTTTTCCTTTGGACACAAGGTACATGGGGATCTTAGCTTTTCCTTGTATGATTTTCAGATCCTGAAACCTCGCCGAAATTTATTTAGTGAAAGTGCTACGATGACTGGTTTTTGCTATATTAAGCCCTAGCTTCGCAATTGCAACAAGTGTCATACATGCCATCCCATGCCTTCTTTCAGGTTAGCTCTGATACCATGTTAATTTTTCATAATTTAATTCAATCTGATCTAGGATCTTAACTGAGAGAACAACATGTACATCATATCAATCATGGACACAATAATGCAAACACACAAGAGACACAGAGTTTACTTGGGGAAAACCATAAAGGTGAAAAACCCCAATAACTTCCTTAGAGATAGATAGAGAAATGATACAACCCAAGCATAAGAGATAGACATCTCCTAGCAGCAGCTTCTCCTCCTCCACAAGTGCGCCACTCTCCAAAGAGTGTGTGAGAGAATAGAATAATGAAATAGAGTGCCTCCCGCACTCTATTTATACTTGACTTGACTTGCCTAATAACCTTTACTAGGTCGGCCTTAACTTAACCACATAACATAATGCTGACTAGGCCAACACTCAATGGGGTGGTCTAATAACCCTTTGACCCACATGGCCGACCTCCAATAGGGTGGTCTAATAACCCTTCGACCCACATGACTTATACAGGGCCGACCCCATCAAGGTGGTCTAATAACCCATCAAGTATAAGTTACGACACTTACAATATAAATGACGACACTTCCGTATAGAGGAATAATAACATCCCTATAGGAATACAAACACTTCCGTATAGAGGAATAATACCATCTCTATAGGAGTACAATATACATATATGAAATACATTCCGAAGTTACATATACATCAACACTGACGAGAATGAGTAGATGAAGGTAGCAAGTACATGGAGGAGGCACGAGATCAAGGGACTGTGGAGCAAGATTTTAAGAGAGATCCAATGAACAAAAAGTGGTGGTTCACCAAGACACAAGTGATTCATTTGGAAGTTGAAATGGCAAGATGAGATATTGATGATTAGAGGAGCACAAAAGCATGACTAAAGGAGTTGGAGAGGTTGCAAAAATGTGAAGAGAAATTTGAACAATGGTTAATACAATTTGGATTAGTAGTGGAATAAAGTCCATAATGAGTATGGATAGAGGTGAGGCATCTAGAGAACCAGGGGGTCCAATAGAGAAAATATGGTGGATAGGTGAGCATGTTTAGATTGATAGATTGAAGACAATGCAATGGAAAGTTGTGTCTGAATAGAGTTCTAATCAACTAACAAAAGATGACATGATCATCGAGTTGTAATATGGCAAGGTGCTTGAATGCATGTTTCAATAATTTGAAGGAGAATAGGTGGGAGAAACATACATATACAACCTAAAGCTATCATATTTGTTCTAGAATAGTCATCACCCCATATGCATTTTCAGACAATAAAGGTAAATGCTAGTTTTTATTGTGGTTTTGATTTGAAAGGACCACTAATAGTAGTTCAAGAAATAGTAGTGGCATACAACAAAGTTTAGGAGGAAATACAGGTGTTGGTGGAAGTGAATCTTTGAGTTTTTATTCTAATTTGAGTGGTGCGATACGTCTAGTTAGTTAACCATACCTGCAAGGTTTTATTATTCTAAACAATCAAACCAATGGTTTGGCTAGAGCAATAATTAATGTGGTGTTTCTCCTTCCCACATTCTTGGGGAAGGGTGACGATGATGTGGAATAACACTACTTTCTATTTGATTCAATTTGGGGAGCAAAGAAAACTAGTTGTCTAGATGCTAATCTTGTAGATTCCAACAATGTTTTGGGGGAGGGC
Source organism: Larix kaempferi (assembly GCA_027924585.1). Classification (NCBI taxonomy): domain Eukaryota; kingdom Viridiplantae; phylum Streptophyta; class Pinopsida; order Pinales; family Pinaceae; genus Larix; species Larix kaempferi. The sequence goes on along the minus strand of BSBM01000456.1, from coordinate 48,160,734 downwards.
TCTTCAATGGCACATGAGGTTTGTAAATATTGATTCCTTAGGGTATTTCTAAGAACCTAGATGAAGTGAAGGTGGGATTTATAGCTGAATTCTAGGTGCCCAACTTGGAGAAAAAAGTTGCGCTAAATGAAGGGATACCAAATAGATCACGGGTAAGAGTGCTTAGGAGTATGATAAATGATTATGTTGTGGAAGTATTGTTGTCATTGATGTTAAGGGAAGAGAATTCCTTGTATTTTGAATTGTGGTGTCATTAATATCAATACAAATGGAAGAGTGATAAGTCTACAGGAAGTCTTTGCAGCTGCTAGTATCATTATTTACAGACATGGGAGTGGAAGAAGTATGAAAGATACCAACTAATTCCAAACTACCGAAACTAATGCAATCTTATATGTTGGTTCATTGTTTGACTATCTCAAGGCTTGGCATGCACTTGTAAAATCAACACAGCCTACTCACCTACTGGAACAACAATGCAAGGTTTCACTACTAGAATGCAGCTACAAGAATGCAACACTCTGCTACAGGAATTCCAATAATAGTATAATGTTATCAAAACTCATTCTAACTACCAAAATTGCAAAATCCAACTACCAGAACTACAAGAGGTAAAATTCTATGACCAAATCATTAGTTGGATAATATTCTTGCAATGGGTCTACAATGTGTTGATCAAAGGTAAAATGCTCAGATTATGGTCATGATTCTTCACAAGTCCACAAGTGCATTTGAAAGATTATACAATCACAAAAAAAAATTATTGCATGAACCATAAACTTTTGGTAATCTGCCATTTTCTATTAGAACCACTAATTCTTGTAACTTGTGACTAATGGAACTACAGACAACAACTACCGAAACTACAAAGTGAAATACCAAAACCACCGATTCCTATAATTAGTGACTACAGAAACAATAGAAAACAACTATCGAAACTACAAAATTAACTACCAGATCTCCTGTATGTAACAAAAACTACCAGAACTGCAGAGTGAATTATTAGATCACTTGTAGGTTGCAAAACCAGTTTAGTTGGACATATTTGCTGAAAATAAGGACGTGAATTGTGCTCAAGGCCAACTCGAGATGAATTTCATTGGTTGATAAGTCCGAGTATGAAGGGGACATGAACATTATGATTTAACAATGTTGAAATCTCCACGAACAAGTCAACCTCCTTTGGATGGAAATGGTGTGACCTTTATGCCTATGATTGGTGGTTCATTACCCACGAATTGGACACATTCCCATGAATAGGTCGTCAATGCCAACTAATGTTAAATATACAACATCATGAGACATTCCCCAAACCAATCTTGTGTAGTCAAGATTGATCCTCCCGTATAGAGGTGAGCACTTTGATTTCCTTCCATATAAAGGTTATTCCTCCCGTATAGAGGTGAGCACTTTGATTGCATTCTGTGTAAAGGTTATTCCTCCCGTATAGAGTTAATTGATTAAAGTAATTATGTTGTAAAGTCTTGTTGGACAAGGCTCCAAACTTGTGTGTATCAAGTCATTATTATCATGTGAACCTTCCGTATAAAGGTATCCATGAGATTGAACTCCCGTATAGAGGTGGACCTTCCGTATAAAGGTCATGCTTTACTTGTTAAAAGCATTTAATGTTGTGTGATATATTATTAACCATGATCACTGGATTGCTATTAAGTCTCCTTTAGAGATTGATCACCTATAAAGTGAATTACTTTAGCATATGATCATTTGGTCCGAAATAATATAATATGATCACACATCTGATAATTCTTCTTAGTATAATGTAATGTGATGGATAATTAAAGTTAACACATATTGACCCTGCAGTAAGAGATAGAGATATAAAAGATAAAGCATAGAGATAAAGAGAATTCGAAATTTCCCATGCAAACACTTCAGCTAATTAAAGAGAACTCAAATTAATAAAGCTTCAGTTACAATGCTTCAATTAAAGAATCTGTTAAAGATATGCCTCAGTTAAATAAAGAACTCACAGTGGTCACTTCAAGTAAATCAATCAACATGATTTCAGTTAACTAAGTGTTAAATAAAAAGGACTAGTTAACTAAAGTATTTACACTTTAGTTAAACTAAAAGACGACACTTCAGTTAAAGAGAAGATCTAGTTAACTAAGTGTTATTGCATAATGACACTTATGATGACACATGAGTTGTGACTCTTGCATGTCGGCACTTAAGTTAGCCACCTAACTAAGTGGGCAAGCTTTCAATTAAGAGGCGAGTTCATCCTAAGTGACAACTTAGTGAGATGAAGCACTGCATGAGAAGTGGGGCGCACCACTCCATGCAAGATTAATACATCCAGTTTGAGGGCAAGTTTATCTTGAAGTTAGAAGTTAAAATCTCAACCAAATTTCAACATGGTATCCAAGATCAGGGCGTGAAGGAGCTCAGTTTTGCATGCCATCTAGAGCCTACGTAGATCCTTATAAGTTGAGCACAAGATTTGAATACTATCTCATCAGTATCTATACGACCGAAAGATCATCTTGAGGGAACCTCAAAATTCAACACTTGGAAGGGTAGGATTCTCAACATCATAGGGGAACATGACTTGGATGGCTATGTATCCACTATGGTGGAGGATCCTACATCTAATGTAGGGCGCATCAACTTCAAGAAGAATCAAGCTAAGGTTAAATGGATCATATATGATTCGGGAAAAGATAACTTGATGCCCGTGATCACACGGTTGAAGACCACGAAAGAATGTTATGATACATTGACTAATCTATATGAGAAGAAGGCCCCGAGTCAAAAGAGGGAATTGAAGAATAAGCTTCGAAACTTAAAGATGGAGACATATGAGACAGTGGCCTTCTTCTTCTCCAATATATCTCAGGTAAAAGATCAAATTGCTAGTATTGGAGTAGTGGTGGATGAAGATGATCTTCTCCAAACCGCTATTGATGGTATCCCATCCTCATGGGAGACATTCTTGGCTGCGGTAAATGGATGAGAGGTACAACCTAAATTTGAAAGGTTGTGGCATGAATGCCTCCAAGAGGAGGGGAAAATCTAGCTAAAGTTAGTGTGCATCAAAGAAGAAAATCTTGCCCTCACAGCAAGAATGAAGAATATAAAGAAACCCTTCTTCCAAAAGAAGTTCTCTCATTCGAAGAAGAAGGATTTCAACAAAGGATTTGACAAGTCAAAATATAGATGCTTCAATTTCAACAAGAAAGACCATTTCTCAAGAGATTGCAGAGCAAAGTGGAAATGAAAGTTTCATGCTTCTACCGCCATAGAATATGAAATCACTCAAAAGAATGCATCCAAAGAAAAGGAGACAAGAAGGGAGTATTATCTGTTCTCATCCCTTTCAGTGTCTGTCATCACAAATGCAGACACATGGTTGATTGATAGTGGTGCATCTAAACATATGTCTGGTTACAAGATTACCATCACCGATGTAAAAGAGAAATAATTCACATGCATGGTAGAGTTGGGGGACAACTCAACTTATTCGATCCAAGGATTTGGATCCACCTCATTCCAACTGAGCACTGGTGATATTATACATGTGGAGGACATTCTATATGTTCCAGGATTTAAGAATAACCTCCTCCCAGTCTCGGTTCTTGAATACAAAGGCTTTCGATTTATCTTCATGGATAACAAAGCACTTTTATGGCCGAAGAAAAAAAGCCTAGAATCTGTTGCTGTGATTGGAGTTCGAGAGGGAGGACTCTACAAGGTGCATGGGAAGTACATTCAAGCTATGATTCACCAAACTATCAGTCCATGCGAGCTATGGAACTGAAGGATTGGAAACCTACACTACAAAGCGCTACCAAGACTTCAAAATATGGTAAAAGGTATTCCCATATTTGATTTTGAGCATGGTAGTGTATATCAGGGTTGTGCACTTGGGAAGAATGTTAAGAAAAGTTTTTCTAGCAGTTATACTAGATCTAAAGGTATTTTAGATTTAATACATTCTGATGTATGTGGTCCCATGTCATCCCCCCCTTTGAGTGGCTTCTTATATTATGTACTGTTCATAGATGATTTTTCTAGGAAGTCATGGATTTATTCATGAAGGATAAAAGTGAAACTCTTAGCAACTTTAACGAGTTTAAAGCCTTAGTTGAAAATCGGAAAGAAAATCTCAACCGTGCATTAAGCTCTGATAATGGAGGTGAATTTGATTCACATGCATTTAATGAGCTATGTAGTGATGCATGAATATATAGACATTTAATAGTACCATACAACCCTCAACAAAATGGGGTTTCCGAAAGAAAGAATAGAACCATATGTGAGGTTGCAAAATCCATGATGCATGATCAAGATATGTCTACCTCATTATGGGTAGAAGCCACCCGTACAGTTGTGTACATCCAGAATAGAATCCTGCATGCCATTTTAGATGAGAAGACACTAGAAGAAGTGTTTATTGGCGAGAATCCAGACATCTCACACTTGAGGATATTCGGGATCCCAGTATACATTCATGTATCGAAAGAAAAGAGAACAAATATGGAGCCTTCTGGAAAGAAAGACACCTTTGTGGGTTATAGCGAGTCATCCAAAGCACACCGAATATATGTATCTGGTGAGACACACATTGAAATCAGTTGAGATGTTACCTTCCATGAGGAAGCTGCTTTCAAAAGATCAAAAGAGATTTAATGTGATTCAGAGATGGAGGATCCCAAGTCTGATTCTCCCCCTTCAGAGTTAGAGAGGGAGAAACTAGAAGATGCCTGATATTCGATAGCTCTTGAAGAGCCAGTAGAACTAGTTGAGAGGTCACCTGATGAACCTCCCACTAAAAGAAGATCTGTTTAGTGCCAAGACATCTTACAAAATGCAGAGAAACATGGAGCACCAACAGGCTCATCCAAAGAGCGCACACAACTTGACATATATTCATGGTATGTTGCAATGATGAGTCACATTAGTGATTTAGAACCATCCTCATATGAATAAGCTGCAAAGAAGCAAGTTTGGAAAGATGCAATGAAAGAAGAGTACAACTCTATAATGAATAATGATGTTTGGGAGGTTGTTCCCAAACCTGATGGGAAGTCCATTGTGACTTCCAGATGGATTTATAAGATAAAGCATGCTGCCGATGGTAGCATTGAGAAGTATAAATACAGATTCATTTCCAGAGGTTTCTCTCAGAAAGAAGGCACCGATTATGATGATACCTTTTCCCCTGTGGCAAGGTACACCACAATCCAAGCAATGATTTCACTTGGATCTGTTCTAGGATGGAAAATTCACTAGATGGATGTAAAGACAGCCTTTCTCAATGGTGAGGTTGAGGAAGAGGTTTATATTCAACATCCTAAAGGATTTGTCGTGCATGGGAAGGAGTCCCATGTTTGCAAGCTAAAGAAATCTCTATATGGGCTTAAGCAATCCCCCAGGGCTTGGTACTCCAGAATTGATAGCTACCTTCAGAAACTGGGTTTCTGTAAGAGTGAAGCTGATGCACATTTGTAATTCAAAGTAGTGAAGAACCAACCATTAATATTGGTTATGTGTGTTGATGATTTGTTTCTCACTGGAGAGGAACATCTGATTTCTTGGTGCAAGAGGGAACTCACCTCAGAGTTCAAGATGAAAGACTTAGGTCTAATGCAATACTTTCTTGGCCTTGAGATCTGGCAAAGAAAATATGAACTTTTTCTATCTCAAGGGATGTACAGTGTGGATATATTGTGCAGGTTTGGTATGATAGATTGCAAATCTATGACTACACCGATGGTTTCCAATTTGAGGAAAATTCATGAGTCAGGCTTTGGATCAGATCCAGTAGATACCACTTTGTATAGACAACTTATAGGCTCACTAATGTACTTGATACATTCAAGGCCTGATATATGTTATGCTGTGAGAATTTTGATTCAATTTATGTTTGATCCGAGACACAGACACTAGATAGTTGCTAAGCATGTTCTTAGGTACCTTCGAGGTACAATTTCATATGGAATCAGATATGCCTCCAGTGGAGGAGTCATGTTACTTGGTTATATAGACTCATACTAAGGAGGAAGCATTGTGGACCGTAAGAGCACATCCGGCTACTGTTATAGCCTAAGATCAACTATGATATCTTGGTCCAACAAGAAGTAGGGATCCATAGCCTAGAGCACTACCGAAGCAGAATACATAGCTTCTAGTGTTTCCTGCCGAGAAGTAGTGTGGCTCAGAAAGATACTTGTAGGGTTGTTCGGTGAAAATATTGAGCCTACCGTTATTAGGTGTGGCAATCAGAGTTGCATCAAGCTTTCCGAAAACCTTGTGTTTCATGACAAGTCGAAGCACATTGAAATTAAGTATCACTTCATCCAAGACATGGTCCAGAAAGGTACAATGAAACTTCAGTACATTGCTACTGATGAGCAAATTGCAGATGTGTTAACAAAGCCTCTATTAGTGACGAAGTTCAGGTACTTTCGAGACAAGCGTGGTATGGCAGAGAATGCCTCCCTCGCTGAGAGGGAGTGTTAAATATACAACATCAGGAGACATGCTCCAAACCAATCGACTTGTGCAGTCAAGATTGATCCTCCCGTATAGAGGTGAGCACTTTGATTGCCTTCCGTATAAATGTTATTCCTCCCATATAGAGGTGATCACTTTGATTTCCTTCCGTATAAAGGTTATTCCTCCCGTATAGAGGTGAGTACTTTGATTTCCTTTCGTGTAAAGGTTATTCCTCCCGTATAGAGGTAATTGATCAAAGTAATGATGTTGTAAAGTCTTGTTGGACAAGGCTCCGAACTTCTATGTATCAAGTCATGATTATCATGTGAACCTTCCGTATAAAGGTATCCATGAGATTGACCTCCCATATAGAGGTGGAACTTTCGTATAAAGGTCATGCTTTACTTGTTAAAAGCATTTAATGTTGTGTGATATATTATTAACCATGATCACCAGATTGCTATTAAGTCTCCCTTAGAGATTGATCACCTCTAAAGTGAATTACTTTAGCATATGATCATTTGGTCCGGAATAATATAATATGATCACATCATTCGATAATTCTTCTTAGTATAATGTAATGTGATGGATAATTAAAGTTAGCACATATTGACCATGCAGTAAGAGATAAAGAAATAAAATATAAAGCATAGAGATCAAGATAATTCAAAATTTCCCATGCAAACACTTCAACTAATTAAAGAGAACTCGAATTATTAAAGCTTCAATTATAAAGCTTTAGTTAAGTATCAATGCTTCAGTTAAAGCATCAGTTAAAGATATGCCTCAGTTAACTAAAGAACTCACAGTGGTCACTTCAAGTAAATCAATCAACATTATTTCAATTAACTAAGTGTTAAATAAAAAGGAATAGTTAACTAAAGTATTTACACTTTAGTTAAACTAAAATATGACACTTCAGTTAAAGAGAAGATCTAGTTAACTAAGTGTTATTGCATGATAACACTTATGATGACACATGAGTTGTGACACTTGCATGCCGACACTTAAGCTAGCTACCTAACTAAGTGGGAAAACTTTCAGTTAAGAGGCAAGTTCATCCTAAGTGACAGCTTAGTGAGATGAAGCATTGCATGAGAAGTGGGGCGCACCACTCCATGCAAGATTAATACATCTAGTTTGAGGGCGAGTTTATCATGAAGTTCGAAGTTAAAAATAGAAGTGAGGAATGCATAAATATGATATACATGATTGTTGAATCCAGTGTGAAGCGAATTCTCTTCTCCATTGAAGGAAATGTGCTTCTCTTTATGGAGGGTCTTGTTCATGCTTATTATTATTGTGATGGGCACACATCCGATTGATATCTCGTCTCTATTGCTTTCGTATATTCACCAAGAAGTTTGGTGATATCTTATCTTCTGAAAGTAATCTGCTATGTTGTAAAAGAAATCATTCTCTGCTATCCATTATATTATACTGAGAAGAATTGCTGGGGTTTTTGTTCTCATAATTTTGAAGATTTTCCCCAGGGTATATCTTGTGTTATGGTTGTATGAATTTCATGGATTGAATTGTCTCATTGATTCAAGTCTCTGCATCTAAAAGAATTAAAGATCAAATCTCAACCAAATTTCAACAACTAATGCCACATGTTAAACTAACTGGTCGACCCCAAAACCGTGAACTCAAATTGTATAAGTAAGGATTCGTTCAATGCATTTGTTTGATTGAGGCGTGGATGTGTGCGATGGATATCTGAGCAAACAAATATTTTGGGGCACTATTGTTTGTAGAAGATGACAAATTTCATGATCTAAGAAAAATCATGAAGTATCCAAAAGATGTGTATTTGATCTAAAAAAATCTCGGGGTTTGTTTTTTGTAGGTTGCAATGATAGTAAAAGGAAAAAATTGACCACATAGATACAAAAATGTGATTAGAGGAAAGAGGAGAATTGCTATGAAGTTGAATGTATATTATGTGGCATGAATGGACAATGTAGTCTTAAAAAAAAATTTGATATGAGGATGATGTGATGGAGCTCTAAATCATAGTTCTAGTAATATTGGGTTTTCTGGAGGTTTTGACCGTTTAAGTACTGCAGATCGCAAATGAACAAATAATCAACAAATAGCGAGATGGAATAGGGACTGGCTAGAGTGAGAGATTAAATTATAGTGTGAATGGAATGCGATTTGAGAATCATGCAATGAAGCTATGAATGTGAAAGACACAATCTCGATGACTATAATGAGAGAAGCAATTCTTTTGTGTAAATACAAAACATATAATCTTTATGTTATGCGTAGATGAAAAGAGATTTTAAGGACAATGTTGCAGCTACAAGATTGTCTGAGACATTGTCTAAAGATAACTTTTGAAGGGGTACCAGAATTGAAGGACGTTACAAGAATTGAATTTAGCTACAGGAACATAGTTTTTGTGTCACAAGGATTGCCGATATCACACAGACTGTGGAATGAGAGCTAAGTCACATATGCATAGACAAAGAGTGAACACATAGCTGATAAAGGACATATTGAATACCAAGAACATGATCAATTTGAAGAGGATTGTACCATCATGTATAGAGTTGATTAAAGATAGCAAGTGGGTGGGTTCCTACACAATATTTGCTGAGTTAGTGCTCCTCCAAGGGGATTGGTGTCTCTAGCAAGTTGGTTCTAGAAAATACCACGACAATAGGTTGGTGCTCTACTCGAGGGGTTGGTGCCTCCTTCAATTTGGTACTTATAAATTAGGGGGTCGGTGCCTCCTTCAAGTTGGTGCTTGTAAATCATGGTTGAAATCCATCATAGGTTGAAGCCTATAAATAATGTAATTTTGGTTTGATGTAAAAAATATTTCCATTGTTTTATCCCTTATTGGGTTTCCATGTAAATATATGTGTATTCTGTATCGATATTAACTTCTTCTGATATGATTGAGTATGTGATAAGTGTTTAAATTTGAAGAATTAAAATTGAAAAAATTGTCCAATACTGATTCACCCCCCTCTCAGTATTAGTGTATATTCCAACAATTGGTATAAGAGTAGGTTCCTTCATAACAACTTAACCATTGGAAGGAATATCTTGAACATAAATGGATTCTGAAGAATTTTATTTCTTTCTGGACAAAGCTCCTTTGTTCGATGGAACAAACTATCTATTTTGGAGTATGAATATGAATGCATATCTACAGGCACAAGGGTATGATGTATGGCACTCAATTATCACTGGTTACACAACCTCAAAAAATCCACCAACAGATGTAGCTAGAAAAAAGTCAAGAGAAAACAACGCAAAGGAAATGGATGCCATATTGAGTGGTCTACTTGATTATGAGAAAGTCAAGTTGAAGCAGTGTACATCAACCAAAGAGCTTTGGGACAAGCTACAAAATACATACTCAAAAGAATCTCTCCTCACTACATTGGAAGCAAATCCTGTTGGTCAAGAATATGAAGCTACTCAAAAGGAAAAGCCATAAAAAGGGAAGCAGCCTTAGAAGCTTCAACGAAGACAAAAGAAAATCATCGCAAGTTAAATAAAAGTGCTACTGATGAATTAGATGAAGACGAAGAAAACTTTGTGAAGGTGAAGAAACTCAAAATAAGAGATGGGACATGTAGAGGTAAGTTACCTATTAGATGTTTCAATTGTGATAGAGTAGGTCATTATGCTTCCAAATGTCCTTATGCAAGAAAATATAGCTATGATGAAGAAGACCATAGCAATGAAGAAAGTAAGAAGAAGCTCTACTACAAAGAAGACAATTTTTCATCTTATGACTGTGGCAGTGATTTAGATGAAGTTCTTCTTATAAAATTAGGCTATGAATTTGATCCCTTTGTAAACAAAGAACTAATATGTTCCCTCGATGAAATCAAGGAGCTCAAGAAGAAGAATGCATTACTAGAAGAAAAGCTAAACGAATTTAAAGAAGAAAATCGTGAAAGCACCCGATAAATTGTGATCCGGATCTCGGAAGCTGAGAACCGGAATGCTTGAATGCCGAGAGAGGAGGAGATTAAGCATGCAAATCTATCATAAAATTCACATGAAAACCCTAATATTGCATAAGAATAAGCATGAACAAAAACACATGAAGTGAATGGGAGGTGAGGCTCAAAGAGGATCCCCACCTCTAAAACTAATTACCAATAACTCACTCAGATCTAAATAATCTCACAATGAACAATAGAAAATAGGAGAGAAACCAAACGAGTAATTTGTTTCTCATGAGAAGGCTTGCTAGGCCTTTATATAGCATTATTACAATGTGGCTTGAGGCCATACCATGGGCCAAAACCATGTGCTACCAAATACCATGGATATGAGAGGGTGGTCTCTCCATTTAATGCTTTTATGATAAATGGGAGAGGGTGGCTTCTCCATTTAATGCTTTTATGGCTTATACATCCGAATTTAGACCATATTCCCCCTAAAATTCGGATCATTCCTTCCCCCTTAGAAAATGATGGTCCCCATCATTTCATGCTAAAAAGAGACCCATGATTACAATGTGCTAGTTACCAATGAAGAGAAGGGTTTTGTGTGGTTGACCCATAACTGCGGGTTTTGTGAGGTTGACCCATAACCGTGGGTTTTGCAAGGGTGACCCATAACCATGATGGCAATGACAAGCTTGATTCCAATGAAGAGAAGAGTTTTGTGTGGTTGACTCAAAACCATGGGTTTTGTGTGGTTGACCCATAACCGTGGGTTTTATGTGGTTGACCCATAACCATGGTGGCAATGACAAGCTTGTTTCCACTGAAGAGAAGGGTTTTGTGTGGTTAACCCATAACCGTGGGTTTTGTGTGGTTGACCCACAACCATGATTACAATACATAACTATGGGTTTTGTGTGGTTGACCCATAACCATAGGTTTTGTGTGGCTAACTCATAACCATGGGTTTTGTGTGGTTGACCCATAACCGTGATTACATTAAGATTTTTAAAAAATCAAAAATTCATGATCTTTGGTGCAGTTGATGTCTTGCTGCAAATCCATTCATAGCTTCTGATGCATGTACTGAAATTGAATTCCATTTTAGACCCATTTGAGATCTCAAAGATACCTTTCCATCCATATAACATACTTGCTCTGGGGTGGCCCAGAGATTGAGAAAATGTTTGTTGAAGTTTAAGAGATGCGCGGACACTATTTTACAGACATATGTTGCTTCAGTTGATGATATATCTCAAACCAGAAAGCCAAATGGAAAACCATGAAATACCCATTTTAGATGACGGAAAGAGATTTCCAATGAGCTATGGTAGAGCCTCAAAGACATTTTGTGGAGTCTGTAGCACTTGTTTAAAGTTGTTGTACGTCCGGCCGCATTGTGTACAAATATGTACTACTTCAAACAAACATATCTCACAAACCGGAAAACAAAATGAAATTCTGTGAAATAACCATTTTAGATGACAGAAAGATCTTTCCACTGAGCTATGGAAGAGCCTTTGAGACATTCTGTGGATCTGTAGCACTTGTTTAAAGTTGTTGTACGTTCGACCGCATTATGCACAAACACGTGTTACTTCAAACAAGCATATCTCACAAACCGGGAAACGAAAGGAAATTTCGTGAAATACCCATTTGACATGATGGAAATATCTTTCTGATGAGCTATGGTAGAGCCTCTAAAACGTCCTGTGAAGCCCATGGAACCTGTTCAAAGTTTGTTGAATGTGAGAGTGTTGAGTATAGATATGCCAAGGGTTTGTAAAGAAGCATGGGTTGTTGTAGAGGTTGTGGAACCTCCGTTGAACCCGCATAATGCTTCAAAATATTGTCCTGATGGAGAGCATACCCGCTCTCATACCACTGATCCGGATCTCGAAAGCTGAGAATCGGAATGCTTGAATGCCGAGAGAGGAGGAGATTAAGCATGCAAATCTGTCATAAAATTCACATGAAAACCCTAATATTGCATAAGAATAAGCATGAACAAAAACACATGAAGTGAATGGGAGGTGAGGTTCAAAGAGGAGCCCCACCTCTAAAACTAATTACCAATAACTCACTCAGATCTAAATAATCTCACAATGAACAATAGAAAATAGGAGAGAAACCAAATGAGTAACTTGTTTCTCATGAGAAGGCTTGCTAGGCCTTTATATAGCATTATTACAATGTGGCTTGAGGCCATACCATGGGCCAAAACCATGTGCTACCAAATACCATGGATATGAGAGGGTGGCCTCTCCATTTAATGCTTTTATGATAAATGGGAGAGGGTGGCTTCTCCATTTAATTATTTTATGGCTTATACATCCGAATTTAGACCATATTCCCCCTAAAATTCGGATCAAATTGAAAGCAATATTATTAGTTTAAAAGCATAAGAGGAAGAAGCAAAACAAATGGAAGAAACCTTGACAAGAAAATTAAGGGAGAATGAACAAATCTATAAGAATCAAGAAGCCGAGATTATCTTTTTAAGAAAGGAACTAAGAGAAAAAGATACCCAGTTGAGCACAACCTTGAAGTCTGAAAAGAGTGTTATGATTCAAGTGGAAGAAGCTAAGAAAATTGAAGAATTTCAAACAAGTCGGATAAGAGAGAAGGAATAAATTTGTCAAGAACAAAAATTAGAGATTGTTTATATAAGAAAGGAATTGGAAAAAATAGTTATCCATTTGAATACAAACCGGAAGTTTGCGAAGAGTTCCATGAGCTTAGATGCCATCCTTAGTGTTCAAAGATCCCCATTTGATAATACTGGTATTAGTTATGACAACCATCGTAAGAGTATTGATAAAGGTGACATTTCCAAGATACTAGAGAAGAAATTTGAAGAGAGGCCTAGAAGCTATGCATATGTTTTGAGACGTCCCAATCATAGTGAAGGAAACAATAAGGAAGAAGATCATAATCAACAAATGTTTGATAGATATGAGTTCAGAAGGACTGCACCACCAAGAAGACCATTTGATCCTAGGTACCAAGGAATCTTTTCTAGTTATTTTTATTCTTACAACAATTTTGGGCATAAGATAGATTGTGAAGCTTATGGAAGAAATGAACAAGTGAGAAATAAAGGTATCTACGTGGCTCCCTACAAGATTGAATGTTATAAATTTCATAACTATGAACACATGGCTCGTGACTGTAGAAACATGATATAATATTCTATGAAAACAAATACTCATATCAAATATAACAAAGTTTGGAGAAGAAATAAAAAACAAGAAAAACAAAAGAATAGAGAATCCTCGAAGGACATGTCCATGAGAGTGGTGGATTTATGTAACAATTTTGATACTACAAGTAAAAAGGAAGACACTAGTATTGTTGTGGAAAATTAGATCATATTTAATGAAGACATTGAGAATAGGGATAATACCCTTGATGTTGTAGTAAAACATGTATTTGAAGTAGAGATTGAAGAAAAAGACAACATCCTTATTGTTGTCATGAAAAATGAAAGTAGTGAAGAGGATGAGCTCCTTGTTGCAGCAGTTGAAGTAGAAAAACTATCAAGAAGAAATAGTAACTGAGGCAAAGATCCAAATGCAACCACTGTTAAATCCAAATAAGAAAAAAAAAGAACAAGAACAAGAGGAACAAGAACATGAGTATCAAAGAAAAGGATGATGATCTTGATGCAGAGCAACATCATACATTATTCTAAACAATTAGAATTGAGACCTCTGGTAACATGAATGATTTGAGGGGGAGTCTAAGAAATAGGAAAATAAGGTAAGAAAAGATGACTTGAGTGTTTCTATGAGATAGAATAGTTGGCAGATCTCTAAAGCAAAGTGGAAAATAAATCTTGTATGTAATGACTAAATTCAAATCAAATATTTAGCAGGGAGAAAGAAAATGCAATAAAGAAGGATAGAGATTTATATATCAAAGAGAAGAATGTATAAAAAAGAAAGATGAATCCATGAAGCAGTTTGATAAGAATTGGAGAATGCCAAAATGAAAAATGAAAAAGCCATGCAACTTTAAAGGAGAAAAAGGTTGACATTAGTGCAAGGATGATTTCTCTAGATTCTAGAGAAGGATATGTTATTAAAGGAGAAACTATAACTAGCAGGAAAGAGGAGAAGCACATCAGCTCTCTCCAATCAAACATGAAAAGCAGAGTAAAAGAAGACCTCACAATTGGTCATGCAACTCTTGTGTAACTAAAGGCGTGGTTGAACATACCATTTCACTTAACCCTTTAATGAATAAGTATCTAGCTCACATGATACAAAGGAGCTTGGTTGATGGAAGAAGTGGAGTACCATGAGTTAAAATCCCAATGAGTTATCCAAAGAACTAAAGAAAGCCTAGATGAAATGTCAAGCCTGATGATTTACTGAGAGAACATAGATGTACTCCCACTATCTCGAGTGTTTTTTCTATAGACTTAACAGCTTCCATGCATGGGAGAGAATGGTTTTTTAGGATGTCGAGGCATTTGATGCAAAGAAGAGGATATCCTTATTAGTTCAAAAAATGAAAAGCACATTAAAAAAGAATGAGGGATTAGAGGACATATTTTATTGCTCTTACTGAGAATTTACCACTAAGGTTGATGAATGTAAGAAGATTCAGGACGAAAACAATTGGTGGAGGATTCAAGGACCAAGGTGCTCCCATTGAAGTAATCAATAGCATCTCCTACTTTCCATCAAAATAATATCACTAACTAGGATCACACGCGCGCACACACACACACACACACACACACATATCATGATGCGTTTGAGTAGACCCAAATGTGAAAACTACGATCATCCTTGTGAAAAATCGTGATTTGTTGAATCTCAAAGAAAAGATAAATCCAATCCAAGATAGATGAACAAGATTGTATTGGGATCATGATGTATTTATTATATAGGGAAAACATTTTCAGAATATATTAAGAGAACAACATAGACATGTAGGATTGACAGATGTTGTAGATTCTTCAACGTAATATAATGATGAGAATACACTGCAAGGAGAAGATGATCATTAATATTATTTGTGATAGTCTCTGTGAGTGGTGTATGGAACTTTGGGATTTGGCATGGTTTGAAGTGTCTACTGTGCAAAATAAAAGACAAAGTCTACACAGATATTCTATACATTGTGACCAACAATGACCATGTTAAAAAAAGTGCTTTTAAAGGTCAATTGGATTGTGAGTTCACTGTTGGAGTTGATTGTATGAAGTGAACCTTTATGTCTCCTAAAGTTATGAAACTGTACATTAGAAAAAGGATTTGATAAAAGGTTCATGAAGAAGCACAAGTTTAGGGGGAGATAAGTAAGAGATTGTTTGAGAAAAATAGGATAAACTTAGAAAGGATACATTGACATGATGAGCACTAAAAATCAGAATATGCAAACAAGGGGAGTGTCTCTTTGTCATTGCTATCAAAGGGGGAGAGTAAGACAATAAAATAAAAATTCAAGGAGCATGAATATAGGGGGAGCTATCTCAACAAGTTACTGTAAATACATGAACACATAGTCAAATGGGGATATTGTTGAAGTCATGTTTTACTAGGTGGCCATCAATGACAAAGGGGGATATTGTTGAAGTATGGTTGTCATTGATGTCAAGGGAAGAAAAGTCCTTGGATTTTGAAGTGAATTGTCATTGATGTCAAGGAGTTTGAAGTGAGGTTTCATTAATTCTAAGATAAATGAAAGAGTGAGATGTCTACAAGAAGTTTTTGCAGCTACTATGATCATTATCTATAGACATGGGAATAGAAGAAGTATGAAAGGGACCAACTAATTCCCAACTACTGGAACTAATGAAATACTATATGTTGGTTTATCGTTTGAATATCTTAAGGGTTGTCATTGCACTTGGAAAATCAACGCAACCTACTCACCTACTAGAACAATAGTGAAAGGTTTCATTATTGGAATGGAACTACAGGAATGCAATACTTCTCTACAGGAATTCCAGTAATAGTATAATGTTATGAAAACTCATTCTAACTACTGAAATTGTATAATCCAACTATCAGAACTTCAAAAGGAAAAATTTGGTGACTAAATCATTGGTTGGATCACATTCTTGCAATGGGTCCACAAAGTGTTGACCAAATGTAAAATGGTTGGATTATGACCACGATTCTTCATGGGTCCACAAGTGCGATTGAGAGATCATACAAATCATAGAAAAAGTTATTGTAGGAACAACATACTTTTAATAATAGGGTAGGTACTAGAACAAGCTTTGATTCCTGTAACTCATGACTACTGGAACTGTAGACAACAACTACCAGAATTGCAGAGTGAACTACTGAAACCACTGATTCCTATAATTAGTGACTATTGGAAATGTAGAATGAACTACTGGATTTCCTGTATGTAAAAACAACTAACAAAACTCCAGAGTGAACTACCATATCACCTGTAGGTTGTGAAATCAACTGAGTTGGACATCTTTGTTGAAAATAAGAGCGTGAATTGTGGTCAGGGAAAACTCAAAATGAATTTCATTGTTTGATAAGTCCACGTATGAAGGGGACATGAACATTATGATTTAACAATGTTGAAATATTCATGAACAAGTCAGCCTCCTTTGAATGGAAATGACATGCCATTTATGCCTATGATTGGTGGTTCATTACCCATGGATTGGCCTCACATTTCCCATGAATAGGTCGACCCTACCCGCTAATTCCACATTATAAACTAACTGGTTGTGCCCAAAACTGTGAAGTCAAATTGTATAAGTAAGGATTAGTTCACCGCATTTGTTTGAGTGAGGCGTGGATGTGTGAGATGGAGCGCTGAGGCAGTGAATATTTTGGGACACTATTGTTTGCAGAAGAAGGCAAATTTTTTGATCTAAGGAGAAGGATGAAGTCTCCAAAATATGTGTATTTGATCTAGAAAAATCTTGGGGTTTGTTTTTTGCAGGTTTCAATGACAGTGAAAGGAAAAGATTGATCATAGAGATGCAAAAATGAGATTTGAGGAGAGAGGAGAATCACTTTGAAGTTGAATGTATACGATGTGTCATGAATGGATAATGTAGTCTTAAAAAAAATTGTGATCTGAGGATGATATGATGGAGCTCTAAATCATAGTTCTAGTCATACTGGGTTTTTTGGAGGTTTTGACTGTTTAAATATTATAGATAGCAAATGAAAAAATAGTAAGATGGAATAAGGAATGACTAGAGTGAGAGATTGAATTATAGTGTGAATGGAATGCGATTTTTGAATCGTGCAATGAATCTCTAAATGTGAAAGACACAATATCGATGACTGTAATGATAGAAGTTGTTCTTATATGTAAATACAAAACAAGTAATTTGTATGCTATGTGCATATTAAAAGAGCTTTTAAGGATGGTGTTGCTGCTACATGCTTGTTTGATACATTGTATAAAGATATATTTTGAAGGGATACCAAAATCAAAGGACATTACAGGAATTGAATATAGCTACAGGAACAAGGTTTTGATGTCACAAGGTTACTGATATTAGACAGATTGTTGATGGAGAGTGTTAGTTTTTCATCATTTAATTCAATATAATCTAGGATCTTAACTGAGAGAACAACATGTACAACATATCAAACACAAGAGACAAGAGACACAAAGCATTTCACCGGGGAAAACCGAGAAGATGAAAAACCCCGCAACTTCCTCAGAGATAGAATGAGCACCAATACAAAGATCAAACCCCAAAAGATAGATGTCTTCAGCATCTACTCCTCCTCCACTTGTGCGCACTCCTCTCTCTCAACTATGCGAGTTGGATGAGTGTGTGAATGAGTAAAATGAGAGAGTCACACTCTCTATTTATACAACAAATTAACCTGCCTTTAACCCTAACTGGGCCGACTTCCTAAGGAATCCTAATAACCCATCCACATGACTCATACAGGGCCGACCCCACCAAGGTGGTCTAATAACCCATCAAATATAAGTTATGACACTTACAATGTAACTTGCGACACTTGCAAATACAAATGATGACACTTCCAACTGGAGGAATAATACATCTCCGTTGGGGATATAGTAAAGTACAAATGTAATACATACAATATGCAAGTGAATATCTTCCGAAGTTACAAATACATCAACACTCCCTCTTAACTAGGAAGGTATTCTCTTGACATAGGTCATCAATACATATAGGCACAAGTCTTCAATACTAGAGCTGGATCATCGTCACTAGATCACAGAGCATCATCGTCACTGCTGCTGTACTCGTCATCTCGATCATTGGTGCTATATATCAATTCTTCTCATCATGGGAAGTTCTACAGAGCTCTCCATTTTTCATGCTGGATGTAGGCCTAGCCTCCTGTAGGTCTTCATCATCTCTGCGAGCGGCCTGACAGAGGTGGAATCTCAGGACTGATTATGTGCATATGCAAAACCTGACAAGAGTATCCCAGGATCCTTTATGTGCCTTAGCACGACCGACAAGATCTCCGGGGACTAATTACATGCAGCCTTCACAAAACCTTAAAAGAGAATCTTGCGACCTGTAAGATCTCTAAAGAGCATCCCAGGACTTTTACATGACTAGCACAACCTATCGGATCTCTAGGAGTGATTACATGTGATCTTCACAAAACCTTAAAAGAGCATCTTGCGACTTGCAAGATCTCTGAAGAGCATCCCAGGACTTTTACGTGACTAGCACAACCTATCAGATCTCCAGGATTGATTACATGTGAACAAGAAAAACCTTAAAAGAGCATCTTGCGACCTACAAGATCTCTAAAGAGCATCCCAGGACTTTTATGTGACTAGCACAACCTATCGGATCTCTAGGACTGATTACATGCCTACCTCGCAAAACCTCGAAAGAGCATCCCAGGACTAATTATGAGCTTACTGCTCAACCTAACGGATATCCTAGGAATAAATTACATGTTATTGCACAACCTACCACATATCCACGGCCTTGGAGTATCATCCTGATACTCATGATCAACCTGATCATTCTTGCACGGAGCATCATCCTGATGCTCATGATCATACTGATCATCATCACACAGTGCATCATCCTGATGCACATCATCATCACATGATCATCCTGATCATCATCATACAAAGCATCATCTGTAGCATCGTCCCGATGTTCATCACACAACACTTACATCCACAATGATGGGAAGGATCCCCCTACCACCATGCTTGGAATGGCTCCTGCAAATGTGTCCCATCACTTCCTCCTCGAAGTATATTCTATGTGAAGAACACCAAGCCTCTCTCTGAAGTATTCAAACTTCACTCTGGCTAGTGGTTTGGTCAACACATCTACAATCTGCTCATCTGTCGTAACATACAGGAGCTTCACTTCTCCTCTCTACACCATATCCCTGATATAGTGATATTTGATCGCGATATGCTTTGATTTGTCATGGAACACTGGGTTCTCAGACAACTTCACACAACTCTGGTTGTCATAGAAGATATAAGTAGCATCCAACTGGAGATCAAACAAATCAGACAGTAGCTTCCTTATCCATACTTCCTCACAACTAGCCGAACAAGCTGCGACATACCCTGCTTTGGCTGTACTCAGTGCTACGCAGGATTGCTTCCTGCTAAACTAAGAGATCACACCTGATCCCATACTGAAGCAGCACCTCGAGATGCTCTTCCCATCTGTAGCACTGCCTGCCCAATCTGAATCAACATAACCCTCCAGGTTAATCTTTTGATTCACATCATACTTGAGCCCATAACCAACCGTACCCTTCAGGTACCTCAGAATATGCTTTACAACAATCAAGTGAACATGTCTAGGATCCGTCAGGAACTAGCTCAAAGTGTTCACCGCAAAGCAAATATCTAGTCTCGTGTTCGTCAGGTACATCACAAACCTAATCATCTGACGATACATTGTGGCATCAACCGACTCTGATGAAGCATCACTCAATATCTTCAAATTCGATGCCATAGGTGTGGTCATGGCCTTGCAGTCCATCATCCCGAACTGCTTTAGGATCTTTACTGTATACTTCCGTTGTCCAAGGAAAATTCCATCTGCACTCTGCGACACCTCCATACCTAGAAAGTAATGCATCATACCCAAGTCCTTCATCTCGAACTCAACAGCAAGCTTCCTCTTCGTGTCGGCAATCAACCTATCCTCACCTGTCACAAACATGTCATCCACATACAGTAGGAGTATTACTGGATTTCCTTCCTCAACCTTGTAGTAAAGGTTGGAATCAACTTTACTTTTGGTAAAGCCGAAACTAGTCAGGAAGCTGTCAATCCTGCCGTACCATGTCCTGGGTGCTTGTTTCAAACCGTACAAGGCTTTCTTTAATTTGCACACATCTGAATCCCTATCATGTGTCTCAAAACTGAGTGGCTGCTCCACATACACTTCCTCTTCGACTACACCATTCAAGAAAGCTGTCTTGACATCCATCTGGTGTATCTTCCATTTCATCACTGCAGCCAGAGCAAGTATTGTTCTAATGGAAGTGTATCTGGCTACAGGTACAAAAGTCTCTTCATAATCTATCCCTTCTTTCTGGGAGAATCCACGAGCCACAAAACTTGCCTTGTATTTCTCTATGCTGCTCTTTGCAGCATGCTTGATCTTGTAGATCCACTTGGAAGTCACAACATACTTCCCTTCTGGTCTCGGGACCACATCCCAGACATCATTCTTCATGATTGACTGGTACTCCTTGATCATGGCATCCTTCCATTACTGCATCCCGGATCCTGGGAACTTCATATTCTTCAATATCTTCAATAGGTAGTTTTCTGGATTTGTTGAGTCTTCGTCGCTTATTCTTTGAAACAAGTCTCTCTTGTAGGTAATGGTACACGGTCTTTCCTACAAGACAAGTTCAATTGCATGATTAGAAACATATCATAGATTTCAGAACAAATTCTTACACATAAAGACATATGTCATACAGTCATGCAATTATCTTAGCCAATGCTTCAATACAACATTTATCCATATCCTGTAACTTTCTATATGCCTTCCATCTCTACCAGAACATTGTTAAGAGTGTGCACAACTCGCAACATGTCAGCAAAGAGGTTTCATTCTAGATAAGTAGCAATGGAGTGTTGTACAGTACCATAGGCCACTTACCCATTACTTGTATATTATTAGTATCTTGTTCATTAATGCAACTTTTATAATATGCATAATATACATCCTAAATCTAGGAACATAAGTATGTACATGAATGAACAACATTATTTAAGTAATCATATATAAAAGAAATGAAAATTCAAATACTTATCTTTGTTTGGTTGTTGGGTCGACTCCCTCTCAATCTTTGGTTCCTTGTAGGAACTACTGGAGTGTGCTCCCTCTTGATCTTTGCTTCCTGGATTATCTGTCCTTGAACTTATATCTATCCTGGACCACTATGCATGCTTAAGTGTGCACTAGTGTCATCATTGTGTCATCCTCAATATCTCATACATAATCATACATTCATTAGTATAATCTCAATACTATCAAAACATTACGATTAAATAATCTTAAACATGTATGGTCATGGTCATTTCATACATAGATAATTTATCACAAGCGTTAGTATTTCAAGGTTTCAGGGAGGACTTCTTTTACTCATTCATATTCTTATTTGACCATAGGACTCTTCTGGTTCGTTATATCATTAATCAAAGTAAGAAGCATAATATGCATAAGCCCATGATTACTCAAACTTATAACTTCATGAATAATCATTATCAATCATACAAAAGTATACTTATATGAGATCCTAACATAAGGTAGGATTCTAACTTGATATAGGAAAAACATACCTTTATTATCATGTTTGCGAGTTATGTCTAACATACCCAAACAATGTCTTCTTTGTTCTCTTCAATGATTTAGAGACCTTGTGCTAGTAACCTGCATATCTCATAAGTTAAGCATTGTAGAACCAAATTATACATACCTCGTAAGTAGAGCTTTTATGTGATCAATGGCTATGGATGAGTCTTTGTCTTCATAACGCCATGGTCATATATTCAACGAATCTGAGGGTTTCCTTTGGACAAAAGGTACATGGGGATGTTATCTATGACCTGTAAAGGTTTCAGATCCTGAAACTTCTCCAAAATGGATTTATAGCGAAAGTTCCACGATGAGTGGTTTTTGCTATACAAAACCCTAATCTTCAAATTATCGCAAGTGAGGCAAGTGTCGTAAGTGCCATACATTTCCTTCCTTCAGGTTAGATCTGATACCATGTTAAGATTCAATATGATAAGACAAAAAATATCAGCATTACATTCCATTTCACAACAATAGAATATACAGGATCACTGAAAGAACAACAAGCACATCATGAACACAAGAGACACATATTTATCTTGGGAAACCCTCATGGGGTAGAAAACCCAGCAAAGATTCCTCAATATAGATGACAAACAAATACAAAGATGTAAATCATAGACATGAGCTAATTCTCCTCCATAGAAGATCTCTTCCTCACCTATGTGCTATTCACAAGTGAGTGTGTGTGTGTTAAATGAGGAACACACCTCCTCTATTTATACACATCTCCGACTTGTCTTTTATATTAACTAGGTCGGCCCCAACTTAACCACTGGGTTAAACACCCCATTACAATTGACTAGGCCGAACCCTCTAGGGTGGTCTAATAACCCTTTGACCCACATAACACATACAGGGCCGACCCCCACTAGGGAATTCTAATAACCCAAGTTACCACATTCCAACGGAGGAATAAACATCTTCGGATATACAATAAGGTCACCTCGGAGGAAGGGAACATCTTCGGAATAATAAAGTACTAATATAATATTCTTAGAAGTTACAATATTTCAACACATAAGCCATATGTGCTTAATATATAGTCCTCTCAAAGGTAAGTGAAAGGACACATCGAGGCATTTCTTGGGCAGATGGAGAGCCAAAGGTCACCCAATGATCGCTTTTTGGGAGTAAAAAGTAGTAAACTAGTGATTTTTACCATTTTACATGCTATCCGCGGTCTATAGTGATGCAACTCACGGGTACGCTGGCTATAGTGATGCAACTAGCGTACAAGGGAAAAAATAGTGTCTGAAGGATATAAAATGGTTCTGAGTCAGTGGAATGGATCCTCTAGGCCAAAGAGTGCTGATTCTCACAAGGTGGAAGATTACGTTGTAACAGATGCCCCCTAATGTGTGAGGTCAGACACTGATGCTACGATGGCCGAAATACATTATAAATCTCAGAAGTGGAGTGATGGAGACACAAGTGGAAAGAGCATCTCACTCATCATCATACAATAGTATCCCTGAATACATGTTTGTAGTACAACAATCTGATACAATGGCCATGAATAGGCAGTACATAGTGAATATATGTCATAAGTGGTCATAGCCATGATCCCTCTACAGTAAGATATGGTCTCCTGCTGAAAAGGAAACAACTGGTGCAAACTGGAGGTACAAACTACTGATATCTGAGAGGTGATATCTCAGATGTAAAGTCAAAGTCATAAGTAGCATACTGAATGCCACTATCGCCTGGGGTCTTCTACACAAGTCTTCGACGGTGCAAGTCCCATCAAGTGAATAAAGGAGTTGAGGTTGAACCTGATGTGACATCATTTGATTACCGGTCAATGATGTATACCGTTAACAGATGCGAGATAACCCACCAATAATGAAAATGGGCATCAAGGCACAGAGCACAATCATCGGAGTGTGAATAGATGAGTTGGAGTCGAACACTAGGATGAATCCATCGATCAGGGGACATTGATGTATTCCCAAAACTGTCGATGGAGAGAGAACCTGCCACTAATGACTGCAAGCCTCAAGGTACTCAACCGAACTCTAAGCCTCAAGTTTCAGAATAAATGGGTTGAAGTCGACGGAACGAGACTCGCTGGAAGGAGGGCATTAAGGCATCCCCCATCAACTAACACGAGGTACCAGCTACATTGAAATATTTGGAAGAACTTAGGTGAAACGGACTGACTCAATAAGGATGGACGACATGCAATAGTCAAGAGATCTGAGGAGTGGCCGACTCTGGGTTCAGGACTTCCTTTGAACAAGAGCATGAGCAGATGGATAGACTCAGGAATCATAGAATTGACATAAACTGTGCAATGCAGGAGGCATTACAAAGGGCTCCATAATGACTGGAAGCTTAACTAATTGGTGGAGAAAACTGAGAAACAAGTACAGCTCCTAAGGTCCAACTATAGTCCCGACTCATAATGTATGGAGTGGAATGAATGCTATGTTCAAAGAAAACACAACAACTGCCAACAAGAAGTAGTAACCATACTCCCATCCGGCTTTTTGGAATATTTGATTTTTTTGGTCTTTTTCATATTTGGGGAAAGCTTGAAAAAGAATAAAATTGCTTATAGTACAACAAGTGAGGGAACGAGTGTCAAATAGCGAGCAGACTAGTCCCAAGTAGTGGAACATACCTATGATCAATGCAAGTAAGTGCATGCAGGATGTGGACACTCGGGGGGGTGTTCCCTCAGGGTCAAAAGGTCATCAAATTGTGAAGGGAAAATATAAGCTCTGCAGGGCTCGATAGGGAAAAGTGCTCAGGAACAAGGCTAACAACTGAGTAAACGGGAGCCGCCACAAGGCTCAAGTAGCAAGCAGGATGATGCAATGCAATCACAACATGATATAACTGAGGGGAGTCCTTAAGGGAGATGGCCAACATAAGACAAAGTAGAGTATGAGTCTTTATCGCAACGTCTTGGTGTAACTACAAAGGACTCCCAACCCTAAGGACAAACAATGGCATGGGCACCAGAATGCACAAAGGGGTTCTATCTAGGGTACCCATGTTCGGAAAAGACCTACAGCCACATAACGACACTTCTATAGCAGTGTGAAGGTTCCGTGTCAGTTAAGAAGCGGGGTCACACCTAGGGTTTATGACAGTGGTCAAAAGGTCAAATGCATAATGCATGTGGAAATGGCATCTAACCTATATGCCAGGTGTGAAATATACCTGCCATAGGTGTGAAATGGTCCAAAACAACTTTCGCCGAAGAAATCTGATTAAAAATTCTACTCCATGACATTATATTAGTCCATAACGACATCAAACGGTAAAAACTATAAATACTAATAAAAATTTACAATTTACAATTCATTTTTACTATTCACCCATTTGGAGCTTTGAGGTTAGTTTTCACCTGAAAGTTCATTTGCTGATTCTGGGAGCTACAAGCGTCCGTTCATCGAACTGTCTGGAGCAGGTTGGTAGTCTCATCCATACCTTTAATTTCATTGCATTCATTTTAGTTTTCAGCAGTGGTATTTTTAGTTTGGCCAAGCCCTAAATGGCGTCGGCTCTACCCGCGGGCTATAGCTATGCGGGTCGCGGGTAGGGCACGATACGCGCAGTCAACGCACAGGTTGACCGCGGGTACCCGCACCTATATACAAATTAGCCTGCGGGTATGGCCATGAAGTTGATTTTGCAAATAAAATTGACTAAAATCCTTGTTTTTTCTCACTCCAGGATGGTTTTAGAGTGGAGGGAGAGGGAGCATGACCAAGTAGACGAGGCCGTGCGCAACGATGTGCAAGCACAACAAGCATTGCAAGCATGTGGGTTGTACAAATTCTGGAGTATAGGGGGTTTGAGGGCCCAAAACCTACTACTCCATCGCTTGATAGATTATTGGGATGTTGATGCACATAACTTCAGTCTCAATGGGCAAATCCTCACACAGGAAGTGGAATACATCTACTTCATTACCGGTTTGTCCCGTTGAGGTGAGGTGGCCAGTCTTTGGTCTCGTACTATGGGTGGTGGGATCACCGTCCTTGATTACATAGCGCGGTATTGTCCCGCAAACACACGAGCGGTGGGAATTCAGGTGCCCATCAATGCCATAGTAGATATGAGCATGAAGATCATTGTGGCTACCTTAGTGCGGGTAACGGGTTCAAAAGCTCTGCACCAGGCATCCAGGCCAGTGATCTATGCATCACAATGCATGCATCCTATAGTATTTGATTGGTGTAGCACACTACTGGGGTCTATGAAGACCCAACTGACAGAATGCAAAGAAGGGAAGGCCAAAAACTTCGGGTATGGCAGTATCTTGTGCAGCTTCTTCTTTGAGAGAGTTCTGGGGCTTAGTCCGAGGGTGGATGTCCCTCCTCATAGTCTCTGTGATCCAGCCCTGACCCGGTGGGATAAGATCTTGACACGACAAGGTGGTGGCCATCTGGCATCACCATATACCAAGGATTTCTTCCACTAGTGGGACCGATAGGTCATTTCCATAGAGGACTATCCCTATGCAAGGATAGACTTCCGCCAGGATCGGGACATGCCACTCCCACTAGACGCAGCGTTCGGAGACATTGGTGAGTACTCTTTTTAGGTTTTTGTGTATTAATTTTTTATGGATTTTTGATTATAGATGTAAATGCAAAAATCGTTTTTGTGGTAGTATCATATGCTAATGTTTGACTGTTTGCTCACAGATAAGGGCCCAGTGAGACCCGATGGCTTCCCGAGACATGGTCGCCAGGGCAGGGCTGATGAGGCAGGTGGTGCTGCAGTAAAGCGCACTCTACAGACCTTGCGGTGCAACTTATCATGGATGGTTGCCAGGATTCCACAGATAGAGGTGGCGCAACTACCTGAGGCCATGCAGCGCCAAGTAGTGGGGGTTCTGGGTGACTGTGTGCGGCTATTGCTGCGGGTAGCCAATGTAGTTCACTATTTCTATGAGACACATCCTGTCGGGGCGGCAGCTAGGCCTCCTCGTAGGGAGTAGATATCCCAGGATCTCATTTTGTATCGATATGTATATTTTTGAGGGCTACGGGCTCCAGTTTTGTATGACACTACCATTTTTGGACATATTTATAAAAGACTTTGGTTCTCCGGTTCTACTATATGTGTGTATGTACACATGTATGAATGTCTCTTTTTATTTGTGTGCTTCATGGTGAATGTGACAAATGCCAATCTAATACATAGTTAGCATAGCATCAGATATATGATTAACACTTCTTAGAACATGTATGTATGTAATTGAAACAAAATGTCGTTCCAAGAGTCTTACCCTTAGGAATTTCCGTAGTAGCATAGGATCCCTCACACGGTACTGACCATTCAGCTGAGATACAACTAGTTGTGAATACAGGCATACTTCTAAAGACTGGACGTCATGTGAAATAACATCCCAAAGTAGCTCAATGATGGCACTATACTCAGCCACATTGTTAGATGTAGGACCAAGACAAGCACCTCCTGAGGACACAACTAGGTGGTCAGGTGAGAAAATAACCCAGGCAGCAGAAGCAAGCTGCTGTGTATGACGGCTAGCACCATCGGTGAACCCTAAGAACGTAGGAAACTCCGCTGACATATGTCAATCAAACGGAAGCTAATCAGCAGACCCGAAAACCAAAAGAAAGCTAAACTATGTACAAAAGTAACTATACAGTAGTATACAAAAGTACTAGCCTGAACCATAGGTTCAAGCATAATACCGCTTGAGGTAGAGCCCATTTCTAGGCTCCTTCAAGAAAGTCCCCTCATAGTCTTCCAACTCATAGGATCCCTTTTCTAGGACACGCCTCACGATGTAAGGATCGTGCCACATAGGGTTAAACTTGCCTGACCCCAGGGGTTCTTTAGCCTCGTCATATAAGAGGACCAAGTCACCTTCAACATACTGTTGGGGACGGACAGACCTATCATACTGAACCTTAACACGACGTTTGTTGGCATCTATAGCCACAACAGCATCTTGATGCTACTCGTCAAGTTTCTCAAGGTGGATTAAACGTTGCTCAAGACCCGTCGTATCAGGGAGGAGCTCTATGGCCAATTTAAGCGAAGGGATCTCACATTCAATCGGTAAAAGTGACTCCACACTGTGAACCAGCTGAAACGGTGAGAACCTGGTGGCAATCTTGACTGCAGTTCGATATTCCCACAAAGCAGGATATAACATGATGTGCCAGTTGTTCTTGCTTTGTTCGATGGTACGTTGGAGAATGGTATTTAAAGACTTATTAACTGCTTCTACTTGACCATTCGCTTGGGGATAATAAGAAGAAGAGTTTTCTTGACAAAACCCAAGCTTGAGAGACAAATCCTCCATCATCTTGTTTTGAAAGTGACTGCCATGGTCAGTGACGATCTCTTTCGGAATACCGAACCGAGTGATAATTTGATTGAACACGAAATGGGCTACTGTAGCACCGTTGGATTTAACGGTAGGCATGGCCTCAGCCCATTTGGAAAAGTAGTCCACGACCACTATGATATGGTGATGCCCCCCAGCTGAAGCTGGTTTACAATCCATGAAATCCAACCCCCACTTGGTGAAGGGACCAATGGTGACGACTAGATGAAGGGGCGCTGGATGTGAGCGTATGTTCTAAGAAAACACCTGGCAAGGGTGACATCTCTTCATAGCATTAACACAGTCCTTAAAGATGGAAGGCCAAAAATAACCAGCTCGCATAATACGTTGGGCTGTAGCAAGCCCGGATAAGTGACCGCCACACGCCCCAACATGGAAATCATTAAGCACCCGCTCCGCTTCTTCATGAGTTAAGCAATGACGAAGGATAGAATCCTTTCCTTGGCGATACAAAGTGTCATCGACGATAGTATAATCTTTAGTGTGATTTTTTACACGCCGTCGCTCATCTCGTGAATAGTGCAGAGGAAACTTCAAAGTGTGGAGATACAAAATGACATCCCCATACCAAGGGTCCTCAGACGACATAAGAATTAAGTGCTCATCCAAAAAAGAATCTTCATGGATGACATTCTCATCAAGTCTCGGAAGGTCCGACATAAGCTTAGCAAACACCAACGATTTCACCGACTTCACCGAAGCAAAATCGAGATTGAATTCCTGAAGGACACCTGTAGTTGTTCTAAGCAAAATGTAATGTCGTAACTGTTGGAATGAATGAATAGTCGCAAGTGCCAGCTTTTCCACATGAGTATATCTTAACTCAACGTCTACTAGATTTTGACTAAGGTAATAGATGACATGCTCGACAAGCGCATCATCAACCTAAACCAAGACCATGCCAATCGTCTCTTAAGATGTGGCCACATAAAGGATAAAATCTCGTGCAAAGTTTGGTGGACTAAGCATAGGGGCCGATACCAAAGCTTTCTTAAGGGCATCGAAAGACTGCTGGGCTCGCTCATCCTAGATAAAGGGTGTGTCTTTCTTTAATAAGCACACGAAACCTTTGGTAATATTAGAATAATTAACTACGAAATGACATAGAAAAGTGGCTCTCCTTTGGAGGCTCTGAAGTTGTAACAAATTGCGGGGAGGAGGCAATTGAAGTATTGCCTCAACTTTAAGAGGATCGACTCTAATACCCTCTTTCAAAACTGTGAAGCCCAGAAGGAGACCCGTCCTTACAGCAAAGATGCATTTGTTAGGATTCAATCAAATCTTGTATCGTATACATCGTTCGAGAATCATGCGGAGGTGCTTGGGGTGGTCCATTCTCTTGCGAGAATGGATGGCAAGATCATCCAAGAAAACCTCCATAATCGTTTTAAGATCATGAAAGGCGTAGGTCATGGCACGTTGAAATGTAGCTCCGACGTTTTTAAGGCCGAAGGGAATTTTCCGATATGCAAACATTCCCCAAGGACAAATGAAAGCTGTCTTATGTTGGTCCTTGGGTTTGATTTGAATCTGGTTATATCCGGAAAAACCGTCCGTGAAGGAAAAAATCTCACTTCCGGTACAAGCATCCAAGATTTGATCTATGAATGGTGTGGAGAAGTTGTCTTTCGGACATGCATGGTTCAAATTTCTAAAATCGGTGCATACAAGGATCGTTCCCTACTTCTTATCCACAACAACAGGGTTTGACACTCATTCGGTAAGGGGAACGGGGTAGATGAAACCAGCTTTGAGCAGTTTCTCCACCTCTGCCTTGATAGCGGCTGCTTTTCTAGGGTTGACAGCATGTAAATTTTGTCGAACCGGTTTAGCGTTGGGATACGTTCTAATCTCATGTTCAACAATGCGGGGGTCTATTCCTGGCATCTCTTCATATGACCAGGAGAAAGCTTCCCGGAGTTCTTTAAACAATTCAGTGTAAATAGCAATCTCCTCAGGAGTGCAATCATCACCGATGTAGACATTCTCAACCTTCCCGAGAGTACGAGAGATATTGATCGACGTAGTTGGGGAAATGTTAGCCATATTCCCTTCCACAAAAACATCATGCGACTCTAAAATAGCCATAGGGTGACCAACCATCTCTGCTAGATTCATCCTAAACTCTTCTCATTCGGTGAGCTCGAGGTTGGGAAGGAAATAAGAGTGATGGTGCATGTCTTCCCAAGGTCTCTCACTACCACACATGGCCTCCATAATAGCTTCATCAGAAGGTAAAGTATCATCAAGGCAGTCGTGTGAACAAGATGAGTTGGCTACCCAAACTGGCAACGTAACGGGATCTTCCTCAACTGTTTGAGAAGAGAGAGATCCGGCTCTGTAGTGGCTTGTTGAATATGTCGGTAAGAAAGCTCAGCTATAGACAGTGGCATAGACATCCCGATATGCGTAATTTTTCCAGACGTGGAACACGTGGACGGTAAAGTCCATGGATCATCAAAATAGGAAGTCCGGAATGACATATTATGCGAAGGAGGAGATGCATCGTCGGTAATGGTGCCAATAAAATTCACAGGTGCGACAAAATCATAAGTTCCCATCAATGAAGGGTACATGCCAACACCCATGTTCCCAGTTGCCGGCTGAGAATGAGTAACCTGTGGGACTATGGATCCTGTGGATGCTGTGGAAGAGGAGTTAACGAAATCCAGCTGATCGATGGTCACAATCTTGCCTTCGTGAGGAAAGCAAATAACTCTGAATATAGTGGACGCGACAACTTTCATGGCATACATCCAATTCCGACCCAGTAAAAGGTTGTAGTCGATGGGCGCATCAACCACCTCGACTTCAATAGGCACAAACTTACCTCCCAAGGAGACAACAAGGGAAGGGATAATCCATGCGGCTTAAATGACCGACCATCGAAGGCAGTGAGCATGGTTCTAGACGCGAGTAGAGGAGGAGAGCCAAGAGATTTCTAACAAGATAACGACATTACTGACGAAGATGCACCTTCGTCAACCATCATATGTTTGACAAAATTATGAAGGCACGCCACTTGGATTTGAAAAGCCACGTGGTAGGGTAAGCGAGGTTGGACATCAGTAGTGTCGAACTTGATAACAGTGGGACTTACCCCATCCTAAAATCCTAACGTACTCAAAAGGGCATGCTTCTAAGAAGAACAGGCTTGCAAGACTTCAAGAGCCGACATGGCACACGGAGTTTGGCCCAAATATTCCACAATTGAGTAGTTATGGGCGACTCGAGCATTAGGATTATTCATAGAGTGCTTAAGAACACCTTTTGGTATCCATGGCATATTAGAGGGCTTCTCGATATGCAAGGAATTGTTAGGAGGAGGGGGAGGCTCACTCCCCAAATTGGGTTGTGGTGCATCATGATCGTGTTGATGAGTGGCAACACTAACCTCTGACTGAACCATGTTCACACATCCATAACCACCAATATTGGAAGAAGACGTTTCCATCTTAGTAGGTCCATAACCAATGGTGGGAGCATGCGAAGCCATGTTTTGTGATGAGGTAGGGGATCCTTCAACACAACTGGGATCTATGCCAAATGCTTCAATGCTTCTTCAATTCGAGGACATAAGTGAGTAAGATGGTCTTCTCACAGAGCTTGCAAGGAAACTTCACCTTACGCCTAGGTTTACGGTCCTCACCACATTTTTGCCTTCCCGAGGAGGGTTGGCATTATCCTTACGGGTGGTATTGCGATTGCTATTGTTATTCCCATTGTTTCCACCCTTACGATTGTTTCTCCCCTTTTTCTTACCACCAGGTTGCTGGTTACCTGATTGGTTCATCGATTGCACATTGTGTACATCGGATGACGGGGTGGAAGTGGACAAGGTGTGAACCTGTCTGGGAGTAGATTGGTTTAGCGACAAATTTTTCATTTGATTAGCTACCAAATATACAGGGTGAGCGCTTGTGGATCCTATGATGCCATCGACATGCGGTCCAGGAACTGACTGAGGCTCATGACGTGTGCGCGGTGCGTCAGGAATAATGTCATACAAAATGCCAGACTGAGAGTATAATAAGTCTAACTGCTAGACTTTCAAGATGGCTTGTTCCTCAGTCACAATTCTGGACATAGAAACATCCTTAGCAATGTATGGGAGTAGAGACTTGAGGAACCATTCCAATAGGAACTCTGGAGGAATGTTGGCTTTCACTAACCTCTTCCACCGACGCCACTCTTGAATGTGGTCAGAAATATGTGTGGCTGTGTTCTAACGGAAGGTGGATAAAAGTTTAGTACCGGTATCATAGCGAACCGACAACTGGAAATGATCTAAGAAAACCAAAGCGATCTCGTTAAAACCCCTATAAGTGTTTCCAGGAAACTCAACGTACCACTTCGTGGCTGCCCCCATGAGGGTGCGTTGAAATAGTCGCAATCTAACAGAATCGTGATTCAATGAGTTGGAGCAACACCAAAGGTGAAATGTCGTGACATGATCTCTCGGGTCCTCACCACCTTTCCCCTCAAACTTAGGAATGTCCGAAGGGAGCTTGGTAGGGACCAGGGGCCAATTAGGGTCGTGACACACCGGATCATTCGTGAGCTTCGAAAGATCCAGAATATTCAAGTGTGCAAGGAACGGGAGCTGAGGCTGAAAAGCTTGATTATAAGCCCCCATAAAAGGTTGGTTAAATGAAACCGAATTATAAGATGGACCAAAATATTGACCATGAGGATTAAACTGCTAATAATGAGGACCTGACAGACCATAAGCTTGACCATGGCCATAAGATTTATAACCTCCTCCTACCTAACTCATTTGAGAGTAAGCAGGTATATAAGTGTTTTGGGCACCATATTGGGGTGGTGGGTTATACTGGTGGCCAGCACCGACTGTGTTGTAGTAAGGGTTGCCACCATGAGTATGGGGCATATACGTACTATTCGTAGCGAAAACCGTGTTGTAATGACCATAATGGTATGGTATGTTCCCACCCCCAGCATTAGGATTAGCTTGAGCAGTCGTGTGGTGACTAGAAGCATGAGATGTATTCCCAACCCCAACATTGGTGTTACTAGTAGCAGGGATGGTGGCGTTATGCCCATGTGGATAGGATACATTCCCACCTCCTACATTGGCATTACTAGTGGAGGAAGTGGATGCAAAAGTATGCGGTATATGTCCACCCCCATGGTTAGGAGGAGCATTAACATTTTCAAAAGTAGTCCTGGGTTGACGAGTAGCGGCATGTGTATTCGGTGGTGGTTGGCGAGTCATGTTTCGAACAACGTTCCTATTAGGTTGGGAAATCCTAGGAGGTGGTCTTCTTCCAACATTAGCATTGTTAGGAGGAACATGACTAGTCGCCATACTATGTGTGTGAGTGGACGATGCAGTGACCCCAGTGGGTATAGTATGGCTAACACCATGACTAGTGCTAGCGTGACTGCCAAATGTAGTGGAAGGCTAAACTGTACTATAATTAGGCATACCAAAAGAGAGTGCGGTTGGGTTGATCGTAGGACCAGTGTCCTCATGTCACTCTGTAATCCTGTGTCTATAATTGCGTGGAAACGAAGGAACGAACGTGTCGTCCTGTTCTTCGTCCTCAGGTAAGATTGGCATCCCATAAAGATAATTATCTGGATTCGAAGGATCGAAGGGATCGTGTTCAAGTGGATTCGGCCAAATCGAACCAGGTTGAGTCTCAAGTGGATCACCTCCCCATGCCTCATGAGGAGTAGGGGAATCCGAAGTGCGTTCAACTCTATCTAATGGAGTCGAAGGTATTTCTTCAGTATCAGAATGTGCAGCAGTCATGACGTCTTAGATGTATGTCTCGTAAGAATTCGAAGACTCAGAGGGAGCCCGCCGACGTCCCCTAGCAACACGACGTGAAAGCTCAGTAGGTTCTAAACCAACCAACTGACAGGATCGACGGAGACTAGGAATCCGTGCCACGATATATCCGGAGAGAATATATAATCAAAATGTCCCCTAAAGGCCAACTATCGATCAAAAACAGTAAATCAAAAGCACACACCTAGAGAAACTGCAACCAAGAGCAGACAAACAGAGTGGCTAAATGAGCTCCCGACACTAGAGCCGGTATGTCTCACCTAGGAGAGGCTTTAGACTCCCAAACTATAGCCAGAGGTAACAGAATCAGTTATAACGGCCCCCAGACTTCACTGCATGCACAGGGTCAAGTCCCTATACAATGACAACTGTGTTGTCCGACCCTTATCTGACTTAGGACACAAACAACATAACCACTGCAAGTACCCTATGTGATACCTAGGTAAGGAAACTATGGTCACCGCAATATAACCAATGCTCAGGGGGACAATCGCAGGTGGGATCCATCATATGGGCAGGGTAGCTAAGCCTGAAGCACAAGAGGATGAACCTCCGGTACCCCTAGATACGAACAAACCCTGGAAATATCCCCAGCGGAGTCGCCATTTCTGTGTTGGAGAAAACTCACTATGGCTTGGGGTAGACCACAACAGACAGCTGACTACCAGAAATCAACTCAATTCTCAATTCTATGCTCTATAAATGACAATGCTAAGATAATGAAGAATATAACCAACCTCGATCCAAACGTTTGATGTAGATCCCCGTGGAGCTTTTCAATCCGTGCACTTGAATCTGCAAATTAGTCTTGACAACCAATATACAACAAGTACATATAATATATAAACAACATTAACATCATCAATAACAATGGCCCATGATATAACAAGTATATGCAACCCAATGTAAGATAAACAACATTTACAACACTAATGGACGAGAATATGAGTATTTCTATTAATAAACAAGAAGAAGTACAATGTGATACGACCTCTTGCCGACAACCAATTTGAACCAAGATTTGGATCAATCCACTTGTGCCTCCACCACTTCAATCCTCCATGAATGGAAAACTAAAACTATGGTAGGAGTTTGGAATGTGAACATAAAGGGTTCACAACTACAAGGATCAATGAGTGTAGACTCAAGATAGGGCAAAAATCCACTAGAGTTCTCTTGCTCTTCTTTCTCCTCCTGTCCATAAGCCATATGTGCTCAATATATAGTCCTCTCAAAGGTAAGTGAAAGGACACATCGAGGCATTTCTTGGGCAGATGGAGAGCCAAAGGTCACCCAATGACCACTTTTTGGGAGTAAAAAGTAATAAACTAGTGATTTTTACCATTTTACATGCTACCCGCGGGCTATAGTGATGTAACTCGCAAGTACGCTGGCTATAGTGATGTAGATAGCGTACAAGGGAAAAAATAGGGAAAATAGTGTCTGAAGGATATAAAATGGTTCTGAGTCAGTGGAATGGATCCTCTAGGCCAAAGAGTGCTGATTCTCACAAGGTGGAAGATTACGTTGTAACACCCGTGCTCTCACTCTGCAATACCAAGCCAACTAGGAATGTTCACATCAGAAGAATAGTCACGGTCTCCCTTCTCCCCTCTCCTCCATCTCCTTCCCCAAAACCCCCCAAAGACACTAACACAAAAGAAAACCCTGAAGGAAGAATCCCCTTCCCCTTCTCCATCCTCATATTTAATCTTTTCCCAGCTTCCCCAAGGGTAGACACATGTCAACATGCAATATTTTCCCATGCAAAATTCCATAAAAATAAGTAAATAGCTCATAATTATATATATTTATTATTTTCCTTTTTAACCCCTTATTTA
Source organism: Larix kaempferi (assembly GCA_027924585.1). Lineage (NCBI taxonomy): Eukaryota > Viridiplantae > Streptophyta > Pinopsida > Pinales > Pinaceae > Larix > Larix kaempferi. Next base: position 48,124,550 of record BSBM01000456.1, on the reverse strand, counting down.
ACCCAAAACATGATTTATTAAGTTTAATTGTGTCTAATCATATATATTTATTCTTATGAACCCCTTATGCTTGTAATATTATTATTATAACCTACAAAGTCTAATACTATTTTGGAGGGATAGGACCTACTTGTGTGGCCATCAAAAGTATGTCCCATGCCTTCACTATAATCTCGACATTCCCCCTAGAACTAATGCAATAAGTGACAGAGGGAATTACATACTCCCCCCCTTCAAGGGACTTCGTCCCGAAGTTATTGTTACAAGATTCCTAACTATAAAATTTTAAATTCCTCCCTTACAAACCCTATCCCATAATCATACCATCCGATCAACCTTCGAACACCCCCAATACTCTAGATGGTCCTGCTTGCCATGGCACGGGCCCTCTGCTGCAACTAGTATAAGGGTCACCTAGCATGGCGTGACAACATTAGGAATCAGAAGTCTCATCATAGATACGAAAAGTTGCAAGCATGCTCCTTGCTCTTTTATGACTTCTGGCATCATGAGAAGGCTTAAGGCCTTCCAGACTTCGCTAGGTTATATACCCCCAAGAACTCATCTGGAGGCACCAGGCATCTGGTATAGTACGTTAACCTACGCACACCAGGAATCTCGAAAGGTTGGCCACACTTCCTCCACAAATCCTAGTGGGAAATCAACCATAGGCATCGAAAGTCCTTCTCCATATACCTCCCCTTGTTGAGACACCTCAAGCCATGGAATTTCAGAAACTTTATAAAGGCAAGGAATTGTTGGCAAGGTATTACTGAATGAGTTGGTTTCCTAACCTATAACTCCCTTATGGTTATGGGTTCCCACGATATTGTGGCTTCTAGAATGACCCGACCTTGAAGGCCCCAGAGTGATATTCTTGTAACACTTGCCACTCACAATTAGTCAATCATTAATCATCATGAAGCAATTCCATATACATTACCACATTCCTTCATGATCATCTCACATGAGCAAGTCTAGTGCAATTATTGCATCAAATCATGTGATCACCATGAGTATTAATGAACTGCATGCTATCACATGCCATCATGAAAACATAACGTCACCAACATGACGATGACAGAATCACATGCTACTACATGCCATCATGAGAATAAACATCATTTCCATGAATATGAAGGAATTGCATGCTACTACATCCCATCATGAGAATATAACATCATGAGAACATTGAAATCTATTATCATCATCGTACTATTGTCATGAATAGAAGAGAGCAACACAAACTCATCATCAAAATAAAATGATCATTTTATCATATGCAACATAATATCGTCATGAATATATTAAGGACCATACACTATCTTACCCATTTTAGTTCCTTGCACAACAACATCATATGCCAACCATAATTGTAATCTCAGGAATACTAATGAATTATACCAAGCTATCATGTGAAAGAACATCATCACAACTATATGAACATGTGTCATCATAAGGTACATAAAACCACTTGTACACCATGGTATCATATCACCCTTGTAAGCAACAAAGAATCTCATGCTATATAGTTGTGATAATTGGTTTTTATTTACTTATTTATTTTGTTTTATTGATAGTAAAACATATATCTTTAGTACTGTGGATCTTATTACAAAAATTATATTTAAGTGTCGGTTCATGTTTAGTTATGACATCCCACATATATAAATAGATACTCAATGTATGTTCCTTAAAGTTTTGGTAGCTCTCTACATTTGCCAATGATGTGTACTTATGATTAGCTTAGTGAACATTTTCATATGATATTTACAATGATTGATGGGTTTTGCATTTCTTAGCTGAGTATGCCAAGCATATTACAAGCCAAACAACTCTAGATAGGATTTCATTTGATATAAAGAACACAATGAGCAGAAACTTGTTATTGAAGAAGATGGGAGAATCACTCTATTAAGATCAAACCCATTCAAAGGCTATCTCAACCCCATCTAAACACAAGCCTAAATATCTTAAGGGGGATAAAAATAAAAATACTCCCCATTCCAATGGGCAACTGGATATGAATCACAATCTTGTTATTCAACTAACTAAACATTCATTTGTTTATCTCTTCCACTTCACTACATTCTTGTTTACATATTCCCACTCACTTAAAGGAGTGGATTCAACTCGAACTATAACAATTTAATAAGAATTGTACGTGGACATATTTTCTCATAATTAGTTAGTGATAGATTTAACATAACCCAATAGTTCAATAATGCCTTTAGTTAGGTTAACAGAATAATTCAACAATGTTTTCTAACAGGTTAACGGAGTAATCTGGCAAGTGATGTCATTCGGTTAAGAAAGGTTGTATGAAAGGAATTGGAAATACAATCTCAAGTATCAATCTAATTTAAAATAGAAAGTATTCTTGAAATCTTACCACTATAAACGAGATTTATATTCTCTCATATTTTCTAGTTGATTTAATATACTTTACAACTTGGACCATCATTATCACGACATCGTAGATATTAAATAATTATTGCAATGCTATTCTTGGATTATTATTAGATTAAGCTTAAAGAGTAGCTTCTCCTTAATGATCAGGTGCTATGCTTCTTTTCCCCAAGGTCAAAAGGAATTGAAACGAATATCATCATTAAACAATGGGCACATAGTAACCGAATAACTCAAAATGGTCCCATGGATCTCAATATAAAAAAAATACTAAAATAGCTATGGAAAGCGAATTTAGAATGTTTAACTTAACTTATAAGTATTTAAGATGGCTATGTAATCTTTATAAACAAATAACCCTACACCCCACTCGCTTGTCCTTAGAAAAACCATGATTTGAACCATTACCCTACACCCCACTCGCTTGTCCTTAGAAAAGCCATGATTTGAACCATATAATGGGAATGTATAAAGTAGAGTCATTTAATCTAAACCAAATCCCAATTCCAACCCAATAAACCCACATGCCCACTATTCACACTTGTATACACATTTGATATATTATAGATGATATATTATCTGAATATAAAAGAATAGGTTTATGTTACTTTCCTTCGACTCCATACAAACATAGATAATGAAGTCCACTTACTAATCACAATCTATTTAAAATAGGTTAATAATTAAATATATGTGAATAATTGGTTAATAATTTGATATATGAAAATAAATATGACATGGATATAGGAGTCATGAGTTTCAAGTGAATTAAAATGAAACTAAGGTTTGGGAGTATATTTGACATAAGAAATAGTTTCAGGTTTGGGAGTATATTTGACATATCAGCTACGAGACATTCATTGTTCATAAATATGGAAACATTGCTTCATTCTAATTATCGCTTCATTTTGTTTGACTGGTGCATACCTGAGTATGGAAACATGGGTATCTTTGGAGCATTTAGGTTTGATATTAGTGGTTTTCTATGCAACAATAAGTGCATATGTCTTTCTCTTTATTCCTCTCATCAGTTCATGTATGCAAATCTTCTCGTTTTTCCCAAGGGAAACTTGTCTCTTTCTCGAGGTATATAACTAATTGTATTTCCTTATCCTTATCTTATTCATTTTTAAGGAATTATGGCTGTTCATTAAAGGTATTGTCTAAGTAACTATCCATTTCATCTTAGCAATCAACTTGGAGAATTATCCTTGAGTAATTATCGAAATAATTGGCATGAGCCAATCAATCTCTAAATGCTCTAATATTTCATTCTCAACTTGAAATTTATTCAATTGGTCTTTTCAGTTCAAATAAATTGATAAAAATAATAATACTCAAATACATAAATAAAATTTGAATTTTGAATCAATAAATGTTGTAACTGATAAAATATTTCAACATCGTATTTGGTGAAATTTGATAGTGCTTGCCTGGTGCATGTTAATTACAAAGCTGCAATGTAATATCCTAGTTTTTGACCCCATTACATTACAATGTAAATGATGTAATCTTGTTATATAATCGTGGTGAGGAGCTCAAGGCCAAGGCCCCCCATTGATTTATTGATGCATATGGTTTATGTGCTAGCCAGGCACAATGGAATTGCAATTATCATGTAAATATGCATTTTAATAAAATACCTACAACCAACTATGCAATGCAACAAGAGATGGGTGCATGATTTTACAAGGAATTGGGAGGGAAATATTCAAACCTTTGAGCCAATCAAGTCAAGCCAAGTGTCAATGAGAGAACCCATAAAACCCTCAACTACCCATGTTGACTTTTGTACCTAATGATTCATTTCTCCCAAGAGTTGGGTGAAGTAGTTAATGCCTTGGGGAATGGGAGGTATGGCTGTCCAAAATTCGAGTATGGGAAAGCCACCCTTCATGGAAAAACGTTTTTTGCTCCTTGGACAAAAAAAAGAGCCATGAATTGCTCCCCAAGCCATTACCCATCAACTAGTTTTGTCTCTCTCACGTTTTTGGAGCTGCCTGGGTGTTTTCCCTCCACGTTTTTCCTGTGTTTCCTTGTTTTTAGCTGGGAAGAGGGTGTCTTTGGTGTTGCAGAACTGTTGGGAAGAAGCATGGAATAAGGGAGCTCAAATTGGGGTTTCATGGGGGCCGTTTGGGCCATTTGAAATGCTCATAACTTGTGGGAGAAATCGGTTTAGCTCCCTGTGGTCAAATTCCCCTTTCCATAGTCCGTTTTGGTGTGCCACGATTTGGGAAAAACCCATGGCCTTTCCGTTTGTAAATCCCATTGTTGGAAATGTGTATCCATGCCCAGTTTTTGAGTTTGCTGTGTGTAAGAGTATGTTGGGGTATGGGTTATGGGTATCTATTGCTTTGGCTTGAGCTTGAGTGCAAGCATCCAAAAATGAAGAGGGTTCAGATCTAGACTGATAAACCTAGCTGTGGACTGGCTTGGCTTAGATGAAATGATTATTTGTCTATGTTTGAGCTTGAATGTCCCCTTTTCCTTGTAGAAATCATGCCCAGCTCTGGGGTGGTATCTGATTGCTGAAATAATATAGGCTGGGTAGAGACCTATGGTTGGGTGGAACGTTGCAGCGACATAGCTAGTTGCTTGGGACAATTGCACAATGAAGATGAGTATATTCTTATGTGTATTTAATTATGCAATGTTTTAATTTGATGATTATTTTGATATGCTGGATGAGCATGAAATGTGTGTGGATGATGTTTTATTTCCAGTGTGCATGTTTGTTGAATTGCATCTGCAAACATTTGTTCTAATTTGTCTGAATCTAATGAATGGGGCTGAGTTTATGTAAAAGCCTAGGAATTGGTATCATGTTCCCTTCCTTGCATTGGATAGATGGGAGAAGACGTGACACACAAACCAAAACCTAATTACAACTCTATTTCAATTAGACCTAAATTATTAAAGGAAATTATTTAGTTACTACATTATTAATGCATTCCAGGTACGTTGGATGGATGGATTGTATGCTTATTCCTATTTACAAAATGAACAATGGTGGGCTAGTAGAAAATAAATAAGAAATAATTAAAACAATTCATGTCTAGTCATAAAATAAAAAAAATTATGGAAAGTATTTTAAAAAAATCCATGTTGGCACATAAAATAAAATATACTGAAAATTAATTAAAAAATGGATGTTGATTTATAAAATAAAAATTGAAAACTTAAACCTGAATTTATCAATCAAGAGACATCAAATTTCTTGAGTTTAAATTAAAAAAAATACAGCTCAAGCAATTGGATCCCTCTGGGTGCTTGATAAATACGTGTTTAAGATGGATTTATGCTCATAGCTATATCATCTATAAATTTAATGGATGGCTCCAACAGATCTCTGACATGGTTACCATAGGAAATGAATAAGTTACCTACTTGCCCAGCCATAGACCGAGACCGTACTTACCCATGATATTTATTGAGAAAAGACAAGCTAGCTGGATAAATAGTTCTTGAAGGAATTGTTGATATTTCCAAAGTAGTTGTAGAAGAAAATAAACTTTGAGAACCCCACTCTTTTTATTGCATTAATTTGCATGTAAGATAACAACCCATAATTTTTCTTTCACATTGTGGCGTAGAGACCCGAGAAGAATAAGCATATATATCAAGGTAGTATCGTTTCATCATATTTCTTCCACCACCCATCTAATCAATACCTACTATTCTCAACATTGATTACTTAGCAAATATGAACACAACCCCTATTCAGAAATGCGTAAAGAAGTTAAATAATATGCTGTATAAATCCTTTGCAATCTGGTTTCAGAAATGCGTAAAAGTTAAACGATATGCAGATAAATTCAAAGCTGCTCTTTGAGTATTTTAAAGCTGGCGAACAATATTCAGTCTGCTACAGGTCATTCAATGTAGTTGCAATAGGATTTTTGACAGTTGAATTTCAAGCAGCTTGAGATCCAACTGTCAAAAGGCCTGCTGCAGTTGCATTAAATGGTCTGTAGCAGCAGAATGAATATTGTTTAGTCTTAAGGATAGCCACATAGTAGAAATACATAAATAAATGCTTATAGTACTAATAAATGCAGCAGTTAAGCCCAACAAATGAATTTAATCTAACAAAAGAGAAGTAATGAATAAGCCAATCACGAGGAGTAAGATTGCTTAGCTGATTCGCTAATAAAGAAAAGTTAGGGTTTAAGTGTTAATAATGAGTAGCTCTGAGGTTGTTAGAGATCTAAATTTTATTTATTACTCCCCATACTTATGTTTCTGCTCTGTTTCATCCTAATAGGAGCTAGGTTGATCAAAACAGTTCCATGATTTAAAGCTTACGTATCTAGCCCTTGGGATCCCTAATGAGGCTTTCAACTTAACTATTGGCCAATGGGGTTCCATAGATATTAACACAACAATTCTGGGCACCCAAAGGAGGATGCTTTAGTTGGGAGGGAGTTACAAATGAATCTCTTCACCTAAAGGACTGCATAAATATATTGGTAGAATGTGAACACTAGGGAACTTGGAATGTAAAATCGACCCAGTTATGGAAAAATGTTAACTATATATGTGAACATCTCTACGAACTGATTTTCTTTTCTTTTTTATATATGATAAAATCTTATATGTGAACATCTCTATGAACTGATTTTCTCTTCTTTTTATATATATGATAAAATCTTATATGTAAATGATCATTGTTCCAACTTCAGGACTATATAGATATCTTTCATGCACTTTTAAAAGATAAAATAATAATATCTATTAAAACGGTTGGTGAAGATTTCCGATTATTTAGAATCTTGCAACAACTTACTAGTATTATGAAAATAAAAATTATTTAGTCCCCTTAACCTAAACCATTCACGAAAAATTTGAAACCATGATTTATAGTTCATTATGTACAATCTAGGTGTTCTTCAATTTCATTTTGAAGATGAAAATTTTCATTATATTCCTTACTCAAATCAAGGTAAGTTTAATTTATGTTTAATTAAATATGGATAGGTTAATTATATGGTATTCCTATTGTGCTCGAGATATGTAAGGAGAATTGTTGGTTAATGCAGATAAAAGAGCCACCAGAGGTCAATCGCTCTCTATGCTCAACAATCCAGACAATAATTAATTTAACCTAGCCACCACAGGGAACACGTCCTCAATTCTCAGCAACAAAACAGACAATTGATTTAAAATGTCCACCATAGGGGAAATTAGCAAATGAAATGCCTGAATTCTCATTTTAAACAATTAAAAGCATGCACAACACCTCACTCAGATATAAGTAATTAATAGGCAATGCAACCAGCAAGAGAGGGAAAGCGCACATTGGTCAAAAGTGAAAAATGTCAACAGTAAAAAGGGAATATAACTCGAGGTGCATGCCTTTAAGTTCAGAATGTGTTCAACAATCATTCAAAAACACATTACTTTAAATTTCTACATGCCTACCCACTAACAACATCAGGGTCAAAATGAGTAAATCTAAGGATAAATTTTTGAAATCTCATCTAAACACACAAAATGTTTGATAATTATACTTAAATATATATATTTTTTTGAAACATTATTCTATTGAAACCTAGGTCCTAGTGTTAGATTCGTCTTGCTCATACCAGAATGTAACACCAAGGACAAGGAAAATGGTAAAGATCACAAACTAGAAGAAGTTGCATTAACATATACCTAATTTATTCCTAGATGAAATACAAATACTCTCAAACGAACCAGCACACTAACTTACAATCACACATTTGTAGCGAGCAATCAGGCGCCGCTTCTTCGGAAACTATATGTGGGGAAAGTGCTCTCCTCCCAACCAACCCCTCTAGAGCTCTCACTTGGAAATACCAAGCCGGACAACAATGTTCACATCAAAGAATAGTGAGAGACTCCCTTCTCCCCTCTCCTCCATCTCCTTCTCCCAAAACCCCAAAGACCCTAACACAAAAGAAATCCCGGAAGGAAGAAGCCCCTTCCCCTTCCCCTTCTCCATCCTCATATTTAAGCTTTTCCCAGCTTCCCCAAGGATGGACACATGTCCACATGCAGTTTTTCCCATGCAAAATTCCATAAAAATAAGTAAATAGCTCATAATTATATATATTTATTATTTTCCTTTTTAACCCCAAAGCATGATTTATTAAGTTTAATTTTGTCTTAATCATATATATTTATTCTTATGAATCCCTTACTCTTGTAATCTTATTATTATAATATACAAAGTCTAATGCTATTGTGGAGGGATAGGATCTACTCGTGTGGCCATGACAAGTATGGCCCATGCCTTCACTAAAACCCTGACATGCCCCCTATAACTAATGCAATAAGTGACGAAGGGCATTGCAATTGAAGGCCAAGAACATGATTGATTTGAAGAGGACTATACTATCATGTATGTAGTTGATTAAAGATAGCAAGTAGGTGGGTTCCTATGCAATATTTGCTGAGTTGGTGCTCAGCTAAGGGGATTGGTGTCTCCATCAAGTTGGTGCTTGCAAAAAATTTAATAGTGGGTTGGTTCTCTGCTCAGGGGGTTGGTTCCTCCTTCAAGATGGTGCTTGTAAATTAGAGGGTTGGTGCCTCCTTCAAGTTGGTGCTTGTAAATAAGGAATTGGAATCCCTCACATGTTGAATCCTGTAAAGAATGTAATTGGGCCCTCGCACGAAGTTGAGGGACCTTTTAGATGCAATGGGTAAATGCGAAACGTGCAAGAATTGTGTAAATCAATAACCCTCACGCGTTATGTAAAACTAGGAATGGCAGGCTCCGAACCTGCCATGTCATTTAACATGTAGGATGGGATTACAAAACGTGCGCGCGTTATGGCAATACATAACATGCGCGTGTTTTGGTTAATATAAAAAAAAAACATGTGGAACGAACCATAGAATGACGACCGTGGCTCGGATTGACAAACCGTCAACTTCGTTGGATTCAAGCTGACATCGGGATAGTGATAGGAGTGCCCCTCTCCATCGGTCCCATGGCCAGCCAGTTGGTCGAGCCTGCTTGCACATCATCGATATATCAGTCCAAAATTGATGTGATTTTAAAGAGGGGATCATGAGCGTATTTGAACTAGGAAGAGGTAAAATGAGCTAGGTTGAGGGCAATAAATGCTGTATTTGTATGATGTTGCAAGGATTTTGTAATGTGACAAGGTTTTTCTCTATGCTCCAAACATGGAAGCCATTAACTAATTAATGCTGACGTTAAATGTAGGGTAAGCATCCCTATAATGCCATAAAGGAAAGAGTTCATCATTTAAAGCATCAACGTACCGGATGTTCAGCCATCGTCCAAGTGGCTTGCGTATGCATCTAAAGTTTAATTTTAATCATTCATGTCACGTCCAATTGAATTTTAATGGGTCCAATTAAATTTTAATTGGTCGATCCGATCCACAGTCGTCATTCTATGGCTCATTCTATACCCCTACGTCCTGAGAAGGTTGAAGTTGTAAAGCAACCACTCTCTAGTATTCATCCTGAAGCTCTTTTGTTTATGTCTAAGATAAAGAAGCTCTCAGTTCGTGAGCTGGAACATATCGATCTTAACAGGATTTATACAATCTTTGTTTTACGAGAAACTGACCTTAGAACTTCTCATAGTAATGACAATGAATCCTTCATTTTGCATTTGTTAGTAGAATAAGATCAATTTTCGACAAAGCAATGTAGTTATTACATGTGGAGGCAGTGGTTTCCCGTGGAAAACGAGTGTAGGGTTGAGCAGAGGAAAGATGTTGGGAAATGGGCTATTACATTAGCTTTTCCGATGGGTGAGCGGCTTACAAAAGGAAATATGGCGGTTGTAGGTATCTATGCTTTTCTTTCGACGGAAATTGTAACAGGATTTCCATTTATAATACATGCATATTTTTTATTGGTTTCGTCAAGAGAAAGTATCATTTTCAATAACAAGTGGAACCAAGGAATCCTTCATTGTGTTCTATTAGCCTTTTGTTCAGCATTTCTTGCTCTGATAAGTGGTAATTCACCTCTATCATCGAAACATTTATGTAAACCAACAGAAGCTCGAACAATACTCCATGCTTTTAAACGCATTCTGGAGAAAGCAAGAGGACAAGTTCATCAAAGCGACTTCATTCATCTATATTCTTGTAATGTACACATAGTCCATCCTTATCTTGATAAACAAGAGTTTTATAATAGCTTGAATTATTTGGGCGTGGTTATCTCCCTATATTCGGTTGTCTGATTGGTTGACAAGCTTTCCTGAAAATCTGTGTGTTGAACTTCTTTGTTTTATTGCTGAAAATTGGAAGGGATTTCCAAGTCACCTGCAAAACACTCCTTTGTTGAGTGGTTGAATCAGTATCCTAAAATTACAGACCTTTCTATATCAAAGTTTGTTGAGCGGCTCCTAGATGTAGTATCAGACTCAACAGACAGTAAACATGTTATCACCACTGCATAGTGGCCTGGTCTCTCATGAATCGGAGTTATGCATTGTCCATTCATCAAACTCCTTCTTCATCCGATCAGCGACCACTACCAGTTAAGAAACTCCTTCATGCTTGTTCTGCGCTTGCTTGTTTCTTCAAATTAACAACTCTACGAATTGGGAGACTTGCTTTGTTGATCAAATCATTTATAATTGCTCTATTTAAACCATTGTTTCTTAACTACAGCTCATGCAACTGTTTGGTGGTTGGGCATTGAGTCCACTTGAGTCCAAGAGAAGGTTGGTGAAGAAGAAGGCTTCCTGGAGGGGTTGCTGCATTTGCATTTACACTCAGACATCCTTCGATCGGTAAGTGTCCATAAATGCAATTTGAGCCTTAGTTTGGTGCCGCTAGTTTTATTGGTACAACCAATCGTTTTGAAACTTTGCCATCTTTTCTGGAATGCTTATGCCCATAAATTTATTTGAAATATTTGTATGATATTTACCTAGATTGCAATAGCACTGCTTACCACTATAGAAACCATATTATCTAAAGTTTGATCTTAGTTGTAGCGAATTGACTGTTTGAATTAGTTGTTGTCTATGGCTATGATATTTAGATAATACGTGTCTATTGAAACGAGTCATTAAGCCATTTCGAAGAATGTTCCTATTAACTTGTTTGCTTCATCATTTTGTTTGTGTAAAATATCTGGTAAACATAAAAATAGGGAAGGCAGGGGGAGAAAACGTAGAACGTGGGAGGATAAAAGCATTTTCCTAATATTTTTGCACATACATAACACGGGAGGATAAACGCATTTTGCTAATATTTTTGCACAGACATAAGACACTAGCGTTGTGTAAACCCATAACGCGCTAGCGTTATTCACATCCAAAATGCGCGCGTGTTTCTAGAAAATAAAAAAAACTAGGTATTTAATATGTTTGGTGCACGGCTCAATAACACCTGGTTGCACAAAACATGCACGCATTTCTGTATTCATAAATGCGCTAGCATTATTGAAATAATAAAAAAAAATTATTCAATAGTTTATTTAATAGTTTCTATGGGTTAGGAGGTTAAATAAGGATTTAGTGTTAGGGGTTTAGGGATTAGAGATGGGAGGTATTTAGGTAGGGGTAAGGGGCTAGGAGGGGGGGTTAGTTAGGGGTAACGGGCTGGGAGGGGGGTTAGTGAGGGGGAGAGAGAGAGAGAGAGAGACTGAGAGAGGGGGTTAGTAATGGTTGGGGGGGGAGAAGGAGGGAGAGAGAAAGCGAGAGAGGAGAGGGTGTTGGTTTTAGGGACTGCGAAAAAGAGATGGAAGGCGTGGTTAGAGGTAGGTGGAGGTGTAGGGAAGAGAGAGAGACTAAGAGAGATTGGGTTAGTAAGGGATACGGAGAGGAGGGGAGAGAAATAGAGAGGAGGGGGTTTTGGCTAGGGGGAGTAGCAGATGATAAAGATGACGATGATGAAGATGAAGACGATGATGAGGATGATGATGATGATGATGATTGATGATGATGATGATGATGATCAATACCCAATCATGATGAAGATGGTGATGAGGATGATGATGGTCATGATAAAGAAGAGAATGGCGATGATGATGATGATGATGACGGTGATGATGGTGATCATAAAGAAGAGGATGATGATGATGATGATTATTATTATTATCAATCATCAATCATGATGAAGATGGTGGCGAGGATGATGATGATGATGGAGATGACGACGACGATGACGATGACAATGACGACGATGATGATGATGAAGATGATGATGAAGATGAAGTTGGTGAAGATGAAGTTGGTGATGAGGATGATGATGATGATGATGCTGCTGCTGATGATGATGATGATGAATATGACGACGAGGATGATGAGGATGATGTTGATGTTGATGAAGATGATGATGATGATGATGATGATGATGATGATGATGATGATGATGACGACGACGATGATGATGTTGAAGACGGTGATGAGGATGATGATGATGATGATGATGAAGATGGAGATGACGACGATGATGAGGATGATGATGATGATGATGAAGACAGAGATGACGACAATGATGATGATAATGATGATGGTGGTGGTGATGATAAAGAAGAGGAGGATGATGATGACGACGACGATGATGATCAATCATCAATCATGATGAAGATGAAGATGGCGATGAGGATGATGATGAAGATATGATGAATATGACGACGACGACGACGACGACGACGATGATGATCATAAAGAAGAGGATGATGATGATGATCAATCATCAATCATGATGAAGATGGTGGTGAGGATGATGATGATGATGATGGAGATGACGACGATGATGAGGATGATGATGATGATGATGATGAAGATGATGATGGAGATGACGATGACAACGACGATGAGGATGATGATGATGATGATGATGATGACGACGATGATGATGGTGATGATAGAGAAGAGGATGGTGATGATGAAGATGATAATGAATATGATGATGAGGATGATGAATATGATGGTGATGATGGTGACGAGGATGATGATGGTGATGATAAAGAAGAGGATGGCGATGATGATGATCAATCATCAATCATGTTGAAGATAAATATGGTGATGAGGATGATGATGATGATGATGATGAAGATGATGATGAATATGACGATGAGGATGAAGAGGATGATGATGATGGTGATGATGAAGAAGAGGATGATGATGTTGCTGTTGTTGATGATGACGACGACGACGATGATGATGATGATGATGATGAATCAATCATGATGTAGATGGCAATGAGGATGATGATGGTTATGATAAAGAAGAGAATGGTGATGATGATGATCAATCATCAATCATGATGAAGATGAAGTTGGTGATGAGGATGATGATGATGATGAATATGACGATGAGGATGATGAGGATGCTGATGAAGATGATGATGATGATGACGACGATGATGATGTTGAATATGGTGATGAGGATGATGATGATGATGATGATGAAGATGGAGATGACGACGACGATGAGGATGATGATGATGATGATGAAGATGGAGATGACGACGACGATGTCGACGACGATGATGATGATGGTGATCATAAAGAAGATGATGATGATGATGATGATGGCCGATCATCAATCATGAGGCAGATGGTGGTGAGGATGATGATGAGGATGAAGATGATGATGGAGATGACAACGATGATGGAGATGATGAGGACGATGATGACCATCATAATCATCATCATCATCATGTAGTGGTAGGGGAAGGGGGATTACGAGAGAGAGAGAGAGGTGTAGAAGCAAGGAAGAGAGAGTGAGAGAGGGGGGTTTGGTTAGGGGTAAGGGGTTAGGACAGGGGTTAGCGAGGGGGAGAGAGAGAGAGAGAGAGACTGAGAGGGCGTTAGTAATGGTTGGGGGGGGCGAGGAGGGAGAGAGAGAGCGAGAGAGGAGAGGGTGTTGGTTGTAGGGACCGCGAAAGAGAGATGGAAGGTGTGGTTAGAGGTAGGTGGAGGTGTAGGGAAGAGAGAGAGACTAAGAGAGCTCAGGTTAGTAAGGGCTAGGGAGAGGAGGGGGTTTTGGGCTAGGGGGAGTAATAGGGAGATAGAAAGAGTAAGATGGTTAGTGATGGGGGAGAGGTTAGGGAGAGGGAGAGGGGGTTTACAGAGAGAGAGAGAGAGAGAGAGAGAGAGAGAGAGAGAGGTGTAAAACCATAGAAGAGAGAGTACGTCATCATCATCGTCATCGTCATCTCCATCTTCATCATCATCATCATCATCCTCATCGTTGTCATCATCTCCATCTTCATCATCATCATCATCCTCATCGTCATCTTCATCATCTTCATCATCATCGTTGTGGTCGTCATCACCATCATCTTCATCGTCATCATCACCATCATCTGCGTCATCATCATCATCATCTGCATCATCCTCATCATCGTAATCATCTTCATCATCATCTGCGTCATCATCATCGTCATATTCATCATCATCTGTGTCATCATCATCATCATCATCATCATCATCATCATCATCATCATCATCTTCATCATGATATTCATCATCATCATCATCACCATCATCATCTTCATCATCTTCATCACCGTCATCATCTTCATTTTCATCACCATCATCATCTTCATCTTCATCATCCTCATTATCGTTATCTTTATCTCACCCAATCTAACACTTCAAAACATAAATTTGTGAAGATTATAACGCGCGCGTGTTATGTACACACATAACGCACGCGCGTTGCTTATAACATTGAGCGCCAAAACACTAAAATTTGAATTTAAATATAACGCGCACTCTTTTTTTGAATTTAAACATAACGCGTGCGCGTTCCTTAGCACCTAATCACCCGCTCCTCCCATGCCCACGTGTTAGCCACTGTCCTATGTGGCTGGTTCGGACTTACCAAACCTGTGCTAAGGAATTTTTAGACCATAGCTAATTTGACATTTTCAGTATTTTTCTGAGTATGCCTGTTTTCCACCGCTCTTTACAACATCACACACCTGACCATTAGTGACGAAATTTTAGGGATAGATAGAATTTTTTATGTAGATTTCAAATATGTAATTTTTTAAAAAAACTATTGAGATTTTCTATTTATTTCCTAATTTTCTTGTGTCATCACTCCGTTGGTCAAAAAACATACTGTTAGTGTTTATTCCGTAACTTTTTCATTTCACAACCATTTTTAAAAAATCCTGTATGCTGCACTAGAGGACACCGACCTGTACATGCTGTAAAAAATCCAAGTCAAAATAACTACATTAAGACCTTCAAAGGGTGCACCCACATTTGACGTACCGTTCTCGAGGTTTGCCCACTTACATAATTAAAAAAATAAAATTAAACATTTAATTTTGGAAAAATAGCGCTGCACTAGTGCTACGGGTTCTATACATGTATACCAGATTTTGTAGCCCGAAACCGTCATTTAGGCAGTGAAAGGCTGCACCCACAAAAACATATACCTTATCATTTGCCAAAAAAATAAAAAGTGACTATTAGAAAAAATGAAATTTGACATAGTTATGTAAATTTTCAATACTTAAAAGTTATATATTCGGAAACATGACTCAATTTCCTACATTTCATCTTTTTTACTCGATGTAAGATATCTTGTGTAAGCATCTCAAAAAAACCAAGTAAGTTGAGGGATGCCTGATTTTTCAGCTTTCTATTGCATCTAACGCGCCAAAAGTGACCCTCATTAGCTTGCACATGCCCAATTCTAGTTTGATATAAGAAAATATTTCTACGGTTTTCTCCCTTATTGGGTTTCCACTTAAAATATCTATGTACTTTGTCTTGATATTAATTTTTGCTGATATGATTGAGTATGTGATAAGTGTTTAAAGTTGAAGGAGTAAAAATTGACAAAAAATTTCAATATTGATTCATCCCCCCCTCTTACTATTGGTATATATTCCAACATATGTGAACTCATTAGCAGAATCTCTTATCCTATTCATGAAACACATAGTAAACAATGGTTCATTCAAGGTCTAATTGTCCTTGACTAGAGCACCACATATGCAACAAAAGTGGACCATGAAATGGGAAGCCTTGGCCCAAGTTATGAAGATTGAAGTTGTGAATGGGTATCCTAGAATAATCGAGTGCACGCATTCCAACCATATCCTCGACTAGTGCAACTCTTGAACTTGCTTAATTCCAATCCCAAATTGTTATCCTTAATGGAATATATCTAATATATGAACTTACGAAAGGCGGGGAGAGAACAAGTTTGGTGTATAGTATGTAAAATGGAGAGACATAATACTAATGATAGCCCCGTGTTGAGGAATGAGGTTGCAGTTTCCAACCAAACCCCACTACCCACTATGTTTATGAAAAATATGGCCAATGAATATTGTGAAATCTATAGAGTCTATGGACATCTCCCATAACTTGTGTCAATGTCACAAAAGTATGCACTACCCATATAGTAGTTCCATGTGACTTCTATAGAAAAATTACCCACAATACAAAATATTTCATCTTTTACAAACACTTGTAGAATGATTTGAGGGAAGTTCCTTTTGAATGGAAGAAGCAAGTGATGGCCCCACTAAAGGAGGAGGTCAAGGAGGATATGGTGAAGGCTATAAGTAAGGATACAAAGGAGGCTATCAAGGAGGATGAGGTGGTAGACAAAAAATGCCTTATAAGGTGTTATAATTGTGATGAGGTAGGCCATATCTCTTAGAGTTTTCCACAACCAAGGAGTGTTTAATGTGGCCACTGTAGGTGCACAAGTCATGTAATTAAATATTGTCTAGACCTAGATTGGAAAAATGGGAAATAAGGATACAACAGTGCAATGTGAACTTCGTAAACTCTAAGTTAAAAAATATCATAAAAATGGGGATCCAAGGATAAATGTAATAACTTGATGTGGGTGGTGATGGTGACAACAAGGATCCTTTCCATATAAGAAAAGTTTCGCTTGGAAATATTAGTTTTGATGAGGCCAAATAGAAAGCCTGAAGCTTTGGAAATAATGTAGGAAGTTGTTGTTGTAGTAAGAAATGGTACAAATAAAAACACCACTTCCTAGAATACTACCAACTATCTGTGATCCAAGAGGAGAATGCAAGGAATGAAACCTAGAACCACTAAAGAATCATGCTCTTTAGAGGTAATTCAAGACCTATTTTTTCATCCTTTTTTTTGTTTTCTAGTTTGTCTGTGACTTGTGGGACTAGCCTATGGTCTAAGAAACCGCGATCTAGGTGAATCTAAGTCGTAAAAATCACTCAGGGATTGCACTTGGCTTGGGCCACACCAAACCTTAGCAATTATAGATTTTAAGTGTCTCCTCCTAGATACCTTATCGGGTTCGAACTCTAATCTCCATGCAAAACGAGGCCCACCAAGACCAAGTGTGCTAGTAGGATTTCAAAACCTAATTTTCCCTCTTATTAAGGATTTGGATAATGAAAAATTATTAAATATGTTGTGATATCCCTTCAATCATGTCATTAAGGAGGATAAGAGGAACTTATGCATGCCCCTCTACCTAAGAGACATTTTTGATAGGTTATAAAGAAGAAGAAACCAAGAACCAATCAAGATTTTAGAATGGATGCCCAAATTCATGGGTCTGAAATTTGAGATGTCATGTTCGACATTGGGTTCGATGTGAACATCCTTCCTACGAAGTCACAAGAGATGATGGGAAGTCCATGCCTAGTGCACTCCCCATCTAGTTGTGGCTTGCAAATTAGTATATGATTTATATATCCAATCAACTGTCTTGAGAACCTTGAGGTTGATCTTCAATTCATGAAGACATTTATATACTTTGAATTCATTGAAATAATAGATGAGAAATACACCTACATTTCAATCTTGGGATTTGAATGGGCCAATGGCATTGAATCTATCATCAATTTGAAGAGGGGGGGGGGGGATTTCCTTTGAAGTAGGAGGGATAAGAGTAATTAAATCTATTGATCCCACTAAGGGACCCTCATACACATAGAAAATGGATCACGTTATGGATGTTGCGGTGATTGGTTAGTTATACAACTGGTATGTGGGATGATTATGTTAATACCATGGATGATGGATCTATGAGTTGGCACGACATTTTCTCCTACAACTCAATTAGTCATGAGGTGTTCTAGGATTGGTAGGAGTAGAACCATGAGATTTCATCTTGACATTTTGTTAGGATGTGAGATCAATATCTAGATCTTTGACATTTTTCCTCTATGGTGGTACACGACTATTCTATGTCATGATTTGTAATTTCTAGGGATGCACTTTGGGGGTGGGGTGGGGGGTAAGGGGAGGGGAGGTGGGGTCACAAGGAATCCTAATATCCCCCTCTCCCCCCATCTGGGGGTGCACGGGAAATTTTTTCTAGACCCCTCTAGTGTATTTTGATTCCTTCTGGAAAACCCATATGTGTTATATAAAGGGGGTTTAACCACTAGCATGGTATCATAAGAGAAGAAAGCATCGCAAGTTTTTCCTGAGTAATAATAAAATATCAAAGATTCCATTTCCCTTTTCCTTTGCTTCTGCACAACAAGGTATCCACATAATATCGTGTTCTATGGTTATTGTTGTTTGCTTTTGTTTTTTTTATATTTTTTCTAACATCTGGTATTAGAGCCTAGAAAACTTGCAAGAATATGGTTTTTTATGAGTGGGAATCGCAACAATGATAGGAGGTTTAAACAAGTTTGAGATTGAAGTTTAATGTAAATAATTTCTCCCTATGGAATATGAAGGTGGAGGATTTTTTGGTTTAAAATGAACAAGCCCTAGCCTTGAAATTGTTGAAAAAAAGCTGAGTGGCATGATAAACCAATAGTGGATAAAGTTGGACAAGAAGATAATTTCTACAATTCATCTTTGCCTAGCAAACTCAGTCTTGTTAAATTTTTCTAAAGTAAAACCCATAGAATCCATTTGGGAGAACTTGGAAAACTCTAAGAGACTAAATCAACAACAAATAAGGTTTTCCTAGAAAATAACTTCATCATCTAAGGATGAAGGAAGACTCAATTATGGCAAATCATCTGAACAAGTTTTATAACCTAATCAACAAACTAGTCTCGCTCGATGTAAAGGTGGAGGATGGGGATATAGAAATCATTTTAATTTTTTTCCTCCTAGATACCTGGGATAATATGGTGGTGACCATCACCAACTAATAATTAGGAACTCTGAAATTTGATGATGTGCCAACAAATTCATTGTTGGGAGAAGAGTTGAGGTGAAAATCATATTTGGAGCCCTCTATAGTGAAGAGCTATTTATGAGAAGCTGATCTAGTAAAAGGGGTCAACAAGGTAGATCATAGACCAGATCTAAGTCCAAAGGATGTAAGCTGAAAGGGAAGTGATGAAATTGTGGGAATCCAGGGCACTTGAGGAAGGATTGTTGGCATCTGAAGAAGGAAAAGAAGGATGAAAATCCATATCAACCATCAATTGAGGCTAGCATAAGAGATTTAGAAGAAATGAAAACATATAAGGCTTTGTATAATAGTAACAATAAATTTCTTTCATATCCTTGGGTTTTGGACTCAGGTGCATCTTTTTGCATGTCTCCACATAGAGATTGGTTTGTCAGATATCATACCTATAGTGGAGGGATGGTATACTTGGGTGATGAGAATCCTCTATAAATTGTGGGAAGAGAGGATATTAAGATCAAGCTGGACATTGGGATATAAAGGAAGCTATGTGATGTAAGAAATGTACTGGATCTACGAAACACTTTTCTCTCAATCAAGATAATGAATAAACTAGGGTATTCTACTACCTTTGGTGATAATTGTTGCAAGATTACCAAAGGATACCTAGTGGTAGTGAGAGGAGAATCTTATAGGACCTTGTATCATTTATGCGGTGATATAGTGACAAATCATGTAGGAGTAGACGAATTAGGGAATGTTCTAGATGTAGTGATTCTTTGGCATCAAGGACTTGGACATATGAGTGAAAAAGGTTTAAAAATTATGCATGATTGAGGTATGCTTTCTGGAATTAAGTCTTGTAATTTAGACTTGTGTGAGCATTGTATTTTTTTTAATTAAAAGAGAAGACGATTTACTACAAGCTCTATTCAAAGTTTAGATCTTTTGAAACTTATTCATTATGATATATTTGGACTAGTCTGCACTCTATTTATAAATGGTGCCAGATACATTTTAACTTTTATAGATGTTTATTCTAGAAGAGTGTGGGTGTATTTTTCGAAAAATAGGTTGGAAGCCTATTAGAAATTTAAGGAGTTCAAGGCACGAGGAGAGAAAATTTTGGGCAAGTTTTTTTTATGTTCGATATTGGATAATGGAGGAGAGTATTTCTCCAAGGAATTTGATAAATTTTGTATGCAGGAAGGAATTAAGCACCAGAAGAATGTTCCATATACTCCACAACAAAATGTTGTGGTTGAGTGGTTGAATCACACAATCATGGAATGTATAAGAAGCATGTTCAATATATCTAGGTTGGATAATGGATTATGAGTAGAGGTTTTTAATAGAACTGCTTATCTTATAAACATATCACCTACAACTATGATGGATGGACAAATTCTAGAGGAGTTCTGGTATGGTAAGCTAGTTGATTATTCTCATTTGTGTATCTTTGGTTGTGATGCATTTTCCCATGTTCCTAAAGAAAAGAGGCCCAAGCTTGACCCAAAGTCAAGGAAATGTGTTTTTTCTTGGTTACGATAATATAGTAAAGGGGCATCGACTATGGGATCCTACTGAACACACAATAATTGTTATCCGAGATGCTATTTTTAATGAAAAATCCATTCAAAGGAAGAAGGTACAACATACACCTAATATTGTACCTCTTGAAGTAAAAATGAGTGAAAATGAAAATAAATATTATAATTACCACGAAGAACAACAAGTTTAGCATCCACAATTTAGAATATCTACACATCCCAAGAGATGTTCAGAAAGGTATTCTCCTAATTTTCACTCTTCTTTTGACTTGCTAACTAATGATGGTGAACCTAGTTAATTCTAAGAAGCTATAGAATCCGAGAATGCAGATAAATGGAGGAAATCCAGGAACAAAGAAATGAAAGCACTACACAAAAATGAAACATGGGAAATCATGGATATTCCATCGGGAAGAAAGATTGTTGGAAACAAGTGGGTGTATAAAGTGAATAAGAACAATGATGGGTTGTTGGAACAATATAAAGCTTGTTTGGTGGAAAAATAATATGTCTAGAAGTTATGTATAAATATTAATGAAATGATTCTCTCCACTTGTGAAGCTTACTATAGTAAGAGTTTTACTTGCACTTGTAGCAACACAAGATTTAGAGTTGGTGCAACTTAATGTAAAAAATGACTTCCTACATGGTGATATCAAGGAATAAATTTATATTGGTCAACCTGAGGGATATAAAGAAAGAGGCAAAGATCATTTGGTTTGTAGACTCAAGAAAATCTCTGTAGAGCCAAGGTTTCACTAGAAGTGAAGGTGACCATTATGCATATTATAAGAGGTTTGATGGTGGCGGTTTTTTTTATATTGCTATTGTATGTGGATGATATACCAGTTGCACACCCCAACATGAAGAAAATCATTGATCTTAAGACTCAGTTGGATAGGAAAATTCAAATGAAGGATTTATGTGCAGTAAATCAAATTCTAGGGATGAAGATGCACAAGGTTAGAACATGTTAGAAGATCTAGTTAAGTCAAAATTCATATATAGAAAATATTTTGCAATGCTTCGATATGTAGAATGAAAAACCAACTAGCACTCCACTTCCTTCACACTTCAAGTTGTCTTCCAAACAGTGTTCTAGCATAGACGCATAGAAGACTAGCATTTCTCATGTTCCGTATTCATCAGTAGTAGGGATTTGTTAGGAGATGAAACCAACACCCAAAACTCCAATATTCTTGCTATAGAGTTCTTGTCTAGGGAACATGTGATTTGTATGCTCTCGGTGAATGGGTCCCCCGCCTCAGTGATTTGGGGGAAAATCCCTTGAGTTGAAAAATTCTAGACACTTTTAGTGTATTTCAATTCCTTCTAAAAATCTTATATGTATTGTATACAAAAGGGGAGTAACCCCTGACATTGTAATATAAGAGAAAGAGAGAAGAAAACATTGTAAGTTTTTTGGTGAGTGATAATAAAAGATCGAAGCTACCACTATTTTGTGGTTTTACCTATGCATAGCAGGGTTTACACATAAATCTCGTGTTCTATTGTTATTATTGTTTGCTTATGTTTTTAAAATTTTCTAACATTTGGTATCAAAGTCTGAAAAACTCGTAGGAATAACGTTTTCTATGAATGGGCTATAATGATGACATGAGGTTTAACCTCCGAGATTGAGAAGTTTGATGGAAAGAATTTATCCCTATGGAAGATGAAGGTGGAGGATTTGTTGGTTCAGAATGACCAATCCTTAGCATTGAAAGGGTTTGCAAAAAAACCAATCGTCATGACAGATGAGGACTGGATAAAACTGAAAAAAAAGGTGATTTACACAAATTTTCTTTGTTGAGCAAACTCTGTCTTGTTCGATGTCGCTGAATAAAATACCACGAAATCCATTTGGGAGAAACTTGGGAAGTTGTATGAAACTGAATCAACAACAAATAAGGTTTTCTTGAAAAAACAACTTTATCATTTGAGGATAGAGGAGGGTTCAACTGTGGCAGATCATCTAAATGAGTTTAATACCCTAATCAACAATTTTTTCTCCATTAGTGTAAAGGTGGAGGATGAGGACATATCAATCATTTTACTTTGTTCCTTCTTGGATACTTAGGATCATATGGTGGTGACCATCGCCCATTCATCATCAGGAACTCTGAAATTTGATGATGTGGTTGTTGATGGTGTTGATATTTCTGTATTCACTATGTGGATAATTAAACATGATCGATGCTTTTTGAGTGGAACCTCCACTCATCATTAGGATCCATCTGAAGCTATGATGTGGTGGTTTCTTTGTTGGGAGAAGAGTTGAGGCAGAAATTATCTCTGGATCCCTCTACCAATGAAGCCTTATCTGTGAGAGGGGGATCTAGGGAAAGGGGTCAATAAGGGAGATCATAATATATATCCAAGTCTAGAGGATGCAAGGTGAAAGGGAAATGTTGGAATTGTGGGAAATCAACACACTTAAGGAAGGACCGTTGGCATCTAAAGAAGGAAAAGAAAGATGTAGAGATAGATCAACCACCAGCTAAATTGAGTACAACAGATTCAAAAGAGATGACGACATGTGAGGATTTTTGTCTCTGATCCATAAACTACTATGGATATTCCACTGGAATAGTACGTCACAATGAATCTTACAATTTATTTATTTTTATTAGCTTATATTTATTGAATGCTAAATAACTGGAACTGAAACAAGAATAATTAGAGAAAATAAGTACACAATCAACACAATAGCACAAGATATACCTTGGGAAAACCCTATGGGGAAAAAACCAGCCATAAATGAGGACTATCCCTTTCTCTTCATATCAAAATGAAAATACAAAGGAAATGGTACTCTTTATGGAGTTACCTATGACTGTATGACCATAATGGCTACAACAAGATCTCCTATCTCCTCTGTTCTACTCTAACATCCATTCTCGTGCTATTTCTCAACTATGGAACAATATAGTAACATCAAAATAATGGAACCCCTTCTTCTCCTAACGGCCTGGTATTTAACATAGCATGATAGCCATCTAGGGTTAATTTTAGGGTTTTTGCATGTTGAAACCCCAATTAGGGTTAGGGTTTTGGACCTTCTAGAATGTTCTTGAAAGTACACACATGACTAGATCCAAATGTGTGAGAAATGAGAACTGACGTGGAATCCACTCGGTACCATGGTGGTCAAATGGATAGGTCAACTTGAGGGAGGCATAACTTCATCATATGGACTCTGATTGACACGATTCTTGCACTATTGGAAAGGTCTCTGTGTAGAATGTAAAACATACTCCAATACATGTTTCACACAAAAAATGCCATTTAATCCCTCAAAATGGCCTTGAAATATTTTGGACAATTTTTGACCCTAGATTTATAAAGTAAGATCTACCCCTAAAATGGGCCTTGTAAGCCAATTCCTCAAATCGTTCCACCCAGAAAGAACCAAATAGATGAATTATAGATTTATAAATTTTGGATTAGTATCAGTAATAACATATCTCTTTTATATGCTCGGGTATTGGACTAAGGTGCATCTTTCCACATGTCTCCACATAGAGAATGGTTTGTCAAATATCAACCCTACAATGGTGGGAATTTGTAACTTATGTAGAGTTCCTCAACTTGTTTCCTGCAATCATACTCAAAAGGTAATAACAGGGTATATAATATTATCATTATTCATTCAAAATGTAGGAAACACAAATACATATACCTATTATCAAATCTATGCTCAACCCAGAAGGTCTTCTGATGGTGACAAAGGTTTGAAAAAAAGGTATCAAAATAATAACATTTTTGAACCCCAACATCTTCCCCTAGGTGGATCCATTCATGTCCTCATGCAACAAAATTAGTTGGACAACTCATAATATATAAGTGCAGGAGACAATGATTCCGACTAAATTTTTTTACGGTTACATACTAGGTGCCCTTGCTTGTTAGGTGAATAAAAAACTAAATTGGATATTGTGGTTGTCCAAAGTTCTGTCCCTTTTCCTAGTTCCACAAGTTGCCACAATAATGGGAAATGAAACTTTAAGCGAATCCATTGAATACCCAGAGTATTCAAACAATCGTTGTATCGCTATAGTGGATCAAAAGCATTGTTAGATCGATTAAAAGAAAGATGTTACTTACTTTTTTTATTCTGGTAGCAAAGATTCATGTCGCTTCAAAATACACAACACAACCTCTAGTCTATTTAGGGGTATCCATTTTTCATAGAAAGCAATAAATGATGTTTGAAACTTTGAAAAATAAGAAACAAAATATTGATCTTGTAACATCTGATCTTTATGTGCATGCAATTCAGATGGACTAGGTTCCTGTGAAAATCCTCACAGCAGATCTAAGAGATGATGTATACCTCACAAGAGTAATTATGATTAAGCAGGAAAATAGAAGAAGAGTGAACAATAAAGTATAATGAGCAACATAATAATATGGTACAGTAGAACTTAGATAGAAGCAATAATACTTCACACACACTAGTTAATTAATCACAATATGGACAAATAAATAGTACAATGGTAGAGAGGATTCGAATGCCTAAGGTGGCAATTCGAATTAGCCTCTCAGAGTGATCATAAGATCAATAGAGTGTCATCGGAGCACAACTAGGTGTCCTCATGATCATTGGAGCACAACTGGAAGTCTTCATCATCATCAGTGGAGTCATCAATGCTCAAGTAACTGTCAACCATCAGTCAAGCTGAGTCTGGTAGGTGTAACTGAGTGTAACTCAGTGTAACTAAGTGTAACTGAGTGTAACTAACTGTAACTAAGTGTAACTGAGTGTAAACTAAATACAACTGGACTGGTAGGTGAAGAAGGGCGAGTTGCTCTCTAAAATCAAGGAAGAAGGGTGCATTAAGCAACTGGAGGGATAAAACTGAATAGTGAGAAGCTCTTGGGGGCTGGCTAACTGAGGGCTAGGTGCTGGACTGATGACTGGGATGCATTCAAAATGCATGCAAACCCTAGAATGCATGCAAAGCCTAAAAGTGCATGCATGACTGAAAATGTAAATGATCAAAATACTGGTGGGACTAGGATGGAGTATAGGAATATCCTAACACCCCCCCTTAAGCTCAGGTTCATTGACTTATTTTAATGTTGAAGAAAAGACAATGCTTTTCCCCAAGTTATTTGATTCTTTAAAGATTAAGAAAAAACCCTTAACTGAATGTCACCTACATATGGGTTGGGATCCCATCCAACATCTCCACTCATTACCAAATCATGTTGATATAACTCACATAACAATTTCATGTCTTCCTCATCACAAGTAAAGTCTATTATCAATGCAACAAGAGTTACTAGCAACCAAAGTTCTTATATGGAGTGAAACCAACTATCCTTGTAGGTATACATAGTATACAAAAGTGGGAGTACAGTATGTCCTCATAACATGGCCCAAAAGGCATCAATAATGCTTCTCTTGTTTGAGTCTTTGAATGATTTGAAGATTATCTAGGATCTTTATAACCAATATTTACATGTGAATGTTTAAATGCTAAAATCCATTAAATAGGAATAAATGACAAATTTAAAGAGCATATTTGAATCACATAAGCAAATAAAAGAGATATGCAAACTAGAAAACGAAGACAAGAGCTGATAACAAAGTTCACCCTTCTTGGGCTACGTCTCCGGGATGCTTCCAATGGGAAGACCGATCTTATTAAGTCTTCAAAGGTTACAGATTAAGTGTTATGGAAACACTTATGAGTTCTGTCAGTCAAAATCAGAAACAGACTGCACCGCTGCGTTCTTCTCGAAAAATCGAGAAAAATGAGTATAAACTTGAATATCTTTTCCCGAGGCCTCCTTTGACACGTAATTCGAGACAACAATTCTGCACAAAAGAAAAACTGTACGGACTGCGTATGCATTCCACCTTGGGATCCATTCCCATCAATGGTTTATGCACCTCAGGATCTGTTCCCAAAACCACCTCGGGAAAAGATCCAAAACCACTTCAAAACTGAGCAAAACCCCCTTGTTTTCCTGTGCAAAACCGTCTTGGAATTGGGTGAAAACCACCTCAGTTTCGTGTCAAACTCCTGCAGAAATAGACCTGAAATAACATTGTTTTTTTTAATGAAATTGGGGTATTTATTATATTGTTTTTGGAGGCCAAAATTTGTTTGCAGATAGGAGCCACGTGACCCCAAATTTGGCATAATAACATGTTGCAAATATTTAAAACTAAACCGCCATCCTACAGCTAACGTATGGGCTGTGTCCCATTGGTAAGTCGTTGGCATCATTTTTGGGAGGTCTTGGGGTCTATCCCAACTGTTTGGCATTATATATGATACGTTTTGAATGTTGTGCGTTGTTGGTTGGTTGGCGGATATGATATTGTTGCATAGTTTTGTTATATGGTTAATATATGGTTTCTATATATGATATATGGCATTGTTACATGGTTTGTATTGTGCGTTGGCATAATATATGGATCCATGTTACTTGAATTGGTATATGGATAGGGTTACATCGCTTAAGGTTTAACATATGGTTATATAATATATAGTTGCAATGGGGCCTCGGTATTGGCATGGGGTCAAGGGCTATGGCCCCCCATTTTACAATAATAAACCAATTCACATAATATTTAAACCATATTGTTAATGGATCTATTGGTGGCATTAGTGAAGGTTTTACAATAATAAACCAATTCACATAATATTTAAACCATATTGTTAATGGATCTATTGGTGGCATTAGTGAAGGTCTTGGGTTCGATTCCCATGGATCCAAAACCATAAAACTTATAATCATTTTTAACCTTTTTAATTACCATTTTTAACCTTCCTTGTCGAAACTTCAACTGCTGACAACTTCTTTGAGTCTGGAGGCCGTTTTGCATGAAACAAGCGTTGACAGAAAGCTGTCGAAGAGCTATTTACCACAGTAACCTTTGTACTTCTGTTTGAAGACTTAAGATATGATCGACGATGCGATGATCCTCCTGGATCAAACCTCCCCACTAAGAAGCTTTTGGACCACCAAAAGCTTGAATCATTCAAAATTCAAGTGAGGACATGTTTGTATCAATTGTCCTGTATCACCTGTCCATTCTTGGAACCTTACATCTGACTCATCATGATAGCAATCAATACTGCACTAACATTGTTAAGTACATTAACCCCTTTTTCAACAAAATCTTCATTCAATATTGTAGGAACCAACCATGTACTGTTGATTAGTAGTAACCTGAATATCATCATTGAACATGTGGAAGGGTTTGTACCCATATCATGTTTATGTTTTATCATAGGAACATTATCAACCAAAAGAGGTGTATTGTGATGCAACGACACTTCCTCTTCATGCTTAGGATTATTTTCTTCCTTAACTTGCATAGACATAAGTGCCAAATTCTGACTTGCATTAACAATCCTTTTCAATTGTTGTGTAGTTCCCATTGATCTGTCATTTTTAAATGAATGTGAATGTACTATGCACTCAATTCCTTCCTTAAACAAATGATATTGATTATGTTCTCGATAGAATATTGCCTTTCGATCATATAAATATGGGCTTCCCAACACAATTCCACATATATCTAATGAAACCACATCAAATTCAACTTCATCTACAAACTTGGATGTAATTGCAAACTTTAGATCACATTGACTTGTTACTTGTAATATTTTATCTTTGCATACCCAGCCTAATGGATAAGGTTTCTTGTGTGACTTTGTTATTAATCCCAATTGCTTAACTACTTATTCTGAAATAAGATTAGCTTGAGATCCACTATCTATGAGTGTGTCGATCTTAGTTTGTTTAATGATTACCCTTATATGAAACAATGCATTCCTTTTTCTATCCTTATTATTGTCATGATCTTTAGAAGTAGAAGCACATGAAGATCCAATGTTAGAATCATTACCAACAATAGATTTACCTTTCACACCTACGATTGATATCTTTGTTTCATCCTCAGAATCTGATCCAAGGTCCTCAACGATAACCGTATCTTTTTGCTTCTCTATCCGATCCTTAAACCACTTTGGTTTCAATTCTCGATGTAGCTTCCAACAGTGTTCTGCATCATGTCCATCTCTCCGACAATGAGTACAAGAAAGGTTTGTGTCCCCTTTCTTTATGGTAGCTATATGCTTTCTCTTTCCTTTATCCTTTCCTTCTTTTGGACGACTGGATTCATCTGAAGAAACATCATGAGCACTGTTCCCTTTGGATTCAATGTGCGTAGCTTGCACACATACCTCATCGAGGTTAGTAGGATTAAACATAAGTATTGTATGATGCAAATAATGATGTAATCCACCTATGTACTTGAGAATAATTTCTTGAGTATAGGGATGTATACCAAGTATTAAAGCTCTCTTTCTGAATTCATGTGTGTACTCTTGTACACTTTGACCCTTACCTTGCCTCATATTATGCCAATCATAATTGCTTGCTGTATGTAACCCAATGGATAGAACTACTTCTTTAATGCTGATTTGAACTCATGCTAAGAGGATATAATATTTCCTTTTGAGGCCAAATCCTTTTGAGTTCTACTCTCCCACCATATGAGAGCGGTCCCTCCAAGTCGAAGAGAAGCTAATTGAATTTTCAAGTTATCTTCATTAAAATTTTGAATCCTACAATAGACTTCTATTTGACGGATCCAATTATCTAATGTTTCAACATTAAGTTCTCCATTATAAACAGGTAACTCAAACTTAATATCAAGCTTTAATTGAGGCATATTGAGATCAAATTTTTGTTTAGGTGAGGCATTTAAGAACCATCAAGAAAATATGGTGATGATGGAGGAGTTCTAGGAGGTTCCTCACCACATCCTTCTTCTTTACCTTTTGCATGAGAAGAAGCACCTTATTCTCCCTTCTTCCAGTCTTGATAAATTTATTCCACCATACATTGCATCTTCATGAAAGATTTAAGAAAATCCCCTTCAGAAAAAAATGAAGAAGTCCCATTATCTCCTTTTTCTGAATCCATTCTCCTTCTTCTTGATCCAATCTCTGGATCAAACTCTTCAAGCTCTCCTTCACCTACCTGAAGCCTTGCTCTTGTTAATGTTGGGAACAACCCAAGGGGACACAGTTTTGATGGCACGGTCCAAGTGAAAGGACGTTTTGATGACAGAAGTACAAGTTAGGCGAGGCCTAACATTAGCCTATTTTGGGAAAAAAATTCCGCAAATCCCACGAGTAGGGTATCGAGCACAACGAAATGGAAGATAAGGATATGTCCCCTTAAGTAAATGTGAAGTACTAAGGACCAACAAAGTAGTTGGATCAGTTAAGGAAGAAGCGATGGATTGACAGCTACATGAACAATGATAAAGAAGTGGAATGGTGTAAAGGACGCGCCATGGTACAATTAGCTCCACGCAGTCAGAGCAAGTGGCTGTCAGAAGAGCGTCAAATCCAAGGAAGCAATGCAAAGGACAACCGAGGACAAGCGAAGTAGTTGAGAAGTTATGGAAACGCATGGTTAGTGGGGTAACCATGCCGTTTTGGGGGGTTTAAGGGTATTATGGGCCTTTTTCCCATAACTATTGTAAATATGTGACCTTCGGGCACAATCTATAAAAGGGGCAATTTTGTATAGGGAAGGGTTGGATTTTTTTGGAGTTAGGTTGAATATTGTAAGAGATCAAAGAGAGAAATAAGCTCTGCAGCTGTGTGCGCATAGACCCATTGTAGAGAAGAGTCTATAGCTGTGTGCGTAGATTGGAATTATTAACCCTTCCCATTAATATAAAAAACAATTCCCATGGACGTAGCTCCCATCCGGGGGGTGAACCGCGTAAATACTTGTGTTGTGTCATTGCATCTGTGAGATTGTTTCATGTTATGTATGCTCATGCTTATGTATGTATTTTCATGTCTATGGTTGATAGGAATAATATGTTAAGTGTTGGGCACATATAACTGAATATGCAAGTAACTCTGAATATGATGGATGCATAGTTGTATAGATAACATTAAATCAGAGGTAACTATGAGGTGCCCAGTAGTATTGGAAGTATATGCGAAGTAGGGATAACTTCTCCAAAATCCAGCTCCATATCCTTGCATCACCTGATTATAGAAACTTGCTTTTGTAATCCCCCATAACTTCGCCTTAGGTGAGATCTCAGCCTGCTCGCAGGTTGTTGCCGAAGGGGCCGATGAAAAGGGGTTTTGTTGGGTCTCTAACTACGCAGAACCCGGGTCAATAAAAGAAAGATATAGTGAGCCAAAAAATGGTTCTGTTTCCGCGCTTAAACTGGTGATGTGCTCTGATAACTGTAACCCTGAGAGGACAGAGATATAGAACTTGGTGATCAAGACATAAAAGGAGTTTGTGAAGAAATAAAACAAACATCTGCGCTTATCTACGGAAGAGTGGTTATAAAAATACCTATTTTCTGACATACACAAAATCTTCTTTGCATGTTTCGCCAATGACCTACATGAGTGGATATCAAGACTTATAGAACAGATAAACTATTTTCAGGGTGGAGAACGTACAGAGTAGACTAGTCCCTGCTGAGGCCTCTGTCGTGGAGGAGGGCATGATCCTCTTGGAACCTCCCATGCCACATGGAATGATATCATGAACCACTGCATGATATTCCTCCAAATTGTCCCACACTCAGCTGGTAGGTGAAGTGTCAAGTCCACCTCATCATCCTCGAGGTCAGCCCAATCTCACTCATCAACCCCATTTGACATCCCACCGTACCTCCGCTCCAAGTCTTCTATCAAAGTATTCATCTAGTCCCCGACAACCGCAACTCCTCCAACACCAGATCCTCCTGCTCTAACAACCCCACCCTCAGCCACACCTGATCCTCTAATGGCCTGACCAACCCCAACAGTTGGTTGATATCTCCTCGGTCTCTACCTTTGAGGTGGTATCATAGGACCTACATATGCATCACAGAGGACAAAACCATCATCAATACCTGATAAACATGTATATGATAAATTTGCAGAAATAACAGTATGTACACAGATATATGCAAAAAGTACAAACCATAACACATACATGAACCGTCAAAACCTCTAGCAGGAACGGGAAACAAAAAATACCCCTCGGTAATCCATGTTTCCCTAGGGATACCTCTCTACCCGGCCGATGCGGCCCTCCCATACATCAAGTACTTGGGGCGCATAATAGGCCCCCACGGGCCCGCCACTAACAAGGGGCATAATACACCCCCAAAACACCATTTGGGGCTCCTATGGCACCCTCAGTAGGACTACTACCTATGGTCGCAACAATAGGTAGTGCTTGAAGAAATATGATCACAACACACTACCATGGAAGAAGGTGCTCCGAGCCCCATACCGATGCATATCTCACATCTGCTGCATCATAGATTGGAGCAACAATGGACCCCACACCATAAGATGACCATCCATATCTCTATCGACTAGCTGGAGCTAGACCCTTGTAATCTTATTGGGGGACGTCTCCCCCAGTACATGCACCACACCTATCGTAAAAACCTGCACAGGAAGAGCCCTTAGATGGCTCACCAGTACTCCACCAGAGTTCACAGAACTCTGGTCACCACTGCAATATTGATCCACTAAATTATGGATCGTCTCCCCCACCAGCTGTGGAGGAAGCGACTCCCTCACCCCTCGATGAGTGAAACCCATCAAGAAGTAGATATCCTGATTCATGATTCTCAGGTCCTCATCTCTCACCTAGAAAACACCTCGATCCCGGACCCACATGTCCATTAGTCTCTAGAAAATATAGACCGCTGACCGCATAAAGGGGCACTTGAAGAAATTCAATAGCCCCGGGTCGCATAATGCCTCTGTCGTTGGACGTTCAACCAACACCCGATCTCGAAGGGCATCGTACTCCCTCTCTCTCCACTCAACATCTCTGATGCGATCCATAAGTGGAAACCAACAAATTGCACAAGGAAATGACCACCCATTAGACTTGCAAAATATCATCAGCGTGACCTTTCGCAAAAACAATTGTGCATAGCGCAATTGTCTCAAATATAGTCATGCATAGCATGGTAGAACCACTATTCGGCCGCGCTGAACCAACACGTGGGAGTTATACTACTCGACCACACTGGTAGCACATCCGGCTCACTGTTCGATCGTGTTAAACCAGAGTGCGACCGAGCAGTTATTGTTCCACGTGTAGCGTGGAACAATACATTTCATTCGCGCTCTAACGATGTGCTATTTTGGAAAAATACTGCACTATAGCAGACCAAGATTCCCTGAAAATATCGTGCTACAGCACGAGAGTTTTTCAAAATACTGCCCGATAGCACCAAAAACCATTAAAAGGCCATTAGTACATTTGGACCAAATTTCGACGGCCGTTTTGTCTCACTTACGACCTTACATTGTATGTATTTCAACAAACAGTTGTTGTCCCAAACGTCATTTCACATGCTGTCACAATTCCAATGTCTCAGAAATCGTTGCATGAATGACTTTTTTACGTTGCAATTGCAACTAAACCTAAACACAATTTTCAACCAAAAATTTACTTGTTATCATCGCAGTTGCGACGAACGTAACTCACAATTGCGACATGACGGAAGTCAAAGTGGCGACAGAAGGAAGTAGTGGTTGCGACGGAAGGAAGTCACTTTTGTGGTGGATTGACGTCGCAGGTGCGATTATAGGAATTAAAATCTTAACAACAAAATATGCTTCGTATTGTTGCAGTCGCGACGAACGTAAGTCACACTTGCGATGGGATGGAATTTGAAGTTGTGATGGAAAAAAGCTGAATTTGCAACGGGATTCCGTCGCAGTTGCAACGGAAGAAAGTCACTACTGAAACTTTTTGGCATCTCAATTACAACGAAATTAAGAACCAATTCTGACGATGTTTCTATACCACTGACGATTGAGTTCATTGCAATTGCGACACTATGAAATTTATATATATATGTTTTTACATTGAATGTTGGAATAGAACTATCCACAAATCCAAATTGAATAACAACAGACATAAACAATGCTCTAGATTCAAATACAATTCAATTTTACCATGTAAACTGAAATGTGATTCCATGTCATTGGGCATGCTGGTAGTGGCTATGTATACTATTTTTCATGCCTTGGACACTTGCATGGTCTATATTTTTCCCAAGGTGCTAAATGAGTCTTGTTCATGGGAATTTTTATTCTTAACCCACCCATTTTTTGGCATTCTTGTAGTGGCATCTTAAATGGCCAAGCTTTTCTTGTATAATGTCATGAACATTTTTGATACTATTGGTAGTTGAAGGAGGCATTTTATTAAAATAAAAAAACAAACAAAAAAAATCCATGCTAGAATATTTTCAAGGTTACCAAGAAGCATGTAAACATGCTACTTACATTCCAAGCAAGCACTCACTAATGTGTGTATTCTAATTCTAGTTAGGAAAAAATATGCAACACCTAAAAGCTTTATAATGAACCTACATCTTCAAGCCTCTTAAAATTGACTTTGTAAAAATTCCCTCAAATATGGTACTTACAATGCATCAATGTTAACCCAAATTTGTACCAATTGCTTTCAGAATATGCATTGGAATATGTTTGGACTACATCAATATGCATGGGCCACACCATCAAGCTACAATGAGATTCTAATCCAAACAAGGCAAACTATGCCAACCTCAAGAAGAGAGATATCAAAATTGCCATGTGATGTCCATGTACTTTGGAATTGGAAACATGGTATAAAGAGTCCGAATTAGTCAATATAATACATACCAACCTCCTAAAGTGAGATATGGGGAATGTGCAATACCATTGAAGGTATGTTGCAATTTATTTTAATAAAATTGTATGCAACATAAATGCAAAGAATTTCGAATATTTTTTTTCTTCTTTAACATAAATCTTTTTTTTGGCCAAAGGTATCAGATAGGATGGCCTATGAAAAATACTTGTTGATCCAATGAAGCAGTGTGCTTTGGTGCATAACAATGATGAAATGTGTAAGCTTTGGCACAAGAGGTTTGGTCAACTACACTATGGAGCATTACCTGTCACGTACCCACCCATTCAACCAATGCATGGCAGGGTAGATGATGTCGAATTCAGGGCTTTCCCATGATCTCATCCCACTAGTTAGATTCATATAAATAAAATTATGAATGTGCAGATGTAAAACAAATAAATTATGATGCACAACGAAATTAAGACATCCACACATATTACTCATGCATACAACATATTAGCAGTTATTGAATTACTATAGTGCAGAAGTAAATATAGAGGCATAAAAAAAACACTTATCTTCATTTTTGCAACTACCCAAGCAACTAGCTATGTCGCTGCAATGTTCCATCCAACCATAGGCTCTTCGACAGCTTATACTGAGTCCGTCCGAAGGCCACCCCCGAGCTGGGCATGATTCTCACAAGGAAAGGGAACATTCCAGCTCACACACAGCCCATTAACCATTTCATCACAGCCAAGCCAGTCCAACTGGGTTTATCAGGCTACACTTGAACAATGGATGCTTATTCTCAAGCTCAAGCCAAAGCTATGGGTACCCATAACCCATACCCAACATACTCTTCTCTCACACAGCATGCACAGACATGGGGTAGGGATACACAATTCAAACAATGGGATTTTACAAATAATATGGCCATGGGTTTTCTCAAAAACGTTCCTAACAAAAAAACGGATTATGGAATGGGGCAAACAACCACAGGGAGGAAAAACGATTTCTTCCCCAATGTGTCAGCCTTCAATAGCCCAAACGGTCTCTATTGAATCCCCCATTCGGTTTCCCCTTCTTCCCCACTGGTATACAACACGAAAACACACTTCTCTACAGGGAGAATGAAGAAAAACGTAGCAGACCTGCCTGGAAAACGCCCAGGTGGCTCTAAACTCGCGAGGGAGGAAGCATCATCCTGAATAATGGCTTGGGGAAGAAATTCATGGCTCTTTTCTTGCCCAAGGAGACAAACACGTTTTTCCATAAAAGGGTGGCTTGCCCATACCCGAATTTGGACAGCCATACTTCCCCATTCCCAAGGCATTAACTACCTCAACCAACTCTTGGGAGAAATCAATGGTTGGGTACAAAAGTCAACATGGGTAGTTGAGGGTTTGATGGGTTCTCTCATTGACACTTGGCTTGACCCTATTGGTTCAAGGGTTTGAATGTTTTCCCTCCCAATTCCTTGTGAAATCATGTCCCCATCTCTTTGTTGCATTGCATAGCTAGTTGTGGGTATTTTTATTAAAATGCATATTACATGATGTTGAAGTTTCAATGTGCCCAACTATATGCATCAATAAATCGATGGCGGGGCCTTGGCCTTGAGCTCCTCACCATGATTTCATAACAATATTACATCAATTACATTTGAATGTAATGGGGTTGATAATGGGTACGTTACATTCCCCTCCCCTTGGAATAACACCGTCCTCGGTATTCCCATACTTTAGATTATATACCCACTTTACACAGGTCCAAAATTTACAACTAGTGGCAGGTCTGTCCTGCAATTCGTCTCTTTACTTTGACCTTTCACGATCAAGTCCTTTGGTTTCCACAAGCTGCTCTTACTGGCTTGATCTTCCAGTTCTGCAGGTGGGCATCGCTCCACAGCAACCCCTTTTTGTTTGTTTATCTTCCAGTTGATCTACAAGTCTGGAATTTCATGGATTTCATCTTCCTTGCTGTCCCGACAACTATCTGTGAGACTTATCATGGCAATTCCTGTTAGGACAAGCATAACACAATAATAAAATTAGTCAATTATTTTCCTAATTGACTTGGAACGTCCATGCTTTACTCATGAGGCTTCCACACATTTCATGCTTTCCCACACACACATGAACTCATTCATGTTCATCCTTTCACAAGAAAATAACTATTTCAGCATTCACAGTTCATTTCAAGCAATGAAACACAATTGGTTTTCATTTATGACATGCATTCAACAATCCTTTGTTTGTAAGATGCATCAGTCAAAAGGAAGGAGAAGAGTAAGAGTTTTCCCCCTCTTAGTCTTGTTCCAATCCGGAACCACACCATCACTAGTGGTTCTATGCTCCTTGGCCTCTTTCACTTCAATGTGAATGCTTGACTTGCCCTTTCTTGGCTATGACACTTTAGTGTCTAAGGTCTGTCTAATGGATTTCAACTAGGGAACCCTTTCCCATTGTCGCTTACAGAACCTTTGGCTGCTAGGACCCACACAGTTCCACTAGCACCATCTTTCATTGCTGCTCATATTGAGCTCTTTAGGACAGTCATATGTCCACACGCATCCTCCAGATGCTTTCATAGTCCTTGCTTCCAGCAATACCTACACTCAAACATTGAGTCAATTCACATGTTTAGTGTATTTTCATAGGTTTTATCTCCAAACAAGAATTTAAGAAATCATAATTAAATCATATACACATGTATATTCATAAGTAAGAGTTGCAAGGTAATTGAATACTTATCTGTATTGGATGTCTTCACTTTATTCCACGGGATCCTTCTTTGCTTTACAAGCCTTGGATTTCCCGTGAACACAATAATGAATGTTGGGCCAGCACGCAGGCTACTCCCCAACCATTCGATCAGGCAATGCTAGGACAGTACACTGACTGGTTTTATCAATTGTTTAAGGGAATGTTTGGCCAGCACGCCGGCTGTTCCACAACATCAAGTAGTTAATGCCCAACTAGTCACTCTCTGGACTTATCAATAATTTTACAGCGTTCAACCAGCTACTCCCTGGATTTCTTAATAATTTATATCACCCACTCATTTACTCTCTGGGTTTACCAGCAATTTATATTGCCCACTCATTTACTCTTTGGATTTACCAGCAATTTATAGTCTTTCAGGGTCTTGCCTTCCTGCAACGACCGAGGTTTCCAACAAAGAAACAATAGTGTATCAGCTTAGCTGTTAAAAGATTTATACCTGTAATCTTCATTATTCCAAACAAGACATAAATGAAAACGAATACTTATCTGTATTGTGCGTTTCCCCTCTGGTCCACAGGATCCTGCTTCGCTTTGCAAGCCTTGGGATCGCCTATGGACTTGGATATAGTTAATGCTTAACCAGTAAACCTCCCCATCGGCTGGATTTACCAAGCATTTGGTGGTGCCCAACCAGTCCCATACCTGGTTGGCCCTCTCCAGTGCCGAGCCAGCACATTCGTCTGGGTCATCGACCATTGGAAGGAAATTGCGCCACCTGACCAGTATAGGTCAAGGCTCTACTATGGAGCCATAGGTATCTCAGGGTTTTCAGTCAGTCCTTAGCGCCCGCCCTCCCACTGCTGTCCCAATAGAGATTTTAGGGTTTTCAGTCAGTCCTCAGCGCCCGCCCTCCCACTGCTGACCCAATAGGCATCTCAGGGTTTTCAGTCAGTCCTTGGCGCCTGCCCTCCCACTTCCGACCCAACAGAGATTTCATGCCTTTACCAATGTCACCACACCTCTTGCACTGTAACCCTTCACACAAATCAACTCTTGGTTTATACAAAGGATGCCACTCCTTCTCTTGTGCAAATCGGTGGTTCCTTTTAGGAAATTTATAGGTGACTTTCTTGACTGCAGGTTAACATAACCCCTACTCACACAAGGATGATACCTTCTCTTATTACACAGCTCTTCGGGTCTTTCCATCCCTTCTGGTAATATTTCACGTGAGCATAGAAAGGTTTCCAATTTCCATACAGTCTCCTTGCGTACCCTTCTTCACTTTTCCCTTTAATGTGCAGTATCAATCTGCATCTGTGTAGGCTGACAACACAAGAAGGATAAGCAAGCTCATCAGTATTGCTGTTCAAATTCTTGACCACATTTCATAACATTCACTATCAAGTATTGAAACACCAGGAATGCGTACATTCCCTTAGGGTGTAGTCAATATTGAAAACCCTATCATGACCCAGCACCAGAAAAGGTGTGCACCCCCTTTCTGATGGGCGCCATGTAGGCCCTAATCATACTCAAGCAGTTTGCAATGATATACATAAGATAGAGCATGCTCTGCATATTAACCTTAATAATTTAGACATGCATGTTCTTGTCTAGGGTCACAGAATACTCATTCATTTTGCATATGTATCTCACATGCCTTCTGGGCATAGCTTTACCATTTCACTTTCATGGTTTACCGACATGTGGTTTGGCTGAGACATTATCAATGGCGTTTCACCCGAAACCCATTTCCAAAGCATGGGATCCTTCCCATATAATTTGGTTTCTGCAGGCCATCACACATGGTCTTCCTGCAATGTGTCATCCTGGCACACTTTATCAAATAGCCAAACAGTCAGCAACATTTAGCAATAAGCTTCAAGTATGATTGTTCCATAACCAATCAATAGCGTTAATAATTAAATTCAATATGAATTTACAATTCTGTCTCCTACAGAAATTGATTTGCTTAGCAATGAGACCCTCCTCATATTGTTTGGCTCTTGTAAGTGGTATCATTCTGCCCATTATGGTTTCACCCTTGCTACCATACCTGAACATCCACCTACAGCATGTCCTCCTGACACAACTCTATATAAGCCAAACAATCATTAGCAATTATAAGCAATTTCTCAAATCTGAAATTTGTAACTCTGTTTTCCTACAGAAATTAGATTTGCAACTATGAGACTATTCTCATAAACTTAAACCAGACAATTTTCAGATTCGTTTCATGCGTAAATTTACAACCATGAGAACCTTCTCATAACCTTTGGCTTTTGCACACGGTAGATCCCGGTCTTTACTATGGACTTATCCTCATTGCCATACACAAGACTTTTCTACTTGAAAACTAAAACTTCAATCAGCCAAACACGTTGTGAGTATCTACGCACATAATCACTCATTGCCATAACAATCACTGAAGTGATCTCAGAATTATAATGCTCAATAATTCAAACACCTTCAGCTGTTTAACATTTGAAATGCAATGAAATATATATACATTTCTATATATGCATCATTATCACAATAGAATTTCAAGACATAGTCACACTATCCATGCAACTTAAATAAATCGTAAATACTCATTATCTCACAGTCATATCATTCATACAACTCTGTCCTTCCACATAGCATTCTAGCAGCCCATCGATCTTGATTGGGCTCTTCATGCACGTACTATTCTGCATTCATAACAGCCCATGAAATGGTCCTAGAATTATCATCAAATCATCATTTCATTCATTATTTATTTTGCAATAACATATGCATCATCCCTATGCATTCATACAATGTATCACAAGATTTATAAAATCTCTTAATGTACATTTACTTAATGCTACCTTGCATTGTTTCATGAGTACTATGCCTTCAAGCATATTATGATCGAAACATGACTATCTCATATAACTTGCATTACCATAATCAGGACCACCAGTCCTCACT
Organism: Larix kaempferi; assembly: GCA_027924585.1. Taxonomy (NCBI): domain Eukaryota; kingdom Viridiplantae; phylum Streptophyta; class Pinopsida; order Pinales; family Pinaceae; genus Larix; species Larix kaempferi. The sequence goes on along the minus strand of BSBM01000456.1, from coordinate 48,084,204 downwards.
TGCTTTGGTTATTAAGCACATAACCAACATACACATGGTAGGATATAAATTCATATGAATGCATTGAGATTTCTAAACAATCATAGGGTGTAAGGATCATTTCCTTCATTTATCCACACATCACCAAGCTTGGTAGGTTAACAGTCCCAATCGGTATTCAATATCACATGCAAACTAACTCAACATAGCTCGAACATAGTTGAAGAGATCTTACCAAATCCTCTTTCAACATTCATGCACTTTGGCACCAATAATCATTACCTGCATGGTTACCATTAACATCGCCTGATGTTACCTGATCAATTGGCCTCTTACCAAGGCTGCTCAGTCCTTTTGCCAACTTTATGATCATAGATTTGTTGCACCATCCTTTCTGCATAAGGTTGTTGGCTTCATGCAACAACATCCTCAACACATTTAGCCATGCTCTTTGTTATCTTTGGTCCTACAACCAATACCAACATCAATAGTGATTATCAACCACAATATTCTCCATTAGTGGTTCATTGCATATGCAAACTTCATTATTCTACCAATATGCAATATCCCATTTATGCACAAGCATTTCCATATGTACTATGCAATGTTTGTTAAGATGCCATCTAGTGCATATGCATCTATGTAATCCCTTACATTTTTAACATTTTTATGCCATATGACAATTTCATAATTATAAGTATGATAACAAATAGGGGTTTAAGGAATTCTTCCCTTTTCGATCCCTCATCGTAACATGAAATTCCTCTTCCATATCATGCAATTGTAAAAATTGCCCATATTGACAACAAAATTTGTTGGTCAAAACAGCCGTGGGCACTCTTCTGCACTAAATATCTATGATATATGTAGACCTCATTCAAACTCTGGTCATGCATCATTGTTCCCTGCTGGACAAGCTTTCCAATGCCTGTCTTCATGCTCCATTCCGACATTAGGTGCGGAAACTGCATCTCTTCAAAATGACAACTTTCACTCCAATTCTGCACATTTTACACAGTTGCATTTTGGTCCAGAATGCCAACTTTAGCCACATGTGGAAGAAAATCTATGAGGAATCACAAAAACTTATCTATCGGGAGAATTTAGTCCCTATAACAAGGAGCACTCAGCAATTCACGGGTTTCAATTCCGATGCACTATTCATCTTCTATGAATTTCTGGGTTTCACTACTTCTCACTTTTCACATTTTTCCAAAATTCCAAAATTTGGGCCAAAAATGGCTATCTCCCAAACGGTGCATTTCTGGAAAATCTTTGTCTAGTTTAATGAGAATATGAATATGAAATGTCTAGTTTAGTAAAATTTTTGATTCCCACATATAGGGTCACTTTTACTACCCACAAGATTTTCAAAATTCCGAAAAAGTGTCCCGGAACAGTGCTTTTTGGCCTTTTGCTCACCCCGACTTCACATCCCTTGGAGTTTGGCTCCAAGATTCTGAACTTAACATCGTTCCTGCTTCATGGCCGCGCCTGATCAATTTCAGCTCAAATTGACCTTCCGTCAAGCCTCGGGACTCCGTCCTTCAAAAGTCACTATTCCCCATTTTCTGTCAAATCGGAGTGTAATGGGCTCGGGGTCTTCACTGGTTCTTTCATGGCCTTCATCAATGGCCTCCGAGCCCCACATGAATCATTCCATTCTGAGTCCGGATGCTCCTGCTATCCAAAAATCAAGTTTTTAGTCACTTTTTTTTTTTCGCTCGCGCGCGTGCCGCCGTTGCGGGCCGGTTCTCCGAACGCTTCCGCAATTGCAGGGCGATTCACCGAATGCTCTCGCAATTGCGGGGCGATTCGGTGAATGCTCCCGCAACTGCGGAGCCGTTCGGCGAATGCTCCCGCAACTGCGGAGCCATTCGGCGAAGGCTTCCGTTGCAGAGCCATTCGGCGAATGCTCTCGCAACTGCGGAGCCGTTCGGCGAATGCTCCCGCAATTGCGTAGCCATTCGGCGAAGGCTTCCGCCATTTTGGAGCCATTCGCGGAATGCTTCCGCCGTTTCGGGCGGTTTTGCAGAATGCTTCCGCAATTGCGGAACGATTCGCCGAAGTATTCCGCAGTTGCGGAATGATTCGCCGAAGTATTCCGCAATTTCAGAACGACTCGTCGAACTCTCCCGCGTTGTGGAACGATTCATTCTCTTCCGAAATTTTCTTTCGACGCCAAACACTTAGAAAATTTTTCTGCTTTTTCGGAGCATTTCACCGAATTTTTCCGCGTTGCGGGACAACTTGCGGAATCCTTCCGCAAATTTCGGAAGAGAATTCCTTCCGCAAATTTCGGAAGAGAATTCCTTCCGCAAATTTCGGAAGAGAATTCCTTCCGCAAATTTTGGGGTGACTTCCCAAACTCCTCCGCGTTGCGGAAAAACTCGCGGAATGCTTCCGCAGTTTCGGGGCAATTCACCAAATGCTTCCGCAGTTTCGGGGCAATTCGCCAAATGCTTCCGCAGTTTCGGAAGACATTCAGGAATTCTCTCCGAAACAGACTTAAACGAATTTTTCAAAACAAATTTTTTCAATAGACTTAGGAAAAAAATTCAAAAACTTTTTTTCTTTCAGAGATGACTGTAATTGGATATGGCCCATAGAGGCCCAATGCTGCAACCAGCAGCTCTGATACGATTCTGTCACGTACCCACCCATTCAACCAATGCATGGCAGGGTACATGATGCCGAATTCAGGGATTTCCCATGATCTCAGCCCACTAGTTAGATTCATATAAATAAAATTATGAATGTGCAGATGTAAAACAAATCAATTATGATGCACAGCGAAATTAAGACATCCACACACATTACTCATGCATACAACATATCAACAGTTATTGAATTACTATAGTGCAGAAGTAAATATAGAGGCATAAAAAAAAACACTTATCTTCATTTTTGCAACTGCCCAAGCAACTAGCTATGTCGCTGCAACGTTCCACCCAGCCATAGGCTCTTCGACAGCTTATACTGAGTCCATCCGAAGGCCACCCCCGAGCTGGGCATGATTCTCACAAGGAAAGGGAACATTCCAGCTCACACACAGCCCATTAACCATTTCATCACAGTCAAGCCAGTCCAACTGGGTTTATCAGGCTACGCTTGAACAATGGATGCTTATTCTCAAGCTCAAGCCAAAGCTATGGGTACCCATAAACCATACCCAACATACTCTTCTCTCACACAGCATGCACAGACATGGGGCAGGGATACACAATTCAAACAATGGGATTTTACAAATAATATGGCCATGGGTTTTCTCAAAAACGTTCCTAACAAAAAAATGGATTATGGAATGGGGCAAACAACCACAGGGAGGAAAAACGATTTCTTCCCCAATGTCTCAACCTTCAACAGCCCAAACGGTCTCTATTGAATCCCCCATTCGGTTTCCCCTTCTTCCCCATTGGTATACAACACGAAAACACACTTCTCTATAGGGAGAATGAAGAAAAACGCAGCAGCCCTACCTGGAAAACACCCAGGTGGCTCTACACTCGTGAGGGAGGAAGCATCATCCTGAATAATGGCTTGGGGAAGAAACTCATGGCTCTTTTCTTGCCCAAGGAGACATACACATTTTTCCATAAAAGGGTGGCTTGCCCATACCCGAATTTGGACAGCCATACTTCCCCATTCCCAAGGCATTAACTACCTCAACCAACTCTTGGGAGAAATCAATGGTTGGGTACAAAAGTCAACATGGGTAGTTGAGGGTTTGATGGGTTCTCTCATTGACACTTGGCTTGACCCTATTGGTTCAAGGGTTTGAATGTTTTCCCTCCCAATTCCTTGTGAAATCATGCCCCCATCTCTTTGTTGCATTGCATAGCTAGTTGTGGGTATTTTTATTAAAATGCATATTACATGATGTTGAAGTTCCAATGTGCCCGGCTATATGCATCAATAAATCGATGGCGGGGCCTTGGCCTTGAGCTCCTCACCATGATTTCATAACAATATTACATCAATTACATTTGAATGTAATGGGGTTTATAATGGGGACGTTACATTACCTCTCTTGAAAGACATGGTGCAAATGTTTTCGGATGAAAAGATAGAGAAGAAAATTTGCACTCAACAAAGATGCCAAGATTTTCTTTTCCCTAGCAATAAGCACAGATCAAGAAGGGTTCTTTATATGATTAATTTAGATGTGTGTGGACTAGTGTCATCAATCTCAATGACATGTAACATTTATTATGTTTCCTTTATTGATTACTCCTCTAGAAAACCCAAGATATATTTTAAGAATACAAAGGATGAAGTGTCCAGTAGGTTCCAAGTGATCAAAGCTCTTGTGGAGAGTTGGAAAAGTAAGAATATTAAGGTATTGAGACAAATAATGGAAAATATTATTACCCTAACTTTCAAATTTTCTACACACTTAGCAAAGAAAAGACTCTTATAGGTAATCCTCCGTGATAAGACGATAAATATTGGTATGCCATACTTCAACCATATCCTCTCTTATTGAATTAATATCTCATTTGATTCATATTTATGAAGAGGCACAACTCTTCATTATAGAAAGTCTTAGTTTTAGATTGAAATTTATTTTACAAATCATGGTTGATCAACAATTTTTCACATCTTAATGATTGTTTTTTTTTTTTACACATCTATAAATTGAATTTACATAAATTTTTTTAAGTGAGCAAATATTTTTTAATATAAGATTATTTAAACCAGTTTTGATCATCTCTTCAAGTATCTTATCTTTTAAGGTATTTTATAGTCTAGTTTAATATAAATGATTGACACAACATAAAATCCAATAATACTAATAATACTAATACTAATAATAATATAATTTAATGTTACAAGCTATCCAAATGCCAAATTGACATATGAGATCCATTTGTGGGACAAAGGAGCCCCTCCATGCAATGACTCGACTACTTAGTCTACGAATGTATGCCTACCCTACCCCCCCTCCAAATTCGAACATGTGACCTCTAAAAGCATAGTCTATTTTTAGTTCATAGAAATGTTTTCCCCATAATATATTTTGTTTTCATGTATAGTAATTGTTATCGATGCATTTCTAGGTGCTAGCATGGCACAAATTCCTAGCTTCAGAGAGCTTTTCCTTGGCTTCACCTTTCAAAATACATGGTCCCCAACACTAAATTCTTTTTTAATTTTGTTTTGTTTGTAGAACATTTTTATGTATCTTGGAATACTCTCATATTCTCTCAAATTCTTGAAACCTATGTTTCCATTTTCTTGAAGAATTCAATCCCAACTATAACATTGTCCACTAGATTATCCCAATTCACTAGTGTTAGAAATTTTCTCGCATGTTTCTTAAAATAGAAGCATCACCAACTTTGATGCATGACGTCTATTATTATATGTGAAATCCATGAAATGTAGGTTGTCTCCTCACTTGGTTAACTTGTCCAACAAATACATGTGTAAATTGTCCTCAATGACTTCATTTAATCTTTGTTTGTTTATGCATTTGATGGTGATAGTTTGTGATAAGATTTAGTTATATGCCCAATACATGGAATAAACTCTTCCAAAATTTCAATGAGAAATTCATGTCTCTAGTTGAAATGATCACCTAAGGTACTTCATGCTATAAAATTTTAGTACAAATACTATAAAATTTTTAAACATCAACAATTCATTCATTTATTTTTTCTTCGTATACTTGAGTTGGGATAGCATAGATTTGGCAGTTGGACATGTATTTCAATCAGTTGGTAATTGATTGGAGTCTTGTTAGGTAAGAAAAAAGTATTAACTTAAACGTATAATGTGAGCAGTGGAAATTCATAAACATAAACACCATCTCAGAGTTGACGAGAGAAGATGTCTCAGTGACAACCACTTTAAATGAAATAGCTGATTTATAGCTTAAGTTGTCAAAATGAATACCTTCTTCCCTAGTTTTGTTAATATGACTACCCCCTATCTGTATAGGGTGTTCACTAGGATTTTTATAGATCATTCTGGGTGTAGTCTACTCTCCCCAAATATTAAAGGGTGTTGGCACAATGGAAGAGCGTATGTTTTAAAAAAATGAGGTTGGTGGTTTGATTCCTCCGTGCCCTACTAATATTGAAATATATTTCTATTTTTTATGATGATAGGGGGGTTTAAAACTATCTTTTTATGTTGTTATAAGGGGGTTTATAAAACTCCCTTATAAGTTGCTACGAGGGGGGGTTCTAAATTGGCGTCATATGTTTCTATGAGGGGGGTTTAAAAAATCTTGTGTATGTTCCTAAGAGGGGGGTTTCTAAACCACCCTCATAAGTTGCTACGATGGGGGTTCTAAGCCACCCTCATAGGTTGCTACGAGGGGGGTTATACATTGCTCTCATAAGTTGCTATGAGGGGGGTTCTAAATATCCCTCATAAGATTCTACGAGGAGGGTTCCTAATTGGTCCCAAAAGTTTCTAGGAAGAGAGTTGTAAACTTCCCTCATCGGTTACTAAGAGGGGGGTTCTAAACCACTCCCAAAAGTCATTTTTCAAGGAAGGTTCCAAATCATCTCCAAAAGTACCGCTACTAAAATTCAAGCCTTTTAGAGATGGCGTTTGAAGAGATATAAACCACCCCTTGTTGGCCTGATTTTATGACCTGGCCAACTTAAGGAAATAAATCCCACACAAGTAGCTTAGAGTAGCTCCCGGTGTGTTTGGGATGGAAATACCTCGTAGGTTATGGTCCTACTACTAGTTGGATTTATTCTCTTAAGGAGAATTATAAAATTCAACAAAAATGTGACCTAAGTTAATCTATTGATTTCAAAAGGAATCCTACAGTTAGTTTCTGTATCTAATCTAACCTAATGTGCTTTCCTAAAGAAAGTCTTCTATTTTGTTTTTGTTTTTGGATTTTAAGTTTTTAATAAAAAATGACTATTTCAGAAAATTAAACAAAATAATCTAAATAAAATCCTAACTAAGAAATACTAAAATTAATCTAAAAATTAACTAAACTATTTAACTTCTTTATCCTAACCTATCTCAGCTGAGAGCAATTTGAAAAGACTAAATCAATCATTAAATAATCTTTAAAATAACAAAGATTAAATATGGTGATATCTCAGATAAAAATATCATAAGAAATCATCACATAACTTCTTTGTTGTATATGCTCAGAACAAAAACATTGAAATAGAAAAACTACTTCAAATAGTTCTATAATGATGTGTTAATAAATAATCAATCTTCAATATCAAATATTCAGATTAAAATATTGTATTCATTTCAAAAAACACCGTGGACACACAAATGCTTATCAAAATAAATATGAAATGTATTGATACTAAATCAAAGTTACCAATAACATATTGAGTAAAATATTTAGCAACATTTAATCAAATATTTATATTGAGCAGATAGAGTAACTTTCAGATAATTTACACAATTATAATCACAGTACAATCATGTAAGTATAAAACTAGAAAAGTAGTATATTGAAATATGTATTTAAGTTTCTTAAAAAGGTAGCCAAACAAAGGTACCAGTTTAAGAACTGCAGTCACAATCCTCCACCAGGATACAACTCTAGTAGAGCAATCAAACTGAGATTTGCATAATATTTCAACAAGTCTTTTCTTCAGAATTCCATCCACCTTTTTTACAGAAATTGTTTGGATTTATATACACAATGAGGAGAAAACTATCTTCGAGCTATTTCAGGATCTATTTACAAAAATAGTAAAACAATTACTTAACAACTGTTAAGATAACTTATGACTATCCCTTCATTCTTTCAATTGATGATATGATTCAATTGACATTGAAAGCAACACTTGGGAGATATGAGCCTTCTTCAAAGCAAACAAAATGTGACCTTCTAGAATATATGCCAGCTAGCAATGCAACATTGTTCTCCTCCTATAAAGTAGCCTCGAATATGTATAATTTTTAGCAAAATTGTTCCATTTAATTCAAAGCATTTGTATCATAGGTACACCTGTGACAATCAATAATGAAAAAATTAATCCTCATTAAATTAATGGTAACAGGAAATAATACCAAATAGAATAAAGCATTTCTACGGAATTTTCTATCCTGTAGGTATGTTCATCAAATTATAGTATTACCTGTCAAAACCGAAACAGAGCAAATGTCAATTTTTAATTTGCAATTTGATCGCCCTTCTTGCTTCAAAAAGCCTGACCTTAAGTTTTAAGATTTCAAGATTTTTCTGTTCAATTTGCTCAAGCAAATGAGTATTGGTGGTCATTACAATTTTTTTGGCTTCCTTATACTTACGCTTCTTCAAATTTGCGTCTTTCCATCTTTCTATCCAATCTGACAATTCAACCTTGAATGCCTTATTTTCCTCATCTTTTATCATTGCCTCAGTTTTGCAATTTTTTAATTCAACCTTCAACCGTGAGGTTTTAGTTTCATGAACTTGGTTGAAAACCTGTTGAAGAGTTTCTTCTTCTTGATCACAAAAACCAGATTGGGGCAAACTTGGCTCGTTCCCATCTTGGACGGATTGAGGAACACCAACAACTGAAAGTTCTACCACTGTTTCATTTTGATAGGAATTATCAACAAACTCTTTGGCCACAGGTATCATAGAATCATTAACAATTGAAGCTGGTTCATCGGCATAAGCTATCTTAGGTATTGAGGCTAAATCATCGTTTTCAGAATCAAGTTGAATAACAATTGATTCTAAGTTCTTCTGTGCCACTTTGGGCATAGATAAAACAATAGCCATACTATGGGTAACCCTGCGAACACCAATTAGGTTAGATTTCTCAAATTTTGGCTCGTATTTACTATCGCAAACTGAATTAACAATTTTCCCTTGTGTTGGTTCCACAAACCCTCTATCCGATGTTTGCTTGTTTTGAACTAATTGTTCATTACTGGAAGTCTCGATACTACTGGACTGAGATTCATTTTCAATAACCCTAGCTCCTAGAACTACATACTGAAAGGGACTGTTACCCTTAGAACCCTTAGGGCTTTGTTCATCATTTGCTTCAACCACCTTAGACCCATTTGACTGTCTTCGTTTCTATCTGGTCTTAGGTCGTTATGAAGGCCATCCCTCATTCTGGTCGAAACCATTCTTATCCAGGAATAAATCCCAAGTGACATTTATCAAAGATAATTGATATTGCATCAAGATTTTGACCAAACCGTGGTGAAAACGACTATGATCCTGTCCAGATATAGTATGTTGCACAGCAAATGATATTTTTTGAAAACTTCTGAGCAAAAAATGAGGAAGATTTAAATTTGAACCCTTGAAAGCCATTAAAATCCTCAGGTGATAGAAATGAATAGACGAATACCTGCCATCACAAGTGATATAGCGAATGATCATATGAAAAACGGTTTCCCACTGTGGCTGAAGATATTTAACTGGAAAACCATTCTTATCATCGAATCCCTCAGGAAGAGGAAGTAGAAAGTATCTCCATTTTTCTCTGTTAACCTCTTATTTTTTAAATCAACGCTCACCTTTCTGTGGCAAATTTGTAGCCGTGGAAATGAAATCTTCAGAAATTTCTAACTTTAAATCACCAATGTGTGCCACATCTTATTTGAGAGTTAAGGTGAATCGTCGAGTTAATTCAACATTATGCCCACCAAAGGCACGAAGAAAATCTCGCCAACCCATTTTATCGAACAACCGTGCAACATTGGGGTTAATATCTAATAGCTCGGCTCCATCAGGTTCGAACCTAGAGAGAGGTGCCATATTCAAGTTTGACGATTCTACAGAAAAACCAGCAGGAAAGGAGGTCGTAAAAATGCTAGTAATAGGGATCCAAGAAAACTCAGACATAATAAACCCTAAACATGTGCTCAAGAATAAAACCATCACCACCAAAAAACAAATGCATGAACCAGACCATCAAAATAAGGTGATTTGAAATGCTCCAGAAGTACAGAAAAACAAAATGAAATAATATCATGGAGTGGGTTCGACAATCAACATTGAACCAGATAATGATTTCATAATGTTTATATCAAAAAGGTGCCATCAAATCATCAAATTGTTCTTCGTACCAAATGAATCAACCCAAGATTTAATACATGATTTTCATTATGAAACATTATGGATCAAATATTTTATGAATTCAAAGAAATCACATAACTCTAGGTTGATGAAGACATGAACCACACTATACAAGGCTAAGTTCATAATGATTCACTTCAAAGTTCAAGTTAAGATAATACAATATTACTCAACCAACCAAAAGTTATCATAAATATGTTTTCAACCATAACCAAATCAATTCATATTTGATCATAACACTAAGTTCTGCATTCATAACTCAACATGAAATCGAATGTGAAAAACATATTTGCAAAGCCAAATTTATTTATTTACAAAAATTAAATTATGATTTACATATGGCAAGAATAATATAAATATGTACTAAGGGTTAAAAGATTTTTGCAAGAAAGTTAATCAGCCCTAAGTATATATATATTATCATATACTTAATCATAGGAAATCATATCTTTGAAGAAATGAAATAAAAAAATGAAATAAGGAATGATAGAATCAAATTCAAGCAATGTTAATAATTAGTAAAACCTAGCAAAGCATAAATATAATCACCTGAAATAGTACTAAAGATTGATCATATTTTAACAGTTGCTAGAATAATCAATTTGTAAAAATAACAAGCTTGATTTGAAATTATTTCCTAAGCTTTATTTTAATCATCAATACCTTCTGTTTAAGAGTACCTTCAGAATCAGAGATTCTGAAGGCACTTCTCAATAATTTTATGATAAATTACAAAAGGAAACTGATCAATTTTATTCAATAGAGCAGAAAAAATTGAGAGGGTTGTTGCTTTCCAACAAATGGCGATGACCTGGGAAAACCAGTTATCTCTGCTCATAATCTGAAAAAGCTGAAATAAACATAGTGTTGAAATTTTCTCAAACAAGTCAGAAAAACTTAATCTAACCAGAATCATAACCAAACCACATTTGCGAATATTTTTCAGAACTATCTTCATTCCCGTCGATAAAGATTTCGTTATAGACAAATTAACACTTTTCTCGTCAAAACAAAATACTCAGTATACAAGTAATCTGCATCATAGTGTAAAGATGTGCCTACTTATTTCTCTGGATTTTTTTCAAAACCTGCTCCATTTATAAAATACTTATAAATTTTCCATTAAATGTTAATTGAAGACCACTGTATAGGCATGGTAAACTAATAAAGACAACACCATTCATGAGTTTTACTGAAGATAAACAAGTCGGCTCACGATGAGACCTCATGTCCCTTGATCTTTCGATCAAGAGCCATCACCCTGGTGATCAGAAATGATGTTATCTTTAATAAAACTAATGATCATGATTAGGATGGCTCGTGATGAGACCTCATATTCTCCAATCAAAATCTAACTTATGAAAGATAATTATGCATGGAGCAGATCAAAAATATTAACAGATAATAAATAAACTTTAAAATAAATGACTAATGATGCAAATTAATAAAGATTTTCCCAAGTACCAAGCTTTGAAAAGGAAATTTGTTAGTCATCCTAACGTATAAGTACACATATAATCAAAGATTAATCCTGATCATAAGCACAAATATCATTAGTAAATGATTGAAATCATATTTGAGAAGAACTGATCAGTCAGATCAAATCTTAAAGACCTGTCGTATTTCAACTAACTAAAACAAATGAACAAACTAAGTTTGAGCCCTAGGGTTTATTTATTTAGAAATACCCTTCTCAAACAAAGATATGTGTTTTTTTTTTAAACTAAAATAAAACTAAATTTATTTGCATATGAATATGTACAAAAATTCAACAAAAATTATGTACAAAAGATTGAAAAAAAAATTATGATGTATTGACAAAAATATATCTTTGAATTATGAAAAGTAAGAAAATGAATTCTGAAATGAATTTGAAGAAAAATTTACAGATAGATCAAATTAGAATTCGAATGAAGATAACAACAGAGATTTACAATTATTCTATTTTATAAAAAGAATATACAGAAAAATCAGAACTGCGAAACTTTTGTGATTTTAGTGATCAATTATGTACAGAAAAATATTCACAAAAATTAATCAAAATGAAAGGAAATGCTATGTCTTACAGAAATTGAAAAATTTAACAGACAAACTATACAATTATTTACAAAATAGACAAACTTATGTACATCAGTATGTACAGATTCAAGATTTGAAGAATTCAGTAGAAACACTTTTTAGGGATCAAACCATTCACAAGAAATGTTTTTGGTTGACCTTCTAAAGTTTGCAGACGGAAAGTGCTAGGACCTAACTTCTCAGCAATGACAAACGGTCCTAACCAAAGAGGTTGGAATTAGTGTGTTGTCCCTTATCTTCATGAGCCTTATCCCATTTGAATACTAAATCACCCACTTGAAAATCTTGGTTAGAACTAGAAGACTAATCAAATCATGACTTAATGATTTGTTGATGTTTGACGAAATGTTGCTTAGCCTTATCTCTTTCTTCTTCTAACTTCACCAATGTGTTAATTCTCTTCTCTAATACTGGATAGTCTTCATCCTGAACTGACCGAGCTAGTTGCAGAGAGGGCAAACATAAATTTGGTGTAAAAATTTCTTTAGTACCATAAACTAAGAAGAAAGGCGAATTACCAATCGAAGATTTAGGTGTAACCCTGTCTGCCCATAATGCATTGAACAATGCTGTGTGCCAATCACGATGATGAGTTGAAATGGTCCTCTTTAGAATTTTCAAAAGATTCTTGTTAGTTGACTCTGATAAACCATTACCATGAGGATGATAACTCGTTGAATATCTAAACCTTATGCCCTTTTCTAATGCAAACTGAGTTAATTCAATTGAAGAAAGGTATGAGGCATTATAAAAAAACAAGTGAATCTAGAACACCAAAACATGTAATGATAAAAGATTCAAGAAATAAAATTACCTGATTGGTGTTCACAAATTGTAAAGGTACAGCCTTTGCCCATCGAGTAAAGTAATCAGTCGCTGTGATAATATATTTGTGTTGTAGCGAAGACGATGGGTTTATTGGACCAACTATATCAATAACCCATTGTTGAAAAGGTCTGTCTACTGTAAATGGCTGCAAAGGAAAGGCTGGTTTCTTCACCCTACCTGCAGCAGTTTGACATTCTAGAAATTTTCTAACAAATGCATAAGAATCCCTAAATAACGTGGGCCAATAGTAACCTGCTCTAAGGATTTTGTGAGCGGTAGTCTCTCCTCCAAAATGGCCACTTGCAGGACCATAATATAATTCCCTCATGATTGTCTCAGTTTCATCTTTGTCTAAACAGTGAAGTAATACACCATCTGAATTTCGTCTGAACAAAGTGTTGTCAATCAAAAGATAAGGTACTACTTTCAATCTAAGTGCTCTCCTTTTTCTAGGTTCAATATGTTGAGGAGCAACTCCTGTTTCAAGTAGATTTCTTAAGTCCGAATACCAGGAATATTGTTGTGGTGGATAAAAATAAATTTCTCTAACTAGTAGAGTTTCATCAATGTTTATTTCAGAATCTGTGTTTGGCAAATGAGCTGCTTCAGCAACAAGCTTACATAATCCTTGACCTTTAATCACCGTTGAAGGTTTAATTTCCAGGTCATATTCCTGAAGAGCTGTCATCCACGGGGCTCGTTTATTTCCTAAATCCTTTTGAACCAGCAGATTTCTTACTGCAGGATGGAACAATTACTTTAATTCTTGACTTTAGAAGATAAGGACAAAAGTGTTTGATAGCTTTGAAAACAACAAAATCCTAGTTGTCAACTTCATGGTAGTTAAGTTCAGCAGCTTTGAAATTTGAGCTCATAAAAGAAATGGGTACCTCATTATTCTGCTGATTTAATTGAGTTAAAACGGATGCATATGAGATATTAGAAGCAAAAGTATACAATATGAAATCTTTGCTAAAATCCAGGCTAAGTAAACTAGGTGCTTCTGAAATTACCTCTAAAATTCTCTGAAACGATTCCTTTTTAGTAGACCCCCAGTTGAAAACAACATCTTTCTTTATCATCATTTGTAATGGACGAACTATCTCTGAGAAACTAGGAATGAATCTTCTAACAAAGTTTATTTTGCCAAGAAATGATTGCGTTGCCTTCTTATTTACAGGAAAAGTTATATTTTCTATGGCTTGTGTTCGTTGAGGATCAATCATGATCCCATGTCTTGATACCACACAACCTAACAAGATTCCTTGCGTAACAACAAAAATTGTTTTTTTAGGATTCATAGATATTCCATATTTCCTACAACGTTCAAGTACCTTTCTAAGATGTGAAATATGATCAGGTCTGTGTTTTGAAAACACTGTAACATCGTCAAGGTATACAACCACTGAATGATTGATTAACCCTCTAAAAGAAATATCCATTGCTCTTTGAAAAGTTGCCCCAACATTGATTAACTCAAAAGGCATCTTACGATAAGCATATGTTCCCCATGGGGTTTTGAACGTTGTTTTGAGTTGATCATCAGGGGATACTAGGATCTGATTATACCTTGAGAAATCGTCAACTAATGACAGCATCTCAGAACCAGAAACCTTCTGTAAAATTTGTTCCATGGGTGGAACTGGATAATTTCCCTTTTCGGAGGATCTATTAAGGTTGCGAAAGTCAACACACAATCGAATATCCCCATTTTTCTCTCTAACTGGAACCAAATTAGCTACCCACTGAGTATGTCTAATTGGAAAAATAATCCTGCCAGCTAAGAGTTTATTTAATTCTTTTTTGATGGTTGGTTCCAGTGTCGGATGAAATTTTGTAAGTTTCTACTGAAAAGGTTTAGTTGCTTGTTTCACTGGAATGACATGTTGCATGGCTTGTGGATTGAAAGTCATCATATGACCATGCAGACACGTCTTTGAATTCTTTAAATAACTTAATGAATGCTGCTTTCTTTGCAGGGGTGCAATCTACTCCTAAATTCACAGTTTGGGGATTAGATTCTGTTCCTAGATTAATAGTTTCAAATTTCATTTGTGAACTATTGGTTTTGCAATTAGGAATTGCTTTAAATTTATCATACAGATCATAAAACTTATCCAATCGCAAAAGTGAGTTGGGAATCGATTTTACCTTCTCCATAGCCTTTTCAATTGAACAAAATTCTTGAATTACCGTAAAGTCGTGCAGATTTTCGTCATGGGATATTTCATCAATGGCTGCATCCTTAAATGTGTCTTCATTTGTCAGAAAATTTATAATCTGCATATCGTCATCAAAAATTTGCCAGTTAATTATATTATCTGGTATCGATGGTCTAAAAATTAACTCAACTGAAAAGAAATCAGAAGTGAAATTTTCAGACGGAATTAAATTTGAAGCAACATTAGCTAATAAATCGGCTTCCTGATTTTGAAACCTAGGAATAGAATGAATGTTGAATGCTTCAAAAGACGAAATTAAGTTCCATTCCTCACGTTGATAGTTCTGAAAATGCTTTGAGATACAGTGTATAGAATTACGAACCTACCTGACGACATTTTCAGAATCTCCATAAACGATCAACACCTTAATGCCAAGATCAATTGCCTTCTTCAACCCTCGAATCAATGCTTCGTATTCTACAATATTGTTTGTACAATAAAATTCTAACCTACAGGATATACAAATTTTATTTCCCTTTGGATCGATTAAGAGGCAGCCAGCTTCGACACCTTCTTTGGACTTCGATCCATGAAAATATAAAGTCCAGGCTAAACTATCTTCAACAACCTTGCTTTCTATGATATGGACATAATCACTATTTGCACTATTTACAATATTATTAGATGAAGAACCTTGCTGAATCGTAGTAACGTTCAGAATTTCTGAGTGTTGTTTTTATTAGCAAAATCAGATTTAAAATTTCCAAAACTAAGTTCAAACATGTAGTTTCCCATAATGGACTCTGAAATAGTTCAAACATGTAGTTTCCTAACTTCTTTGTTGTATATGCTTAGAACATAAACATTGAAATAGAAAAACTACTTCAAATAGTTCTATAATGATGTGTTAATTAATAATCAATATTCAATATCAAATATTCAGATTAAAAGATTGTATTCATTTCAAAAAACACTGTGGACACACAAATGCTTATCAAAATAAATATGAAATGTATTGATACAAAATCATAGTTACCAATAACATATTGAGTAAAAGATTTAGCAGCATTTAATAAAATATTTATATTGAGCAGATAGAGTAAGTTTCAGCTAATTTACACAATTATAATCACAGTACAATCATGTAAGTATAAAACTAGAAAAGTAGTATATTGAAATATGTATTTAAGTTTCTGAAAAAGATAGCCAAACAAAGGTACCAGTTTAAGAAATGCAGTCACAATCAACCACCAGGATACAACTCTAGTAGAGCGATCAAATTGAGATTTGCATAATATTTCAACAAGTCTTCTCTTCAGAACTCCATCCACCTTTTTTACAGAAATTGTTTGGATTTATATACACAATGAGGAAAAAACTATCTTCGAGCTATTTCAGGATCTATTTACAAAAATAGTAAAACAATTACTTAACAGCTGTTAAGATAACTTATGACTATCCCTTCATTCTTTCAACTGATGATATGATTCAATTGACATTGAAAGCAACACCTGGGAAATATGAGCCTTCTTCGAAGCAAACAAAACGTGACCTTCTAGAATATATGCCAGCTAGCAATGCAAAACTGTTCTCCTCCTATAAAGCAACCTCGAATATATATAATTGTTAGCAAAATTGTTCCATTTAATTCAAAGTTCGTATCATAGGTACACCTGTGACAATCAATAATGAAAAAATTAATCCTCATTAAATTAATGGTAATAGGAAGTAATACAAAATAGAATAAAGCATTTCTATGGAATTTTTGATCCTGTAGGTATGTTCATCAAATTATAGTATTACCCGTCAAAACCGAAATAGAGCAAATGTCAATTTTTAATTTGCAATTTGATCGCCCTTCTTGCTTCAGAAATCCTGACCTTAAGTTTTAAGATTTCAAGATTTTTTTGTTCAATTTGCTCAAGCAAATGAGTATTGGTGGTCATTACAGTTTTTTTGGCTTCCTTATACTCACGCTTCTTCAAATTTTCCTCTTTCCATCTTTCTATCCAATCCAACAATTCGGCCTTGAATGCCTTATTTTCCTCATCTTTTATCATTGCATTAGTTTTGAAATTTTTTAATTCAACCTTCAACTGTGAGATTTTAGTTTCATGAACTTGGTTGAAAACATGTTGAAGAGTTTCTTCTTCTTGATCACAGAAACTAGATTGGGGAAAAATTGGCTCGTTCCCATCTTGGACAGATTGAGGAACACCAACAACTGAAGGTTCTACCACTGTTTCATTTTGATAGGAATTATCAACAAACTCTTTGGCCACAAGTATCATAGAACCATTAACAATTGAAGTTGGTTCATCGGCACAAGCTATCTCAGGTATTGAGGCTAAATCATCGTTTTAAGAATCAAGGTGAATAACAATTGATTCTGAGTTCTTCTGTGCCACTTTGGGCATAGATAAAATAGTAGCCATACTGTGGGTAACCCTGTGAACACCAATAAGGTTAGATTTCTCAAATTTTGGCTCGTATTTACTATCACAAACTGAATTAACAATTTTCCCTTGTGTTGGTTCCACAAACTATCTATCCGATGTTTGCTTGTTTTGAACTAATTGTTCACTACTAGAAGTCTGGATACTACTGGACTGAGATTCATTTTCAATAACCCTAGCTCCCAGAACTACAGACTGAAAGGGACTGTTACCCTTAGAATCCTTAGGGTTTTGTTCATCATTTGTTTCAACCACCTTAGACCTATTTGACTGTCTTCATTTCTGTCTGGTCTTAGGTCGTTCTGAAGGCCATCCCTCATTCTAGCCGAAACCATTCTTATCCAGGAATCAATCCCAAGTGACATTTATCAAAGATAATTGATATTGGATCAATATTTTAACCAAACCGTGGTGAAAAAGACTATGATCCTGTTCAGCTATAGTATGTTGCACAACAAATGACATTTTTTGTAAACTTCCGAGCAAAAAATGAGGAAGATTTAAATGTGAACCCTTGAAAGCCATTAAAATCCTCAGGTGATAGAAATGAATAGACGAATACCTGCCATTGCAAGTGATATAGAGAACGATCATATGAAAAAGGGTTTCCCATTGTGGCCAAATATATTTAGCTTGAAAACCATTCTTATCATCGAATCCCTCAGGAAGAGGAAGTAGAAAGTATCTCCATTTTTCTCTGTTAACCTCTTGTTTTTTAAACCAGCGCTCACCTTTTTGTGGCAAATTTGTAGACTTGGCAATGAAATCTTCAAAAATTTCTAACTTTATATCACCAATGTGTGCCACATCTTCTATGAGAGTAAGGGCGAATCGCCGAGTTACTTCAACATTATGCCCACTAAAAGCACGAAGAAAATCTCCCCAGCCAATTTTATCGAACAACTGTGCAACATTGGGGTTAATATCTAATAGCTAGGCTCCATCAGGTTCAAACCTAGAGAGAGGTGCCATATTGAAGTTTGATGATTCTCCAGACAAACCAGCAGGAAAGGAGGTCGTAAAAATGCTAGAAATAGGGATCCAAGAAAATTGAGACATAATAAACCCTAAACACGTGCTCAAGAATAAAACCATCACCGCCAAAAAACAAATGCATGAACCAGACCATCAAAATAAGGTGATTTGAAATGCTCTGGAAGTACAGAAAAACAAAATGAAATAATATCATGGAGTGGGTTTGACAATCAACATTGAACCAGATAATGATTTCATAATGTTTATATAAAAAAGGTGACATCAAATCATCAAATTGTTCTTCGTACCAAATGAATCAACCCAAGATTTAATACATGATTTTCATTATGAAACGTTATGGATCAAATATTTTATGAATTCAAAGAAATCACATTACCCTAGGTTGATGAAAACATGAACCACATTATACAAGGCTAAGTTCGTAATGATTCACTTCAAAGTTCAAGTTAAGATAATACAATATTACTCAACCAACCAAAAGTTATCATAAATATGTTTTCAACCATAACCAATTCAATTCATATTTGATCATAACACTAAGTTCTGCATTCATAACTCAACATGAAATCGAATCTGAAAAACATATTTAAAAAGCCAAATTTATTTATTTAAAAAAATTAAATTATGATTTACATATGGTAAGAATAATATAAATATGTACTAAGGGTTAAAATATTTTTGCAAGAAAGTTAATCAACCCTAAGTATATATATATTATCATATACTTAATCATAGGAAATCATAGCTTCGAAGAAATGAAATAACAAAAATGAAATAAGGAATGATAGAATCAAATTCAAGCAATGCTAATAATTAATAAAACCTAGCAGGGCATAAATATAATCACCTGAAATAGTACTAAAGATTGATCATATTTTAACAGCTGCTAGAATAATCAATTTGTAAAAATAACGAGCTTGATTTGAAATTATTTCCTCAACTTTATTTTAATCATCAGTACCTTCTATTTAAGAGTACCTTCAGAATCAGAGATTCTGAAGGCCCTTCTCAATAATTTTATGATAAATTACAGAAGGAAACTAATCAATTTTATTCAATAGAGCAGAAAAAATTGAGAGGGTTGTTGTTGTTAGATTTTGAGCATTAATTCAATATGCTATAGAATATTTACTGAGAGAATAACATGTACAGTATATCAATGCATATCAATCATATCAAGCATGTCAATCATCACAAGAAGCAAAAGCATAAGAGACAATAGACACACAGAGTTTCCGTGGGGAAAACCTTAAGGTGAAAAACCCCACAACTTCCTCAGAGATAGATAGAGAAATAGTACAACCAAAGTACAACCCAATTACAAGAGATAGACTTCTTCTATGTGCTGATCCTCCTCCTCAAATGTGCGCCACTTTTCGAGTGAAGGATGAGTGAGTTTCTGAGTGATCCAAATAGAGATCTCCTGATCTCTATTTATAGTTGTTCTGTTTGCCCAATAACCTTATGGGGCTGACTTGTTTATCTAGGTACAATAACCACATATTACATAAATCCGGGCCGATCCCTTACAAGGTGGTCTAATAACCCATCGGCAAGTTAACACACTTGCGAGACTTGTCAATACAAATGACGACACTTCCTTATAGAGGAATAACACATCTCTATAAGGGTACAATAAATATATATAGGAAATACATTCCGAAGTTACATATACATCAACACTCCCTCTTAACTAGGAAGGTATTTCTTGAAACAGATCTTCTAGCACAAGTATTCTTCTCTGGATCATCGTCATCGAATCATTGTCATCGTCACAACCGCTGCTATCTCGTCCAATCTCTGAATCTACTCGTCATAGGAAGTTCTACAGAGGCAATCCTTTTTCATACTGGATGTAGGCCCATTAACTGTAGGTCTTCATCATCACTAGTCATACTGTGGAATCCTCAGGACTCATCACATGCGTCGACAAAACCTCGCAAGAGAATTCCAGGCCTTTTACGAGCACACAGCCCAACCTATCGAATCTCCCAGGATCTTTTACATGCCATTGCACAACATATCCTTGACCACAGAGTATCAAATTGATACTCACCATACATCAAACTGATGTACATCATCACATGATCCTCCTGATCATCATCATCTGTGCGAGCAAGCCATCAAGTAGGTACACCTCAGGACTGATTACACTGTCTTTGCAAAACCTGCAAGATCTCTCAGGACTGATTACACTGCCTCTGCAAAACCTGCAAGAGCATCTCAAGACTGATCATATGCCTCTACAAAACCTGTGTACCATACTATCACATCAATGTCTTCAGATCATCACATAGGCCATGGAGCAAAACCCAGATGCACACACACAACACTTACACTCACCATGGGAGGACTAACCTATGTGAAAGGCTCACAGCACTTACATCAACGACCATGGGAGGACCAACCTACCACCATGTCGGAACGGCCCCAACACTTACATCAACGACCATGGGAGGACTAACTTGCCACCATGTCGGAACGTCCCCAACACTTACATCAACGACCATGGGAGGACTAACATGCCACTATGTCAGAACGGCCCCAACACTTACATCAACAACCATGGGAGGACTAACCTGCCACCATGTCAGAATGGCTCGTGTGCATCTGTGTCTTCAGACTCATCACTTCCCCTTGGAAGGCATCTCGATCTGAAGTACACCAAGTCTCCCTCTGAAGTTTTCAAAATTCACTCTGGCAAGTGGCTTGGTCAACACATCGGCTATCTGCTCGTCTGTCGCAACATACAGGAGCTTCACTACTCCTCTCTGCACCATATCCCTGATATAGTGGAACTTGATCTCAATGTGCTTCGACTTGTCATGGAACACTGGGTTCTCTGATAACTTCACACAACTTTGGTTGTCACAATATATACAAGTAGCACTCAACTGGATATCAAACAAATCAAACAGTAGCTTCCTAAGCCATATTGCCTCACAACTAGCTGAACAAGCTGCGACATACTCTGCTTCAGCTGTACTCAGTGCCACACATGATTGCTTCTTGCTAAACCAAGAGATCACACCTGATCCCATACTGAAGCAGCACCCCGAAGTGCTCTTCCGATCAATGGCACTGCCTGCCCAATCCGAATCAACATAACCCTCCAGATTAGACTTTTGATTCGTCTCATACTTGAGCCCATAATCCACTGTACCCTTCAGGTACCTCAGAACATGCTTTGCATCTATTAGGTGAACATGTCTCGGATCTGTCAGATACTGGCTCAAGGTGTTCACCACAAAGGAAATGTCTGGCCTCGTATTTGTCAGGTACATCAAGGACCCAATCATCTGACGATACATCGTAGCATCGACTGGCTCAGATGAAGCATCATACAAAAGCTTCAGGTTTGATGCCATAGGTGTGGCCATGGCCTTGCAGTCCATCATCCCAAACCTATTCAGGATATCTATTGCATACTTCCCTTGTCCAAGGAAGATTCCATCTGCACTCTGCCACACCTCCATACCAAGAAAGCAGTGCATCATACCCAAGTCCTTCATCTCGAACTCGACAGTAAGCTTCCTCTTTGTATCGGCAATCAACCTATCCTCACCTGTTACAAACAGGTCATCCACATATAATAGTAGAATCACAGGATTGCCTTCCTCAACCCTGTAGTAAAGGTTGGAATCCGCTTTACTCTTAGTAAAGCCCAAACTGGATAGGAAGCCATCTATCTCGCCATACTAGGTCTTGGGTGCCTGTTTCAAACTGTACAGGGCTTTCTTCAGTTTGCACACATGAGTTCCTCTATCATGTGTCTCAAACCCGAGTGGCTGTTCCACATACACTTCCTCTTCATCTACACCTTTCAAGAAAGCAGTCTTGACATCCATCTGGTGTATCTTCCATTTCATCACCGCAGCTAGAGCAAGTACTAATCTAATGGAAGTGTACTTGGCCATAGGAGCAAAGGTGTCTTCATAATCAATCCCTTCTTTCTGGGAGAAGCCACGAGCTACAAACCTAGCTTTGTATTTCTCGATGCTACCATCTGCAGCATGCTTGATCTTATAGATCCATTTGGAAGTCACCACAGACTTCCCATTTGGTCTCCACATCCCAAACATCATTCTTCATAATTGATTGGTATTCTTCGATCATAGCATCCTTCCATTCTTTCTTTTCTGTAGCTTCTTCATAACTGGAAGGTTCTTTATCCATAATGTCACATAGCAAAGCAACATAACTAGTATGTGAACTTGTCCTTTTTCTTTCTCTGTGTTCTTCTTCTGGAATGCCAAATCTTTCTGCATATTGGATGAGCTCTCTAGCCCATGTTGGTTTCCTCTTGTGAGGATTCTTCTCACGAGGTGGATCCACAGGTTCTTTTGGATCTTCCATTTCTCAATCTTCTTCAGGAACTGCTTCATTCATTGTGGTGTCTTGTGTTCTGGATATTCTGGGTTCTTCATTGTCTTCAACATGTGTCTTTCTCGATTTGTGGTAAGCTAAACTTTCATCAAATGTTACATCTCTACTGATGTCGATCTTCTTGAATCCAAGGAAATAGATTCTATAAGATTTCGAGCTTTCACTATAACCCACGAATATACCCTTCTTTCCTGAAGGATCCAACTTTGACCTTTTCTCTTTTGGAATGTGAGTGTATACTGGACAACCAAATATTATGAGATGGCTTACTTCTGGTTTCTTACTAGTAAACACTTCTTCTGGTGTTTTGTTGTCAAGTATCTTATGGGGTGTTCTATTCTGCACATATACAGCTGTCCTTGCTGCTTCAACCCATAAGTGCATAGGTAAGTCTTGGTCATGAAGCATTTCCCTTGCTGCTTCCATGATTGTTCTATTCTTCCTCTTGGCAACCCCATTCTGCTGTGGATTGTAAGGAGTAGTCAACTCCCTCTTAATCCCTAAATCACTGCATAACTTCTTGAAGTCGCCTGAAGTAAATTCTCTGCCATTGTCAGATTTGAAGACATTGATCTTCAATTCAGTTTGGTTTTCTATCAAGGCTTTGAATTCCTTGAAATTGTTAAACACTTCATCTTTTTTCTTCAAGAAGTAGACCCAAGTCTTCCTAGAGAAATCATCAATAAAGGAGACATAGTATACATACCCACTCAGAGAACTGGATGACATGGGACCGCATACATCAGAGTGGATAATCTCCAAGATTCTTTTTGCCTTGCTTTCACTACTTGGAAATGTCTTCTTTGTATTCTTTCCCTTTGCACAACCTTTGCAAATGCCTTCGTGCTTTGTCTGGATTTCAGGAAGACCTTCTACTGCTTTGCTTGCAATTGGTAATGCCCTGTAATGCATGTGTGCAAGCCTTCTGTGCCAAAGTTCACTTGGCTCTACTGATTCATGGACCATGGCTTGTTCTGGATGGCTCTTCAATTTGTATAATCCTCCCTCTTGCTCTCCAATCACAACTGCATCATCTATAGTCTTACCCTTTGGCCACATTAGGACTTGGCCATCTATAAATGCAACCCTCATGCCTTTTGCATCCAATGCGAATATGGAGAGTAGATTCTTCTTGAGACCTGGAACATAGAGTACATCTTTCATCTTCATAGACTTTCCAGAGTCTATTTTATAGGAGGCTTCACCACTCCCTTTTATGGGATACTGGTAGTCATCCCCAAGTTTCACCTTGTGGGGTGAATCATGTTTAGATAGATCCACAAAGGATTCTTTGAATCCTGTCATATGTTTGGAAGCCCCGCTATCTATTAGCCAATCATTACTTCCATGAGTAATAGTTCCAGTGAGAGCAAAAATCAAAACATATTCTTCATCACTTGAAGAATCTTCACAATCTTCTCTAGTCCTCTTCCTGGGAGGTTCATCATCCTCTACGGCATGATCATGATGTTTTCTTTTGAAGTTATTCTTCTTGTGAGAACCATCTTTCTTATTTATGGGACAGTCTCTGGAATAGTGTCCCTTTTCATCACATGTATAGCAACGAGCATAGGACATGTGTCTTTGAGATTTGGTGTTACCTCTTTGATTTTGATGGTGGTGCTTTTCTTTCTTACTGTGGTGATGTCCCTTCTTATCATCATACTTCTTGGAGTGTACTATGAGAGATTGATCTTGATTCCCCATCTTCTCTTCTCGAGCTACAATTTGAGCTTCTTCTTGTGAGCATTCTTCCCATAGCTTATTGAATGTGATGAGTTTCTTTCTAGCACAAATTCCTTGGATGAAGGAATCCCATGACCTAGGAAGGCCATTAAGAGTGGTCATCACCACTTCTCCATTTTCTATATCTTCACCCACATCTTCAAGTTGTTCTTTTATCTGGGAGACCCTTGAGAAATATGACTGCATAGTCTCTGCATTCTGAATCTTGATATTCTTCAATTGATTCCTCAGGGTCATCTTCCGATTTATGTTCTTGCCTTCAAATAGACTTGGTCAAGGAATCGAACATCTCTTTTGGTGTCTTTAGGGATGACACCCGAGGGATGAGATGATCTTTAATAGAATCAACAATGATCCTCTTTTCCTTAACCAAGTTCCTCTTGTGAAGAGCCTTAGCCTCTTCTCCCTCTGGGACAGGGACCTCTTCACTTATATAAGTATCCAACTCATTCTCTTCAAGGATTAACCCAATCCTATAATTCCATGCTCGAAAGTTATCATCCCCTTCAAGCTTATCCTTAAGCTTGGTGTGATGAGACATCTTAAAGAGTACTTGAAATGAAATAGAAAATATTTAGGTCTTACCACTTGATTTGCTGAAAACTGGATCTGGTGCCGGATTAGGGTTTGTTAGAGAAACCCTAAAATTTCAAACTTTGAATTTCAACTTTCTGAAAGAATAGAAAGATGCACCTTGATGAATTGATCAGCCTAGTATATTCAGAAATTCAGATCTGCAAAGTTTCACCCTTCATAAATGTCTTTTAGTCTTCCCACATTCACTAAGGAGAACCCTAAATTAGGGTTTGAGTTTCCCGAAGATCTACCCAGCCAAAAATCTCGATCCAAAGCTCTAAACTTTGATTTTTCCAAGGAGCTTCCATCTATGTCTTCAGATTTCAGAAATTCCTATTTTTGTGGAAACCCTAATTTTTAGTGCCAAAATTGAAACAAATCAGAATTGAATTCTGATTGGACAGATAGATTCAACATGAAAAGGAGAGTCAATATATCATATTACTTTTCTAAAATTTGTGGAGAGAAACCCAAAAACAAGAAGCCCTATCTTCTGCAACTGCATAGTGTCTTCTTCTCAGGCTAGCTCTGATACCATGTTAGATTTTGAGCATTAATTCAATATGCTATAGAATCTTTACTGAGAGAATAACATGTATAGTATATCAATGGATATCAATCATATCAAGCATGTCAATCATCACAAGAAGCAAAAGCATAAGAGACAATAGAAACACAGAGTTTTCGTGGGGAAAACCCTAAGGTGAAAAACCCCACAACCTCCTCAGAGATAGATAGAGCAATAGTACAACCAAAGTACAACCCAAGTACAAGAGATAGAGTTCTTATATGTGCCGATCCTCCTCCTCACATGTGCGCCACTTTCCGAGTGAAGGATGAGTGAGTTTCTGAGTGATCCAAATAGAGATCTCCCGATCTCTATTTATACTTGTTCTGTTTTCCCAATAACCTTATGGGGACGACTTGTCTAGCTAGTTACAATAACCACATATTACATAAATCCGAGCCGACCCCCTACAAGGTGGTCTAATAACCCATCGGCAAGTTAACACACTTGCGGCACTTGTTAATACAAATGGAAACACTTCCTTACAGAGGAATAACACATCTCTATAAGGGTACAATAAATATATATAGGAAATACATTCCGAAGTTACATATACATCAACAGTTTCCTGCCAACAAATGGTGATGACCTGCGTGAACCAGTGATCTCTGCTCATAATCTTAAAAAGCTGAAATAAACATAGTCTTCAAATTTTCTCAAACAAGTCAGAAAAACTTAATGTAACCAGAATCATAACCAAACCACATTTGCGAATATTTTTCAGAACTATCTTCATTCCTGTAGATAAAGATTTCGTTATAGACAAATTAACACTTTCCTCATGAAAACAAAATACTCAGTATACAAGTAATCTGCATCATAGTGTAAAGATGTGCCGACTTATTTCTCTGAAAATTTTTCAAAACCTGCTCCAATTATAAAAGACTTATGGATTTTCCATTAAACGTTAATTGAAGACCACTGTCTAGGCATGGTAACCTAATAAAGACATCACCATTCACAAGTTTTACTGAAGATAAACAAGCCGGCTCGTGATGAGACCTCCCGTCCCTTGATATTTCGATCAAGAGCCATCACCCTGGTGATCAGAAATGATGATATCTTTAATAAAACTGATGATCATGATTAGGCCGGATTGTGATGATACCTCCTATTCTCCAATCAAAATCTAACTTATGAAAGATAATTATGCATGGGGCAGATCAAAAATCTTAACAGATAATAAAAAAAACTTTAAAATAAATGACTAATGATGCAAATTAATAAAGATTTTCCCAAGTACCAAGCTTTGAAAAGGAAATTTGTTAGTCATCCTAACGTATAAGTACACAAATAATAAAAGATTAATCCTGATCGTAAGCGCAAATATCATTAGTAAATGATTGAAATCAGATTTGAGAAGAACTGATCAAAATCAGAGTACCTTCAGAATCAAAGATTCTGAAGGCACTTCTCAATAATTTCATGATAAATTACAGAAGGAAACTGATCAATTTTATTCAATAGAGCAGAAAAAATTGAGAGGGTTGTTGCATGCCAACAATTGGCGACGACCTGGGCGAACCAGTTATCTCTGCTCATAATCTTAAAAAGCTGAAATAAACATAGTCTTGAAATTTTCTCAAACAAGTCAGAAAAACTTAATCTAACCAGAATCATAACAAAACCACATTTGCGAATATTTTTCAGAACTATCTTCATTCCTGTAGATAAAGATTTCGTTATAGACAAATTAACACTTTCCTCGTCAAAACAAAATACTCAGTATACACGTAATATGCATCATAGTGTAAAGATGTGCCTACTTATTTCTCTGAAATTTTTTCAAAACCTGCTCCAATTATAAAATACATATGGATTTTCCATTAAACATTAATTGAAGACCACTGTCTAGGCATGGTAACCTAATAAAGACAACACCATTCATGAGTTTTACTGAATATAAACAAGCCGGATTACGGTGATACCTCCCGTCCCTTGATCTTTCGATCAAGAGCCATCACCCTGGTGATCAGAAATGATGTTAGCTTTAATAAAACTGATGATCATGATTAGGCCGGCTCGTGATGAGACCTCCTATTCTCCAATCAAAATCTAACTTATGAAAGATAATTATGCATGGAGCAGATCAAAAATCTTAACATATAATAAATAAAATTTAAAATAAATGACTAATGATGCAAATTAATAAAGGAAATATTTTGAAATTAAAATGAATTTCATCAAAGAATTTGACGGATGATCTGCTCCAAGAAACCCTGGACATGGCGGTGGTACGGACTGGTTTTGGGCGTGGGCAGCCAGGTGAACAGGGATTGAGGAGGCTCGACTAACAGTGATGTGGATGGACCTGATCCTCGACGATTGAAGCTGTATGGCCCTGATATTGCTTAACTCCATGATCTTGTAAATGGTGGCTGAGAGTGCTCCGCTCTGGCGTTCTTCGGGTTCTTGGTAATAGTATACTCTGAAACGGAGTGATATATGGAGAGGAGGGCAGGTGATGCCTGAAATCTGCGGCTGAGCGAAAGGACCCGCGGAAGTGTGGGGTTTCGTCGTTCGCAGAGGATTGCTGCACATTCAAAGGTGGATAGGGGCTTGGATCATAACTGGGTTTGCTTACGATAACTTGGCTGTCTGCACGGTCGGGGCTCGTTCTTGTCTGCCGTGGGGGAACCGCTGGGGAGGTATGGGGAGCGACGACGAGCAGGAGGTGGACTATACCTCGGATGGGGACTGTGGCATTGGGATCTTTGATCTTGGTGCGATCAATCCGGTGAATTTTCGGTCGGGGGCTTTGTCTGGCCCTTTCATGACAGGCGGGGGTCTACCTGGGCCTGCGGGAGTGATGGATTTGGACGGGCACCCACAGTCATCTGCCCGAGTTACATCGCCAGCCTTCTCTATTGGGATGGAGGGTTTAGAGGCGGATCTGGAGACCTTTCGGTCTTCTGCTGGCATTAGGGACAGGCCAGACTTGGCGGGTCTTCTGGGGCAGACGCTGCAATCCCAACAGGGGTCATTTACTAATTTTCCATTACCTTCGGAAGCTCGGCGAGAAGATTGGCTCGAAACACTGGCTGGGTGTGAAGACAAGCGGTCGGGTGGCGGACCGGCTTCTCTCTCTGTCGGAGATCTACTTTTGTCGGTGGAACCCCGTGACGTCGAGGAACGGGGACAGGCCAGGGGAGGCCAGGGACACTCAACTAGTGCATCTGCAGCGGCGGCACCTGGGGTTGGAGAGCTACTCCCTGACGATGAACCTCTGATTTTTCCTCGTGCAAAGGTTTCTGCACAGGCGGCTACACATAAAAATTTTGTCAATAAGGTCAAGGAACGACGTAGGAAGGACAAATTGGTGATGGGAGTAGATGTCTCGATGGAGGAGGCGGAGGATTTCTCCCACATAGCGGTGGTTGGACATGTCCGCGGTAAGAGGCTCGGGCGGGGTTTCCTACAGCGATGGGCGGCCGAGCATTGGAAGGCCCTGGTAGCCACTGCACCTGAGATTAGGGTTTTATCAAAGGGTTGGTTCTCATTTATCTTGGCGAATTATGGAGAGGTAGAAGCTATTTTAGGCCGTCATTGGACAATGTTGGGCGTTCCCATTGTGCTGAAAAGATGGTCGCCCTTCTTTGATTCCAAAACTGAAAGAATTGACAGAGAACCTATATGGGTGAAGCTACCGGGGCTTCCCATGCATCTCTGGAATGAAGCAAGATTTGCAGCCATAGGGAATTTCCTTGGTGAATATATTTGTGCTGATTATTCCCATACAGCAACTGGTATCTATTCGGTGGCAAAGATTTTGGTCAAGATCGATCTTAGGCTGGGGCTATCGGCTGAGATCAAGGTTCAGACGAAGGATGGGGAATTCACTCAGATTTTGGACTATGTGGGGGTGCCGTTTCGATGCCACCGCTGCCACGCCCATGGACACCTGGTAGCAGGGTGCACGCTACCATTTCAGGGTAGCAGACCGTTGGTTGCTCCTGAAGCAGCTGTTAGCACTGATCCTGCGCAGAAGGGGAGTCCACAGATGGCAGGGGATAGGGATTTTGTGACTGCTATTGACACTGGGGCTGCCCAGGTATCGACACTACCAGTGGCATCGTGTGGATTACCGGGACCCGGGATACCTTTGACAACTCTAAAGAATGCGGGTTTGGATAACTTTGGGAGCAAGGAGACGGTTGTAGTAGGGACTGCATTGGGCACCACGACACCTTTGACTCGGGCTGCATCCAGGAAGCTACAAGTGCAGGCTATCTCTCGGCGGGGTTCTTCCACTTATTCCCCGGGTATGTCTCATCATTTCTCTACTGATGTCTCTTTATTTTCTGTCTCGCCTGAATTGGGGGGGGTATGCTTAAAGTCTCATCCTCCTGACAGTCCTATATCACTTAGCACTGTAGCTCCTTGTTTAATACCTGTCACGGATTGTGTTTACACGCCTCCTCTTGTATCCACTCTACCCTCTCCCAATTCTGTGGGACGTAGTATCCGATATGCACTTAGGAATAGGGTGATCTCTGCTGATGATTCGGGGGGCAGGGGTCTTCCTGAATTGGCTGTTAGCACTTTGGGGAAAGGCCGGGGACGGAAATCACATCTGTCAAAAGCACAAGATCGGGCAAAAGTTGATTTGGTTATGGGCACACAATCCTCTATTGAATGGGCACTTAGAGCAGCGAAAACCCTGGAAGGGGGTTTCATATGAAATTACTGTCATTCAACTGTCGTGGGTTGGCGAGCCCCATTAAAAAATCGTCACTCTGGAGGTTGGTGGATTTAAATCAACCTGATATTTTACTACTTCAAGAAACATTGGGCCGCAGTGTGGAGGTGGTTAGGGTTTTGGAAACATTGCTACCTGGCTGGAAGTTCGTGGGGGTGGATGCACGTGGTCGATCTGGAGGGCTGGCCACGAGGTGGAAGGTGAAGAAATGCAGATATGATAGCTCTTGGGGTATCTCTTCTGGTATTGGGTTGGAAGTTTGGGATGCTGAGATTGGTAGGATGATAACGATTCTCAATATCTATGGACCCTATTTAAATAGGGCTGGCTTCTGGGACTCCTTGCTTAGCATGGATCTCTTTGACGGAAGGGATGTGATTTTGGGTGGAGACCTCAACCTTTCTCTGGGGTCATCTGAAGTTTGGGGGCCTCGTGCTGCTCCGGATCCATTAGCTAACTTTTTTATTCAAGCTTTCGTCGGGAAGGATCTTCTTGACATACAGCCAACCAGGTTAACCCCGACGTGGAGGAATAAGAGAACAGGGGAACAAAGGGTGGCCAAAAGACTGGATAGGTTTCTGGTGGCGGATGTGTTGGCACCAGGGGTTGATGTTGTTAAGCAATGGGTTGGGTCAGGGGGGGTCTCTGACCACTGTCCCATCTTACTGGAATTAAGAGGCAGTAGAAACAAACCCCCTAGTCCTTTCAAGTTCAATCCTAGCTGGTTGAAGGAGGAGGATTATCTTAAATTAGTTCAGCAACAATGGATTCATCGACCTATGGAGTCACAGGAACATGCGGGCGCACACTTTCAACACAATCTCAAGCATATTAAAGAGGCCACTATTCACTGGGCCACTGCTAAAAGGGTTAAAGATGATCAGACCCTGAGGGATGCTGAGATGAATATTGATCGACTTCTACATTGTCAGGGTTTGGGTTATCTGGATGAACAGCAGAAAGGTGAGCTACTGGGCTGGGAAAGTAGCAGGAATGTGTTACTGAGTGAGCGAGAAGAGCTGTGGAGAATGAAAAGTAGGGCGATCTGGTTACAATGTGGGGATGAGAACACAAATTTTTTTCAAGCATATGCTAAGGGGCGAAAATTCACTAACTCAATCTGGGAATTATCTTCAACTGAAGGGGAACGGGTCTCCAGCTTTGATGGTTTGGCTGAGATGGGTGTTCGACATTATGAAGACTTATTCACTGCTCCACCTGGGGCCTCCATAGCTGAGGTTATTAGGATGGCTCAGCTTTTCCCACGTTTTGTGGGGGAAGAAGAGAACAAACTTTTGATGGAGGAGGTGCTTCCAAGTGAACTCTTGCAGGTTATGCAATCCTGCTAGAAGGATAAAAGCCCAGGGCCTGATGGCTGGCCTATTGAATTTTTCTTGGGATTCTTTGACTGTTTTGGGGAGGAATTATTGGCTGTGGTGGAAGAATCAAGAAAGGCTGGCTTTGTACATGGTCCCTTCAACTCGACATTTATTGCTCTCATCCCTAAAACCGACAAGCCTGATCATTTTGAGGAATTCAGACCTATCTCACTCTGCAATTGCATATATAAGATCATAGCCAAGATTATGGCGAGGAGATTAAAAAATATCCTGTCACAGCATATTTCATGTGAACAATTTGGATTCTTGGAAGGTCGTCAAATTCACGAGGCCATTGGAGTTGCACAAGAAGGTTTACACACACTGAAGGTTCAGAAGCAGAAGGGAGCAGTGATTAAGATTGACCTCTCTAAAGCATTCGACAGGGTTAGCTGGCTCTATATTCGGATGCTTCTCACACATCTGGGCTTCTGCTATGAATTTGTTCGATGGATTATGGCCTGCATCACCACGGTTAGTTTTGCTGTTCTGATAAATGGTTCGGCTAGCCCTTTCTTCCATGCAGGCCGGGGGCTACGACAAGGTTGCCCACTTTCACCGCTGCTATTTCTCCTAGTTGCTGAAGGCCTCAGTCGTTTTATCCTGAAAGCAAGAGCTGAAGGATCCTTTTGTGGCATCTCCATTACTCAGGTACTGTATATCACACATCTCCTATTTGTTGACGATATTATTCTATTTTGTGATGGCTCGAGACAGGATATTGACAAGGTGGTCGAAGGACTCAATTTACTGCAAGTTGCCACGGGCATGCTGGTGAATATTGATAAATCAACTATCTCATGCTCGCACTTAAATGAGCAGGAGAAGAACAGATTGACCAACAGAATCCCCTATAGGATTATGGATATTGATGATGGCTTAAAGTACCTTGGATTTCACTTAAAACCTAATGCATATCTTAAGGCGGATTGGCACTGGTTAATTGCCAAATTGGAGCGGAGACTGCATGGTTGGAGTCAAAAATGGCTCTCGCGGGCTGGGAGACTGGTTCTGGTTAAATCTGTTTTGGAAGCAATACCAGTTTACTGGATGTCACTTGCTTGGATTCCCAGAGGTATCTTGGAGCAGATCTGCCGGTTGGTTTTTGCCTTCCTTTGGAAGGGTAAGGGTGCGAATCGAGCCTTGGTGTGGGTTAGATGGGACTTGATTGCAATCCCCAAAGCACTGGGAGGCTGGGGCTTAAAGAATATCTTTCTCTTTGCCAAAGCGTTGGGGGAAAAGGTGGTATGGCGTATTATCCATACACGGAGCCTCTGGACCAGGGTGGTATACCACAAATACATTGCTCCTTTAACCTTACTTGAATGGATTAGGCAGGGCAACAAGTCGAGGGCAAATTGCTCTGTGGTTTGGAAAGCGGTGGTTTAGCATTTTCAGCTAGTGGGATCGGGTCTTGTGTGGCGAATAGGAAATGGGAAATCACTTCGTATTGGACTGGATCCATGGGTAGGATGTAGGGGGGGACATGTACTGCCTGTGGACTTAAGGACCTTTCTGGAAACTAGGGGATATCACTTCTTAGCTGATATCGCACAACCGGGATTATCCACTCTAATGCACCAGGGGTGGTACTCTGCCCAGCGTCTAGTAGTTCCTGAGGACTTGATCGGGGAATGGGAGGACTATATTCGGATATTAAGATTCTCTAATATTCGTCTAACAGACAGGCCTGATGAACTTATCTGGGATCACCATCCCTCTGGGAAATACACACCAAAACTTGGATATACTCAGTTAAATGTGGAGGTGCAAAACAGGGCTTTGGTGTGGTGGTGGAAATCTCTGTGGAAGCTTAAATGCCCAGGTAAAGCCAAACTTCTCTTCTGGGCGATAATGGAACAAAAGGCACCCACCTGGGATGTTCTGAAGCGACGATTCCTACAGGGCCCGGGTTTTTGTCCACTCTGTAGGGAGGCGGACGAGACTATTTCACACTTATTTGTACACTGTCGTTTCTCCCAAGAGGTTTGGACACGTATCTGCCATTATATGGATCTCAATACGTGTTGGAGGGGTGAGAATGTTATTGAGGCATTCCAACATTGGTGGTCGGAACAACAGTCATCAACCATCTGTGCGGCCCCATGCATTTTTTCCTGGGGGATTTGGATCACGCGTAACAGGATGATCTTCCAGGACTGTAGAGTCCCGATTGAGCAAGTAGTGGCACAAGCTGTGGCTATTATTGCTCATTACAAGACTGCTCCCATATCGATTAGAACACGTCCTGTGATCGCTGAAAAGATCGACAAAACAATACCGTGGGCTTTTTTCGATGGTGCATCAATGGATCAATTGGTGTGCGGTGGGGGGATCGTGCTACATAAATCTGATTCACATTATTTTCACATAGCAGCTGGACTGGGGAGCGGTACAAACAACTATGCAGAAATCATGTCTCTTAGACTGTTGCTGTTATTTGCTCTAGAACAGGGTTGTTTCTCACTACAGATTTTTGGTGATTCACTGATTGTTATTGATTGGGCCAATGAGCATACACAATGCAATGTGATGGTTCTCTCACCTATACTGGAAGATGTTTTACGGTTAAAGCAAAATTTTAATCTTTTAACATTTACACATGTTTACAGGGAGAGAAATGGCATGGCCGACTTTCTTTCCAAAGAAGCGTCGCAGCAACGTCTAAATTACGGCACATGGCGAATCACATTACATACTACTGCTACATCCTACAGTTATTACCATAGGCCTTTCAGTGAGGCATTGGAGGACAGGGCGGGCGAATGATTGGTATCTGTTTGCTCAGATTACACTATAGTTCTGGTTCGATTTACTTTATGGTTTTTGTTTCTTGCATATTGAGATTAACATAGGCCTATATGAGGCGTTTGGTGGATCTTAAATGGAGCATTTGGCAGTTTAAATCTATTCTGTTAGGTGCTTTCGGGCAGCTAAGACATAGTATCGTTTGATAGGAATTATTACATTTTGAGACTATTTTGGTATATGTAACCGGTTATATGTGTGCTGTATGGTCAGCATTATTTTGGGGTATGTAAGGGTCTCTAGACCAGTCAGAAACATGAACAACAAATATGTGATAATGTAGGGATCTCTATGATTCTATTACATGTGCAGAATGTAATTTTGTTCAATACACTTGAAATAAAATTACGACTTTTTCTTTGGAAAAAAAAAAAGATGCAAATTAATAAAGATTTTCCCAAGTACCAAGCTTTGAAAAGGAAATCAAAGCTTGATAATTATGCATAATGATAATTATGCATGGAGCAGATAAAAAATATTAATAGATAATAAATAAACTTTAAAATAAATGACTAATGATACAAATTAACAAAGATTTTCCCAAGTACCAAGCTTTGAAAAGGAAATTTGTTAGTCATCCTAACGTATAAGTACACAGATAATCAAAGATTAGTCCTCATTGTAAGCGCAAATATCATAATAAATGATTGAAATCAGATTTGAGAAGAACTGATCAGTCTGATCAAATCTTAAAGACCTGTCGTATTTCAACTAACTAAAACAAATGAACAAACTAAGTTTGAGCCCCAGGGTTTATTTATTTACAAATACTCTTCTCAAGCAAAGATATGTATTTTTTTAAAAAAAATAAAAATAAAACTAAGTTTATTTGCCTATGAATATGTACAAAAAATCAACAAAAATTATGTACAAAAGATTGAAAAAAAAAATTATGATGTATTGACAAAAAGATATCTCTCAATTATGAAAAGTAAGAAAATGAATTCTAAAATGAATTTGAAGAAAAATTTACAGATAGCTCAAATCATAATTCGAATGAAGATAAAAACAGAGATTTACAATTATTCTATTTTATAAAAAGAATATACAAAAAAATCAGAACCGACAACCTTTTTTGATTTTAGTCATCAATTATGTACAGAAAAATATTCACAAAAATTAATCAAAATGAAAGGAAATGTTATGTCTTACAGAAATTGAAAAATTTAAAAGACAAAATGTACAATTATTTACAAAATAGACAAACTTATGTACAACAGTATGTACAGATTCAAGATTTGAAGAATTCATCAGAAATACTTTTTAGGGATCAAACCATTCACAGGAATTGTTTCTGGTTGACCTTCTAAAGTTTGCAGACGGAAAGTGCTAGGACCTAACTTCTCAACAATGACAAATGGTCCTAACCAAATACGTTGGAATTTAGTGTGTTGTCCCTTATCTTCGTGAGACTTATCCCATTTGAATACGAAGTCACCCAATTAAAATTCTCGGTTAGAACTAGAAGACTGATCAAACCATGACTTAATGATTTGTTGATGTTTGATGAAATGTTGCTTAGCCTTATCTCTTTCTTCTTCTAACTTCAACAGTGTGTTAATTCTCTTCTCTAATACTGGACATTCTTCATCTTGAACTGACCGAGCTAGTTGCAGAGAGGGCAAAAATAAATTTGGTGGCAAAATTGCTTCATTACCATAAACTAAGAAGAAAGGCGAATTACCAATCGAAGATTTAGGTGTAACCCTATCTGCCCATAATGCATTAAACAACGCTGTGTGCCAATCACGATGATGAGTTGAAATGGTCCTCTTTAGAATTTTCAAAAGATTCTTATTAGTTGACTCTGATAAACCATTACCATGAGGATGATAACTCAGTGAATATCGAACCCTTATGCCCTTTTCTAATGCAAACTGAGTTAATTCAATTTAATAAAAGTATGAGGAATTATAAAAACAAGTGAATTTGGAACACCAAAATGTGTAATGATAAAAGATTCAAGAAATAAAATTACCTGATTGGTGTTCCCAACTCGCAAAGGTACAGCCTCTGCCCATCGAGTAAAGTAATCAGTCGCTGTGATAATATATTTCTGTTGTAGCGAAGAGGATGGGTTTATTGGATCAACTATATCAATACCCCATTATTGAAAAGGTTTGTCTACTGTAATTGGCTGCAAAGAAAAGGCAGGTTTCTTCACCCTACATGCAGCAGTTTGACATTCTAGACATTTTCTAACAAATGCATAAGAATCCCTAAATAACGTGGGCAATAATAACCTGCTCTAAGGATTTTTTGAGCGGTAGTATCTCCTCCAAAATGGCCACCTGCAGGGCCATAATGTAATTCCCTCATGATTGTATCAGTTTCATTTTTGTCTAAACATCGAAGTAATACACCATCTGAATTTCCTGTGAACAAAGTGTTGTCAATCAAAAGATAAGGTACTGCTTTCAATCTAAGTGCTCTCCTTTTTCTAGGTTCAAGATGTTCAGGAGCAACTCCTGTTTCAAGTAGAGTTCTTAAGTCCAAATACCAGGAATCTTGTGGTGGTGGATAGAAATAAATTTCTCTAACTAGTAGAGTTTCATCAATGTTTATTTCAGAATCTGTGTTTGGCAAATAAGCTGCTTCAGCAGCAAGCTTACATAATCCTTGACCTTTAATCACCGTTGAAGTTTTAATTTCCAGGTCATAATCCTGAAGAGCTGTCATCCATGGGGCTCGTTTATCTCCTAAATCCTTTTGAACCAGCAGATTTCTTACTGCAGGAAATGGAACAATTACCTTGGTTCTTGACTTCAGAAGATAAGGATGAAAGTGTTTGACAGCTTTGAAAACAACAAAATCCTGTTTGTCAACTTCATGGTGGTTAAGTTCAGCAACTTTGAAATTTGAGCTCATAAAATAAATGGGTACCTCATTATTCTGCTGATTTAATTGAGTTAAAACGGTTGCATATGAGATATCAGAAGCAAAAGTATACAATATGAAATCTTTGCTAAAATCTGGGCTAAGTAAACTAGGTGCTTCTGAAATTGCCTCTAAAATTCTCTAAAACGATTCCTTTTCAGTAGACTCCAGTTGAAAAAACATCTTTCTTTATCACCATTTGTAATGGACGAACTATCTCTAAGAAACTAGGAATGAAGCTTCTAACAAAGTTTATTTTGCCAAGAAATGATTGCATTGCCTTCGTATTTATAGGAAAAGTTATCTTTGCTATGGCTTGTGTTCGTTTAGGATCAATCATGATCCCATGTCTTGATACCACACAACCTAACAAGATTCCTTGCGTAACAGCAAAAATTGTTTTTTTAGGATTCAGAATTATTCCATATTTTCTACAACGTTCAAGTACCTTTCTAAGATGTGAAATATGATCGGGTCTATGTTTTGAAAACACTGTAAGATCGTCAAGGTATACAACCACTGAATGATTGATTAACCCTCTAAAAGCAATATCCATTGCTCTTTGAAAATTTGCCCCAGCATTGATTAACCCAAAAGGCATCCGACGATAAGCATATGTTCCCCATGGGGTTTTGAACGTTGTTTTGAGTTGATCATTAGGGGATACTAGGATCTGATTATACCTTGAGAAACCGTCAAGTAATAATTGCCCTTTTCAAATGATCTATTAAGGTTGCGAAAGTCAACACATAATCGAATATCCCCATTTTTCTTTCTAACGGGAACCAAATTAGCTACCCACTGAGTATGTCTAATTGTAAAAATAATCCTGGCAGCTAACAGTTTATTTAATTCTTTTTTGATGGTTGGTTCCAGTGTCGGATGAAATTTTCTAAGTTTCTGTTGAAAAGGTTTAGTTGCTTGTTTCATGGGAATGACATGTTGCATGACTTGTGGATTGAAAGTATTTAAGTCATCATATGACCATGCGAACACTTTTTTGAATTCTTTAAATAACTTAATGAATGTTGCTTTCTCTGCAGGGGTGCAATCTACTCCTAAATTCACAGTTTGGGGATTAGATTCTGTTCCTAAATAAATATTTTCAAATTTCATTTGTGAGCTGCTCGTTTTGCAATTAGGAACAACTTTAAATTTATCATACAGATCATAAAACTTCTCCAATCGCAAAAGTGAGTTGGGAATCGATTTTACCTTCTCCATAGCCTTTTCAATTGAACAGAATTCTTGAATTACCGTAAAGTTGTGCAGATTTTTGTCATGGGATATTTCATCAATGGATGCATCCTTAAATGTGTCTTCATTTGTTAGAAAATTTATAATCTGTGTATCATCATCAAAAATTCGCCAATTAATTATATTATATGGTATCGAAGGTCTAAAAATTAACTCAACTGAAAAGAAATCAGAAGTGAAATTTTTAGACGGAATTAATTTTGAAGCAACATTAGCTAATAAATCGGCTTCCTGATTTTGAAACCTAGGGATAGAATGAATGTTGAATGCTTCAAAATACGAAATTAAGTTCCATTCCTCACGTTGATAGTTCTACAAATGCTCTGAGATACAGTGTATAGAATTACGAACCTGCCTGACGACGATTTCAGAATCTCCATAAATGATCAACACCTTAATGTCAAGATCAATTTCCTTCTTCAACCCTTGAATCAATGCTTCGTATTCTACAATATTGTTTGTAAAATCAAACTCTAACCTACAGGATATACAAATTTTATTTCCCTTTGGATCAATTAAGAGGAAGCCAGCTCCAGCACCTTCTTTGGACTTCGATCCATCAAAATATAAAGTCCAGGCTAAACTATCTTCAACAACCTTGCTTTCTATGATATGTACATAATCACTATTTGCACTATTTACAATATTCTTAGATGAAGAACCTTGCTGAATCATAGTAATGTTCATAATTTCTGAGTGTTGTTTTTTATCAGCAAAATTAGATTTAAAATTTCCAAAACTAAGTTCAAACATGTAGTTTCCCATAATGGACTCTGAAAATAAAACTGGCTCACTTGGGTCATGCATCTCTTTAACTGTATGTTTCGAATATCTCTCCCTGCTTATTTTGATTTTGTTTGCTTTGCCCTTTTTAGGCAACCAGAGAGTTGACCAATCAGTGGTAAAGAATCCATTCAATTTTTGTGACCAATCCCCGTTGAGAAATAATCCATAAGCATCTGGAATATCTGCGACTACAATATCAATAATATGAAAAATAGAAGGATTGCTATCAAGTCTAATCAACACATATTTCATTTCTCCCAACACCCTCACATTTGTTTTATCAAGTGGAGTAATTTGTGAATCTAATGGAACATACTTAGCATTTAACCTTCGACAAACTGACAAACGCATTACATTGGTAGATGCTCCAGAGTCGATGTTGGTAGGCGGTTTGGTAGAGTGCTATCGCAACCTCTCCGATGCTGCGACAAGGCGAGAAGATGACGCGAATGGTGATGAGCGGAAGATTGGTTATGTATTTTGGGTCAATTGTACTGCGGAATGTGGGTTTTTTGTCATTTGGACCACATATTATGTAATGTTGAGTCAATTATACCGGAGAATACGGGTTTTTGGTCGGTTTTGTTCCAAGTTAGTTAGATGTTGGTTCACTTGTCCAAGTGTTGGTTAGGGAGTTGTTAGTAAGTGGACAAGCATTGTAATGGCAGGAGCCTATATATAGATAAGAGTCGTAGGTATGAGGGGAGGAGGATAAGAGGTGAAGAAAAGCGCATGTTTGGGTATTTTCTGCGCATCTGTGAGATATTGTCGAGACCTGATATTTGAGGAGATATTATATCTAAGGTTTTGCAGTGATAATATGATATGATGAAACTGTTCTGGTGCAATTCCTGGGTTCTTTCTATTTGTTTATGGTAATTCCATGTCGCACTTCATGAATAATGCTATGTTTCCTTGATGCAATGTTGCTTTACTGTTACTACTGCTATGATAATGAAAGCTACGATCGAATAATGCGTTATCAATACATGTGAAATGTTTGAGATCCCTGTTTAGTGTTGCAATAGGGTTAGTTCATATAGATGCAACCCTCCTCCTTCTTCGGCAGAAACATGGTTCCATCTACTCTTCCTAGACGCCTCGGGTGAGACCTCATCTGCTCTGCAGGTGTTGCTGGGCGGGATAAAACCTGCTTGGGCTGGTGCCCAGGGAGACTGCGTGTCATGTCCCAAATTTGGTATTGGGTCACAATGGCCTAATCACATTGGCCCTATTCATTAGAGTTTGTCAAATTGATGCTAAAGGTCAAATAATTGCCAAGGAGGAAAATTACTAGTTTCCTAGGTTTGGGGTGGAAGCTTTGGGATTTGGAATAATGAGGATAATAAATGATGTTTGAACATTAGAATGGCATAAATATTTAATAAAGGAGCTAAATAAATATATACAAGTGAAAATCAAAGTGGCATTTCATCATGAAGACACATGGAGGAAGTGGGACCCACATATGGCTAGATTTCCCCACTACACTTGGCATCATTCTCTCACCAATTCGAATTCAAGGTGAATGGTAACATACTTGGGGGAGTCCAAAAGGTATTATTCATTGCATGACTCATCCAAGGTCGAAATATAGAGGAAGAGTAACTCCCATGGAAGAGGAAGAGGCAATTTGGAGCTAGTGAGACACTTGGGCTAGATTCCCTAGCTCTATGACAACAATGATGAAGATGCTATGACACCTATGACACAAATCAGACATGAAGGCTGACATATGACATATATGACATGTCAGGGCTAAAAATAGACTCCAAGAGGGCGCTCAAGGGTGTTAGGGCAGCTAAGATGCTTCCACATGTGATTTGGTAGAAGTGGGAGACTAGGAATTGTTGTACAAGTGGCGTTCTTTGGAATCTCTTCCCAACATGAGTTGGAATGAGTCTCTTGGAATGAATTCGACCCATGGAGGACATTAGAAGTTTATAAATGTCAATAAAAAAGAATGAAACCAGCTTTTGATCATTTGTAGAATTTGCAATTGCATTTGTGAAGAGGGAGAGCTAGTGGATGACTAGTTTCTTGCCTTAGCCAATTTCGAGGGTGAAAGATTCCCATCCAAGTTGGTAATTGGAAAGGCCATTCAGACCTTTCATTTGGAGCTTTAATGGAGTCTTTATTTGCAGGTGTAAGCTACAGGGCATCTCATGGTTTCTTCTATTGCAGCTCACTCCTTCAACCATTTCCAGTTTTGATGGCATATTCTTGATCCTTGAGGGAGGGCGTTTTTGGTGAGCTATTGTACTCTTTGGGGAAGCTTTTAATGCCCCATTTATTTTTTAATATGAATTAAATACTCTTTTATTCATCTCCAAAAAGTTTCAAGTCGAAATTCCAAGTAGAAATGTATAAATCTCATTTTTAATGGAAGAACAATGCCATTTCCCCACTACCTTGTTGTGAGCCAATGTATTGATGATGATTTCGAATGAATGGATGATTCTCTGATATATTTGTGATCAATATAATGCCATGGATGTATTATACAAGTTTCATGTACTGTACTTGAGCATTTGAAGCATTTTTATTCAGTTTAGTTGTATTGGGAGGTGAAATAGTGCCATTTCCCCAAGGGTCGAATTGGGGATTTTTGCAGTTGAATGGGAGAGGGTGAGAACAGTTGTAATAAT
Organism: Larix kaempferi; assembly: GCA_027924585.1. Classification (NCBI taxonomy): domain Eukaryota; kingdom Viridiplantae; phylum Streptophyta; class Pinopsida; order Pinales; family Pinaceae; genus Larix; species Larix kaempferi. The sequence goes on along the minus strand of BSBM01000456.1, from coordinate 48,041,947 downwards.
CCATTAATGGTGCATATGAGACTTTAATAAAATACTTAACACATTACATACCTCTGTTCATAAATTTGAGTGGGTTTGGAGGCATTTGGGAAGCCATTTTCAGTGCTTACCCCAGGGGGATTTGAACCCCAAATTACTAGTAAAATTGCATAATTGGTTCAGAATATTAAGAGAGTTTGCAGAGGTCTTTTGGTGGACATATGTCATCCATAAACATCATATTCAAGTTATAATATCATTCATACACCTTCCTTGAAGATTTGAAGGCATTTGGAGTCAATTTGAGACCTAGAGACCAATACTAGTCAAAGGAAAATCACTAGTAAAGTTACCTACATTGATCAGAATTGAAAGAGGATTTGCAGAAGTATTTTAAAGGTCCAAAGGCATCCCTGAAACACATATTTATGTTCTAATACCATTCATATACCTTCTCAGAAGATTTGGGATCATTTGGGGCAAAATTGGGACCTAGAGATCAAAACTAGTCAAAGGTCTAACTAGGAAAAAAAGTGAAAAATTGCCATTTTAATAAAATTCCTAACAAGGGACATTACAGTGGTATCAGAGCATGATCTTGGCACCTGATGTGGTATAATATCTATGAGGAAAAGAATTTAGGTACCACCATTATATATTGAAACCAAAAGTGCTTTTGTTGAAGAGGAAAAAAAAAAAGTAGGAGAAGAAGAGCAAATTTTTTGAGGGAACTATGACTAGGGATGAAAAGGGAGCCTCATATGATGGTGAGGAGCATATAAAAATTATGAAAACAATATTTGAAGATATGACCAAGCAAATTAAGGAAGGATTCGAATTGTTTTCTATCGAACTTGTGGAAAAAATTATTGATTTTAAGGAAACCAAGGGGCAAAATGCAACAGCTTGCTTGAAGGAGCAAAAGGAAGAGACATCACAAGATAGTGAAGAATATTTTATTGAAAATATGGAAGATCATTTCGAGACACCTTCTAGCTTAGACATGAACCAAAGAGCATCTACTGATGGATGCTTAAACTATGAAGGAGTACCTATTGATGGGTGCTCACACCTCTATGTTGGTGACATAGAGATCACTTTTGAAAATGTTGTTGCAAGCCCAAGTTCCATTAAGCATGATAATGAAGACCTTGCAGCAGTTGAAGAAGAACCAAGATCAACTTCCCCATCACCACTTGAGCTTCATGAAGTTGGTCCAAGAAAAAATGAAGAAGATGAGGAGGTTCATTTGCAAGAGCCTCATTTTCTTGAAGGGTCCTTAAAGATGAATGAAAAGAAGATCCAAGAGTCCCTCATCATTCTCCATGACACTCAAGCATTGGTGTCAAATTCTTGTTGGAGAGCTACTTCATTGGAGGAAACATCCTTCCTTGAAGACATGGAGAAGATTCAAAGAGCAATGTGCCACATCAAAGGTAATTTCATGTCTTTGCTTTTTGATAGAAACCATTTGTTTGAGCTTAATGAATTGTTACATGATGCATACTTGAAGAATAATGAGGATATTCATAAGCTCACAATTCAAAATGAGCAACTTCTTGAAAAGTTGCAAGATACTTGTTTTTCCTCCTATGTTTCAGATTGTCAAATGGTAGATTGTTTGGAGGATTCTCATGACATGGTGGATCATGAGAAATGTGAAAATTTGAATGTTCTTGATGTGTTTGAAGATGAACTTGAAGAGATCCAAACACTTGATGTGGTGGAAGAGGAATTTGAATTGCCTCTTGATGAAGGTTATGCAATTTTTAAAGAAGAGCATGATTCCTCTACATTGGAACCAAACTATGACAAAGAGTTCACACTTTTGAAGGAGCTGCATGATACTACCCATATGGATCCTTCCCATGATGAAACTTCTGCACTTTTTGATCATTTGGGTGAGTTAGTTCATTCTCCTACTTCCTACAATTCCATGTTTTGCAACATTAGTCTCAATGAAGTATGGGTGAAAGGGTTCTTTTTGATGGTGCCACATGAGGAGCATGGAACTCCTAGATTTAACTTTTATGATGACATGGTTGGAGCACATTCTTATTCACATTTGCAGCAGCATCATTTGTCACTTTATGATGATTCACATCTACATGGATGTACCTATGATATGGATTTGAGTCACTTGAAGACTCATGGTTTTTCTTGCTCAACACTGGGTTCATTTTATGTTAGAGGAACTTCATCCAACACTTGGGTGAATAGATTTATGATGGGAGAACATTTTTGTTGGCAGCCACATACTTTGTTACATCTTTATGATTTTCACATTCATGGATGTATGGGTGAGACTTCTTTGAGTCATTTGAAGTCTCCTTGTTTTTTCTGCTCATTATTTGGTTCAGATTTTAGTGGAGATTCTTCATTCACTTCTTGGATGAAAGAATACATGGTTGAATATTTTGATGCATATCACATCCTTTTGGAGCAGCATTATAGGACATGGGATCCTCACCTATGTCATTGGAGCAGATTTGATTGGTCACTTGAAGCTTGTATGCACTTGGAAAATGGTGGTCTACTTGCTTGGAGGTATAAGCACCTTCATGACTCTTTGATTAAGCATATCCTTGATGTACATTTTCATTATGTTATGTACTTTGATGATATATATTTGGTACTCATGATGTTTGGAAGGATGCATACAAGAAAATGGGATCCAGGAATCCTCTTAACTAATGGTGTGGGTTGGAGAGCACTCTTAATTATTGGGGTGCAATACAAGCAATGGGACCCTGGAATAATTTTTATCTCATTGGTTTCAAATTTTTTGGGGAAACAAGCAGTATGGGATATGGATTTCCCCACTTAATAAAGTGATTTTTATCAGAGTAGTGCAGCAGCAAGCATGGTGGTTCCTCTCTAAAATCTTCATGGAAACTCAAAGACTCAAGGTTGGGCAATTCAATGGCAACTTCAAAGAATTATACAGAAAGCAGGTTCTTCAACACCCATGTTTAAAATTGCTTGAGGACAAGCAATATTGGGAAGGGAGGATTTGTCATGTCCCAAATTTGGTATTGGGTCACAATGGCCTAATCACATTGGCCCTATTCATTAGAGTTTGTCAAATTGATGCTAAAGGTCAAATAATTGCCAAGGAGGAAAATTACTAGTTTCCTAGGTTTGGGGTGGAAGCTTTGGGATTTGGAATAATGGGGATAATAAATGATGTTTGAACATTAGAATGGCATAAATATTTAATAAAGGAGCTAAATAAATATATACAAGTGAAAATAAAAGTGGCATTTCATCATGAAGACACATGGAGGAAGTGGGACCCACATATGGCTAGATTTCCCCACTACACTTGGCATCATTCTCTCACCAATTCGAATTCAAGGTGAATGGTAACATACTTGGGGGAGTCCAAAAGGTATTATTCATTGCATGACTCATCCAAGGTCGAAATATAGAGGAAGAGTAACTCCCATGGAAGAGGAAGAGGCAATTTGGAGCTAGTGAGACACTTGGGCTAGATTCCCTAGCTCTATGACAACAATGATGAAGATGCTATGACACCTATGACACAAATCAGACCTGAAGGCTGACATATGACATATATGACATGTCAGGGCTAAAAATAGACTCCAAGAGGGCGCTCAAGGGTGTTAGGGCAGCTAAGATTCTTCCACATGTGATTTGGTGGAAGTGGGAGACTAGGAATTGTTGTACAAGTGGCGTTCTTTGGAATCTCTTCCCAACATGAGTTGGCATGAGTCTCTTGGAATGAATTAGACCCATGGAGGACATTAGAAGTTTATAAATGTCAATAACAAAGAATGAAACCAGCTTTTGATCATTTGTAGAATTTGCAATTGCATTTGTGAAGAGGGAGAGCTAGTGGATGACTAGTTTCTTGCCTTAGCCAATTTCGAGGGTGAAAGATTCCCATCCAAGTTGGTAATTGGAAAGGCCATTCAGACCTTTCATTTGGAGCTTTAATGGAGTCTTTATTTGCAGGTGTAAGCTACAGGGCATCTCATGGTTTATTCTATTGCAGCTCACTCCTTCAACCATTTCCAGTTTTGATGGCATATTCTTGATCCTTGAGGGAGGGCGTTTTTGGTGAGCTATTGTACTCTTTGGGGAAGATTTTAATGCCCCATTTATTTTGTAATATGAATTAAATACTCTGTTCTTCATCTCCAAAAAATTTCAAGTCGAAATTCCAAGTAGAAATGTATAAATCTCATTTTTAATGGAAGAACAATGCCATTTCCCCACTACCTTGTTGTGAGCCAATGTATTGATGATGATTTCGAATGAATGGATGATTCTCTGATATATTTGTGATCAATATAATGCCATGGATGTATTATACAAGTTTCATGTACTGTACTTGAGCATTTGAAGCATTTTTATTCAGTTTAGTTGTATTGGGAGGTGAAATAGTGCCATTTCCCCAAGGGTCGAATTGGGGATTTTTGCAGTTGAATGGGAGAGGGTGAGAACAGTTGTAATAATCCATTAATGGTGCATATGAGACTTTAATAAAATACTTAACACATTACATACCTCTGTTCATAAATTTGAGTGGGTTTGGAGGCATTTGGGAAGCCATTTTCAGTGCTTACCCCAGGGGGATTTGAACCCCAAATTACTAGTAAAATTGCATAATTGGTTCAGAATCTTAAGAGAGTTTGCAGAGGACTTTTGGTGGACATATGTCATCCATAAACATCATATTCAAGTTATAATATCATTCATACACCTTCCTTGAAGATTTGAAGGCATTTGGAGTCAATTTGAGACCTAGAGACCAATACTAGTCAAAGGAAAATCACTAGTAAAGTTACCTACATTGATCAGAATTGAAAGAGGATTTGCAGAAGTATTTTAAAGGTCCAAAGGAATCCCTGAAACACATATTTATGTTCTAATACCATTCATATACCTTCTCAGAATATTTGGGATCATTTGGGGCAAAATTGGGACCTAGAGATCAAAACTAGTCAAAGGTCTAACTAGGAAAAAAAGTGAAAAATTGCCATTTTAATAAAATTCCTAACAAGGGACATTACACTGCGACATGTGTCAACAGTGAAGTGGAACCCCTATTGACTGGAGTCGCGTTGGTCAACAAATGGTTCCGTTGCCAGGACTGTGTGAAGAGTGAAAGGAGGACATGTTGTGGCACTCGACGAAGCCGGAGATACAGAGTTGGTTTGATCAGAAGTTGCAGGAGTTTGCTGAAGAAGAAAGTCGGAACATGTGACTAACAGTAGATCATTGGGTGGAAAAATATATTCACGATGGTCCGCACGAATGGTTTTTCTGTGAATTCCCATTCATCCTGTACGAATGGTTGTCAAAGCTGACCTTCCAGAAGAGGAATTTCTAGGGTGGTGAGCCAATGGCTTGGACCCTGGAATTGATTCAAGAGCTGCAGGAAGTCGATAATAAGGCATCACGGGCTGTCGAAGTTTGGGTCGATAGCATCTTGGAGGGATATATCAATGAATTTGTGGTTGACACGCAGAAATCCTACAGTGAAGCTGAAAGATATTGCTTCCGCAGACCAAGGGGAAGGTTTCTGCTGTCGCTCCAACTGTCGATTAAGATGCTAATATGCGAAAAGGGTATATTGAAGATGCATCTTGATTAGTAGACAGCCTGTTGGGCGCAGGCCGTGGGTATTGCGATTGCCAGGGAATGGTACATGGAATGGTAAGGGGTAGATGGGTGCAGACCATGAGGAGACTGTGAGCAAAGCCGAGGAATAAAGTGGTCTTACAAGAGGAGGAACGAGGTTTCGACAGGAGAAGAGGCAGAGGACAGGAGAAGGTCCTGTTGTGATCAAACCACAAAACCATGAAGGAAGACCACATGGGACGAAGCGACCTCACAAAAATGACACGGACGACCAGGATACGCCCAGGAGAGAGGTAGGACCAAACCCTGGCACCAACGTACCCACACCTCCGCTCACCATCTCACAAACAACAAGAAATACCACTTCGACACCGCCAAGTTCATCAATTCCACAGAGTTAAATGGTAGTAGCACAACGAAAGGAGGAAGGAAGCCCAGAATGGTAGGCGATGATGCTAAGTTACCGTTGTTCCACGGAAGTGAGACAGACAATCCAGAACAATATTGGTTTTTGTGCGAAGCGGTATGGACCATGAAACAGATCACTGATGCTAATGCTAAGAAAGGACAGTTAGCCACGACTCTGCGAGGTCGTGCATTAGATTGGTTCATGAAGTTTGTTCTAGTCCCTACGAGAGCCCCAAAGAAGTCACTGGATGAGATTCGGGATGATCTGATTGCTGAATTTAGACGACCCAAGTCTGAAGCTCAATACATCACATAATTGAAGGAAATTAAGCAGTATCCCAATGAGATGGTATGGGATTTCGACCAGCGATTCAAGATGCTGATGGAAAAAGTTAGTTTCGATATGAGTGCTGTCCAACATAAAGAGTGGTTCATTGCGGCACTACAACCCCACATTCGGCTTCCGCTGATGAAAAAAAACATCTCGACGCCCAACGAAGCTCTAGAGATTGCAATGTGATTGGAGGCATCACCGATTGGGGATAATGCAGCCGGGATGTCACAGATACAGAGGATTAGGATGATCCCCGGAATGTCAACATTCTCGAGTCTGAAGGAAGTCGCAATGTGGTACCACTTGCTGTGCCAAAAAATTCGTTCGGTCAACCATTGAATCTTCGTAAGCTCAATATCGGCACAAAGGACACTCCCAAGTTTACAAATGTTGGGGACTATTGGGATGACGAGATGATGAGTAAGGTCACTAATTTACTCCATGAGTTTCAAGACTTGTTTCCTACGAATTTTTTCGATATGAAGGGGATCTTGGGTGATTTAGGCGAAATGAGGATTCCTTTAAAACCAAATGCTAAGCCATTTCGACAGCGACTTTATCGGTTGAATCCGCAACATAAGGAAAAGGTCAAGGTGGAACTTGATCACATGTTGGATTCTGGTATTATTGAACCAGTGGAAGAGTCTGAATGGATCAGCCTTATGGTGTTGCAAGACAAGAAAACCGGTGAGGTGCGCATTTGTGTTGACTTGTGGAAGTTGAATGATGCCTGCTTGCATGACCCTTTTCCAACCCCGTTTACTAACGAAGTACTTCAAGGGGTGGGCGGCCAGGAGATGTACTCATTCACCGATGGGTTCTCTGGATACCATCATATTTGCATTGCCAAAGAAGATCGCCATAAGACAACTTTCGTTACTGAATGGGGTTGCTTTCAGTACACTGTAATGTCGTTTGGTTTGACGAATGCACCTGCGATATTCTCCCGGGTCGTTGTTGCTGCATTTACAGACTTCATTCAGAATGTTTTGCAAGTATACATGGATGATTGGATAGTTTATGGGTTGATCCGCGATCATCTGGCTAATCTGAGGTTAATGCTTGAGCACTGCCGACAACACCAGATATCGCTGAACTTGAAGAAATGTATTTTTTGTGCACCATTTGGGATATTGTTGGGTCATATTGTGTGTAAGCAAGGGTTGTTGGTCGATCCGGCTAAGATTGCGCTCATCTTGAGTTTGCAACCACCGACCACTGTTAAGTAGTTACGAGCGACTCTGGGACATATGGGGTATTATCGCAAGTTCATCAAGGGATATGCAGCGATCACCGCCCTTATGGATAAATTGTTGAAGAAAGATGCATTATTTCAATGGACTCCAGAATGTCAAGACAGTTTTGACACACTGAAGACAAAGATGGCTTCGACACCAACACTGGTATTTCTAGATTGGAGTAAGGAGTTCCACGTACATGTCGATGCCTCATCAATCGCATTGGGAGTAGTAATCGGTGAAGGAGATCTTGATCACCCCATTGCTTTCGCTAGTCGGAAGTTGTTGTCCAATGAACGCAACTACACCACCACTGAGCGAGAGGGTCTGGAAATGGTCTACGTGCTGCAGAAGTTCAGGCACTATTTGTTGGGTGGGAACTTTAAAATATTCACTGACCATTCCGTGTTGAAATACCTAGTCAATAAGCCCATGTTGGGGGGGAAGATATGCCGCTGGCTACTTCTTTTTCAGGAGTTCGATTTTGAAGTCATTGTGAAGCTAGGCCGGTTGAATGCCGGTCTTGATCATCTATCGTGGATTGATATAGGGGAGGAACTAACCAATATTGAAGATGGGTTTCCGGATGCACAACTATTTAAGGTTGGCATCATTGATGATTATTTTGATGACATCCTCTAGTTTCTGACCACGGGTCCTGCACCAGACGAGTTCACCACCAGTTAGAAGAAGCAATTGGTAGTCAAGGCTGCAGACTTCCAACTAATCGCAGGAGAGTTGTATAAAATGGGCGCTGATGAGATATTGTGTAGATGTGTCTTGCCGCATGAGCAAGCGTCGATACTGGCTGAAGCACATGGAGGAGTAGTAAGAGGACACTATGGCAGCTGGGTGACGGCTAGGAAGGTGTTGTGTGCGGGGCTGTGGTGGCCTACATTGCATAATGACGCGACAGACTATGCGCGGTCTTGCAATGTTTGTCAATGAACTGGCAAACCATCCAGACGCGATGAGATGTCGCTGATGCCTCAAATAACATTGCAACCGTTCGACAAATGGGCCGTGGATTTTGTAGGACCCATCAATCCACCGGGGAAATGTACGGGTGTGCGGTATATCATCACGGCGACAGAATATTTTAACCGATGGGCCGAGGCGGCACCTGTAGTTGATTATTACGCGACTACGGTGGCGCGAGTTTTATTTGATAACATTATCACTCACTTCGGCTACCCCAAGATATTGTTGAGTGATCAAGGAAGCCACTTTCTTAATCGCACCATCAGCGCATTGACAGAGGAGTTGCAGATACAGCATAAAAAGAGTACACCCTATCATCCGTAGGCGAATGGCACGGTGGAGGCTTTTAACAAGGTATTGGAGCATGCGCTGACTAAGGTGTGCAGTGCGAACTGCAATGATTGGGATCTCAAAATCCCAGCAGTGTTGTGGGAATATCGCACCACATGTAAATGACTGACAGGACAAACACCATTTAAGTTGGTGTATGGACAAGAAGCGATTATTCCAATTGAGTATATTGTTCCGAGTCTACGAATTGCGGCTGTCATGGGCATGGATGATGTCGCAGCATTAAATGACCATCTGGCGCAATTGGTGCAGCTGGAAGAAGATCGCTTCATCATTGGGTTCCACCAGGGGGTCGAGAAGGATCGAAAAAAGGCATGGCATGATCGCCACCTCAAAAATACATAGTTTTAGCATGTGACTTGGTGTTTTTGTATGACAACAAGTTTATGAAACATCCAGGCAAGTTGCAGATGCATTGGCTTGGTCCCTATTGCATCAGTAGTATTACTTCTGGAGGAGCAGTTCAGTTGCAGCAATTGGATGGGGCGATGCTCCCTAAGTTGGTAAATGGTCATAGGTTGAAGCCCTATCGCACGGGCTTAGAACATCGCGATGCTAGAGCCGCATCGAGAAAAAACAATGATGTGTTACCGAAACATTGGTGGCAGGATGTCGCACCACCATGGATGAAATGCGGAAGCAGGGAGGCTTCTGCCGCAAGATAGGAACGATCGGAGACACATGACAGCGTCGCGACCGGGTCAAATCAGTAATAAATGCCAAAAGTTTAGACAATTAATTAATGGCACTGTTCGAATGATGGGTATTAATGGAGGATCCGGCTGACCGACGGACTGGATCGACGATGGATTTGTGTCATTAATATAGGATTTTGGTTGAGTTAATTCTTGATTTCATGATGATTACAACGGATTTGGTTGGATACTATAAAAATGGATTGGAGTTGGTCGAAAGGCACCGAGAATTCAGTTGTTTTTGTAAGATTGTGGCATGCTGCAGAGTATTGTTGCTGGTTCGTGAGTGTTGCTGTGCGCATTGTAGAGTGCTGTTGTCGAGTATAAGGAGGTATGCCAGGTGAGCTGGAGACTATTGAGATTAGTAGTGAAGTCGATTCCCCCTTCATCCCGGCTATTGTTCAAGAAGAAACTGCACCAACCGTCAACCTTGAGGCCGAGGTAGCAACTATGCCGGTGGGAGAATCCGTAATTGCTAAGAAGCGACGGGGAGGTTAGCACTCGGAGTCCCCGCAGAGTAAGAGGGTGCTTCAGTCCTCTGCTGCGATGGAAGGAGAAGCTCTAGAATAGGTAGGGAATTCCATTCGCCCCATTCGTGAGTCTTCCCCATGGGTGGGACTCTCTACTAGTGACATCCTTGGGTATATCCCTCTAGTTCGGTCGGATGCCACCCCACGCAAGATAAACCCAAAACAGAAGTATGGTGTGAAGATGCCAACGCTCCCGGTTGGACTGGAGTGCTCTGTGGATATTACACTGGCGTTGATGTGCCTGCACTACGATGATCATGATATGGTGGCCTACCCCGACATTGCATCTGCCCCTTATGTGCAGGAGACGTGCCTTTCCCCAACACTGACTGTACAAGACTGGGCACGAGGATTGAAGCAGGTTGGCTTGTTAGGGCTTATTAATATGCAACATTTCGGGCAGCTGGCAAAAGTGAATGCATGCATAAAGCAGCTCCTGGCGTGTTTTCATGGTGGGTCGTTGTGGCTGGATAAAGAAGCCCCGGTCATCGTCGACTTAATTTCATCCATAACTGGTTTACCCAAGAATGGAGTTGATCTGGCCCAGTTCATCCAGGGGAAGGCCAATGACAAGAAGTGGGCGCTACAGTTGGAACAGAAATATGGCCTAGAAACAGATGGGTGTGGGTATCATACCAGTAGCTGTAATGATTAGGCGGTGCTCACGGGCATTAAGATCTTGTCTTGCAAGGTGGTTATGTTGATGTATATGTAACTTCAGAATGTATTTCATCCATGTATTTCATTTATATATTATTGTACTCCTATAGAGATGTGTCATTCCTCTATACGGAAGTGTCGTCATGTGTATTGACAAGTGTCGCAAGTATGTTAACTTGCCAATGGGTTATTAGACCACCATGTGTGTTGTTGGGCCTGATTTATGTAACATGTGGTTATTATACCTAACTAGATAAGTCAGCCCCATAAGGTTATTGGGAAAACAAAACAAGTATAAATAGAGATCGAGAGATCTCTATTTGGATCACTCAGAAACTCATTCTTCCTTTACTCAGAAAGTGGCGCACTTGTGAGGAGGAGGATCAGCTGCTAAGAGGAGTCTATCTCTGTGTATTTGGTTGTACTTTGGTTGAGCTATTTCTCTATCTATCTCTGAGGAAGTTGTGGTGTTTTTCACCTTAGGGTTTTCCCCACGGAAACTCTGTGTCTATTGTCTCTCATGCTTTTGCTTCTTGTGATGATTGACATGCTTGTTATGATTGACATGCATTGATATACTGTACATGTTATTCTCTCAGTAAAGATCCTAGAGTATTGTGAATTAATGCTCAAAATTTAACATGGTATCAGAGCTAACCTGAGAAGAAGGCATTGTGCAGTGACGGAAACTAGGGTTTCTTGTTTATTGGGTTTCTTTCCACAGATTTTGGAAAAGCAGTATAGTAGATTGAATCTACTCATCAAGGAGAATCTATCTATCCAATCATAATTCAATTCTGAGCATTTTTAGTTTTGGCCCTAAAAATTAGGGTTTCCACAAAAATAGGAATTTCTGTAATCTGAAGACATAGCTGGAAGCTGCTTGCAAAAATCGAATTTTAGAGCTTTGGATTGAGATTTTTGGTTGGGTATATCTCCGGGAAACTCAAACCCTAATTCAGGGTCCTCCCTAATGAACCTGGGAAGTCAAAAAGGCATTTCTGAAGGGTGAAGCTTTGCAGATCTAAAATTCTGAATACACCAGGCTGATCAGATCATCAAAGCACATCTTTCTATCCTTTCAAAAAGTTGAAATTCACATTTTGAATTTTTAGGGTTTCTCTAACAAACCCTAATCCGGGACCAGATCTAGTTTTTAGCAAATCAAGTGGTAAGACCTAAATCTTTTCTATTTCCCTTTGAAGTACTCTTTAAGATGTCTCACCACACCAAGCTTGAGGATAAGCTTGAAGGGGCTGATAACTTTTGAGCTTGGAAGTATAGGATTGGGTTAATCCTGGAAGAAAATGAATTGGACTCCTACATCAGCTCTGAGGTCCCTATCCCAGAGGATGAAGAGGCTAAGGTATTACATAAGAAGAACTTGGTCAAGGCAAAGAGAATCATTGCTGATTCTATCAAAGACCATCTTATACCACATGTGTCATCTCTAAAGACACCCAAGGAGATGTTTGACTCCCTGACCAAGTTATTTGAAGGGAAGAACATAAATCGGAAGATGACTCTGTGGAATCAATTGAAAGGAGTCAAGATGCTGAATGGAGAGACCATTCAATCGTACTTCTCCAAGGTCTCTTAGATCAAGGAACAACTTGAAGTTGTGGATGAAGTAGTGGACAATGGTGAAGTTGGTATGACCACTCTGAATGGCCTACCTAGGTCATGGGACTCATTTATTCAAGGAATTTGTGCAAGAAAGAAATTGATCTCTTTCAGTAGACTGTGGGAGGAATGCTCTCAAGAAGAAGCTAGGCTTGTGGTACGAGAAGAAAAGATGGGAAGTGAAGATCAAGCTCTCGCAGCTCACACCAAAAGAAGCAAGCCTAAGAGGGAGCACTTTCAACAGAAGAGATCCACTCACTATCACCAAAAGAATAAGAAGGACCTAAGGTGCTTCACATGCAATGAGAAGGGTCACTTTGCTTCAGAATGTCCCAAGAACAAAAGGGATAACAACAACAACAACAACTCCAGCAAGAAGAAGAAGGGCAACAAAAGAAAGTTCCATGCTCATGCTGCCGAAGATATTGAACCTCCAAAGAAGAAGGATAGGGAAGAAAGTGATGAGACTCATCAAGTGAAGAAGAGTATGTTCTAATCTTTGCTCTCACAGGTACTATCTCTCATGGTTGTAATGATTGGCTTATTGACAACAGGGATTCCAAACACATGACTGGGTTTAAAGAATCTTTTGTAAATCTATCTGAACATGAATCGCCCCATAAAGTGAAACTTGGGGATGACTATCAATACCCCATCAAAGGAAGTGGTGAAGCCTCCTACAACCTAGATTCTAGAAAATCTTTGAAGATGAAAGAAGTCCTTTATGTACCTAGGCTCAAGAAGAACGTACTCTCCATATCTGCATTGGATGCAAAAGGTATGAGGGTTGCATTTGTAGATGGCCAAGTACTAATGTGTCCAAAGGGTAAAACTATTGATGATGCAGTGGTGATTGGAGAACAAGAGAGAGGATTGTATAAATTGAAGGGACAACCTGAACATGCCATGGTACATGATTCCATGGAGCCAAGTGAACTTTGGCACAGAAGACTTGCACATATGCACTACAGAGCATTACCAATTGCAAGTAAGGCTGTAGAAGGTCTTCCTGAAATCAAGACCAAGCATGAAGGTGTTTGCAAAGGATGTGCAAAAGGAAAGAACATAAAGAAGGCATTCCCAAGTAGTGAAAGCAAGGCAAAAGGTATCTTGGAAATTATCCGCTCCGATGTATGCGGTCCGATGTCATCCAATTCTCTGAGTGGGTATGTGTACTATGTCTCTTTCATTGATGACTTCTCCAGAAAGACTTGGGTCTACTTCTTGAAGAACAAAGATGAAGTATTTGATAAGTTCAAGGAATTCAAAACCTTGATGGAGAACCAAACTGATAAGAAAATCAAGACTTTCAGATCTGACAATGGTGGAGAATTCACTTGAAGTGACTTCAAGAAGCTATGCAGTGATTCAGGGATTAAGACGGAGTTGACTGCTCCTTACAATCCACAACAGAATGGAGTTGCAGAAAGAAAGAATAGAACAATCATCGAAGCAGCACGGGCAATGCTGCATGACCAGGATCTACCTATGCATCCATGGGTAGAAGCAGCTAGGACAGCTGTATATGTGCAGAACAGAACACCCCACAAGACACCAGAAGAGGTCTTCTCTGGTAAGAAACTTGAGGTCAACCATCTCAGAATATTTTGTTGTCCAGTATATACACATTTCCCAAAGGAAAAGAGGACCAAGCTGGATCCTTCACGAAAGAAGGGTATCTTTGTGGGTTACAGTGAAAGCTCGAATGCTTACAGAATATACTTTCGAGGGTTCAAGAAGATTGATGTCAGCATGGATGTAACATTTGATGAAAACTCAACATTCATCAAATCAAGGAAGACACCTATTGAAGATTATGAAGAACCCAAGGAAACTAGATTTCAGGACACTACCATGACTAAAGAAATTCCAAATGTTGATCGTGAAATTGAAGATCCACAAGAACTTGTAGATCCACCTCGTGAGAAGGAATCTCACAAGAGGAAACCTGCATGGGCTAGAGAGATCATTCAAGATGCAGAAATATTTGGCATTCTAGAAGAAGAACACAGAGCAAAGAAGAGAACTAGATCTCATACCAGCTATGTTGCTTTACTCTGTGATATCATGAACAAAGAACCTTCCAATTATGAAGAAGCAACGGAAAAGAAAGAATGGAAGGATGCGATGGTCGAGGAATACCAATCAATAATGAAGAACGATGTTTGGGATGTTGTCCCAAGACCTGAAGGGAAGTATGTTGTGACTTCCAAATGGATCTACAAGATCAAGCATGCTGCAAATGGCAACATAGAGAAATACAAGGAAAGATTCGTATCTCGTGGCTTCTCTCAGAAAGAGGGAATAGAATATGAAGAAACTTTTGCACCTAAGCCAGGTACACTTCCATTAGATTAGTACTTTCCCTGGTTGCAACAATGAAATGGAAGATACACCAGATGGATGTCAAGACTGCTTTCTTGAATGGTGTAGTTAAAGAGGAAGTGTATGTGGAGCAGCCACTCGGTTTTGAAACACATGACAGGGAGTCATATGTGTGCAAATTGAAGAAATCCTTGTATGGCTTGAAGCAAGCTCCTAGAACTTGGTATGGTAGGATGGACAGTTTCCTATCTAGTTTGGGCTTTACCAAGAGTAAAGCGGATTCCAACCTTTACTACAAGGTTGAGGAAGGAAATCCTGTGATACTACTTCTATATGTAGATGACCTGTTTGTAACAGGAGATGAAAGATTGATTGTCGATACAAAGAGGAAGCTTGCTGCCGAGTTCGATATGAAGGACTTAGGGATGATGCATTATTTCCTAGGTATGGAGGTGTGGCAGAGTGCAGATGGGATCTTCCTTGGACAAGGGAAGTATATAGTAGATATCCTGAAGAGGTTCGGGATGATGGATTGCAAGGCCATGGCCACACCTATGGCATCGAATCTGAAGCTTCTACATGATGCTTCATCTGAGCCGGTTGATGTCTCTATGTATCGTCAGATGATTGGGTCCTTGATGTACCTGACGAACATGAGACCAGATATTTGCTTTGCAGTGAACACATTGAGCCAGTTCTGGACAGATCCGAGGAGTGTTCACCTGGTTGCTGTAAAGCATATTCTGAGGTACTTGAAGGGTACAGTTGATTATGGGCTCAAGTATGAAGCGAATCAAAAGTTTAACCTACAGGGTAATGTTGATTCAGATTGGGAAGGTAGTGCTGCAGATAGGAAGAGCACATTTGGGTGTTGCTTCAGTATGGGATCAGGTGTGATATCTTGGTTTAGCAGGAAGCAATCCTGCGTAGCACTGAGTACAGCCGAGGCAGAGTATGTTGCAGCCTGTTCGGCTAGTTGTGAGGCAGTATGGCTTCGGAAGCTACTGTTAGAGTTATTTGATCTCCCACTGGAGACTACTGGTATCTTTTGTGACAACCAGAGTTGTGTGAAGCTGTCTGAGAACCCAGTGTTCCACGACAGGTTGAAACACATAGAGATCAAATACCACTATATCAGGGATATGGTGCAGAGAGGAGCAGTGAAGCTTCTGTATGTTGTGACGGACGAGCAGATTGTAGATGTGTTGACGAAGCCACTAGCCAGAGTGAAGTTCGCGTACTTCAGAGAGAGGCTCAGTGTTCTTCAGATCAACGACACTTCGAGGAAGAAGTGATGGAGACATTTGCTGTAGCCATTCCAAGCATGTTGGAAGGAGGATCCTTCACATGGTTGTGGATGTAAGCGCTGGATGATGAACATCAGGACGATGCTCCAATTACTGCTCTATATATGTTTGTACACATCATGTTGGATGTTGGATATGATTAGTTGGATGCTGGATATGATACGATGATCCAGAGAAGAAGACTTGTGCTAGCTGATCTGTGTTGAGAAATACCTTCCTAGTTAAGAGGGAGTGTTGATGTATATGTAACTTTGGAATGTATTTCATCCATGTATTTCATTTATATATTATTGTACTCCTATAGAGATGTGTCATTCCTCTATACGGAAGTGTTGTCATGTGTATTGAAAAGTGTCGCAAGTATGTTAACTTGTCGATGGGTTATTAGACCACCATGTGTGGGGTCAGCCCTGATTTATGTAACATGTGGTTATTATACCTAGCTAGACAAGTTGGCCCCATAAGGTCATTGGGCAAACAGAACAAGTATAAATAGAGATCGGGAGATCTCTATTTGGATCACTCAGAAACTCATTCTTCCTTTACTCGAAAAGTGACGCACTTGTGAGGAGGAGGATCGGCTGCTAAGAGGAGTCTATCTTTGTGTCTTTGGTTGAGCTATTGCTCTATCTATCTCTGAGGAAGTTGTGGGGTTTTTCACCTTAGGGTTTTCCCCACGGAAACTCTATGTCTATTGTCTCTCATGCTTTTGCTTCTTGTGATGATTGACATGCTTGTTATGATTGATATGCATTGATATACTGTACATGTTATTCTATCAGTAAAGATCCTAGAGTATTGTGAATTAATGCTCAAAATTTAACAGGTTAGGGGTGGTCGACCTAACCAATGCAACTCGGGCATTGTTGCATGCGCTGTGCAATGTGCGGAAGGGGTCCAAATGAATTGGTCCGTGTACCTCTTGAATCAATTAATGGAGGACACTGTGGCGGTCCAATCAGGAAAGGGTGCCTTTACATATAGTTGGCTATTGCTGTTGATTGCTTTTGTCACATGGAAAGAGCCCGACACGTACTAGGGCATGGAATGTCTGGCTGTAGCAGAATGACAGGGGGCACGATATCAAAATATATGGTATGTACAGGAGCCAGAGAGACTCCGGGATTGCCAATTGCATTTTTGGTTGTATTGGGAGATGCTTTGTGCCGTGGCAACACAGGTCCCGTGAATATCTAAAGAAACTGTTGTCCAGTTCAATCCTATTATGGCATTTGCAATTCGGCCACATACCATACATATCCAAGCGCGCCGTGATCCTGATCGGCAATGGTTGCAGACCTCGTATAAGGTGACGTCTGAAGATTTGGAGGGTGCTGTGAACAAGTGGCCAGAGGAATGGCGAAAACCCATGAGTCCAGTAGAGATAGAAGCCGGGGGCCCACCGTTGGGCCTAGATGATCGGGTATCGGCATAGGACAAGAAGAGTCACCATGAATCAGGGCACCAATCAACGAAAACAATATCAGATGATGATAGTGATTGGGAACTTGAAGAGAACCACTTGAAACGGTATCAGGAGCGTGCAACGATCAACGAATTGTCTTTTCCTACCGAGGCATAATTGAGCCGCCTGGTCACCGTGCTCAATACTGCATCCTCTGTGGCAGCAGACAAGATAACAAGAAAAGTGGATGAAGGATTCCATGCGATCACCGCTCGGTTAGAATCCTTGTATGACCTGGTTTCCGGCAAGACACCAAAGGAAGTAGCAGCATCAACCTTTGACATAATCAGCATTGAGCCGCGGGTTCGAAATGTGGAGATTCCCTCAATTGCGATTGTGATCGAAGATGTGGCACTAACCACATTGCTGCAGCAGCTGCACACAGTGACCATTAATGTGAATGCCTTTCCTGCGGAAGGATTGACTACTCTACAAGCTACTACCAGCAAGGAAACTACAGACCGACTGCGGCAGATCAGCGGTATGTGTGCCCGCCTGTAGGTAAGCGAGGCTGATGCGCAGCGCACCATTGAAGAATTTATTACCAGGGATGCTTCTGCATGGAAGGAAGAGGATGACCTTGAGGTACACACTAAGGAAGAATGGGTGGAGATGGCCCACGAAATTGAAGGCCTGAAAAAGGAACATGATTTCCTTATTGTGTAAAAGGCTCGCCTGTGGGATGACAGTGTTCGGGTTGACTGGGCGATCACAGAAGCTTATCAAGATGTCCCAGAGCCCACCGAAGAGGTAGATGTGCTCCATCGAGTGCAACGACTGGGGGCTGCTATTATTCAGTTGTGGCAGGAGAATCATGAGTTGAAGGCCTAGCTGAAACTGGGTACGCCTCAGGCCGAAGTGGATGAACGAAGAAGGGAAATTGAGGAAGTTTCCACTCAGATGGAGGAGTTGGAAACACAGGAAACCAGGCTCACGAATGAAATGGTACAATTTTGGGGCCGCATTGTTCAGGACGAGCAGGTTGAGTAGTGTTGATGCCTCGGATATCGTAGCATCAATCAGAAAGGGATTCTCCCCGATAGATGATCCCAATTAGATTATCTACCGTTTGGTATAGGGAATCCGTCTGGTTAGCGGTTCCAGCAACCGTGGGTTTGGAGTTTAATTCCGATTGTACCGGTTATGGCCCGATCCACCTTTCTTTTGGATTTTATGTTTTTAATGAGATGCAAGTGCCTAATTTATATCTGATCTAAATGAAAAACTAAACAGATCTAAGTCTAAAACTGAAGTAAATCTACCTATCCTTGCAGGGAACACATTTACAGGATGAGCAATGAGCTATAACAGATATCATAAAGAAAGAACAGATAGCCATCAATTCTTATAGGTAAAGCTACAGCAAGATAAAAGATCTTTAGAAGATAGCTTCTAATTTAATAGAAAACACATTTCATTACTCATCAAAGAAAGAAGCAAAATTATCTAATCTTAATGGAAAGAATGAAAGAAACAGATCTAAGTGTAAACAAACTGAAATAAATTTAAAGATCCCTGCAAGGAGCAAATTTAAAGGCATGAACAATGAGCTATAGGAATTATCTTAAAGAAAGAACAACTAGCCATTTAATCTAAAAGAGAACTCTACAGCAAAGATAAAGATATCAGCAGATAGCTTCCGATTTAATATGAAACACATTCATTGCTCACACAATAGAGAAAATCGTTTGCACAGGAAGAAGCAAAATCGTTTGTTGTAAAGAAATAGTTCAGATAACAAGAAAGATCTCACATTACAAGATGGAAATCACCAGAACAGTCCAATACACATCCATCTTTCGTTCCCATGCAAAACGTCCATCTCCCAGGCTTTTATTAGAAAATTCGATTTTCATATAACCAATACAAGATAGCTCGTACAGGTTTCAAAATTTCATTCCCTACCAAAAGTCCTTTCTAATCCTTCCTAACTTCTATTTATAATTACAAATTTGCCCTTTGGGCTGCCATCTAGCCTCTTCCACTTGTCACCTACAGGAATTTCTTCTAAAATAGACCAAAAAATGTGACTATTCCTTTTACAGAAAATATTTAACAAAAGAAAAAGGACAGCTGTCCCATAGCTCATGCTTTACACATTTGAGAGCTTAAAAACACAACATATCAGAAATAATATCCTGAAATCAGTGATTTCACTCCTGTGCGTGAGCTTCTGCTGGAAGAGGATCGTCCAAATCAACTGATGCTGCTGATGTTGCCTTAGGAGAGGCACTCGAAACCATTGTTGCTGCTGCTTCTACTTGGGAAGAAGGGATTGAGCCGGCTGAAATTTCTGCCATTGATGGGGAAGAGGGAATCAAGCCCACTATTGTTGCTGGAATGGATGCTGGGAGAGAAGATTCTGGATTTGTTGTCACAGCTGCTACTTCTGCCTTCTTCTCCTCTTCTGCTATGTAACTATACCACATACCCGTGTCCCTTATGACTATGTTTGTTGCAGTAGGGAACAAGATTTTCCGAGAAGTCACATTCTTCTCGAGCTCTGCTCCAATGCTTTGAACTTCTGTTACTGCAGCTTGATGCACTTCCTTGAGCAAGTGGCTGTGGACTGATGACATTCCAATATAATGTTGTAAGTCATCAATTGCCAAAACAATCAATTTTCTTAATGTATTCGGTTTGGATGCCCAGCTCTTCCTTTAGCTCAGCCAAGCGTTGTTATGAATCCGGGAAGTCATCGAGGGATTATGGAAAATTCAGTTTGCAACTGTCATGCACTCCCTTGATTCTTTGATACAGACCGCTGATCTTATCCCTTATTCCTTGCACACTGGCTATCAGCTTACTGCCATAGCTCCTGCAGAATTCCAGAAGGGCTATGTCTTCATTAAAACCTTCCACAGACTTAAATGGTAGATGTGTGGGGAAATCCCCCTTTCCTTCTCGCCATTTTATCTGGCTCAAGATATTTTCCTTAACATGGGTATGCTTGGCTTTGAGCCTATGGGCCTCCGCATTAATTTCTTTTAACCTGACCACCATGGCCTTTAGCTTGCAAACCTCATTAGTAATCAGCTCCTGAGTGTCATGCATTTGCTTCAGGATGCTGCAGGACAACTCATGGAAGGGAGACATGTCCATTGTTCTGATCTCAGCCTGCTCCAATTGCTCAGCTAATGCCTGCTTGTCTGTTTCAAGTTGGGACACTCTGGCTACTTCATCATTCTTTTCTGCTTCTTCAATCATCATTAGGACTGATAGTTGCTCCTTCTCTTCCTCTAACCGGTTATATTTTTCTGACAGCTCTTTATGCTCAGCGTACAGGAAATTATACTTGTTCACCACAAGATCCCTGTGGGCTTGCTCATTATTCACAGTATGTTGTAGCATACGAGCTCTCTTCTTTGTCAATACATTTTCTCTAACTATAACACCTACATTGTCCAGTGATGCTTTTGCTGTTTCTATAGCTGCGGATGCCATAGCAAAGGGATCTTTATCTGTATTCTGCATTATAGTGACCTCTCGGTGGGTAATGATGTTTTCATGGAAGGGACTCTTGATCATTTCTTCCGATTTGAGGACCATAGCTTTCCTTTTCTTGTCATAGACAAACTCATTCCACTTGGACACCGTATGTTTTCCCGATGGAGTGTATGGGACAATTGGGAGGTCGATAATGTCTATTTCTTTTTCAGCATGTGGGGTCCAGACTTCTTGAGATGGATCTACTCCCACATTTTGGGTACCAGAGCCACCTGCTTGAGATGCGTCTATTTCCATGTCCTGGACATCGGACCCACTTGCTTGGGCATCTTCCCCTGCTTTCAGCTCTTCTTCTGCTTTCCTTTCTCTCTCAGCTTGTTCAGCTTGCAGCTGATCTTCATTCTCTCTCCGTAGCCTTTCATCTTTCGCTTCTTTCTGCTACTGGGCTTCCTATGCCTCTTTCCGCAGCCTTGCTTCTTCAGATTCCTGTTGTGTTCTTGACACTTCAGCTTCCTGCTACAACCTGGCTTCTTCTCTTAATCTGAGCTCTTCCTGCGCTCGGGCTTCATCAGCTTCTTTCTCCTTCTGCTGGCTGGTCTTTTGGACCTTGGTTGAGCTAGAGCTTGCTCCAGTGCCTTGGCGAAAGGTTCGCAGCTCATCCATGTTGCTGATGCCCTTGAATACCTCTTCCTCGGCGTCGGGGTAGTGAGAGTACTCAAAATGAGCATAGATTTCCTTACAGTGCTCGGCCAATCTTCCCTTCCTATCATTCCCGTGGAAGATCACCTCACCGAAGTGGAAGGCTTTCAGCTCCTGCACAAACTCTTCGGCTGAGGCAACCCCCGAGAACTTGTAAGCACCTATGCAGAAAGGTAGAGGGGGAAAGGAAGCCTTATGCTGCATGTGGAGCATTGCCCCAATTCCATCCAGGAAGATTTGTCTTACTGCTTCTTTAAGGACTACATAATCTGTGGCATACTGCAACAAAATGTATGGGGGCTTAGTCCCTCCAAACATTCTAAGGTAGGTGCCTTGCTCTGAAAAGTAAAAATCCCGGTAATTCTCAAGGACTTCCACAGCATTCTCTGACAGGCAGTTGGGCTCCTCCTTGAATAATTTCTCATATAGGGGCATGATGAATCCCTCACAAATGAGTTTGTAGCTAGGTTTGTAATTCTGGGCCCACATCATCTTGAAAGCGGTGTAAACTGGGGTGGTGGCCTTATCCCACGTGCAGCCCAATTTGGGGAAGTCCACCTTGGCCAAAACACAATCGATCAGATATGAGGACATGAAAAATTCTGCCTTCTTCAAGGCTAGTCCTTCTCTTGCAGCAACTATCATTGAGGCCAAACTGTCTGACAGGAGAGTGGCCCAGTCAAACACAGTTCCTTTAAACGCCACGAAGTGAATAATAGGGACCCACTGAATCTAATACATGGTGCCATCGGGCATGTCGAAGATTCTGCACAGCATCAGGGCGATCAATCTGAAAGGAGATCTCAGATTCTATACATCATATTCATCGTTCCATTTCTTTCTCAAATGCTTGCCTGCTACTAGTAGCTTTTTGGCCATCTCAACGTTATCCATTTTTCCCAACCATTCATCAGTCAGAGCTTGCTGAAAGCGGGGAAACTTATAGGCTGCGACAATGTATGCTGGGTGGAATGAGGCAATGGCTACTTTGCCGCTGTCATTTATCACTCTTCCTTCCGCATCGGCATGTTGGAGTATCCATCCGATTACTTCAGCATAGGGGAATAGTTCAGGGCGGGTAGCAGCTCTGGTTATGCCTCAAGCTTTGATATTTAGATAAATCGGCCCCTCCTCTAACAACATGTCCGGGACATCCTGGTCTCGGATCATCCTGTAAATGTCACCCCAACGGATTTCTGGAGGAACCCCGGTGGTGCACCTAGTATCCTGGAGTGAGGTCTCAGTTTTAAGTGGTGCAGGCTTTTTCTCTGTCATCTTAGTCTTCTTCTTACCACCTTTTGGCATTTTGACTTATCCCTGATAGCACCCACATACAAGTCATTATGAAATTGAGCAACATACTGTGAGATTTTAACAGAGATCATCATTGTTTTAATATGTGAATGAGATAAAATCAGAATGTGAAGCTGCATTTTAGGAAGCAAATACACCATTTCAAACAAGCAATCTAGATTTAATCATCCTAATTCTTTTTAAAGGGGCGGGTTTGAAATGCTCCTGAGGGGATAAGCATGTTGCGGAAGCAACCTGCTCTCAGTCCAGCTCTAGGAGGGATGGTATCTATCGCCATGGTGCTTTTAAAAGGTTAGTGGCGGGGAAGTCAGGGGTGACATAACTCTATGACGGAAGGAGGAGCCGTTTTTTTTTTCAAATTTATAAGCTGACGAGGGTTTCGACTGCTATGGTTATCTGATAGCATTTGGCAAGGTTTTCCGCGATAGTTTTTTGAAACTCGGACAGGGGTTGACGACGTCGGGTGGTTATAGTTTCGGGTTTCGGCTGGCGTAGTTTAAACATTCACGGGGTTTGGTGACTTCGAATGTGAAGGACAACGACGTATGCGGCTAGGGTTGGAGTTTGGAAAAAACTCTACCCGTGCAGACTGACGGTCTATACATCATATACAAACGTTTCACAAATCCTTTGTTTCGTATGATAGAAAAATGGAATTTCGACTGTATTTGACGGCCAAAATAGCCCATGACGAGTGTTTTTTCCCATCAAAATCCAACCTAGACCAATCGTCTTCAATAAAAAGGACAATCCAATAGTAACTTGACGCGTGGAAGAAACAAGTTTAACAGTTAGAACACCCTACCTGGCACCGTGAAGATGGCTAGATGAGGTGGCTGTGAATCATGGTCGAGCGAGCTGAGCTGGAACAGTCGCGCGGCATCCAACAATTTTGCCAATAAAAAAAATAACACTGTTGGACTCGAGCCCCCACCGTTTATTTAAATAGACAGGGCACGTGCGAGTTTAATTTGGTGGTTGGCGCATTTAAAACGCGGTTTAAATACATCGTACGTCGGCGTCAAATCAATGAATTTCGATCCGCGTGCGATTTCCATTCGCGGGACCGACTCGCGAACTTCATCCGCCATTGCGGGAGGTTACGCTGAAGCCCTTCGGCATTTCGGGAGTGAAACATGAATCTTTCCGCAAATTTCAACGGAGATCATTCCACGAAATGTCCCGCCGTTTCGGGAGGAGTTGGCGAATGGCTTCCGTAAAGTGGGACTCGAACGATTAAGTTTTGTGCGGCCTTTTCGGGATGAACGTGTGAAAGCCTTCGAAATTGTGGAGAGCATTTGCAAATGGCTTCCGCAGTTTCGGAGGGCTTCCGCCAATGCTTCCGCATAAGATTCTCGTGAATTTTCTTGGAGAGATTTCGGGATGAAAACCATGAAGGTTTCCGCAAAATGTTTTAGGAAAAACTCGAACGGCTTCGCGAGAGTGCCTCGGCGTTTCGGAACGATAAGTTGAAAGGCTCCACAAAGCTTTCTCGATGATGTTTCGGAACGGTTTCGCGAAGGTTTCCGCGGTTGCGGAAGGCTTTGGTGAATGGCTTCCGCGACTTTCGAGCCTTCAAAATTTTTTCAAAACTTAGTCGCTTAGCGGCCCCGGGGAAGATTGACGGATGGCTCCCGCAATTTTCGGGCGGCCTCTTCGAATTCCTTCGCCATTTCGGAGAGAATTTTCCAATGATTCCCGTAGCTTATGAGCAAAATTTAAGTCCCTCTTCGGGAAGCTTGCGCGAGTGGCTTCCGCCTGTTTCGGGCGGTTTCCTTGAATTCTTCCGTGATCTTTTGGGAAAATTTTCCAAGTTCTTTTCGAGAGGTTTAAAGTAGCGGCTTCCGCCACTGCGGGAGGATAGCCCGAAAGATTCCACAATTTCGGGAGACAAAGCTGAAAGGTTCCGCAGAGTTTGTTTCGCAAACTTTCAAAAAAATAAGTCCTTTTCGGAAGGCTTATGCGTTTGGCTCCCGCAACTGCGGGACGATAGCCCGAACGACTCCTAAATGTCGGGAGACTTTCCCAAATAGTTTCCGCAACCGCGAGAAGAAAATCTAAGTTTTCGGGATGTTTATGCGAATGGTTCCCACCGTTTCGGGAGCAAAAGCCGAATGTTTCCGCGGAGTTTCTTTCTTACGTTCCGCAAATTTTCAAAACAAAGTTTCTAAGTTCCTTTTTGAAAGGTTAAACAAAGGCTTCCACCTTTCGGGATGAAAACTCAAAAAAAATTCGCAACTGCGGGGAGATAGTCTGAAAAGCTCCGAAATTTTGGGAAAATTTTCTCAGTTCCTTTTCTGTTCCTTAGAAGAAAATTGGAAAGGCTTATGGCAAGATTTTCTGTTGGAAAGCAAAAGATAAAAGCTGGGAATGGCCCCCTGAGGCAGCCTTTCTAAATTTTTTTAAAGGAGGGGCCCCAATATGTATAAAATCTTGGGGGGGATGTTGTTGCAACAATAATGGCGAGTCGCTGGCGAACACAAATCTCTGAAAAATTCCTCTTCATGGTCCGAAACCTCATCAAAGACATCCATCTTAGGTGCAATACTCAGCTGAGCATTTTAAATTCATGTGAGGGGAAGAAGGCCCTTTACCTGCTAACCATTGGGGAAAGGGGAGCTTTGACCGAGACATCTTCACCACTCTCAAAGGGCCAACATATGAGATTCATTTTAGGAGGGTCATCTTTCAGATGGTTACTACTGTCGGACTCCACAGGATTTGCAACACTTTCTCATGGACATTATTGCTCTTGTTCCTCATTCCCATGCTGCTTGCATCCTTTTAGATGTTTGTACTTTGAACAACTTAGCTGTTTGAGCCTTCCAGAGATATTTTCTTTTGGACATGATTTTTGATTTTAGGCTCCTCAATCCATAATGTCCTTTTGTGTGAGTTAGAAATTTTATTGATTTGATCAAGCCTCACGGACGGAGAGGAGCCTATTTTGGGCTGAGCCTTTTGGACAACCTTCTTGATTTTACATGTCTTTTGCTTTTGTCTTAGCCATGCTTTAATTGAGCCGAGAATCTCTGGAAAACAGACTCTTGAGTATAAGCCATTTTAGCTGTTAAATTTGCAGCATGGAGTCATTTCGATACCCTATGTCCTCGAGAGGTGCTACTTTCCATGGGTCCAAATTTGGTAGCCTTCTTGGGATGCCCTTTAAGTGTGAGAGTGGGTGGATCCCAGAGATAGTAGTGAAGATGGTCATAGGTCTCTGCTATTAAACAGGATTAGTGTGACTAGAAGAGTAGGCTTCCTTCCTTCTGAACATTTCAGCGAGAGCACACAGACAGGATTTATTCGAGCATAGTTCCGGACTCATGGGTTGCGAGATTTCTTTGAAAGATCTATCCTCGGTGAGAAACTCAACCATAAGGGCTTTCAGAAAACAAAACTTGTTGCACAGGCTCAAATGACAAAGACAAAAACAACATGGCCGAAAATAAAGCAACTAAAAGCTAAAGCATCAATAAAAGAAAACTTTATTTATGTACAGGAAGTCTTAAAGAGACTATGCGAAGTATTGTTTCAGAGCGAGGCCATTGAGAGGAAGGGTTACTTCTTCTCCCTCGAGATTTGTCAATTTGTAAGTGGATGGGCCTAATTTCGCCGAAATTTGGTACGGACCTACCCATAGATGTTGGAATTTCGTATGCATTCCTTTGCCTTCGTGATTATGGTCCCATTTCAAGACTAAGTCCCCAACTTCAAAACTTCTTTTACCGGACTTCCTCTTGTCGAACCATCTCTTAACTATGTCTTGATGTTGATGGAATCAGTCTTTGGCTTTCTGTCGGGCTTCTTCAAGTTGAAGCAGGGTATTGATCCTGGATTGTAAGGCTTGGCTGCTAGAACCCCGAGAGGCTTGGGATAACTGCAAGGATGGGAGTAAGATGTTTGGGGGGAGGATGGCTTCCTTTCCATAGACAAAAGTGAAAGGGGAAACACCTAAAGCGTTCTTGGGGGTCACCCTATCTGCCCATAAGGCGTTTGGGAGAGCTACATGCCAACTTATCTGGTTTTCTATCACAATCTTCTTAAGAATTCGAATTAGATTCTTGTTCGAGGATTCAGCTAATCCGTTCCCCTGAGGATAATAATTGGCTGAATAATGCAACTTAATTCCCCATTCATAAACAAATTCATTTATCTTGCAAGATGAAAAATAAGTAGCATTATAAAAAATGAGGGAAATTGGAACCCCAAACCTGGTTATGATGTTCTCCTTTAAGAAGCTGATGACTGCATCTTCATTGACCTTGTGCAAAGGGATAGCCTCCGTCCACCTAGTGAAGTAGTCGGTAGCCGTCAGGATGTATCGATGTTGCAACGAAGAGTTTGGATTTATCTCTCCGATAACATCTATACCCCACTGCTCAAAAGGCTCAGAAATGATAACCGGCTGCAATGGTCCTGCTGCCTTAGGTAACTTCCCAGCACTTCTTTGACATACATCACAGTTTCGTGCATACCTATGGGCGTCTCGGAACAGAGTGGGCCAATAATAACCAGCTCTTAGAATCTTGTGTGCTGTCATCTCTCCTGAATAATGTCCGCCTGCGGGGCCATCATGCAATTCTTTGACAACTTTGTTTGCATCTTCCCTCTCCAAACATCTAAGGAAAACTCCATCATAATTCTTCCTGAAAAGTATCCCATCAATGATTTGATAAGGTGCTGACTTCAAGCGGAGTGCCTGTCTTTGCTTAGAGTTCCAATGCTCAGGTAGATATCCCTGCTGTAAATAGTGCACCAGATCCCTATACCATGACTGGGGAGTTGTGAAGATATGACACACTTCAACCGAATTTAACTCAGCTTCGTTCTTCAAATGTTGCTCTTCATCAGTCGATCTTTTAGCAAGTAACTTGCACAGGCCTTGTCCTTTGATGATCGTGGCTGGTTTAAATTCCAAATCATATTCCTGCAGAGCTGTGACCCAGTTCCCTCTCCTTTCTCCCAATTCCTTTTGAACGAAAAGGGATCTAACAGCTGGGTGGGGAACTATGACTTTAGTTATGTTCTTCATAATATATGGCCTAAACTACTTGATTGCTTTGAAGACCGCACATGCATGCTTGTCAACCACGGGATAGTTCAGCTCAGCCCCCTGCAGACCAGTGCTCATAAACGAAATTGGGTATTCGTCTCCCAGCTCCACCTTTTGCATGAGTACAGTTGCGAGAGAGTCATCCGAAGCGAAGGTATACAAGATGAAATCCTTATCAAAATCTGGGCTCCTCAAGGAAGGAGCCTTAGCTATGGCTTCCTTGATATCTCTAAATGCGTCCTTCTCCAGATCTGTCCATTTGAATTGCATGCTTTGTTTAACCATCTGTTGCAATGGCTTAACAATTTGCGCGAAATCCGGAACAAATCTGCGGACAAAATTGATGGTGCCCATAAAAGACTGCATAGATTTCTTGTTGTGAGGCATTGGAATCTTGTTAATGGCTTGGACTCTTTCTTGATCAATTGACACTCCCCCTTTAGAAATGATATGACCCAAGAGCTTACCTTCGGGAATAGCAAATACGCTCTTCTTGGGATTCAAGGAAATTCCATATTTATGGCAGCGATAAAAAATATGCTTTAGATGCACGACATGATCTTCCCTTTTCTTCGAAAAGATTGTCACATCATCCAAGTATACAACCACGCATTGTCCATCCAGTCCTCGGAAGGAAATATCCATCGCCCTTTGGAATGTAGCTCCTGCATTTATCAGACCAAATGGCATTCTTTTGTAGGCGAAAGTTCCCCACTTAGTTCTGAAATTAGTCTTAAGGCGATCTTCTTCGGCTACTAACACTTGATTGTAGCCAGAGAAACCATCGAGGAGAGAAAACAATTCGGATCCTGACACCATTTGTAGGATTTGTTCCATTGAAGGTACAGGGTAGTTGTCTTTATCCGAAGCTTTGTTTAAATTTTTGAAATCTACACATAGCCTTATCTCTCCCGACTTCTTTCTTACGGGAACCAAGTTTGCAACCCACTCAGAATGCCGAACTTTGAAGATTATCTTAGCGTCCAGGAGCTTCTTTAATTCCTTTTGGATCAGCGGTTCTAGAGTGGGATGCATTCTTCTTAACTGCTGCTGAAATGGTTTGACGCCCGCTTTCATTGGTATGACATGCTGAATAATGCGGACATCATATGTTTTCAGATCTTCATAGGTCCATGCAAAAACATCCTTGTATTGTTTAAACAATTTAATGAACCTGTCTCTTTCTCCTGGTGAACAACATTTGCCAAGGTTGACAAATCTTGGTTCTGCCTCGGTACCCAAATTAACTAACTCATGTTGCATTGATGAGCTGTTAGTTTTGGTATTAGCTGGCCTTTTGAACTTATTTTGAAGATCGAATAACATTTCGAGGGACCTTACCCCCTTGGGCATGAAATTTCCTTTCTCCTCATCCTTCTTCATCAAATCAGCATCGTGTTCTTCCTCATCTATTGCAGCTCCTTGAAAGCTATCTTCTTTTGTTAGGAAGCTGATAATTTGTTCATCATCATCGAAGACTCTGAAGTTTGTGATGTTATCGGGAACGGAAGGCCTGAAAATCAATTCAATTGAACATTTATTATTTGACGGCACCAATCTAGAAACAGATGTTGCTAACAAATCAGCAGTAGAATTTTGCAATCTAGGAATTGATTTTATATTGAAAGCGTCAAAATGCATAATTAAATCCCATACCTCAGCCTGATAACCCTTCAAATGAGGTGAGAGACAATGAATGGTGTCCCTTACCTGTCTTACAACTATCTCGGAGTCACCAAAGACCTTCAACCACTTAACATTTAAGCCAATGGCTTTCTTTAATCCATGTACCAAAGCTTCATATTCAGCGGTGTTATTAGTACAATCGAATTCTAATCTACAGGACAGAAAATACTTGTTTCCTTTTGGATCCATTAGAACACAACCGGCTCTGGATCCTTCCAGAGTTTTAGAACCATCAAAGTATAATGTCCAAAAGGTATATTTAGATTCAACTAAGTTAGTTTCTTTGTGATCTATGTCAGTAATTAAATTGACTATGTTACAATCAACATCATCAGTCTGAGAGAAATGAAGGAGATCGGACTGTTTATCTGATTCATGGCTAATGGCTTCAGACTGATAATTACCCAGATCCATTTCTAAGAAATAATTCCCTAGAACCGAGGATGAGAAATCTACGGCCTCATTTTTTTCTTCTAACTGAGTTACGTTTTGTTTCATATGAGGTTCCCTAAGAACTTTAATTTGATTCTGCCTATTCTGATAAGGCAGCCATAGGTGGGACCAATCAGTAGCAAAGTAGCCACTCAGCTTGGTAGACCAATCCCTACTTAAAATCATCCCATAAGCTTCAGGAATATCGACCACCATTATGTCAATGAATTGACAGACTCTAAGGTCAGCTGATAGTCTAATTAGAATATCTTTCATCTCCCCAATTACTTTGACAGCAGTCCTATCTAATTGGATAATTTGGGCTGGAGATGGAACAGGCTGCCCGTTAATATTTTTACAAATGGACAATGGAATGACGTTGGAGGATGCTCCAGAATCTACCAAACAGTTGTGAACATTGTGATTAAAAATTTCAAAAGTCAATAGGAATGGCAAAGTTTGAGATTTAGACTTCCCACCGATGCTAGCCTCATTAATTTCGGGATTGTTTTGAGAATCCGTTAATGGAGTGCTGATCTGGGGTTGTAGAACATGCAACAGTTTGTCTCGTTGATGGGGTAAGCTGCACATGTCGAATATTGACACATTCGCTTTGACTTTCTTGATATCTTCAATAATATCATATCCTATGTCAGATTCGTTCCCAACTCGAGTTGGCTGATCTGTTTTACTTATTGTGACCTTAGGTAGTTGAACTATGGTGTCAGCGCTTGGATGCTTGGTCGCTGTTTGGCTAACTTTGGGCTGTGGTGGGATAATTGTTATATGCCTCCTAGGTGGTTCTTTTGAAGTTTTAGGCTTACAAGGAGCTACGCTTGGCACATGATCGGCAATTGGGCCTTTGCTGGGAGTAGCAACGTTTACAGTAGAGGGAGAGCTTTCTATGGGATCTTCTTCTGCTGATTCAGTCGTAGGTACCCAATCCCATAACACCATAGTAGTGTCCGGGGTTGGTTCCTCTAACTCAGGGCTCGATTCCTCTAGAGAATCATCTTGGTCTGGGATCTGTGAATCTAGCATTTGGTTCATGACTAAGCTCATGGAATTAATCCATTGCGGGCAACTCTTTTTCGAATGTGGTTCTTGATGAAAAGTGTAGAAATTTTCCATCCCGATTTCATTCAAGTTTAAGACAGGGGCAGTATTCATTGGTGGATGAGTTTGGTCACCGTCTTCCGTTCTTTTATAAAATGGCTTGAAAGGTTTCCTAGATGTGCTAGCAGCCTTATCTTTCTTGAGATCTACGATTTTATTAGATAATTTCTGCATCATCTTGACTACATTTTCCATGTCCGTAGATGGCTCTTCTTTGCCTCTAGTGAGTAGCAAAGGTTTTTTGCTAGCTGCTGGTTTTGGTTCTACATCTAAGGCATGTTTAGCAATGCTATCAGCTTCTTCTTCTACCTTTCTAGCTTCCTCAAAGTTCTCTATCAAGGTAGTTTTCTTGGATCTTTTTACGAACATTGCTATTGGTCCTTAAAGAGCGGTGGTGTAGTATTCAATCAGAGATTCCTCTGCTGGTTTATTAGCTTCACTGAAGTTATTTAACAACGTTGTGAATCTTTGATTAAAGTCTTGAACCTTTTCTTTCTTTTCCATTCTCATGGATAAGAGTTCTTTCATAAGTGTGGCCACAGTCTTTTGGTTTCCGTATTTCTTTAAGAAACAATTTTCGAATTCATCCCAACTAGAGATTGAGCTGGGTTGTAGGCTAAAGTACCATGATGATACTTTTGGCTCGAATGTATATGGAAACAACTTGCAGAATACGTCTTCATGTTGTACATTCAAAAGGTTCAGAGCTAAGTAAAAACTCTTGAGGTGATCTTCCGTCGAAATGGCTTTCCCTGGATCGAACTTAGGCAAGACCTTTTCTGGGTTTTTTGGAAGATTATGGAATGGTCCAGCTAGGTTCAACGCTCCCCTTGCTCTCCAAGCAGGTACAACCATGTTTGGATGTGGAGACCCTGGTGGATAATTGCATGGTGAATTCTGGGGAGTACTCTTTGGAGTACTTAGTTCTTCAAGGTTTTTTTGGTCTGAAATTTTTTCTGAGTTTTCCAGATCTGCCTTGTTAAGAGTGTCTGAAATTTCTTCCAAAGTCAGATTCACAAGTTCTTCAAAACTTTGAACAAGAATCGAATCTCGGATATATTGTGGCTCCTTTCTAGGGGTAGTTTTCTTAGGGAGAAAACTTACAACGTTTAAACCACCTAACTGTCTAACGTAGGATCTTGTATGCCTTCTCAAATATTCTATTTCTATAAAAGGGACAGCGTATAAAGCTTCCTGAGGCTCAGGATCAGAAATGAAGCATTCTTGATTTAATAATTCAAGATCTGGGCTATTTGAAATTCTTTCTTTAAGCGGGTTTTCAGTGTCATCTATGACAGTGGAAGATTTTCCTCTATTAGCCATGCACTTTCAGGCCCTCCTTCTAGCGCCAAAAACTGTTGATGCCTCGGATATCGTAGCATCAATCAGAAAGGGATTCTCCCCGATAGATGATCCCAATTATATTATCTACCGTTTGGTATAGGGAATCCATCCGGTTAGCGGTTCCGGCAACCGTGGGTTTGGAGTTTAATTTCGATTGTACCGGTTATGGCCCGATCCACCTTTCTTTTGGATTTTATGTTTTTAATGAGATGCAAGTGCCTAATTTATATCTGATCTAAATGCAAAACTAAACAGATCTAAGTCTAAAACTGAAGTAAATCTACCTATCCTTGCAGGGAACACATTTACAGGATGAGCAATGAGCTGTAACAGATATCATAAAGAAAGAACAGATAGCCATCAATTCTTACAGGTAAAGCTACAACAAGATAAAAGATCTTTAGAAGATAGCTTCTAATTTAATAGAAAACACATTTCATTACTCATCAAAGAAAGAAGCAAAATTATCTAATCTTAATGGAAAGAATGAAAGAAACAGATCTAAGTGTAAACAAACTGAAATAAATTTAAATATCCCTGCAAGGAGCAAATTTAAAGGCATGAACAATGAGCTATAGGAATTATCTTAAAGAAAGAACAGCTAGCCATTTAATCTAAAAGAGAACTCTACAGCAAAGATAAAGATATCAGCAGATAGCTTCCGATTTAATATGAAACACATTCATTGCTCACACAATAGAGAAAATCGTTTGCACAGGAAGAAGCAAAATCGTTTGTTGTAAAGAAATAGTTCAGATAACAAGAAAGATCTCACATTACAGGATGGAAATCACCAGAATAGTCCAATACACATCCATCTTTCATTCCCATGCAAAATGTCCATCTCCCAGGCTTTTATTAGAAAATTCGATTTTCATATAACCAATACAAGATAGCTCGTACAGGTTTCAAAATTTCATTCCCTGCCAAAAGTCCTTTCTAATCCTTCCTAACTTCTATTTATAATTACAAATTTGCCCTTTGGGCTGCCATCTGGCCTCTTCCACTTGTCACCTACAGGAATTTCTTCTAAAATAGACCAAAAAATGTGACTATTCCTTTTACAGAAAATATTTAACAAAAGAAAAAGGACAGCTGTCCCATAGCTCACACTTTACACATTTGAGAGCTTAAAAACACAACATATCAGAAATAATATCCTGAAATCAGCGATTTCACTCCTGTGCGTGAGCTTCTGCTGGAAGAGGATCACCCAAATCAACTGATGCTGCTGATGTTGCCTTAGGAGAGGCACTCGAAACCATTGTTGCTGCTGCTTCTACTTGGGAAGAAGGGATTGAGCCGACTGAAATTTCTGCCACTGATGGGGAAGAGGGAATTGAGCCCACTGTTGTTGCTGGAATGGCTGCTAGGAGAGAAGATTCTGGATTTGCTGTCACAGCTGCTACTTCTGCCTTCTTCTCCTCTTCTGCTATGTAACTATACCACATACCCGTGTCCCTTATGACTATGTTTGCTGCAGCAGGGAACAAGATTTTCTGAGAAGTCACATTCTTCCCGAGCTCTGCTCCAATGCTTTGAACTTCTGTTACTGCAGCTTGATGCACTTCCTTGAGCAAGTGGCTGTGGACTGATGACATTCCAATATAATGTTGTAAGTCATCAATTGCCAAGACATCAATTTTCTTAATGTATTCGGTTTGGATGCCCAGCTCTTCCTTTAGCTCAGCCAAGCGTTGTTCTGAATCCGAGAAGTCATCGAGGGATTGTGGGAAATTCAGTTTGCACCTGTCATGCACTCCCTTGATTCTTTGATACAGACCGCTGATCTTATCCCTTGTTCCTTGCACAATGGCTATCAGCTTACTGCCACAGCTCCTGCAGAATTCCAGAAGGGATATGTCTTCATTAAAACCTTCCACAGACTTAAATGGTAGATGTGTGGGGAAATCCCCCTTTCCTTCTCGCCATTTTATCTGGCTCAAGATATTTGCCTTAACACGGGTATGCTTGGCTTTGAGCCTATGGGCCTCCGCATTAATTTCTTTTAACCTGACCACCATGGCCTTGAGCTTTCAAACCTCATTAGTAATCAGCTCTTGAGTGTCATGCATTTGCTTCAGGATGCTGCACGACAACTCATGGAAGGGAGACATGTCCATTGTTCTGATCTCAGCCTGCTCCAATTGCTCAGCTAATGCCCACTTGTCTGTTTCAAGCTGGGACACTCTGGCTACTGCATCATTCTTTTCTGCTTCTTCAATCATCATTAGGACTGATAGCTGCTCCTTCTCTTCCTCTAACCGGTTATATTTGTCTGACAGCTCTTTATGCTCAGCGTACAGGAAATTATACTTGTTCACCACAAGATCCCTGTGGGCTTGCTCATTAGCCACAGTCTGTTGTAGCATATGAGCTCTCTTCTTTGTCAATACATTTTCTCTAACTATAACATCTACATTGTCCAGTGATGCTTTTGTTGTTTCTACAGCTGCGGATGCCATAACAAAGGGATCTTTATCTGTATTCTGCATTATAGTGACCTCTCGGTGGGTAATGATGTCTTCATGGAAGGGACTTTTGATCCTCTCTTCCGATTTGAGGACCACAACTTTCCTTTTCTTGTCATAGACAAACTCATTCCACTTGGACACCGTATGTTTTCCCGATGGAGTGTACGGGACAATTGGGAGGTCCATAATGTCTATTTCTTCTTTAGTAGGTGGGGTCCGGACTTCCTGAGCTGGATCTACTCCCACATTTTGGGTACCAGAGCCACCTGCTTGAGATGTGTCTATTTCCATGTCTTGGACACCGGACCCACTTGCTTGGGCATCTTCCTCTGCTTTCAACTCTTCTTCTGCTTTCCTTTCTCTCTCAGCTTGTTCAGCTTGCAGCTGATCTTCATTCTCTCTCTGTAGCCTTTCATCTTCCGCTTCTTTCTGCTGCTGGGCTTCCTCTGCCTCTTTCTACAGCCTTGCTTCTTGAGCTTCCTGCTGTGTTCTTGCCACTTCAGCTTCCTGCTGCAACCTGGCTTCTTCTCTTAATCTGAGCTCTTCCTGCGCTCGGGCATCATCAGCTTCTTTCTCCTTCTGCTGGCTGGTCTTTTGGACCTTGGTTGAGCTAGATCTTGCTCCAGTGCCTTGGCGAAAGGTTCGCAGCTCAGCCATGTTGCTGATGCCCCTGAATACCTCTTCCTCGGCGTTGGGGTAGTGAGAGTACTCAAAATGAGCATAGATTTTGTTAACACCCAAAAAGTGCTCACTAGCTCATTTCCCTATTCACATGACCCATTTGTCCACTTTTTCACCATTTGAGCCTCCGAAACCAACAAAAGGTCACCAAAAGACCTTAGTACACCCCTTTTTCCATTAAAAAAGATTATTTTTCCAAGAAAATCATAAAAAACCCTCAAAAAGGGTCCAAATTCCCAAAAATATTAAAAAGGGAATTAAAATATTATTTTTATTCAAAAAAGGAAAAAGGAGGGAAAAGTACCTAAACCATGTTGGTCAATACCATTTGGTTTCCACAAAACCACAAATGGTATTCCTCACCACCAAAACCTATAAAAAGGTGGTAGGGGCTCCTCATTTCACATCCTTCCATTATCTCATCCTTATGCTGCTGAAATCTCCCCTGAGCACTTTTAGCCATTGAAGCAACCTTGGAGAAGGAGACCTCTTGGAGTTTGGAGCTACTCATCTTGGGAGTTGCTCAACATCAACCTTCACCATTGAAGGTAATATCGCAAGCACTTGCTTGCCCCCCCATTTTTCAATACAAAAAATTATTTCTTATGTTTCTTGTTCTTGATTTTGACATGTTTACATTATTTGCTTAGATTCTTGCTTAGATTCATGAAAAGTATTGTTTATTTAGTTTATTGTTTTTATTTCTATTGAAACTGCTGCTACTAGTTAGCAGGTGCCCATAGCACTAAGCCTGGTTGCAAAACCGGGCCAACAGATTTCCTTACAGTGCTCGGCCACTCTTCCTTTCCTGTCATTCCTGTGGAAGATCACCTCGCCGAAGTGGAAGGCTTTCAGCTCCTGCACAAACTCTTCGGCTGAGGAAACCCCCAAGAACTTGTAAGCACCTATGCAGAAAGGTAGAGGGGGAAAGGAAGCCTTATGCTGCTTGTGGAGAATTGCCCCAATTCCATCCAGGAAGATTTGTCTTACTGCTTCTTTAAGGACTACATAATCTGTGGCATACTGCGGCAAAATGTATGGGGGCTTAGTCCCTCCAAACATTCTGAGGTAGGTGCCTTTCTCTGAAAAGTAAAAATCCCGATAATTCTCAAGGACTTCCATAGCGTTCTCTGACAGGCAGTTGGGCTCCTCCTTGAATAATTTCTCATATAGGGGCATGATGAATCCCTCACAGATGAGTTTGCAGCTAGGTTTGTAATTCTGGACCCACATCATCTTGAAAGTGGTGTAAACTGGGGTGGTGGCCTTATCCCACGTGCAGCCCAATTTGGGGAAGTCCACCTTGGCCAAAACACAATCGATCAGATATGAGAACATGAAAAATTCTTCCTTCTTCAAGGCTAGTCCTTCTCTTGCAACAACTATCATTGAGGCCAAACTGTCTGACAGGAGAGTGGCCCAGTCAA
Organism: Larix kaempferi; assembly: GCA_027924585.1. Lineage (NCBI taxonomy): Eukaryota > Viridiplantae > Streptophyta > Pinopsida > Pinales > Pinaceae > Larix > Larix kaempferi. The sequence goes on along the minus strand of BSBM01000456.1, from coordinate 48,004,765 downwards.
ACACAGTTCCTTTAAATGCCACGAAGTGAATAATAGGGACCCACTGAATCTTATACACGGTGCCATCGGGCATGCCGAAGATTCTGCACAGCATCAAGGTGATCAATTTGAAAGGAGATCTCAGATTCTGTACGTCATATTCGTCGTTTCCTTTCTTTCTCAAATGCTTTCCTACTACTAGTAGCTTTTTGGCCATCTCAACGTTATCCATTTTTCCAAACCATTCATCAGTCAGAGCTTGCTGAAAGCGGGGAAACTTATAGGCTGCGGCAATGTATGCTGGGTGGAATGAGGCAATGGCTACTTTGCCGCAGTCATTTATCACTCTTCCTTCCGCATCGGCATGTTGGAGTATCCATCCGATTACTTCAGCATAGGGGAATAGTTCAGGGCGGGTAGCAGCTCTGGTTATGCCTCAAGCTTTGATATTTAGATAAATCGGCCCCTCCTCTAACAACATGTCCGGGACATCCTGGTCTCGGATCATCCTGTAAATGTCACCCCAGCGGATTTCTGGAGGAACCCCGGTGGTGCACCTAGTATCCTGGAGTGAGGTCTCAGTTTTAAGTGGTGCAGGCTTTTTCTCTGTCATCTTAGCCTTCTTCTTACCACCTTTTGGCATTTTGATTTATCCCTGATAGCACCCACATACAAGTCATTATGAAATTGAGCAACATACTGTGAGATTTTAACAGAGATCATCATCGTTTTAATATGTGAATGAGATAAAATCAGAATGTGAAGCTGCATTTTAGGAAGCAAATACACCATTTCAAACAAGCAATCTAGATTTAATCATCCTAATTCTTTTTAAAGGGGCGGGTTTGAAATGCTCCTGAGGGGATAAGCATGTTGCCGAAGCAACCTGCTCTTGATCCAGCTCTAGGAGGGATGGTATCTATCGCCATGGTGCTTTTAAAAGGTTAGTGGCGGGGAAGTCAGGGGTGACATAACTCTATGACGGAAGGAGGAGCCATTTTTTTTCTTCAGATTTATAAGCTGACGAGGGTTTCGACTGCTATGGTTATCTGATAGCATTTGGCGAGGAGTTCCGCGGTAGTTTTTTAAAACTCGGATAGGGGTTGATGACGCCGGGTGGTTATAGTTTCGGGTTTCGGCTGGTGTAGTTTAAACATTCACGGGGTTTGGTGACTTCGAACGTGAAGGACAACAGCGTATGCGGCTAGGGTTGGAGTTTGGAAAAAACTCTACCCGTGCAGACTGACGGTCTATACATCATATACAAACGTTTCACAACTCCTTTGTTTCGTATGACGGAAAAATGGAATTTTGACTGTATTTGACGGGAAAAATAGCCCATGACGAGCGTTTTTCCCGTCAAAATCCAACCTAGACCAATCGTCTTCAAGAAAAAGGACAATCCAATAGTAACTTGACGCGTGGAAGAAACAAGTTTAACAGTTAGAACACCCTACCTGGCACCGTGAAGATGGCTAGATGAGGTGGCCGTGAATCGTGGTTGAGCGAGCTGAGCTGGAACGATCGCGTGGCGTCCAACAGTTTTGCCAATCGAAAAAATGACACTGTTGGACTCGATCCCCCATCGTTTATTTAAATAGACTGGGCACGTGCGAGTTTAATTTGGTGGTTGGCGCATTTAAAACGCGGTTTAAATACATCATACATCGGCGTCAAATCAATGAATTTTGATCCGCGTGCGACCGCCATTCGCAGGACCGACTCACGAACTTCATCCGCCATTGCGGGAGGTTACGCTGAAGCCCTTCGGCATTTCGGGAGTGAAACATGAATCTTTCCGCAAATTTCAATGGAGATCATTCCATGAAATGTCCCGCCGTTTCGGGAGGAGTTGGCGAATGGCTTCCATAAAGTGGGACGCGAACGATTAAGTTTTGTGCGGCCTTTTTAGGATGAACGTGTGAAAGCCTTTGAAATTGCGGAGAGCATTTGCAAATGGCTTCCGCAGTTTCGGAAGGCTTCCGCCAATTCTTCCGCAGAAGATTCTCGTGAATTTTCTCGGAGAGATTTCGGGATGAAAACCACGAAGGTTTCTGCAAAATGTGGAAGGAAAAACTCGAACAACTTCGTGAGAGTGCCTCGGCATTTCGGAACGATAAGTTGAAAGGATCCATAAAGCTTTCTTGGTGATGTTTCGGAACGGTTTCGCGAAGGTTTCCGCGGTTGCGGAAGGCTTTGGTGAATGGCTTCCGCAACTTTCGAGACTTCAAAAAATTTTCAAAACTTAGTCGCTTAGCGGCCCCGGGGAATATTGACGGATGGCTCCCACAAGTTTCGAGCGGCCTCTTCAAATTCCTCCGCCATTTCGGAGAGAATTTGCCAATGATTCCCGCAGCTTATGAGCAAAATTTAAGTCCCTCTTCGGGAAACTTGCGCGAGTGGCTTCCGCCTGTTTTGGGTGGTTTCCTTGAATTCTTCCGTGATCTTTTGGGAAAATTTTCCAAGTTCTTTTCGAGAGGTTTAAACAAGCGGCTTCCGCCACTGTGGGAGGATAGCCCGAAAGATTCCGCAATTTCGGGAGACAAAGCTGAAAGGTTCCGCAGAGTTTGTTTCGCAAACTTTCAAAAAACTAATTCCTTTTCGGAAAGCTTATGCATTTGGCTTCCGCAACTGCGGGACGATAGCCCGAACGACTCCTAAATGTCGGGAGACTTTCCCAAATAGTTTCCGCAACCGCGAGAAGAAAATCTAAGTTTTCGGGATGTTTATGCGAATGGTTCCTGCCGTTTCGGGAGCAACAACTGAATGTTTCCGCAGAGTTTCTTTCTGACGTTCTGCAACTTTTCAAAATAAAGTTTCTAAGTTCCTTTTCGAAAGGTTAAACAAAGGCTTCCGCCTTTCGGGATGAAAACTCAAAAAAAATTCGCAACTGCGGGGAGATAGTCTTAAAAGCTCTGAAATTTTGGGAAAATTTTCTCAGTTCCTTTTCTGTTCCTTGGAAGAAAATTGGAAAGGCTTATGGCAAGATTTTCTGTTGGAAAGCAAAAGATAAAAGCTGGGAATGCCCCCCTGAGGAAGCCTTTCTAAAATTTTTTAAAGGAGGGGCCCCAATATGTATAAAATCTTGGGGTGGATGTTGCTGCAACAACAAGTAGCTGACGAAGTATCAATAGGAAGCGGAGGGACAGTTGGCCACATTAAAAGCCGCAATGCGCACAATGCCACCACTGTAGCAAGTTGCTAAGTCTCAAGAGCTGAAAGACTTACAACAATGTGTCTCCAAGGAGGATGAGCAACAGAAGATATGCGCGGCCTAGTTAGAAGAGTTCCAGGACACGGGTGGTAAGTTTATGATGCGGGCTAGTGAAGCAGAAGTGTCGACAGCAGATCATGGAAAAGATTACGGATCACCCATCTGTAGACACCGTGGTTGACAGTTAGGAAGCGGCTACGGAAGCCAAGGAGCTGGTGCGAAAAGTTGAACAACTGTATGAGGACTTCAAAGTACAAACGATGGCATGTACTATGTCCAGTAGTTGACGTGGCTTGAGCGTGAGCCACAAGATTGTGTTGGGGGCCTGTTGGCAGGCGGTTTGGTAGAGTGCTATCGCAGCATCTCCGATGCTGCGACAAGGTGAGAAGATGGCGTGAATGGCGAGAAGTTGATGCGAATGGAAATGAGCATAAGATTATTTATGTATTTTGGGTCAATTGTACCACGAAATGCGGGTTTTTGGTCATTTGGATGACATATTATGTAATGTTGAGTTAGTTATACCGCAGAATGCGGGTTTTTGGTCGGTTTTGTACCAAGTTAGTTAGATGTTGGGTCACTTGTCCAAATGTCGGTTAGGGAGTTGTTAGTAAGTGGAAAAGCATTGTAATGGCGGAAGCCTATATATAGATAAGAGTTGTAGGTATGAGGGGAGGAGGATAAGAGGTGAAGAAAAGCGCATGTTTGGGTTGTTTCTGCGCATCTGTGAGATATTGTTGAGACCTGATCTTTGAGGAGATATTGTATTTAAGGTTTTGCAGTGATAATATGATATGATGAAACTGTTCTGGTGCAATTCTTGGGTTCTTTCTGTTTGTTTATGGTAATGCCATGTCGCACTTCATGAATAATGCTATGTTTCCTTGATGCAATATTGCTTTACTGTTACTACTGCTGTGATAATGAATTCTGCGATCGAATAATGCGTTATGAATACATGTGAAATGTTTGAGATCCCTGTTTAGTGTTGCAATAGGGTTAGTTCATATAGCCGCAACCCTCCTCCTTCCTCGGCGGAAACATGGTTCCGTCTACTTTTCCTGGACGCCTCGGGTGAGACCTCATCTGCTCTGCAGGTGTTGCTGGGCGGGATAAAACCTGCTTGAGCCGGTGCCCACGGAGACTGCGGCATGTGTTGACAGTGAAGTGGAACCCCTATTGATTGGAGTTGCGTTGGTCAACAATCGACCATGCAGTTATGGACGTTTTTGTTGAAGATCTCAAAGGTGAGAAGAAATGGAGCAGTAGTAGATTTTGAGTTCTTTCCTATCAGTGTGGATTTGTCAGCTACTGATTTACCTTTGTCATTAAAGACTGTTTCAACGCTTGAACTATTAGTAGCTACTTTGTTGAATATTAGGAGCTACTGAACTCATGGCAGGGGTAATGATAGGACCATTAGGCATGGGATAAATTTGAAGCAAATCGTACATGCTAATGTTTGCATGCAACTTTTTCAGATCTTCAATTATGTCATAGTTTAACTTTGGACAAGTTTGAACAGATTGAGTATTTTTAACAGGTTGAACTTGTTTTCTAGGTTGCTGATTATTGTTATCTTTACTTGGAGTAGAACTAGTCGATGCTCCAGAAGTATTAGTTGATGTTCTACTTCTAGTATTATATGCATGCTGTCCTGCAGGTGGATCTCTATTCTCAACATCTTTACTTAGACTGTCCCAGAAATGACCATTCAGTTGTTGAGGTTCTAGTAACTCTTCTTCACTTTCAGATTGTTCATCTTCATCCTGATCTACAGTTTCTTGATTTGAATAATTTTCAGATAATAACAAAACTGCTCAAATGGTGTTAAAAATTTCTTCTTGAACTGCTACATCCGGAGGTAAACTTGGTTTGTTATTAGTAGCAGGGTTGGGTCTAAATTGGTTTCTGAAGTATCCTCTTGAAGAAGAACCTTCAGAACTTGTTTTCTTCAACTCTACAACTTCATTAGTTAATGCTCGGACTGCGTTTTGCAGTTGTTCAACATCACATGCCTTATCTTTATCTACATTGGATCGTTCATTTTTATTACGTGGAAAAGTATCAACCTTTCCACTTCGTTCAGGCTCATACGACATAGAATCTTTTTCAACTTTATAGCCTCTTCAAAAGTTTCAAGAAGTGTTGTTTTACCCGCTCGTTTAACCAACATCCCTAAGTACTTTGGCTAAGCTGAAGAAAAGTACTCAATAATAATGTCCTCGGGTGGTTGAGATGCAATAGGAATTTTATTTTTTAATGTCAAGAATCTCTGATTGAAGTCCTTGACTCTTTCTTTGGTTTCCATTTTGATTCTGGACAACTTGAGTGATAAAGCTGTAGGTGTTTTGTCTTCACCAAATTTATCTAAGAAGGCTTTATTAAAATCTGCCCAATTGGTAATCGAACCTTGGACGAATGAGAAGTACCAAGTTGATGCTCTACCCTCAAAAGTTAATGGGAAAAGACGACACACTACGTCTTCATGTTGAACGTTCATCATCTGAACACCTAAAATAAATTTGTCAATGTGTCCCTCAACTAGCTCTTTGTTATCCGGATTAAAATTTGGAAGAAGTTTATCTGGATGTTTTGGTAACGCATGTTGGGCACCAGGTACAGCTACAGCAACTGTCCTTAGCCATGTATCTGGTGGATTTGGTTGATTTCCTGCCATAGGCTTCTCTTTAGATCTAAAGAACTATCCTGATTGAAAGGTTTAGGAGAGTTAGGTGGAGAGTCTGGAGGAGACGATGGTTGACCAAAAACTCCTAGATTTAGGAGACTAGGTGCAGTATGTGTTCTAGTGATCCGAGGATTTAGAGTACTAGTTAACACAATATCAGTCTCTATTGATTCAGGTTCAATTTGAGTTGACTGAGTATGATGTTGCCATCTTCGGGGTAGACTGTAATCTACAGGTGGTATACTAGTTTGACGAGCATAAGCTCTTGTAAGGATTCTACGTGTTTCTGCCAAAACTCTGATATTTTGCTTAGGAGTGTGAGAGGTTGTGCTATGTTCAAGAATATTTCTGTCAGTTTCACTAAATGGTGAACTACTGAATTCAACTTGTGAATTAGAATGTAATGGAGGATGTTGACTGGTTGAAGATTTACTGTTAGTTTTGTTAGCCATTAATCATTAGCTGTCCCTCCTTCTAGCACCATTTGTTGGCTTGATTTTATGACCTGGCCAACTTAAGGAGATAAATCCCACACAAGTAGATTATAGAAGCTCCCGGTGTGTTTGGGATGGAAATACCTTGTAGGTTATGGTCCTACTACAAGTTGGATTTATTCTCTTAAGGAGAATTATAAAATTCAACAAAAATGTAACCTAAGTTAATCTACTGATTTCAAAAGGAATCCTAGAGTTAGTTTCTGTATCTAATCTAACCTAATGTGCTTTCCTAAAGAAAGTCTTCTTTTTTGTTTCTGTTTTTGGATTTTAAGTTTTTAATAAAAAATGACTATTTTAAAAAATCAAACAAAATAATCTAAATAAAATCCTAACTAAGAAATACTAAAATTAATCTAAAAATTAACTAAACTATTTAACTTCTTTATCCTAACCTATCTCAGCTGAGAGCAATTTGAAAAGACTAAATCAATCATTAATTAATATTTAAAATAACAAAGATTAAATATCGTGATATCTCAGATAAAAATATCATAAGAAATCATCACATAACTTCTTTGTTGTATATGCTCAGAACAGAAACATTGAAATAGAAAAACTACTTCAAATAGTTCTATAATGATGTGTTAATTAATAATCAATATTCAATATCAAATATTCAGATTAAAAGATTGTATTCATTTCAAAAAACACTGTGGACACACAAATGCTTATCAAAATAAATATGAAATGTACTGATACTAAATCATAGTTACCAATAACATATTGAGTAAAATATTTAGCAGCATTTAATCAAATATTTATATTGAGCAGATAGAGTAACTTTCAGATAATTTACACAATTATAATCACAGTACAATCATGTAAGTATAAAACTAGAAAAATAGTATATTGAAATATGTATTTAAGTTTCTGAAAAAGATAGCCAAACAAAGGTACCAGTTTAAGAAGTGCAGTCATAATCATCCACCAGGATACAACTCTAGTAGAGCGATCAAATTGAGATTTGCATAATATTTCAACAAGTCTTTTCTTCAGAACTCCATCCACCTTTTTTACAGAAATTGTTTGGATTTATATACACAATGAGGAGAAAACTATCTTCAAGTTATTTCAGGATCTATTTACAAAAATAGTAAAACAGTTACTTAACAACTGTTAAGATAACTTATGACTATCCCTTCATTCTTTCAATTGATGATATGATTCAATTGACATTGAAAGCAACACCTGGAAGATACGAGCCTTCTTCGAAGCAAAGAAAACGTGACCTTCTAGAATATATGCCAGCTAGCAATGCAAAACTGTTCTCCTCCTATAAAGCAACCTCGAATATGTATAATTGTTAGCAAAATTGTTCCATTTAGTTCAAAGCATTCGTATCATAGGTACACCTGTGACAATCAATAATGAAAAAAATAATCCTCATTAAATTAATGGTGGCGGGAACTAATACAAAATAGAATAAAGCATTTCTACGGAATTTTTGATCCTGTAGGTATGTTCATCAAATTATAGTATTGCCTGTCAAAACCAAAATAGAGCAAATGTCAATTTTTAGTTTGCAATTTGATCGCCCTTCTTGCTTCAGAAAGCCTGACCTTATGTTTTAAGATTTCAAGATTTTTCTATTCAATTTGCTCAAGAAAATGCGTATTGGTGGTCATTACAGTTTTTTTGGCTTCCTTATACTTACGCTTCTTCAAATTCGCCTCTTTCCATCTTTCTATCCAATCCAACAATTCGGCCTTGAATGCCTTAGTTTCCTCATCTTTTATCATTGCATCAGTTTTGAAATTTTTTAATTCAACCATCAACCATGAGATTTTAGTTTCATGAACTTGGTTGAAAACCTGTTGAAGAGTTTCTTCTTCTTGATCATAGAAACCAGATTGGGGCAAACTTGGCTTGTTCCCATCTTGGACAGATTGAGGAACACCAACAACTGAAGGTTCTACCACTATTTCATTTTGATAGGAATTATCAACAAACTCTTTGGCCACAGGTATCATAGAATCATTAACAATTGAAGCCAGTTCATCGGCACAAGCTATCTCAGGTATTGAGGCTAAATCATCGTTTTCAGAATCAAGTTGAATAACAATTGATTCTGAGTTCTTCTGCGCCACTTTGGGCATAGATAAAACAATAGCCATACTACGAGTAACCCTGCGAATACCAATTAGGTTAGATGTCTCAAATTTTGGCTCGTATTTACAATCACAAACTGAATTAAAAATTTTCCCTTGTGTTGGTTTCACAAACCATCTATCCAATGTTTGCTTGTTTTGAACTAATTGTTCATTACTGGAAGTCTCCTGGACTGAGATTCATTTTCAATAACCCTAGCTCCTAGAAATACAGACTGAAAGGGACTGTTAACCTTAGAACCCTTAGGACTTTGTTCATCATTTGCTTCAACCACCTTAGACCCATTTGACCATCTTCATTTCTATCTGGTCTTAGGTCATTCTGAAGGCCATCCCTCATTCTGGCCGAAACCATTCTTATCCAGGAATCAATCCCAAGTGACATTTATCAAAGATAATTGATATTGGATCAAGATTTTGACCAAACCGTGGTGAAAAAGACTATGATCCTGTTCAGTTATAGTATGTTGCACATCAAATGACATTTTTTGTAAACTTATGAGCAAAAAATGAGGAAGATTTAAATTTGAACCCTTGAAAGCCATTAAAATCCTCAGGTGATAGAAATGAATAGACGATACTTGCCATCGCAAGTGATATAGAAAACGATCATATGAAAAAGGGTTTCCCACTATGGCCGAATATATTTAACTGGAAAACCATTCTTATCATCGAATCCTTAAGGAAGAGGAAGTAGAAAGTATCTCCATTTTTCTCTGTTAACCTCTTGTTTTTTAAACCAGCGCTCACCTTTCTGTGGAAGATTTGTAGCCTTGGGAATGAAATATTCAGAAATTTCTAACTTTATATCGCCAATGTGTGCCACATATTCTTTGAGAGTTAGGGTGAATCGCCAAGTTACTTCAACATTATGCCCACTAAAATCACGAAGAAAATCTCCCCAGCCAATTTTATCGAACAACTGTGCAACATTGGTGTTAATATCTAATAGCTTGGCTCCATCAAGTTCAAAACTAGAGAGAGGTGCCATATTCAAGTTTGACGATTCTCCAGACAAACCAGCAGGAAAGGAGGTCGTAAAAATGCTAGGAATAGGGATCCAAGAAAACTCAGACATAATAAACCCTAAACACGTGCTCAAGAATAAAACCATCACCGCCAAAAAACAAATGCATGAACCAGACCATCAAAATAAGGTGATTTGAAATGCTCCGGAAGTACAGAAAAACAAAATGAAATAATATCATGGAGTGAGTTTGACAATCAACATTGAACCAGATAATGATTTCATAATGTTTATATCAAAAAGGTGCCATCAAATCATCAAATTGTTCTTCGTACCAAATGAATCAACCCAAGATTTAATACTTGATTTTCATTATGAAACGTTATGGATCAAAGATTTTATGAATTCAAAGAAATCACATAACCCTAGGTTGATGAAAACATGAACCACACTATACAAGGCTAAGTTCATAATGATTCACTTCAAAGTTCAAGTTAAGATAATACAATATTACTCAACCAACCAAAAGTTATCATAAATATGTTTTCAACCATAACCAATTCAATTCATATTTGATCATAACACTAAGTTCTGCATTCATAACTCAACAAGAAATCGAATGTGAAAAACATATTTACGAAGCCAAATTTATTTATTTACAAAAATTAAATTATGATTTACATATGGCAAGAATAATATAAATATGTACTAAGGGTTAAAAGATTTTTGCAAGAAAGTTAATCAACCCTAAGTATCATATACTTAATCACAGGAAATCATATCTTAGAAGAAATGAAATAACAAAAATGAAATAAGGAATGATAGAATCAAATTCAAGCAATGTTAATAATTAATAAACCTAGCAGAGCATAAATATAATCACCTGAAATAGTACTAAATATTGATCATATTTTAACAGCTGCTAGAATAATCAATTTGTAAAAATAACGAGCTTGATTTGAAATTATTTCCTCAACTTTATTTTAATCATCAATACCTTCTATTTAAGAGTACCTTCAGAATCAGAGATTCTGAAGGCACTTCTCAATAATTTTATGATAAATTACAGAAGGAAACTGATCAATTTGATTCAATAGAGCAGAAAAAATTGAGAGGGTTGTTTCCTGCCAACACCCCTGTAGATTGATACGCAGGAGGTTCGAAACTGCCCCTAAAAGTCACTTTTTGAGGGGGTTTTGAACTCCTATAAGGGCACTGATTTTAAAATTCAATCCTTTTGGAAGCGGCTTTTGAAGAGATATAAACAACCCCCCAAAAGTAACCTTTAGTTTTGTTTCAGATCCGCCCCAAAAAAGTCACTTTTAGGGGCAGTTCCAAATTGCCACCAAAAGTCTTTTTGTGGGGGCAGTTTGGAATCACCCCTAAACGTCACTTTTGGGGGCGTTTTATATTTATTCAAAAACTGCCGCTAAAAGGATTGACTTTTAGCAACAGTTCCTTTAGGGATGTTTTTTACAAAACCGTCTCTAATGCTAAAACCACTTCCAAATCCACTTTTGTAGGGTGGAAAATGGCTGTCTCCAAAGGTATTTTTTGTAGTAGTTCATGCTCCATGATTATTCTGTTCATCCTTTTTGACACAAAATTTTCTTGTGGTGTTCCTGGAACAGTCGTCTCTCTATGAATCCCATGGTATGAACAATAAGTATCAAAATCCTTGCAACAATATTCACCTCCATTATCATATCTGAGACACTTCAACCTTTTTCCTGTCTCATTCTCAACCAAAGCTTTCCATTTCTTAAAAGTTACAAAAACATCATTCTTTTGTCGAATGCAATAAACCCAAGTTTTTCTAGTTGCATCATCAATACAAGTAACATAATAACAAGAGACACCACAAGATTGTACTTGAGTCAGTCCCCATACATCTGTATGCACAAGCTCTAACTTTTCACTCCTCTTTTGCTTCCCAACTCTGAGAAATCTGACTCTTTTTTTTTCCATAAACACAATTCTCGCATAATTTCAAACTTATTTGCTTAAGATCTAGCGTTAAATTCATTGAGTGGAGAATTTGCAGCCCCATCTCACTCATGTGGCTAAGACTATGATGCCACAATGTTGTATATGTTTCTTTGGAAGCTACATAGATAGAAGAATTAGTATTATGAGGATATAAATACAACGTACCTATCCTATCTCCTTTTTCTATTACCAGTTATACTTTAGTGATATTCCACCATGTTTCTTCAAACGTAGATAAACAATCGCCATCTCCCAACTACCATGTCGAGATCATATTCATTTTCATATAATAAATATGCCTTACATCTTTCAGCATCCATTCACCTCCATTATTTAACTTTATCTGTACCTTATCCATTCCAACAATTTTACATGGCTTATCATCACCCAATAAAACATGTCCAAAATCATCTAGAACATAATAATGAAAGAATTTCCTATGGGTTGTAGCATGACATGAAGCCCCTGAATCTACTACCCAGTAATCACTAGTACTATCTAATGCAAGAATCAAAGCATCTTATAACACATCTCCTACTACACTTGCTTCCTGAGTAGTCTCGTGTTGTCAATCTCCTTTCTCCTTTAGAGATCTACAATCTTTCTTTAGATGTCCTTTATTTCCGTAGTTCCAGCACTCTATCTTTCCATGTATGGACTTGGATCTTCCCTTTCTATACTTCTCATGATTACCTGGGCTCTTTCCTCTATTCATTTGTCTTCCTCTGTTCTCCATGGTCAACGCATTACCTGATGTCTCACCTGTGCTTTTCCTTCATGTTTCCTCGCAAGTGTTTGAACTAGAGACAGATTTACTTACAACCATGACCAAGCCATTCCAGCTATCTGGCAATGAGCACAAGATTAGAAGATCCCTAACCTCATATTCAAAGTTCACTTTTATAGAACTTAACTGATTAGTAACCATATTAAATTCATTTAAATGGTCAGCAATAGACCCAACTTCTAACATCTTCATATTAAATAAACACTTCATTAGAAATACCTTGTTGGAGGTCGAGGGTTTTTCATACAATTTAGCTAATGCGCTCATCAGACCCTCCATTTTCTTTTCTCTTGAAATATTGAAATCCACCGATGAAGCCAAGCACAACTATATTGTTTCTAGTTCCTTTCTATCAAGAACCTCCCATTATTCATCCGAGTCATAGCCATCGGTTGTTTTTCTTTTCCTCCTAGTAGAAGGAATAGATCCTTCTGATACAGATACTCATCCATTTTCATATTCCATAACTGATAGTTTTGGCCGTTGAATTTTTTGACCCTTAAATTTCATTTTTCCACCATTGCTCCCACTCAAACCAGGAACCCTTCTTTCCTGCGATTTTATGCACCAAATAGGCCTTTGGTTTCGATACCAATTGTTATAAAAACAGGATCATAGAACAATAACATAAAATAAGATGCAAAAATAAAATAGATAAACATAATACAAGAGAGACACCAATATACGTGGTTCACCCAATATGGTATACATCCACGAAGAAATTGTTAGTCCTTTTATTATACCATCCAATAAATGAATAGATACAACCCACAACACATCCGCTACAATTTCCTCTTCACTCTCTCATAGTCTCTCTCACACAATCACAAATATATTTACTATAATACAATACACAACCATATTACAATGCTTTCCTTTTAAAAATGGATTACCATGGAAAAATACCATGGGATACCCAATACCATGGGCTCGTAAATTACCCATTATTGGCCAAGTCAGGACTATGAAATTACAACATTTTTACAAGTCATTTTTCTGAAATTTTCACTACGGGGGCGCTGCCCCCGGACCCCCCATGGAGACTGTAGTGGGGGGGAAACCCCCCAACACCCCCCTATCATGGTCTAGGATCCAAACACAATTGAAACACGACCTATGAATTAGGAAGATCGGGCTCCACAACCAACAAATATCTCTATGTAACCATTGGGAATTGAAGAGAGATATCCTTTGGTACAAGGGAATAATATTTGTATACCCTCAATCAAAGTTGAAAGAACAAATATTAAGTGAGTATCATAAATATTAGATGACATGACATTCAGGTTTCCTTAAAAGTTATCAAATGATCCAAAAATATTTTTTTGGGGAAGGAATGAAGAAGAATATTCAAATGTTTGTAAGAGAATTCCAGGTGTGCCAAATAAATAAAGTTGAGATATCCAAGCTTGCAGGGTTACTTCAACCTTTAAACATACCTAATCAAAGATGGGAGAGATACCAATGGACATCATTACAGGTTTACCAAAATCACAAGGTAAGATTCAATTTTTGTGGTTGTGGACAAACTCATAAATATGCACATTTTTTGTGGAATTCATAGTACATATACTGCAATCCAAGTGGCTAAAGTGTTCATGAAGGAAATTCATAGGTTTCATGGATTCCCTAAATTAATCATCAGTGACATAGATTCAAAATTCATAGAAATTTTTTGGAAAGAGTTATGGAACATAATCAAACAATGTTAGCTATGAGTTCCACATATCACCCACAAATAGATGGATAAACACAAATTGTAACAAATGTTTAGAAGGTTGTTTCCATTTGTTTTCTTCGGACAAGAAATATCAATGGGTCAAGTGGATTCCTTTATCAGAATGGTGGTATAATACCACCTATCACACATCTACAAATATTGATCCATTTGAATCTCTTTATGGACATGAAACTCCTATTATTACATCCTTTTTGTAGGATCATTCCAAGCTATAGGAAATGGATGCAGACATGGAAAAGACTAAAGATCAAACTTTAAAATTTCTTAAAGAAACCTTCAAATGTCCCAGAAGGGGATGAATCAACAAGTAGATCAACATAGAAGTGAAAGAAAATTTGAGAAGGGTGACTAGGTATATTTTGTTAAGATTCAATATGCTAAGACAAAAAATATCAGCATTACATTTCATTTGGCAACAATAGAATATACAGGATCACTGAAGAAACAACAAGCACAACATAAACACAAGAGACACAGATTTATCCTGGGAAACCCTCATGGGGTAGAAAACCCAACAAAGCTTCCTCAATATAGATGACCAACAAATGCAAAGATGCAAACCAAAACCATGAGCTCCTTCTCCTCCACAGCAGACCTCTCTCACACAAGTGTTCCACTCACAAGTGAGTGAATGAGTGAAATAAGTGAGTAACATCCTCCTCTACTTATACTTGTTTCCCGACTGAATTTTACATAAGCTAGGTTGGCCCCAACTTAATTACTGGGTTAAACACCCCATTACAACTGACTGGGCCGACCCCTCTAGGGTGGTCTAATAACCCTTTGACCCACATAACACATACAGGGCTGACCCCCACTAGGGAAGTCTAATAACCCAAGTTACCACAATCCAATGGAGGAATAAACATCTCCGGATATACAATAAGATCTTCACGGAGGAATGAAACATCTCCGGAATAATAAAGTACAAATATAATATTCTTAGAAGTTACAATATCTCAACACTCCCCCTTAACGAGAAGGATATTACAACAACATCTACAGGAGAAAGGAGTCATCAACATCATACATGATACATCTATAAATCATTGGAATCTTTCTCAACATCATCAGTAACTCAACCAGTTACTGGAACATCTTCAAGATCTTCAATACTGGAACATCAACATCTTCAGTACTGAATCTTCATCTTCTGTAGCACTTGAACAGCTACAGCAATATCATCATCTGGATCCTCACAATCAACAACATCGTCATCTCATGATCATTAGCATCGTCATCTAGATCATCATGATCAAAAACATCGCCATATAGATCATCACGATCAACAGCATCGTCATCTAGATCATCACGATCAATAGCATCGTCATCACACGATCATCAGCATCTGGATCATCTCGATCTACAACATATGGATCATCTCAATCTACAGCATTTGGATCATCTCGATCTACAACATCTGGATCATCATCTCGATCTACAGTATCTGGATCATCATCTCGATCTACAGTATCTGGATCATCATCTCAATATACAACATCTAGATCATCATCGTAGCATACTCTGCAATACACACGATCATATTACATGATGATCAATCCTGCTCTCTTTAGGACATAGGTCCATGGATGATACAATCCAGATCAAGTTCCAGGATGATCAATCCTTCTCACTTTAAGACAAGTCTCATGTCTAGGTACGATGCAATCCCAATCACATACCTTTGGAACCAAAGGTTCACGGACGATGTAGTCCTCTCACGTACCTTTTGAACCAATGTTCATGGATGATGTGGTCCTCTCATGTACCTTTTGAAACAATGTTCACGGATGATGCAGTCCTCTCACGTACCTTTTGAACCAATGTTCACGGACGATGCAGTCCTCTCACGTACCTTTTGAACCAATGTTCACGGACGATGCAGTCCTCTCACGTACCTCTTGAACCAAAGGTGCACGGACGATGCAGTCCTCTCACATACCTTTTGAACCAATGTTCACGGACGATGCAATCCTCTCACGTACCTTTTGAACCAATGTTCATGGACGATGCAGTCCTCTCACGTACCTTTTGAACCGAGGTCCAGGGACGATGCAGTCCTATCATCAATTCTCAGAGACATCTGTCTACGGATCAATTCAAGGGATCAAAGTCTAGGGATGATACAATCCCCACTTGTCCACTAAGGACTTCATTTTCGGAGACATCTGTCTACAGATCAATTCAAAGGACCGAAGTCCAGGGACGATACAATCCCCACCTGTACACTAAGGACTTCATTATCGGAGACATCTATCTATGGATCAATTCAAGGGACCGAAGTCCAGGGATGATACAATCACCACCTGTCCACTAAGGACTTCATTCTTGAAGACATTTGTCTACGGATCAATTCTGGGACCTAAGTCCGGGATGATACAATCCCCACCTGTCCACTAAGGACTTCATTCTCGAAGACATATATCTATGGATCCTTTTAGAACATGTGTTCAAGGATGATGCAATCCCCCTTCTTTCTTGAAGACATATGTCTACGGATCCTTTTAGAACATGTGTTCAAGGATGATGCAATCCCCTTGTCAACTTAGACCCTGTCTAAGGACCATCCACCAACCTCTTTGTTGGCATCACCAATATAATTATCCACATCATCGACCTCACTGTCGATGCATGCAATCTCATCATAAGTGACCACATCACTCCCCCTTTCGAGGAGGGTCCTACCAAGCTTGTCTAGGAAATACTCAAACTTTACTTGAGGTAGAGGTTTGGTTAGTACATCGGTAACTTGTTCATCAATGCCTATAAATTCGAGCTTTATAGTTCCTTTCTGCACCATAACTCATATATAGAAATATCATATCTCTATGTGCTTTGACTTATCATGGAACACTAGATTCTCTGCCATCTTGACACTACTCTGTTTGTCACACAGGATCACAGTTGGGTCTATCTCTAAGTCAAACAATCCTGAATCCATACCGCTTCATAACTAGCAGAGAAAGCAACCATATATTCCGCTTGTGCTGAGAGCCACACTAGACTACTTCCTTCTAAACCATGAGATCATGGCTGATCCCCGACAATAACATCCTCTCGATGTGCTCTTCCTGTCTGATACACTTTCTTCCCAATCAACATCTGTGTAGCGATCTGAAGTCACGATCTCCAAAATAACATAGATCAAAGTCTATCGTATCCTTTAGGTACCTCATCACATGCTTTGCAACTATCAGGTGAACACATCTAGTTTCCTCTAGATACTGAATCAAGGTGTTCATATAAAGGCATATATCTGGCCTGGTATTCATCATGGCCTGGTATTTGTCAGATACATCAACGACCCAATAATATGTCTGTACAGAGTCACATCAACTAACTCTGAGGAGTCATCAGTTAATAACTCCAAGTTGGAACCCATGAGAGTGGCCATGGTTGTACATTCAAACATATCAAATTTTATCAATATTTCCACAGCATACTTTCCCTGGTTGAGAAAGATTCCTTCTTAGCCTTGCCATACTTCCAGACCTAGGAAGTAATGCATCAATCTGAGATCTTTCATTTTCATTTCTGCAGCCATCTTCTTCTTTCTTTTCATGATCTATTTCTCATTCCTTTTGGTAAAGCCCAAGCTTGTCAAGAAACTGTCAATTCTCCCTCTGTGACTGAACATCATTCACACTCTGTATTGAATGATCTTCTGTGCCATCTCTCGACAGATGGGTCTACTAATATGAGCCTCGAGATCATCCAAACTTTGTGGTGAGTTCCTTCTTGTATCCATGCCATCTGTATGTAGAAATCATATTCAACCTTGTAGCAAAGGTTGAGATCCACATCACCCATGGTGATCACTATCAATCCTGGGTACCTGAACAAAGCTTTCTTCAATTACATCATTAAGATAATGGTCTTATCTAGCCACTTGGAGCAAACATCTCATCATGATTCTCTTCCTCTTTCTAAGAGAATCTTCTAGCCACAAGCCTTCTATAGTGTGTTTGATTTGTAAATCTTTTTTGCTGAACATCCATCACTTGTTCAGTGTTCATCATTCATCATGATCTTTCCTACAAATCAAAATTAAGTACATGATTAGTAATACTTCATAATCATCAAATCATATTGACATGATAACCTATTATGCATACAGATATCATTTACATAGTTATGCAACTATCTTGACCAATAATTTGGCACAACACTTTTCCATATCCTGTATGCATACAGTGGCTATCTAGATGCCTTCCATCTCTACCAGAACATACTATCGAGAGTGCGCACAACCCTCAGCATGTCAGCAAAGAGGTTTCATTCTAGACAAGCAACAATGGAATGTTTGTCCAATTTACCAATCATATGCATATTAGTAGTATACTGTTCAATGCTATATGAATGTTTACACTTAGCATGATATATTCTACGAATACAAATATGTAAACAACTATTACAAGCAATATCATTTACTATTTCAAATAACAACTCAAATACTTATCTTTTATATTTGAGTGGTTGCCTCCCGCTTGAGCTTCTATATGTCTTTTGAACTTCTATTCATTTTGTACCACTGTGCATGCTCAAGTGTGCACTAGTGTCATCCTCATGATCTCATACACAAACATACATTTATTAGTATATTCAATATTATCAAAACATTATAATTCTTGAATATGTATGATCATAGATAATAATCATTAGTATTCAAGGTTTCAGGGAAGTCTTCTTTTACTCATGCATATTCTTGTTTGATCATAGGACTCTTTTGGTTAGTTAAATCATCAATCAAGATAAGAGACATAATATGCATAAACCCTTGATTACTAACTTTATGAACAAGCATAACAAATCATACCAAGTATACTTATATAAGGGATCCTAACACAAGGTAAGATTCTAACTTGTCATAGGAAAACATACCTGGATTAGTATGCCTGCTTAGTTATGTCTAACATACCTAATCAATATCTTCTTTGTTCTCTTCAATGATTTAGAGATCCTGTGTTGGAACCTGCATATCTCATAGGTTAAGCATAATTGAACAAGGTCATACATACCTCGTAAGTAGAAATTTTATGTGATCAAGGATTATGGATGAGTCTTTGTCTTCATGTTGTCATGGTCATGGAACTTGGTTTGTCTTTCTTTATGTACTTGTCTTTTGTTAGCAGACAACAACATTCCTCATACAACACCACAGGTGCATTAGTACAATCATAAGTGTCATAACCTTAATCAGTAAATGTATTCTATCATTCCAATGCATTCTTACTTTTACTAAGGTAATAAGACAAGTCTAACATTAATCAAGATTGTACTAACCTAAACAATATGAAGACAAACATATCATAAACTTAACCATGAGCAGATTTCAACACATACCTGTATTTCCTCAAGTCATACCTATCAGGAAATTCTTGTAGTCTTCTTATGTAAGGCCTTAGCCTCAACTCCCCCTGAAACTGGATCTGGAGCTTGATTAGGGTTTGTTAGAGAAACCCTAAAAATTCAACCTTTGACTTTCACACTTATGAATGTATGGAAGAATGTGTCTTGTTGAGCTAATCAAACTAGCATACTTCAATTTTGAAATCTCCAAAAATTTGACCCCTCAAAATTGCCTTCGAAATTTCTGGATCTTCTGGACAGGATCCCGAACTAGGGTTTGATGAAGCCCACCCTTCTTCCCAATCAAAAGGTCTGATCCAAGGCTCTAAACTCTTATTTTTCTGAGGATCTTCCAGCCGTGGTCATAGACTTCCAAAATTCCAACTTTTGCTGAAGCCCTAATTTTCCACCTTTCCGATCAAAATCCCGAACTAAGGTTTTTGATCAAGCCCGGTCGTCTAACCAACCAAAAATTCTGATCTTGATCTCTAAATTT
This sequence comes from Larix kaempferi, assembly GCA_027924585.1. Taxonomy (NCBI): domain Eukaryota; kingdom Viridiplantae; phylum Streptophyta; class Pinopsida; order Pinales; family Pinaceae; genus Larix; species Larix kaempferi. The sequence goes on along the minus strand of BSBM01000456.1, from coordinate 47,984,949 downwards.
CAATTTTGATGAGTAGCATCCAGCTGTGGTCTTCGATTACAGAAATTCCAACTTTCTCCAAAACCCTAAATTTCGGAAGCCATGAATGAAGGAGCTCCAAAAATAATTCTGATTTGACAGAAATATGTACTTGATTGTTTCTTCTATAACTATGAACTTTTCGATCCACAGTGCCTAATTTTTTTTTTTTTTTTTTTTTTTGTGGTATCCTGACCTGTCATATTTCCATCCCGACAAGTCTGACCTCAATTAGATTTTTTGAGAGATATTTATGCCAAGTGTCGCAACGTGACCTGTTTATAGGATAAAACAGGAGATCGAACTTGTACGGCGTGCCACGTGTCACTGGTTCAACTTCGGCCTTTGAAAACGTTTCCTGATATAGTAGAGTCCGTGCAATACCTGTAACTTTTTACTAAATTTCATTTGGAGCTTCCTAGACCAAGTTATGACCTTTTTTCCTAGGTCACCGGATTATGAATGAGATCTGGAAGAGGCAGACACCCTAACTTGTATTGATCATAACTCACAAAGTACAACGAATATGAGGGTATAATTTGGACACAAGGTACCTGGGGATGTCATCTACGACCTGTAAAGGTTTCAGATCCTAAACCTTTTCCAAAATGGATTTATAGCGAAAGTTCCACGATGACTGGTTTTTGCTATACAAAACCCTAACCTTCAAATTGTCACAAGTGAAGCAAGTGTCGTAAGTGCCATACATTTCCTTCCTTCATGGTAGCTCTGATACCATGTTAAGATTCAATATGATAAGACAGAAAATATCAACATTACATTTCATTTGGAAACAATAGCATATACAGGATCACTGAAGAAACAACAAGCACAACATAAACACAAGAGACACAGATTTATCCTGGGAAACCCTCATGGGGTAGAAAACCCAGCAAAGCTTCCTTAATATAGATGACCAGCAAATGCAAAGATGCAAACCAAAACCATGAGCTCCTTCTCCTCCATAGAAGACCTCTCTCACACAAGTGCGCCACTCACAAGTGAATGAATGAGTGAAATAGGTGAGGAACATCCTCCTCTACTTATACTTGTTTCCCGACTGACTTTTACACAAGCTAGGTTGGACCCAACTTAATTACTGGGTTAAAGACCCCATTACAATTGATTGGGCCAACCCATCTAGGGTGGTCTAATAACCCTTTGACCCACATAACACATACAGGGCCGACCCCCACTAGGGAAGTCTAATAACCCAAGTTACCACAATCCGACAGAGGAATAAACATCTTCGGATATACAATAAGATCTTCACGAAGGAATGAAACATCTCCGGAAGAATAAAGTACAAAGATAATATTCTTAGAAGTTACAATATCTCAACATATTTGAGACTACAACCTTATAAGCAATATACTCTCAAACAAAAGAAGAATAAAAATTTAGCTCCAAAATTTTATGGACCCTACAAGATTATTCACAATATTGGAGAAGTGACCCATGAGTTAGATTTTCCTTCCATTTGCATTCATAAGGTTTTTCATGTATCTTGCTTGAAAAACCTTTTGGGACATACTATGTTAGTACAAATAGAATTACCAGAATTGCATGAAGAAGGGAAGTTGATTTTAGAACTAGAAAAATTTCTTGATAGGCATTTGATATCTCATTGGAATATAACCATTATCGAGTACCTAATCAAGTGGAAGAATATGCTTCCAAAAGAAGCTACATGGGAAGATGAGCAATTCTCGAAGAAACACCCTCAATTACAAGCTTGAGGGAATATTTTTTTAAAGAGGAGGGCTATGTTAAGGCCATAACCATAATTAATTATTATTATATTAGTTATTGTTAGGTCGACATAGTATTAGGTCACATAATGATCACTTCATCTCCTTTTTATAATCAAGGAGACTCATTTTTATAATCATCTCATCTTGTCTTGTGTATTTGGTACATTGTATAAGGAGGTTTACCCCTCTAAAAGGCTTCTTATTCATTTCTTTCCTTCATTCTTAAGGTGTGGAATACCCTCTCTTGGTTATTTTATGCTCTTTTGGGGAATTTGGTGCATAACATGCATTATTGGAATTTGTGATACATGGATTGGTGGGAACCAACCTTTGCAGTGATAAGCAAGTTGTAGAATTTCAAAGGAATGTTATAATTAGGGGAAATGGATCTATTTGTTAAAAAATTCACAATAATTTTAAACATAACTCACTCCATGGCTACTGTTGTTCATTTCTAAGTTTCTTATCATTGGAGAAGCCTCATGCCAATTTTCCTTACACGATGTATTTTTTTCTCAATCAATGACCTAGTCTCTCTTGCTTCTTCTTACTAGTTTTGAAAAAGAGGTAAGAAATATATTGGGAAATAATCTTCTCTTTGCTCCCACATTCTATTCGAAGCCCCTTCTCTTGGTCTGAAAAATAATTCTATTACGTTGTTGAGTCCCTTCTAGTTTGTTCTAATATTCTTATACTTTTATCCATGCTTGCACACCTCACCTAATGGAGCCCTTATGTCAATGGTGATCTTGTACATGATCGAATCAAATATAAGAATAAAGTGTTTTCTAATTATTGATCAATGGGTCGGAATACAAGAAGACTAGATAGGAAATGCTAAATTAGTGATTTGGTTGAATAGAGAATAGATAAAATGTGCTAGGAAAACTATTCCATGAGTGGTTCACTACTTTCTAAGGAAATTCATAGGAATGATTCACTACAATCCTTTCCAACCTAGTCCCATCTCAATTGTCGGATGTTAACAAGCTCACGAGTGATCAACTCGCTTGGTTTACCTATGCCTAATAGGTTACACCAATGCCTTTTGCTTGGATCTGTGCTATGTATGAAGAAGAAATAGAAAAAGGGTTCTGGATGACTATTACTATTATAATGCCACTTCCTTAAGGCATGATTCATACCGATTGGAAATGGACAAGGTACAAGAATGTTAGGATATCTCATCATTCACTTTTTTACTTTGCATGCATTCTGCATGCTTCCCAGTCACCAGTATGATGCCTCCAACACCTAGTCCTTAGTCTCCCAGCACTCGGGAGCTACTTTCCACTTAGATTTAGCCCTCCTAGCCAATCATGCACCCACTTATCACCTACCACTGCAGAAGGTCGCCTTTCTCACCTACCAGTCTAGTTTACTTCAGTTAGCCACCAGTCTTTCCTTGATTTGAGGCTAGACTGACTCCTCATTGCTATTATCACTCCGATTGACCTCCGATGAGACATGACTACCTATTTTGAGTGCAGTTAACTCCTCATGTGCCCTCCACTGAGCTTCCATCCCTAGATTAGTGCCACTTACCATCAGTTACACTTATTACACTCCGTTAGACTCAGTTAGACTCAGTTTGACACCTGTCTGACAGTGACATGTGCATTGATGACCACCACTGATTGATGATGAGGAATCCTAGTTGGAGACAAGCTACACCATGCATATATTCGAATGACCTCCTTGGTTAATTCGAATTGCTCACTCATTGTGACATTATTGTATTGTATTTTCACCCTTAATGGGATATAAAGCACTGATGCAATTTTTTGCACAGTTTACACCATATTTTCTGAGTTTCATCTATTGTGATTGATTTACTTGTTCATTAGATCTGCTGTGACTAATTTTACATGGTATCATAGCCATTGCAGGGACAATATCTCTTTTCTACAGGTGTTCTACAAGAAGATTTGAGTGAATTTGCTCAAAATTACTGAATTTTTGGCATGAAAGATCTCATGTGCATTCACTCATGTGCATGCAAAGCAGAAAAATACACTCCAATCCACTCCAGAAGCTTGATTTTTCCACATAATTCCTGGATTTGATACATTGGACCCATTCAACTTGCTTGATCTCCAATCCCAGGTGTGATGCAACTCTAAAAGGGTGGATTGTTCGACCTTACTGTTCTTGTTTTGATTGTGATTTGCAGGTTAATCATCTCCATCAATTGCATTCTCTCTCTTGTGTTTGACAAGTTCTTCTACATCAAGTGCACTCACTATTTGTGATGGAATACTCTTCTTCCAAGCCAGTTCTTACTCCTTTCAATTATTTTGAATGGAAAGATGATATGGAGATTATATTGCACTCAAAAGGGTTCTATAGAGTCACTGTTGGCCTCGAATTGGAGCTAAGCACATTGTCGGAAAGAACCAAACACTACAATAAGCTTGATGAAGCTTATGGTCTCCTTTGCCTCTCTATTTCCAAGGATCTTCATTTCCATCTCAGCGAATTGAACACTCCAAAAGCAGTATGGGAGTGACTTGAAAATCTCTTTGGCAAGCAGGACGAGCTTAGGGATTTTCAATTGGAAAATGAATTGATTTCCCTTAGTCCTGAGAATTTCGAGACCATCAATGAGTTTTTCACAAGATTCAAGCACTTGGAATTGAAATTGAAGAATAGTGGTGTTGTGAAAGAGGATAAGCAATTGATCCTCTCCATTCTCACAAATCTTGGGAAATATTACTCTGTATTTGTCTCTACTTTCAATTTCGGTCGACTAACTACCTCGATGGGAAGATGCCTACCTTGAATGCCTTCATTGAGTCCATCACAAAAGAGCATGATAAGTTGATTCAAATGGGGTCCATAAACTCCAAAATTTCAGCCCTCTTTTCTCAAGGATCCAAGAATTTGAATGGTAAAGGAAAGAAAAGGAAAGAGAAGCCCAAATTCGAGCCTACCAAGCAAAGAGATAAAGGCAAGCAACCGGAAGCACCATCCGGTACGAGGAAAAAGCAGAAGGGTAAAGAGGGAAAGGAAAAATCTAAATGTTCATATTGCAACCGTGGATTTCATCCTGAAAGCTCATGCATGAAGAAAACAATAGATCAAATGGCCCTCCTTTTGGAAAATAATAACATATGTCTTCCCGACGGTGCACAGAAGAAGGATAGAAATGATGATCATGAAAGAGGTCAAACACTCATGGCAACTGTTTCGAAAACCACCACTCTACTGATAGATTCCAGTTCCTCGAATCATATGGCTGTAGACATTGAATCCTTCTCTTCATTTGATCCAAGCAGCTCCATCCCCATCCATTTGGGAGATGACTCAAAAATTTCATCAAAGGGTAAAGGTACCATCCATGTATAGCATGGAAGCTTCTAGAATGTTCTCTATGTGCCTTCCTTGGCTTCAAATATACTTTCTGTGTATCAAATGACACACACTGGTGAACTGAAGCAAGTTATATTCATCCCTAACAAAGTTGAAATTTCTGATATTGAAAGTGGAAGACTTATTGTAGTCGGAAAGGCTAATCACACTGCAAAATACTATGAGTTTTCTCACTTTGTGCTGTTCGAAAAGCCCACTGCTCTCCTCACTCATGGAAACAAGGTTAGTAGGCTTTGGCATGAAAGTTTTGGACACTTTAACTACAAGTATTTTTTGTTGTTACAATATAATTCCATGGTTGAAGGTCTTCCGCAACTCCGTTCCTCGAAGGGAATTTGCCCCGGTTGCATTGTTGGGAAGCACCCTGAGCACAAGTTCAACCGCGACAAAGCTAGCAGAGCTTATACAATTTTGGGCCTCATACATTCTGATATCAATGGTCCGCTTCCCAACATGTCCATGAATGGGTCGAGGTACATCCTGACATTCATCGATGACTTCATCCGCTTTACTTGGGTCTACTTTCTCAAACACAAATCAGAAGTGCTTGGAAAATTCAAGGATTTTAAGGCTTCTGTTGAGAATGCATCTGAGAGAAAGATAAAGGCTCTTATATCTGATAATGGTAGAGAATATATCAAGAATGAGTTGCTGCAACTTTTTGCCAAAAGCGGAATTCAGATCCAACATACAGTTCCCTACACACCCCAGCAGAACGGTGTAGCGGAAAGGAAGAATTGGTCATTGAAAGAGATGGATACCTACATGCTTGAGTCAAAAGGTTTGGCTGCAAATATTTGGGATAAAGCCATTAATGTTGCTGCATGCATTCAGAACCGATTTCCACATTCATATGTGAAAGGAAAAACACCTTTCGAAGCATTCTTTGGTCGCAAACCGGATGTGTCCAATTTGAGGGTTTCTGGCTCCACTGCATGGGCTAGAATTCCTTCCGAAAAGAGAAAAGCTTTGGATCCACAAAGTAGTGAATGAATCCTAATAGGATATGGAGAAGAATAAAAGGCATACAAACTCATGAATATCAGATCCAAAAATATATTCATAGAGAGAAGTGTGAAGTTTGAAGAACTGCTGCCAGATCTGAAACTAGTTGAGGAAAACATTGCCGATCCGCAGCCTCCACAAGATGAAGATTCGAGAGAATATGAAGAAAGAATTGGATCTGATATCTATGATATTTCATCATAATTTGATGGCCATGACATATCAAGTTTGGAATCAGACCATAATGATCCTCCTCAGTTACCAAAGTGGTCCCAAAACAATCTACATCCTGCTGCTCCAAACATTGGAAATCCTGCTGATCCAAGGAGAACAAGAGCAGACTATCAAAGTTCAGGTATGGTTCTTTGTTTTTCTGATCCATTATTATCTGAGAAATTTTATTTGATGATTGGTTTATATCACAAATCATACTATCATTTCCACTGAGATCCACGATGCCAAACCGCCATGGATGAAGAGTATAGTTCTCTTCAAAAGAACAATACATGGGAGCTAGTTTCTCTTCCACCTGGAAAAAAATTAGTTCAATGCAAGTGGATATACCGCATGAAAGTTGCTGCTTATGGCTCTATCATCAAATACAAAACTAGGTTGGTGGAAAAAGGTTTCTCCCAAGTCCAAGGTGTGGACTACACTAAGACTTTTGCACCGGTTGCAAAGATGGATTCCATCTGCCTAGTTTTGGCCATTTCCGCATCCAAGCACTGAGAAGTGCACCATATGGATGTGAAGAGTGATTTTTTACATGGAGAACTTGATGAAGAAGTATATTAGAAGGATACATATCAGATCCATCATTAGTTTGAAGGTTGAAGAAATCTTTGTATGGATTGAAACAGGCCCCAAGAGCTTGGTACGCAAAGATGGACTCCTTCCTTCTTTCTCAGAATTTCAAAAGATGCAAATCTGATCCGAATGTGTACCTACAGAAAGTTAAAGGTAATTTGTTGATTGTTTTTTTATATGTTGATGATCTTCTCATTACTGGTAGCACTCTCCTTACAATTAACAAGCTGAAAACTGCTTTAAATGTAGCTTTTGATATGAACGATTTGGGCTTGCTTAAGCAATTTTTGGGCTTGGAGATAGCTCAAAAATTTGATGGTATCACATTATCTCAGAAAAAGTATGCTAAATACCTGCTATTAAAGTTTAATATGGCATAATGTAAGGCTGCTCCGTTTCCATTCCTCTCAGGAATCAGTCTTGAAGAGGGAAATTCCACACTGCTTGCAAATTGCACTATGTGTTGACAGTTGATTGGTTCACTACTTTACCTGAAACACTCAACGCCTAATATATATTATGCCGTGAGTGTTATATCAAGGTATATGCAGCAGCCCCATGAGATTCATTGGTGGGAAGCCAAGCGGATCTTGCAGTATGTGCAAGGTACGAAACATTTTGGCATACATTATCTTGTAGATTCTGAGCTAGATTTCATTGGTTTTATTGATTCAGATTGGGCAGGTGATAGCATAGAGTGTAAGTCCACTTTTGGATATGTTTTCATGATTGGAAATGGGCCTATTTGCTGGTCAAGCAAAAAGTAGGAAGCCATTGCACTTTCTTCAGCAAAGGCAGAGTATCAAGGGGCAGTCAATGCCTGCATTTAGGCAGTTTGGTTGCAAGGTATTCTTTCTGAGTTTTATTTTGGTAGCATACTTCAACTGTCCTATTTTGTGATAATCAAAGTGATATTAAGATCTCCACTGATCCAATTTAGCGGAAGAGGACCAAACACATTGAAATTCATATGCACTACATCCGAGAGTTGGTGCATGATCGCACCATCATTCTGCAATATTTCCCTACTGATGAGCAAATTGTAGACATCTTCACCAAGAGCTTCACTAAGAAGAAGTTCTCTTACCTCCGTTCACTGTTGGGGGTGAGATCCATCATGGTGGAGATTAGATCCATTTTTATGTTTAGCTTGAGGGGGGGATTTCTCCCCACTAGGTTTTCCCTCTTTCCTCACTTAGCTTATTTTCAGCATTTTTTGGATTATTGTATTGGGGTGACCTTTGGTCTCAGTAACCAGGGCCCTACATTTTATTTTTTACATCATAGTATAGATTGAGGGGGGCTGTTAGGATATCTCATCATTCACTTTTGTACTTTGCATGCATGCATTCTGCATGCTACCCAGTCACCAGTTTGTGTTGATGTATATGTAACTTCGGAATGTATTTCACCTATGTATATTGTACTCCCATAGAGATGGTATTATTCCTCTATACGGAAGTGTCGTCATTTGTATTGACAAGTGTCGCAAGTGTTGTAACTTGCTGTGATGGGTTATTAGACCACCAAGTGTGGGGGTCGGCCCGGATTAATGTAACCATGAGTTATTAGACTGAGTTAGACAAGTTGACCCTGTTAGTTTATTGGGAAGGACATGACAAGTATAAATAGAGATCAGGAGATCTCTATTTGATCATCTCATTACTCACTCTTACATCACTTGGAAAGTGGCGCACTAGTTGAGGAGGAGTAGCTGCTAGTAGAAGACTATCTCTTGTATTTGGTTGTATCATTTCTCTTTCTATCTCTGAGGAAGTTGTGGGATTTTTTACCTTTATGGTTTTTCCTAGTGAAACTCTGTGTGTCCATTGTCTTATGTGATTGCTTGATATGCTTGATACATGCTTGATATGATTGATATGCTGTACATTTTATTCTCTCAGTAAAGATCCTAGAGTATGTTGAATTAATGCTCAAAATCTAACATGGTATCAGAGCTTCCCTGAGAAGAAGACATTGTACAGTGGCGAAAACTAGGGTTTCTCTCCACAGATTTTGGAAAAGCAGTAAGGTAGATGGACTCTACTCATCAAGGAGAATCTTTCTGTCCAATCAGAATTCAATTCTGAGCACTTTCAGTTTTGGCCCTAAAACTTAGGGTTTCCACAAAAATAGGAATTTCTGAAATCTGAAGACATAGATGGAAGCTACTTGGAAAAATCAAAGTTTAGAGATTTGGATCGAGATTTTTGGTTGGGTGAAGCTTCAGGAAAAACAAACCCTAATTCAGGGTCCTCCCTAGTGAATCTGGGAAGACTAAAAGGCATTTCTAGGGGGTGAAACTTTGCAGATTTCAAATTCTGAATATACCAGGCCGATCAGCTCATCAAGGCGCATCTTTCTATCCTTTCAGAAGTTTGCAATTCGAAGTTTGAATTTTTAAGGTTTCTCTGACAAACCCTAATCTCGGACTAGATCCAGTTTTCAGTAAATCAAGTGGTAAGACCTAAATCTTCTCTATTTCCATTTGAAGTATTTTTTAAAGATGTCTCACCACACCAAGCTTGAGGATAAGCTTGAAGGGGCTGATAACTTCCGAGCATGGAAGTATAGGATTGGGTTAATACTGGAAGAAAATGAGTTGGACACTTACATAAGTGAAGAGGTCCCTATCCCAGAGGAAGAAGAGGCTAAGGCCTTACACAAAGGAATTTGGTTAAGGCTAAGAGGATCATTTCTGATTCTATAAAAGATCATCTCATACCCCATGCGTCATCCCTAAAGACACCAAAGGAGATGTTTGATTCCCTGACCAAGCTATTCGAAAGGAAGAACATAAATCGGAAGATGACCTTGAGGAATCAATTGAAGAATATCAAGATCCAGAATGCAGAGACTATGCAGTCTTATTTCGCAAGGGTCTCCCAGATAAAAGAACAACTTGAAGCTGTCGGATAAGATATAGAGAATGGAGAAGTGGTAATGACCACTCTTAATGGCCTTCATAGGTCATGGGATTCCTTCATCCAAGGAATTTGTGCTAGAAGGAAACTTATCACCTTCAGTAGGTTGTGGGAAGAATGCTCACAAGAAGAAGCTCGAATTGTAGCTCGAGAAGAGAACTAGGGAATGAAGACCAAGCTCTCATAGCACATTCCAAGAAATATGATGATAAGAAGGGACATCACCACAGTAAGAAAGAAAAGCACCACCATCAGAACCAGAGGGGTGGCTTCAGATCTCGAAGGAACACATCCAATGATTGATGATTCACATTTGATGGAAAGGGGCACTATGCCAGGGATTGTCCCAGAAACAACAAAGATGGATCCCACAAGAAAAATAACATCAAAAGAAAAAAAATCATGCTCATGCTGTAGAGGATGATGAACCTCTGAGGAAGAGGGCTAGGGAAGAAAGTGAAGATTCTTCAAGTGATGAAGAGTATGTTTTTATTTATGCCCTCAATGGTACCATTACTCATGGAAGTAATGATTGGATTATAGAGAGTGGAGCTTCCAAACACATGACGGGATTCAAGGAATCCTTTATGAATCTATCTGAACATGAATCACCCCACAAGGTGAAACTTGGGGATGACTACCAGTATCCCATAAAAGGAAGTGGTGAAGCCTCTTACAAGCTAGACTCTGGAAAGTATATGAAGATGAAAGATGTACTATATGTTCTAGGTCTCAAGAAGAATCTACTCTCCATATCTGCATTAGATGCAAAAGGCATGAGGGTTGCATTTGTAGATGGCCAAGTCCTAATGTGTCCAAAGGGTAAGACTATAGATGATGCAGTGATGATTGGAGAGCAAGAGGGAGGATTATACAAATTGAAAGGCCAACCAAAACAAGCCATGGTCCATGATTCAGTAGAGCCAAGTGAACTTTGGCATAGAAGGCTTGCACACATTCATTATAGGGCATTACCAATTGCAAGAAAAGCTGTAGAAGGTATTCCTGAAATCCAAACAAAGCATGAAGGCATTTGCAAAGGTTGTGCAAAGGGAAAGAACACAAAGAAGACATTTTCAATCAGTGAAAGCAAGGCAAAAAGAATCTTGGAAATCATCCATTCGGATGTATGCGGTCCAATGTCATCCAGTTCTCTGAGTGGGTATGTATACTATGTTTCCTTCATTGATGATTTCTCTAGGAAGACCTGGGTTTACTTCTTGAAGAACAAAGATGAAGTGTTTGACAAATTCAAGGAATTCAAAGCCTTGATAGAAAACCAAACTGATATGAAGATCAAGATCTTTAGATCCAACAATGGCGGAGAATTTACTTCAGGAGACTTCAAGAAGCTATGTAGTGATTCAGGGATTAAGAGGGATTTGACTGCTCCTTACAATCCACAATAGAATGGGGTTTCCGAAAGAAAGAATAGAACAATCATGGAAGCAGCTAGGCCAATGCTTCATGACCAAGATCTACCTATGCACTTATGGGCTGAAGCAGCCAAGACAACTGTATATGTGCAGAACAGAACACCCCATAAGATACTTGACAAAAAAACACCAGAAGAAGTGTTCACTAGTAAGAAACCAGAATTTAGCCATCTCAGAATATTTGGTTGTCCAGTATACACTCACATCCCAAAAGAAAAGAGGACAAAGTTAGATCCTTCATGAAAGAAGGGCATATTCGTGGGTTACAGTGAAAGCTCAAAGGATTACAGAATCTACTTCCCAGGATTCAAGAAGATTGATATCAGCAGGGATGTAACATTTGATGAAAGCTCAACATACATCAAATCAAGGAAAACACCAGTTGAAGATAATGAAGAACATGGAATATCCAAAATTAAATACACCACCATGAATGAAGCAGTTCCTGAAGAAGATCGTGAAATAGAAGATCCACAACAACCTGTAGATCCACCGTGTGAGAAGAACTCTCACAAGAGGAAACCAACATGGGCTAGAGAGCTCATCAAAGATGCAAAAAGGTTTGGAATTCTAGAAGAGGAACACAGAGAAAGGAAAAGGACAAGATTACATACCAGCTATGTTGCCTTACTCTATGACATGATGAACAAAGAACCTTCTAGTTATGAAGAAGCAACAAAAAAGAAAGAATGGAATGATGCCATGGTCGAGGAATACCAATCGATCATGAAGAATGATGTTTGGGATGTGGTCCCAAGACCAGATGGGAAGTCTGTGGTGACTTCCAAGTGGATCTATAAGATCAAGCATGCTGCAGATGGCAGCATAGAAAAATATAAGGAAAGGTTTGTAGCTCGTGGCTTCTCCCAGAAAGAAGGGATTGATTATGAAGAGACCTTTGCTCCTGTGGCAATATACACTTCCATTATATCAGTACTTGCTCTGGCTGTAGTGATGAAATGGAAGGTACACCAGATGGATGTCAAGACTACATTCTTGAAGGGTGTAGTTGAAGAGGAAGTGTATGTGGAGAAACCACTTAGGTTTGAGACACATGACAGAGGGACTCATGTGTGCAAATTGAAGAAAGCCCTGTATGGTTTGAAACAGGAAACCAGGACCTGGTATGGCAGGATAGATGGATTCCTATCCAGTTTGGGATTTACTAAGAGTAAAGCGTATTCCAACCTTTATTACAAGGTTGAGGAAGGCAATCCAATAATACTACTTTTGTTTGTGGATGACCCATTTTTGATAGGTGAGGATGGATTGATTGCCGATACGAAGAGAAAGCTGGCTGCCGAGTTCGAGATGAAGGACTTGGGTATGATGCACTACTTTCTTGGTATGGAGGTGTGGCAAAGTGCAGATGGAATCTTACTTGGACAAGGGAAGTATGTAGTAGAGATCCTGAAGAGGTCCGGGATGATGGACTGCAAGGCCATGGCCACACCTATGGCATCAAACCTGAAGCTTATGTGTGATGCTTCATCTGAGCCGGTTGATGCTACGATGTATCATTAGATGATTGGGTCCTTGATGTACCTGATGAATACAAGACCAGATATCTGCTTTGCGGTGAACACCTTGAGCCAGTACTTGACAGATCCGAGACATGTTCACCTAATAGCTGCAACACATATTCTGAGGTACCTGAAGGGTACAGTTGACTATGGGCTCAATTATGAGGTGAATCAAAAGTTTAACCTGGAGGGTTATGTTGATTCGGATTGGGCAGGCAGTGCCATTGATCGGAAGAGCACTTTGAGGTGTTGCTTCAGTATGGGATCAGGTGTGATCTCTTGGTTTAGTAGGAAGCAGTCCTGTGTGGCACTGAGTATAGCCGAAGTAGAGTATGTTGTAGCTTGTTCGACTAGTTGTGAGGTAGTATGGCTTAGGAAGATACTGTTTGATTTGTTTGATCTTCAGCTGAGTGCTACTTGCATATATTGTGGCAACCAGAGTTGTGTGAAGTTGTCAGAGAACCCAGTGTTCCATGACAAGACGAAGTACATTGAGATCAAGTATCACTATATCAGGGATATGGTGCAGAGAGGAGCAGTGAAGCCTCTGTATGTTGCGACGGACGAGCAGATAGCCTATGTGTTGACCAATGCATTGGCAAGAGTGAAGTTTGAATACTTCATAGGGAGACTTGGTGTACTTCAGATCGAGATTCCCTCCAAAGGGAAGTGATGAGTCCAGAGACACAGATGCACATGAGCCATTCTCACATAGTGGTAGGTATGTTCCTCCTATGGTTATATGTAGGGGTCGGGGCCATTCTCACATGGTGGTAGGTATGGTCCTCCCATGGTGTAGATATAAGGGCTGGTCCATTCTCACATGGTGGTAGGTATGGTCCTCCCATGGTGAGATATAAGGGCTATTGGGATTTTTCGACATGATGGTAGGTAGTTCCTTCCATGCTGACATGGTGATCGGAGTCCTTTCATGGTCGTTGATGTAATTGCCAGGATTTTCTGACATGATGGTAGGTAGTTCCTTCCATGGTGACATGGTGATAGGAGAATCCTCTCATGGTCGTTGATGTAAATGTTGTGCCTTTCCGACATGATGGTAGGTAGGTCCTCCCATGGAGACATGGTGGTAGGTAAGTCCTCTAATTGTCGTGATGTAAGTGTTGAGCCATTCCTGGATGGTGGTAGGTAGGTCCTCCCATGCCAGTGTATATAAGTGATGTGTGAGGTGCATCAGGGTTGTGCTCCATGGACGATGACGATGATCTGAAGACGATGATGTGATAGTATGGTACATAGGTTTTGCAGAGGCATATGATCAGTCCTGAGATGATCTTGCAGGTTTTGCAGAGGCAGTGTAATCAGTCCTGGGAGATCTTGCAGGTTTTTTAGAAGCAGTATAATCAGTCCTATGTTGTGCCTACTTGATGGATTTCTCACAGAGATGTTGATGATGTTCATCCAGCATGAAAAAGGGTTGGCTCTGTAGATTATGAAGATTTGCAGGTGGCGGGCCTACATCCAGTATGAAAAAGGACTGGCTCTATAGAACTTCCTATGACGAGTAGATTGGAGATTGATTGAAATAGCAGCAGCAGTGACGATGACGATGATTCGATGGCGATGATCCAATGATGATGATCCAGAGAAGAAGACTTGTGCTAGCAGATCTATGTCGAGAAATACCTTCCTAGTTAAGAGGGAGTGTTGATGTATATGTAACTTAGGAATGTATTTCACCTATGTAAATTATACTCCTATAGAGATGGTATTATTCCTCTATACGGAAGTGTTGTCATTTGTATTGACAAGTGTTGTAAGTGTCGTAACTTGCCGTGATGGGTTATTAGACCACCAAGTTTGGGGGTCGGCCCGGATTAATGTAACCATGGGTTATTAGACTGAGTTAGACAAGTTGGCCCTGTTATTTTATTGGGTAGGACAGGACAAGTATAAATAGAGATCAGGAGATCTCTATTTGATCATCTCATTACTCACTCTTACATCACTTGGAAAGTGGTGCACTAGTTAAGGAGGAGGAGTAGCTGCTAGTAGAAGACTATCTCTTGTATTTGGTTGTATCATTTGTCTTTCTATCTCTGAGGAAGTTGTGGGGTTTTTCACCTTTATGGTTTTCCCCAGTGAAACTCTGTGTGTCCATTGTCTTATGTGGTTTCTTGATATGCTTGATACATGCTTGATATGATTGATATGTTGTACATGTTATTCTCTCAGCAAAGATCCTAGAATATGTTGAATTAATGCTCAAAATCTAATAGTATGATGCCTCCAGCACCTAGTCCCTAGTCTCCCAGCACTCGGGAGCTACTTTCCACTTAGATTTATCCCTCCTAGCCAGTCATGCGCCCACTTCTCACCTACCACTGTAGAAGGGCGCCTTTCTCACCTACCAGTCCAGTTTACTTCAGTTAGCCACCAGTCTTTCCTTGATTTGAGGCTAGAATAACTCCTCACTATTGTTATCACTCCGATTGACCTCCGATGAGACATGACTACCTATTCTAAGTGCAGTTAACTCCTCATGCACCTTCCATTGAGCCTCCATCCCTAGATTAGTGCCACTTACCATCAGTTACACTTATTACACTCAGTTAGACTCAGTTTGACACCAGTCTGACAGTGACTTGTGCATTGATGACCATCACTGATTGATGATGAGGACTCCTAGTTGGAGCCAAGCTACACCATGTAGATATTCGAATGATATCCTTGGTTAATTCAAATTGCTCACTCATTGTGACAGTATTTTATTGTATTTTCACCCTTATTGGGATATAGATCACTGATGCAAGTCTTTGCACAGTTTACACCATATTTTCTGAGTTTCATCTATTGTGATTGATTTGCTTGTTCATTAGATCTGCTATGACTAATTTTACAAAGAATAATACCAAGAGAAATCCAAACCCATGCAAGTGAGGAAGATGAAAAATAAAAGTGAAGGACATGCAAAGAAGGGATAGGGGGTGTAGAGATGGATTTCCCTACATTGTGGAGTAGGGTTCCCTTAAAAACACCTTTGACGTAGTTAGTTCAATAACCAAGATAACAAGGGGAGCTACATAACAACAAGTCCTTTCCTTTAGTGTTTTTTTTATAATGGATATATAAACAGGACTTGTCTTGGGCTTGACTACTATAGAGAGTTTATAGATGCTTTCCTCACTAGATACACGCTTTTTGATGTCTAGTCTACTAGGGTTTTTCATGATCAAATGTGATTTTCCATTGCTACTAGGAAAAAGGGGGAAAAGGCAATTGGTGGAACTCACCCAAGAATAGAGGTTGGAATAGAATTTGGTTGGAAGTGATACTAATTGTTTGTTGTGTGCTATTCCTCCCCATATCTTCTAGGGGTTGAATAAGTAACACTGTGACTGATATTCATTATTACCTATGAAATATATTCACTACCCATGACATAAAAATGACCTTAGGAAGATGTAGTGATCTTATGAAGAGATAGAGATACAATACATATGATATCTTCGCTTGATATATCTTCAATGGCTATAAAATTAATAAATATATCTAGTTATTATATTAATATGTGTGTAGAGGTAGAGAGAGAATATGGTATTTTCTCAGGTCCTAGTCTGCACAAAATCTAGTAAAGGGCACAAAATATTTCCAAGTATAAAATAAACTAGTGGGAGCGAGGAAGCTTAATGTCATGGTGCATCACTCACCTCATGTCCGATGAAGGGGATGTCACTTCATAGAACTTTCTCTAGTAGTTACAATGGCCTTTCTCTTATAGATGTACAAGAAAGGACTGCTACAGGAACTAGGAGGAAGGCCAGGAACTTGGCACTAGAAGGAAGGTTGATAGTCTCTTTTCTAGAGTAAGGATAGGCATTGGGAATTGGAAGGAAAGATGGTAGTCTCTTTTATTCTTTCGATTGTATATTTTTTTTTAAAATAAATACCATAGTAACAAAAATTATAGATCGAGGTTTGATCAAGCTGCACTCTCTTCATGGTTCTCCATGGATTCATGTCACTTTCTCACGCTGGGACTGAGGTGATGGAGTGGGGCCTCCATTTAGGTGGATTTTTATAGTAGGTCAACACAAAAGAGTCATCCTAACCATGGTTTTTAAGTATCTTTCTCACTTGTTTTTCCAATACGGTAACAAAATAGACAATAGGTTGTTGTTAAGGAAAAATTCCTATGAATTGGTATTTTTCACCACCATACTGTATGAGACAATATTGACATCTAAAAGACTCCTTATAGGAAGATTAAACTCTAAACATCGAATTGAAACCAAACAATTCTAACCTAAAGGATGAAAAATAATATTTCATGTACCTTATTTATGAAGGTTGATCCTAGATTTTCTTTGTTCCCTTATATCTACTCCTTGTTTTCAATCCAAAAACCTGCAATGCAAACAAGATACCTTCCTACAACAAATTTGGCAAAAAAAAATTATTATTGAAATCAAAATATAACATGAAAATGAAACTAGTTAAACAAATTTGTATCAAGATCCAAGCCAAAACCGATACAATGATAAACACAACATATAGGGAAGGGAAAGATGTACAATCTTTATTAAATGATAGAAATAGTACATAGCATACCCTTTAATAGCTTGGCATATCATCAAAACTAGAACTCCAAGCCTCTCTTTCTCAAGTACTCCAAAGTCCCACTCCAAATCTCCACATGCATAAATGTAGAGACCACTTAAGGGTAGTAGTTTCAAAACACATGGATATAAAGATCAATGATAGGAAAGGAAGGATAATATATGGCAAGTAATTCCTCCAACATAAAAATACAATGAAAAAAATCCCCATTTGGTCTATCTCACTTCTTTTTGTAGTTAATGAGGATAGTTAACAGATGTTTGGGGAAGTTTTAACTGAGTAGGTGATTCCCGAAACCACCCTAATTCCCTGAATTTTCAAATTTTTATATATTTTTCATAATTGTTTAGGGTATTCGCACCTAAACCAAGAGAAATAAGTGAATGGTTCACTGGAAAACAATATGCAACTTGTGAATTCAATATTTTTCTTGCATTTGCTACAAAATCAAAGACAAGGAGCAAGTGACTCACATCTTGCATGATCATTAGGTGCGAATATGCTCTTTTGAAGGATTAAAAATTTTTAGGGTGCTTGGGAATGGCTAAAGTTTTCTTGAATGCTCAGGGCCATAACAACAAAGGTGAAATAAAGGCTCTTCTACCCATAAATTTCTTTCTTTGTGAACAAACAGTGACACTTGAAGTGTTGTCTTTCAGATTGTCGTCATAGACAAAGAGGTGCCGATTTGAGATATAATATATGCCCCCTAATGTGTGTTCATAGGGGAACATGATGGAAGAAATTCATTATAATAACCAATCGAATGGGTTACAGAGTAAACATGGCCATATATTCCAAGAGTCCCATCCCTAATAAAGTACCTCAAATAGAAAAAGTAAGTTAGACAATATTTTCCTTGGAATGGGTATGTTCGTGCTCAAGGTGATAGAACATGCCCACCAAATAGATACAATGTGGATCCATGAAATATATATGAATGATGCAATGATCATGGACATGAAGGAATAAACAGTTGATCCATGTGATATATAAGTGGATCATGGCCACGAAGATGATACAGAGAGGATCCATGCCCATCAGAAGATCATAGCCACAAATAGATACAAAGTGGATCTATGTCAATCTGGAGATCATAGACATGAATGAATACATAGTGGATCTATGTCTCATCATACATCAGGAGAAAAATATACAAGTGAGTTGAATAATATCTCTCCCAATGGTACTAGTATCATATGATGTGTGGTATAGTCTTGTGCAACTTAGCCAATAGAAAAATATGAATAGATATGTTGAAGTCGAACATGGAGGACACCATTTGATTACCATTCATTGATGTATACTATTAAAAAAATGAGGTAACCCATTGATGATGATAATGGGAACCAAGGTACCTAGTACATTCTAAAAAGTGTGAGTAGATGTCTTGGAGTTGAATGCCTGTAGAATCTATCAAGTAGCATACATTTATGTATTCCCACTACCCAATAGAGAGGGAACCTTCCAATGATGATTGCAAGCCCCAAGGTACTACCGAGACTCTAGACCTCATTTCCAGAGCAAGATAAGTTGAAGTTTATGAGAAGAGATCCACTGGAAGGGAAACATTAAGGAATCCCCCATTATCCAACATGAGGAAATATTAGGGAACGATTTGATTTGGGAGTGGGATAAAGTTTTGCAGAATGGACCACCGAGTACGTCTCTTGTATGCACTAAATGTAAATAGTGCATGGAAGAGACTCCTTAAGAAACAATTGATAATGAAATCTATTATCAGGGGAAAGGACTTCCACCAATGATGAAAATGGAATCCAAGGTACAACACAAATCCCTAAATGTGAACATCAAGGGAAACCACTCAATCAATGACCAATAATGGATTGTCTTTGCTGAGTGCAAGGTTACCTGTCAGTGATGTAAATAGGTTCAAGGTGATACAATTCTAGGTTAATGCCTTAGAGCATATGAGTTGTCATCGATGAGACATAACCCGCCTATGAGAAGTTAATGAAGACCTTCCACACAAGCACAAATATGAACAATGAGTACAATGATACGTGATGAGAACAAAATGATACTAGGGAATGGATGACACATGAGATTAGAGCAATTATAGAATGGCCGATGCATGATATATACTTGAACATTGAGCATGGCACAAAAACTGACTTGGGAAGATTTTAGCACAAAGGGACCAATGATATAAATTTGTAATGTAGGAGACATTACCAGATTCTCCATATGATTGGAAGAGTAACCAATCAAAGGAGTACTAACTCTACGATCAAGGTTTGATTCTTGAATCCTAAGGCAAGGTATTATAACCCAACTTGTTGAAATATTCAAAGCTGGTGCTACGTTCAAGGATGACACGACTTGCTTCCATTATTAAATAGACATTGGAGATCTTTACCTTCCCTCTCTTTTTCAAATATATAATTTTTTTTTCTTTTTCTTATTATAAATCCTGAAAAGGAATTAAAGTATGATATAATACATTGGAGGAGATGAGTGTCGCATGAGTGTGCAACTACATTTCAAGCACAAAGAACATACCTATGCCAAAAATGTAAAAAAGGGATGTGCAAGATGTGGACACTCTTGAAGCATGTCTTCTCCGGTAAGGGTGGCAAGATGTGACTTCAATAAGTATCAAAGGTGAGTGCGAGTGGGCTTAGGAGAATGCAGTGGAGGTAAGAATCTAAAGGAAAACTGTAGTGATTATTAGACTACGAAAGTACAAGCAATTGTATGCAAATGCAATGCCACAAAATGCAACATTTGAGAGTCGCCTGTGTAAATGGGAAGAATAAGAGTTATAGAGGGTCATGAGGATTCATATAAATGACATGGAGGGACTACATAGGGAATCTCGAACCTACCATAAATGTCGGCACGGGTACCATAAGACAAGGAGTTTCTAACTAGGGCACCCATGAATCAGTAATCTCTAACATGGAAAGATGACAACTTTACTAAGAACATAGGGCTAATATTGTTGCCATTTCATGTGGTGTGATCCCAAGGTTTAAAAATATGGCAAGGCTAAATGAAAAATGCATGATGGTCATGACCTAGCCTGTATGTTTTTTTTAGGTAAACCTATAAAAATGACCACCATTGGAACAAAAATGAAACCTTAGTCCAAATTTACCCGTCCAACATGAACAATACTAGACAAAAAGGGAATTAGTAATAACCCTAATACACAACATAGGGTCAAAAACTATATAAAGTGTGTAAAAATCAAACAATTTTATAACATATATGTAAAAATATGTGTAAAAACATTTTATATTGACTTTTTACCACTTGGAGAGAGCATTTGTGCCCTAGATATTTGTTTGTTGATTACAACCTCCTTGGGACACCAAATAAACTTGTGTCACTTCCAGGTACTTTTCTCATCCCTTCTCTTTCATTTTGATAATTTATTTCATGATTTTAGCCCCAAAAATGGGTTTGTTCCTTCATTCTAAAACCATAATTGCACATTCGCTAGCAATGTATTGTTGAGTATCATTTTAACTCTAAAATTGCAACTATATATTAGTTTGGGAATGAATAACTCACTACTAATAGGAAGATTGCAGGTGAATTTGCAGCAAGGAAAATAAAAAATTGCACCTTAACTAAAACAATGATTTTTTGGAAGGGATGGTGTTTGTGTGGAGGGAATGTGGGCATGAGGACTTGGATAGAGATGGCATTGGGGATCCATTGACCCTTAATGCACTTTGAATGCACGGTTTGTAGAACTTTTTTTGAACCTCCAATATGAGAGCACAAACGGGGTTGTTGCAAACACTCATTTGGTACTGGGATCTGGACCAAGGGATGTTCATGATCGAAGGAGAAATCCTAGAGATTACAGTGGATGACATATACTTTTTAAACAATTTGTCACATAGAGGAGCTCTTGTTAATTTGAAAGGATTAGTTCATGGGGAGGGTGGCCTCACAGTCTAGGAGTATGTCAACACTTATTGTGTGGTTGGCACACAAAATTTAGGGACACAAATCCATATTGCAAGTGTTTCTAGTTTTCTATTAAAACTGATTTTGGCCATGATCACTTGAGTGGCTAAATCCACAACTCAACACTTAGCCTCGAGAGGGTACATGCATATTTGAGTAGAGTGTTGGAGGTCTACCCTTTTTCACTAGTGCATAGGCTTTCTAACCAACATGAAGATCCAACTAATTGATTGTAAGACAATAATAAAAATAGCTTTGGTTACGGAAGCATACTTGTATCATTTTTCTTTGAGAGGATTTCGATGATGAGCCCAAGAGTATCACTACCACCTCTAGATCCAAGAGACGCGAGGATGACTTAGTGGAATGACTTTCTATACCGGTTGGGAGGTGCATCTGCCACTAGTGTATTTGATGAGGAGTACCTTTCTTTGGTGGAGCCAACAAGTTCTAGCCATTGAGGAGTTTCCATATGCCAGATTGGAATTTCAACATGATCCATACTTAATGCTCCCTCCCGAAGGAGCATGGGGGAGGATCGGTGAGTAATTTTGTTTTTATTATATTATATTTTTTTGGTTTTTCATAGTTAAAAAATTAAAGAGGATATTTTTTTGAAGCATGATTCTCACAAAAATGTGACCATGGTGCGGACATTGGACCTATATGACCAACTGGACATCCTCATATTCGACAACACATGGTTCAAGTAGAGAAGGATGTTGAGGCCATGCTCGCAGTTATGGAGGAGAAAATCCAAGCCCTTATACATGGGATACGAGCTACCCGTATATACGAATGCCAGAGAGAATGCAATGACAGGTGGTTGGGGTGCCCCTAGTGTGGCTCTGTCTTTTTAGTCATGTGGCTACCTGTGTAATTTGTTACCAGGACACCATAGTGGGTTAGGATTGACCTGATGATAGTGTTGACGTATTTTTGAGTCCTATGATGGAAATTTTTGTATTGATCGGATATATTTGTCAATATTTTAGGGTTATGACCCCAATTTTTTTATTATGAGTCATACTATTTTTTTACTTGATGTTACTTACTTTTATATATAATGAAAATGACTTTTATCAGCCATATTTGCAATTTGTACATGATTTTATGCTTTTATGTGTGCTTACTTTTAATTATGGAAGAAATGTTGATCTAATACGTAGTTATCCAACGTATCAGATATCTAATTTAATCTTCTTGGCACATGAATGTATGTGATAAATTAAAAATGTTTCTATAAGAAACACACCCTAATAAATTTCGAAATAAAGTAGGACACTGGACACAGTATATACCATTTAGTTGTGACACCATCAACTATGAATCTAAAGGGATTGTTAAATGTTGGATTCCAAGAGAAATGGACTCCAACATTAACTTGATCATGACACGATGCTCGATGATATTATTAGTAGCTAGACCGAGAGAAAATCCACCTGAAATTAGGATTTAGCCAGTTGGATCATAAATCGCCTAAGACTCTGAAGAAGTATTCTGAGTGTGGCGGAAATCTCCATCCACATATCCCACAAACATAGGTGCATTTGATGTATGTTAA
This sequence comes from Larix kaempferi, assembly GCA_027924585.1. Lineage (NCBI taxonomy): Eukaryota > Viridiplantae > Streptophyta > Pinopsida > Pinales > Pinaceae > Larix > Larix kaempferi. The sequence continues at coordinate 47,962,023 of BSBM01000456.1, read as the reverse complement.
TGAAGCAGAAATCATAATGAGCAATGACCAATGCTAGTCAAAACATAAAATTAGAAAGTAGTCTAAGCTACCTATAATACAATAAGTACAAAGGAACTCTCCCAAACATGAAATTTTAGGTGAATTACCTCTTTAGATAGAATTTATTTCTGGACCCGAAGGTATTCCCTTCAAATTCTTCTATCTCATACGCCCCTTTTTCTAGGACTTTCCTCACAATGTAAGGACCAATCCACATCAAAGTAATTTTCCCAAACCCTAGCTCGTCATGTTTTTGGTCATAAAAAACACCATATGTCTTTCCGAGAATATATGTAGGTGGACTGACTTATCATATTGTGCCTTGACACACTTTTTGTTTGATTCAATGGCTATGACAACATCCCTCCTATGTTCATTTAATTGTTCCAGATATAAGAGACATTTCTCCAACTAATCACTAGTGTCTGGAAAGAGCTCTATGGTTAGATTTAAAGATGGAATCTCGCACTCTATAGGTAACATATCTTCGACTATGTGCACAAGATGGAAAGGAGTAAATCCTGTCATAGTTTTTACAGAGGTTCGATATGCCCACAGGGCTAGATAAAGCATGATATTCCAATTACTCTTATTTCTATTCACCGTCCTCTGGAGCATGGTTTTTAAATACTTATTGACTGCTTCGAATTTTCCATTTGCTTGAGTATAGTATGATGAAGAGAAATATTAACAAAATCCAAGTTTCTCGGCCAACTCTAGCATCATTTTATTTTGAAAATGACTACCATTATCCTTGACAATCTCCTTGGGAATACCGAAATGAGCAATAATCCGGCTAAATACAAACTGTACTATTGTTTCACCATTACAAAGAAAGGTGGGCATAGCCTCAACTCACTTATTGAAGTAGTCGATGGACACAATGATGTACTTATGACCATTTGTTTATGTTGGATTACATGTTGTGTAATCTGTCCCCCACTTGGTGAAGGGACCAACGGTGATAACTAGATACAACGAAGCAGGGTACACATGCATCTTTTTGGTAAAATTTTGTCACATATGACATTTCTTGACTACTTCAATGCAATATTTGAATATTGAGGGCTAGAAATACTTAGATTGCATAATTTTTTGGGATGTAGCAAGCTCAGATAAGTGACCACCATGGGCTCCACCATGGCAATCATTTAAAAAAAAATTAGCCTCTTCGCGAACTAAGCAATGCCTAAGGATAGTGTCAATTCCTCGGTGATAGAAAGTATCACCAATAATGGCATAATGTTGAGATTGATGATGGATTTTACGACTTTCTTCATGAGAAGACTGAGGTGGTACCCATTGGGTTTGTAGGTAAATTAAAATATTCCCATACTAGCGCCCATTTGAGATGATGAGTAATATATGTTCGTCAGGAAATGAATCACTTTCTACTAATCCCTCATCCTCTCGGCATAAGTCTGACATTAGTTCGGAAAAGACCAAAGACATTTTTTTATTTAGTAGACTTAAACCCTAGATCAAACTCATGAAGGACAACAATCCACTTATTATATTTGCCTCCAAAAATTCGTCGAGACAAAATATGTTGAAAGGGATTGACATATGCTACAATGGTATTTCGTTTAAGAATAATATTGTGTTAAATTATTTGAACCGCATGCACGAAAGCTAGCATCAGTTTCTCAACATGAGAATACCTTATCTCAGGACCTACTAGATTCTTGCTTAAGTAGTAAATGACATCTTCCTGGTGAGAATCATCCTTTTGAACTAGAACCTTTCCTATAGTAGATTTTGATGCTGATATATAGAGAAATAAATCTTTTCTATAATCCAGAGGACTTACACTAGGGCCTTTTTCAATGCATCAAAATACTTTTGAGCATTGTCCTCCCATATAACTAGTAGAAAAAGTGAGGTAAGATAAAAATGAGTAAATTAGAGCAAAAAAACTAAAAGTGAACAAATAAAATGACTATTTTAGTCATTAGATAAACAATACAACTAAATAATATGTGACATAATTAAAAATGACTAAAAAGGACCATTTTTTCATTTATTTCAAATAAGAGAGAAAATAAATAAAAAGATGACAAAATAGGAAAAGGAAAATAAGAGAGAAAATATAAATATATAATATTATATATTTTATTAATATAAATATAATAATATTAACAAAATTTAAAGACCCATATACATGGAGAGACATAAAAGTTGGGGGGAAATAAAAATCGGGGCAAATAGAAATTGGGTGAAGTTTCTTCTATGCAGCAAATCCGGATTGGCCATGGTTGGCATTTAATATGGATGAATCCATGAATGTGGTTCACCATTTTTGGCGGATCGCATGGGAAAAATTAATTTTTCAGACCCTCGATCGAGGTATTTTAAAGCCCTCGATCGAGGATTTAAATGCTCGATCGAGGGTTTAAAAATACCTCGATTGAGGGCTCTAACATACCTCGATCGAGGGTGTTTTAAACCTTCGATCGAGGGTTTGTTCAATCCGGAGGGAAAAAAAAACAGTGCCCAGTCGGTTGTGCAGTGGCTTGACACACCCTCGATCGAGGTTCCAAACACTCAATTGAGGGAATGTGACAGGGAAAAAAAACAAAACAGGGCCCAGCTGGCCCTATTTTGTGCAGTGGCTTGACAAACCCTCGATCGAGCGTTTGGAACCTCGATCGAGGGAAGGCGGCAGGAAAAAAAAAACAAAACAGGGCCCGACCGACTCGGTCGACCCTGTTTTGTGCAGTGGCTTGATAGAGACGGAATAGCAACGACCCGTGACCTCGACCAAGCACACGCCTGACGTCACCTCCCCACAACGATGCCACCTCGCCACACGGACGCCATCATGTCATCTATTCCACCAGGTGGGTAGAAGTCCACCATTTTTTTTTGTTATTTAAACAAAATATATATTTTGTATTTGTTGTATAAATTTGTGTTTTTGATCAAATCTAGTTTTAATTTGGTTTTCTAGAAATGGTTAGGATGTAGGCATTTAAACTACACCAAGATTGAAACTGAAAACCGTCATTGAAACCAAACTAATTGAAAAAAAAAAACCATTTGATTTAACTAAAACAAAAACCCATTTCAAACCAAAACAAAAACCAAAACCATTTGAAATTTGAAATAGATTTAGGGTTTTAGATATTTTGCAGTTATTTGTTTAAATTACTTGATTTATTTTTGTTTATATATCAACCGGTAACATTTCACCGCATAAATGCTACCGTTTTTATTTTAAAATGTGTTTTTACAAGCATAAATGTTGCCCATTTTTTTTCAATCCTCCGAGAACACCAAGAGGATTGAAAAAAAACCATTTGAACCTAAAACAAAAAACCATTTCAAAACAAAAACCAAAACTATTTGACATTTGAAATAGGTTTAGGATTTTAAATTTATGTTGCATTTATTTGTTTAAAAATTATTTGGTATGTGAAAAAAAAAATCATATATTAATATTATAATATAAAAAATTAAAAAATGGATATTAATAATATATATAATCATATATTATTTATTAATTTTTACTTAATTTATTTAAAAAAATAATATTTAATATTAATAATATAATATAAAAAATTAAAAAATGGATATTATGTAATACACATATCCACTGTCTTAACCTTCAAATATATGATTATTCTATTCACTACACCCCTTTCTTGTTGCCCCAAATTACATGCTTGTACTCTCTCACCAAACTAACAACATAAGAAGCAATGTCTAATATACTATATACACACCATGGTAAATGTAAAGTTGTGAACCACATTCATTATGACAGTTTCTTCATTATGACAGTTTTTTCATAGATTCCATTTTGCCCTCTTCCCTTCAACACATGTCATTAGAATACTCCAGTTCCATTGAGGTCACAATTAGTTTGCATTCACTAATTTCAAACCTCTTCAATGTACCTATTAATTCATTTGACTCTCTACGATCATCTACATACAATGCTAAAATGCAAACAAAATTCACATGCATTCATTCTTGATGTAGACACATGGATGCACATCCAAATTCTAAAAAAATCAAAATTTTATATATCTATAAATCTGATTATACAAATTTTTGGATGAATGTTTCATTTAACATATGAATCCTTCCACAACCTACAAATCAAATTTTATTTTATTGACTTCACATATGATTTCAAATAAATCATGTGGATCTCTTCCTCTAATTCTCCAATGATAAAAAGTTTTAAAAATTTGTCCATGCACATTTATATCTTGTACTTCACATATCCACAATTCTTATGCAACCAATTTCATACTCACAAGATGATATTGTGTATGTGTTTGATTCTTTTGTGAAATTTTGGTTTTTTTTGAGAGATCAACTTTGACTATTGTATTGTAAGACCATAGGATCATTTGGTTAATCTAAAAGTAGTTGTTTCAACTATATTCATTCTTTCATTGATATATGAATATAAACAAAACAAATATATAAAAGGGATCTAATTTAAAATAATTGATATTTAAAATTGATCAATTGTTTATTTTAATAAATAATAGAGATTTGATATTGTCTAAGTTCATATAAAAAACTATCATTTCTTTCTCACATCTTTTCACAATTTTTGGGTCCTGAATTTTTGGCGTGCTTTTTAGGGCCTAATTCCCATATGTTTTTCAAAATTGTGACACATAAAGGAAAAAAATTTAAACCTGTGTGAAAAGACCCTTTCAAATGAGCTAAAAATTCTAAAACTGAGCAACAAACAAAATGTTATGGTCTTGATAAGGATCCCTTTTTTTGGGGCAAAGATCGGTTGAACATCAAGCTTTGAATGTGGCCTCATCCTCTCTTCATGTTAGGGTTAGGTTATTGCATCTTAGGATTTTTCTCTCATAGGATTTGTTGGTATCACTATAAAGACATACTTTCAATATACTGTTATGAATTTTTTAAGAATACGTGTAATCACCACATCTCCACATCTCTTTTTAGAGGTAAGCTACCACCATTATAACACATTGTATTGCTATACACAATGCATTATTTTTTAACATTGATAGAATATAGTTTTCACTACATATTGTGTTGAACACTATGTTATATGCATTGTAATACCATGCTTTTTCATTTTGTTCTCAACATAATCAAGATTAGTGATTTAAATTGGTAAGAATTTCAAGAGAAGTTATAGTTTAATATAATTGAAAAGTTCTAGCTCAATTTTGAAACTAAATTTTATATAAATAATTTATGTCAATATCAATGAAAATAAATAACTCAATTATGTTTCATTACATATATCTTATTACAATAATAAAAAATGTGTTTTTTTTTTTTAATTTGTAATTTAATATATTTAAATTGCATATATATAATAATGTATTTAAAATTTTTTCAATTCAACTATTCAATTGCAAAAATAATTTGAATTTTATTTTTTTGCCACCTCCACCTTAGTAAACATATGTTAAATAAACCACATAAATAATATAGCCATGAATGAATCAATACAACTCACAAATTTCCCCATGAAAAAACCAACTTGATTACTCTCTATGTACAATAATACTACATCAAAATAACATATGTAGATTCCTCTCTATATAAAATAATACTACATCAAGATAACATATATAGATTCCCCTCTTTAATATATTATGCTTATTGGTTTGATTCGGAGTTATGAGATCAATTTGTATTTGTTCAAATGATCAAAATACAACTTAGCTTTAAATTTTACATTAAAGAAGAGTTTGTATTTCCATAAAATATGATTAATTTTGAAAATATTAACAATTTTTATTATTTAAAGTTATGAATTAAGTAAGAGGTCAGACCTTTTTTTTATAATAAAAAAGTATTGGATGTCACTTCATATCAATATGGGATGTCGCATTATGAGAGTTGTATTAGTAGATCTTGTTCTTAAGTTTATGAAAATGGAGTGGTAAAAAGGTGAACAAATTCAATCATTTCTCCATCAAAATTATTCTCCAAATGTTAAAAATTCATATTATTTGAAGTTATGAATTAAGTAAGAGGTCAAAAACTTTTTTAGAATAATAAAGTATTGGGTGTCACTTCACATCAATACAGGATGTCTGAATTATGAGAGTTGTCTTAGTGGTTTATTCTTAGGTTTATGAAAATGGAGTAGGTAAAAAGGTGAATAAATTCAATTATTTTTCCATTGAAATTATTTTCCAAATGTGATAAGGATTTCAAAAGAAATTATAGTTCAACATGATTGATGAGGAATTTGATCATAAAATTTTGCGAATAAGATTTTTAACCCAGCTTTAAAACTCACTCCTATATAAATAGTTTATGTTAATGTCAAAATAAATAAATAACTAAGTTAAATGTATTACATTACATATATTGTCTCAATGCAGTGATGAATAATGGGTGTTTTTTGTTTTCCAATTAATTTGTGGTAACTTGAAATTTAATGTATTTAAATTGCATATATAACCATGTGGATTTTTAGTTTTTGAAAAAATAAATCTTGCAAAATTGAATCCAAAAATTTAATACAATGATTGTAGGAACCTTCCTCTCACTTAATGGTTGAGGATCAGTAGGAGCAAACTCTAGTCCAATGGTGGCCTTGAATTTGAATTGGAATTGAAATTGAATTTGGAATTGAATTTGAATTGGAATTGAAATTGAATTTGGAATTGAATTTGAAATTTGAAATTGAAATTGAAATTGAAATTTGAATTTGAATTTGAATTGAATTTGAATTTGAAATGTGAAATTTGAAATAGAATTTGAAATTTGAATTTGAAATTGAAATGTGAAATTTGGAATAGAATTTGAAATTGAAATGAGAAAATTTGAAATTGAAATGTGTAATTTGGAATATAATTTGAAAGAAAAATAGAAATAGAAATTGAAATGTGATGTAGATAGTCCTGAAGAGAGAGATTCAGTGCTTCGTGCTCCGTGAAGCACGAGAGGATTTGACGTCGCCCGACAGGGCAGCCATTGGCAACGCTCCCATTCACCGAGGAGTGATGCCAGGCCAGGGTCGGCTGCCACTGGTGGCGGCAGCAGGAGAGATAGCGTGTCGGTTCATCCCGACGACATAGATGTGGATCCCCAGGAGGAGGATGTGCAACAAGACACGAGTGCATCAGGTGCGTATTTTTTGTTAGCACATTTTCAGTAAATTTTTAGTATATAATGCATTGAATTTCAGCAGCAAGTTATAATATATTTTTTTAGTAACATTTGTGTTTTGGTTTGGATCGCAGGTGCCCCATTAGGGGGATCGTATGATGATGAGGTCGCACAGATCACTCTCGCTGACATCATTTCCCACGAGAGTGGGTGAGCTCATGTGTGGGAAATTTGAGGGAGGATTCTCCCACACAGCGATCTTTGTTGATGATGTCATCAGCAGTTGATGAGATGTTGGCCCTCTACAGGAGGGTAGGACCTCTCAGTGACATTTGGCGACATTCATGCCAGAGGAGGAGACAGGGTGTCATTGGGATCCATAAATGGTAGGACGTCAAAGTCGCCATAAGAGGGAATGACATCAAGGGTGCTTTATTCGACATCCCTTGTGACCGCGCCCTTAGTCAATCGCTTAGACTCAGGGAGTTTTAGTTGGAGGTCATTGCACCACATATATATATGATAGATTCGTGGGAGCATGGGGCATGTTCCCCACCATGACCAGGTCCCATTGTACTTTGAAAAACATGTTTATGCAGAGTTTTTTTTGGACATGCACCTGGATTACACTAGCATAGGGTCCCAGTTCTATGGGGCTGGTAGGGGACGCCCCTACCAACGTCTTGGAGCTCAGAGAGACCCTGACTTTGTGACACCCACTCCAAGGTTGGTACCCCTTCCAGATAGGGTGGTTATCAGGTCAGGGGATGTGGCACAATCATCCCAGCTTGCTGCAGAGGCTAGAGCTAACCTTGCAGACTCGTTGTTCATTGCCATGGGCAGTGTTGTTGTTGCTGCGCATGGAGAGGCATCTAGACCACCCCCTCCACTTACAGAGCTAGAGATATAGTATGTATCTAGTGACATAGTCAGGAGTTTCGATGGTGAGACCCTACTACGGTATGCTGAGTCAACGCGAGATGCATACTTTCAGTTATATCGTAGATGCGTTGCTACAGGACAGGTATACTTTTGTACAATTATGTATATATGTTCTTCATGTTACATCATATCAATGTCGCAAATTGAATTGTCAATAATACTTAAGGGAGTTGTATTCTATTGATCCATGCAGGGGACCCCATTCATGGATCAACTCTTTGGTAGTGAGCCATCGGTTGGTCCGCTAGTCGGGGTAAGTTATAATTTATGTTCCAATTTAATTTTTGTTTGAATATTATTTCTCAGTTTAAATAATTTGTTTTTTATTTCTTAATTTTCAAGATTCTATGTTGTAGATCTTAACTTCAAATGAATTTCAAATTGTACAGGGCAACGGAAAGGAGGTAGATCCTGATTATCGACATGAGGACCGCGAAGGTCTTGACTAGCCGGGTTTAGAGACACATGTGAGTTTTAATTTATGTTCCAATTCATGTTATTTAGTCACATTTAGTAATTGATTTTTGTACTTTTTGTTTCAATTTTTTACGGATAGCTTTTAAATTATGTTAAATTTAGTGTTAATTTTTAATAAATCTAACTTATTACATGTAATGGCATATTACATAGGCATCTCAACAGGCGGGTGTCAATGCTGCAATGGATTTCACACATGGTTGGGATATAGCTCGAGTACATGGTCCTAATGAAGGGCTATCTACCCATATTCCTACCCAGATCCCGGATATCACCATTGACACGATGGATATGGCGGAATTCCTTGAGGGTTTAGAGTCTCAGAGACAGCAGCAGGTTGCTGCACATGAGGGCAGTCAGAGGGATGATCAAAAGCCTCATGGGGTTGGTGGCCGATGAGTTGATGATCTATACATTTCCATTTTTTGGATATTTTCATATTTTATATATTTTCATGTGTTTGGATGATCTATGTATACGTTTTCATGTTTTGGATATGGATTTCTATTGTTTATACATGGACTTTAGATATGGACTTTTGGATATTTTGTATATTTTATCATATTGATGTCTTGATGTGTATTTTGTATCTGATTTAAAATCGATTGTTTTTTATATTATATATGGATATAGTTATTACAGTTACAAATTTATGTTTTGTCATTTCAAATGCAGATTTAATGTGTATTTACAATTTAGTTCAATTTAAAATGCAAATTTTGACTACGTGACAGAACATCTTCGAAAATTTAGAGTTGAATACATACATTATGTTTTAAGATTGAAATTCCTATTCCAATTAAATTACAATGTAAAATTTCAAATTTAATGTGTAATTTCAATTCCAAATCAATTACAATTTAAAAGCTTTTTTTCAACTACATTACAATTGCATAAATGAAATCAAAATGTAAAATTAGAATACATTTGAAATTAAAAATTGAAATTGCAACTACATTATGTTGTCTACACATCACAATTCAGTTACAATTTACACATTCCAATTCAATTACAATTTAAGATTAAAATCTCAAATTTAATGTGTAATTTCAATTGAAAATTCAATGTGTTTTTGATGCATGTAATCCAAAATGTGAAGTTCATATACTTTTATTTATATGAAGAAAGGTAAGATAAACCATTATTGCAATTTATAAGTCTCACAAAATAAATACTTAGGCAACAAAAGTAATGAAATGCTTATTAAAAGCAAGCATGTAAAGTAGTGAATGTTCACATCAACATACAAAATAACATTTTATTGAATGCGAGTATGTAAAGTTAATGAATGCTTACATCAACAAACAAAATAATGTTTTGTGAGACTATGCTTCCCAACTACTTATGACAAAACCTTACAAATCGTTTTGATGATATGGACAATGTAATCCTCATCTCATCATGGCTTGCACTTGATGCCATCAAGGACATAGTTCACCATGATACAAGATTATAACAAATGAAGTCAAGAATTATGTGGATGCCATACAAGTGTCAAGCAAAGGGATTTTCAACCACCAAATCACCATAACTAAATGTCAACCACGAATGTAAAAATTCTACTAGCAAGGTCAATCTAATTATTAATCAATTGCTTTGGAAGGAAATCAAATTGAAGCAGTGTTTTGGTGCCCTTCATTTCCCTTAGTAAGCAAAATTCAAAACTATGGATTGATTGGGGTCACTTCCCAAAAAATATAGCTAAGGAAGAGTCACATATATACCACACATGGGTATGTATGAGACCTCTGGTTGAAGCTTCAATGATAGACTATGAACAATCAAGGGAAACACAATAGTCTTAAATAGTAAAAATTCTAGGTTATCAATACAAGAATGTGTGGTCCAAACAATAATTATAATGCCCACAATTTTCTAGATTCATATATTAAAGAATGTTGCACAAAATGGTAATCGGTCACCAAATTCAAGTTCAAGGTAGGTGACAACATTGAGTATCTATTATATAGAGCGTTGTCACATATGAATACAAGGGACATAGAAGAGTCTAGAGGTTTAAGGATCAAGTCTAGCGCCATATAAATTTCCCTGAAGGTGTGGGGACTCTCAATTACATAAACAATGTATGCCTTAATCATCATACTCCTAAATTGAATTAAGTGGGCATCCAAGCAACAAAAAAGTAGTGACTTAAGTTATATATTAAATATTGTATATGAATTTATATATAGCATTCTACAACACCTAAACCGTTTGTATGGAATTTGATATATCACTCTAAATTATGATACTTATGTGTTTTCAAGGTACCCAAACTCATTTCAAATGATTTCCATACTTATAAATATGAAAATACAAATTAAGTTTTGGCCATCATGAATTTTACTTAGTTGAAGGAATTATTTAGTGACCTAAAACCTAAAATACATAAGTTTATTGATTTTGGTTTAACCTGGATTATAATGTATAAAATTTTGCAAGTTTGGAATCAAAATTTAAAATTAGAATACATTGTACAATTCAAAATTTAAATTTTACAATTCCACATTGTATAGATGTATTTTAAATTCTCAATTACATTACAATTGTATTTGAAATCAAAATTTAAAATTAGAACATGTACATGTTCAAGTGTATTCACATTGGAGTACCATGACCCAAATTTCACAAAAGCCTACCATCTAGTATTTGTATTCTTGACATTAAAGCATCTACAAAAATACATTTATAAAACAACCTCCACAAAAATCTCTAAAAATACATTACACAAGACAACATGAAAACTATGCCAATGATGCAAGTGGCATACATGTAACTCATTCATTTGGCCAATGGGTTATAGGAATGCAAGTCTTCATAATACGATCATGGTTAGCTTTTGTCATCTTCCATCTCTTTGGATCACCTCTCTTCGCCTTGATTTCTGTTAGAGGTATCCGAGTTGCAACCACCAAATGACTGTATTGACATGATATATATTTAGGCATAAAATCTCTGTAAATAATGTGAGCACCTTGTTTTTTCACTTTTTCAAAAAAGTGTCCCATTAGAACCATGTCTCCAGTCTGGTATGTGAAGTCCCCATCTTGGTAGGGTCGCACCAACGTACTCTTTATTTGCGTGCACCGCATCAGATAGTATGCAACATTTTCTTGGTTGTGGAGGGGTGCAATGACAACGAATACATCACCTGCAAGATACATTACAAATATTATTCAAATGTTCTACGTGCAAATTTCTACAACATTTGTATATGTGTAAGATATAATGAGCTAATTAACTTAATGAAGACTCTTGTACCTTCCCTAACCATATCGGAAACTCGATCACGATCTAATGAGACCATTGCCTCTTCAGTGTGCATCTCTTGCCATGTTGGAATTGGATGTTAAGAGATACATATTTCCATGGTTTGACATATAAATCATTTTCACAGTGATCAAGCCCACATCCATTTGCATCAATGCAAAAATCGCAAAAGCAGGCATACTTCCTCGTTTCAATGGAAAATAGGTTCCCCATATCTTTACTTCGAATAGAATGCAATTCCCTCGTACCAGGGATGGTGTCACAATACCATGGCATGGATCTATTAACATCTCCAACGGCAACATCCTAGAAGAACCTGCATGGAATTCAATTTGTCAAATGTAAACTCCTATTGAGTACATGTGTTCTTTTGGAAATGATGATATTGAATGTTTTTAGCTTATTAATTGAGTTTGGAGTTTATTACCTGCACATCGGCCTTGCTTGTTCGCGACCTTGATGTCCCAAATGATGTGTGCACCAATCAACTACTTCAGTGGAGCATTTGAGTCGGGTTGCACCATGACTCATCTGGTACCTCCGAAGTGCTCGTTTCACACATGCACCTGCACCATCATGTTCACCCTTTCCATGCCCTATCTCAAAAAAGCTCCAGTGTTCAGTAAATGATACACCTCTTTGTCTGAATGAACCATAAATCAACCCAAAGCAGTGTTGAACGAACAATGTGTAATGCTCACGATCATCACTACATAAAAATGGTACTCCTTGATCACTTCACGTGACTGAGGAGTACTATCCCTACCATCAATGTTTTCTTGAGCATGTTTGTACAATACATGTACAAAGATAGACACCTGGTTGGAGTGATAGTACTCACTCTGTATCTCTCTCTGAGGAGCAAAGGTGTAGTTCTCCGCAAAGTTTACCACTGATAAGATTGTGCCCGGCTCAAATACCTCATGGGAATGTTTGAATTCTGAAGCTTGCCACTTGGACCTATGGGAGTGCTTTATGTATTTATAAATCTGACTTTGAAACTTCTCCATGAAATCTAAAACAAGAATCTCATCATCAAGCAATTCGATCCTCTTGGATGGCACAGATGAAGAAGATGTTAGATTCATGGTGACGTACTCGTACCTCTTCCAACTAACGTGATATCTGACAATCCATGGTGTGTTGGATCGATAGGAAAGTTCCTATGGAACAATGCCAAATCACCGCATTCATGGCATTTTCTTCCACCTACACACCTCTTATTGAAAAACACGTGTTCAGGATTCCTGTTGCATAGTATCATACAAATAAAATCTCACACTGTATGAGGAGCTAGTACACCGTTCCAGTGCCTTTTGTAAAATCCAAAAATGTGTCATAGTATAGTTGAAATTCAACATGGTACCGACAGCAACAATTGTCGTGAATCGTATTCGGCCTAATATACCACGGTTTCAATTTATTGAACATGCTAAATAATTTTGAACACCAGGATTGGTTTCTTGGAATTCCTCGTAAAGTGCAACTCCCGTCATCTCCATCACATGCTTACAGTGCTTCTGATAAATGCCTCTGGATAAACGTTGTCGCGGGACATGCTTTCGATCTGGAATAGCACGAGAATGACTATCCCAAAACTCTATGACCTTCTCTCTAATGCCTGCTGCCATCCTATCTTGATAGGGTTCCCTACAAATAAGAGCCCAAAAAGCAGCTTCATCACTTTCATCTATCCGGACCCTGAATTTAGTATATTTGAGCAATGTTTTTTTTGAAACATTGAGCAATGATGCCATTGTTGATACCATTCAATTTCTTGAGGTGCTTTGTGCCACAACAGCCGTTGTAATTTCCTTACGAGCAGCTCAGGTATCATTGTTTCTTGATTTTCCAAATGAAGATAATGCAGTTCTTACATTTTCTATTACATTTTGGCATGTCCTTTTTGTTTTAACATCTTGAAAACTCAACAACTTTGTGGCACATTTCAATTTTTTGTGTTTTATCAACCCATGTAGGATTTGAGCTTGTGCCATCGTTGAATGTTGTTCAAAATATGACTTGATTACATTATTGACATGCTTTCTAACTCTCTGACCTGGGATCGAGTTCCCAATCTCTTCTTGTGCAGAAACAACTATAGAATCCTCTAGAAAATTTCCACCCCTTCTAACCCCACTGCAACTCCCAATAATATTTTCAATGTGAGAGGGAAAGGTGTCATGTGATGGCTGATCAGGATCATGAGGGGGCACAGGGTCATGTGATTCTTGATCACCATGATGTGATGTCTGACCATAATCTCTCCCTACATAACATGTAAATTAACAAATTGAAAATTGGTTACTTGATAGTTGTGCATTGAACTTTAAAATTGCTAGTAACTTGAAATTTGATGTGGAAATTGAAAAATTGAAAATTGCATGTGAATTGAATTTTCTAATTAATACATTTAGCTTGAGAATTGTTCTAAGTAAAAATTGAAATCGCTAGTAACTTGAAATTTGAAATTGCTAGTAACTTGAAATTTGAAATTGCTCTTGAGTAACTTGAAATTTGAAATTGCACAAGTGATACGAACCGTTACACCAAAACCTCGAGGTGTTAGTGAAATGGCACGGAAGTGATCGACAACAGTTCAACTGAAAATAAATATGGACCCAAGGTATCTTCGGCTTCCTAAAAGTTCAGGTGTTTCACTTGGCCACCAATGTTGTCCGACGACTTGCGTATTAAGGCAGTACCCCTCACTCCACAGCTCAGGTAAAACTGATAACCGCTTGGCCACAAACGATAGCTCTTGGTTTACCTCACGGGGAAGAACTAGTCAATCAGGTAGGGGTTGTTGCCCTTTTCACTGGCAGGTCCTCTCAATGTGCCAGTTACTTTGGGGTTCCTGTGGTACTCCTCACAATGAGTTTTAGGGCTTATGCCCAAGTACTTCCCACAGTTAAGCGGACAGGGATTAATCCCATATCCGAACTTGCAACAGATGCTTGTAATTGCTAACTTAATTAAACTTGAGAATTGTTCTAGAAGTAAAGTTTGAAATTCCTAGTAAAATTTGAAATTGCTTGTAACTTGAAATTGGTAATAACTTGTACATTTAACTTTAAAATTGCTAGTAACTTGAAAATCAACTATATATATTTAAGTCAAGATAATTATTAATAACTTGATAAAAATTATTGTGGGCATACAAATTAATATCATTTACAATCATCACATTATATAATTGTGGTCAAATTTTCTTTATGCAATTTATGTCAATTTTACTTTTACATTATAAGAAAAATGTTACTTTAACTTTATGGTATAATTTATAAATAAATAATATTTAAAATACAAGTTGCAAATCACCATGCAAAGAATAAATGATTACAACACTTCTACCCTAGAATTTCAAGGACAACATCATGCATCCCATGTTGTATATACATGAAATAAAAATTTAAGATTGATTTTCTACCCATGATAACATACCTATTATACTCTAAATGTGGGGAAAAAACATTTATTTAGAGATGAATACAATATTTAATTAAAAACATTACATAGTGATATGATTGAGGATAAATTCATAATTTTTAATGCAAAATAACATTTTCATTAGTTGATGATTTTGCAATTTCAACAACATACAATTAAATAGAAATTGTAATTTGATCATAAATTGCAATTTAAGGATTTTTTATCAATAATGTTTCACATATCAATGCAAGGTTGCAAACATTGCAAATTTAATTATTTCTAATTTGTCTTAACAAAATATATGATTCTAATCATTAGTCTTATCATGGTGATATGTCATGTTAAATACAAGTTATACATTTAACTTTAAAATTGCTAGTAACTTGAAATTTGTTGTACATGTAAATTAACAAATTGAAAATTGCTAGTGACTTAAGAAAAATGTACAAGTATTGAAAATACATTAAAACAAGAAAATTGTTTGTACAACTTAATTTCAAAACAACTAAATATGTACATGCAACTTGAAATTGTACATTTAGTTTGATAATTACTAGTAAAGTTTGAAAATCAAGTATAAATATTTAACTCAAGATAATTATTAATAACTTGATAAAAATTATTGTGGGCATAAAAATTAATATCATTTATAATTATCACATTACATAATTGTGGGCAAATTTTCTTTATGCAATTTATGTCCATTTTACTTAAATACATTACAAGAAAAATGTTATTTTAACTTTATGGTATAAAATAAACAAATAAATATTTAAAATATAAGTTGCAAATCACCACAAAGAATAAATGATTACAACACTTCTACCCTAGAATTTCAATAGTTGATGATTTTGCAATTTCAACAATAAACAATTATGGAAATTGTAATTTTTATCATAAGTTGCAATTTAAGGATTTTTTTATCAATAATGTTTCACATATCAATGCAAGGTTGCAAACATTGCAAATAATTGTTTCCAATTTGTCCTAACAAAATATATGATTCTAATCATTAATCTTATCATGGTGATATGTCATGTTATATGTAAATAAAAGTACATGTGATTGATGGAATTTTTTAAAAGTAAATATTATAATTAAATAGCTCTTCGAATATTCATTTGTATTCAAATATTCATTACTATGAAAATATTGCCAACCACCATAACTATGAAAATATTCATTTGTTTGTTTTCAAATTGAATAAATTCTAACTAATACATAACTATTACAACATGTTCATTTCAAAATATTCATTTATTTGTTTTGAAATTGAATTTTTTAACAAAACAAGAATTGAAATTACATTTAACTTTAAATTGTTAGTAACTTAAAAATTTGCAATTAGTTAAATATGTACAATTTAACTTGAAAATAATGTCCTAGTATATATTTAATTTGAAAATTATTCTAATAACATTGAAAATTGTTAGTAAAGTTTATAAATTTGAAAATAGTAAATATGTACATACATTTTAACTTGAAAATAGAATCTACTTGTGTACAAATTTCATTTGAAAATTGTTGGACAATAAAATTCAAATTTGTCAGCAACTTTGAAATAATTTGAAAATTGTTAAAGCAACTTCGAAGCATAATTTGAAAATTGTTAGCAACTTTGAAATAATTTGAAAATAGTTAAAAATATGTTCATATCTTAACATGAAAGTAGAATCTAAATTTACATGTTTCATTTCATTTGAAAATTGTTCTAATTTAACATTTGTTTAAAGCCACTTGAAAATTGTTCATTTAACATAAAAATTGTTGCAAACTTTAAATTTTAAATAACAAATTGATGAAATAAATAAGAATATCATTAGAAATAAATATGAAACAAATTAAATTATGAAATTTAGTTAACTTTATTGGAAAATTGTTACTAATTTTGTAAATTATGTAGCATGATATTCAAATTATGATAGCATGTAATTCAATAATTTACCTTGGTTGTGCTCCATTGGAATTTGTTGCACCAAATGTGCATCTTCTTCTTCTCTCAACCTTGCTCTTTGTTGTCTCATTCGTTCTCTACTCTTCTCACGTTCTTCATTGGCATTTTGTTGTCTAGCATGTTTTCTTTGTCTTTTTTTTTATTCCCCATCAATCTACAATGAAAACAAACAATTTTTTTTCAAAATGTCATAACAAACAACAATATGTTAGTATGAAATCTTCAAATATGCCTACAAAGAAATCTTACATGAATCAATTTACAATGAAAACAAACAATTTTTTTTTCAAATTGTTATAACAAACAACAAAATGTTAGTATGAAATCTTGAATTATGCCTACAAAGAAATCTTACATGTCTAATGAGATCTAATTTAGCAATATGAAAATTACAAATCTCTAATTCAACAAGCTCAAATTCACAAAGCTCTAATGGAGAAAAAAATAGCAATGAGGTAAATTGTTGTTTGTGAATTCTTGTTTGCTGGTTATATACATGTCCGTTCATGTTTTTACGAGAGAAGGGTAGTTGGAAACATTAATTGTTGCCAACTCCTTTCACAGTTTCACCCCGGTTGGTTTATATATATTTTTTACACACACCAACCCTCGATCGAGCCTTTTTGATAGACCCTCGATCGAGCACTACCTCGATCGAGGGTTTAACAAACCCTCGATCGAGGTATTGTCAAACCCTCGATCAAGGATTTGTTAAGCCCTCGATCGAGGTATTTAAAAAAGCTCGATCGAGGGCTTAAAATACAGGCCGAGAGCCCTTTTCCCTGCAGAATGATTTTTTTGTCTGCCTTCCATAGAGTTAAACCATGTCATTAAATGCCCATTAATGAGCGGACTTGATACCATTGGATTCGTCAACGAATCCTCTATCCAGATAGATAAAATTTATGAATTTTTATTTTCATATGTCTTTTGTTTTTAAATTTCTACTAAAACTTGCCCTAAAAAACCATGCCAACAACTTTGATTGAGCTCAAAAATAAATCCACAAAATTCAAAATACACATCCAAAAAATTTGAAACAATACACACGCCCTAGATAAACGCGTCCTATTCAAAAGGGTATTTTTATTTTTTCAAATTATGTAAAAAATTAAAAGATTTGGTGCACGAACACACGTGTGCAAAATGCAACTGAAATATTCATTAGTCATTTTCGAAAAATAATAATAAATATATTTTTTCGAGAAAAATTAAAAGAAAAATATGTAAGCCCTAGTGCATTCTGTCTAGATCATGTTCACATATTTCATTTTTTTAAATTATTACTTTAACATTAAATTATTGTGCACGGACACAAACTACTTGTTAATTGCTCTTCAAATTTTTAAGTACGCACGTTTCATTAAACGAAAATTCAACATGATAAATGACATTGGAATATTTCAAAAAAATTAATATTGGAAAGCCAACATAATTCTCTACATTTTGTTTTTCAACCGCATGTCAAAATTCATTTGGAAAATATGAGTTTCAACGGCTTCAATTTAATACATGGATAAAATTTCCGTTTTTCACCGTCATATTTAGCCAAAAAGAGATACACATCTTCATGGAATCACCCATATACGATTTACTCTGCAATGGAGAAGGGGAATTGTATTGGTTAAAGATAAGAATATGAATTCATTTCTTTGATTTAGGGTTTTTATGTTGTGGGTAATGTAGGGTTTCTTATTTGTTTCAATGAAAATTGTTGATATTGAATGGAAAATTTAATGGCTAGTGAAATTGAAATAGAATCCATGTACATTCTGCAGGGAATGGCCACAAATTGTTTGAGTGGATCTGCCCCTCATTTCCTTAAATTTCAAAACATCCCTATCATGATCCTTCATTGATTCCTCATTGTTCCTTAATTTAGCAGACATTTTGTAGCCCTCTTAAAGCAGGAATATCAGTATTGTAATCGAGCTATATGGCGTCCATTCCTCTCCAAAAGGCAATGATTTTTCAAGTTCTTATTTGTGCACTCTTTGCTTGTCTTCCTTTGACACTAGATCTAGAGACCAAAGCTTGAACCGACTCTCCAAAACACCACAAGTAAATCTAGTTTCACAACTAGCCACCGGCTTCTGCATCATACTTTCTAAAATGTTTAACTAATCATTTTCATGATTTTCACCTTGCTTGGTGGAGAGAAGGGAGGCCTTTGAGAGAGGTCTATTCCCGTATTATCGTGTGAATCCTGTCTAAAGAAGAAACATTCATATTTTATTTAATAACTAATTCTGGAGACTAATCCTTGAAAATATGACATGGATAAAATAAAAGAAGAATCGACTCTAGTTTAGATACATATACATTTGTTACATTGTTGATACAGTGGAGGGAAATAAAGTAGATTTTGGAAATATCATAATTAATGAGCTGATAGCGTATCTGATATGCGTCGTCTCTTTCAGACACTCAATCAGTCTGCAATGTCAGACAGACAGTCAGTTTGTAGCCAATTCGACTCACAGCAAGTTAATATTTAAGTAGCCACATCTGTATTCCGCAAGATCAGATTTTCTTAGGTAGAAATTAATTGCAGTTTTTATTGCAACCCTGTAACTTCCAAGTGAAGCTAAACCTAAGTTTGTGTATAAATGAAAATCTCTCATAGAAGATTAGATAGAGATAGAGATAAGAGATGTGTGAAGAGAAGAAGTGAAGATCCGTGAAGTATTTCAAGAGCCCAAGCTCTATGTAAGAAGTGAAAGTTTGAAGTAAATTTTATCTCTCTATAAGTGCGGCAAAGTTACTCTGTTTTACAGTGGTAATATATAAATCTATAGTTTTATGAATTCATTCTCAAGAATGTTGGTTTATGCATGTCGCGCATCTATTTCATATTGACCTGTGTAAATGTTGTTTACATTTACGGTCTGTAAATCAAATCAAGATTTCTAAGTATTTCATCGTGGTGAAAGTTTTATTTTAACAGGGAGTAACTACGCAATAAGTTTCACTTAGATGTTTCGGTTCTCATGTTTTAAGAAGAAATGTTTTAAGATAAAGTTTATTTAAGTTTGATTTATGCGAAGTTAACCGCACAGTTAATCTTGTAAAGTTAAAAGAGTGTGCAAAATTAATATTGTGTGAAGTGCAAAGTTCATACAAAGACAAATTTTGTGCAGCTAGAGAACTGCACAGTAAAAGTGGAATCGCGCAGTAAATAGGTGAACTGCGCAGTTAAAGTGTGAAGTAAAGTGTTCGACAATATTTAGGGAAGAAAAATTAAAGCAAAGTATTTGCTAGGACCTGTGCAGTTATAAAGCAAAGAAAATAAAATATTCACCTACTGGGCAGTTAATATTTAATTGACTACGCGGTGTGCTTTTCCCTTGATCTAGTATCAAAGCCTAGTTTACGGAAAGTAGAAATTGTATTTATAAGGGAAAAGTGATTAAATGGCTTCCACTTTGGTTAATTTGCAAACTCCAATATTTTTGCTAAAAATTATGAACATTGGTCTCTAACTATGAAAACTTTGTTTAGAGGACAAGATGTATGGGAAATAGTCCAGAATGGTTATGCAGAACTAGTACATCTAGCAGCATACAACAATCTCACACAAGTTGAAAGGATGTCTTGAAAGAACAAAGGAAGAAAGATGAAAATGTGTTGTTCCACATACAACAAGCAACACATGAATCCATACTTCCAAGAGTAGCAGCAGTGCAGTCAGCTAAGGAAGCGTGGGACATGCTAGAAACTTCATATCAAGGTTTGAACAAGGTAAAAACTGCCAAACTTCAAATTCTTAGAAGAGATTTTGAATCTCTGTCAATGAAAAATACAAAGTCAGTAGACTCATTCTATACTCATGTTATTGGTTTGGTTAATCAAATAAAGTCTCATGGAAAAAATCTAGGTGGCCAAAGAGTTGTTGAAAAATTTCTTAGAGTTCTTCCAAAAAATTTAAATCTTTAGTTGTGACCCTAGAGGAAAACAAAGATATGTCCACATTTACTATTGATGAGTTGCAAGCCTCGTTACTCAATCATGAACATAGAATCAGTAGTTCAGAAACATCACTGGAAGGTGCATTCGCATCACAGTCATCCATAAGCCGTGGAAGAGGAAGAGGAAGATCAAACTCTAGAGGCAGATGACGAAGTTCGTTCAAAGGAGGTCATAGCAGTAGCCCTGCGCATGTCACTAGTAGAGGCTAGAATTAGACCCCCAATCAGCCAAGTGGAAAAATGTATGATAAATCAAAAATTCAATGTCATTACTGTAAGAAGTATGGACACTTCGCATATGAATGTAGGAAGCAGCAGTATGACTAAGGAAAGCAAGGTCAAACACAGTCAAGCAACAACAGCACTCCGAACAGCTCACTGTTCTTAGCATGTGCATATCCACTGAAATGCAATGTTGTCCAAGAAATTCCAAATTACATATGGTATTTAGACTCAGGCTGTAGCAATCATATGATTGGTAATTTAAATCTATTTTCTAGTCTAGATAAATCAGTTCAAATTGACGTCACACTTGGAAACAATATCCAAGTTACTGTTTTGGGTAAGTGTACTGTAGATATTCTAACAAAACAAGGGAGCAGAAATTTATGCCTGATGTTTATTATGTTCAAGGTTTGAAGCATAATTTGATGAGCATTGGACAGCTGATGAAAAAAGGTCACAGAGTTCACATGATAGGAAAGCATTGTGTGATCAAAGACATATATCCAAGCAATCAGTTAATTACCGAAGTATAGATGACAAGCAATTGCTTGTTTCCTTTGAGGATTACACCAATCATAAAAGGAAAAACAACTCAAGTTGTTCATGGAAGTCAGAATGAAAATTCTGGAACTGCATTCAACGCAAAGAGCAAAGGAGCAGAAATTTACTGCGCAGTTGAAGAAAACGATGATGTAATGCAAGATGCGTTTCAAACAGAAATTCAGGATGAATCCTGGTTATGGAATTTCAAATTTGGACATCTGAATTTTGGTGGGCTAAAGCTACTGCACATGAAGTACATGGTGAAAGGATTTCCATTAATCGAAAAGCCAGAGAGAATTTCTGAAGGTTGTATTTTTGAAAAACAGCACAGAGAAACTTTTCCAGTTGGAAAGTCATACAAAGCTTGCACTCCACTTGAAATTGTGCACTCTGATATTTGTGGACCAATGCAAACACCTTCCATGGGAGGATGCACTTATCTTCTCACATTTATTGATGATTTCACAAGAAAAACATGGTTCTATTTTCTAAAACATAAATCTGATTCATTTGGTTGTTTTCAGCAGTTCGAGGCACTAGTGGAGAAGCAGAGTGGTTACAACATCAAGATATTAAGAACAGACAGAGGTGGTGAGTATGTTTCAAATGATTTCTTAAAATTTTGCAAAAAACATGGCATACAGAAGCAATTCACTGCGCGGTATATACCGCAGTAGAATGGTATTGCAAAGAGGAAGAACAAATCCATTATGGAAATGGTGCGTAGTATGTTGGAATCCATGCATTTGTCAAATGAATACTGGGCTGAAGCAGTGGCAACGACTGTATACATCATGAATCAATGTTCGGCAAAGAGCATGAAGAACAAAGTTCCGTAGGATGCATGGTTAGGTATGAAACATAGTGTTTCACATTTAAAAGTTTTTGGTTGTGTAGCATACGCACATGTTCCAGATCAGCTAAGAAGGAAATTAGATAATAAAGGACAAAAATGCATTTTTCTTGGGTATTCTGAAGACACAAAAGCATACAAGTTGTATGACCCTGTTACAAGAAAAGTTATTATCAGTTGAGATGTTCAATTTGTGGAAAATGAAGCATGGGATGGAACTGTAGAGAAGAATGTGAAAATCGTGTCACATGTTGAACATGATGACAACGCAGAAGATGTGGATGAGACTCCGCATGTAAATCAGAGTTGTGCAGCTCCATCTACTCCTAGGACTGCACAACATGTTTCAACATAAGCAACTTCGACACAAGTCGCAACTCAAGCTACTCCAACAAGCACACCAAGTGCGCAGCAAACTCCATCAAGCAGTTCCCGCAGTTCGACACCAGCAACTTCAACAAGGAAAAGAACTCTGCGTGAGATATATGAGACTGGTACACCTAATTCATTCTCTGTTTTTGCATTATTTTCTCAAGTTAATGATCCTCTAACATTTGAAGAAGTTGTTGAAGATAAATTTTGGGCAAAAGCCATGGATGAAGAAATAAAATGCATTGATAAGAATCAAACATGGGAACTAGTTGATGTTCCTAAGGACAAGGATGTTATAAGCGTGAAATGAATTTATAAGACCAATCAAGATGTTGATGGAAATGTTCAGATGCACAAGGCAAGGTTGGTAGCAAGAGGATTCACACAGCAGCCTGGCATAGACTTCAATGAACTTTTGCACCTGTAGCTTGAATGGACACAATCAGAACAGTTTTGGCCATCGCAGCACATAAGAAATGGCCTGTTTATCAAATGGATGTTAAGTCTTCATTTTTAAATGGTTATTTAGAGGAAGAAGTATATGTTGAGTAGCCACAAGGCTATGAAGTTCGAGGACTAGGACATAGAGTATACAAGTTGAAAAATGCACTCTATGCTTTGAAGCAAGCTCCTAGAGCTTGGTACAATCGCATTGACTCATACCTCATTCAGAATGGATTTCACAGAAGTGAATGTGAGCCAATGCTATACACAAAAATCAAAAAGCAAGGTAATAAGCTAATTGTCTGCCTGTATGTAGATGATTTGATATTTATTGGTGATTTTGGCATAGAATAATTTAGATTAGTCATTGAAAGTGAATTTAGAATGACTAATTTGAAGCTTATGAAGTATTTTATGGGCATTGAAGTCCAACATACTGAAAAGAGTATTCTTATATCTCAATGAAAGTATGCAAGTGATGTCTTAAACAGATTTAAGATGTTAAATTGCAAGACAGCTCCAACACCAGTAATAACAAGTTTGAAATTGAGCAAGGATGATGATAGATCCAATGTATATCCTACGCTGTTTACAAGGCTTGTTGGCATCCTCATGTATCTTACAGCAACAAGGCCAGATATCATGTATGGAGTCAGTTTAATCTCAAGATTCATGGAGTCACCAAAAGAATCTCATTGGAAAGCAGGTAAACGAATTCTGAGGTATGTAAGTGGAACAAAAGATTTTGGTATTCTGTATTCAACCTCATAAAATTTCAAACTCATTGGATACATTGACAGTGACAATGGAGGCAGCATAGATGATAGAAAAAGCACATTTGGGAATACATTTCATGTAGGAACAGGTGTTGTATCATGGGATTCAAAGAAACAACCCATAGTAACTCTTTCTTTAGCAGAAGCAGAGTATGTCGCAGCTACAAGCACTGCATGTCAAGTTGTTTGCATGCGGAGGATGTTAAGTGATCTATCGTAGAATCAACAAGAACCCACAGTCATTTACTGCAACAACAATTGTCACATCCCCGAATTTCATCAAGAATTAAAATTTTTCTAAGTGGTCTAAATACCAATAATATTTATGCGGAAATATAAAGTGTGGGTTTACTTTCTTTAAATACTGCTTTCAAATAATTAAAACTTTGCGACTTTTATTCCTGTTATTAATGTTGTCATGAAAATCAAAGAAAAATATCCCTCAAATGTAATTTATGTATAATAAGTACTATCTCCCGTCATATTTGCACAAATAAGATAGACATTTTATTTTCAACTAATCCAATTCTTAACTTGAAATGTCAACCATTTCTTAAATCTTGCGGGAAACACAAAACTTCATTATGTCTTAACATACATAATTCTTCTAAAATCAACACATGGTTTCTTCTTTTCGAACCAACTAACTCTTCATATGTGTGCACAAGATACAACTTTCAAAATTTAATATAAATAACAATAGTTTCAATTTTACTAAACCTTTTTCCTTCCTAAGGATATAGACCAAGAAACCAAAGAAAACTATATTTAAGCCCCATACTTCTTTTAAACAATTCATTCAATTATTCATCATAAAAATGCACTTCAAGATATTAATTCATTTTTAGGAAGCATGTACATCTTTTATCAGTTAATCATACCAAGAGAACAACCTAAATGATAACAACATTAACATAATCATAAGAGGAGCATTATACATCTTATAAACAACCAACCTTCTATATGAATCGTATACATCAAGGTAATCATAAAACATTTTAAGAAAGAAACAAGTACTCATACATAAAGACACATTGAGGAACACCATAGGCAAACATAGAAGACCAAAGATAACGTGGTTCACCCATACATGGGCTAGTCCAAAAAGGTGTGTGCATCATTTATTATATTTAAGCAAAAAGTAATAGGATTACAACGAGCAACATGGTTGCTGTAACAAGATTCCTTCTCCTTCCGTCAAGCCTCTATCACATAGAGGTTTTCATGAATCCACCATACTATTGTTGTTTTCTACTTGTTCCAGTAGCTCTTATATTTGTGTCTAGGTATTATCATACTTAGACTAAATTAACTCTTCCTCCACATTATAATTTCATATCTTCTTTTGAATAAAAGGAGAGAATCCCTTTTTACCCCATGAAATGGAGTAAATAAGCATTATCATATTTAATCCTATAGTACACTCCACTTCAAAAACTCTTTTTACTTGAACCAAGGGTAACATATGTTTCCTTGTTTTCTTCAAAAATCAGTACACACTCGAATGTTTCCTTGTTTTCTAGCAACAAGTACCAAATTGGACACCCATTCAATCAACGGGATATGATAGATAAAATTCTCACAAAGCAACTGCTCTACTTTTGTTTTAACAACAACGACCTTTCTAGGGTTGACCGGTATTATCTTTTGTCCAATAGGATTGACACGAGGATAAGTCTTGATATCATGTTCAACAATCGATGAGTGTATTCTTGGAATTTCTTCATAGGACCATGTGAAAACATCTCTATACTCCTAAAATAGTGTTGTGTAGGTTTCTATCTCATTAGGAGAGCAATCAAAACCAATAAAGACATTTTCGATAACACATGGGTCTTAGATATGTTAATGGGAATATTTTTCAAAATATTTTCCATATTCCCCTCAGCGCAAACTTGAGAAGATACAAGAGGAATCCCATACCACTACATAGGACATGGTTTGATGATTCCATCAACATCAATTCTTAATTCACTTTTAGTTGGAATAGATTATGCATGTTCGTGTATGTCTCTCCACAGTCTGTCCCCCAAAGACATTGCCTCAATAATAGATTCATCTGATGGCATAACTGTATCTAAGGGGTCATGACAGGTTAAAGAACTGATAGCCCAAACAAGCATTGAATATTGATCATCTTATTATAGAATGGAAGATAGACAACCATGGTCTACTTCTCTTGAACTTATGGTTTGGTAAGCTATTACGGCAGAAGAAAAGGTTAGAGTCATCTGACTACACCCAACTCCATTTGAAGGTTCTGGAAACTTCCATGGGTCATCAAAGTAGGAGTTCTTAAAATGAGACACATTTTGTGTAGAAGTCATGGAAACAGTTGAAATTGCATCTATCAAAGCTGCATTAGCATGCATATCAGGCAGAGGTAAATTAAACGTTCACATTAATTGGGAAGGGGTCTATAGCTCCTTGTGCAGTGTCCACTCTCATAGTCCTCTAGAGTTGTCCAACTCAACAGAAGACCCTTCTCTCAACTTTAGGAGCTATAGACTCCATGGACAGTCATGTCATGTCCCCAATTAAATGGTTTTCAGATAAATAATTAAGTTGGCCTACCCAATTCCTAAGGGTTATGTGGAAGAATTAAAATATTTACATTTAACCCCAAGGTCTATATTTTCTCATGAAAATTCAATATCCTAAATTGATGGTGGAAAAATAGGCCAATAAATTATGGAATAAATGTTAAATACTCCAAAATGAAGTGGCATTAGGTCCTAGTTGGACTTGGGGGTGCATAAGTGGACATGTGGGGTCCACATGAGAGAATATTCCTCTTTTAAACATGGATCCATCCCCAAATTCGAGTTGCAAGGGAAGAGGTAAAATTCATGAAGGAAAAGGAAGAGTCATAGGGATAAAAATAGGCAATGACAGATTCTATGACAACTATGACAAGCATTATGACACTTATGACAGATTCTATGACACCTATGACACTTATGACATATTCTATGACATCTATGACAATGTAAGAGATAAAAATAGACCAATAGGGCGCATGAGAGGATTTAAACATTTCCAAAGTATCCAAAGGATTCCCCAATTCGAATTCATGGAGGAGTTGGAGACAAAAGATGAGCCAAGTGTCATGTGGGGCGAATGAAGGGTCACAACTCCCACTAATTCGAATTTCATGAGTAATTAGGAGATAATTTGAGTTATAAGGAGGTAAATTAGTCAACTAAAGTTATTAAAAGGAGGTCAAGTCGAAATGGAGCAGATTTTGGTCATTTTTTATTTGCATCTTTGCAATTTGGGAGAGCTTCAAGCTTGTCCTTGCACGGTGGATGTTCATCCTCCTTGCCTTAGAACCAATTTTGAGGGTGAAATATTCCCATATAGGTTGGTTGATGGAGAGGCCATTCAGACCTCTCAACAGAGCTTCATGGAGATGTTTTTGTGCAGGTTGAAAACCCAATTGAGTTCGAGTTCATATTCTCTCACTCTTCTATATGCCTATTCTACTATCTTTCTCTCAATGTCATGTAAATGTGCAAGGGAGCACTTCTTGTTGCATATAGTTAGTGGAGGATTGTTATTTAGACTTAATGGACATGTTATTTTCTGCATATCGCTGTAATAATCATATCATGAGAGCCACATCTCGAAACGCCATGTATTTCAAGTGATATTTCCAATCAAGAAAGAGATTCGAGCCATTTTCCCCATAGCATTTGCATAGTGATTTTGGAATGATGTTGTACCTATTTTATATAAGAGTTTGCTGATATATTTATCCATTTTATGAGATGTATATGAATTTAATTTGATGGCCCAAATAATTTTTGCAGACCCTTGAAGTGTCACTATGGTTTATGATTAAATTCGAGACTCCTTGTCCACCATTTTCACCACAAATTCTAGACTCTCGCAAACAGTCAACTTTTGGGTTGACAACATACTAGAAGGCTTTGTGATGGAGTTCGTTGTGGAAATGATGAAGTCCTATAGTGTAGCAGAAGAAGATTTTTTCAAAGGTTTCAGAGGTAAGTACCTGAACAATTTGATTTTATACATTAAAATGCTTTTAGCTAAGAAAGGCGTTTTAAGAATGCAATAAAATCCCTAGAAGATTTTGAATCTGTAATGGTCAATAGCATATATAGTGATTCTGACG
Organism: Larix kaempferi; assembly: GCA_027924585.1. NCBI lineage: Eukaryota > Viridiplantae > Streptophyta > Pinopsida > Pinales > Pinaceae > Larix > Larix kaempferi. The sequence continues at coordinate 47,933,534 of BSBM01000456.1, read as the reverse complement.
AAGATACACATAATTTGAGAAGTGGAAAAAGATATAAGTATACTACTAAGACGACTTCTAGTGAACATGGACTCCGCGTAGATATTGATTTACAAACTGATCCTAATAGCCAGACCGCACCTCCATCAGCCACTTATCAACCTATTACTCTGTAGAACCCACCGGTTGTGAACATCGCACCTCCTATTGCACAAAATATACCAGTTCAGAACCCTCAAGTTGTCAATATTCCTAATCCTCATAGCGTCAATACTAGTAACACCGCGGGAGTGAGTACTCATACCATCCTGACTTAGACCAATCCAACTCAGAATATTCCGATTCAGAACATTCTGCACAGTAACATCCCTAACACCACTCAAACCACTACGCAGAACCCTGTACCACCTAGGAGAAGGATGAACGACGATATTAAGCTACCAATATTTAAGGGAACGGGTCTAGAGGACCCTGAGCAACACTGGTTTCTATGTGAAGCCATATGGAGTGTCAAGCAAGTTCAGGATGATGCTGTGAATCAAGCGCAGCTCGTCACTACATTTAGAGATAGAGCCTTGAATTGGTTCATGAAATATTCTCAGGGACATCAGCGAACCTTAGTGGATATTAAGGTTGTACTATTAAGTGAGTTCAAGAAACCAAAGTCAGAATCCCGATGTATAACATAATTGAGGGAAATCAAGCAAAAACCTAATGAGACATTCTAGGAATTTGACCAGAAGTTTAAGACATTGTTAAACCAAGTCAGTTTCGTCATAACACCGCAACAGCACCAGGAGTGGTTTATAGCCGCGTTGTTTCCTCATATCATACTACCGCTGATGCACCAGAAGGTGGATTCGCAGGAAGAAGCCTTGGAGATCGCGATGAAATTAGAAGCTTCACCTATAGGAGAGAGTAGCACTGGAATGTCTCAGATCCATACCCAACTAGCTACCTTGACATTACAGTTGCAGGACATGAAGAAGGGGGGAGAACAGAGACAAGAAGTCTGGTGTACAGGATGCAGAGGAGAAGGACACACCAAAGAGAACTGTCACTTATTTTCAGAATACCTTAACAGTGGAGCACCAAATACATTGAATCAGAACCAAGCGCCATGGTGTGAGATCTGTAGAACTAGAGGACACCAGCCAGAAGACTGCTACTTAGTTCATAAGTATGTGTGAACTCCTAAGAATTTATATTGCACATTCTGTAAATCCATGGACACGATGATTCCCATTGTAGAGCGTATGACCTCATGATGGAAAGAAAGAAATATATGGAGCATATACATGGTGGAGTTTACAGAGTCCAAGAAGAAACAATGCAGAACAAGGATAACGCGCAGTATGACCGAGGCACATACAGAGGCCGTGGAGGATTCTGCGGAAGAGGAAGAAATACTAGCCCAGGACAAGGAAGAGGAAGAGGCCAGATGATCTGCTATAATTGTGGCCAGCTAGGTCACTTATCTAGAGATTGTACCAATCCATGTACTACCTGTAATTATTGTAAATCTTTTGATCATGTTATTGAGGATTGCCTAGTGTTAGCGGCAGAAATGCATAAGAGAAAGCAAGATGTACCTAACCCAAACATTCAGTTGATCATAGCAGAGAGAAGGGCCGTGGACCCAAGTATCAATGCAGTGACGCAAAGTGGCGCTGCCACAGAAAGGGATAGGCAAGCAAAAGCTTCGACTTCTAGAGACTTTGAAACTAAGCAAACCCCTATTGAAACAATCTGGATCAGAAAATCTAGTGGGAAAACACCTACCTTCAACCTAGAGAAGAACAAAGAAGCCTTTGAATAAGTACAGGACATATTCAAAGAGCCATCACCTATGTCACCAAGAATCCCATTGCGAAGTGAAATACTGCATATAGAGGATATGCCAGCAACTTATGACAAAACGTGCCCTGCAGCAGCGACAGGAACCTCTGTTGTGCAGTTCCTAAGGAGCTATATGACATTACTGAAGAGCGCAGACGCCGTAGTGGAATTACAAAATTTTTTAAACCAGTATGAACCACACAGTCAAACAGATACTGCCTAGAGTGTCATTCATCACATCAAGATCCACAAAAGAACAGGAAGACAAATGAGGCTCAATGCGCAGATAGGAGATTACGAGATGGATGAGATAATCCTCGATTTGGGATCAAAGGTAAATGTCTTGACTAAGCAAACATGGCAGCAGATGGGAAGACCAAATTTGTTGTGGTCACCCATACAGTTGAGGTTAGCAAATCAAATGAAAGTCATACCTTTTGGGAGATTAGCCAATATTATTGTTTACATTGATGGAGTGCGAAGTCATGCAAACTTCAAGGTTATCGAGATTGTGGATGATAGTCAGCCTTATCCAGCACTGTTGGGTATAGACTGGGCTATGGATAACCTCACCATCATAAACTTGAAGACCAAGAAGATGATATTTGAAGGATAGGACATAAGGGTCATCGTACCATTAGACCCTTCAGAAGGAGAAAGATACAGTGAGTCAATTCAGGAAGAATCCATAGCACAGGATCTTGATCTCATTTATAAGATGACTGCGAATCAAGATGACTACCTTAACCCTACCGTAGATGGAGCACTTAGTTGGCGATGTGACAGTTCTTGCATCTCAGACTCTGACGTAGGACTAGATAATTGGCAAATCCATATGCATGAAGTATTTGCAAGAAGATGCGCGTAGGTCACAAAGTCACTGCATTGGATTGGAATCGAGGTAAGTCCAATTTCAACCTATGATGGTTCGACTAATATTTATTCATTTATTCAATAATATACTGTATCAGTTGTAGCTAAACATTGCTTACCAGCACTAGATATAGCACTGCGTGAGACACCTACCAGATGGTGGGATGCCCATAAGTAGAATTTGACCACATGGGATCAGTGCAGGCATATGATGCAAATCAGATTCATGGAAAACACTACACTGACCATGGTAAAGTACAATGGACAGACAAGTCCAAGGGATCACGTAGCGATATGTTCGGAAGCATGGATAAAGAGACCGCAGACATAATGGGTTCATATGTTTGTGTACACATTAGACTGGATCCCATAGGATTGGTATACAGACATGGAGCTTCGCAGAGAAACCACAGATTGGGCTATGTTGACTGCGAAACTTACAGAGAACTTTTAGCTTTGAAGATGAAATCCCAAGCACAAACGAATCTGTGCAAGTTATCAAAGAACGAATATTCAGAGCCGAATGCCCAAGTATAAATGAGGCATTGGAGGAAATCAAAGAGCGGGTGTTTGAAGATGTAAAAGTACCTATGAACCTACAACCAGAATGGGGAAGGTAGATAGAACATGCCTTTGAATGCTATAACCTTTCTGAAAATGAAGAACAAGAAGAAAGCGATGAGGAGGATCCGCGCAACATCAATATACCTAAGTCAGAGGGTCCCCGCGATGTAGAGGGACCTCCACTGGAAATTCCAGACATGAGTGGACTTGTGAAGACAAGAAAAGTGAGCATTGGCACAAGCGAAGAGCCGAAGTTTGCATCCATTGGATATTACTGGGATGATGCCACGGTTGAGGAGATCGCAGACCTTCTACATGAATATCAAGATTTATTTCCGACAAAGTTTACCAAAATGAAGGGTATTTTGGGCGACTTGGGGGTTATGAAGATACCTCTCAAGCCAAGCGCGAAGCCTGTTAAGCAAAGGCCCTATAGATTGAATCCTAGATATAAAGAAAGAGTCAAAGCATAAATTGATAAGATGATCGATGCGGGGATCATTGAGCTGGTTGAAGAATCAAAGTGGATAAGCCCGATGGTTATTTAAGACAAGAAGACTAAAGGTGAGATCAGGATCTGCGTGGATCTCAGGAAGTTGAATGATGCTTGCCTGCATGACCCATTTCCTACTCCTTTTACAGATGAAGTGCTAGACAATGTTGGAGGAAATGAGGCCTATTCATTCACTGATGGATTCTCTAGATATCATCAGATCAGGATCGATCCAGTAGATAGACACAAGACAACTTTTTCTACTGAAGGGGGCTCGTTTCAGTACACTGTTATTCCCTTTGGCTTGAAGAATGCACCTGCCATCTTTTCCAGATTTGTTGTTGCAGCATTTAAAGACTTTATGAATAAATTTTTAGAAGCATATTTTGATGATTGGACTATCTTTGGTTTGCTGAAAAACCACTGTGAAAACCTGAGAATGATGTTAGCTAATTGCAGGAAACATCAAATTTCAATAAATTTAAAGAAGTGTGTTTTATGTGTGCCTTATGGTATTATTCTAGGACACATTGTGTGCATACAAGGCTTGATGGTTGATCCTACAAATATCGCGGTGATTGTGAATTTACCTACACCAACCTCAATGAAGCAGCTTTGCACCACATTGGGGCATACGGGGTACTACAGAAAATTCATCAAGGGATATGCGCAAATAACTGCGCCAATGGAGAAATTGTTGAAGAAGGCAGCGCAGTTTATATAGAATGCAGAATGTGAGCAGGAATTGGACACGCTAAAAGAGAAAATGGTAATTGTGTCGATCCTAGTTTTTCCAAATTGGGAGAAGTCGTTTCATGTCCATGTTGATGCTTCATGTATAGTGTTGGGCATTGTGCTTGCTCAACCAGGTGAAGGGGGCATTGATCACCCCATTGCATTTTCAAGCAGGAAGCTCTCATCCACTGAAAAGAATTATACAACCATTGAAAGAGAGGGCTTAGCTATGGTATACGCACTGCAGAAATTTAGGCACTATTTGTTGGGTGCGCATTTTTCCATGTACACTGACCATTCATCTTTGAAGTACCTGGTCAATAAGCCAGTGTTAGGGGGAAGAATCTGCAGATGGTTCTTACTCTTCCAGGAGTATGATTTCGAAATTGTGGTTAAGCTAGGTAGATTAAACTTAGGACCTGACCATCTCTCAAGGATTGAGTCAGGCGAAGAATCTACAAATCTTGAAGACAATTTTATTGATTCGCAGTTTTTTTCTATACAGATCGCAGATGACTACTATAAAGACATTATCGATTTTTTGACTACTAGGTTGGCATCGACCGAGTTTACTACGCAACAGAAGAAGCAGCTAGTAGTCAAAGCAACATAAGTCACCATAATCGTGGGACAGTTATATAAGTTGGGACTGGATGAAGTGCTGCACAGATGTGTGTTAGAGCATGAAAATCCATTAGTATATTGGCTGATGCACATTCATGTGTATCGTGAGGTCACTACGCAGGAAGAGCCACTACGCAAAAGATATTGTCAGTAGGGCTATGGTGTCCTACTATTCATAAAGATTCCAAAGAACATTGCTAGAATTGTGATGTCTGTTAGAGGACAGGAAGGCCATTGCGCAGAGACGAAATGCCCTTGAATCCGTAGTTGACACTTCAGGCAATTGAGGAATGGGTTATTGATTTTGTGGGACCCATTAACCCACTGGAAAAAAGGACTGGTGCGAGATATATTATCACTGTGACTGATTATCTCACTAGATGGGCAGAAGCTAAGCCAGTAAAGGACTGTAGCGCAGTTATTGCCGCGCAGTTCATTTTTTAGAACATCCTTACCAGGTTTGGATGCCCGAAGATTTTGATGAGTGATCAAGGCACTCATTTCTTGAACCGAACGATTGAGGCCTTGACTGAAGAGTTCCACATTCATCATCAGAGGAGTACACCATATCATCTGTAGGAAAATGGAACTGTTGAGGCTTTCAACAAAGTATTGGAGAATGCGTTGACAAAGGTATGCAATGTGAATAGGGATGACTGGGATTTGCGCATTCTAGCTGTGTTATGGTCGTACAGGACTACTTGTAAGAAATTGACTAGCCACACACCTTTCAGGTTTTCCTATGGATAGGAAGAAGTGATGCCTATGGAGTATATTGTTCCCAGCTTGAGAATAGCTGCATTTACAGGCATGGAAGATCATGAGGCACTAGAAGAAAGGCTTCTACATTTGGTCGAGTTGGAGGAAGATCACTTCATCGCAGTCTTTCACTAGCAAGTGCAGAAGGAGAGAGAAAAAGCATGGCATGATCACCATATCAAGAACAAGTCCTTTTAGGTAGGTGATCTAGTCCTCATGTATGATAGCAAGTTTATGAAATTTCCTCAAAAATTTAAGATGCATTGGCTTGTCCCATATACTGTTATGCATGTTACTAACAGTGGCGCAGTTCAGTTAGCCATGTTAGCCGGATATACCTTACCAGTTTTGGTGAATGGAAGTAGGCTAAAACCCTATCGAGATAGTCCTACTTCGCAGAACCCTCAGTGATCAGAAAAGAAGGAAATTTCTAAGTGTCAAGTACAGTTGAAAGTGGGCACTAGAAATGGGGAAGAGTCTATACGTGAAGTTTGATGAAGAATTTGTACCACGCAACACTTGTCGAGAAGAGAAGTTGCGCAGATATAACAAAAAAAAAAGAACCACGCAGTTGCGAAGTTCAAAATGCAACCGCGAAGGTCAAATGAAATGGGAGAAAGGAAAAGTTCCAAATCAAGAAATCAGGCACCGCGAAGTAACTGTGCCGGAGTAGTGATGCCCCACCGTGCAGTTCGACACAACACTCCAAGAAACTAGCCGTTGCAATGTCGGTTGGAAAACTAGCCATTATACAACGATTTTGTCGACGACCGCTTGGGCATTTAACGCATAAATAGCCGTTCTGAAGGATTTAATGAAGGAAAGGACCGAAATCTTCACCGGATTTTGCCAACGACCATAAAATTCAATGCTTTCCTAACCGTTGATAGGCGCAGCAAAGGCTCAATTGTGCCTATAAATATCATTGCATTTGGACTCGCGGGCATTACCAAAACTCTGAATTTTCCTGCGAGCCATAACTTGAACTTGTTTACAGTGAGCACTAAGTGACCCCGTGAATCTGTTGAGAGGTTATCCAGTGAATGCATGAAATTTCATCTATTGAGCAAGAATTCACAGTCAAGGAGATTGTGAGGGTGTTTAAATACGAAGGAATTGAAGGGTTTATGAGAACCTCTGCTAAAAGGTTGTTATTGAGCAAGGTTAGGGTTCAAGACGATCACCATGACCTTCCACAGCTATGCAAGACAAGAGTAAAGAACCAGGGGTGGAGAAGATGAAGCCGAAGATGATGAGCTCCACAGTGTTGGAAGTTCCGCTGGGAGACAAAGAAATACCCCTAAAGTTGACCCCTCAGTATATCTCTCCGCGTGCATAGGATGCACCGGCCATTAAGCTGTCGAGGAATGCGAAGTATGACCTACCCCTTCCACCGATATCCAAGCATGTAAAGGTAGAGAAAAATATGTTGGAAAAAATCGCAGAATGTAAATTTGAGGACCACCACCTACTTCAAATGCAAAAGGACCTAGCCGAGCCAAGGTACCAGCAATTTCTGCCAGATCAGTATATGTGCTGGAAGAAGGATGTGAAGGGAAATCCTGTGCTAGTCACGCAGAGTTGCTTATATGAAGTAGTGGATTCTGGATTGCTGAACCTATTGAGGCTCCCGCACTTCGACTAGAGCCCAGAATTGAATGTGGTGGTGCGCACACTCATCTCGCGCACACACCAAGGATATATCTGTGTTTGGATAGGAACGTCGACTTGAACATCGACCTGATCCACCGCATCACAGGGTTAAGCAAGTGAGGCGATGACCCTAAGAAATTATTTCAAGGAAAGAGCTGGGACAAGGAGGTTTTCACGCAGATGATGTCAACGCACAACGTCCCGAAAGGCAAAAGAGGATTCGTCACAGACGATATCGTTGAAAATGCTACGCGGTTCGTAACACAATTGCTAGTAGGTAAAATTCTGCGAAAGGCAAGACCTACTGAAGTACCAGGCGGAGCAGTGCTCCTTGGGGCGAAGGCCGCGACGGACGGAAGGTTTAACTGGTGCCAATACTTGTTGAATGAATTTATAGAAGATGTGCGTGACACGCAAATACATGGCAACAACTTCCACTATAGCTGGTTGATGGTCTTGATTGCGTTTGTGGGATGGAAGGATCCAAAATAATATGTTGGCCTCACCATTGTCAGCACTGACTGTAGAGGACCAAGGTATGCGAACCTTTGGGAAAATATGATGGAAGAGAGACAGCACGCGTCAAATGAAGTATTCCACGCATACTATGAGTAGTTGCACGATGTTATCATTCATACACCGTGCATATCCAAGCAAGTAACATCTAAATATATTTGCACTATCAATTTTTACGTTGACATGCATTCCATCAATATTTCAGCGAAGGTGCAGAAGAAGAACCCAGAATGGTTCCAAGGGAAATACCATATGAATGAAGCAGATATCGAACTCATCATGAGGGAATGGATAGATGAGTGGAAGTTCAAAGGACCTATGATCATTGGCAGTGACTCCGAAGAAAGTAATCCCATTCCAACACCAATTATTGAAGAGTCACCGTCAGGAAAAAGGAAGGAACCCGAGAGTTATGTGCAGCAGAAAGTCTATAAAAAGAAGCAGAAGGCTGTAAAGGGCCAGTCAGAAGCAAAGCTCCATGATGACAATTATGAGATGATCGCATCCAAGGTCACCACGCAGATGGAATACCTGCTGGCCATCAAAGATAAAAAGGATGAGGCAATCCAGGCAAGTTTGTAGAATAATCTCACCACGTTGCAAGGCATAATGGAGAATTTCGAGCAAGTCCGTGCCGCGAGACTCAAAATCCGAAGGAAGCTCAGGGGACACTTCACAACCAAAGAAAACACCTCTATCCCTAAACTTGCCACCGAAGTCGCGCATAGTCCAACTTGACCTGCTAAGCATAAGGTTACCACCGCAAGAACAGTTAGCTTCGGGCACGAAGGACTTAGAGCATGTGGACATCGACATTGAGATGTTTCCACTAGAGGGCCTACACAATCTGCAACTGCATGTTGTCAAAGAGATCCATGATAGAAGTATGGTCGCTCTGACCCAACACCATTAGTTGTAAGAAAATTATAAGTAGTTGCAGGAGACAAGCTTAAAGAAGACTATGGCACTTGAAGATGAGCAGGACCGGCGAAGGAGAATGGAGCATACTATCGCTTCGGTAGTAGCGGAGATACCAGAATGCGAAGAGAAGCCAGAGCCCGCGGATACTATCCTTAAGATCGGCTCGGTGGTCAGTGATCTTAAGGCTGAGATGAAAGATATGGAGATGGATTACCAGGTGAAGATCGCCGCCTTGGAAGTGTAGAATCAGCCAAAGACACCACCTGATCAGCAACAACTTAGAGCAGCGGAAATGAAAACTGTCATAGAGAGTATAGCTAGTGAAGTGGCTAAGTGCCAAAAATTTTTGGACAAGGCGAAAATAATGTTTACTGCGCTGGAAGAGGACCCAGAGCTGCTGGAAGTCCAGAACACTTTGAAGGAAAAACAGGCCGCGTTCAAAGCCCTAGACGTGGAGGTGAAGGAACTACAGCCAAGAGATAGACTAAAATGATATCAAGAAGTCAGAGGACTGAAAAAAGAACTTCAAGAATTGAGAGAAAGGGAGGCTGAATCCAGAGATAAATCGCAATCCCTACAGGAGGAAGCCCACGAGCTATCGCAAAAGATTGAACAAAAGCTAACGGAGCTCCACGACGTGCATGATTCAGTCAAAGATCATACTGAGGATGACATAGAACCGGATGTGTTAGACACCATCAAAACGATTGAACAGGATGCCAAGGATACGGTTGCTAAGCTGAGCGAAACCTATCAACAAATCGCTGCTAAGTTAGCTCCACGGGAGGACGAGCAGTTCGGAGAAGCAAAAGTGAAAAGTGGTTTGGAGATGAGCCACATGTAAGTGTTAGGGGCCTGTTGGGCCTAGCCCAAGTAAGGCATTTTTGAGAAGACAATTTTGGAACTGCGAAGTTGAGCGCAGTTCAGTAGAAGACTTTTTGGCAAAGATAGTTTTGGAAGCTGCGAGGATACAGCGCAGCGTAGCATCGACAGAGTAAGGAAGCTAGCGCCGCGAAGATACAGTGCTGTGAAGTACAACATTGCGAAGAGGTAGGGCTGCAAAGAGCCCGATCTACGGAGATCCGAAAAGGCAGAATGTTGGAAGGAAAATGGTACATAATCCGATAAGACTATCAGTGGTCTATTTTTGGTTAAGACACTCCATGATTACCGAGCAAGCGGGTAAGGAGTATTGCGGAAGGAAAGTGACCGGTCACATGAGCAGAAGAAGCACAACATGAACCGGCCGCACAAGGTTGTTAGAGAAGGAATGACAGGGTGAAAGAAACAGTCGGCATGCAGTCGACAAGGCAGGCTGAAAGTGATGTGACCACACGCAGAGGATGGCCATGACAGAGAAGTCGCTATCAGAGCCTAACAGTCCGGTTAGGGGAAAACTGTGACAGTTTTGGGAAACATTAGGGTTTTTTCCTATGCGTTGTAAAGACATGACCTACGGGCATGATCTATAAAAGGGCCCATTTTTGTAAGGGAAAGGGTTGGATAATCTCTAGTAGTGAGTAATCTTCATTGTAAAATATTCTAAGTGTTGAATGCCATTGTAAAGGCTCTGCAAGCTGCGTGCACAAAGAGCTATAAAGAGAGAAGAGATTCTGCAGCTGAGTACGCAGACTATAACTGTTGTACCCTTCCCAAGATAATTTAACAACAGTTCCTATGGACGTAGCTCCCATCCTGGGGGTGAACCACGTTAAATTTTGTGTTGTGTGACTGTTTATGTGCTTGAATCTGTATATTTGCTTACAATGAATGCTTAAGATCTCATTGATCAGTTTATATGTTCTTACTTTTATATGTATTCGCCATAAAGAATGAAGATGGGAATAATATGTTAAGTATCACATATGTGGATGAATGTTAGAAACATAAGTATTTATGAGTCGGAATGGATGCATAAGTTGACTAAGTAAACACTTGAATCAATGGAGTTCATGTCGTGTGATTCCAGCGAAGCGCAGCACCGGAAGTGCATGGTACATTGTGTTTTGTCATATTGCATAAGTCATAAGATAAATAATCTAAGGCAATTGATGAATGGATAGGAAACTCCAAGTAAATTCATTGAAGTTGGTTAAGTCCGAAAAGGAAGCGTAGTTATCAGTTGCGTTGTCCTGCCGTCGAAAGACCATCCAACATCGTGCAGCCCTTGGATGCACGATAGGCTAAGTGCTAACCGCAAAGGGGTTGAGCTTCGTGTATCCCGAAGTCCGCAGTGTGAGTCCTATAGGGAGCTGCTCATCAGCTTGTTTGAACAATCATCACCTGGTTTTTGAAACCCGATTCCGCAACCCCCCCATAACTTATCCTCGGGTGATACCTCAGTTTGTTCGGAGATTGTTGCCAAAAGGGCCAGTGGAAAGGGGTTTTGTTGGTTCCTTGAACCGCGCAGAACCTAGGTCTTTATAGAAAACCTCAAGACAGTTATATTAAGCCAACATCTGCTATAAATGGCATGTATTTCCTAATATATTATATAGTTTCTATTATAATAAATGGGTCCTAATTTCCTAGGTTCAGATTATGCCAGTGTTTTCAACTTTTCATCTAATGGTGTTGATCGATTGTTACAGTGCTACTTAATACCACTTCCATGAATGTACATGAGAATGCAAATATGAGTAGATTCTCATATGTTGCTTAGTTTTGTATATGTGATTGACTAATTAGAAACCATTCCATTCAATTTCCCATTGGGAAGGTTTTGGTTTTTGTTTAATATAATTTAATAGGGGAATCATATATAGTTTCATCTTCCACGAAAGTGAAATAGAAATATGAATTTCTCTTCGTTTTTGAAATCGCATTTTTCTTGGTGAATATTCATTATTAAGCAAATGGTATTAATTTATTAATATCATCTCACATATTCTATTATAATTAAACTTACATGTTTATGAATAGAAATGAATTCGGAATTTACTTAACTATATTTTATTTTTATGTGATTAAATGCATTTCAACTATATGATTGTTATATGTAGCACTAAAATTCCCCTACATTGGTTCTTGAGTGTGGTCCGTCCCACGGAAATGAAAAACAACCCAGAGGCTAGACACGTGCCCGCTCGTACCATCCACGAGGCTAGACAGGTTCCTTCCCATACCTACCACGCGTCCCAGGCTTGAATCATTTTTCTGACATGGCATCTGGTTTATTATTTGCTCCTTCGTGTGTTTAGTCTAGTCTCTATGCCCCAGATCAACTCTGAGTTATTCCCATTACTCCAATGAAAACCTACGAGTGGGAAAGTACACCCACTCTCATGGTTAGTGTTTGCATCAAGAGGAAGCGGGTTCATGGTCTGCAGGGTAACAGGAAATGAAGCAGAAGATTAGAAGGCGCTTGGCTCACAGCCTTGCAACTCACCCTCTACAACACGGTCACGGTTTGGGGAAGTTTATCCTCTGTTTTGATTGTTGCAGCTGCAAAGATGCCTCCTGCAAATAGATATTACATCATACACAAATATAAACTGATAGGCCCTTCTCCTGGCCCGCCGATGAGATTCATGCGGGACGTTGTGGGGAAGGCTCGTTGTTATAAAGAAGAAAACCCGCAGAAGGTTTAGGATGAAATAAAAGATGCGGAGGAGGATTCCCAAGTGTCTTGGGGTTTTCTCTCGGACATAGCAATAAGATGTGAATTTGAAGCTCTAGTTCCGGACCCGGGGAACACCAGAGGTCGCACCATCCTATATCAGAGGACCCTAGAAAACCACTGGTTACAGAAATCGGTTCTTGGTAAGACTCTGGCAGAGAGAGGTGAAGCACATGCGGAGATTCTGCTGCAACAGGATGAAATGGTTCTTCTTCTCAGGAAAATTCTCCAGAACCAGAAGTAAATAGCCCACCGTCTTGGCGTTGAGCTTGCCAGTGAGCCCGGTTCTCAAGCTGACCCGAATGGTTTGAACATGTAGCCTAGTTTTAGATAGACTCTATCTTTTTAGCTTAATGTTTGCATTACAGGCTCTGCTGCTATTTAGTTTTTGGTTTCTTGATAGACTGGTAGTAACTCTAAAAAATCTTAGTATAGTATTGTTTCCTTTCAAGGAAGACTTCTTAATTTTGGATTCGGGTCTGTTTTCTCAGTCATGGGAGGGCCCATTAAAATTATTAAATTCTGTTATGGGTCTTTTTTCTCAGTCATGGGACGGCCCTGCAAAAATGTGTATATTTTGATAAAATCAATATAAGGATCTACCCTAACTTAAAAAAAATGTAGCACTAAAATTAGATCCTCAATTATTGACTTGTATTTGTGTAATTAAATGCATTACAATTATGAGTGTTAATTTGTTTGGCATCAAATAGCATTATGAAATTTTATTATTAGAGAGTAAAGAGGTTGGTTTGTAGTGCTTAAAATTCTAAGATTATATTATATTTAACTTTACATGTTTGTTACTATGTAATACTTCAATTATGTCCATAGGTTATTGGATACTAAGCTATGTTCTAAATTTTACTATTATTGACTTTTATGTGGGATTGAATCCATTGCAACTATATGATTATTAGTTTGTAAGACTACACTTCAACTCTCATATTTTCATATTTTAATATTGGAAACTAAGTTATTGATATTTAGTACTAGAGAATAAGGTAAGGTTGCAAATGCTTTACATTTTAAGATTCTATGATAATAAACTTGGTTGTTATTATTTAGTGTTTCAATTACATTCAAATATTATGTTATATTATAGAATAATGAGGATTGTCTATCAGAATCACGATTTACATATCTGATGTAAATCGTGATTCTCATAAACAGACATCATTAGATAATGGATCGTGAAATACAATACAACTATGAAATATCTTATCAAGATATTATTATCATAAAAACTAATCCATAAGCATTTGTTACTAAGTTACTACCTCCAACATTCATTAAATCAATTAATCAAATTGCTACAAATCTTATAAGATTTAATTACAATTTGTAGGAATTATTAATAGGTTCAAGACCATGATAAAATTCTAATAAGATTGGATCTAGAAGCAAAGAAGTCCTCACAAGAATTCACTCAAATATATGCAAAAATAAGAAGAAATGTTGAAGCAGAAACATAAGAGAGAGGACTCAATTGATGTAAACTTCATTTATATATTATTAAACAATATGAATACAATATATAATACATCCTCAAGAGAGAATTCAAATGCCTTGGAGGAAAGTTGAAAATATCACAAAAGGAAGACTTACTAAAAGCTAAAAAAATCCCAAGGTGGAAAAATGTAACGTCCTTGAAAAATGTAACGCCCCCCTCACCCAATCCGACCATCGGGAGGGGACGCTGGGAAAACCCGGGCTCTAAAATTTTGCCCCAAGTCCATAATACGTTTTTCAACATATGCAATGTGTGCAGAACATAAATAAGCATGCACAATGGAATTCAAATTTATCCACACACATCTAATATGCAAATACAAGCATAAACATTACAGGCATGAAATAAAAACAGTTCAGAATCAAATGCATAAGAACACTTATCTTTATCCAACGCATATCCAAGCAACTAGCTGTGTAAGAGCGCTTTTCCACCCAACCATAGGCAGTCAGTCCAACATATACTCTTTTTGCTGCTGAGGCCACCCCCAAGAAGGGCTATGAGGCCACCAGGGCGAAAGAAACACCTACAGGCTTCTATCTCTCATCCCACAACCCATTTTTCTCTCTATTATTATCCAAATGCTCATACAAAGCTCTACATGGGTCTCACTCAGCCCTCACAACCTTGGCTTCCATAATACTTGCCCCACACAACACCCTTCTAGCTTAGGAATCCCCTTCACCGATCCATGGTTCTCTTGGGCGATCCATCTTACTGGGTGCTTCCAATGTGTGCATAGAAGAAGTCCAACCTGGTATTGGCTGCTATAGAACCTCCTACAGCCTCAATCTATGGCTTCTCAAGCACCTACAAGAAGTAGAACTCAAGGGTAAGGGTTCCTAGCTTGCCCAAACTCTCTCTTACCTATAGCCAACAAAACCCACATCCCGATATGCAACATGGTCTCCAAATTCGAATTTATGGGTTCAAAACAACTTGGTAAGTTCATGGCAGAAATGGAGAGCTCTGCATCTTCTAAATCTGCATGTATGAATTTTTCAAATGAGGGTTGACTCCCCCCAGGGATATAAAAATGGTGAAAAGACAACTGACATGACTTCTGGAAGTAGAAGAAAGGATTCCTGGTAGCTGCAGACTGACTTCTGTCATGACAGAAGTGTCACAAAAGTGCAGCCAGTCCCATGTTTCACTAACTACATGAGGTGACTTTTCCCACCAACCACACACATGCATTAATGATTGGAAAAATGATAAAAAAAAGAGATATTTGGTTTATTCTCATCACATAACATAATTTTGGGTGAGTTCTAAGGTTGACACTTAGTAGCAAGGATTTAGTCACCCATCGGCCCCATTTCCTCTTCCCCTCTGGTGGAATCATAGCCCCTTTGGTGCTCTTTACACAACCAGTCTTGAACCATTTTTTTAACTATGCACATAATATTTACATATATTATAAATCAGCATAAAAGCCAAATAAACAGTCCAAATGAAATATAAACATCATACATTCCTAGACATTCACTAGTTGGGCGTTGGCCTTGAGCTCCGCACTAGGAATTCACACTAGCATATTTACATCATTTACATAATATTTGATAAATACATTCCAAGTCAAAACTATGGGTATTACAAAAAATCACTTTCCAAATCAGTCAAGAGGCTCACAAATTAGCTAAATCAGGAATGGAAGCTAATGAGTGATGAAAAAGGAATGTGATGATGGATTTTGGATTAAAAAAAGATGTAGGATGAGTTGGCCTAAAAGAAGACAACTTGCCAAGTCAATGAGGGTGCCTAGCTTTATCCTTATCAACTGAAAAGCAAAAAAAGCATGACAGAAAAGTTATGTAAGGCAGGAAAACGCTCTTGTTAATTCATGATCGTCATAAAAGCAGAGGAATCTTATCCAAAATATTTCTAAGTGCGCTCCTATGGTCAATGATGGCAAGTGATGAGCCAAAAGAGGCAAGTTGGGTCAACTACCTAGTCAACACCTAGGAAATTAATAGAAAATTATTAATACATTATATCCTAAGTCTAAAGTGGGTTTTTAATATTCTAACACCCCCTTAAGCTCGAGTTGGAGTGATTAAAAACTAATTAGGGCCCAGGAAACTATGGCCTTTGGTCACCCTTTACAAAAATTTATTAGTCCATGTAGGTGAGGAAAGAAGGAAAACCACCCCTCAAAATCAATATGGAATACACCATAATAAGGCTCCCCAAACTCGAAGTAGGTGAGAACTTGGTCAAATGTTTGGATGAATCTTCTTCTTGGGAAGAAGTGGAATGTGCTCATCAAACTTGAACTTCCTGAGATCAAGTCCAAATGAGTCTTGATGATGTCCTCCATCTTCGGTACAATTCTGAGTACAAGTGTCAATAATCATGCAGTGGATCAGAAGCATGACAATAAGAGTGAATCTAGCCACTCCAACCTGTAATTTTTCCTCTATAGCATCCAATAACACACAAAAAAGAAAACCAAAGAGAGGTTCTAAGTGTGTATGAGCTGCAACAACTAGCTGATGATATTCAGAATTCGAATCAAAAGACATATGGAGAAATGAGAGGTGTCTCCAACTTCTTGAGAAAATGTGTTGGCAATCACGTAGGAACTAGTAGGGGCATTGACAGTGGAAGTGAGAGTGCAACTAACAACCTCACAATGTATAATGTACTTCCAAATAACCATTAGATCACCTTCTTGGATACCAATGACTGGGAAAGGATCATCAATTACTCAACTGTAAGAGGAGAACAATGATGAGAGATGAGTTGAGTTCTTCTTCAATAATATATTTTTGTCATTCGATCTTCAATACCTGCAAAACAAACTCTTTGAAATATTATACTGGAATACTAATTTAATCAAGAGATACCAAACTCTAATACCATGTAGGAATTCTAAATAGGTTCAATACCATGATAGAATTATAATAAGCCTGGATCTAGAAGCAAATAAGTCCTCACAAGAATTCACTCAAAGATATGAAAGAATAAGAAGAAATATTGAAGCAGAAACATAAGAGAGAGGACCAAATTGATGTAAACTTCATCTCTATATTATTCAACAATATGAATACAATATATAAACATCCTCAAGAGAGAATTCAATGCCTTGGAGGTAAGTTTGAAAAGCTAACAATAGGCATCCTTACTAAAAGATTAAAAAAAAACAAGGTGGCAAAATCACTTTCCAAATCAGTCAAGAAGCTCACAAATTAGCTAAATCGGGAATGGAAGCTAATGAGTGATTAAAAAGGAATGTGATGATGAATTTTGGAGAAATAAAAAAGATGGAGGATGAGTTGGCCTAAAAGAAGACAACTTGCCAAGTCAATGATGGTGCCTATCTTTATCCTTATTCACTAAAAAGCAGAAAGCCCAGGACAAAACTGTGTAAGGAGGGAAAGCACTCTTGCTAATTCAAGATAGTCATAAAAGTAGCGGAATCTTATCCAGGATATTTCTAAGTGCACTCTTATGGTCAATGATGGCAAGTGATGAGCCAAAAGTGGCAAGTTGGGCCAACTACCTAGTCAACACCTAGGAAATTAGTAAAAAATTATTAATACATTATATCATAAGTCTAAAGTGAGTTTTTAATATTCTAACAAAACTTATCCAAACCATTATCTTCAATGCAAGAGTGACATAGACTAATAGTAATAACATTAAGATTGGTACCTCAATGGAAGGTCCCATTGTTGCGGATAGGGATTGCTCTAAGTCAACACCAAAACTTCCTACGACAAAAACCATTAAAAGTAGCTTGTAACAAAGTCTCAAGATTCAGGAACATGAATATGAATGTAGGAAAATAAAGATAAAAACAAAAACATTTGGACTTTTCAAAAACTAATTAGAAGTCTTTAGGTTCCTATTAAAGAGACACATGCGATTATGGAATATTTAGTGAGTCATATGTTAATATAATCTCTTTATCTGATGATAAGATTAGTTATGGTATATTGTTATTGATGCTTGAATTTGGACAATGAATTTGATACTTAACAAAGTTTGTGCATAATGAGCAGTGGAGACAAGAAGAGAACTAGTAAAAAGTACTTGATGGAGTCTTTGATTGATTCATTAGAGAAACTAGTAGAGAAAGCATCATCGTGCGTATTTACTCGGTCACTAAGTCAATCCACGTCAAGCCACCTCCTTCGAAATGAACATGAACATGAGAAAAAAAAGCAAAACACTAAATGTTTGAAACTAATGTTAAAATTAGTCTCACATTATTTTAATTTTGATCCAAAAATGACCCTTATCTTAAATTTGAGTCAAAAAAATCATCCATGGCCTTGATATGAGGCCAAAAAATACCTCCAAATTTTTTATTGGTTAAAAATAAATATAAAAGTACATGATTGGTAGAGGAAAAGTGTTCTCTTAAAACACATGTTATGTGAAAAATAAAAACACTGATTTTTGTGCCATTTAATAAAAAACGTCAACCTGATTAATAGAGTTCCTACCAACTTGAAAGCATAGACTAATAATATATGAATTGAATTGTTTATGTGTCTTGCAAAGCATAAAATTTAGTTATTGCGTCAAAGAAGCGCATTCTACTACCCAGTAGGAGGATGTGCAACTCCTTCCATGCTCATCGTGGAGCAGACATGTGTCCTTTATAAAACATAATAAAATATTATAAAAAATAACATGTCAGTTCAAATTAGATTTAAAAAATTTAGAACAACATATAAAATCATGGTAGCATGATTCGGCTGTATTGGCATTTCGTGTATGGAAATTTGGACCAAATTTGAATTCGTCGAATATTTGGTGTATGTCTAATACAGATACAAATGATTACTCGTGGACAATTAAATTATGAAAATCAATTTAACAAAAAAACCTTTAATTAGTTAAATAGTATAAAACAAAAATACCATTCAATTTATTACTTTCTTATTAAAATAATTATTAATAATTAGTTTCCCTCTCTCACAATGGCCATATGGCATGTTGTTGAGATTTTATATTGTTTGTTAAATATATGTTTGATTTCATTATATAAATTTCTATGTACATTTATGATGTATTTGTGATTATTTGATTAAAAGTATTATATATAAGGACTCTACTTCTGTATTTTATTCGTACTAGATTCTTTCATTACATATTTTTCTAGTATCGAATTGTATTTGTATCCATATTCGTACTCGAATTATGCTACTATGTATAAAACTAAACAAATTAGATAAATTAAAACTATAAACATTGCATTACACATTTGATATAAAAAATGCAAATATTAATAACCCCTCAACTTTTAGTAGATCCCCTCTCAAAAATATTGATTTATTTATCTACATTTACATACATTGTTATTAAATCAAATTATGAATATCAACAATTTTACATTATCGTATTCATGAACTTTGAATCAAATTCCAAATGTCAACATTTTCCTCACAAACTCCCTTTTTATATTTCTTATTTAGTAAGTTGTTAGGAAAGAGACAAGCACATGCACAAACCATGAAACATGTCATTATCCAGTGTTCGAATGGCAAGTAAAGATGCAATACAAGTAGTAGCATTGACCACGTGAGTTTTACGCCACTGCATGGGATAATCACACCGCTATACAAATATTTGTCATAAGAGTCCATCATGGAATAAACTTAGGAAAACATGAAAATTTGTTTAGGATTTCAACGTTTTTCTAATTATAATAAAAATAAAAATCAAACTTGAGATTTCAAATTTATTTAACATTTAAGAGAATGTTGAGAGATAATTATAGATAGAAGATTATAGTTTTTTCTTAGGTATAAATTAATATTTTAATTTGCATGGTAAATTGGGTTTTTGTTATTAAAAAAATAATTTTATAAAATAATCTTAAACAAGAGCCATGAGGTGGCAATGTCCCCGAGATTGGCATCTGTTTTTGTGAAAGAAAGAAAGAGCAATTGCTTTAGGAAGACATGTTAAGTAAGATTGAAATAAAATTTCAATTTTTAGTTGTGATTAAACTTCAACATGTGCTAATTTGTTGTTTTAGGCAAGAGAGTCATAATGCTCATATACATCTTGGATTTAGAATGCTCATATACTAAGTAGAGTTAGAACATGCTTTCAAATACCGGATGACATAGATTACTTAAAGCAACATTGCTACAAACAACCACCAATACATGCAATGTTTCCTTATCTTTTCCATAGCAATAAGAGTGTTCAAGAACACAAGTCGAGAATGTTATCAGTTATGGAAACAGAAACATTTACACTTGTAGCACATGATAACAAAACATATTAAATTCAGTTTTTTAAAATGGCATTTTTTTAAAATATGGTTGGTTGTAAAACAATGACGCCAGTCTAGTTTTTCCCAGCCTAAGAGGGGGTGGTGGGTTGGTGCCATGGTGGTTTTTGGCTTCCGTGCAAGGAGTTGCAGACTTCGTAATGGAGAAAATCGTTTTGTTTTATTGTTTGATAGCGAATACATTTATTGCTTGTGTAACCACATTATAGCCCAATGCATTGAGCGTATGGGTGGCGAGTCGACGAGCTTATTCTAGCACTCACACCATGAGTTTGGAACTTAATTGGACAGGAATCAAAAGAATTGTGATACAAAGAACGCTGGAAAATAAAATGAATGTTATGCGAACACAATTCCCAATTCAGTTAGCATGTGCAAGGACAATTCATAGAGCAGAAGGATTGACAATGAACAAATTGGCATTTGACCTAAAAGGAATTAAGAGACATGGCCTTGTTTACACTGCGTTCTCATGTGTTAGAAATTTTAAAACTCGTGCAAAAGCCACCGCTGAAATAGATAGATTAAAAACACATGCAAGTTTGGAATTTGAATATGGTTTGCATTGAATGCCAAATGCTAAGCAATCACTCATTGCATTATTGAACACATGCAGCTTGCTTTTTGCATTATGATGATGTTCTGAATGATTATGAATCTATGCAGGCAGACATTGTATGTTTGCAAGACATTTTGTGTGAGAGAAAGTGATAAAGAAACTATATCAAGATTTAGCAAGATTGGGGTGTAACTGGATGGTGACTTTATTGAATCCACTTGGCATTTTATAACTTGTTTTTTCATCAAATACCTTAATGGGAGCATTATGGTCTCCCTGATTAAGAGACTGTAGAATCATTATTTTTTTTGTTATTGAATTTGAAACATTTGGGCTAACCATGTTCTTGTTTATTACAATATTTATGAAAGTTA
This sequence comes from Larix kaempferi, assembly GCA_027924585.1. Taxonomy (NCBI): domain Eukaryota; kingdom Viridiplantae; phylum Streptophyta; class Pinopsida; order Pinales; family Pinaceae; genus Larix; species Larix kaempferi. Next base: position 47,912,257 of record BSBM01000456.1, on the reverse strand, counting down.
GTAGAAGAGGGAGAAAAGAAGAAGAAGATCGTGAGAAACAAGATGACTTTGTAGTAGTAGGAGGTGTAGCTTTTAAACGTGTGGATATGAAAACAGTTGAGGAGGATGACTGGTGTTGAATTCTACAATAATCTTAAAACTTATTTTCAATCAAGTGTGCTTGATTATACACAATGTAAAGAATGGTGATTTTCATGTACGTCAGTTGTTGCTACGAACATTTTTGGAATCCACTTCTAAGTTTGAGAATAAAATTATCAAAGGCATTAGTGATATTGAAAAGAATGCATAACTAATTGAATTGATGGAAGTGCTCCTATGCAGGAATGTTGAATGCTTGACTTAGGTGAAGCCATTTAATATTCATATCATATTTGTAGAAGGAAGAACTGAAGGAGAGATAAAGAGATTGCATAAGCGCAGTTGGAATGGTGATTGTGTTTTGATTGATAGCATGTTTGAAGAGCCTTGTCAGTTTCATTTTAATGGACATAAGCTTTTCAAGATCAGGAAACAGATTGTAGTTGAATCAAGTGTCTATGTCAAGTATCCAACTTTGGAGCATTTCCGAAACATGGGTTCCATCATAAATGATAACCTTGCATTTTTAAGATTGAGGAGATAGATTGCTGATAAAAATATTGTTAATATTTTATGCAAACAAAGCAATGATGTTGGCAACTTCCACCACTCTTTTGTATATCATCATTATTTGCATGGATGTTATAGGATGCATCATTGATAGCCAGGGGATATGGTCACTAATGCAATTATTAGCAACTTGATTTTTTCGGAAAATGTATTAAAAATTGCAAAAAAAACAAGGTTCAGATATCTATGAATCTCTATTAAATAAAAGGTCGAGAGTTGTAAACAAAGTTCAAAGACTGAAGAAAATTTTCAAATATCAAGGAATATCATGATCAACTACTTAAAAAGTCGAGGGATCATTAAGCAATGCATAACAAGAAAAAATGATTAGTGTATAGTGTCAATGAAGTCACAATGGAACGCTAGAAAATGAGCGCATATAAAAAAAATGTATTCAACATTGTCTCATCGAGATCCAAAATCATTATGTGTTCTCACAGAGGCAACTTCAATGATACAAGTAAATTCCTGTTAATAGCATCCTTTCCAAATTTTTGATCATGTCCAAATGAAGAAGATTGTTAGATAACTGCAATTAAAAAAGAAAAAAAAGCAATTAATGCTAGTGGTCTGGCCTAACCCTCTTAATAGATAGGTTGTTATGTATTGAGATCATCTATGTTAAATCATGTCAATAAGGTAGATTTAGTCTAAAAGCAATATTTGTAAAAATGCTTAGTAGAAGGTTATAGCTATTAGAAAGTCTCTATAGTGTGAAAGCTATATTTGTAAAAAGATTCACTAGAAGGTGCACCTACTAGAGAGTTTCTTCACTAAGAATGCTTGTTAGCAAGTTCAGCCCACTAAAATGTTCCTTCACTAAAAACTATATGTCGTAGTAGAAGCAATGGAACAAGATGTCTTGTGAAGTATTCTGTACTTGTAGAAACAGCTACCATGAGTTGTTTGGCAAAAGCAATGCGAAATAATGATCCAAACACAAAATATTCAGTAGCTTTACTAACTGATTTGAACAGAAGAGATGGAAATTAACCATGATCATAAAATCAATTTAGACTGTAAACTTGTGTCATTCTCATGGAATCTAAACTCAGTGGCGATTAAGCTGCATTCAATACACTTGTCCCATTTTCTCAAAAATCTAAAATCTGTGGAGACCAATTTCCATTCTGAATCAAAAGTGAAAAGAATTATACCAATAATTATCTAAAACCTATGCATGTAAAAATACACTACATTCAATATACAAAATACAAGTTTAAAAGCCTTAGTCACTTTAAAAATCAAGGACAACATTACTAAGGTATAGTCTTAGCTAATGATAATCACTATAAATTATTTATTTTTATAAACTCTAGTTTAGTAAAATTGAAACTATATCAGACCTAGACATGTAATTTCAAATATTCGAAAGATGTATAAACAGATTGATGGGTACAAATGAGTTATTATTATATGTCCCTGGAACATAACAACTATTTAGAAATCAAATTAATTTTCTAAGTAAATTTTACTGATGGCAAAAAAAATTCAAACATATTTATGGAATTCCTTTATCATGCAAGTAGTAAATCATCATATTGAGATTGAAAAGAAATTGGGAACTTAACCATCAAGAGTATTAAAACTGCAGACTTATCGAGATTGGAAATAAATTGGGAACGTAAGCATCAATACTATTAAAATTGCCCAGCATCATGATTTATTTCTTTAAATGCAAAAGCAAAAGAAGAAAGCTAGCAGTCAACAAAAAACTTGAGATACACAACGTTTCATAGTAGCTTCAACATGGTAATAAGTGACCAGTGATAAGTGTCTATAGCTAGTTATACAAAAAACAGTAGTAAGTAAACCAGCACAGAGTTGGTCGTCATCAGATCTGATCATTGAGCCCTGCCATATACAAAAACAGGAGGAAGATGTTAGTCCAATTGCAGTGCTATATTTGTTAAATCAGACAGGAAAAATAGAATCAATTCTTGTGTTGGTTGCTGAACAAATTGTAAAATTACAGCCAAAATTATGTGTTGAGTAGTTGAAAGGCATGCAAGCTGAAGTAGAATAAGCAAATAATCTTTTATATCCTGAATATTAAACACAAGAGTTAAACAAAATCATAAGAGATGGAGCAGATAAGAATTCATTAGATTTAATGAGACACGTAGAATTGTAAAATTTAAATGCTTACCTGCATGAATGTGCCTCCAAATATACAAGTAATGCATTAGCCATAATTAAAATACATTGAGATGCATAAAAATGCAAAAAAAACTAATTGAGAATTCAATCAAGAAGATGAAAACACAGTGCATTGGATTATAACCATGTAATTTCTAAGGAGGAAAACATAAAAATATTGTATTAATGAATAGTGCTAGACATAAGCATCACTGGAACATTGGAAAAAAGGTCACTCCAATATTCAATGTCGCTGCCAGGCTAGACATATTATAGTTTATGCTGACTATTTACAGTGGTTAGTATCCATTGACAGTGCTGGTGTCTGCAGTGGTTTCTCATGCATGGTTACATGGGAAAAAAACTCATGGACAGAATATTACAAGTTTTAAAGGAGAAGGACTTGACAAATAAAATGATTGAGTTGTCAAACCATTAGTTGGGAATGGTTGCAGATTGCAATGATATGGGAAATTGAAAGACAGATGTAGATTTTGAGAATGATAAGATTCAACCTTCTGAATAACCCAATGTATATTATGTGTATCAATTGTAGATGTCCAAAGGACAGGTATATGCAGAAATTAATATGAATGTTATCAGTATCTTCATAACCATGAAAGCAATGTATTTGTAGTTTAAAACAAAAAGCGACCAAATTGTCCTAGTGTTATGTGATGGCAGGTTGCATCGAAGTTACAAAGACGGGGCTCCATATCAACATCTAATTGAGACTTCAATTTTTGTTTCTCATAGGTTTGGTTACAGTGGATCATACACTTAAACTGTTCTTCACTTACTTACCTATCGATTCATAAAAAATTTCGTGGTTTAACTTATGTCTTGTACGTGATGGCAGGCTGCATTGAGGTGTTCAGACTGCGTACAAGCGCGTGCTCCTGCTCGTGTTTGCTGTATGTTTTCTGCGTTGGTTAGAAATGAACCCAAGAGTGAAAAAGACTCTTAAGTTCTGAGCATGTTACACCAGTTAGTAGCTGCGGTCCAATCTGTCCAATTGACAATAGTTCTGTAGCCTCTGAATCTGGTTATTTCTGCTTGGTCGATTGGGTCATGCAAATATGTGGTGGTGTAGAGTAGTTAGAAAATGAAAGCTCATTATAAATGGTGTCTTATTATATACCTGGTAATAAAAAGCTGATTCCTAAAGAATGTAAAAAAACCGAATGGATGGTTGGGAGAGGGGTCTGTGGGTCATCATTCCTTTGTGAAAGAGCCCTAAGGACACTAAATGCAGCCGTGCACAATCCCAGTGTCTATTGCACCTCTAAGCATGATGTTTGCTCCAGCTCTATGAATATGGTTTGCAGGTGCATATAAAGAGCAATTTGCTGTTGCACATGCTGTCGAAATTGAGTAGTTTGGACCCATAAATCCTGGGTCAATTGACAACAATGTAGATCTCATGGTTGAGATCGCAAAAGTGATGAAAAAAGGTGTTTTTCTGTTTCCCTAGAGCTATAGTTTGAGTATAGTTTGAATATCCTACATTAAATCCAATTTTTTAAAAATATAGCTGGCTGTAAAACAATGGCGCCAGACAAGTTTTTCCCATTCCAAGAGGGGGTGCCATGGTGGTTTCTGGGTTGTGTGCAACGAGTTGCAGACTTTGTGGTAGAGGAAATTGTTTTCTGTCATGTCCAAGAATAAACCAGAGTTTTCAATGACGAGCCCAGAGAGGAGAAAGAAGACAATGTATGCATCAGGAGTAGCATGGAAAGACAGACAGTCAATTTTGAAGCAAGTGTGCCATGTCCAAGAATATTGATCTCTGAATTAGATGCCGTTAGGCATGTGGTGCAATAGTGGCCAATGCAGTATTATAGACATAGAGGAAGAAGGATGGATGTGTGCGGTGTTTTTCAAAATGGAAGAATCATCTCTGTTCTCTGGTTCACACGCTCAAGATATGTGAGACATGAGCATAAAATTCAAGGCTGCAATTGAGCCAGAAAGAAGAGTAATGGATAGGTTTGCCAGCTAGATAATGTAAATAGTTCTATACGCAAATCATCATATTATAAATAAGAACCAGCAAGCCTCAGCAAAATCTAGTTGATGGAGAATTATGTGGCATGTCAGAGCATGGTGATGAATTATGTGCTCAAAGGAATGAGGCAACTCAAAAGAATTAACAATGAATCCATTTAATTCGAGTAGTTTCTTAGCAAGGATAACAAAGTTCTGAACAGATACAAATAACATGAATGTAGAGATATGCATGGTAAATAGCCATATTTTTTGTTTGTTTTTGGACACAGAGAGCAGGATGCAATAATGAAAATTTAGCCTTGAGAATTAGATGAGATAATTTTATTAATGCTCAAGTACTAACCACAAAGAGGCCAAAGGGATTGCTAATTACAATAGTGCAGGATACAAATGGGAGTGCACAGGTCACTCTTATAAAATATATAAATCAGAAAGAAAAGATAAAGCATACTACTAAGAACGCAATGACAAAATCCCCAAAAAGGAAAGCAAGGAGGAGGTTATGTCTAAAATAAGCATCCCAATGACTCTTGAATCCCTCTCTTCTAACATCTGAGGCGAAAGTGAAGAAGCTGATGAGAGATGACCAATTAGATTGATATAGACATGTTGGGGAATTTGACCTGAGACATATCTTGCTGCCCAAATGACGTAGCCATGTAAGTTGATGTGGAGGATATCCCTTCTCTGATGGTGTTGTGTGAGCTGTGCTAGAATCTATTGCAATATCTTTGTACAGGTCTTACTTGATGAGCTTGGAATGGTTCTCAGAATCTATTGTTTTGTCACAGGTAAATATTATAGTTCAGTACAAGCCAGATCTCAAATGGTGCAGCATATATCTCAGGGAATATAATAGATGAAGAAAAAACCATTGCATATCAATTGCATAAGAAGAAGAAGATCGTGGGAAATCCAAATAAAATATTGTAAATAAGATCAGAGTCTGATGACAACCTTGATTGAATATGCATTGAACAGGGTGTAGCAAATGCAAATGCTGGAAGGGATTTCTAAGGGAAAAAAGTTCCAATCGCAAGAGTTGGGTTTAAAGTTATTGATTTTAGTCAAAGAAAGTCCAGATTGGAAAGTCACAGTAGAAAGAACACAATATGAGTTTAGGTTTGCAAGCAAATTTATGCTCACGTTTTATTATTGACTCGAGAAGGAATGCCCGATATTAAACAATATCCTATCTATTTGCAAGAAATATATTAAAAGGCTGAAATACATGTAAGATATGAATCAACAATTTGATTGGCTACGTCGAAAATATTATAGAAAATATGTAATTTCACTCTTTTGGCCCAGTACAGGGTTTTTTTCATAATCCCTCAACTAATAGAATGCTATGAGAAATTGCTTTAGGAAAACAAGGTCAATATTCAAAATATTGCATATGTAAATAAAAGTCAACTATTAAAGTTTTTGACAAAGAAGGTTAAGGATATACTTCATATTCAATTTTATTTTCCTAGGATGGACAAATACATAAATATATTTCCTAAAATGCTATTGATGTTGCGGGCCTTGTTGTCTAAACACAGATTGCAGATGTCGGTAATATTGAATAAGAAACTTGTACTCTTTAGAACAGAAAATAGATTTATGTACCTGGAAATCAGTTTCTTTTTACGTTGATGATTCTGTTATCCAGCGCTAAAGTAAATAGCCCTTGCTGGGAAAACCTTCGCAGATAGAAAACTGTCGATGATATGTTTTTTGAGTATTGTTCAAATGAAATATTTGCTACTTCTGGACAATGCTCTTTTAGCTGTGGGTTGCACAGTGTGCATTCTATCAGCCCATCATTTGTGTCCAAATTGCATTCCAGATTATGTTCATACATAATTTCCATTTCTTTTTTGCAAAATGCACAGACCACAAAGCTTTGAATCAGTGGTTGTTTACATTGAGCGCAAAGGAATCGATATGGAGGTGCAAATGGATTTCTTGCTTTCAGTATTCCGTGTATCTGTCAAAGTCTCAGAACAAATGACGATAGGAAATGCATATAATATCAGCATGTTTTTAAATAGAGATATGCCAATATTCTTTTCTATTTGAATAGTAATTAAACTTAGATTCTAAGCACTATGACTAGTTCCATACGAATGTGCAATGTAGCCATTGGCTAATTGTTGTTATCAGTTGGGTAAAAGCAAAGAAACATTGGAAAACCAATTCTTGCAAATTGATGAATAAGAGTGTTGTGAACAAAGTTCTGGGGTTGAATGTAAAATTTGTTGCAATGCAACCAATGTTTTAAAGCAGTCATAGAAAGAGAACAAATTGTATTTTCCTAGCATGCAACAAATAATGTATGTGCAAAGGCGATTGTCATTTAATTGGGATGCAAGGTTGTATTCTGATACTTTTGTTTCTCACATTGAAAGTACAAATATTCAATGCACTTTCTTACATTTTTGTTTTTCAGAGCTAGACTGGTTTTTTCTACGTATTTATATTTAGTAGTTTCTATTTATGGCAAGGGCAGGTTGTATAGCCATGGTTGCAACTGTGCAATGATGGAATGATGTCATAGTGTTGATAGGTCAAGGATGGGTAAAATGCAAACTTGAGACGGCTAGACCATTTTTTTTGCACATATCTATATTCAATAATTTCTATGGCTGGCAGGGGCAGGTTCTGGTGTCATGGAGCTTGTTGCAAGAAATTTTCACTGTGGAGTTGTTTGTGTATATATATATATATATATATATATATATATATAACTGTGTCTGTTGACAATAGCGAAATTTAGCCTGCCGAAAACTTTTTCCCTAGTGGATTATGTTATCAAAAACTTAACATATTTATGGTTAAAATAATATTTAGTTAAGTAAGTTTAAAGTTAACATAGTTATGGCTAAAATAATATTTACTTAAATAAGTCTATATAGATTTAACCACTGGAGACTAAAGCAGATATTGGTTTTTTTTTATAGCATGGAAAGGTTGGTTGGGGTTTCAAAATTTGCATAACAAATGTCTGATAGAAGTGGAGAATGAAATCAAGATAAATTCGTCAGTAGCTATATAGTCAAAAAGGAAGTGCTATAGCAGTTTGTTTGGAAAATCTATATCAGTCTTGATGATAATGTTCTGAAGAGATGACAACAATTTAAAAAAGTGTTGAACTAAAGCCTACTACAGATAACAAAGCCAATGCTATCAGACAATGAACAAGAGACAAAAAAACAGAAGAAGTTGTTAAGCAATGAAACTACTTTGCACCAAAGTAAATTCTGTTCTTGTTTTTCCTTGTTGATGAAATGGAAAAGAAGCAATTTTCCAACGAACCTGTGTCTTTGAGTCAATGATTGGAAGCAAATTTTGAATTGCATAATCATCATTAAGAGGGTCAATAAAAGTAGTTGCACAGGTCCGGAGCATGTGGCTTCCTTTAGTGTCATTTCAGACAATGTTTTTAAACCAATAGAATGGAGGATTATCAGATGCAAGTTGTTGTTGAATTTGCAAGAGCAGTTGTTGAAAGGCTTCATTGACTTGTAACTGCAATAGTAGAAGACAGTAGTCAATGAGCATAGGCTACAATTAAAAATCGTTAAAGCTATTTGTATTTGTTTTTCGCCTATTTTCTTGTTTATATAAAACAACAGAAATTTTATTTAGCTTTAAAAAATAGCAATTCCAAAAGAACATTAGACATGCAAATGGCATATTTACTGTTGCATGGTCGTTTGTCGTTCCACCGTCTTTGATATACAAGTCGAATTGCTTGTTGTTGTATTCACATGCAACGACAATTGCTGCGACAGATCCAATAGAGTAGGAATCGTTTGATGACAACAGATCAGCAATCGTCATATCTGGAGCTAGCTTTCTCATTTTGCAAACTTGATCAATTGTCTCAATTATTGTATGTGGAAATATGACTATTGAATACTTGGCATCGCCTCTGTCGTACTGGCCTTTTTTCTTCAGCCCAAATCGAGTGATTCTTAGGCTTTTGCCAGTTGAGAAATAGCTACCAAAACGTTTGATCAAGTTGTCACTTATTCCAGCAGTGATTATCATCAGCCCATCTCTGTCAACAAAGTCTGCATGCAGTATTTGTGCCTTTACAGGAGAACCTTGGATTTTGTTTTGTGCAGGCCCATACACGGCCAAGATGTCTCCTTCGAAATTTTTTTTTGGGGTTATTGTGCATAGCTCTATAATAGTAGCTGCTTCTGCAGCTGTTTGTTTGAACCTGCTATTGTTATAGTTAGAGAAGAACGCCAAGAAAGAAATTATCAGCAATTAATAGCAGAAAATTTCAAACTTGGATCAAGATTGACAAGATATTTTTCAATGCAATAGTTACATTCTGTTGTTTTCTGTGCTAGGAAATCATAAAAGAAGACGAAGAAGTTGCATGTGTTAAAAATGATGTAAAAAGCAATTAGAACCAAAATAATTGCACACCTTTTTGGACTTTGAACAGGTGAAATTGTTTCCATTGTTGAGCTGTCTGATGTTGATATTGTTTTTGTTGTGTTGAGCATAAGCAAAGAACTATTTTCCATTGTTTTGGAATTTTGGATTTTAGTTTCAACAACTGTACATGCAAGAAGTATCAAGCAAGTCAAATGTACCTAATATTGTTAATTAATGTAAAGATTAGAAGAGATTTAGAACAAATGGAAAATATGGAAACAAATAGATAGTATTAAAACAAAGAATCATAGGGAAAAAAAAGAAAAAAGGCAAATTTCTATAATTCTTTTACTAGATTTTTTACATATGCATAGCATGAAGTCTATGTAGTGCCAGGAATTTGAACAGAACAACTGCTGAAAACTATGTTGTCTATAGCCAAATATTGAACAAATTTTCATTTACAATTATCTTGAACATAAGAATTTGTTATTAAAACATTTTATGTAGCCTATATATCGTCTAAATTATTATAAAATGGAAATAGCATGTGAATACTTTTGTAAAGAGTGTTTACATATGTTATGCAATAAGTGCTAGTTTTTTAAAATCTGAATTGTGGACAAATTAAAGTCTAAACAACTTTCAACAATAAAAAATAATCAAAATTTTACATCACAAATTAGATTACAAAAATATTAGAAAGTTCAACACAATTTGAACTCATAGCTATGACATCAATGTTGCAAATGCCCACAGCTGATCTAAATTTACCTCACTACAAATAGGAAAAAACCAAATTGATATAGTTTAAAGTGCATGCAAGTTGCAAGAGAAAGAATAGTACCTGCTTTTGATTTTGTGCAAATATGATACGATGGATCTGTCCATAGATAAGGGGACAACAAAATTAGACAATGCAAAATTGAATAGACTATGCATTGTTATCACAGATTGATAGGAAAGTTGAGTAGTGATCAGTCCAATAGGCATCTGAAATATTGAAAACAATAGTTATGTGTTTCAAATTTGTCCAAAAGTGGTCAAGCATTGAACCAGTGTTCGTTGTTTCCTTTGTTGTTTTCAGTGTCAAGCCTTTCATTTCCATAAACAGTTGCAATTTTCTTTTTGACGTTGTTTCTTGCAACATGTCAATGTTTAGGTCACCAGCTACTAGGATTTGAGTAGTTTGTGTGCAAGTTGACAAAATGCAACTCAATATATGAAAGAGATCATCAAGCAAAGCACATGGTCTATTGTAAATGTTCACTACTTTCAACACATTGTAGCCAAATTCAAGATCTACGCAAATTGCTTCAGTCGAGTTTTTTGTATAGTTTTTAGAATCGGTGATGGCAATGTGTTTTTTAATCAATGTAAGGATTCCATGCATTGAAAATGCTGAGAAGAAATTGTATTTTTCTATCATTATCGTTTCTTTGGTAAGTGTGTGCATGTGAGTTTCTTGCAAACATAAAATGTCTGCCTGCATAAGTTCATGATCATTTACAGCATCGTCATAGTGCAAAAGCAAGCTGCATGTGTTCAATGATGCAATAAGTAATTGCTTTGCATTTGGCATTGAACGCAGGCCATATTCAAATTGCAAAGTTGCATTTGTTTTTAATCTATCTATTTCAGTAGCGACTTTTGGACAAGTTTTAAAATTTCTTTGTTCTAACTTATTTAAGAGATAAAGACAATCAATATTTCTAACACGTGAGAGCGCAGTGTAAACAAGGCCATGTCTCTTAATTCCTTTTGGGTCAAATGCCAATTTGTTCATTGTCAATCCTTGTGCTCTATGGATTGTCCTTGCACATGCTAACTGAATTGGGAATTGTGTTCGCATAATATTCGTTTTATTTTCAAGTGTTGTTTGTATCACAATTCTTTTGATTGGTGTGCAATTGGACTTTACAACATGTGTATAAAGATGTTGCATTGTTGCACGCTGCTTGGCTCCAACTTTTGGATCTGTAAACTCAATCCAAACAATATCATGGTTTGTTTGTGCATAGTGTTTAAACACACCTTCTGCACCATTAACCAACCCATCCTCAGTTGAGTAGTTGCCTCCAACTAGTTCAATAAGCATATCCTTTTTCACTACTATCATAGACAGAAGTCGCAATGTTTTTTTTTCTATGGTCATTTTTTTCAATTGAATCAATTTTGCTATCATGTGCTACAAGCATGAATGTTTCTGTTTGCATAGCTGACAACATTTTTGAGTTACGTTCTTGAACATCCTTATTACTATGGAAAATATAAGGCAACGTTGCATCTATTGGTGGTTGTCTATAGAAATGTTGGTTTAAGTAATCTATGTCATCCGGTGTTTGTGAGCATGTTCTAATTCTATTTAAGATTGATATGAATGTTTGATTTCTTTGACGTACAACTATTGTAAGTTCATAGCATTTTATTGCATCGAACCAAAATGTGTAAGGAAATGTTTGCTGCTGGAATCTTGGTTGTTCAAAAATCCAACAATCATGTACGGGTTGTGCTTGACACAAATCACCACAGAATATGACATCAAGGTTTCCAAATGCTTTTGTTGGTGTGTGCATGATTTCACGTAGTCGTTTGTCAATGTTGTATAGCATTCGAGACCCTATTAAAGAGACTTCATCAATCAACAATACTCGAAGTTGTTCATAATCTTTTGTCAAAAGATCTAGGGTGTTTGAATTTAGCGGAAGCATATTTGAACTTAATGGCAGTCTGAAAGCAGAGTGGACTGTAACGCCACCTGCATTATATGCTGCTTTTCCAGTAAATGCAACTATAAGTCCTTTTTTATTTAAAGGATCACTACCAATTTCTTTGTCATAGTGATGTAGAAGACCATCATAGATTTCTTTTGCGGTGTAAGTTTTACCTGTTCCTGCTCCTCCTGTCAGGAACAAGTGAATTGGAGTGAGGGGATTGTTCTTTTTCCTTGCAATAACTTCTTTCACGATTGATTGTTGTTGAGTATTTAGATTTCTTCGTATTGCATGGTATTCATGCATGTCCAATAGAAATGGCTTTTCTGTCAAGTTGCACACAATCCCAGGTTTTGATGCATTGGACATAGTTTTGTGGATTAGATCATGTTGAATGTCATATTGTTCTAATCCAGACACAGTTGTTGTTTTGTCTGTTGTTAGAGGAGCCATAGCTATGTCTTGCAATTCAATTGTTTCAGCAGCATTATCAAGGTCACCCCACTTTGTCGTTGTTGATGCCATGAACTTTTGTTCTACAATGTCTATTTGTTCTTTGAATTTGACATATGCATCAGACCATGTTTTGAAATTGCTCTTTAGTAGGGTGCAATTGTCTCTATGTGGCATAAAGAGGATCATCTTTTCTCTAAAAAAATTCTCAGGGTCTTTTTGTTTGTTGTAGCGAATATATCGTATGATACATGGTCTATTTCTTTTTCTTGTAATTGAGTGCATGCAAGAATAGGAAGATGCATATTCTGCCAAAGAGATGTTTTCAAGCTCAATAGGATGTGCAATGTATTTGTCCAAAATTGATGGGCAAATAATGTCATCAGAGTCATTTGGTTCTTTTTCCAAAAGCGATGGTTTTTTCAAGACAACTATTTTTTTGTCGTCTGGGGCAGTGTTGATGAAAATAGTCTTCCTGGAGGATGAATGCAGAGGTAACGAGAGTATGATATGTATTGCTTGTCTAGTAGACATTTGTTGCATGTTCAAAAGCGCATTTCCAAGTTTACGTATCGTTTCAATCTTTCCATCATTCTCAATGAGACATTGTTCTTTGATCTTTTTGAAAGCATTTGTCATGGATCTATCAAATTTGGTGATGTAAGAGATTACATATGTTGCTGTAGCGTAAGCATCTAAGATGTATTGTGCATCTGTATTTGCTTGCCACAACTCTGGTATTGCTTTTGCAAATGAGTTAATCCAAATGTCAATGGGATCTCTTTTTAGTATTAAGGTAGCACGAGGAAGCAAAGACCGTAGCAGCAAAATGTATTCATCCTTGGTTAGTTCTAGCTCTAGAAGAAATTGTGCAAACGACATGTTTCTAGAATATTCTTTATGTTCAATAACAGAGAACACTTTTTTTGCTCTTTGAATGAGATCGTCTGAAGCATTTTCTAGTGGCTCTAGAATCATGGTACTATCCATAGGAGGCAATGGGAAATTGAATCTGCATGTGTAATGCCGATGTTTTCTACATGTTTTTGTGTGTCGATGCGTTTGAATTTGAATAAGATTTTGATCAAGTAAAGACGAGTTTGTGGATATATAGCGATCAACAAAAGCAACGATCTCCTCATTTGAATTTTTTCCATAAACAAGTGCATTTTGAATCCAAATAAGTCCATGTTCATGCTCATTTCCTCTTTGTTGAAATTCGGTCGTAAAGAAAAAATCTTGTATTTTTCCAAATATTGTGTTGTTTTTTAACATAAGAGACTTTAGTGCTGCTATTTTGTGTCTATAGTAGCGAGTACAAATCACTGGGTGTCTTCTTATTAACATGTCAATATTTTCTTCCAATGCATTGTCTTCTAACTTCCCAAATGTTTTTCCTCGATTTGTTTCAATGCATTGCATAAAGGTGCCCAAAGGTGTTCAACACTCGTAAAGGTTAAAAAGAACGTAGGAGGACCAAGCTGTCGAATCATTGCAAATAGATCTTTTTTCATATTTTCAAAGTAATCAGGTGATGTTCTGATTGCTTTCAATGTACGATACCCGATCGAAGATTGGAGTATTTTTACAAGATTGTCTTTTGACTTGACATCTTTTGCCAATAATTTTTTGTCCTTTAACTCTCCCATGCGAATTGATATCCAAGCAGTGTTTTGTACTTGTTTTATTATGATTTTAATTGCTTTGAAGAAAATGTTTGTGCCATGTGTTTCAAAGTCTGTACTTTCATGTTGTAGCTCCCACTGCGATATTTGTTGATAAGAGAAGTGATTGAAAATTTCATTAGGTCGATTGAATCCGTAGAAAAGTGTAGGAAAGTTTAGCTCTTCAGAGTATTTGTCTTGGAAAATGCTCAATGGTCGGAAGCTCTCTGAAGGTGCAATTTCTATGATTTTGTTGTCTAGATCATCTATTAGATGTGTTTCTCCATATCCATGTATCAATGTTTCTGATATTGGTTCTATGTTTATTTCATTTTCATCATCAGCTACTTGTTCTGTTGTTTCTTGAGTATTTGATTCTTGTTTGGTTGTTTCATCAAATATTTTTTCCCAACTAGTATTGATTACAATGCCTTCAATTTTGTAAAGTTCGGTTTTGCATAAATCACTCAGCGCAGTAATAATGATCTTTGGCCGAATATTTCCAGATAGATATGCATTTTTGTATTCCAATTTTCGCTTTAGCATAACTGCAACTGTCAAATTGTCATCTAGACTTCTAGGCAATGCTATTTGAACTTTATACAAATTTGCAGGCACATTGATAATTGAGCCAGTCAGCCCAATTTGTGCTCTTTTATAACCAAGTTGTCTTATTTGTGCAAAGGCTATTCTTGGTGACACCAATCGTTCTTCCAAAGGAGTCAGTATAGCTACAGATGGCAATATGTTATTGCGTCGGATTCGTGTAGGTGATGTAAACATGGGCAATTTCCCATTAGCGATTGCTTTCTTGCAAGGCCTACAAATTTGAACAAGTAGCATGGGGTATGTCACATCTTCTGTACTTGTAAGAGTTTGAAAGGCTAACTTAACTGTGTTGTTTACACTAGAAATGTCTTTTTTAAAATGCAATTGTTTACACACGGAACATGCATGAATAGGTGTGTCTTGAATAACTTTTAAGTATGTAACAACTGCTTTTTTTGCTTTTGCACATTCCTTTTGCTTTTGAAGAATGTCCATTCCTTGTTTACGCATATTGTGTTTCAACAAGCGCAAGTTTTTTTGCATATTTCCATCAATGCATGTTTGCGTCTTGATTTTGGTTTTTGAAAATTGATCAGCAATGCAAGACTTTTTTTCCCCTATGTTTATCTTTTGTTTTGTTCCTTTGCTTTAATTGCATCTATGTATATTGGTTTGTTGAATGGTCCGTTGTCAATGTTCTTTTCTATAGTGTTTTCTTTTGCTATTGTATGTTTGTTCTTTTCAAAATTATCCGTTCCAATTGCAATAGAAGTATTTTCGTTGCAATTGAGCGAAAAGAGCATTTTATTTCCACAATGTTGTTGCAACAACGTTTGGAAATGCGAGTGCATTTTATCTATTACATGTTGCATCAGGCATAGAACTCTTGACGATTTATTTGTTGCATGGAATGTCGCAATATTTTCTTGCAAATTATTGCTCCATAAATGTATGTTAGTGTCTAGTAGCTCACATAACCATTGAAGAGCAAATTGATTTCCTTCTATGTGGCCAATGATATATGGCTCTGCCAAATGCACGATATAGGTTTCCCATCCACTAACAAGAGGTGTAGTTGCTAATGTGTTTTTATCAAGATATTTGTCCAAGCATTGTATTGCTCTAATATCGTTTGAAGCAATAGAGTTATAGAAGCTTTGTGCAATTGCTTTTCTAACACTTTGTCCATTAGCAAAGAGTTTCAATTCGGAGATTGATTCGAACAAGGAGTCATGACAATTGCCTTGAACCTGAAATGACATTTCAACTTGCCTGTATAAACATCGATTTACATTTGTGCCTTGAAAAAGCATATCAGTCGCTTGTCTTTCGGCTTGCATTGTTTTATATGACAATAATGGTTCAAAGTGGCCAGAAGCTGGTGTGTGGTCATGGAACAATATATTGTAGCAATATTCAGATCTTCCAAAATTGAAGTGAAGGTATTTTGTTCCTTTTGTTAATGACCAAACAGTGACTGGAACATTCAACCATTTTGAAAACCACTTGATGCAAAATATATCACCCCATAGTCCATATACATTTTGATTATCTGGCTGCGAAGCAGATTGCGACATGCGATTGAGATATTCGTTGGCATTTTCTATGCTATGCAATTCCATCAAATAGTCAACTGTCAATTCTGTGCGCATTGACAACAATGCAGAGGGATCTTTTTTATCTAGACGAACACGAAAATGATTAACAATCTCTTTCCTTATCTCTATTGATGTATATCGAAAATGCAATAATACTGCAAGTGCATCAAACAAGCAATTTCCTGGCTCATAGTGGAAATTGTCTAGTCGAAACAAATTGCTTGTAGCCAAAGCCTCATCAATTTCTTGCCAATTAGAATATTTGATGCCAAGACCATTTGCTCTTAAAACATTGTCGCCTTTACTTTTGTCTTTTCCCATATTGTCTACAAACACATTTGCGACGGCATATGTTTTTCCTGCTTTTTGTTCTTGTTTTTTCTATGTCCCTAGTTGTTTATATCGGAAAACCTGCATGCAAGTGAAGAGAAACAAACCCTAAGGAAAACAAAATAACCAAAGGGCATGGTTTTTTTTTCCAAACCATGATGTTGTAAACATTGTAGATTGTTGTTGCCATTGCAAATAAGCAAAGCAAAGGGAACAACATATTCACAACAAAGAAATTTTGAAATGAAATGTATTTTGTCTTGCTACTAGAATAGAAAAAACCAGCATGTTAATTGCTAAGCTAAAATTATTAAATATTCAAAATTTGGTATCAATACAAAAAAAATGGCAATTAGCAAACAAGAAAATTCTGTGTGTGTTTTTTGTCTTTCTTTTTTTGTTGAAGCTATGTTTGAGTTTGTTATCCTATAACCACTAAAATGTTTTTTTGTACGATACTATGTAGACACGATTTTGGTCAAAGGGAAAGCTTTTGGCACTTAAAAGGTTAAAAGGTCAAAGTCATTTTATCAAGAAATATGGATATAATGTTTCTCATGACACATTAGTAGACACTTGATTTCTTATTCTAGTCAGGGGGAATCATTAGATTCAATGCAATATTATATTTATTGGTGACCTATAACAACATATTTATAGTTTTAAACTTTCATATATCAATAAAATATAACTATGTGTGTTAAGAAATGTTTAAATATTTAAACTTAGTATACCACTATGCTGTATGCTCATGCTATAGTTTGTACCTTGATTGTTAACCATTCAACTACTAATTAATTGCCAATGTAAGAGTGAATTAGAATACTGGCATAGCTAATATTGATTCCTCATATTATTCATAAATGTAAACATAAATGGCATAAGCGACAATGATTTTGCATCTCAGGACAAAGTAAGAATAAAGCATAGAAAATTAAAGACTGAACATAAAAAATTTATTTCAAAAACAAATTCGCGATTATTGTTTTCCTTAATCTTTCTATTGAACTTTAATTTATGAGGAATTGCTACTACTTAGAATTTTATTTGCAATTAGCTTATAATATATAGATTAAAGCCATGAACCTATAATTTTAACACATAATTTATAATTTTTGTTTTATATCATATTGTTTCATTTACGCTTTTGTATTAAACACTCAGATCTTAAGCTTTCTTTTTGACACTAGTGATTTCGCTAAGCCTGGCGAGGGAATGCGAAAGATCATATTTTGTGTCAAAGAGAGTGACAAACAAACTATATCAAGATTTAGCAAGATTGGGGTGTAATTAGATGGTGACTTTATTGAGTGCACTTAACTCTTCATAAGTTGTGTCTTGATCAAATACCTCAATGGGAGCATTGTGGTTTCCTTGATCAGCAGACTGTCAAACCATTTTTTCTTCTTCTTGGATTTGAAACATTCTATAATTGTAACACATGATTTATAATTTCTCTTTTATATCATATTGTTTCATTTACGCTTCTGTATTAAACACTCACACCTAAAACTTTCTTTTTGACACTAGTGATTTCGCTAGGCCTAGCAGGGGAATGCGAACGATCATATTTTGTGTCAAATAGAGTGACAAACAAACTATATCAAGATTTAGCAAGATTGCGGTGTAATTAGATGCTAACTTTATTGAGTGCACTTAACTCTTCATAGCTTTTGTCTTCATCAAATACCTCAATGGGAGCATTATGGTTTCCCTGATTAGGAGACTATTAAACCATCTTTTCTTCTTGTTGGATTTGAAACATTTGCACTAATCATGTTCTTGTTTATTACAATATCTACGAAACCTAGTAGAAGACGGAGAAAAGAAAAAGCAGATTGTGAGAAACAAAATGACCTTGTAGTAGTAGGAAGTGCAAGTTTTGAAAATGTAGATACGCAAACAATTGAAGAGGATGATTGATGTTGAATTCTACAATAATCTAAAAACTTGTCTTCAATCAATTGTGCTTGATTATACACAACGCAAGGAATAGCGATTTCCATGTACGTCAGCTCTAGCTACAAACATTCTTGTAATCTACTTTTAAATTTGACAATAAGATTATCGAATGCATTAGTGATATTGAGAAGAATGGACAACTGATTGAATTGATGGAAGTACTCTCATACAAGAATGTTGAATCCTTGACTGAGGTGAAGCCACTTAATATTGATACCCTATTTGTAGAAGGAATAACTAAAGGAGAGAGAAAGGGATTTCACAAACTTGGTCCAAATCGTGATTGAGTTTTGATTCACATCATGCCTACAAAGCCCTATGAGTTTAAACTTAATGGACATAACCTTTTCAAGACCAAGAAATAGATTATAGTTAAACCAACTGTCTATGTCAAGAATCTAACTTTGGAGCACTTTCGAATCATGGGATTCATCATAAATGATAAGCTTGGATTTTAACATCGAGGACATAAATTCTTGATAAAAATATTATTAACATTTTATGCAAACAAAGCAATTATGTTGGCACCTTCCACAATTCTTTTGTGTAACATCATTATTTCCATCGATCTTATAGTAGCCATCATTGATACCCAGAGGATATGGCCACTAATAGAACTATTAGCAACTTGATTTATTTGAAAGTGTATTAAAAATTCCAAAACAGCTTTCAAATATCTATAAAGCTCTATTAAATAAAAGGTCAAGAGTCTTGTAAACAAAGCTGAAGACTCAAGAACATCTTCAAATATCAACGAATATCACCATCAATTAGTTTAAAACTTGGGAGATTGTTAATCAATGCATAACAACAAAAAATCTTTAGTGTATAGTGTCAATGAAGCTCCAATGAAACGCTAGGAAATGAGCCCATATAAAAAGAGGTATTCAACATTGTCTCATCAACATCCAAAATCACTATGTGTGTATCCTACAAAGTCAATTTCAATGATACAAGTAAATGCCTCTTATCAACATCTCTTTCAAATTTTCCATCATGTCCAAATGAAGGAAAATGTTACATAACCCCAATTAAAAAAAAAAAACAATTAATGCTAATGGCCTGGCCTAACCGTCTTAATAGATAGATTGTTATGTATTGAGATCATCTATATTAAATCATGTCAATAAAGTAGATTTAGTGTGGAAGCAATATTTGTAAAAATGTTTACTAGAAGCTTCCACCTATTAGAAAGTCTCTATAGCATGAAAACAATATTTGAAAGAAAATTTATTACAAGGTCCACCTATTAGAAAGTTCCTTTACTAAGGACTCTTATTAGTAGGTTCAGCCTAGTAAAAAGTTTCTTCACTAGAAACTATATATCTACAAGTAGAAGCAATGAAACAAGATGTCTTGTGGAGTATTTTGTAATTGTAGATTGGCTTGATTTGGAGGTTTTCCCCTTGAAGAGGCAAATGAATATTGCTTTAATTAATAAAGATATTTCTATTATAATATTTTGTTATCTAGAACTATCTATTGTTGTGGTAATTATGTATTTTCATATTGAAATCTTGGTTTATTTTTTTTTATTTATGTTATGAATTTCCAATTATGTTGTTGAGGCACATAACAAATAGAAATCATGCTTAAGACTCATTAAGCATGAAATAATTGTTAAGCCATGAATTTTGGATGTGCAAAACACAAATCAGTGAGCATACCGAACAAAATCATATATGCAAGATGCATAAAAGATAAGAATATGTAGCGTGGCTTGTGACAATCAATTCCAATAATGGGAACACTATGTCCTTAATATCGAATGGATTGGCAACCTTCATTTTTCTAGTCATGGATAGAATGACAATAAAATAACTCATTATTATGTGTTGAATTATATTTTAAGGATCAATAACATCAATTTAATGTTAGATACTTGAATTTGATTATGAAAGCCGATCTAAATAAAGAAGAAATTCCATCAATCAAGCCATTATATCGCAGGCAAGATGAGGCTGATTTTGGTGAAGGGTCATAAAAGGCACTTGACATTGCTCAAATACAATAGGCACGAGAATTTGATGTTTGTTTGTGTGGATGGCCATATTCCTATTGTTTGGTATAGCCAGAACAAGCAGCAGCTAGGGACTTGCTGAGCCCACAATAATTTGTTATAGTGCTTTAATGTCTAAAGCGATTGTACATGTTTGAGAATAAGTAACATAGATCACACTATAAAGTTACAAAATGTGGAAATAGAAACGATACACACCTTATTAGAGAAAGGTTTGATATATATTATAAAATAGATTTTGAGCTAATGCAATATGTATGTGTGTCGCTATGAGCAGTGGACATAATCGCTTTGTAGGTGGATGAATCAAAACTATTCGAGCTTTTGATGACAATAGAATTGCACACTTAAATCAGTTCAACACCAATCAGTTATGGAAACCAATCATAGCATTTGTTCCTAAAAAACCTAAACTCGACATTGAGTTTGAATAAAATATTACCCAAATTCAAACTAGATTGGAAACTTGCTCTAATACCAATGATGTAGGGATTCTCACTCATAAGCAAAGTTCGAAATCAAAGTCTGGAAAGTAAATTTCTTAATTGCTTTTTATTAAGTAAACATAGCGCTAGATAGCTTTAGATGAAGAAAACTAACCATGAAAACAAAGAGAGAAAATTTGAACAAGATTCTTGAAACTGGCAACTAAGTGCAATAATAGAGATGGTGATTTAATGTCTCAAGCGATTCTACATGTTTAAGAATAAGTAACGTAGATCGCACTATGAAGTTACAAAATTTGGAAATAGCAACAATGCACACCTCATGAGAAAAAGGCTCGACATCTAGTAAAAATTAGATTTCAAGCTAATGCAATATGTACCTATGTGGCTATGAGGGGTGAACATGATCGCTTTGTAGCTGGATCAATCAAAATCTATTCAAGGTCTTGATGACAATAGAATTGTAGACTTAAATCAATTTAACACCAATCACTTATGGAAATTAATCATAGGATTCCTTCCTAAAAAACCTTAAGTTGAAATTGAATTTGAATAAAGTATTACCCAAATTGAAGTTAGATTGGAAACTTGCGCTAATACCAATGATGTGGGGGATTTTTACTCATGAGCGGAGTTCGAAATCAAAGTCTGTAAGTAGATTTCTTAATTGATTTTTACTAAGTAAACATAGGACTACATAGCTTTGCATAAAGAGAACTAACTATGAAAACAAAGAGAGAAAAATTTGAATGAACAAGATTCTTAAAACTAGCAACTAAGTACAATAATAGAAATGGTTGTAGATAAGATCTCAAGTGCTCTTCAATATTAGGCAACCAACAAGGCATTGACAATAATCTCCTATGTGCACAAACAAGACAAATGATATGATACTAAGTACTAAAAATCAGTTATATGTGAATGATTTAGAATACCTATCGACCTAGTCCTCCACTTCAAATCTAGAGTCTACATGGGTAGTTAGGATCTACTTATATTGATTCTTCTCCTTGCGTATTACTTCCATGTCCCAAAGAATTTTGCCTAAAGTGTCATACTTTTGATCCAAAAATTCAAATTTATCCATAATGGATTATTGTTGCATGCACCAATCTTCAATAACCTAAGCCACAATGGATTTAGTTTCTGAGTCGAAAGCAATTTTCATGAGTGGCTTGCAAATGGAAGAAGCCAATATCAAGTTTCTAGTGTTTGAGCTCAACAACAATACATTTTGAAGGATTGGTGGCTCATGGCTCCTAAATATTTTTCTCTCTTCACCCATGCTCAACTCTGATATGTAGATACAAAGCTCTTATGGTATTTCATCATTGTGTCCTTGGTCTCCATTTCAACTGTTGTGCCTAGGTGCGCTCATCGTGGTTCTCATGCATTATCCTGTTTGGTATGTTCACAGGCAGCCCATATTATCATTTCTAGATACATTATTTCTATGCCTTCTCTTGATTTGTATCATCTTCTCTCAAAATTTCAAAATCTAGTATCTTGATGAAATATTCAGAGGGATTGACCTTGATTTTAAAGTAATATTGCACAATGATTTGTCTTTAGTTTAGTAAGGACACTTAACCATTCTTGAACAAGTGATCTATAAATTGCCATGGACATTCCATTGCAATAGTTTGTCACAAGATATCTGACAACTTAATTCATCATGTTAGCTTAATTTCACAAAATGATGAATAAAGTAATATACACTCCCTTATTGTTGGCAAGCCATGAAATAATACAATAAGATCATCATAATGGAACCCCTTCTCCTCATGATGAAGCACTATTTAACATAGCATAGTAACTGTCTAGGGTTAGTTTAAGTGTTTATATATGTCTGAACTCTTGATTAGGGTCAAGGTTTTGGAGTTTCTAGAATTTTCTTGAAGTCCACTTATGACTAGCTCGATTACATAGTCAAAGTTAGCTCCCATGGAGCAAGCGCCACAAAGCGAGTTTTGAACCTAAGTGGAGAGGACAACAACATTCCTACGGACCACTTGATCTACAGTCAATTGACTATCGCCATAAATTCTTCTAGGCTGGGCGATAAATTATAATCAATTTGCTAATAAGTTGTTCACATTTAGTAATCAATTGTTTAATTAAATGCAAGGAGAAAGGCAAACAATGCAAAAGCAAAATTCAACAACCTCATAGGCAAGGGATTTTCTCAGCAAACATATGTTGAATTGATGACAGTATAACCAGGATTAGAGTATTCAACATTATCTCTTTGTAAATTTTGTATTAAAATTTATTTATAGTTGTCAAAGATGTTATCAAAGCATATTTAAGTATATGGCATTGCAACAAAACTAACGATCAAATAGCTTCAAAATCAAAATACAGAGGTTCAAAACTATGTCTATATAAACCGTTTCAATTTAGTAATATAACCTATCTCAAAATAGTAAAAAATATTGAACAAAGCAACTATTAAATTGCAGCAGAAGAAAATACAAGGGCAAAACCAGCAATGCAAACCATCAAACATCGGACATTAAAAAAAATCGCTCATAAGCATAAAAACCAGAGCCGAATAGCAGTCACAAATTGTAGACAACAAAATCGTGATCTCCACAAACTAATAGAAATTGATACCACCCATATACATATTATAAGCAAGTTCGAAGGCAAAATTTGCCAGCAATAAACTTCTATAATGAAGCGATTTTTTATTATTATTATCAAAACATATATTTTTTATCTTATTTTTATTCATCTATCAAATCTAAATAATCTTTGTTTCTATCCATCTAAAATTTTATTGTGCCTATACATCTAAAATTTTATATTAAAATGTGAATTTTTAAACCTAGACCACAATACTCAATACCAATAAGTACACCCGTTTTATGTATAATGTGAAAAAACTATAGTCATTTAAAAGGAAGCCACATTGGACTTGATACTTTTGTTGTATTCAAAGTTTTGTACAACAGAATATTATTTTGTTGAATTTTTAACTAAGGATATTTGTCATATTCAAATCTGTTGTTCGAAGAATGTAATTTCTATTTTTTAACTAAGGATCTTTGTCACATTTAAATCTCTTGTTCAAAGAATCTAATTTTGTTGATTTTAAACTGGTTGAAGTTTAGTTAAAAGAAAATAGAGCAAGTGATTAATTTATAGTTACTATTTTGATTTGTAAAAAATTTTTGCGATGCCTCAAGCTTGTTGCAATGCGGAGGGGAAACCGGAACTTTAGCAGTTTAATAGAGCTTAAAAGTAATGACACTGCCTCTAATTTTAAATGTCGGTTTTAACAAAGACAGAAATGTTAAAGTTTGTAGCATTGAAGCCACAAAAAAAATAAGCATTCATCCTAGCAACATAGAAAATGTCTAGGCATTGATCCTATGCCAGTGTATCACGTATATATCCAGTATCGCGTATGTATAGATCTTAGATAAAATATTTCTTTTAGTCTACTGTGTGCAATTACAATTAACATTGACTACTCACGATCTATGGGCTTAACTGGTTAGAAATACTAGGTTTAACACGATGCACACGTTTTTTATTTTAAAGCTTTCGGTCTTTAAAGGCTTGTTCGACGTAGGAGAACAAGGAGTGGTCAAGCCTTTTTTATCTCTAGAGCTGACTCGGCAATAAGCATATTTTGGCGCTTCGGTGAGTAAGATTCAGCTGGACAGCCTAGCATCAACCTGCCTAGATCACTTTATTTTATAATATAACCCTCTTACTTGAGAGTAATATCACAAATCATATCTCTATTGGAGTTTGAGTCAATCTAGAAATCATCTCTCATTGGAGAGGAAGAGTCAAAATTAAAGCGCTTATTGGACTAGTCTGTACAGTAAGCCTTAACACCACTAGCTTGAGTCTTCTTGGTCCAAGCAGTTAGTTTTAGCTTCAACATAGAAAATGTCTAGGCATTGATCCTATGATCATTTGTCACTAATCATTTCAAAGTCCAGGGACGAACATGAAACTTTTCATAGAGAGAATCAGCACAACCTTGTTGTATTTAAATAAAATTAGTGAATCGATGTTCGTACCAGATTAAAGTATATTTTTTTGCTAAATATATTTTTAAGAATTGAATCGTATCCACCGATGTAGAAAAAGGAGCATACATATTTCAACAAGCTGAATAGCTATGAATATATCTATTCAATACAATCAGATTCAACTAATATAAACGCATGTCGTGTATCCATGTCATAGTACCAATCAAGTAGCAATGCTTCCATGCATATGCTACATTTGGCTGCTGCAACCATCTTTGTTATTTAGCGCCTAAAATCTTGAGCGCATTTCACTAATGCATTTACACTACCTACAAGCAAAAAATTATAAACAATTAGCCTTGTCTTGCATGCAGACGCTAATTTCCCAGCTTATATAGCAGTTGTAAGCAGATAGTATGAGCGGTATATCTTCTTGACACTTGTTTCTTTTTAATCATTGTGACAGAACATAATTTTGCTACGGGCGTTCGTTCGTGTAACGCACGTCCCTACTTCAACATTTTGTGTTTATACATATAGCTGTACGACCGCAGAGACTAAATATAATCAGATTCTACTCTTATAAACACGTGTCGGTCGTGTATCGATGCCATAGTATTAATCAAGTAACAATGATTCCATGCATACGCTACATTTGGCTGTTGTAGCCACCTTTGTTATTTAGCGTCTAAAATCTTGAGCGCACTCTACCAATGCATTTACACTACCCACAAGGGAGAAATTATAAACAATTAGCCTTGTCTTGCATGCAGACGCTAATTTGCCAGCTTATATAGCACCTGTAAGCAGATAGTATGGGCGGTGTATCTTGTTGACACCTGTTTCTTTGTAATCGTTGTGACATAACATAATCTTGGTACCCGGCGTTCCTTCATCTAGCGCACGTCCCTATTTCAACATATTGTGTTTATACAGAAAGCTCGAGCACCACAGAGACTGGGAAATTTTTTTATATTGAGAGCTTGAGCGAAGCACTACAATCCACTGCGCCGACTGTAGAAATTTGTGGGGGATTGTGGCTTCGATAGTAGACGAGAGTTTCCTCCAGGTACATGGATTCTTACCTCTGCGCAGGTAAATGTTTACAACTACATCCTCCCAAACCTAGAATTTAGTTTTACTTAAGCTTCGTTATTGTTCTCTGTTCAACCATATTTTTCTTTATAAGGCTTGCAATAATATCTTCGTATTACACTCAATATTATTCGAGCTAGAGTAACTGTGCTTGCTATCAGGGAATTCTGGTTTATCGCCTAGAGAATTTCTTATAGCCTGAAGTTAAAATGTATAAGATGTTCCGTTAATGTTTTATAGACTATTTCTCAGGGTTTTGAGTCTGGTAGCCCTTCAAATTTATTCCGTCGAAAATAAAAAGAATAAAGTATGAAATTTTATCAAGATATCGAGTCTGCCAGCCATTGGCATCCTTATGAAAATTCTAGCAGGGGTTTCTCTGTTTATCCGTGAAGAGACTCTATGTTGAAAAGCCCCCTGTTTACCCTTATTTGCCTATCAAAACACAGGTGCAATGTTGAGCACCGTCACCACTTGGGTGCTTTCAGATAGCTTGGCAACCACAATTGGTCTTTTTAAAGCCGAGATTGCCATGCACAGTTGAGAATGGCTATATATATAAATGCAGCTCTTAATGGCGCATAGCAAAAACAATACATGTATGAAAGCACCTATTAACGCTACATCCTAAAACATATATCTATAAATATATCCAGGTGAAACAATTAATATCACTAATTTTGGATTTCGATTAATTTCTTTACTAGATGGTATCATTCGGCACCTCCCTTCATGATTTGAGCTCCATCCCATGTGCATTGCAAGCAATTTGGTATTTTTTTTTATCTCATATAAGTTATGGTTAATAGTTTTGAGACTTGATCTCGCATTATTTGATCTTTTATTGTGTAGTTAAGTTGTCAACCCTACAGATGAAAGTTTTTAGTTTTGAGAAGGTGTCCATTTAACTATTTAAGATTTTAACCCTCTAGTACGCTATGGCCAATCTGCAATACGAATTGGTG
This sequence comes from Larix kaempferi, assembly GCA_027924585.1. Classification (NCBI taxonomy): domain Eukaryota; kingdom Viridiplantae; phylum Streptophyta; class Pinopsida; order Pinales; family Pinaceae; genus Larix; species Larix kaempferi. The sequence goes on along the minus strand of BSBM01000456.1, from coordinate 47,885,286 downwards.
CCGTAATAGTTGAAACACAACTATATATTTAAGACTTCCGTTAATACCATACCCCACGTACTGTGTAAAAAATGACTATAGTCAAGATGAGACTTCCATGTTTCAATAGGTTAAGCCACGGAATTTTTTATCAATCAATAGGTAACTAACTAAAGAAAAGTTTAAGTGTATGATTCATTGTAACCAAACCTACCAGAAACAAGAATTGAAGTCTCAACTCGATCTCGGTATGAAGCTACGCCTTTGTAATCAGCCAAGTCCCAAAGCTATGACATGGGCTTCTTCAAGCCGTGTCTAGCTGGTGTTAGAAGCTCTATTTGCTAAGACTGTGACTCGATTGTATGAGAAAAATTCATAGACCCCCAACCCCAGACCCACCAGAACAAAATCGTAGAATAAACCCTTTCACGCCCTTTGTCTTCCACAAAACCATCGCTTAGAATTTCTACCATCCACCTGTTAACGGATCGCATATAGTACAACAGGGTAGAACCCCTTCGCATAGCCCAAGGTCATGGGAGTACAAAGGTTTGACACTGCCATCATAACACTATTTATTAACATTTATTAAAAACTCCAGCAGCAGAGTGGTGACTCACATCCTCGGTCACATTTTACGAGTTTAAACTTTGTATTGTTATCAAGACCTTGGCTATTACCAGATGCAATGTGCATGATAAAATCAAACTATTAGAGCCCAAGACGACTTACGCCACTTGTTTAACAATAATAATAAACAATAAACAACAATTAAAGCGCTCATTAATAAGGCTCTAACCTGTACCAATAACTCTATCTATTATTAATGCAAGGCATCGATATATGGAATCGACAACAATTCAATTATTACTGGTGGCCATACCATGCATAAATTGTGAATAATCCATGTAATGCGTTGAGCCATGTAACCTTTTATGGTAACCAGTATGTTTATAATTATAAATGTTTGAATATAGATAAATCAAATCATATATAGTACATTCAATGGTTTGTAGTACCCAATACTTTACAAATTGACATTGAAAATTATCGGCAGGCCCGATTCATGTCTAATCCTTTGATTATGTAATGCGTTGATTATATACATGTGTGTGTTAGGTATTAGTATCAATATGGTACAGTTATATGGTAATAATAATAATAAGATGCCAAGTTACTATGTATGCAATCGAAATTGCTTTAACTAAGTTCCAAACCCATGTTGTGAGTGCTAGGATAAGCTCGCCGACTTGCCACCCATACACTCAATGCATTGGGCTATAATGTGGTTACACAAGCAATAAATGTATTCGCTATCAACAATAAATTTATTCGCTATCAAACGATAAAAGAAAACGATTTTCTCCATTACGAAGTCTGCAACTCCTTGCACAGAAGCCAGAAACCACCATGGCGCCAGCCCGCCGCCCCCTCTTGGGGTGGGAAAAACTAGGCTAGCGTCATTGTTTTACAACCAACCATATTATAAAAAAATGCCATTTTAAAAAACTGCATTTAATATAGCATATTCAAACTATATCCAAACTATAGCTCTAGGGTAAATTTCTACGTTCAACAGCCTAGAATAATAGGCAAATAATCACGTTCTGAGTCTACAGAACTATTGTCAATTGGACAAGTTGGACCACAGCTACCAACTGCTGTGGCATCCTCACAACTCAAGGGTCTTTTTCACTCTTGAGTTCATTTCTAACGAACGTAGAAAACATACAGTAAAGAGTTTGTTTCTTACCTGAGGAGCAGCACTTGCTTGTACGCAGTTTCAACACCTTGATCCAGCCTGCCATCACGTACAAGACATAAGTTAAACGGCTAATTTTTATGAATCAATAGATAACTGAGTAAACAACAGTTTAAGTGTATGATTCACTGTAAGCAAACCTACCAGAAGCAAGAATCGAAGTCTCAATTCGATGTCGGTACGAAGCCCCGCCTTTGTAACCTCGATGCAACCTGCCATCGCATACAAGACATAACTTAAACCAACAAAATTTTTATGAATCAATAGCTAAGCAAGTAAAGAACAGTTTAAGTCCAATATTCGTAGAGATGAAGCAGACATCATGCTTGCAGGTGCCACGGACGCTGGGATTGTGCCCATAGGTCTGGGTGGATTTATTGCCCTTAGCGCCCTTTCTCACAGAAATGATGACCCACAGACACCTCTCCCAACCATCCGCTCAGCATTTATATTCTTTAAGAATCACCTTTCTATTATTACTTATATAATAAGACACCACTTATTATGAGCCTCCGTTTTCTAACTACTCTACACGATGACTTATTTGCACGACCCAGCAAAATAGCTTATTTGCCATATTTAAGGTAGCACCTTCCATGCGATCCAACGCGCTGTAAGGTTAGGGCATTACATAATTGGGGTAGGTTAAGTGAGCCGGTCTATAAAGCCTGCCTTGCCAAATTGAAGGTTGTGATCTAGCAGGACTTCCCTTAGGGCTTGTGCTTTAAACAATGATATTAGCAAGAAGAGGGCTTAATCTATTTTTTATTGCAAAAATAAAGAAGCGCTACTGAACAACCTACGTTGGAGGGCATATTATTTATACGCAATATCATCCGTCGCAATCTATGCTTCCCACCTTTCGACGGAATCCTTTAAACTGATAAAATGACTTATACCTACGAGCAGGGGATAGAATGCAATAAATGCAATGGATTGGAATGCAATGAGAGTAAATATACGACCATCTGAGGGAAGGAACTAAGAATGGAGAGCATCTACTACCACTGATAGATAGAACATCTACCAACGAACGAATGGCAGTGATCAACATCTACTACCAGGGAAGGATCATACGATTGAGACTACCACACCACTTATTATGAGCTTTCATTTTCTAGCTACTGTACACGACGACTTATTTGCACGACCCAAATGAGCAAGCAGAAATAATCAGGTTCAGAGCCTAGAGAACTATTGTCAATTGCACAAGTTGGACCGCAGCTACCAACTGGTGTGGGATCCTCACAACTTGAGGGTCTTTTTCACTCTTGATTTCATTTCTAACAAATGTAGAAAACCTACATCAAATAGTTTGTTTCTTATCCGAGGAGCAGCACGTGCTTCTACGCAGTTTGAACACCTCGATGCAACCTGCCATCACGTACAAGACATAGGTTAAACGACGAAATTTTTTATGAATCAATAGGTAAGCGAGTAAAGAACAGTTCAAGTGTATGATTCACTGTAACCAAACCTACCAGAAACAAGAATTGAAGTCTCAATTCGATGTCGGCATGAAGCCCCGCATTTGTAGCCTCAATGCAACCTGCCATTGCATACAAGACATAAGTTAAACCAGCGAAATTTTTATGAATCAATAGGTAAGCAAGCAAAAATCAGTTCAAGCCTATGATTCATTGTAACCAAACCTACCAGAAACGAGAATTGAAGTCTCAATTTGACGTCGATATGAAGCTGCGCCTTTGTAACCTCGATGCAACCTTCCGTCACGTACAACACATAAGTTAAACCAGGGAAATTTTTATCAATCAATAGATAAGTAACTAAAAAACAGTCTAAGTGTATGATTTACTGTGACCAAACCTACCAGAAACAAGAATCAAAGTCTCAGTTCGATCTCGGTATGAAGCTGCGCCTCTGCAATCAGCCAAACCCCAAAGCTATGACATGCGCTTCTTTAACACGGATCTAGCTCCTGTCACAAGCTCTATCTGCCAACACTGTAACTCGACTGCATCACAAAAAATCGATAGACCTCCAAGCCGAGACCTTTCACGCCCTTTGTCTCCTCCACGACTATCGGCCACAATTTCTACGATTCATCTGTTAACGCCTCCCAGATAATGCAACAGGATAAAGCCTCTCCGCAGAGCCAAAGGTCATGGCAGTACAAAGATTTGACGCTGTCATCATAACACTATTTATTAACATTTATTAAGAACTCCAGCGGGAGGGTGGTGACTCACATCCTCAGTCACATTTTACAAGTTGTATTGTTATGAAGACCTTGGCTATTATATTACCAAATGCAATGTGCACGATAAAATCAAATATCAAAACCCAAGACGGCTTACGTCACCTGTTTAACAACAATAATAAACAATAAACAACAATTAAAGCGCTCATTAATAAGGCTCTAGCCTGTACCCAAAACTCTGTCTACTATTAATGCAAGGCATCGATATATGGAATCGACTTACTGGTGGCCATACCATGCATACATTGTCAATAATCCATGTAATGCATTGAGCCATGTAACCACTCGCCACCCATACGCTCAATGCATTGGGTTATAATAATATGGTTACATAAGCAATAAATGTATTCGCTATCAACAATAAATCTATTCGCTATTCTCCAATACGAACTCTCCAACTCCTTGCACGGAAGCCAGAAACCACCATGACGCCAGCCCGCCGCCCCCTCTTGGGGTGGGAAAAACTAGGCTGGCGTCATTGTTTTACAACCAATCATATTTTTAAAAAAATGCCATTTAAAAAAAACTAGATTTAATATAACATATTCAAACTATATCCAAACTATAGCTCTAGGATAAATTTATAGGTTCGACAGCCTACAATAATAGGCACACGACGATTCATTTATGTTCCCCTTCAAGAACATAATAATTAAAATTATAAATATTAAATATTAATATTTCACAATTTAATAATAATAAACATATTATAGAAAATCTAATCCGACAAAGTCTACAATTTCATAATTAAATTATAACACATATTCCACTCATCACCATTAAATTATAACACACATTCCTGTCTATCTATCTATTCTATAAATATAAAAATAAAAATAAAAATAAAATAAAATTTAAACTTTTTTTTTGGATCCAAACGTCCCTGCCTAAAGAAAATGGCGCTGGGCTCCACTTGGAGCTGACTGAGGGCAGGGTGTTCAGAGTCGAATCTTTCGGGAGCCACCCACCCTCTTGGCTTTTGGAACCCTCAAAAGGTACCATTTCTTATGACCTTTCATAAAAAAAAAAATATTTCCTATGAAGCTTCTTCCTCTAATAAAATAGAATTTTTACTTTATAATGTCCCCACCTTTATAATGTCCCCACCTTACAAGTTGAGCATGTGGATCAATGAGAACTTGTTGGAATGTACGTTTAGGTCTTACAACTTCTATTCCATTGGTTGCAAAAGTTGCAACCAAGTGGACCACTCTTACTTTTTTTTACACTAATGCTGCGGCAAGTATGCTGAACGATGCCTCATAACTTGAACAAAATAAATTTGTATAATGTTTGGAGGGATGATATCATCTTATGGTATAAAATTATAATTAATAATTAATTTGCATATTTTAAAATGGGTGAAAGGGCACATCGAAGGGTTGTGAAAGAAAAATTTATATTGATGTGTAATGAATTTAGGTCATTTTGAAAGTTTAGAAAATATTATGTGAATTAATATATATAGTTACATGTTTTTTTTTTCAAAAAAAATATTTTAAATATATAGAATGTTAAATGTTTTATCTTTAATATTATTTGTTATTATTGAAATTTATGATCTTTATTTAAATTATAATTTCGGATCACCACCTTTATCATGATTGATGGCTGCATTTAAATTGGAATTTTGAATAACAATGTAGTGTTGTCTAAATTGTAGATATGATCCATCACCCATGTTTGTCTTATGTAGATGATGGAGAAAAATGGTATTATGGTTGGAATTATCATCATTATAGAAAACTTGCCCTCCATGCTCGATGAAAATGAGGAACTCTCTATCAATAGTATTGCTATCGGTTGAAGACATAATGTCAAATGCTTGGATCAAGTTATAGGACGACTCCATCCTATAATGAAATTCCAAAGAAACTCATAGAGGTAAGCAATATTTTTTACAAATTAGTATAAAAGTGTTGATTTCTATGAAAGCTAAGTGATACAAGATTGAAAACAAAGAGCACAAATTTAATTATCATCTTTATAGTTGATCATTTTCGAGACAAAAAACAAAAAGGCTAGTATGGTCTAAAAATGTATCGGGGAAATAAAGCCTTAGGCCAAGAAATTGCATAAGGACTATGTTACCAATTGAATATTGTTAACAACCTTATTTTGTGAATCTACCTTGTCATGAGTAACATCATCATTATACATCATTCTCAACAATATTAACCCCATTTCCATCACTTTGTTCACCATTTCCATCACTTTGATCACCATATGACCTAAAAAATATGACCACAAATTGAAAAAAAAAATTGACCCTAACTAACACTACACAGTTTTTCCCTTTAATTTTGCAATGGCGTGTTGCACTAAAAACCTCAAAAACCACGACAAGGTCCCAAAACCATAATTCAGTTACTCTTAATTGTTGCTTACCTCCCAAAAAGATGTAGTGGTTGAAAGTAGACGTTTATTAACTTTTATTGTCAAAACTATCAATCAATTTGGTTTCCAAAGCAAATCGTCCCCTCTAAATCATCAATAAAAAGGGGATCATTCACATTAGAGCTAGATCTAAGAAATGTCCACATGAAAAAGGGGAAACATTGAACTTGTGTACTAAGTTTTTGAGTAAATATAATGCTTGAAGGGAATCTAGCACTAGTGTAAATGTTTCTTAATAAAATCTTAGTAAGGAAAGACACTCTCTCTAAATTAGTGCCCAGGAAAGACACTCTCTCTAAGTTAATGCAGTTGAATATAATATTGGATTGTTGTAGGAATGGAGGAATCTAAAGTGTTTGTGGAAATTTTTGATACCTTAATTTGGAGAAAAGGGTTGAAAACTAATAACTTGTCAAGGGATGAGCTTAGCTAATTTTGACAAGAAACAACCACTCAAAACTGTTATTTTAGATTATAGATTTTCTTAAATTGTTGGTGTCAAAATTATTAGTTACGGAGTTGGATAGTGGCTTATAATGTGATTTATAATCATGGAGATGGTATAATATCAAAAGATGAGATCAAAACGTGAGTTGATGTAAAACCTTCATCATGATGAAACAACGTGAGTTGATGTAAAACCTTCATCATGATGAAACATGTTGTGTTTTTTGTTTTGATTATTAAATTGTATAATTGTAATCCCAACATTTTCCTTCCTTGATAAATTTCATTTAAAGTTATTGTGTCGAGGGATTTTGCAAACAAACTTGCAAAGGTAAAAGAGAATGTTACAAAATATGTCGCTTAGATCATGGAGAAGCTGAATCCAAATAATTTAGGATACATTGAGGTCATTTTTATCACTTTATTGAAGTGATACATAAAAATGAAACAATTCACATGAAAGCGATCTTACCCATTATCTCATTTGTAATGTTTAAAACCTTATATCGATAACCTATGAGACAGAAAGGTTTTTTTCATAAATTCCTCAAATAAGATGTCACTCAATATAGAATGTATACCACTCGATATGTGTGAAGTTTATCTCCTCAAAACTGAGTTATTAAGATCTAGAAGCATGTTGAGTTAAACCATAATTATATTGGATAGGAAAAAAAACAATATTATTTTGTAAGATTATGGACACAAATTTATCAAAAAAAAATCTTGATTTATGTCACTTTAGTATTATGAGAAAAATTCCAAGATTATAAACACAGTTTTTTCAAAACAGATTCCTAATTCCTGATTCCTATCACTTAATCACTTTAGTATTATGATATCACTTTAATATTATGAAAAAAATTCCAAAGAAATGCATAAGGTTCGCTAATTGGTATGGGAATATTATCTTGATGATATTTTGTTTGAATAAAAACGAAAGAAGTTGCATACCATATATATGAGATTTTTTAGGAATTCATAAGGTTCCCCGTTCACATAAGCATTATCTTTAAGTTAAATTGTATCTGAGGTTAATTCTTTTTTAATTAATGAAATTTTTTAGGAGTATATAAAGTTTCAAGTAGTTGATATGATATTTACATAAACATTGAAATAGTCAATAGTTTAAGGATCGTTTTGAGGCATTAATAAAATGATTCAGATTTGATTTTGGCCTCAAATTCAGAACCAGTTTAAGCAAAATTCATTCTATCATACTCTCGTTGAATCAATCAACACTATATTTCCAGCCTCGCAATAAATTTGGAATCCAAGTGAAGTCAACGCGGCTTTCCTCTCATTCTCCTCGTTGTTCATCTTGAAAGACATAAGAAAATAAAATGGCCGTTGTGGTATGTGACAGTTCAACTGGCCATGGAGGTTACCATTCATTTTTTAATTTTAAAACCTTAGGGTCACCGTTGATTTCTTAATTCTATTTATTCAAAAGTTCTATCAAAACCTAAAGCACCAACATCTTCTCACCAAATACACGGAAATGGTGCAGGAAATGACAAAATGAGACTTGTTCTCAAAATGTTTTCGAGATTACTTTTATCAATAAATTTGATTATCCCCTAAAATGTACTTAGGGGATCATTTTTCATCAATTATCAAACTTCTTTTTAGTTGTTAAATTAATATTAGAGACACTTACAAAGTTATAGTTTTCATGTATTTAGATTCATTTAAGTATTAATAATTTTGGTTGACTTAAAATTTGGCAAAATTTTTATGAACATTTTCTACCATGTATGGGTTCAAGAACTCATGTAGATACCTCCATTCTTTAAATAATGGTTTACGGAAGAGAAAATCCCTATTGTTTGAATAATGGTTTACAGAAGAAAAAACCCCATTGTTTGTATGTCAATGGTAGCCACTTCCAAACTAGTTTCAGCCGTGCACGAGATCGTCATTATTCCACTGTAGTATTCAATGCCCACCATCACGTCCTATTGTGGCTTGCCATAATGGATCTATTATATTCTTCTGAGGAGAAACAATAATTTTGATGTGCAATATTGCAACAGCTACAAGCCATATTCTTGGCCAACCATGCTTGATTGCTTGAATCGATCTCATTTCTTCGGCATGGTTACATGGTGTTGAATTGGAATATAAATGCTTTATAGGACCTTCGTAGTCTATAAAGGACCTTATTAGCTTTAGAACAAAGTCAATGATTTAACTCAATTTTTATGTTTTTTGGACTTAATCTTGACAAATTCGTTTGATGTTTATGGACAATTTTAAAACCATTTAAATTAAATAATGCTTAATACACGATCTTCATTAGGATTATGTTTATTTAATCCGGTGTGTACTTCTTATTAATCCGTTCAAAATATTATAGTTTTGAATTATTTTTGGATTTGAGTATTTTGATTTATATCTATTTTTCTCTATTCCATTGGATTAATTAAGTTGTTTGTTAATCTACAGTATTGATATTGGTGACATTGGATTTACTAGTTTTAAATAGTAATGTAGTTGCAATTGCTGAAGGTATAGGAATCCAGTCATGGAAAGTTTTATTATGTATATTTAATAATTGTCTATCTATAAGTTTTCATCTAAAGGAATTTGAGCATTTATTTATTTTTTTAAATTGTAGATGCTTTGTCTTTGATGAAGAAGCCATCACATAATCAAAGTATGTAATGAAATAAAACATGTTTGTAGTGGCTAAGTGGTTGAGTGATTCTAATTCATTGTGGCAATGTCCCTAACAATAACTACTAGAAGTGAGGAAATAGAAACATCAAAAAGCATAGTGTCCATAACAATTGCATTTATTTATCTTGCTACAGATGATTGTCCTAGCATTTGCATTCATGCTAATGCATTTTTCATAGAACAAGCATACCGGTTTTATTTTTTCATGCTCTAGTTGAATTCCTAATTCTCTTGTCATGGACATTGTCACTTGTGACTCTTATTATAATAATAATTATGTTGCATTTTCCATTTGTATAAATGTATATATTTATGTTAACTAAAATCTTTTAAAGTATGGAAAAAATAATAATGTTGATGTAGTAATGATAATTTAATTATAAAATATTTTATTTTTTAATAATAATTGTTTTATTATAATTTTTTTTAATAATAATAATTTAATTATAAAAAACAACAAAATAAGGAGTTAACTGTTTTGGTTGTTAAAACTATATTTTAATTAAAATTAAATTAATCAAAAATATATTTTTGTTTGTATAACTAAATTTTTTATTTTATTTTATTATTATTTTATTTATGTAACTTCGTAATAATTTTTTTTATCATTATTGTTTCAATTTTAAAGAGTTTAATTCTTTTGATGTTAAAATTGTGTCTTTCTCATAGATGTATATTTGTATAAATCAATTTCCCATTTTCTTTTCATTCGTACCATGGGGATTAGATTATGTTTTTTCATTTTTGTATTGGGTAGCATTAAAAGTATTATGAAGCTTTGCTGGTGCTTTTGTTGTATGCATGATAGATTAGGGGATCTCGTTACTGTATGAGGGGGTTTCAACTGAGGCATTTTATTATTTGTTTTCGTTTTGAGGTGCGTTTTGGTTTTGCTTTGGGGTTTCCTTTTGTATACATGTTATAATTTGCATAGGTTGTTATATTATATAAATTTTACTTTCTTTTATTTGATGTAAGATTATCTAAGTCTCAATGGTATTGCAATTATATTTCTTACTACAATTTAGAAGCTTCTCAAAGAATTCACATTCATGAGACTTGTGATAATGGTGTCATATGTTCTCCCAATGTTAACCGACTTATCTCTAGGTTATACAATATATAACATATGCATAGTAGGAAAACCATTCTTAGTGTTAATGAGATAATTATAAGGAAGAGGGATTACAATGGGCTACTCATTACATAAAATCCTTAAATTGGTGTTGTTGTCATTGGTAGCCCAATTTAGTCCCATGTGACCAATCCCCAAAACACCTAATATTTAATGTTGTGCAAAGTATCAATGGGTTGGAAAATATACACAATGGATGTAGACTTTTAAATTCCACTAATGCATTGGTATTTGATGGGTAACTTTATGGAGGAATCAATGAGAAGAATTTGGGCTTGGGAATCAAAGATCAAAGGAACGAATCAATTGGAACTGAATATCAGTAACAGATCTACTTGAAAATGCATAGCCACCTTCAAGATTTTCATATCCATAATAAGAAAGTAGGTCACACGGACATCGCGGGTATTTGAGCATTGTCGACCTCTTTTATGCCAATGCATATTATTTTTCCAAATTAATTATAATGATTCATTTGATCAGATATTGATAAGCATTGTTGACTCATGCATAAAAATTGGGAAAACATGTAAATCCTCAACATTGTTCCAAAAGAAAAAGCAATTTAAATAAAATTGGAAACATAAAACATGGAAACATTTAACAAATTTTCAAAAGAAAAAAAAATTAAATAGAATTGGAAATACAAACAGAGATGGGTCCTCAGGTTCGCAAAGATGGGTGTCTATTTGGTGAGAATCGCATTGCAAAATTCGTATTATACAATTTTTTTGCTGGAATTTTTCGCCGATCTATTTTTCGGCCGAAAAATAGTTCAACCGAAAAATTAATTAATCCAACAACTATTTTTTTTTTAGATTAAATCTAACAATCAATTATTGAAAAAAAAATCCAGCCGAAAATTTAAACAGGTTTTCGGCTGAACTATTTTTCAGTTGAAAACCTGTTAATAATGAAAACTGGAAGGTTTTCAGGTTTCTCCAATTTCGAAAGGTAAAATCAATATCTATTACTACAAGGCAACTTTTGGAACTGATACCATTATTTTTTCCATTGAATCTACTTTCTGTAGGTACAAATTTTGTTGTATTTAGTTGATATTTGATCATTTTAATATTTTTTGTGTTAACATTTTTTTCCAAGAAAAAAAAGCATATTTTTATTCGGATTTAGAGAAAAAATACATTCTTCAGTGCCTTTCAATTGCGGCAAGAGCCAGAGAAAGATTCTATAGATCAAACAAAGTCATTACATACAAAAAAGCAAAAATAAAGCCAACAAGGGCATGATAAGCTTCACATAGAAATCAGAGGTTTGAATATGAAAGGATATGTTTGTTAACAGTTGTGCCTCCTTGTAATTCTTCTAGGTGTAGAGCCCTGGCATGAAGAAGTAATCCTCACTTAGACAGAGTGTCAGCTTCCATATTAAACTCGAGACGAGTGTGAATGAACTTGATAGAGTGGAAAGACTCCCTCACATTTTTCAGTTGATTAACCAAATATAAAAGACCAGCATCTGAAACTTCAGAAAGAACATGTAAATATTTGATAACCAACTCAAAATCACCCAGGATCTATAGGTTGAGAATATTCCTCCTATAGGCCATCTTCAAGAGAAAATATAGTGCTTTAAATTCAGCTTGGTTGTTAGTTCCAAATCCCAAGACACCCCACCCTTTGAAATACTGTTGAGAGTCCAAGTACAAGATGAAGCCAAAACCAATGACCGAATTATGATCCTGGATTCCCTTCCAAAAATGTAATATACTGTCGGGAGGGATTCTAACCTTCCATATCTCCTTCCACCACCACTAGGGAAAAACAATCCCCTGAAATAAAGACTCATATCCCAATCTAGCACTATAAACTCCACTCGAAGGATTATAGCTCCAACAGAGCTCGTCCTCCTCCCTATTGAGAATAACATGACCTTCTGTCAACATGGTAATGTAAGAATCCCAACTCGAATGCCAAGTACCAGTTAGACCAAGGTCTTCTTCTCCCAACCAATCCTGTCGCCAGATGTTGTTACCCACAGACATAGCAATCATGTTTAATGTGGAAAATTCTCGGCTCTGAAGATGGGATATATTGATTATGTCCGATAGTAGTCGCTCGTTCGAAATTCCAAAATTGGCATCAGTCCCAATGCGCACTAAATGACCATTTCCAACCTTCCAATCCAGATGACTCTCCAAGACGAAAAAAGAAGAAGATAATTCTTTCCATTGGTTGGAACACTGTGGCACAATTTTATCTCTTCTTCTAATCCAATCTATCACAGTATTAGGAGCAATATAATTAGCTACCAAAATATTCTTCCATGGGCTATCCTTCTTCATGAAATTCCAAAAGGTTTTGGCAACCAAATATTAATTAAATAAAATTATGTTCTTCATCCCCCACCCTCCTAGACACTTGGGAGCATCTAATACCTTCCATTTCATAAGATGAAGAGAATACCCATCCATGTCATTTCTCCACAAAAAATTAAAACACAATTTTCTAATCGAGTGCAGAGTACTTACAGGAATTTTAGCCAACAGATCCCAATAAGCCAAAAATAGCTTCGAGAACAGATTTTACCAAGACCAATCTACCTCCCCCGAAGAGCCAACAATTACACCAAAAAGAAATTTTCCTAGCTAACTCGCTCAACTAGCCAGGTCCAATCCTTGATCCCATATCTGTTAGGTTTTAGAATAAATCCCAGATAGGGAATACCCTCTTCCATATAATGACACTCATATGGGAAGTGATTGCTCCATAATCCCCGAGCACGTACCTGATCTTCCAACACATATAGTGTTGATTTCACAATACTGATTTCCATACCCGTTGCCATACAAAAACCATCAAGAATGCCTCTTAAGTGAAGGCATTCGACTTCTTCCTTTCTACAAAATAGAAAGAGATCATCCACAAATACAAGATGTGTAAGGACTGTCTGATCATTAAAATAAATTCCCCTGGGATTCCTACTGGAATGTTAATGAATAATGGAACGACTGAGACCTTCAATAACTAGTAAAAAAAGATATGGAGAGAGTGGACATCCCTGCCTTAGACCTCGAGTGGCTTTAAATAAAAGAGATCCCGACCCATTGATCAACACCAAAAAAATAGGAGAAGTAACACATCCCATTATCCTGTTGGTTAAGTCTAAATTGAACCCAATATGTAACAGAGCCAAGTGAAGCAAGAGCCATGAAGCCTTATCATAGGCTTTTGAAAGATCCAATTTGATAGCAGCCACCTGCAATTGTTTGACTTTAATGGAGTTTAGTCCTTCCTGAGAAGCCCCCATCGCCTCATGAATGTGGTGCCCAACCAAACTACTCAATACACATATATTCAGATAGAAAGGGCTTGAGCCGGATAGCCAAGACTTTCGCTATTAGCTTATAAACCCCATTGCATAGAGAAATAGGTCTGAAGTCTGCAAAATTACTTGGCCTATCCTCTTTGGAATTAATGCAATAAATGTATATTTCGGGGCCAAAGGAAACACCCCAGAGAGTCGAACCTCTTCAACCACCCTCAGCAAATCCTCCCCAAATAATTCAAAAAATTCCAAATAGAATTTAGGGGGTCATCCATCCGGACCAGGGCTCTTATCCCTACTGAAACACCGTAAGGAACCAAGTAGTTCCTCTAATGTAACATATCTAAACATGGCCTCACTATCTACCTCATATAAAATACGAGGAAATTTTGGGATAACATTAAACATCCCCAAAATATCACAATGTGTAGGCTCCGAGTAGAGGCCATGAAAGTAGGAGATAACCTCCTCCACTAGTCCAATTAAGCCTTTAATAAAAAATCCATCATAATCAAGCAAGTCCCATATAGAGTTTACATTATTAATATGGGAATCCACTCGTTGAAAAAACTTGGTATTCATATCTCCAACCTCTAACCAAAGTGCTCTACTCTTCAGGCACTATTCCATCTCCTCTTCCTCCAGGATCTTGATTTTATTTGCTTCCAGGCATGAAATTAACTCCTTCCTCCCCCCATCAGAAAATATGAGTGGATCAACATAATATAATTCCACCCCCAACAAGACTTCATCCCTGGAGCACCTACGAGCCACATTCCATTCCCTAACACTGGACTTAAGAATTTCAAGGTTCCTGGCAAATTGACAAGCAACATGACCCTCCTCCCCCCTCAAACGTACCCAGGTTTTTTCAATTAGAGATCGAAAACATAATAATCTCAAACAGCTAGAGTTATACTTAAACGAAGCACCCGATTTGTCCATCTGAGACCCAACTTTCAAGAAGATAGGAAAGTGATCCAAAAATAAACATTACCCAACCCAGGAGCGAAACAAATTTTTATCTTCAAACAAATTAACATTCAGGAAAAATATGTCAAAACGTTTAGAAATACCTTGGTCGCTAGTTCACTTATTAGTCTAGGTGGGTTTGATTTTAGCAGGCTTAACATCAATCCATCCATGTAAGGCAAACAGGTCCCAAAATTCAGCCTCCTGTGAGTCTGCTTGCGCTAAGCTACCACAAATCTCCTCCACATCCATAGTAAGATTCATGTCGCCACCCATGATAAGTGACCCGACCCGAGTGCATTCCATGTTAAGCATTGTCATCCAAAAATTGAATCTATCCTCATATGGCCCATAAATGTTAAGTATTAAGAACTTCCTATCCAATTCATGACAAAGGACTTCGAACCACAAAATAGATCGACCACCAAAGAAATTTAAAACCTGCAACCTCCTGGAAACCCTAGATATTTTGCGATGAGTCACCCTTGGAGTAATTATGATACCATGTTCTCCCAAATTTCTATATCAATACCCCCCCTCTAAGTTTTCCCATTGAAATCATAATTCCTAGTATCCCAAGTTGTGCCCCTATCTAAGATCAATTACACACATGCTTCCAGGTTAGCCATGCCATCATACTTTGAACTTGAGTCTATATTACTCATTTTATCTTGTATCCCCCAACAGTGTTTCAATCCCATGTACAGTGCTATTCACTCCTTGGTTGTATCCCTCATGCTTCCATCAAGGGAACATCATTGACTTGATGGTAGCAAGTCTCCCTTTGTCCACCTCGACACATTCATTCTAGAGGATAGAATCAGAGATACCCTATTCCTTGGCCTCATAACCATCATTGATGAGTCCCTTGGACCACCTGAGGGGAGACCTTAGTGCCCCTTGGAACGGTTGTTTCTCACATTCTCTACATTAGCTACATTATCGCACCGATGAAATTCATACATGTTGATGGTTCTCTCACTATTTGTTCGAAGGCCTCGAATGTCCCTTGACTCGAGTACATTGGTGAGTCTATATGGAAACCTCACGATATTATTTTTTCGATGATATCTGGGCTGCGTTGGCAACTTTGTTTGGAATCCCTCCAGTGATATGTTTCCTATTGTATCCAGCTCAAATGCATTCCATTATACCTATTAGATTTAGACTCTCTGTCGTTTGAGTCATTACATATGTAAGACCCCTTTAGATCAAACATTGCATCAGTTATTGTGATTCAATATTCCATGAGAATGCCATTGATCCAACACCAGTTCTTCAGATCAACCATGGTTGTACCATGATTACATTCCATATTTGAGTCCATCTTAGACACTTATGATGTAAACAACATATATCCATGTATTGACTAGGTCCCCTTTGGGTCTCGATTCCTTTTTTCAGTTTGAGACATTGATACGAGCATGGGAATGACCGTCTCATCCATATATTTGAGATTATATGCACTTCATTAGTGTTTAGCATTGTATCTGTAGATAAGGCCCCCTATAGTCCCATAGAAGGGTGAGCTACCGCTGACACAATCTCCATTATTTACGCCACCATCACACTTATCTCGTGGAAAATAATATTCTATGATGTATGTCATCCATACAATGAGCTCACGGCCTCACACATCAGGGGGAAATCTGTTAACACCTAATTTTTTTCCACCTACCTTATCATTAGCCCCATCACACATATACATCATTACCACATTTCATTTCCACCCCTTGGACCTTCATTAAAACAAAACTCAAAGTCGCACACCAAAAATGGATACTTTTCAAATTAAATTGATCAATTATGTCAAAATAAATGAGAAACATTTGCCCTGATTTGATTTTCAGATGTTTCTCTTTTTACCCTCATAAAAAAGATGAAACTTGGCATGATTTTCATGAAATCCCAAATTGGATAAAAGGTTAAAAAAAGTAAAAGGAAAAAATCAAAAATAAAAAATCAAATCCTCATCCTAGAGCTATCCATTGTGCCAATCAATGAACCCTCAAGGTTCTTCACTCAACATAAATTTTCCATTCAACTCTCAAGCCGTAAATCTGCAAAAATATACCTTAGATTAGAACTCCCTTTCTTGTTCCAGTCTCACCTTGTTGGAGATCACATACGTGACGTGTGGCCAGAGAACCGTGGACTGCTAGGAGACCAAGTGGACCCTCCCTATGGCATCTGCAGGGGCCCCTTCTATTGCAACTCAAAGGTGACACTTACTCCTACAAAATACATGTTTTATAATGAAAAGCGCATTCTTTATTATGTAAATGATGTTTTATGTTTGCTTGATGAAGGATGGATGTTAGAATATATTTTCTTCAATTGTTGTTTATTTTTACCTTCCTGTTAGATTAGTATTTTTATTTTTTGCTCTGTTTGATTTTACTATTTATCTTGAAACTCTAGGAATATCGGCACAACTCTTAGTAAGTACACTTTTGCTTATGTTGCTGCGAAAAGACCAACAACACCCCCAGTGCATCCTCATGAGTGGACGAGTCCAAAACCTACCCTCATGGAAACATGCACCTCGTGAGCAAAATTCTCTCTCACTTTTCAACCTGTCGCATGGAATAAATCACTAGTATTACTGGTATTTCTTCCCCATTCAACCCCATTACCTTAATGTGGACTGATTTGCAATCGTGATCCCGCACATGCATGTGAAAACGCCATGAACATCAAACCATTCTAAGCATAAAATATAATACATCGAACTGCACCATATTAACATCACCTAACGTGGATACCCGACTCAATCTGGAGTCTACGCAGTATCGGTGCAACCTTGCATCAAGGGTACTTGTCTTTCCCTATCACACTTGAAAACCCGTCAAAGCACATGATATATACTACATAAAACACAATTGCATTGATAAGCATTATTTCATCAATTTCATGGAAATACACATCTATTGATTGTCATTCATCCTATTCATAAGAAATAACTTAAAACATTCAATTTATTCATAAACGTGGTATTTCTCAATTTCCAATGCCAAGTCATTTGAACACATAATCGGGTCATCCACAATCAAATGCCATTAAATAAATGCATAATTTAATAGTCAAGGTTCGAAGTAAAAATGGGGCACTACACAAACAAAGTATTAATTAGTTGCATACTTAATCTTGAAAGGGAAATTATCAAGCATAAGTTGGATTAGTGCATGATGACAAGTGCCATCAATGCAAATTTGGAAAATGGGTTTTTAAGGGGAGAGGAAGGATTTCATGGGGGTCTTCTTTACCTATTGTGTGATGGGTTTTGGTTAGGGGAGTTTCATGGAAGTAGGGGATTGGCAGAGTATGTTGTGACAATTACTTTTGTTGGGGAGGAAGTGTGGTCAATGCAAGTGGTCTAGCATAGTTTTATTGATTAAGGGATCGGGGGCTCTCAGTCCTGGATTGAGGGGTAGGTTGGGTGGAGATTCTTCCCTCACACATTGTTTCCCATTTATGTGTTTGATACTATAACTGGATGTTGAGTCACTATTCCAATCCAAGTAAATTTCTCGAATTTTGCAACAGTACAGGTATGTCGTAACCCCTTATTTATTTATATTGCTTCAATTACTAGTCATTAATATAAATATAAAAGGAATGTTAAATTGGGTTAAATATTACACAAAGTCAATAAATTAAGCATGATTTGAAAAATGTTGATGGAGGATGTTCACTTAGGGATTTAGGTGCCTTGTGATTCTTTCATTAATTTTTGAATTCATTATACATTTTCAAAATACATTTTTAAAATTAATTTAATTGTAATTAAAAATTTCAATCATTTTTATGGTTAAAATACCCTACAAAGTGAATAAGAAAATGTATTTTTGAGAAGAATTTTAACAAAAAAGTAAGTCGAGTTCATCCACTAATTAACTTATTCCTATAATTATCACCATACTTTACTTTTTTCCATAATTGTTTTGTATGCTTAAAATTTAATATCAAAATATACATTCCCTAATGTTTCTATTCGAATCTAAGTAAAAACTTGTGTACTATCCTCGTCGTGTTCTATAACTATCTTACCTACATCATTTTAAATACAATATGAAATTAATTTTAAATCTCACAGAGTCAATGTTACTTTGATTTGTATTCTTTCTCTAACTAAATATTCACAAGTTGTCTTTAAATTGTATTTATGGAATTTATGATATTTTGTGAAAAGAGTAAATAATAATGATGGGCCATTTATAATATTTATGGCATATTGTAAAGGTCAAAATGGTGGAAATAGAAAGTGGACATAATATATGATATGGTGTGACTAGTGGATAAGCAAAGTGGACAAATTTTTTAAGCAAAGTGGACAATTTTTTTATGTTAACAAGAACAATATGTTCTTCTTTAACCTCTAAATTACTCCATATCCATTGATCTTTATTAGACAACCATCAACGCATCTTGCATCATCCATTTATAAAAAGATTCCAACTGAAAAGCATTTGCGATGGGTGCATCCTTTAAAATCCATTCCAATAAAATGACTCAATGGCAAACATCTATGACAGACACCCAGATTTGAAAGATTAACTTTTTAGGTAGAGTCTATCTAAGTAGTCTCCACTTTACAAATCTAATCATATGTGGTCTATAATCATATGTGGTCTATATGTTTACACAAAGGAGTGGCCTCAAGACAAACTCAGACGTATTCTTGAAACCGTTTTCCATCAATTCTTGTGAGAGTTCTAGAGAGTCGAGATGATCCAAAAATATCATAAAAAAACATATGGTAGAGACATTGCTGGGAAACTTGAATACGAATGCATCTTTCAAATATTGAGCAAATCCTATGCCAAGAAATCTATGTAACATTTGGCAACGATCCAATTTATTAATTATTAATTTACACATACACTTTTCCTATGCCAATTAATGGGCATGATCAAGTTTGAATGGGCATTCAACATCAACACCCAATACCCATATTGCAATGGGAGCAAAGTTTCCATCTTGATTTTTGTCTATTATAAATACCCACTACTTTCTCATTGATTATAGACCAGCATAGATCCAAATCCTAGGCTCTATCAAGCACCAAGAGGGATCAAATCTCTCCAGGTGCAAACCTCTCCTTAAATAGCTCTTTGAGTGTAATACCTGAGCTACATAATCCTAAGTTCTAAAGTCTCTAGCTTAAGTCTCATATTTATTTTTTACTGTGTATTATTCTTTTTTGTTTACGACCGACATAATATTTATTACTTTTTACTTTATATTATTCTTTTTTGTTTACTTTGTATTATTTTGTTATTGGACAAACACTATAAAATCTCATATTTACTTTTTACTTTGTATTAAAAGTAAAAAGTAAAGTCTCTAATTTAAGTCTCGTATTTACTTTTTACTTTGTATTATTCTTTTTTGTTTATGGAGGACATAATATTTATCACCTAATCCTAAAAGCTCTAAACTCTCTAGTTTAAGTCTCATATTTTTTTTAATTTGTATTATTCTTTTTTTGGTTTATGGCCAACATAATATTTATTACTTTTTACTTTGTATTATTCTTTTTTTGTTTATGGCCGACATAATATTTATTACTTTTTACTTTGTATTATTCTTTTTTGTTTACTTTGTATTATTTTGTTTATGGCCAATATCGACAAACACTCTACTTACAAGATCTCCCTCATACAAATGTTATTTATGGCCGACAATATCAACAAACACTCCACTAACAAGATCTCCCCCATACTGAGATGTAGAACCTCGACTAAAAAATTGGATTTGAAATATAAAATGGAAATCCAATGTACATACTAATAATATGACCTAAATCCATGGAACGAATTTTTCCCACAAATTACCTACATAATCATATTACCCCAACAACCTTGAATTTTATTGTGATTTCTTGTCACCAATTAAGCATATAAACTAGTCTTGGTAATTATTGGTAATTATTGATGGTGTGCAATTTTGTCCAATTTTTTACGATATTCTAGGTTTAGTACGATCACCTTTTGCATGATTATCTACTTTCTTGTTGTATATTTTGACAGTCTAGTGTCATTACCATTGTGAGCAAGTTACCTTACCATTTTACGAAGAATCTTGGTAAATCTTCATATATTTGGCACTTTCTTTATATTCTTCACTTTGGTTTTACATTCGAATAAAATGCTATGTATATTTTGGCTCATTACGTGTTATTTTTGGTTTGGAGATGGCGGAGTTTGTTCCATTTTTGGAGAACCATACCTATCTTTTAGATTCTTCACAGATTTTAACATTTGATTAGATTTTTAGAGTTTTCCATCAGTTTGGTTTGGAAATATTTTTGAAAAGTTTAAATCATTGTCTTATACATAGCATATGTAGATTCTGGTTTGCTAAGTGAATTTGCAAGATTGCATAGTCATAGAGTTAGTTTGACTATTTATTTTTAAGTAGATTAAAGCTATCTTGGTCGAACCATTGATTGGAGTTTACATTAGTTTAGTGTGTTTGGGTTTCATTCTTCAAAAAGAAAATATAAAAAGACTTTTTCTTTATAAGAGTTTTTTTTGCATTAGACTAGCTAAAGTCATTTGGATGAAGTTGAATTTAAATTTGCAAGTGATTGTGAGAAGATAGATTTTAATTTGCGAGTTCAGAATTTTGTGATTATAATAGTTCATTTCCATAAACAAAAAATATTTTTCATAAAGCTTTGACATATTTTAAAGATTGTTTAACATTGGATGTCATTTGTTTACAAAGCAACATAACATAGGTTTTATAAAGTGTGTTTTGTTTTACAAATATTTAATTAGAAACTTCATAGTGTAGGTTTGTTTTTCTTGCACAGTTTCTCATACTGTTTTCTCATAGAAAGTTCTTACGGTAGTAGTTGTTATCTTTATTGTTAAATTTATATATTTTTTATTTAGATTAGAATAGGTGTTATTACACTGTTTACTGCATATATTTTGTTACAACTCAAAGTTTACAAACTCTGATCGATACATAAAGTAGTTGTGGTTAACTAAATTAAACATCAATAATTTAACCTGACATTTTTGGTGTCGTTGTCGCGAAGTTGTACAAGGTAAGTAGTAGTAGATTTATAGTTGATTTTGTTCTTATTGTTGACCATATTTTATAGGGGGAGGAAGGACAGTAAGACACAAAGACACCCTAATTCAGAGACTTTGAGGGGGGTTTTATTTTGATGCATTCACTTTGGTGAGTTCTTCCGAATCCTTGTAAAGTGTATTTTTGCAAACTAGTTTGTCTTAATAGGATATAAAAATTTAATTATATTTGAGTAATTCATGAGTAGACATCACAATACCAGATTAAAAACAAACAAACAAACAAACTTGTACAATAAATACTCACATAGATCTAGGAACCCTACTAACATAGTTGAGATATTTCAGACTAGAAAAGAACCAGAAATCAGTTTATCTAAACTAGCAAATTCATAGTCCGAAACAACTATAAACCAAGGACATGAAGAGGAAATTTTGGGAACTATATAAAGCCAACTTATAGGCACTAAAAGTGTTTATAAGTTTCTAGAAGACGCTAGGGGGGAATTAGTATCACAGGTTGAATCTGAAAATTTTGAGGCAAAAGTAAAAGGGAATTTTCATATCAATTCAAGCTTAATTGTAGAACCCTCTTATCCATCCTTTTTTTGGCAATTTCATATTCAATATGGGGGGCAAGGAAAGAGGTTCAAACGTTGGAGGAAACAATACTTGGAACAATACTAATAATGAGGCTTATACCTTTGGGTTTCCTATCCTAGACATAACCCAAAATGTCAACATGAAAAACATACCTCCTTCAGTTCTACCCCATTTCCATGGGTTAGTGACTGAAGATTCTGATACATTTTTATTCAAATTTGACATACTATGCAAGAGTTACAACTATGTTAGTGATGCCCGAAAGATAAAATTATTCCCAACAACACTAAAAGACTCTGCTCTTAGGTGGTTTATGGGATTAGGTGAAAGCTCCATTATTTCCTGGGAAGGGATGAAGAAGACATTTTTGAAGAAATACCAAGAGTATTGTGGCACTAGGGACATGATAAAAGATATTTTTAAAATAAAACAAAGGGAAGATGAAAGCCTTGAAGACTGTGTGGAAATATTTCTATACAATCTTCAAAAATCTAAACATGGCACCCTTAAAATGAAGATTCCATTAGAACTATTTTTATTAAGGGAGTACTTAAAGAGTATATTGATGTGCTTAACTTAATGGGATCAAGTGATGTTTCTCATATTCCTTTTGCTGCCATTGTGCAAGAAATACTCAAGGAGTAGAGCTAAAACAGGTAAAGGTATACAGGACACTTTTTCACAAGGTAAATCTGCTATAGGGGTAACTAGAACTGAAATTGGCCATCTGCTTGAAAATTTTAAGACTAATATTTCAATCACTCTTAGTAATCAATTAGATTCAATTAAAGCTAAGAAAAAACAAGCAGAAGAAGATGAGATTCTAGCTATATTTTGTTCCAAATGTAGGAAAAAACATCCATTAAAATATTTCTCATTGAATAACATCAAGGTTTTTGCTTTGTGTACAGAAAATCATGCTACAAAAAATTTCCCTTTTTTACCAGCCTTACAAGCTATTTACAAGGTTTGGGGGTGGGGGGGAGGCAGTATAATCTCCATGTTCCATTGCACCGAAAAGGCCATGGAAACTAAGGCCTCAAGGCATGACTCCTGACTCATTTCTATAGTTTAATTCATTTTATTCTAACGACTCTCAATGAGGTGTTCCAAATCCATGGCAAGGTTACCCTCCTCAATAGTTTCAACCACACATGTGGAAACAAGGCTGTAGGGGGAATCCATATGGAATTACCCCTCCACAAGCCACTCCTATGTCTACTTACCCTACTTATAACCCATACCCTCCAAACATATCACAACATTTTTCTTAGTTTTACTTCCCCTCCTATTTTTACACCTAATCAAAATCCTCCTCAACCTACTGCAACCTAACCTCCACAACTACAATTGCCTCCTAATCAACCTATTCCTCCTCCTCGCCCCACACAACTTCCCTCTCAACCCTTACCTAACTATAATAACAGAACTCAATTTATTTTTCAAGCTGAATTCCAGACTTTCCCAACTTACATAGTTTCCCCTATAAACAATATTCACCTTAGATCTAGGAAAGTACTTAATAAAACTAGTTCTACAGTCATTATTGAAGAGGAAAAATATTAGGAGGAAAATTTATGTGCCATAATTCCATCTGAGTTGCCATTGGAACAAGAAATGTAGTGAGAAAATATATATTTTATTCTCCACATTAAAAAGTGTTTGGTTTATCTTTTTAAAAATCGTTTCACTCCAGTACATATGTATAACTATATAACATATATTATTATGGAAGCCTAATTATAATATTATGGAAGGAAAATAAACTTTTTTTAAAAAATACAGTTAATATTTAGTTATTTTTTAGTAATAAGATTGATATTTATTTTAGGAATACGATTGTATATAAATTAAAATTTAATAATCTATATAACCAAAATACTTCCTACAAGCTCATTTATTAAACATTGAATTTCTACTACTTCTACGTCCATATCCATAAAAACAATGCTTTAAATTTAAATGACATCACCCAACTTCAAAAGGAAAAAGTACACCTATATTTGTCCATTATGCAACAACTAATAGCTAATGCAATGCCCTCAGCAGGTATTGCATTGGCTATGCAATCTTGTTTATCAAAGGATCGAATGCAATGTACAATGTCATGCTCAAGGACTATTATATTTATATTAAAATATTTTCATTACTTTTGAATAAAATTTTACTAGCTAATAAAGGCTACAATGGGCTACGAAAATGAACTATCAGAAGTAGCTATTTGGGCATTAAAACTAAGTTTTCATAACAATTCATTCTATGTCTGTTAAAAAGTTGTGTGGTGATATAAATCAGGAGATCAGCAGGAGGTGTGAAGAGTATAATAACAAAACGTTTCTTCCTTCAAGTATATGTCAAAAGAAAAATTAAGCTGCATTAATATGCCAAGATAAGCAAATATTGAGAAGCGGAGGGTAATTAAACACAAGATAAACATCCTTCAAGATAATTTGTTCATTTTTTTCTACAAGTGGTTCATTTTGTTATCCCTTCACATTCTCTTGATGAGCCAACATCTGGAGATGAGGATACCAATCATAACATACATCCCGACATGGACTTGAATGAATGGCAAGTTTTGTCAATATTAGTCCCTACAGGAAATATCCACATCGATGAGCTTGATATGCTCGGCTTCCGATATTTTGACACCAGCCATACATGGAATCATCCAAAAGTATCAACATATACATTGGAGACTACACCAAACTACATTGACTACAACCTAAGGAAGGGGGAAGTAGTACAAGATAACACTCCCCTACCTACTTCCACAAATACATTATCTCACAGTCAACAACTTGCATTTGACATAGTCCTACAACATTCACAATTTCAAGGAACTAAATAGCCATTGAAGATGATCATCCAAGGAATTGCATGCATAGGTAAATCATGCCTTATAAGCACCATAAAAAAGCACTATCTTCTCAAGCAACCTCTTTCCATAGCCCACTACTACTCCTTGTACCTATTGGTGTTGCAATGTTTAACATACTTACAACAACTATACATGCAGGGCTCCAAATTCCTATAAAGGACATCAATCCTTTGCAGGGACATGCCCTATTGAAAAAAATCCACAATGCTACACCAACCTTGGAATGTTAGAGCCTCCTCCAGACTAGGACTAATAGATTCTTGTCAACATAATAGTGTTCAAACTTTGACACAACAATCCATCTCTTTGCAATGAACATTCTTGCAAACAATCATAACACATACATGCTCCAAGCATTATCTATTCCTATTGCATGATCTGCCGCAAATTTCACCATTGATTCAGATGCACAACAAGATGAGGACGATCAAATAGAAAAATAAATATTGCTAAGAGTGGGAAACGAGTAATGCTATCTTGCAATTTATGGGTCAAATAAGGACTAGTCAATGGTGCACTTGGAGTGGTCATGCAAATTGTATACACACCTAGATATATCCCTCCTAAGTTGCCATCCTATATTGGCGTGTCATTTGATAAATACATTGGCCCTCCATGGGATCAATATCAACCAGATTACATACCGATTCCACCCATAAATCGAAGTAACAAGAAACAAATCCCTCTCAAGATGACTCGGGCATTGACTATCCATAAATCCCAAGGATTGACATTAACAAGGTCAACCATTGACATTGGTAACACTGAACGTCAAGGCTTGACCTTCACGACAATGTCACTCATTACAACTTTAGGAGGAATGGGAATTGCACCATCATTCTCCTTCGACCACTATGCAAAGATGAAAGACACTTCATACGTCACACTTTGTAAAACTCTAATTATATTGCATATGTATACTTTCTTTTATGACAAATTAATGGGCATTTCATTTTACTTGCCATCGATTACATTGGTTTCTATTTATTGCATGGGTTCCTATTTATTGTTTATTAGTATTTGCACTATACTTTCCATAGATTCACTATACTTTCTTTCAACACATAAACATACATTATCTACATACACACAACTTTCTCTCATTTTAAACACACTGAAGTTATTTTTGGCATTTCATTTCCCTCGCTTTGGGGGTATGCTAGTTTTATTTATTACTACATGGTTTTCTTTGGAAGAGGGAATGGCAGATGCCTGACCTCGCCATATAGCTAAAAATCATTATCATTTTCATGTTTTTTTTATATTGGTACTAGTTTTGTTGGTACTTAAAAATACAATAAATACAATAACTCCATAGTGGTCTCTCTCGACCTTAATAGCACAAGTTTAACACAGTTAAAGTTTAATATGCTAAATCCCCACTAGGAAAATCGACCCTCCCATGAGGGTACTTAGACCCATGCCTCTATTTTCCAAATTTATTGAAGGATACAATAGTACTAATGATTTCTATACAAGCAATATTACAATTTGGATCTTTAGAGCCATTGAACTCAATCATTTAAACAACACAATATTAATGCAAAGATCCCCCAAGGCCTCCTAAATAAACTCTTTTATCTACTTGTTCTTTTTCATTAATTATATTATTTAGAAACATAGGGACTTGCTCCCTGTTAGCAATTTACTTTAGTATTTGCAATACAACAATCAATACATTTACTACTATAAGATCAGAGTTTGGCATGCATATAGGATCTTTTACCAAGATTAGTAGTAACAATTTTCATATCAACAATTACAATATATTTGATCTAGAACAACTTCTTACAAACTTCAACTAATCAGACTATTAACTTATCTAGTGCAACTCTACAAAAACTCACATGCATGCTATAAAAACAATCTCTATTTATCAACATATGCAAAAAAACTTAAAATGCAATTATTTAATAGATATATTATGTCTTTCACCTACACATGAATGAGATCCTTTGTTTTTCTAGAGATAATAACTACTATACCACTTAACAATAGTACCTTATACTTATCAATAATAAATAACTTCAATCAAAATTATTTACAATAATTTCATGGTTTACCAATATTCTATGGTTCACTCATAAATGTAGTCCATGGTTTACCAATATTTTTGGCCACTAGCTATCCAAGGTTTGTTTTACCAATCTTCTATGGTTTACCAATCTTCCTGGCCACTATATATCCAGGGTTTGTTTTTCCAACCTTCCATGGTCCACTCATAAAAGTAGTCCTCCTTCCAAAACCAAATAGGCAATACTCCTCCCAACAAAATAGGCAGTACTCTTGCAAAAACAATACCCATACAATACTCATACCAATTGGTACATAGGCAATCCTCCTACCTCAGCACATCCCGTGCTCACACTTTATTGCCATAGATATTTTATGAATCGTGACTGAACTTAGACCTTTATCATCTAATACATGGATATCAGGAGGCTATCACATTCCCTTCCCTTTTTTCCCGCGAAAAAAAGCATACTACTGCTATTCAATTAACTGAATCAAGTAGTACAGATAATCATCAAAGATGTTCCAAATATCCCAATTCATTCTATTATTTATTTCTTTTTGTTCATTCATTCTTTACGTTTTAAGTTTGATATAGCATTCTCTCTTTTTCTTTCTCTCCTCTCAATAGTTTCATTAGCATTCTCTTTTTTATTTATGTATAGGATGTATTTAATCATATCTTTAGGATGATTGGCATCTATCACATTAGTTATGTTTCTAGAGGGTGTCCTTTTAGATTTCTGAATTATTTATTGTTGATTTTCATATATACTTTTTTTATTAATATTTTATTCTCTTAGTTTATCTAATCCTATAGAGACCAAGACCTCTCATTCTCATATTTTCCCATGGGCCTAAACAAAAGATAACTTTCAAACATATCACAATATATGTCCAAGTACATAGTACTTCATCAATCAAAATGTTCATGTGTCCAAAAAGATAAAATAATTAACCAATTAATTAGGGTACAAGATCCCAGTGAATTACATCCCCTCCCTCTTAAAAGAAAACTTCCTACGGTGTTCACAAGAGCTTCATAGCTCAATCCTAGAATAGAGATGGGTATGCTTCTCGCATTTTTTCCTACATATTGTAGGTAGCTTCCCAGGGTTCAAAGTGCTTCCATCGCACTTTTATGTGAGTGATGGACTTGCTCTATAACACAACTCCTTTCTTGTCCAGGATGCGCAAGGGCTCTAGATGGAAATCGCATTCCGGTTATACATGTATCACATGCCAATCAACAACATGATTAGTATAATGGACATATTTTTTTAACAAAGATACATGAAATACATTATGTACTTTAATGTAAATCAGAAAAGCTAATTGATAAGCAATAGGCCCAACTTTATCTAAAATTTGGAAGGGTCCACAATATCTTGGGGCTAGTTTAGAAGATTTCCCCAAGTTCAAAGAACTTATTTTTAGTTTCACTTTGAGATACACATGATCTCCAATGTCAAACTCCATGGCCTCTTGCTCAAGTGTACATAGATCTTTTGTCAATCCTAAGCCATTTTGAGTTTTTGTTTAACTTTGCTGACAATTTCCTCTAATTTTTTAGGCATGTTAGGTCAGGGGAAATTTTAAGAACCCTCCATAAATTTATATGTATAATAATTGGGTGAATGCTCTTTGTAAGTGGCAAAATTCAAAGGGTAATTGATCAATAATAAAATATGTATATAATTATTTTTTTGGCGAATGTTTCATTGAATTATAAAATCTTTGTATGACTCTTTTACTGCATTATAAAATCTTTGTAATTTACCAAATATAATTTAAAAGGAAAATATTTTAAATGGATTGGATAAAGTAAAAAATGGATTGGATTATGAGATTGACTCTATTAATAGAATAAATAATGATCTAATAATAAAATAAATGAAAATCAAATAATATGTGTTTAGGATTTATCACATGCAATACCATGGGCAATACCATGGGACACCCAAAACCATGAGATTGTAAACCACCGATTAAAAACCATTATTTACCATGATTATCTTAAGAAAAAAATTGGGAGTTCCACAAGTTCTTAAATAGGATTTATCACATGCTATACCATGGGCAAATACCGACACCCAAAACCATGGGCTCATAAACCACCAATGGTAAACTTGTTATTACCAAATAAAAGTTATCTTTAATATTTTTTAACCAAGTCAAAATTAACCTAACATGTCAAAATTAACCTAACATGTCTAAAAGTGATAAGAAAAAATAGGTGAACAAAAAAACTTCCAATGAATTGGAGCAAAAATGAAAAATCCATAGGCAAAAATATATTATTTTTGGATGGGATAAAGAGTTTACATATTATTTTATACATGGTAAAGAGTTTACAAATTTGTATAATATTTTAATAAGAATATAAAAAATGATAATTATAATTGATTTTTTAAATTATTTTTCAATATAAATTTATTTTAATTGAGAATTTATTAAAAATTAAAGAGAATTCAAAATAATTGTGATATAATTTCTTAATTTTCTGATTTATACATTTCATTTTTTTTAATATAATAAAACGTTTTTTCCTAAAAAAAAAATATTATATTTTGAATAGAAAACTAATACATTCTTAAAAAAACACAAAAATGGTCTAACCCTAGTAGTTAAGTACTATTCTGCATAGTGTGAAAGTGACCTATTTATTTCATATAGACTATTCAATAATTACACACATCTCTCAACATTAACATTATTCCTCAACACGAAATCCAATTGGATGGACGATCGTAGGTCTTGTGGGAGCCGCCGCTCTGCTATGCCCTAGCTAGCACGCAGCCGCCGCTCGACTCTCTCTGCCGCCATGGCCGCGACTGAGGGAGGGCTTCCCCCTCCCACCGCTTCTGACGCCTTCAACCAGCTCCTTCGCTCCTCTGGATCAAAACCTAAAGCTCCTTCCGTTTCGAAATTCATCAAGAAGCTCGAATCAGTCCCTGAAATTGATCTGCCAGGTGAAATCCCTATCAAGGTTGCGTTGGCTCTCGCTGATAGAGGACTGGTCGGCCAGTTTATGGGGCTCTGGCCTTCATCCAAGACCACCGACGACTGGATTCAAAGGAACTAGCGACCCCAACTTAAGCACAGTGTCACCTGTTACCCCGTCGGTCGAGGATTCTTCATCTTTGAGTTTATAGCTCAAGAAGACAGAGGTCTGATATTCAGAAATGGACCATACTTCATGGGTCCACAAGGGCTGTATCTCAATAGATGGACGCCTAACTTCACTGCAGAAACGGATGTGCCAACAGAAGTTCCAGTCTGGGTAAGGCTTCCCAATCTCCCTATCCACTGCTGGAACACTCCTACTCTGGAAAAGATTGGAAACACCTTAGGAAAATACATTGATAAAGCCGATAACAAGGGCCAATACTCATGCGCCAGAATATGTGTAGAGGTTGATCTTGAAGCAGGACTCCCTGAAGCTATTAAACTCAAAATAGGAGATTGGACATACTACCAAAAGCTCGACTACGAACAGATCCCATTCAAGTGTCGCCAATGTCATGAACATGGTCACTTCCAAAGGAATTGTCCGAAAAATCAGATCTCAAAAGATGAGGCAGGATGGAAAAAAATCAAAAAAGGCAAAGCGACTCCAAAGAATCCTGAAAAGACTACAATGGAAATACAAAATCAGCCCTCAAGCTCAAATAAACCCATCAAAGAAACCTCTAAAAATGAGCCAATAATAGTCTCAAGCC
Organism: Larix kaempferi; assembly: GCA_027924585.1. Taxonomy (NCBI): domain Eukaryota; kingdom Viridiplantae; phylum Streptophyta; class Pinopsida; order Pinales; family Pinaceae; genus Larix; species Larix kaempferi. The sequence continues at coordinate 47,854,138 of BSBM01000456.1, read as the reverse complement.
CAAAAGGAAGTCAGGAAGCCTTCCCCTCCAAGAAGAAGCAATCTACAGCTAGCGAGGATCCTCAGCCGACCAGGGAAGATACTGGAGCCATGAATGCAGATCTTCTAGAGCCAGGGGAACTACCCAATACTCGAGCAGAATCTCACAAACCAGGCTCTCCCAAGGAAATTAATGAAGAGCCCCTGATGCAAGAGTCAGATCCTGAAGAAGATACCGAAGGAGAGACATCCTCCAGCGGTCGCTACTCCTTCCCTACCAAAACCCCAAGAGGAAGGAAAACCAAGAAGAAACAGAGAGAAGAAGCTACTTATCTGGAAGTCCTCGAAGGCTCTCAAAAAACTCTAAAAGGCATCATGAACACCCGATCAAAAAAAGGTACAAATCTGGCCTCTAAAGAGGCCAAAACCTTCCCCCATAATCATTAATGAAATACATCTCCTGGAATTGCAGAGGGATAGGGTCCAACCTGAAAGAAGATGCAATGAGGGATCTAATCCGAATACATAGGCCTGAGATTCTGCTTATCCAGGAAACTAAAATGGAGGAGATTAAGGCCCTCCAAATCGGGAAAAGATTTTGGAAAAAAAGCGTTGGGATTGGCAACAACTCAAGAGGCGCCTCAGGAGGAATTGCCACCTTCTGGGATCCCTCCGTTTATGATATTGAAGCTGAAGAACGTACTATTCACTGGGTTTTCACAAAACTGATCCATAAGCAAACTGGACACCAGGTAAGTCTCTTTAATCTCTATGTTCCTGTGATGCATGCGGAAAAAAGAGAGTGCTGGAACACTCTTGATACTTTCCTTCAATTACAGAATAGAGATAATATTATAATAGCTGGAGATCTGAATGTAACCTTGGAAACAAATGAAAAGAAAGGAGGAAACCCGGTTAGAGACCCCTTAAGAGAATGGGTAGAAGATATCATCTCTGAATGGGATCTGCTTGACATCAAGCCCATCTCTGGTAACTTTACTTGGACTAACAAAAGAATTGGGCCAGGCCATGTTGCAGCAAGGCTTGACCGCTTCCTTGTCCACTCCGCCTTTCTCGATTTGGGTCTTCTAGCCTCCTCCAAAATTCTTCCTCACTACACCTCTGACCATAGGCCAATTTTGCTTGAGCTAGCCACTGATCAAAACCTTGGACCTATCCCCTTTCGTTTCAGTCCACTTTGGATCCAACATGATGACTTCCTTCAAACTGTATCTGATTCCTGGAACACCCATTTCTCTGGCTCGCCCTCCTTTGTCTGGGAATCCAAACTTAAAAGACTCAAGCTTGCCCTTAAAGCCTGGGCCAAACTCCTGCCCTCTCCTGCTTCCAACAGAGAATTCGCCCAGGCTGAGCTTGAAACACATCATGCCTTAACTGATTCCTCCCCTGCTACTGATTTGGTAATCTCTAAGGAAGAGGCCCTGCAAAAAAACTTCTTCACTGCTTGTAGGATTGAAGAAGAGTTCCATCGTCAAAAATCCCGTAACCTCTGGCTTCTTAGTGGAGACAAAAACACTAAATTCTTTCACAAACAAGCCGAAGCTCGGAAAAACTACAAAGTAGTCTCTGAAATTCGGTTTGAAGGAGAGCTGCTCAAAGATACGGAAGGAATAAAAAAAGCAGCTGTGGAAACCTTTGCTGATCTCTTCACTGCTCCCATTGAAGAACCTCTCGATACCACTTCCCATCCCTTTGATCTCATCCCCCATCTCATCAACGCAGAAGACAATTACTCCCTGTCTGCGCCTATCACCATGGATGAAGTTAAGAAAGTTCTCTCTGCTATGAAACCTGATAGTGCGCCGGGTCCGGATGGCTTTACAACTAGATTTTTCGTCAGCTGCTGGTCCATCATCAAATATGATCTCCTCAAAATGGTTAGGCACTCCCAGAAAACCAGTAAGCTTGGAGGCAGCACGAACTCTTCCTTCCTGGCCCTGATCCCTAAAGAAAAAGGAGCCAATACCTTCAACAGATTCAGGCCCATCTCCCTCTGTAACACGGGCTACAAACTTATTACAAAGATCATAGCCTCCAGAATGAAAAGAATGCTCCCTTGGATCATCCCGGAGAACCAAGGAGGTTTTATCAAAGGTAGGAAAATTTTGGATAATATCATTCTCGTCCAAGAAGCTATCCATTCTAGCAATCAGCGCAAGGAGAAAGGCATGGTCATCAAGCTCGACTTAGCTAACGCCTTTGACCGAGTTAGACATGACTTCCTTTTTGCTGTTATGGCTAAATTTGGTTTCTCCACCGATTTCATTAACTGGATCAAAGGATGTGTGGGGGAACCTTGGATCGCCCCTCTAGTAAATGGAAGGCCAACTCGATTCTTCAAAGCCTCAAGAGGCTTAAGGCAAGGCTGTCCACTTTCTCCCCTTCTTTATGCAATCCAGGCTTCAATCCTCAGCTATCAACTTAACTTCAGTCAAGACATTCACGTACTTCCTGGTCTCAGAATTGTAAACAATGTCAGGGATATCAACCATGCCCAATTCGCTGATGACACTCTGCTTCTGGTAGGAGCGTCTATCCACTCTTCGGTGCAATTCAAAAGAGAACTGGAGGCATACAAAAATGTCTCTGGAAGCAAAATAAATCTCCACAAAAGCAAAATCTTCAGTTGGAACTGTGATGCAAAGGAACTCAGGGACATCAACAGAACTCTAGGTATGGATTCCACCAAAGACTGGAATAATTTCATTTATCTCGGAATTCCCATTTGTAAAAACACAATCACTACTGCAGACTGGGATCCTATAGTGGACAAGATCAAACGCAAAATCCAAAAATGGGGGGCCAGCTGGCTCAATCTTGCAGGTAAAACTACCCTCATCAAATCCGTCCTCAACAGCATGCCCATTTACCAATCTTCTATTCTGCTTGCTCCCTGCTCTGTTGTGAACAAGATTGAAAGGCTACTAAGGAAATTCATTTGGGAAGGAGGAAAAGGGAATGGTAAAAAAATTCATCTTGTCAGCTGGGAAAAGATCAAAAAGTCTCAGGATGAAGGAGGCCTTCAGGTGAGAAGTTTAACAACCCAAAATCTTGCTTTGGGAGCCAAATTACTATGGCAGATGATCTCAGGTAAAACTAGCTGGAGCAAAGAAGCTCTCCGCAGAAAATATTTCCCTAGATCGAGGAAGAGATGTCTGGACCGGCAGCCTCCAACTGGTAAAGGATCGCCAATCTACAAGTTATGCATCAAAGCTCTGTCCCCTTTCCAAAATAAGCTTTACTGGATCCCTGGAAATGGCAGTTCAATCAATGTCTGGGAAGATTCCATTTTGGGGAGCTCCCCCATTGGCTCTAACTCGGAGATCAGCAATATTAAAGCATGGCTTCTTGGAAAAGGTTCCATCACACTAATGGACCTATCTGTCTGGGAAAACGATAATTGGAATGGTTGGAACCTTGGCCATGTTCCCCCTGATCTTAACACTGAAGTAGTAGCTCTATTGGCCCTCCTCCAAGGCAAGTCCCCTTCTAAATTGGACTCCAGAGATAGAAGGGGTTGGGGAACATCTGGAGTGTACACTACTACGGAAGGCTACAATGAAATCCAGTCCATCCCCTATGCTGCCCCTAACCCTACTGTCTGGAAATTCATTTGGTCCAAACCTTTCATCCCGAAAATTGATATCTTCTGCTGGTCCTTAGCCCATAAGAGCATTCTCACCGGTGACAACCTCAGGAGAAGAGGAATGGCAGGCCCATCCCGATGTCCCCTCTGCAAATGCAATGATGAAACTCTGGATCACATCATGATGGAATGTCCCTATTCTACAGAAGTTTGGATCCATGCTATGAGCCTTAAGCATGTCCTTATCCTGCCCCAAACTGTTCAGATCCTGTTCTCCACTTGGAAGTCCCTGTCCCCATTTAAGTTGAACAATAAGAACCTGCTTCAAGCTGCTTGGGGATGGCTCCCAAAAGCCATATGCTGGAAACTGTGGCTTGAGAGAAACAACAGAATCTTCCGCAGTATTGAAGCCCCTCCCTGGAAAACTGCAGTAAAGGCTAGAGCCATTCTTGGAGAAGCCCTGGATTGCCAATCCTTAAATAACGCAGCCCAGCTTCTACAAGAGGAGGGCAATTGGTTATGTCTGCTAACGAACAAACTCCCTCTCCGGTCATCTAGCTGTGGCTCTCAACCAGAGAATTGGGAAATCAGGCTGGAGGAAGCAGACTTCAGAAGATGGGAAGCCTCCCTAAATGAGCATTGCCTGTTCTTCGATGGGGCTTCAAAAGGAAACCCAGGACCAGCTGGTGCTGGAGGAATTATCAGATCAGCAAGCGGGATAACTAGTACCAATTATGCCTGGGGTCTTGGAATTGAATCTAATAACACGGCGGAATTCTGCAGTCTTTGGCAAGGTTTAAAAATTGCGCGTGACCAAGGAATTCGCCAATTAACAGTAATGGGGGACTCCAGGATCCTAATCAGGGCCCTCATAACCAAGAAGACTCCTCCGAATGTCCAACTCCGCCACATTTTTCAACGAATTCTCCAGATGAGCAAACATTTCCAAAAAATAAGATTCTACCATGTGCTCCGTGTGCTGAATAAAAATGCAGACTTGGAAGCCAATAAAGGGGTTGAGTTGGCTCAAGGCAATCTAAGAATCAATGGCTCGAGTCAGAGATGTGACATCCCCTATCTGTAAGAGATCCCGTATCTCCACGCAGCTCGCTCTATGGCCTTCCCAGTTCACGTTTTCCATGAGTATGCAGAGATTCCCTGCTCCACAGCTCTGTGACAGGTCCTTGCGCCCTCGGGAGTCTCCCTCCCTGCTGATAAAGGAGCTCCTCCCCTGTTTCGTCCACACACCTCTCTGTAACGTGAGCTCTGCTGTTAAGATTAGTTCAAGATCTCCGAGATACCGATCACCAGTCCCGGCTCAAATTGTGGTTCCCAGAGCAACTCTGTTCGTGATGGCGTCGAACAGCTCCTCCAGCTCCGGTCTATCAGCTGAAGAACGCATTGGAGCTCTGGAAGCGGCCCTGGGGCGCTTGAGGGAAAAATATGACGACCAGAAGGCCAAGTTAGAGGCGCTCTCCAAGGCCGGGGAGCAAACCTGGGACTTACTGAACAAAGACCTCATGCAGCTCAGGGCAGATTTCACTGAACATATGGACGAGTTAAAAGATGAAACGAGAACCGGCTTCAAAGATGTCGCGAACACCCATGGCAATTTCGGGCACCGAATCGCAGCTTTGGAAGCTCAAGTCACCAATCTGAAATCCAAGCTGGAAAAATGATCACTGAACCAGCAGCACAATACGCCTCTCTTCTCTGTAATAGCTAAATAAATTCTGGCATCTGGGAGTAGTTGAGCCCTGCCATGTTTTGGGCGAACTCTGTAAGCTCGCTGATCTTCTACGAAGGTGTATTGTTACTAATATGTAATAGCTTTCGGTTGCTAAAATACCGGCTCTAATACAATTCCCCAATGTTCTGGTAAAAAAAAAAACATTATTCCTCAACACTACATATCAAATAAGCATTATATCATAATCAGAAGCTTTGGTGAACAAAGGAATTGGTTAAAAGCACAATCCATGAACAATATTCATCTTCAACCACCTGAGAAAGGGAAGCCGATAAGCCTTCCTTTGAAAGTACATATGCTTTCTCATTCCTTTGAAAGTACATATGCTTTCTCATTGAATTAACGATGGATATGATCAAAGAATATCCAACTAAAGGTGCTGACAAGATATTTTTATGTGGAAAGTCAAATTATAAAGAATTCATTTCTAAATTTGGTTTTCACCCTTCATCCATCTTATTGTCATTTCTGAGTCTCCTAATACTTGTAGAGAAATAATCTTTTTAATACTTGTAGAGAAAGAATCTTTTTGGTGTGTATAGCACGAAGCCAAAGAACTTGAAATTCTCCCAAATTATTATATCCCTAAAAAAAAATAAACCTTGCATCATATTAAATATACATTTTAAATTTGTATTAATTATAAATTTATTATTATAAATTTAAAATTAATTAAAAGTTTCAAATTAAAATGAATTTATACATTACACTTCTTTAAATATAATATATATTTTTTAATATTTTAATGGAAAATTATAAACCTTACACCAAATATGTCAAAAAAGAATTCACCAAAAGCAAATTAATTTTTTCCACCTATCTAACATACATCAAAATTGGATTGAAAGTGTACTATTTGCTTTAGAGTATACTATCGTTTCAATTGAACAATTTGGTTTCTTGTCTAATAGACAGATTCTTAATGTGATTGGGGTGGCACCGAGAGGGATCCAATTTCTTGAGGTGTAATTTTTTTTGTTTTATCTTAATTTTTTGTTTGTTTTATCTTAATGCCGAATCTTGTATCTGCAGATTCGGCATTCCTTCATTTTCATTTTCAGTGCCACTTTCAGACGCCCATACATAATCAATCTACGTGTAATCGTTCACATGATCCCTGATGCCACAATTTGACACGATTCAGTAGATCCGTACTGGCTACTGCTTTTTTGTTGCTTCACAGGGAGATTTTGGAAAAGCTTCTCATGTCATGTCAGTTTCTATTAAGCATCTGTGAATATCAATTTGTAATAATTAGCATGATATATCCTATTTATGTGGATATCACTGTCAGTTAATTAGAATAATAATTATATTAAACTTGTGGCATGCACTATATATATATCGGTTAATTAGAATAATAATTATATTAAACTTGTGGCCTGCACCATATACTGTCAGCTAACGTACAATATTTTAACAAAATGCATTTGTGAATTTGTTAATATGCATTCTTTAAAGCTTACATTGGTATGGAATTTAAAGAAAACATATTGTTTATGCTTTTTAGCTGCAAGTGAGCCATTGCTATCATTGCATCACAATTTTCCATAAGTACAGACACTTGGAAGAAAGTGATGATTCAAGCTCAGATCAGGGGTTCACTAGTGAGGCAATATCATATCACGTCCATTCATATTGGGGGTTTGAATACTCCTAAAAACCTAAAAAATATATTGCTTCATATTGAGGGGTCAAGGGGGTTTTTAACTTGACATAGTAATATAAATATTGGAAGTTATTTTATTTGGGTGGGTCGAGGAATAACCTCGAAATCGTGGGATGAATTCATACGTCCAAATCATGGGCTCAATTTATACCTCCAAATTGCGGGTTGGATTCATATCAATCCTAGTTTTTGCTAAGGAATAACCTCCAAATCGCGGGCTAGATTCTTGCCTTCAAATCATTGGATGGATTCATATCAGTCCTAACAATTGCTAAGGAATAACCTCCAAATTGTGGGATAGATTTATACTTCCAAATCATTGAACTTATAAAGTATTCTTTCTTTTTAGGATAATTTTTTTCACGAATGTGATTTATCTAAGCTTTCGTTGGCCAAAGGGCCATGGAAATGGGTAATAAAAAATCAAAATAAAATAATAAAATTCATAAATGTGATCTTACCCTTGATGAGATGTGCTCTTAAATTCCTAGTCAACTATACCTCCATCCATAAATGTGATTTGTCCTTTTAAATTCCTAGTGTTGTTAGAATAATTTAATGTGATATGTGTTGCCATTCAGTTGTTGCGGTTCACATTTTTATGATGCAAGCAATTTTCCCATCCATATTTTTTCACCCATTGAAATCCTCATGGGGCCTTCATAGTTTGCTATCTATTTTATACCACTAGTAGTCCAGTTGGGAAGGAAATGTCTAGGAAACTCATGTCTCCATAGTTTTGTATATTTATATTGAATTATGGTGCTCCTCCATGCATCCGCCACGTAGATGTGTAAATCAACCTATGCAAATTTTCTACTCAGTTGCATCGAACTCATTAATTAATTTTTTTTTTTCATTTTTGCATGAATCCTGATTTGCATTTCTGTGGCTGTTACAAATTAAAAAGAACAAAAAAAAACAATTATCCTCTAAAAGTATGTCTCCCAAAAAAAAGGACTTATTTTTTATGCACATAAGGGCCAATTGATGTAGAATAAATAAATAAATAAAAAACATATTCCATCTCTTAGATATTTGCATACATTCCTTCTTGCAATTGCTCTTAAACATCTATATATACTTTTCTTTCGAAAAAAAAACAAAAAAAGAGAGGATTAGGAGAACTGAAGTGCTCAATGGTTGTTTCAATCAAACTTTGCTCCACTACAACCAAGAAAAGTGAGATCAATAGTTTTTAGCTCACTGGAACCAAGAAAAGTTAGATACATCTTTCTTGACTAATTAATTTTTTTCAACTTTTTGTATTTTTCTTTAACATTTTCACATTGCCAGTTAGTAATAGTTGTTAGATTGAGTTATATTTGACACATTCATAATTGTAATTTCAATTCTTATATGCAAGGCATTCATCTTAATATCGTATTGGATCTGACATGAACATAAGAGAAAATATAAATCCTTATTTACATACCCTACGTGTTATCGTTACCATGAAATGGTATCTTTTAAGTTTCACAATCTCTGTATCTTTATAACTATTGTATGCTTGAAACTTAACAATGGAGATTTATCCCCCTCATGTAAAGATTAAAAAAACTAGATATAGCCCAAGAAAAGGTAAATAAATGGTGTTAATTCCCTTGCTTGCAAGAATAAATGCAGAGGAAGTGGAAGCAATTCATTGCATCTTGTGAATGACCCAAATCCAAGCTATGCACATGATCATATGGTGTTATTGGAAAGTAAGAGCTATTTTTCTATGTTCATTTTGGTTCAAACATAAATGATGTTTGTTTTGATAGGAAGGAAGGGAAGTCCATCCACAAAAAGGTTTCAATTTTGCATTTTTATGGAGTTTAATTAATTAATCTTATAGAAAACATGAGCTCTATATGGTTACACTTGTATTTACATGATATAAAATTGGTAGATTGGCCGGCTATGATGTGAAACATCTACAATTATCATCTTCTTTGAGCATTGCGCCGACTATTAGACTATTATTCTTTTACATTCTTTGTTACATTGATCTCTTGAATGGGTTTCCTTTTATGCACTTTTCCTTCCCCTTACTATTTCGTTGGGTCTTCCACTATCCAATGCTAAAAATTGATTAGTCACCCTTGCAATCCCAATGGGATCATTATTAGCATTATGCTATTATTTTATTTAGCATCATGTTTTCTTATACTAAGATGCGTTAGGGCTCCTATTTGTTACAACTTGATAATATGATATACAGGGGTATTAAAAATGGGTTGATAAAAATGGATACCTACAATATCTAGTGAAACTAGGGGTTTTCTTAATTGGAAAGGTATATTGGGAGGGGGGTTTAGCAATACAATTTAAGGAGGAACTTTTTAATATTTAGTGAAATTAGGGATATTCTTTAGTATCCTATGAATGATCATGCTATATAATAATTTCACTGAGAGAACCCCCCGTGGCTTAGATGAGCTAGACTCTTCTTACCAGCATCAATACTGTCATGAAAAATGTGGACAAGAGAAACCACCACACTCTTGGTTTCTCCACTAAGCAGTCCTATATCATCACAAGTCTATGGGGCGCCACCCATATGTAAATATTGGGGGGAAATTGAGTTTCAATTCAAGCATACGGGCTTCATAAGGTGTTGTACCTGTAGAATGTTCTACATAGGTTCAAAAGACAGGCCACAATTTATCTTTCATTGGTTTGATAAATGAGTCCTTAATGACACTTTAAAAAGGTTGGTATGTTAGTTGCTTTTGCAAATCTCTTTCAAAGGTGCTTAAGAACCTTCAAATTGATAGTTGAATACATCAGGAAATCAGAAAGACACCGACAGACGCCCTTGCATGGTTCTTTATATGATATCCCCCTTTGTTGAACCATCCGCAGTACTTCAGACTATTGTGGAATCTTGCGTTGTTCTTGGAGCAATAGTTAACTCTCCAAATAGAGAGAGGAAGTTGCTAAACTATTTTCAAGCTGCGAAGGATTTAGACTATGCAGCTACTCTAGATGAAACACTGAATTTAAGGGTTTTTACTCTATTGTGGTTCAATGTTCCTAAGATTGTTTTACAAGTACTCACGGCAGAAATGATTCTCATAGCTAGCATCCATCCAATGACCGAGTTAGTCACTCTTAAAGAAATAAATTTAACTGTGTATAAAAAGGCTTGTCGGATCCCTCGCTTGACTCCTTTTTATGACACATCACAACAATCCACACCATCACTTAGAGCTCGACTAGGAGTTGTGCACCAGAGCTAATTTGTTCCAGGACTTTGGAAGGATTTTGGTATACCTTGCACTAATGGAGGAACACCATCATTATCAAGAGACAATTTACTTGATACAGGATTCTTACAGCCTAGTGCTTGGGATAATTCTTGGTAAACAACAAAGCAGGGAGAGTCAACTACATGTGATTCCAGTGGGCCTGGAGAGTCTCATTCCCAAGATTATTATTGAAATTATTGCCTCAGCTATATTTTATCTTCCTTATTGGTGAATTCAAGGACTTATAGGCTAGTAATACATCATGCCTAATTCAAATTTCTTATTACAATTACTTCCATTGTTGTGCTGACTTGGAATTTGATTGTATGAAGGCATTTTTTTAGCAATTTAGTGGTTTTCTTCCCAATAGAGAAATTAACAAATGAGCACAGTTTTTTATTGAAGGACTTCTTGCAATTCACAAAGCCAACTTCCAGGTATAATATGACGCGCTTACCTATTTGTGATGTAATTGTTTTTTTATGACTTTTATGTTATGTGCATGAGACTTTAGTACTGTTTTTTTTTTCCAAATTTTGTAGGGTTATCCACCTATTTGTCCAGAAATGGACCTTGTGGAGCAAAAAATATCATTTTTCCCATGAAATTTCCCTAGAAGATGAGTTGAATCAAGAAGTTGGCCTTGGTATATTTCCTTAGAATTCCTTCATTAATAGGGTGTCTTATTTCACTCGTTCCATATTTTGTATGATTTTTATGCCTTTTTGTTTTCACTATGCAATATTAAAGTTCTAGTTTTGCATCTTTAAGATGTGTAACAATCCTACCGTGTACCTGTGGCTATGGTCAGTATTGCAACATTGCAGATGGAGTTAAGCATTATGGTCTTTGCATGCTGCATTCAAGAGAGAACATACATGCATTACTATGGTTTCTTGGGGCATATATTTTGTACAGACAACAAAATTGATTAGGATTGATTTTTTATAACTATTTTCTACAACATTTATCTATGCTGAAAATTTTATGTTCAATGACTAGCATTTGATCGTGTCCTCTTTGACTAGTTGTTAATCCATCATGTACTACATATGCAATTTTTTTTGAACAAGGAGGATATCAGAACATTTACCATCAAGGAAGTGGATGGCCCTAGAACTCTAAACAATATCCTCTATCTGAGGCTTCCTTCCAACACCTATTTTATTAATGAGCTCGTAGCTCTCTAGGAGAAGAAAATTTGCAAGAATTTGGAGAAGACCTATGTACCAAAGGAAGAGGTGCTAAAAAAATTGTAGGAATATTTTTCTTTCTTCCCCTTCCATTTGTAGACTTAATGCAAATATATTTTTGAAGAGTTTTATGCATCTATTTGCTTGCATTACGTGTGTTGAGTATAGCTTCTTTTTCTTTATAAAAGTTGTAGGAAATGTGGGAATAACATTTTATTGTTGTTGATTCGTTTAGAGTGAATGAGTGACTTAGCTCTTGTACAATGCTTTGGTGTGTAATGTAGAGTCTCCATTCCCAATCAATGCTATGTTCTCAACTGACCACTCTATTTTTGTGAAAGGGGATCAAACAAATTTTGAAATTGGACCTAATGGTGTGGAGTCCAGTAAGCTCTACCCATAGGTGAAATTCACATCTGTTGAATAATATCTCAACCAATATATTTGAAGTTGATCGGGAAAGGTTCTTGGAAGATTAATTATGGAGTCGTCTTTATCCAGTTTAGATAATGTTGTTTCGAGTGTCACATTTTTAGTGATTAATAGGAGTAGTAAACAATGTTCACACTCCTTAATTAGAAGTAGTGGAGACAAATGTGACAGATAGTTAAGTTAGTTGATGCCTTTTCTTTTGTATGAGTTGCATGGATAGCCATTTATCAATCAAAGTTAAGATTGGCCATATCTTTCCTTATGGGTGTGTTTTTATTATGTTAAAAACACTACTTTTCTCAAATATACAGTTGGGATTTAACATGGATTTGCATTGAAAACTATGCTGGGATGTTGTCTTTCCCCTTTTACTTCATTGCATTCCTTGTGTGATTATGTCATTGCAATATTATCCAAGAAGGTATTGTAACTTGCATAGAAATTTGCTTTCAAATGTTTTTTTTTCTTGTAATGTGAAAGAACAAATGAATATGTTGGACATATTTGAAAATCTATGAGAAATATTACAATATATTAAGTTCCTCAACTGTGATCTGAGTTCAAAAATGGCATAATTAATTGGTGACCTTTGTGCTTGATTTTGGTTGAATGAAGGGATAATTTGGTTATAGCAATGTAGCAAGGGTTGGAATTATAAAATGGAATCTAAACTTTGTGAAGTGAAACAGTAAAAAAAAGAATGGTAATATGAATTCAATAAAATCTTCTCTTGGGTAGAATATATTTTTGTTTAATCTTTCACATACACAACCTAGGGTAAGGTTTTGGCATTATATATTCTGAGTAGCTCTAGTATTTTAAGGCCCATGTCAATATGCTTTCCTAATCCAGATATATTGAATAATTAAACTTGTCTTTTCTATATGCATCTTTATTAGAATATGTAAGGGCACTATGCATTGCGGTTTTGTGGTTCAATTGGGGAGGTATTTTTTGTGTCGTGGAATGCAATTGTTGATGATATTAGCACAAATTTGGATGCTCATATCAAAGATGGGCTTAGTTTGAGTGTAACTAGTGCAAGGAAGATCTTGTGGGAAGATTTAAAACGTAAAATAAGCCTTGATCCCAAACGCTATGAATGTTGTCTGCAATAAAGTGCAATTTTGTTAAGGAGAAATGGAGTGTTGTTGTTTGGATGCAATCATTTTTTTTTGTAACATAACATATGTATCTTTAATAGATGCACCTTAAATCTGGAATCTAGTTTCTCTTCTTTAATTCAAGTGAAATAAAAATAACTAAACATCTATATTACCACAGGAAGAGATGGAAACACAACGTTGCTCTATGAAAAACAGAGTTGCTCTATATTGGAAATGGGCCACCTTTGGACACTTGCATCCATGCAATCTTCTTGGTGTCCTAAAACGGGTGTAATTCTCTTCCAGTGTTCTTCTGTGACTTTTAAAAAACATTTGATTCTTTATATACCTAAAAACTGTGAAGCATTTGACATACAAGACTATATTTTCGAGTCTTGACTGAAGAATTTTTTTTTTCAAAGTTTTGCTTCTTAATTAAATTAACTTAGTTATCATTATGTCGGGATGAAAATATTATGCTCATAACTCAGGAATATTTAATTTTCTTATTAGACTGTCCTTCCACATATCCTCCAAATTTGTAAGTTTTTTTTTTTTTATCTGAATTTTTTAAGTATCCAAAAACATTCTCAAGTTTTGAAGGCATTTTTGCTTCTTTCTTTTCCAAAAGAAGTATCCTCCCCAAAAACCTTCAACTTTGAAGCCTTCAATGCCCGCGAAAGGCCCTTTTACCTGTCATAGAAGGCCAGGGTGAATTTTACCCTGCAAAAAAAATTAATTCCATGAAGAGTCTGTCAGTTATGAAATTAAGTTGAACTGTGCAAATTTGTAACGAAATGACAACTCCAAATTTCGCTCATCCCGAGTTATTAGTGGCCGTGGGAGACTTGGAGTATGGAGAGTTGGAGAGTGCCCGAGTTCCCAGTGCCATCAGAGATCTGGATCTTGGTCCCAACCGACAGTTGCGGGCTCGTTGAGTAGGTGACACGATGCCAGCCTTTATGTGACCCAATTATGGTGTGAAAGCATTTAATGTTATCACCAAACCTTGGTCGAGGCTAGACTCCACAATGCACATAGTACATGCGTGTAACGTGTTTCTGGAATTTGGAAGGTGATATTACCATAGGACCATTATCCATAGCCCACAATCCATTGAATTTTCCTGTGCCATCACATATCATCCATGTGACTGCGGAGTCTTCCCAGCAAGTGCATTAATGCGTTGTACAAAATGGGAAATGGAAATTGGAATGAAGCCTGGCTTGAATCTTGACTCTTAGAGTCTTGATTGAAAATAGTAATATTTACTCACACAGTCTACAATTTTTTTTTTATGAAATGCTTCATATTTTAATCCATGACTGTCACAAACGCACGAATCCACCATAATAATTACCAGATTGAGTATATTTTGGAGGTGGTAAATGGCTAATGCAACAGCTAAACATCATATATATGTGGGTTTTCTCCATTGAATCATTCTAACTTCTACCTCAGCATTAAGTAGTTGTCAAGTTTCACATCATTTCTGTTTTGGCTTGTTGACAAATGGAGACTTTGTGACAAACAACTATAACTATACAAAGGTATGCCAAGCAATTTTGTATTTGTTGCTTCAGACACGTTTTCAACTATAGTAATATGGTTAAAAAAACCATTATACTCAGAATGGAATTTGCATGATTCAAAATCTCAATTCCAAGATTTATTAATTAGAGAAATTTATGAGGCAGATTCTATTAATGATCACTTCCACTTTCTCTTTCTCTATTGTTCATTTATGAATTGTTTCCCTAAAAAATGTTTTCTCAGTTTTTAAATAAGTTTAGAGAATGCCACTCTTGTATTTCCATATCCTTGTGTTTATGTAAAATGAAGCACTGCAGATCATATTTTAAACCAGAACAAACCCTTTGAAATACGGGTCTAATGTGTGTCTGGACTCAGGATATTGCAAAGCTCAAAGTTGCATTATTGAGTCCTTACAAACATCTTCTGTAACATTTGCATTCGTGATTTGTCCAACAGGTTCCTTACAAACATCTTCTGCAACATTTGCATTTGTGATTCGTTCAGTGGGATCGAGTCCTTACATGATTGGGTTGCTGTAAATTTATAGGTGTGTGTAGAATTTTGCATTGTATATTTTCAAATATGTGTAGGTTGAATGGTCTTTTTTGAATACTTATTTCTTTCATTCTCCTTTCTCTTTCATTATTAAGGTGAGGGTTTATCTTCATTCTAAATGAATCAGCTTTGAATCTATGTATTTGCAAGTAGCTAAATTTCGATAGTATCCAAACACTCCTCTTCTATATCACCATCTCCCATTATCAATTCTAAACTAATATTATGATGGAACGCATTCACAAATCAAGTGAATCACTATTTTTTTAAGCAACTTCTATATCACTTTTGTGATTGGAAATCCTTTAAACTTTGATGATAATCTAACTCTCAACACCAACACTAATATTTGAGGAGTGATTTAGAACTGATACTATGGGAGGGTCACTAGAATTAAAAATAAATAGGATGGGTACTTTATAACATGCATGAAGATGTTTACTGGATACATCTGGTTTTCTCATATCATTAGCTAATCCTAAACTATATACAGTTATGCAAAATTGGTTGTGCCCTTCATTGATTGGGTTGAAAACTAATGGTTAGACTTCTTTAGATGTACAAGAACCTCATGAATTCAATACCATTCCCTCATAGTCAAGATTGGGGAAAGATCCATGTCAATTGAGGTTAAAGTCATTGATTCAATATTATTGTCATTAAAGTCATTGTATCCATTAAATCCATAGTGCACCCCATCTAGATCTTGTTGACATGCAATTGGATTCAGTTTGACCTCGTTTGACTTGTTTCAATCACCTAATATTGTGTCCTTTGGGGAGGCCATGCCAGCATTATTTTTGAGTTATAAAACTATCTCATATTAGGAAAGTATATGTTAAATATAATTGGGTCAAATTTCATATGACGCAAGGACTATTTCCAAAACTTTTAAAGTTGGCCCCTTTCACTAGTCACTTGTAGGGTTCCATGTGAGTCGCGTCATGTGAGGAATGTAACCACCCAATGTGGTGCACCAATATCAACATCCTATTATGCACAAAAATGAGATACACTGGTTCATCTATGAATTGGTGGAAACATGTGTGGTCCATCCTAGTACCAACCCTTACTCTATACTCATCATGGTTATAGAAGTATAAGGTGCTTCACACCTATGATTATCATCCATATGACGACAATGATGGCCTTGATGACGATGATGACGATGGTCATGATGACTATGAAGATGACAATGATTTTGTTATCATCATCATCATCATAATCATCACTGATGATGATGATGATGACGATGTTGTTGTTTATGACAATGTTGATGATTATTGACGACGACGACGATGATGAAAATTATGATGACAATGATGTTCTTGATGATGATGATGTTGATGATGATGATGACGTTGTTGTTGATGATGATGTTTTTGTTTTTAATGACGACGATGATGATGATAATGATGATCATATCTACGACAACAATGATGGTCACGATGACAACGATGATGATGTTTGTGATGACTACGACGACAATGATGCTTATGATGACAATGATGTTGTTGATGTTTATGTTGATGTTGATGACAATGATTATCATGATGACAACGATGATGTTGTTGTTTATGATGATTGAGATGTGTTGTTGCAGCAACATCCCCCCCCAAATTTTGTACATATTGGGGCCCCTCCTTTGCATTTTACTAGAAGGATTGCCTAAGAAGTTAAGTCTCCTTTAAAAAAAAAAAAAAAAAAAATTGACTTAGTTTTTGTTTCAACTGAGGAATCTTCTTTAAAATTGAAGTTTTTTCTTCTAATTCAAAACTCACGATTCTCTCCCGAAACTGCGGAAGAACTCAGGATTCTCTCCTGAAACTGCGGAAAGACTTAAACTTACTCCCTGAAACAGTGAAAACACTTAGCGTTTTTTAAAAGTTTC
This sequence comes from Larix kaempferi, assembly GCA_027924585.1. Lineage (NCBI taxonomy): Eukaryota > Viridiplantae > Streptophyta > Pinopsida > Pinales > Pinaceae > Larix > Larix kaempferi. The sequence goes on along the minus strand of BSBM01000456.1, from coordinate 47,837,185 downwards.
GGAAGAACTTAAAATTGCCTCCCGAAATTGTGGAAGAAGCTTAAATTCTCTCTCGAAACTGGGGAAGAACTCAACGAGCTTGCCCGAAACTGTGGAGGAACTTGGGATTATCTCCCAAAATTGCGGAAGCTTTCGCCAAATGTTGCCGCAGTAAGTTGTCCCCAGGTTACTCGACCATTTATATTTCGATAAAAAACTTAAACAAAGTTATTCGTGAATTGCGGAAGGACTTACTGAGTCTTTCCGAAACTTCGGGACGACTCGGCAAAGCCGACCGTGATAAGCTTCCGAGAGAGTGTATTTCGTAAGAACGCACAAAGTGCTCCAGAAATGCCGGAATGACTCGCCATTTTTTTCGCCACTGCGAAGTGTTTTTTTGTCTTTTCCGCAACAAAGTTTCCCGCCTTTCAGGAGGAAATCATGAGTTTTGGTTGCAACTGCGGACGAAACTTATGAGTCTTCCCCGTAACTGACGGCCGCGCTTAAATGCCAAGTCAGCTTGAAAAGACCGCACCGTACGAGCATTAAACCCCGTTTTAAATCGCCACCTACCCATTTAAATGCCCGCACGTGTCTAAATTTATATGAGGGCGGTCGTAATGTCCCTATTTTGACCCCCTTTGTATTAAATCGTAAATGATGTAAATATTGTAATTTAATCATGGTGAGGAGCTCAAGGCCAAGGCCCCACCATTGATTTAGCGTTTTATGTATCGGCAATTAAAAAAATAGATGCCTATGGTTCTTGTGCGAGATGGGCACAATGTAAATAAGACATCATGTAAATACGAATTTTAATAGAAAAAGACCCACAACTGACTATGCTATGCAACAAAGAGATGGGGCATGATTCTACAAGGAATAGGGAGGGGAAATAACCAAACCCTTGAGCCACTAGGGTCAGCCCATATGTCAATGAGAGAACTCATGAACTCTTAACTACCCATTTTGTCTCATGCACCCAATCATTTAATTCTTCCAAAGATTGGTTGGGGCAGTTAATGTCTTGGGATTGGAGAAGTATGGTAGTCAGATTTTCGTGCATGGGAAAGACACCAACCTGAAAATCGTATTTTTGGCTTGCTGGGCAAGACAACCCCCACAAAATGCTTCCTAAGGCAATTCTTCATGCATAACGTTCTTCCTCTCATGCAGACTGAGCTCACTGGAATTTATCCTCACGTTTTTCACTATAACCCTGCGTTTTTCCATGCCCAGGAACTCGTTTTTGGTATTATGCAATAGTTGGGGAAGGAGGGACGCAAATTGGGACTGAGGGAGAGGTCGTTTTGCCCCTGGGGCATTTTTCTGGAATAGGTTTTTCTCCCCCAGCCGAATTTCCAAGTGCCAATACGTTTTGAGTCTACCCACGTTTTTCTGAAGTCCAGGAAACCCCCATCTCATGCATCCCACTGTTGGAAACATTTTCTCATGCTCAGCAAGTGTAGTTTGCTATTAGGTGCATCCCTGTTTTGATGTGAACCTGTGAGCAAGAAACTGGAGTGGTAGTGGACAGAATTGGCTTGATAAACCTAGTGTAGGGAGTAACCTCTCAAGAAGATTAAGAGGGTTGGCTACTTTTCTATGCACACCCTGAGAGCACTAGAAAGGAAGGTATGGCTTGAGGGACTGTGTGGCAGTGAAGAGAATACTTCCTTGTGTTGGGTGTGTAGGCATTGTGAGTGCCAAGATGAATAGATCTGGGAGAGGTACCCATAGCTCTGTGGTTGAGCTCACTAGCTTAGCAATTCTTCCCTTCCATGTCCTAGCAGCCTGATAAACCCAATTGCAGATTGGCTTGGCTCATCTTGGTGTATGCTTGGCTATGTGTGAGTCTGTTGTTCCCTAGTTCCTTGTAGTAATCATGTCCAGCTCGGGGGTGGCAGTTGTATTAAGAGGTTGATAAGCACAACTGGCCTATGGTTGGGTGGAACGTTGCAGTTGCATAACCAGTTGCTTGGGACTACCTTATTGAGATAAGTATCCTCTCGTGTTTTTAACTTTGCAATTATTCCTTTGATGAATAGTTTGAATGTATTATGGATGTGCTAATGAATTTTACTTCCGCTGTGTTTTCAAATGATTATGCATTTCCACATGATCCTTTATAATTCTGCAAAGGTCTTTATTTAATGGCTGTCATAGAAATTTTGAATGTATGTTAGATATCAACAGGATTTATTTAATTTCTGTTGTGTTTCTATAGCATGCACATATATATGTCTTTGTATCAATAAGTTTACTTAATGGATATGGGGCTAATTGCTCGGATTGAGCACCACGTCCTCTCTATCCTGCTGGTATGGTAGGAGGGGACATTACATTTTGGTATCAGAGCTGCTGGTTGCAGCATTGGACCTCTATGGGCAAAATATGATAGCGATTACAAGGGAAGATTTCAAAAATTTTGTTTTAAGTCTGTTTCTGGAAATTTTTGTTTTAAGTCAGTTTCGGGAAGTCGTCCCGAAACTGCGGAAAGGTTCCGCGAACCTTCCCACAATTGCGGAAGAGTTCGGCGAACCTTCCCGCAATTGCGGAAGAATTCAGTGAACCGCTCTGAAACAGCGGAGGAAATTTTTTTTTTTAAGTGAAAACTTTTCTAAGTGTCGGCGTCGAAAGGAAATTTTTCGGAAGGAATTCTCTTCCGAAATTGCGGAAGGAATTCTCTTCCAAAATTTCAGAAGGATTCAGCGAATCGTTCTGAAATGCAGAAGAGTTCGGTGAGTCGTTTCGAAATTGCAGAAGACTTCGGCGAATCGTTCCGCAACTGCGGAAGAGTTCGGCGAATCGTTCCGCAACTGCGGAAGGCTTCGGCGAATCGTTCCGCAACTGCGGAAGACTTCGCTGAATCGTTCCAAAAAAATCACCCGAAATCGGGGAAGCATTCCACGAACGGCTCCGAAACTATGGAAGCCTTCACCGAATGGCTCCACAATTGCGGGAGCATTCGCCGAATGGCTCCGCAATTGCAGGAGCATTCATCGAATGGCTCCGCAATTGTGGGAGCATTCGGCAAATCGCCCCGCCATTGCGGAAGCGTTCGGCGAACTGCTCTGCAATTGCGGAAGCTATCGCTGAACCGCCCCGCGACTTTGGCATAATTTGTAAAAAAAAAAAAAAAAAAAACACGAGGGCGCTGCCCTCGACCCGCCACAAGGGGGCAAGCCCCCTTGACCCCCTTTCTTTTCCCCCCTCATATGTCGTTGTTTGTGATTTGACGAATCGTCAGTATGGCATTTTCCCACGTGCATGAAGTAAGTTATGAATTCCTAAGAATGTAATGCAGCTAACAATTGTGTTAATGAACACATTTCACAGAGTCACAGTTACAACAGGGTAGCACTCTAGATAATACAGTCAGAAAGTTTTGGATCTTGGTTGGGCCAAGAAAATTGACATCATGAATGATGCACAAGATCCCTATGAGCCTGAGACAGATGCCATGGGGGAGAACATACATGTTGAAAATGCTGAAACAGAATCTAATGGGAGGAGAAATCAAGAGACCCCTCCCGGTATTGCAGCCACCATGAGAAGCCTAAGGGAGGAATTGCAAAGTTGCAGAGAAGATAATGAAAGGATGATTAAAGCTCAGGAAGAACAAAATCAGTTGAATGGAGCCATGCTACAGAGTTTGACAGACATCCAAAGGCAAATAAACTCTGGGCATCAGACATCAAATCTAGAAAGGGGTGGGAGTAGTTCTAGGAGGAATTCCCGCAAGAGGGCCAGTAGCCCAAGAAGAGTTTCTACAGATAGAACATATACTCCAGAAATCTCTTCTAATGAATCATCTGAATCTGAAGAATCCAATGAGGGTTCAAGTTCTTCATCTCATAGGAGCAAGAGGAAGAAGCACTACAAGAACAATTCACATGGGGAATTTAAGAAGGCAAAACCTCCTACATTTGATGGAGAAGTAAAGTCTGGTCAAGAAGCTGAAGCTTGGCTCCTTGGGATGAGAAAATATTTCCAAGTCCAAGACTACTCTGGGAATATGAAGACAAGGGTTTCCATCTTCAACTTGAATGGTAGAGCATCTATATGGTGGGAACACACCAGGCAAGTGAAGAAGATCAATGAAAGAAAGATTGTGTGGAAGCAGTTCAAGAAATACTTAAAGTAGAAGTACCTCTCTGATAGGTACTATGATGATAAGATCAAAGAGTTCCATGAGCTGAGGTTGGGACAATTGACCATGGAAGAATATGCAAACAAGTTCTTGGAGATGCTGAGGTATGTCAAGTACATTCGAGATGATAAGGTGAAAATTCAGCGTTTCCTAAGTGGACTGCCCCAGTCATATAAAGACAGAATTGAGTTCGATGAACCTCGAACTCTAGAGGAGGCCATAATAAAGGCCAAGTATTGCTTTGATCAGAATAGAAGTAAACTGGAATTCCATAAGGCATGGAAGGATAAGAAAAACGAAAAGTTTGATCAAAGGAAGAAGGGGTTCAAGCCTCCTCAATTCTGGAATCAGCAAAGGCAGCCATCACAGGTTGTAACCAAGCCAACTAGGATGATGGGAGACAAGCCAAGGGATCCAAAGGAGCCAAGAGAACCACTTCAATGTTGGGGTTGTGGAGGAGACCACATACTTAGGAACTGTCCACATAGGAATGGGAATGCAAATCAAGTTCACAATATCCAAGGAGCTGGAACTGTGGGTCAAGTGGCAAGGAAAATCCCTAGAATCTATGCAGCAGTAGACGACCGCCAAGCAGATCATCAATCAACTATGGTTGAAGTTGAAGGTAAGATTGCTAAGAAATCTGTTTCTATTTTGATTGATCCTGGATCTACTCACAGTTATGTCACTCCTAGAATTGTTGAGATGTGTGCTTTCAAGAAATTAAAGCATAGTAAATCATGGTTAGTTCAACTAGCCACTGGAACCAAGAGAAAAGTTAGTGAAATAGTAGAGAAATGCCCATTAGAGATGGATGGGCTATTCACCTATTCAGATCTGAATATTCTACCACTGGGTTCCTATGATGTTCTCATTGGAATGGATTGGTTAGAAGCACACCGGGTTAAACTTGACTGCTACAATAAGACATTTGAATGCGTGGACGAAGAAGGAAACCCGAGGGTTGTAAAAGGCATTCCAAAGGTGACTTCTGTTAGACAGGTTTCAACCATGCATTTGAAGAAGTTCTGTAGGAAGGGATGTCAATTGTATGCAGCCCACATTTTAGAGGCAGCAGAGAGTGAAACTCTTAAATTGGAGGACTATCGTGTATTGCAAGAATTCAGGGATGTTTTTCCTGATGAGATTCCAGGACTCCCTCCAAAGAGACACATTGACTTTACAATTGAGCTTGTTCCAGGAGCGGCACCAGTGTCTAAGACACCCTATAGGATGAGTACACCAGAATTGCTAGAATTCAAAATGCAATTACAAGAATTGCTGGAAAAGAAATATATTAGGCCAAGTGTGTCCCCGTGGGGAGCACCTGTTCTATTTGTGAAAAAGAAAGATGGAACACTCAGGTTATGTATTGACTACAGGCAGTTGAACAAAGTCACTGTGAAGAACAAATACCCATTGCCCCGAATTGATGACCTTTTTGACCAAATGAGAGGAGCAAAGGTATTTTCAAAGATTGACTTGAGGTCTGGTTACCATCAGGTGAGAATTAAAGAAGAAGATATTCATAAGACAGCCTTTAGAATGAGGTATGGACACTATGAGTTTGTAGTGGTACCATTCGGTCTCACAAATGCACCAGCTACATTCATGTGTCTCATGAATAATGTTTTTAGCAAATATTTGGACAAGTTTGTTCTTGTATTCCTAGACGACATTCTCATCTATTCTAAGAATGAAGAAGAGCATGAAGAACATTTGAGAATGACAATGCAATTACTAAGGGAGCATAAGCTGTATGCAAAGTTGAGCAAATGTGACTTTTATAAAGATAGAATTCACTATTTGGGTCACATCATCTCCGACGAAGGAATATCTGTAGACCCTGAGAAGATTGAAACCATTATGAATTGGCCAACTCCAAGGAATGTGACTGATATGAGATCTTTTATGGGCCTTGCTGGTTACTACAGGAGGTTTATCGAAGGATTCTCTAAGGTTGCAAACCCGATCACTTCTTTGCAAAAGAAGGGGATAAAATTTGAATGGTCACCAAGATGTGAGGAAAGTTTTCAATGGTTGAAAAATCTTCTTACAAGTGTGCCTATTTTGAAGATTGCAGACCTAGAAAAAGACTTTGTGGTATGTACCGATGCATGTAATCAAGGACTTGGAGGAGTTCTTATGCAAGACAACCACGTGATATGCTATGAGTCAAGAAAGTTGAAGGAGCATGAGAAGAACTATGCTACTCATGATATAGAACTTGCAGCCATAGGACATGCTTTAAAGATGTGGAGGCATTACTTAATGGGAAGAAAGTTCGAGTTAAGAATGGACCATTGTGGTCTGAAGTACTTGTTTGATCAGCCAACCTTAAATGCTAGGCAAGCTAGATGGTTGGAATTTTTGTGTGAATTTGATTTCGAAATCAAACACATAAAAGGGAAAGAAAACAAGGTGGCCAATGCACTCAGCAGGAAGGTACGTGAAATGCATGTGGCAGCGCTTAGTACTTGCCAACCAGATTTGGGGCAGTTGATTGTTAACCATATGGTTGAGGATGAAGTGTATGAGCAGATAAAGGGCAAATTGCAGCAGCAAAAGCTTGAACAGAAGTATGAGGGCTATCATTTAGAAGAAGGCGGACTTCTTACTTATAAGAATAGAGTCTATGTTCCAAATGCGGCAAATTTAAGGAGAATTGTTATGGATGAAATCCATAAAGCTCCATACTCTGGTCACCCAGGATATTAGAAAACAATTGCTACCGCAAGGAAATATTATTTCTGGCCGGGCATGAAGAAGGATGTCGCTGAATAGATTTCTAAGTGCATGGAATGTCAACAGGTGAAGAGTGAACACCCACATCCAACAGGTTTATTGCTTCCAGTGCCAATTCCAGAATGGAAATGGGAAGTAATATCCATGGATTTTATTACAGGATTGCCAATGACTAAGAGACAACATGATTCCATCATGGTTGTGGTGGACAAGTTAACAAAGGCAGCACAGTTCATACCGATTAAATCCACACATAAAGCCGATGCCATTGCAAACATTTTCATGAAGGAAATTTTCAGATTACATGGGTTGCCTAAGGCAATAATTTCTGACAGGGATACCAAGTTCATTTCCAATTTTTGGAAAGGTCTCTTTGCAGATTTGGGTACACGGCTAAGCTTTAGTACCGCATACCATCCTCAAACAGATGGGCAAACCGAAAGAGTAAATCGGGTGCTTGAAGACATGCTCCGCATGTATGTAATGGACAAACCATCCAAATGGGAGGATTATCTACACTTGGTAGAATTTGCATATAAAAATGGGCAACAAGCATCATTGGGAATGAGTCCTTATGAGGCTTTGTATGGTAGAAGGTGTAGGACACCAGTGACTTGGGACAATCCAGTGAACAGAATTGTACTTGGGCCAGAATTGCTTAAGGAAATGGAACAAGAGGTTGCAACAATCCGACAAAATTTAAAAGCAGCCCAGGATAGATAGAAAAGCTATGCAGATAAGCATAGAGTGCATAGGGAATTCAATGTTGGGGATCATGTGTATCTTAGAGTGAGATCAAGGAAGAGTTCCTTGAAGCTTGGGAGTTGTGCCAAGCTATCACCTAGATATTGTGGGCCATTTGAAGTGCTTGAAAGAATAGGACCAGTTGCATATAGACTTGCATTGCCTGCTAGCACTAAAGCTCATAATGTTTTTCACGTCTCTTTGCTTAAGAAATATGTACATGATCCTAACCATGTGATTAATTGGGATGTGATCCAGGTGGAACCCGAGGGAGAATTCCAAACCGATCCATTGTGCATCCTAGACAAGAAGGTAACATTGCTCCGGAACCGAGCCATCGGACAGGTAAAGGTGCAATGGAAGCACTACGGTCCCGATGAGGCTACATGGGAGCTGGAGGATGCCATGAGGGTGGCATATCCATTTTTGTTCAATTTTGATGAGCACTGAGGACAGTGCTAATGTAAGGGGAGGGGAATGTAATGTCCCCATTTTGACTCCCTTTGTATTAAATCGTAAATGATGTAAATATTGTAATTTAATCATGGTGAGGAGCTCAAGGCCAAGGCCCCACCATTGATTTAGCATTTTATGTATCGGCAATTAAAAAAATAGATGCCTATGGTTCTTGTGCGATATGGGCACAATGTAAGTAAGACATCATGTAAATACGAATTTTAATGGAAAAAGACCCACAACTGACTATGCTATGCAACAAAGAGATGGGGCATGATTCTACAAGGAATAGGGAGGGGAAATAACCAAACCCTTGAGCCACTAGGGTCAGCCCATGTGTTAATGAGAGAACTCATGAACTCTTAACTACCCATTTTGTCTCATGCACCCAATCATTTAATTCTTCCAAAGATTGGTTGGGGTAGTTAATGTCTTGGGATTGGAGAAGTATGGCAGTCAGATTTTTGTGCATGGGCAAGCCACCAACCTGAAAATCGTATTTTTGGCTTGCTGGGAAAGAAAACCCCCACGAAATGCTGCCTAAGGAAATTCTTCATGCATAACATTCTTCCTCTCATGCAGACTGAGCTCACTAGAATTTATCCTTATGTTTTTCACTATAACCCTGCGTTTTTCCATGCCCAGGAACTCGTTTTTGGTATTATGCAATAGTTGGGGAAGGAGGGACACGAATTGGGACTGAGGGAGAGGTCATTTTGCCCCTGGGGCATTTTTCTGGAATGGGTTTTGCTCGCCCAGTCGAATTTCCAAGTGCCAATACGTTTTGAGTCTACCCATGTTTTTCTGAAGTCTAGGAAACCCCCATCTCATGCATCCCACTGTTGGAAACGTTTTCTCATGCTCAGCAAGTTTAGTTTGCTGTTAGGTGCATCCCTGTTTTGATGTGAACCTGTGAGCAAGAAACTGGAGTGGTAGTGGACAGAATTGGCTTGATAAACCTAGTGTAGGGAGTAACCTCTCAAGAAGATTAAGAGGGCTGGCTACTTTTCTATGCACACCCTGAGAGCACTAGAAAGGAAGGTATGGCTTGAGGGACTATGTGGCAGTGAAGAGAATAATTCCTTGTGTTGGGTGTGTAGGCATTGTGAGTGCCAAGCTGAATAGATCTGGGAGAGGTATCCATAGCTCTGTGGTTGAGCTCACTAGCTTAGCAATTCTTCCCTTCCATGTCCTAGCAGCCTGATAAACCCAATTGCAGATTGGCTTGGCTCATCTTGGTGTATGCTTGGCTATGTGTGAGTCTGTTGTTCCCTAGTTCCTTGTAGTAATCATGCCTAGCTCGGGGGTGGCAGTTGTATCAAGAGGTTGATAAGCACAACTGGCCTATGGTTGGGTGGAACGTTGCAGTTGCATAGCCAGTTGCTTGGGACTACCTTATTGAGATAAGTATCCTCTCATGTTTTTAACTTTGCAATTATTCCTTTGATGAATAGTTTGAATGTATTATGGATGTGCTAATGAATTTTACTTCCACTGTGTTTTCAAATGATTATGCATTTCCACATGATCCTTTATAATTCTGCAAAGATCTTTATTTAATGGCTGTCACAGAAATTTCAAATGTATGTTAGATATCAACAGGATTTATTTAATTTTCGTTGTGTTTCTATAGCATGCACATATATATGTCTTTGTATCAATAAGTTTACTTAATGGATATGGGGCTAATTGCCCGGATTGAGCACCACGTCCTCTCTATCCTGCTGGTATGGTAAGAGGGGACATTACATCGGTGGGGTTTTGTTGGTCCCATTGTTAGTTTGTTATTCAAAGAACACCGTTGGGAAGACCGCATCGGCTCGGTCCAGCTCAGCGCATCCACCACCATGTCCACCTCACTCCACCACTGTCTCGTCTCCAGGTAGGCTTTTTAATCGTGATCTTTGTCTTATCTTCACGTTGAGTTATTTTTTTTGGGTTTTCGCATTTCATAACATGGCCGGTAGACATTGGCAGCATAGATCATTTTTTACGGCCACTGTGGCCCCATAGGTTTCTCATTGCTACCAACTGAGAGCCGTATCCATGACCATCCGAGCTTTTTTTTTTTTATGGCCCGATCCACCGTTCTTTTTTGATTTTATGGTTTAAAATGATATGCAAATGCCTAAGATAACTTAATCTAAATGCAGAACTTGAAACAAATCTGTATCTAAAAAACTGAAATAAACCTAAACTATCTCTGCAAGGAGCAAAATTATAAGTATGAGTAATGTGTTGGAAGAAGTATCTGAAGATCAACAGACAATCATTAAATCATAAAGATATATCTACAGCAAGAAGGCAAAAGATATTAAAAGATAGCTTCCAATTCACATATAACGCATTCCATTACTCATGTAGGAGAAAAATCATTTGCACAAGAAACAGTAAGATCATTCAATACAGAGAAATAATTCAAGACAGCAAAGAAAGATCTCACTGTAGAATATGAAAGTCACAAGAATAATCCAGCATGCATCCAACATCCATTTCCATGCAAAAGACGTCCTCTCCAGGCTCTTATTAAGAAAATTTCATTTTCTTGGAGCAAGTGCAAGATAGCTCGTACAAGTTAAGAAAAATCTTTTCCCTGCCAAAAGTCTCCTTACACTATTCCCTAAGCTTCTATTTATATCTTTACAAAATGCCTCTTGGACTGCCACCTGGCTCTTTACACATGTCCTCTATAGAATTTTCCTCTAAATAAACAAATCGTGGCCCTTTTCTTAAAACAAAAAATTTCTCAAAAATAGAAAAGGACAGATGTCTAGTGAGTCTACGCTCTAAACATAGGGAGAACAAATGAAAATAGGAACAACGCCTTAGGATCAACGTGTTCACCCTTGGGAAGGCGCTTCTGCTGGGAGGGAGGTGCTTGGACTGGCTGCTACTACTACTACTGCTTTCTTTCTCTCCTATGCAATGTAACTGAACCAGATACCAGTGTCTCTGATAACCACATTTGTTGGGGAAGGGAGCAAGATCTTCTGGGAAGTCACATGTTTACCAAGTTCTGCTTCAACACCATGAATTTCTGCAACTACTGCTTGGTGGATTTTTTTAAGCAAATGATTGTCTATTGATGACAACCCAATATAGTGATGGAGATCATTAATCGCTAGGATATCAATCTTCTTTACATATTCTATTTGAATGCCTAGCTCTTCCTTCAAGTCTGATAAACGTTGTTCTTTGCTTGAAAACTCATCGAGGAACTGAGGGAAACTCAACTTGCACTTATCATGTACTTCGTGGATCTTTTGATACAGGCTGTTACTTTTATCAATTGTTCCCTGGATATTAGCCATTAGCTTAATGCCACAGTTCCTGCAGAATTCCATAAGGGCTACATCTTCTTTAAAATCATCTACCGACTTGAATGGGAGATGCTTGGGGAAATCAACCTTCCCTTCTCTCCATCCCATCTGGCTCATGATGTTTGCTGTAACCCGAGTGTATTTTTCCTTAAGCCTATTGGCCTCTGCATTGACTTCTTTCAATCTAACCATCATGGCTTTGAGCCTGCATACTTCCTCAGTAATCAGCTCCTGTGTGGCATGCATTTGTCTTAGAATGTCACAGGACAACTCATGAAAGGGAGACATATCTATTGCTCTGCTTTCTACCTGATCTAATTGTTCAAACATTGCTTGCTTATCTGCTTCCAGATGAAAAAATCTAGCTTCAGAATAGTTCTTTTCTGCTTCTAGAACCATCATCTGGATTGCCAGGTGCTCCTTTTCTTCTTCTAAATGGCGATACTTATCTAACAACTCCTTGTGATCAACAGACAGACGATTATAGTTACTCACTACAAGATCCTTGTAAGCCTGCTCATTAGCCACAGTATGTTGCAACATGTGAGCTCTCCTCTTTGTTGACTCAAATTATCTGACGATATCGACCATATTGTCCTTTGTTGCTTTTTCTGCTGACACAGCTGTAGATGCCATGGCTATGGGAGCCTTATTTGTATTTTGCATCACCGTGGTATCCCGTTGGGTAACAATATCTTCTTGAAAGAGTCTCTTTATCCTCTCTTCCGACTTCAAGACTACCGCCTTCCTCTTCTTATAATACACAAATTCATCCCATCGGGACATAGTATGATCTTCTGATGGGGTGTAAGGGATGATTGGGAGGTCTATTACATGTACTTCTGTCTCTATGGGTGGGGTCTATACTACTTGAGATGTGTCTGTTTCCACATTTTGGGTGTCGGAGCCACCTGCTTGAGATGCGTCTGTTTCCACATTTTGGGTGCCGGAGCCACCTGCCTGAGATGTGTTTGTTTCCATATCTTGGGTGCCGGAGCCACCTGCCTGGGCATCTTCATTGGTCTTAAGTTCTTCCTCTGTCTTTTGTTCCTCTTCAGTTTTACACCTTCTTTCTTCTTCTTCAGCTCGCTGCTGATTTTCACTTTCCTCCCTCTGCTCTCGATCTTCTGCTTTCTTCTGCTTCCTTAATTCCTCAGCAGCTCTCTGCAACCTTGCTTCTTCAGCTCCTTGTTGCAGTCTTGCTTCTTCTGCTTCTTGGTCTTCACGGGCTAGGGCCTCAGTCGCTTCTCTCTCTTTCTGCACAATGGCTTCTCGGGATGGGGCAGAGCTAGAGCTAGCTCCACTGCCTTGACGACAAATCTGCAATTCAGTCATGTTGCTGATGCCTCTGAACACTTCTTCCTCTGCATCATAGTAATGAGCATATTCAAAATGAGCATATACTTCCTTGCAATGTTCGACAACCTTGCTCCACCTATCATTTCTATGGAAGATCATTTCACCGAAGTGGAAAGCTTTTAGCTATTGAATGTATTCCTCAACTGTTGCAACCCTTGAGAATTTGTAGGCTCCTATGCAAAAGGGAAAAGGAGGGAAGGAATCCTTATGTTGCTTGTTAAGCACCCCTCCTATTCTATCAAAGAAAACTTGCCTGACTGCTTCCTTGAGGACTACATAATCAGTAGCGTATTTTGGAAAAATGTATGGCGCTTTGGTACCTCCAAACATCTTGATGTAGGTGCTTTGCTTTGAGAAATAAAAATCGCCATAGTTTTCCAGGACTGCCATGGCATTTTCTGATAGACAATTGGGCTATTCCTTGAACATCTGCTCATACGGAGGCATGAAGAACTCTTCGCAGATGAGCTTATAGTTCGCTCTGTAATTTTGATCCCACATTATTTTAGAGGCAGTGTAGATCAGGGCGTTGGCTTTATCCCATGTGCAACCTAGCCCGGGGAAAGAGAGCTTGGCCAAAATGCAGTCAATCAGATAGGAAGACATGTAAAATTTTGACTTTTTTAAGGCCAGACCTTCTCTTGTAGCGGCCACTATGGATGCCAAACTGTCCGAAAGGATAGTAGCCCAATCAAACACAGTTCCTTTGAATGCTATGAAGTGGATGATGGGAGCCCACTGTATCCTATATACAGTGCCATCGGGCATGTCAAAAATTCTGAATAACATCAGGGCGATTAACCTAGAAGGAGGTCTTAGGCTCTAAACATCATATTCATCATTATCTCTCTTCCTCAACTGCTTGCATGTGACCAATAATTTTTTGGCCATCTTAGTATTATTCATCTTATCCAACCATTCATCACTTAGAGCTTGTTGGGGACTTGAGAATTTGTAGGCTACTGCAATATACGCTGGATGAAATGAAGCGAAAGGCTCTCCCTTGCTGTCATTCAACACTCTTGTTTGTGGGTTGGCATGTTCCAGTATCCATCCGATCACTTCAGAGCATGGGAACAATTCAGGGTGAGTAGAAGCCCTAGCTATACCGAAAGTTTTGATGTTGAGGTAGATTTGTTCTTCTTCCAATAATACATCTGGGATATCCTGGTTCCTGATCATCTGGTAAACATCTCCCCAACTGACCTCAGGAGGAACGTCGGTGGTACACTTAGTGTCTTGGAAAATAGTTTCAGTTCTTAGTTGCACTAGCTTTGGTTCCATCACTTTAGCTTTCTTTCTACCACCTTTTGGCATCGTGGCTTATCCCTGCCAGCAACCAAATGTGAATCATTACAAAATTTGCAACACGTTATGAGAGTGTAACATAGAGTAGGACAATTTTTACATGCTAATGAGAAATATAGACAAAATTATAAAGTTGCATGCTGGGGAAGCAAACTAAACATATATCATTCCAGAAAACAAAATATGGTCCTCAGACTTGATTATTCTAGGGAGACAATGCCTAGTTAGGAACTTTTGGAATGCTTCCGAAAAGGTAAGCATATGGCGTGGAAAACCTACCTCCTTCCTAGTCCTTGGAGACAGTATACCCTTCATCATAGCACTTCTAATGGTCAATGGTGGGTTGGCATGGAGTGGAAAATCCTATGAGTAAATAATGAAAACAAGGAACTGTTTTCCACAGTCATTAACTGAGCCAAATAGGTGAGTGGTTGAGTATCTCAACCGACCACTACTGTCATTGATAATACTTGTGAAACGGTATGCAGTCGGTATGAAGTTTGAGTCTGGGTAGGAAAACGACCAGAACGCGGCCAATAAAAAAAAAAAAAGCTCGGATGGTCATGGCTACGGCTCTCAATTGGTAGCAATGAGAAACCTATGGGGCCACGACGGCCGTAAAAAATGATCTATGCTACCAATGTCTACCGGCCACGTTATGAAACGAGAAAACCCAAAAAAATAACTCGACGTGAAGATAAGACAAAGATGACGGTTAAAAAGCCTACCTGGAGACGAGACAGTGGTGGAGTGAGGTGGACATGGTGGTGGATGCGCTGAGCTGGAGCGAGCCGACGCGGTCTTCCCAACGGCATTCTTTGAAGAAGAAACTAACAATTGGACCAACAAAACCCCACCGCCCTCATATAAAGTTAGACACGTGCGGGCATTTAAACGGGTAGGTGGCGATTTAAAACGGGGTTTAATGCTCGTACGGTGCGGTTTTTTCAAGCCGACTTGGCATTTAAGCGCGACCATCGGTTGTGGGGCAGACTCACAAGTTTCATCCGCAGTTGCGGCCAGAATTCATGAGTTCCTCCCGAAAGGTGGGAAACTTTGTTGCGGAAAAGACAAAAAAACACTTCGCAGTGGCGAGTTGTTCCGGTGTTTTGGGAGCACTTTGTGATTTCTTCCGAAATACACTCTCTCGGAAGCTTATTGCGGCCTGCTTTGCCGAGTCGTCCTGTAGTTTCGGAAAGACTCAGTAAGTCCTTCCGCGATTCACGAATAACTTTGTTTAAGTTTTTTATCGAAATATAAATGGTCGAGTAACCTGGAGACAACTTACTGCGGTAACATTTGGTGAAAGCTTCCGCAATTTCGGGAGATAATCCCAAGTTCCTTTGCAGTTTCGGGTGAGCTCGCTGAGTTCTTCCCCAGTTTCGAGAGAGAATTTTAAGCTTCTTCCGCAATTTCGGGAGACAATTTTAAGTTCTTCTGAAACTTTTAAAAAACGCTAAGTGTTTTCGCTGTTTTAGGGAGTAACTTTAAGTCTTTCCGCAATTTCGGGAGAGAATCCTGAGTTCTTCTGCAGTTTCGGGAGAGAATTTTAAGTTTCTTTCGCAGTTTCGGGAGAGAATCGTGAGTTTTGACTTAGACAAAAAACTTCAATTTTAAAGCAGATTCCTTAGTTGAAACAAAAACTAAGTCAAAAGTGTTTTTTTAATTTTTTTTAATTTTTAAAGGAGGCTTAACTTCTTTAGGCAGTCCTTCTAGTAAAATGCAAAGGAGGGGCCCCAATATGTACAAAATTTGGGGGGGGATGTTGCTGCAACAACAATTGGCGAGTCACTGGTGAACACAGATCTTTGAAAAAATCCCTCTCGTTGATCCGAAACCTTCTTAAAAGATATCCATCTTATATGCAATATTCAGTTGAGATCTTGAATCTCTGCGAAGGAAGAAGTCATTTTATTTGCTAGCCATTGGGGAAAGGGGAGCTTTGATAGAGACGTCTTTAAAACTTTCAAAGGGCCAACATATGGGGTTCATTTTAGAAGATTCATCTTTCAGATGGCTACTGCTATTAGACTCCACAGTATTTGCAACACCTTCTCATGGACATTATTGCTCTTGTTCCTCATTCCCATGCCGCTTGCATCCTTTTGGATGTTTATACTTTTGACAGCTTTGTTGTTTGATCCTTCCAGAAATATTTTCTTTAGACATGATCTTTGATTTTGGCTCCTCAATCCATAATGTTATTTTGTGTGAGTGAGAGATTTTATTGATTTGATCAAGCCTCATGGACGGAGAGGAGCCTAGTTTGAGCTGAGTCTTTTGGACAACCTTCTTGACTTACACGCTTTGCTTTTGTCTCAGCTATGCTTCAATTGAGGCGAGAATCTCTGGAAAACAGACCCTTGATTATAAGCCATTTTGGCTGTTAGATTTGCAGCATGGAGTCATTTCAATACCCTATGCCCTCGGGATGTGCTACTCTCCGTGGGTCCAACTTCAATGACCTTCTTGAGATGCCTTTAAGTGTGAGAGTGGATGGAGCTCGAAGATAGTAATAAAGATAGTCATAGACCTCTGCTATTTAAACAGGATTAGTGTGACTAACAGAATAGGCTTCCTTCCTTCTGGAGAACGTTCAGCAAGAGCAAAATACATAGATAAACTTTCATCAGAGGGTAGTTTCAGCTTCATGAGTTGTGAGATTTCTTCGAGAGATCTATCTTGATGAGAAACCTGACCGTAGGTGCTTTCAGAAAACAAACTTTGTACAGAAGGTTCAAATGACGAGAAAAGAAACAACATAGCTGAAAGCAATGAAAACAAAGGGCTAAAGCAACATAAAAGAAATTTTTTATTTATGTACAGAAAGTCTTAGTGAGACTACGCAAAGTATTGTTTCAGGGCGAGGCCATTGAGAGGAAGGGTTACTTCCTCTCCCTCGAGGTCCGTCAACTTATAAGTGGATGGGCCGAGCTTTGCCGAAATTTGGTAAGGACCTATCCATAAATGTTGGAATTTCGTGTGCATCCCTTTGCTTTCATGATTATGATCCCATTTCAGGACTAAATCCCCAACTTCAAAACTTCTTTTACCGAAATTCCTCTTATCGAACCATCTCTTGACTATGTCTTGGTGCTGATGGAATCGGTCTTTAGCTTTCTGACGGGCTTCTTCAAGTTGAAGCAGGGTATTGATCCTGGATTGTAAGACTTGGCTACTAGACCCTCGAGAGGCTTGGGACAACTGTAAGGATGGAAGCAAGATGTTGGGGGGGAGGATGGCTTCCTTGCCATAGACAAGAGTGAAAGGGGAAACCCCTAATGCGTTCTTTGGAGTCACCCTATCTTCCCATAAGGCATTTGGGAGAGCTATATGCCAACTTCGCTGATTTTCTATCACAGTCTTCTTGAGAGTTCGAATGAGGTTTTGTTTGAAGATTCAGCTAGTCCGTTTACTTGAGGGTAATAATTGGCTGAATAATGCAGTTTAATCCCCCATTCATAAACAAATTCATTTATCTTAAAAGATGAAAAATAGGGAGCATTATCAAAAACAAGGGAAATTGGAACCCCAAACGTGGTTATGATGTTTTCCTTCAAGAAACTGATGACTGTATCTTCATTGATATTGCGCAACGGGATAGCCTCCGTCCATCTAGTGAAGTAGTCGGTAGCCGTTAGGATGTATCGATGTTGTACAGAAGAATTTGGATTTATCTCTCCAATAACATCTATACTCCACTGTTCAAAAGGTTCAGAGATAATAATCGGATGCAAGGGTCCTGCTACCTTAGGTAATTTCCCGGCACTTCTTTGGCATATATCACAGTTTCATGCATATGCATGGGCATCTAGGAATAGATTGGGCCAATAATGTCCATCTCTAAGTATCTTGTGAGCTGTTGTCTCCCCTGAATAATGTCCACCAGTGGGGCCATCGTGTAATTATTTAACAACTTTACTTGCATCTTCCTTTTCTAGACATCTAAGAAAAATTCCATCATAATTCTTTCTTAAAAGTATCCGATCAATGATTTGATAAGCTGTTGATTTCAAATGGAGCGCCCTTCTTTGCTTAGAGCTCCAGTGCTCAGGTAGGTATCCTTGCTACAAATAATGCACCAGATCTCTATACCATGATTGAGGAGTTGTGAAGGTAGGACATACTTCAACTAAGTTTAGCTCAGCTTCATTCTTCCAATGTTGCTCTTCATTAGTTGGATTTCCTGTAAGCAATTTGCACAGGCCTTGTGCTTTGATGATAGTGGCCAGTTTAAATTATAAATCATATTTTTGAAGAGCTGTGACCCAGTTTCCCCTCCTTTCTCCTAGTTTATTTTGAACGAAGAGGGATCTAACAGCTGGGTGGGGAACTATAAATTTAGTTATGTTCTTAAGAATATATGGTCTGAACTGTTTGACTGCTTTGAAGACAGCATATGCATGCTTTTCAACCATGGGATAGTTTAGCTCAGCCCCTTGCAGACCAGTGCTCATAAACGAGATTGGGTATTCGTCCCCTAGCTCCACCTTTTGCATGAGTACAACCGCGAGGGAGTCATCCGAAGCAAAGGTATACAGGATAAAATCCTTATCAAAAGCTGGGATTCTTAAGGAAGGAGCTTTAGCTATGGCTTCCTTAATGTCTCTAAACGCATCCTTTTCTAAATCTGTCCACTTGAATTGTATGCTTTGTTTAACCATTTGTTGTAAAGGTTTAACAATTTGTGCAAAATATGGAACAAATATTCGGACGAAATTGATAGTGCCCATAAAGGACTGCATGGATTTTTTGTTATGAGGCATTGGAATTCTATTGATAGCTTATACTCTTTCCTGATCTATTGACACTCCTCTTTTGGAAATGATATGGCACAAAAGTTTACCTTCAGGAACAGCGAACACACTCTTCTTGGGATTCAATGAGATACCATATTTCCGACAACGATAAAAAATATGCTTCAAATGGACAACATGATATTCCCTTTTCTTCAAAAAAACTGTCACATCATCTAGATAGACAACAACACATTGCCCACCCAATCCTCGAAAAGCGATATCCATTGCTCGTTGGAATGTAGCTCCTGCGTTTATCAGGACGAATGGCATCCTTCTATATGCGAAAGTTCCCCACTTAGTGCGGAAAGTAGTCTTAAGATGATCTTCTTCGGCTACTAATACTTGATTGTAGCCAGAGAAACCATCGAGAAGAGAAAATAACTCAGATCCCGACACCATTTGAAGAATTTGTTCTATTGAAGGGACGAGATAGTTGTCCTTATCTGAAGCTCTGTTTAAATTTCTGAAGTCCACACATAGTCTTATCTCTCTTGACTTCTTTCTTACGGGAACTAAGTTAGCAACCCACTCAGAATGCCGGACCTTAAATATTATTTTAGCGTCCAGGAGTTTCTTTAATTCCTTTTGAATCAGAGGTTCCAAAGTAGGATGCATCCTTCTTAATTGCTGCTGAAATGGCTTGACACCCGCTTTCATTGGTATAACATGCTCAATAATGCGGATGTCATATGTTTTCAGATCCTCATAAGTCCATGCAAAAACATCCTTATATTGTCTAAACAGTTTGATGAACCTATCTCTTTCTCCTGGTGAACAACATTTTCCAAGGTTGACAAATTTTGGTTCAGCCTCGGTACCTAAATTAACTAACTCATGCTGCATTGATGAATTGTTAGTTTTGGTATTCGCTGGCCTTTTGAACTTACTTTGAAGATCAAACAATATTTCGAGTGACCTTACCCCTTTGGGGATGAAATTTCCTTTATTTGCATCCTTCTTTAGCAAATCAGAATCGTGGTCTTCTTCATCTATCACAGCTCCTTGGAAAATGTCTTCGTTCGTTAGAAAATTGATAATCTGTTCGTCATCATCGAAGACCCTGAAGTTTGTGACGTTTTTAGGAACGGAGGGCCTGAAAATTAATTCAATTGAGCATTTGTTATTAGATGGCACCAATCTAGAAGCGGATGTTGCTAACAAATCAACTGCAGAATTTTGCAATCTAGGAATAGACTTTATATTGAAAGCATCAAAATGCATAATTAAATCCCATACCTCAGCCTGATAACCTTTCAAATGAGGTGAAAGACAGTGAATGGTATCTCTTACCTGTCTCACAACTATTTCTGAGTCACCAAAAATCTTCAGGTATTTAATATTTAAATCGATGGCCTTTTTTAATCCGTGTACCAAAGCTTTATATTCCGCAGTGTTGTTAGTACAATCAAATTCTAACCTACAGGAAAAAAAATACTTATTTCTTTCTGGATCCATCAGAACACAACCGGCTCCGGATCCTTCCAGAGTTTTAGAACCGTCAAAGTATAATGTCCAAAACAGATCTTTTGATTCAGCTAAGTTAGTATCTCTATGATCTAAGTCAGTGACTAAACTAACTATATTACAGTCAATATCATCAATCCGAGAAAAATGAAGGAGATTAGACTGTTCATTTGGATTCATGGCTGATAGTTTCAGACTGATAATTACTCGGATCAATTTCTAAGAAATAATTCCCCAGAACCGAGGATGAGAAGGTTACAGCCTCATTCTTTCCCTCTAGTTGAGTTACATTTTGTTTCATGTGCGGTTCTCTCAGGACTTTGATCTGATTCTGTCTATTTTGATAAGGCAACCACAGATGAGACCAATCAGTTGCAAAGTAACCATTCAGCTTTGTGGACTAGTCCCTACTTAAGATCAAACCATAGGCCTCAGGAATATCAACTACCATTATGTCAATAAACTGACAGAGTCTAGAGTCGGCTGATAATCTAATGAAGACATCTTTCATTTCCCCAATAAATTTGACAGCAGTTCTATCTAACTGAATAATTTGGGCCGGAGATGGAATAGGTTGCCCGTTAATTTTTTTACAAATTGACAGTGGCATGAAATTTGAAGATGCTCTAGAATCTACCAGACAATTGTGAACATTATGATTGAAAATTTCAAAGGTCAATAGGAATGACAACGTCTGAGATTTAGATTTCCCGCCGATACTAGCCTCATTAATTTTGAGATCTTCTTGAGTATCTGTTAATGGAGTGCTGGGCTGGGATTGCAGAGCATGCAACAGCTTATCTCGTTGCTAAGGCAAACTGCACATATCTAATATTGATACATTTGCTTTGACTTTCTTTATATCCTTAATAATGTCATATCCTATATCAGATTCATTCCCAATTCTGGTCGAATGGTCTGTTTTATTCATTGTGACCTTCGGTTGTTGAACTATGGTGTCAATGTTTGGCTGTTTGGCCATTGTTTGGTTAGCTTTAGGTTTCGGTGGAATGATTGCTATATGTCTTCTAGGTAGTTATTTTGAAACTTTAGGCCCGAGAGGAGTTGAGTTTGGCACAGGATCTGTAATAGGACCTTTACTACGAGTATTAATGTTCACAACAGAGAGAGATCTTTCTATGGGATCTTCTTCTACTAATTCGGTTAAAGGTACCCAATCCCATAGCACCATAGTGGTGTCCGGAGGTGGTTCTTCTAATTCAGGGCTCGATTCCTCTAGAGGATTGTCTTGATATGGAATCTGTGAATCCAGCATTTGGTTCATGACTAAACTCATAAAGTTAATCCATTGTGGGCAGCTCTTTTCTGAGTGCGGTTCTTGATGAAAGGTGCAGAAGTTTTCCATCCCTATTTCATTGAGATTTAAAACAGGGGAAGTATTCATGGGTGGATGAGGTTGATCGCTATCTTCCCTCTTCTTGTAAAATGGCTTGAAAGGTTTCCTAGATGTACTAGTAGCCTTATCTTTCTCGAGATCTACAATTTTATTGGACAACTTCTGCATCATCTTAACTACATTCTCCATGTCTGTTGATGACTCTTCTTTATTTCTGGTGAGCAACAAGGTTTTTTTACTAGCTGCTAGTTTTGTTTCTGCATCTAAGGCATGTTTAGCAATTCTATCCGCTTCTTCTTCCACCTTTCTAGCTTCTTCGAAATTCTCTATCAGGGTGGTTTTCTTAGATCTTTTAACGAACATTGCTATGGGTCCTTCAAGAGCTGTTGTATAATATTCAACCGGAGATTCCTCTGCTGGTTTATTTGCTTCGCTGAAATGATTTAAGAGTGTTGTGAACCTTTGGTTGAAGTCTTGAACCTTTTCTTTCTTTTCCATTCTCATGGACAATAATTCTTTCATAAGCGTAGCTACAGTTTTTTGGTTTCCATATTTCTTTAAGAAATATTTTTCAAATTCATCCCAGCTTGAGATCGAGCTAGGTTGTAAGCTAAAATACCAGGACGATACTTTTGGCTCAAATGTGTATGGAAAAAGCCTATAGACTACATCTTCATGTTGCACATTTAAAAGATTCAGAGCTAAATAAAAACTCTTGAGATGATCTTCGACAGAAATGGCTTTTCCTGGGTCGAATTTAGGCAAGACTTTCTCTGGTTTTTTTAGAAGATTGTGGAATGGCCCAGCTCGATTCAACGCTCCCCTCGCTCTCCAAGTAGGTGCAGCCATGTCTCTATGTGGAGAATCAGGTGGAGAATTGTGTGGTGAATTCAATGGAGTGTTCTTTGGAGTAATAAGTTCTCCAAGACTTTCTTGATCTGAAATATTTTCTGGGTTTTCAAGATCGACCTTGTTCAGGGGTTCTGCAATTTCTTCCAAGGTTAAATTCACAAGTTCTTCAAAATTCTGCACAAGAATCGAATCACGGGCGTACTGCGTTCTTTTCTATGATAACTTTTCCTAGGGAGGAAATTTACTGCGTTTAAACCACCTAGTTGTCTAACATAAGATCGTGTATGTCTCCTTACATCTTCTATTTCTGCAAAAGGCACAGCATACAATACTTCTTGAGGTTCAGAATCAGAGATGAGGTTTTCTTGATTTTCTACTTCAAGATTTGGGCTGTCTGAAATTCCCTTTTTAAGCGGGTTTTCAGTAACATTTTTGATAGTGGGAGATTTTTCTTTATCAGCCATGCACTTTCAGGCCCTCCTTCTAGCACCAAAAACTGTTGATGCCCCGAAGATCGCAGTATCAAGCAAAAAGGGATTCTCCCCGGTAGACTATCCCAATTAGATTGTCCACCGTTTGGTATGGAGAATCCGTCCGGTTAGCGGTTCTGACAACCGTTAGATTTGGAGATTTGCTTCAATTACACCGGTTATGGCCCGATCCACCGTTCTTTTTTGATTTTATGGTTTAAAATGATATGCAAGTGCCTAAGATAACTTAATCTAAATGCAGAACTTGAAACAAATCTGTATCTAAAAAACTGAAATAAACCTAAACTATCCCTGGAAGGAGCAAAATTATAAGTATGAGTAATGTGCTGGAAGAAGTATCTGAAGATCAACAGACAGTCATTAAATCATAAAGATATATCTACAGCAAGAAGGTAAAAGATATTAAAAGATAGCTTCCAATTCACATATAACGCATTCCATTACTCATGTAGGAGAAAAATCATTTGCACAAGAAACAGTAAGATCATTCAATATAGAGAAATAATTCAAGACAGCAAAGAAAGATCTCACTGTAGAATATGAAAGTCACAAGAATAATCCAGTATGCATCCAACATCCATTTCCATGCAAAATATTTCCTCTCCAGGCTCTTATTAGGCAAATTTCATTTTCTTGGAGCAAGTGCAAGATAGTTCGTACAAGTTAAGAAAAATCTTTTCCCTGCCAAAAGTCTCCTTACACTATTCCCTAAGCTTCTATTTATATATTTACAAAATGTCTCTTGGGATGCCACCTGGCTCTTTACACATGTCCTCTACAGACTTTTCCTTTAAATAAACAAATCGTGGCCCTTTTCTTAAAACAAAAAATTTCTCAAAAATAGAAAAGGACAGCTCTCTAGTGATTCTACGCTCTAAACATAGGGAGAACAAATGAAAATAGGAACATCGCCTTAAGATCAGCATGTTCACCCTTGGGAAGGCGCTTATGCTGGGAGGTGCTTGGACTGGCTGCTACTGCTGCTATTGCTTTATTTTCCTTCTCTGCAATGTAACTGAACCAGATACCAGTGTCTCTGATAACCACATTTGCTGGGGAAGGGAGCAAGATCTTCTGGGAAGTCACATGTTTACCAAGCTCTGCTTCAAAACCATGAATTTCTGCAACTGCTGCTTGGTGGATTTATTTAAGCAAATGACTGTATATTGATGACAACCCAATATAGTGATGGAGATCATCAGTGGCTAGGACATCAATCTTCTTTACATATTCTATTTGAATGCCTAGCTCTTCCTTCAAGTCTGATAAACGTTTCTCTTTGCTTGGAAACTCATCGAAGGACTGAGGGAAACTCATCTTGCACTTATCATGTACTTCATGGATCTTTTGATACGGGCTGTTACTTCTATCAATTGTTCCCTGGATCTTAGCCATTAGCTTAAGGCCACAGTTCCTGCAGAATTCCATAAGGGCTACATCTTCTTTAAAATCATCTACCAACTTGAATGGGAGATGCTTGGGGAAATCAACCTTCCCTTCTCTCCATTCCATCTGGCTCAGGATGTTTGCTGTAACCCGAGTGTATTTTCCCTTAATCCTATTGGCCTCTGCATTGACATCTTTCAATCTAACCATCAAGGCTTTGAGCCTGCACACTTTCTCAGTAATCAGCTCCTGTGTGGCATGCATTTGTCTCAGAATGTCACAGGACAACTCATGAAAGGGAGACATATCTATTGCTCTGCTTTCTGCCTGCTCTAATTGTTCAACCATTGCTTTCTTATCTGCTTCCAGATGAGAAAATCTAGCTTCAGAATAGTTCTTTTCTGCTTCTAGAACCATCATCTGGATTACCAGGTGCTCCTTTTTTTCTTCTAAATGGCGATACTTATCTAACAACTTCTTTTGATCAGCAGACAGGAAATTATATTTATTCACTACAAGATCCTGGTAAGCCTGCTTATTGCCACAGTATGTCGCAACATGCGAGCTCTCCTCTTTGTTGACTCAAATTATCTGACCATATCGACCACATTGTCCTTTGTTGCTTTTGCTGTTGACACAATGGCGGATGCCATGGCTATTGGAGCCTTATTTCTATTTTGCATCACCATGGTCTCCCGCTAGGTAACAATATCTTCTTGGAAGAGTCTCTTTATCCTCTCTTCCGACTTCAAGACTACCGCCTTCCTTTTGTTATAATACACAAATTCATCCCATCGGGACACAATATGATCTTCTGATGGGGTGTAAGGGATGATTGGGAGGTCTATTACATGTACTTCTGTCTCTATGGGTGGGGTCTGTACTACTTGAGATGTGTCTGTTTCCACATTTTGGGTGCTGGAGCCACCTGCTTGAGATGCGTCTGTTTCCACATTTTGGGTGCCAGAGCCACCTACCTGAGATGTGTTTGTTTCCATATCTTGGGTTTCGGAGCCACCTGCTTGGGAATCTTCATTGGTCTTAAGTTCTTCCTCTGTCTTTTGTTCCTCTTCAGTTTTACGCCTTCTTTCTTCTTCTTCAGCTCGCTGCTGATTTTCACTTTCCTCCCTCTGCTCTCGATCTTTTGCTTTCTTCTGCTGCCTTACTTCCTTAGCTTCTCTCTACAACCTTGCTTCTTTAACTCCTTGTTGTAGTCTTGATTATTCTGCTTCTTGTTCTTCATGGGCTAGGGCCTCAACTGCTTCTCTCTCTTTCTGCAGACTAGCTTCTCGGGCTGGGGCAGAGCTAGAGCTAGCTCCACTGCCTTGATGACAAATCTGCAAATCAGTCATGTTGCTGATGCCTCTAAACACTTCTTCCTCTGCATCATAGTAATGAGCATATTCAAAATGAGCATATACTTCCTTGCAATGTTCGACAACCTTGCTCCGTCTATCATTTCTATGGAAGATCATTTCACCGAAGTGAAAAGCTTTTAGCTCTTGAACGCATTCCTCAGCTGTTGCAACCCCTGAGAATTTGTAGGCTCCTATGCAAAAGGGAAAAGGAGGGAAGGAAGCCTTATGTTTCTTGTTAAGCACCCCTCCTATTCCATCAAGGAAAACTTGCTCGACTGCTTCCTTGAGGACTACATAAGCAGTAGCGTATTTTGGAAAAATGTATGGTGCTTTGGTACCTCCAAACATCCTGATGTAGGTGCCCTGCTCTGAGAAATAAAAATCGCCATAGTTTTCCAGGACCTCCATGGCATTTTCTCATAGACAATTGGGCTCTTCCTTGAACATCTACTCATACAGAGGCATGATGAATTGTTCGCAGATGAACTTATAGTTCACTCTATAATGTTGAGCCCACATTATTTTATAGGCAGTGTAGACCGGGGCGTTGGATTTATCCCATGTGCAACTTAGCCTGGGGAAAGAGAGCTTGGCCAAAATGTAGTCAATGAGATAGGAAGACCTGTAAAATTCTGACTTTTTTAAGGTCATACCTTCTCTTGCAGCGGCCACTGTGGATGCCAAACTGTCCGAAAGGATAGTAGCCCAATCAAACACAGTTCCTTTGAATGCTATGAAGTGGATGATGGGAGCCATTTATATCCTATATACAGTGTCATCGGGCATGCCGAAAATTCTGCATAACATCAGGGCGATTAACCTCAAAGGAGGTCTTAGGCTCTGAACATCATATTCATCATTATCTCTCTTCCTCAGCTGCTTTCCTGTGACCAATAATTTTTTGGCCATCTCAGTATTATTCATCTTATGCAACCATTCATCACTTAGAGCTTGTTGGGGACGTGAGAATTTGTAGGTTGCTGCAATATACGCTGGATGGAATGAAGCGAAAGGCTCTCCCTTGCTATCATGCAACGCTCTTGTTTGCGGGATGGCATGTTCCAGTATCCATCTGATCACTTCAGAGCATGGGAACAATTCAGGGCGAGTAGAAGCCCTAGCTATGCTGGAAGTTTCGACGTTGGGGTAGATTTGTTCTTCTTCCAATAATACATTTGGGATATCCTGGTTCCTGATCATCCGGTAAACATCTCTCCAACAGACCTCGGGAGGAACGCCGGTGGTACACTTAGTGTCTTGGAAAATAGTTTCAGTTCTTAGTTGCACTGGCTCTAGTTCCATCACTTTAGATTTCTTTCTACCACCTTTTGGCATCGTGGCTTATCCCTGCCAGCAACCAAATGTGAATCATTACAAAATTTGCAACACGTTATGAGAGTGTAACATAGAGTAGGACAATTTTAACATGCTAATGAGAAATATAGACAAAATTATAAAGTTGCATGCTGGGGAAGCAAACTAAACATAGATCATTCCAAAAAACAAAATATGGTCCTCAGACTTGATTATTCTAGGGAGACAATGCCTAGTCAGGAACTTTTGGAATGCTTCCGAAAAGGTAAGCATACGATGAGGAAAACCTACTTCCTTCCTAGTCCTTGGAGATAGGATGCCCTTCATTATGGCACTTCTAATGGTCAATGGTTGGTTGGCCTGGAGTGGAAAATCCTATGAGTAAACAATGAAAACAAGGAACTGTTTTCCACAGTCATTAACTGAGCCGAATAGGTGAGTGGTTGAGTATCTCAACCGACCACTACTGTCATTGATAATACTTGCGAAACGGTATGCAGCCAGTATGAAGTTTGAGTCTGGGTAGGAAAATGACCGGAACACGGCCAATTAAAAAAAAAAAGCTCGGATGGTCATGGCTACGGCTCTCAGTTAGTAGCAATGAGAAACCTATGGGGCCACGACGGCCGTAAAAAATGATCTATGCTACCAATGTCTACCGGCCACGTTATGAAACGGGAAAACCCAAAAAAAATAACTCGACGTGAAGATAAGACAAAGATGATGGTTAAAAATCCTACATGGAGTCGAGACAGTGGTGGAGTGAGGTGGACACGGTGGTGGATGCACTGAGCTTGAGCAAGCCGACTCGGTCTTCCCAACGGCGTTCTTTGAATAACAAACTAACAATGGGACCAAAAAAACCCCACCACCCTCATATAAAGTTAGACACGTGCGGGCATTTAAACGGGTAGGTGGCGATTTAAAACGGGGTTTAATGCTCGTATGGTGCGGTCTTTTCAAGTCGACTTGGAATTTAAGCGCGACCGTCGGTTGCGGGGTGGACTCATAAGTTTCGTCCGCAGTTGTGGCCATAACTCATGAGTTCCTCGTGGAAGGCGGGAAAATTTGTTGCGGAAAAGACAAAAAAACACTTCGCAGTGGTGAAAAAAATGGCGAGTCGTTCCGTAGTTTCGGGAGCACTTTGTGAGTTCTTCCGAAATACACTCTCTTGGAAGCTTATCGTGACTGGCTTTGCTGAGTCGTCCCGAAGTTTCAGAAAGACTCAGTAAGTCCTTCCGCAATTCACGAATAAGTTTGTTTAATTTTTTTATCGAAATATAAATGGTCGAGTAACCTGGGGACAACTTACTGCGGCAACATTTGGTGAAAGCTTCCACAATTTTAGGAGATAATCCCAAGTTCCTCTGCAGTTTCGGGCGAGCTCGCTGAGTTCTTCCCCAGTTTCGAGAGAGAATTTTCAGCTTCTTCCGTAGTTTCGTGAGGCAATTTTAAGTTCTTCCGAAACTTAAAAAAAATGCTAAGTGTTTTCGTTGTTTCAGGGAGTAACTTTAAGTCTTTCCGCAGTTTCGGGAGAGAATCCTGAGTTCTTCCGCAGTTTCGAGAGAGAGTTTTAAGTTTCTTCTGCGGTTTCGGGAGAGAATCGTGAGTTTTGACTTAGAAGAAAAAACTTCAATTTTAAAGCAGATTCCTCAGTTGAAACAAAAACTAAGTCAAAAGTTTTTTTTTTTATTTTAAAGGAGACTTAACTTCTTTAGGCAGTCCTTCTAGTAAAATGCAAAGGAGGGGCCCCAATATGTACAAAATTTGGGGGGGGGGGATGTTGCTACAACAACAAGATGTTTAATAGTGATGACGTCGACGATGAAGTTGACGATAATGGTGTTTTTTATGGTGATGATGATAATGATTAATGACAACGACAACGGTAATGATAATGCTTATGATGATGATGTTGATGGTTATGATGATTAATGATGACTAAAACCTTAATCATGATGCTTATGCTTATGATGATGATGATGATGATAATGAAAACAACGATGATGAAGATGACAATGATGGTGACGATGATGATGTTGTTGTTTATGATGATTGCAATGATGACAATTATGATGGGGCTGGAGATGATGATGAATACATAAAAAAATAAAAAAAATAAGAAAAAACATACAAAAAAATAACAAACAACATAACCGGCTCACCTTTCTACCTCCCATGCCAAAGTGTTTCATTGTAATCTTTAGCTTGCGCATGCACCCTTTGAGTTTGGTGAGTTGTGAGCAGAGCATTCCGGCCATAACTTCTGTGCAACCATTTATTTTGTTGAGATGTGAGCAAATTGGGATTGTGGCCATGCATATTCATCCTCTCACGCGTGCACCCATTGAGTTTGGTTTGCTGTGAGTAGAGGATTCCGGCCAGGTATTTTGTTCACCCATTGAGTTCGGTGATTTGTGAGTTGTGACCAAAGTTGGATTGTGGTCGTTTAGGGGAGAGGGAGCCCGAGCAAAGAAACTCTAAGAAGAGGCAATGCCTCCCAATTCTTTGAGTACGAAGCCCTAAATTTTATGGGGTCCAATTCATAGTTTGAATGGTTGATTTCATTGTTGTATATGTTCGTTTTCCCTTAGAAATCAATATAAATTCCAAATTGATTCAGATTTGAACCCCATCTCTCTCCTTTGGCCACGAATTCTTTGGGAGGGTTCCTAGAAGTAAAGAAAAAACATACTCAAAATTTGGTACTACTTCATTTGATGTATTTGCTACCTCCTTCTACAACTACAACAATCATACTATCATACATTACAGCATAACCAGTCAATCGATTCTCCTAGGAATTGATGTCTACTTTGAAGTGTGTCTATGGATGAGAAAGATCAGTAATATTGGAGACAGAAACAACTATTTCCAAATTATTTGGGTCATAAAACATATTTTTTTCTTTCTTTTCAAGATGCTTGCTTGGCGTGATTTTTTGTGCAATATTTCTGTCAAGATGTGCTTGTTCATGCTTAGCAGCAACACTACAAGTTTCCAGTTCGAGCCTTGTTGGATATTGGGTTTCCTTAGCACCAAGTACCTTCATAAGATTGCTCATCTATACTTTTGGATTTGGAGGTTCTATCAAACCCTGCCTTATCATCTCCTCTCTATCTTTTTCCTTTGCAAGGAGTCGTTGTGTATGCAATATTAATTCAGGCCTAAATCCATAAATCTGCTTTACCCGAGGAATTCCTAATGGTTTAATCAAAACCATTACCATATTTACAATCTCGTGTAATTGTCAACACCCAAATTTGTCTTTATAAACAACACCAGTTTAGATTTCCTATTTTTGTGATCGCATTCCCATTTCAACCCTTGACTCTTATATCGTTCTTAAGAATTGAGATTTTTTTTAGGGTTGAACATCAGGAAAGAGAACACATCTATTGGCTTATCAAATCTGGAATTTTATACTTCAAATACTCATGTTCTTTCAGACCTACAATTATACTCAGTCACTAGAGACTAGTTTTACTGCCTAAGGAATCCATTTCAATACTTACGCCTCAATGAAAACTCCAAGGAAAAAAACATTACCAATCCATCACTCTGGACTTCAACTATTTGGTCATTCAAACACTTTAGTCAAAGAAAGCCTTACAGTCATTCAAAAACCACGATTTCTCTTACCTTGGTGTAATTCAAACTGGTCGTTACTCTTCTTACTTGCTAAGTGAACTGCCTTGATTGTTCGTGACTGGAAATTGGGGCTTCCCTTCCTCTGCTGAGCGTTTCTTTCATCAACGGGATTGATCAATGCCTGCAATAGTTTTCAGAACGAAAATGCAATTGGATTTGTACACATATTCCAGACTTGGACACAATCAACATGCATATATAAACTTGTGGTTTGCGTGCAATTAAACTAGAAAGAGTCTAGGCAGTATCATTTATTTGATTAAATCAAACCCCTTCTTGATATCGATTCTACCCCAGAATGAGAATTATGCATCCTCTACAACTACTGGTTTCTGTAATGAAACCAACTAGCCATTGAATTTCTTGCATATGTACTCTATTATAGAAATCGCATACCATTTCCAAGTTAAACATTCATACATTCAATCTATTTGCCATTTATTTCACAATAGAACACATGAGCATTTATTTCACAATAAAACACATGAATGCTCAACTATTATTCCAAAGCGGGAATACAGAGTATTTGGCCAATTATACAATAAGGCACGCAATCTGGTCTTTCCTCCTATCCTCAACTTCGACCTCTACTCTATCTCTCAACCTCTGCTTTTTTTCATTAACAAGACTACAACTATACAAGCACAATAACTCCAGCCTAGTTCTCTGTGGCTGTTAGTTTTTCAGAATTTAATACATTCTGATCTAGGATCTTAACTGAACGAATAACATGTACAACATATCAAGCATAAAAGACAAGAGACAAGAGACACAAAACATTTCACCGGGGAAAACCAAGAAGGTGAAAAACCCCGCAACTTCCTCAGAGATAGAATAAGCATCAATACAAGGATCACCATGATCGAACCCAAGAGATAGATGATAGCAGCAACATAATCCTCCTCCACTAGTGTGCACTCCTCCTCTCTCACTAATGCGAAGTGAGTGAACAAATAGAATGTGTAAAATGAGAGAGACACACTCTCTATTTATACACTAACTTGACTTGACCTTTACTCAACTAGGTCGGCCTCAACTTAACCACTTAACATAATGCTGACTGGGCCGACCCCTAATAGGGTGGTCTAATAACCCTTTGACCCACATGACTCATACAGGGCCGACCCCATCAAGGTGGTCTAATAACCCATCAAGTATAAGTTACAACACTTATAATATAACTTGCGACACATGCAAGTACACATGACGACACTTCCAATCGGAGGAACAATACATCTCTGTTGGGGATACAATAAAGTACAAATGTAATACATAGAAGAATATCTTCCAAAGTTACAAATACATCAACAGTGGCCTGGTCCAACATTCTCATGGCCATCTCTTCTTTGGACTCTTGATCCCTCCTACCATTATTAAAGGTCTCCCTTCATACCCATAGGCTTCCATCGATACACCGAAATGAAATCCATGCTTTCAATTTTCAAACCCTAACCATCTTCCCCAATTTTTGGCAACTAATTCCTAAAAATAGAGTTCGGTCCTATCGTCTTGATGACCATGAACTAAGCCACATCTCGAATTCTTCCACCTAGTGCAGATTCAGTTACAATAATTACATTCTTTACTAATGATTTTGACACCTCATTACTCTAGAATCTTCTACTTTTACTTTTGAAAACTCTAATATTTACAATATTCTTGCAATGAACCCACACCCTTAAGCAATATCAAGACCCTTAGGTTCGATTAACATTTAAAATTTTCATTGTAAGAAGATTCTCCTACCTCAGACTCCCAAAGTAGAAAACTTTATGGCCTCTTGGTCATAAGCCTTCTTCCAGGATCCCAAACTTTAAATTGTATCTGATCACTTGCCGCGTCATGTTGCTATAGAATATATCTTGTTGCTGATATCTTCTTTCTTCCAGGTTTCCAAACCTTGTACTATAGTACTCCACTGTCCATGCCTTCAAAATTCTTCACTTTCAATCCAATTTCACATTGAACTATTCGCCTTACTCTGTTGTACCTTCTCTTTCAAAACTACATCAATTTCTACAACTTGTTTATCTCATCATGCAACCTGTATTATTGTAGATATCTGCTATCCTTCGGTGACTGGATCTTTGCTTGTACAAACACATCCCAAATCTTATACTATTTTATTTTCATCAACTCAACAATGCTCTTCTCTTTAGTTACTTGCAACCGAATGTTACCATATGTAAGATTCATTAAGCTCTTAGTTTCCCTCAGTTCACCACACATATTCCAAAATATGCTCAAGGCACATAAATGCCTTCTCCACTGCTCTACAATAGATTCAATATTATCATCTTCAAAAAATTCAGATCTGATTCCTTTTATCTCAGCAGTTTGCATGAGATCTCCTCTCTGTTTCAGCTTTACACATTCACCTTTAAGTTGTTGGCTTCTCTCTTCTTCTGCCACCCATACATCCTTAATGTATTTGAAGACATCTTCCTATGCAATATTCCTTTGTTGTTTCATAAACCCAACTTTAGTTCCAAGAAGTAATTCATATTTTAACTCTTTAACACCATCAAACATAGTATGAATTTGAAAACTAATATCTATCTGTCTCTACTAAATCTTGATACATTTCTCCTTCACTGAGTGCAATCTCACCTTCACACATAGGTTCTTCCATCAAATACTCCAGTAACTCATCTTCTACTTAACACCTCTCAAGTACTTCATCATGATGCTGATCATGATCTTCAGCATGTCCTTCTTCTTGCTTGACAACCTTCAGTAGTTGTCCTTCATCTTCTCTGTGACTAAAGTTAGTAATCAATTCTGGCTTATTCATCTCTCTGACAAACGTCTCTTCAATATGAGACAAATCTGTCCCATCTTTCCCTTCAAAACATTCTTCATTTATGTCCTTCTGTAAGCCATTTTCAAGATTTGTCTTGGCCCTATTTTCTGCATTAGCATTCTCCTGCAATTGTTCTTTATCAACAATATTACCCAAATCCATTATATTACCTCTTTGAGAAAATGGTTCATGATTCTTCATCAAAATGAAATTTTGATCCTTCTTCATGACAGCTTCAAATGACTTTCCTCTTCCATTAAGAAACTCATCAATGAGCCCCTTCTACTGCATTAGCTCAAATTTGTCTTCATCTAAAAGAAATTCATCATCATATTTGACTTCACAGCTCTCATCCATCTTTAAGACATTTTCAAGAGACTGTCTATCCCCTGCAATCACACATAAATTGTCAGATTTAAAAATACAAGACCTTTTGGTCTCACTTGATGATTCAGTCATCGAGTCCTCTTGCTGCTTTGAATGCTCCATATGATTCATAATATCTTCAATAGACATATTCTCTTCATCACTCTGACTAGGAAATGGATCATGCTCTGCTTCACATTTCAGAACTTCCTTCAAATACTCATTTTTTCTGAGTACTTCTTCATCAACAAAGTTTTTATCTTGTTTTGCTTGCATGCCCATAGAAAGCATATCCTCTTCATTCTTCATGTTTTTATTAGACAATGTGGCCTCTTCCTCTGCTATGATAGATTCTTGATTCTTCTCTTCCTCTATGACTCCATAAGGAATTTCTTCATCTATTTCTTTTGTGATGACCACTTCTAGTGGCTGCTCATCCTCAACAGGTTTCCTCTTGACATATTTTTGTTTTGCTTTAATGTCTTGAAAAGACATTACTCCATCTTCTTCAAACTCTGTGATAGCTTTAGATGGCTGTCCTTTTTCATCATCTCTATGACTTTCTCTATCACTATCATCTTCATGCTGACATTCATTCTTTGCACATTTCATGGGTTTCTAAACAAATCCCTTATCAACATCTTCTTCTGGACAAGAAGTACACTTTGCTTGGGTTCATCTCCCATTTTCTCTTTTGGAGCTTGCAACTCCTTTACTTCTGCATTTTCTTCTATCTGTTTAATATCACTTTGTTGATCTCTTCTTTCTTTCTTGGTGACAACTTCACTACCTTCAGTACCTGTAGACACACATCCACACAAAACCACTTATACTATGAACCGAGAACTTTATACTATGAACGAGAACTCTAGCCATAAAAACGATGATTTTTGCGAAAAAAACACCAAAAACACCCCGCAAATAGAAAAGTCTTGGTACCAGTATACACGTTTTTTTTTCCAGTGTAAAAAATAGAGCCATGGCCTAAACATCCCATACGGTTGTTTACAAAAAATTTAAAATCAACCCCTAAATTGGAAAAAGTTTTTTTCATCAAGCGATAAATTACAACTTTTTTGAAACTTGCATATTAAACAAAACAAAAAATTCATAAATAATTTCACCACTCTAACCATATAAAAACAAACAATTAATGAGGCGATTCATAATGAAATAATATATTAGACCACAGAAGAACAAATTATTCATATAAATATTCAAAAATTTCTTTAGAGTTTCAATTACAAACATCATAGTAATAAAAAACATCGAAACTGCTTCATGTGAAATTATTCAAATTCATCCATGGATTCTCACACCGCATCAGAATCTACATTTTCTGTAGATGAAGAGCTGGACGAAGATGTAGATGACCCATATTATTCTCTATTATCAATGGGTGCACCATCTGAGTCTACATCTATGCCTATCATTTCAGATGTCATATTCCTTCGGGATCTACGGCTTGGTTTAACAAACTCCCATCTTGCAAAATTAAAAAAAAAAATTAAAATCTAAACCCCCCCTAAACTATATAATAAACAAATTTAAAAAAAATTAAAAAAATAAAATAAAATCTAACCCCCCCCTAAACTATATACTAAACAAATTAAAAAAAATTAAAAATCTAAACCCCCCAATAAACTATATAATAATAATAAAAAAAAAATATTAACAAAAAATATTAAAATTTTCTTAAACCCCCCTCCTCCCTGCACCCCCTCCCTTCCCCCTCCTCCTTTCTCACGCCCACTCCCCCCTCCTCCCTCCTCCCCGTGCCCCCTCCCTTGCCACTCCACCCTCCTCGGGCTTCCTTCCTGCACCTCCCCCATCCCCCTCCGCCCTCCAGCCCCTCCTCCCTGCGCCCCATCCCTTCCCCCTCATCCCTCCTCATGCCCCCTTCCCCCGCTGCCCCCTTCCCCCTCCTCCCCGTTCCCCTCCTCTTGCCACCCCCTTCCCCCTCCTCTCCGTGCTCCTCCTCCTGCCACCCCCCTCCCCCCTCCTCCCTCCTCCTCATGCTTCCCCCTCCTCTCCTCTCCCTTTGAGGGGGAAGGGGGCACGAGGAGGGAGGAAGGGGAAGTGAGGGCGCGCGGGGAGGAGGGGGAAGGCGATAGTGGGAGGAGGGGCGCGAGGAGGAGGGGGAGGGGGCAGTGGGGGAAGGGGGCATTATTCATCTGCTCTCTTGGGTGCCAAAGGGGCGTCGCTCATGGGTGGCGCGATGCTGGGCATCGCACTGCTCATGAGAGGCGGCCCTTTGGTGCTCAAGCGAGCAAGATCCACTTGATTGGGCACCAAAGTGTTTCCCCTCATTGGTGGCCCTTGGGCGCCAAAGGGCCTCTAGTCACGGGCGACCCTTTGGCACCCAAGAGAGAAGATATCCGCTCTCTTGGGCACCAAAGGGCCACCATTCACGGGCCCAGGGGCGCGAGGAGGAGGGGAAAAGGTGGGGGCATGGGGAGGAGGGAGGAGGGGGAAGGTGGTGGCGGGAGGAGGGGCGTGAGGCAGTGGGGGAATGGGGTGCGATTCAGCCACTCTCTTCGATGCCAAAGGGCCGCCCCACACGGGCGGCATGATGCTAGGAATCATGCTACTCATGAGAGGCGGCCCTTTGGTGCCCAAGTGAGCAGAGATCCGCTTGCTTGGGTGCTAAAGGGCCGCCCCTCACGGGAAGCCCTTTGGCGCCTAAGAGAGCAGATCTATGCTTGTTTGGGTGCCGAAGGGCCGCCATTCTCGGGCGGTGTGATGATGCTGGGCATCGCGCCGCTCGTGAGGGACATCCATTTGGCGCCCAAACGAGTGGATCTCCACTCGCTTGGGAGCCAAAGGGTCCCCCCTCACGAGTGACACGTGAGGGGTGGCCCTTTGGAACCCAAGAGAGCGACCCACTCGTGCCCCATTCCCTCACTTCCCCCTCCCCCTCCTTCATGCGCCTCTTCTTCGGCCACCCCCTCCCCCCTCCTCCCTCCTCCCCGTGCCCCCTCCCTCCCCCATCCTCCCTCATCGTTCCCCCTTCCCCCGTTGCCCCATCCCCCCTCCTCCCCGTGCCCCTCCTCCCGTCACCCCCTTCCCCCTCCTCCCTCCTCCCTGCGCTCCCCCCTCCTTCCCATGCCCTCGAAGGGTGAGGGGAGGAGGGGGAAGGGGGCGGCTAGGGAAGGGGGCACGAGGAGGGACGAGGGGGAAGGGAAGGGGCACGGGGAGGAGGGGATGGCAGGAGGAAGGGCACGTGGAGGAGGGGGAAGGGGGCGGTGGGGGAAGGGGGCACGAGGAGGGTGGGGGAAGGAGTGGGAAGCACGAGGAGGAGGGATGAGGGGTAGCACAAGGAGGAGGGAAGAGGGGGAAGCACGGGGAGGAGGGAGGAGGGGAAGGGGGTTGTGGGAGGAGGGAGGAGGGGGAGACGGGGGAAGGGGGCATGGGGAGGAGGAGCTGGCGAGAGGAGGGGTGCGGGGAGGAGGGGGAAGGGGGCGGTGGGGTAAGGGGGTGCGAGGAGCAAGGAGGGGAAAGGGAGGGGCACAGGGAGGAGGGATGATGGGGAAGGGGGCGACGAGGGAAGGGGGCGTGAGGATGGAGGAGGGGGAAGGGAGGGGGTGCTGGGAGGAGGGAGGAGGGGGAAGGGGGCGATAGGGGAAGGGGGTGAGAGGAGGGAGGAGGGGGGTTAAGAAAATTTTATTTTATTTTTTAATATTTTTTTTTAAATTTGTTTATTATATAGTTTAGGGGGGTGTTTAGATTTTTTTATTTTTTTTTAATTTTTTTAAAATTTGTTTGTTATATAGTTTTGGGGAGGGGGGGTTTAGATTTTAATTTTTTTTTAATTTTTTATTATATAGTTTAGGGGTGTTTTAGATTATAATTTTTTTTTTAAATTTTGTATTATATAGTTTAGGGGGGTGTTAGGTTTTATTTGTTTTTAAAATTTTTTTATTATATAGTTTTGTGGGGGTGGGGGGATTTAGAGTTTAGTGAAACACTTATGGGAAAGATGTCAAAAGAGCCTGAATTGACATTAGTAGGGGTGTTTGGAAAGGAGCACTTTGGGCATCTTGCAGACATAGAAGACCCAATGGAAGAGGACATTGATGTCCCTGAGGAAAGCCAAGCTCCAGAAAATTCCAATTTCGATGAAGAATTTGGCCTACATGATATTCTTGATTAGTTTGTCTTGAAGAAAATGTTAAATTTGACAATTTTTTGATAAGATATATTAGTAATGTTTTGACTTTTAGATTTTATTTTAGAAATAAAATTTCTATATATAATGTTTTTAATATGTTTTTTTACAAATATATGGTATAGTTTTTCTTGAATTTATTTGAATCGTCACTTTTCTGAAGAAAAAAAATGAAATAGTATCGTTTTTATACAAAAAATCTGAAAATTCATTAAGAATGGTTTTAAATGTCTTTATTTTCTGTAATTTTTTACAATTTTGTCAATAAAAATGTCTTATTTTGTCCATAAAAAGGTCTTATTTTATAGAAAAATTGCAAAATGAATACGTTTTTCATTTTAAATTGTTTATAAATGTATGTTATTTTGTTAAATTTATAAAAACACACTTGAAAATACAAATTAAAAACATTTTACGACAAATATAACTCAAAGGCCCAAAAAAATGCCTCAAAATGAAAATGTGTGATACTGGTATCAACCCTTTTTTAAACGAAGGTAAAAATAGCTACTAAAATTAGGAGAGAGAAAAACAAGAACTGTGTCGATTTCTCGTTTCATAATATAATTGGTTACAAAACCTTAGTTTTAAAAACAAGAGAATCTCTTGTCTCCTTAGATGCTCCAAGCATCAGTTCCTTATGCTGGCATGAACTTTACAAACTTTCCACGAGACTTTCAGCAAACTTCTCATCAATGTGTTCTTCCTCTCCAAGGATTGATCCTTGTTCAGGTTCACACACAAAAACATTTTTCTCATGCTCAGCTTCCCTCAATACTACTTTCTTCCACCATGCAAGCAATCTCCGATCCATCTTTTCCTGCAGTATGGGCCATTTCACCTTCTTCTTTCTCAAAATCCAACCTTCTCTTTGGTTTTCTTCACCTTCTTGTAACAACTCCATCAACTCACTGAGTCTCTCCTTGATCTCAACAATCTCTTTGTCAAATTGTTCTTGACTCATCCTCCTCTTCATTCCAATGGCTTTGGCATCTTCTTTCAACTCATTGTGACTCTTCCTTGAACCCCTCTTATGACTATCAACATTCATCTTCACTTCTTCATGAAGTTTTCCTCAAGCTCTTGGTGAACTGCACTCTTAGCCTCTATAGTGAATAAGTCTTTTTCACCTTGACACAAATACCTCACCAAAACTATTCTCCATGTTTGGTCTTTTGATATTCTCTGGTTCTTTCTTCTCATAACCTATCGAGCAGTCAATGCTCCTTCTCAGGATTTCACTTATGCAGTCACCTGCCTCTGAGAACTTCATTGTTCTCACTACAACATCAACTTGTTGTGGGTTCCTTGTCACAATTCTCTTTCTCTGGCACTCTCCTCTGCCTGTGACTTTGACCAAATCATCTTCCAGTTAGCATCTTCTAGATAGTATCCTTCTTCACTTTCAAAATATGTTTGAAAACAAATACAGTACTCACCACAATTCCTCCAGCAATTTCTAGTGCTAACTTCTTGACTGGAACCACTCCCTATTTGCAAATTCTATTGCAGCATTCCTTCACAAGTTTCACTACTTATTTGATCCCTTCCACTACTCAAAATATTTGTTCTATGATTCTTTATCTCCTTAAAAAATCAATCCTCACAACTTTTCACCAATAGGATTCACCTGCTCTGATACCAATTAATGCAGGCCTAAATCCATAAACTTGCTTTACCCGAGGAATTCCTAATGGTTTAATCAAAACCATTACCAGATTTACAATCTCGTGTAATTTTCAACACCCCAACTTATCTTTATAAACAACATCAGTCCATATTTCCTATTTTTGTGATCACATTCCCATTTCAACCCTTGACTCTTATATCATTCTTAAGACTTGAGATTTTTTTTAGGGTTTAACATCAGGCAAGAGAATACATCTGCTAGATTATCAAATCTGGAATTTGATACTTCAAATACTCATGTTCTCTCAGACCCACAATTATACTCAGTCACTAGAGACTCTTTTTACTGCCTAAGGAATCGATTTCAATACTTACGCCTCAATGAAAACTCCAAGGCAAACAACATTACCAATCCATCACTTTGGACTTCAAGAATTTGGTCATTCAAACACTTTAGTCAAAGAAATCCTTACAGTCATTCAAAAACCATGATTTCTCTTACCTTGGCATAATTCAAACTAGTCGTTACTCTTCTTGCTTGCTAAGTGAATTTCCTTGACTGTTAGTGACTGGAAATTGGGGCTTCCCTTCCTCTGTTGAGCATTTCTTTCATCAACGTGATGGATCAATGCTTGCATTAGTTTTCAGAACTAAAATGCAATTGGATTTGTACACATATTCCATACTTGGACGCAATCAACATGCAAATATAAACTTGTGGTTTGGGTGCAATTAAACCAGAAAGAGTCTAGGAAGTATCATTTATTTGCTTAAATCAAACCCCTTCTTAAGATCAATTTTGACCCAGAATGAGAATTATGCGTCCTCTACAACTACTGGTTTATGTAATAAAACTAACCAGCCATTGAATTCCTTTCATATGTACTCTATTATAGAAATCACATACCATTTCCAAGTTAAACATTCATACATTCAATCTATTTGCCATTTATTTCACAATAGAACACATGAGCATTTATTTCATAATAGAACACATGAATGCTTAGCTATTATTCCAAAGCAGGAATACAGAGTATTTGGCCAATTTTACAATAAGGCATGCAATCTGGTCTTTCTTCCTATCCTCAACTTCAGCCTCTACTCTATCTCTCCACATCTTTTTTTTTTCATTAACAAGACTACAACTGCACACGCACAATAGCTCCAGCCTAGTTCTCCGTGGCCTGATCCAACATTCTCGTGGCCATCTCTTATTGGAATTTTGATCCCTCCTAAAACTATTAAAGGTCTCCCTTCACACTGTAATATCCTAGTCAAGATTTGACCAAGATATTGTCTTCCACTTAAGAGTTAAATAAAATTTTACTTGCAATTTTTAAGGCAAATTCTCAAACTGGACAAGATTTAAGTGACGGGGGTTGAAAATATAAATGGGGATGGTAGGAATGAAATTAGGTTCTGGAATTTAGGTGGATGAGTGTGCAACAACAGAAAAATAAGTTTTGAGCAGAATTCCTTGACACAAGGTACTAGAGCCATTCACTTTTCAGCAATAGAGTAACTCCATTGCCTACTTCGAGGCTTCCTGGGCTTCTAGCATATGCCAACAAGAATGGGTAAAGGTTATTAGATTTTAGGACAGAGATATATAATTCATGTAACTCATAAATATGTTGGAATAAAGACTGGGTGAACTTGGAAGGGTTTGGAGTACTTTGGGGGTTAATTGCACATGGTGGATTGCTGAGCTAGTTAAGTTTATGGCCTTCCCAAATCGAGTTTAATGCAACCAAATTATTAATACATGGGATTATATGTATATTATAATGAAATATGAACCTTATACAACTGTAATGGAGTTAAACGGATACTCATAATGGATTCAACAGTTATTTTGGTAAAACTAGTCTAGAATAAGCACCCAACTAGCTAGTCTTGCAGTTTAACTTATCAAACTGCGTCAAAACTTCATATACTCTGTTTTGATATTAAATAAAGATTTTAAAAATTATATTCAACATATATAAGTCGAAATATAGGTGCATAAGACTTTCTTTCTCATTATTATATTGCCTTCCAAAGTACGGTGCCTCACAGGCTAGATTTTCATTACAATAGTGGGAGAATGAATATGAGAAGAAGTAAATTACTTTGAATCTATTATGAAGTGGAATACCATACCATATACAGGTAATATGTATGATATGGATGCACTCTGAGCTGCTAGTCTTCAC
This sequence comes from Larix kaempferi, assembly GCA_027924585.1. Taxonomy (NCBI): domain Eukaryota; kingdom Viridiplantae; phylum Streptophyta; class Pinopsida; order Pinales; family Pinaceae; genus Larix; species Larix kaempferi. Next base: position 47,795,288 of record BSBM01000456.1, on the reverse strand, counting down.
TAGTGCGCATTCACCAAACTAGCTCTCTTCTCCAAGAGAAACTCCTCCAAAACTAGCTGAAGTAGAGAGAATGATTAAGAAGAGAAGGATGGATCTGATATGATGATGGTTTCTGATCTTTGACATCTCTGATATCTGCAAAAATTTCTTAACTAACTCTCCAATCACCCTTGGGTGCATTCAATGGAACTATCTCCTTCAACTGGTGAACCTTCTCCAAAACTAGTTGTAAATCTCCCGTAGAATTGATCTTCTCTTCAAGATGACTGTGGATCTTCAATGGTGGACTGAAATGAATATTATTGGCTACAATAACATATTTTGACTTGCATATTACTTCACTAAAACTCATGGGGCCTTGGGGCACATCACCCAAGAAGAACTGTTGAGGCACATCACTCAACTAGAGAGGCTCAGAGCTCTCAATGCAAAAATACAAATGACAAAAGTTCTTGAATGAAGTTGGAAACCTTCTTAAATAGAATTCATGTTGACCTGTTGAGAAAGTTACTTGGATTGGTGACCTATGAGAATAGGTCACCCATGAGTGGACATACTTTGCTTGCTTGCTTTGCTTTGGCTTTCCTTCCTTTTTTCTCTTTTTCCGACTTTCCTTCTTTTCTGAACTTTTCTGCTTTTCATACTTGTCTTGCTTTTTGGATTTATGCTGCTTTTCCTAAAATATTCCTCTTTTCTCATTTTTCGCAACATTTTTGGACTCTAGTGCTTACTTGACTTCTACTCCAAGTCATTCCTCCAACCTTATCCACTAATTTGAATTGGTCATCCAATTTCTCCATTTATTCAGTATAACAAATAAAATATTAATAAATCAAGATAATTAATAAAATTAATTAGATTTCTTCTCCAAAATTTAGAACCATTAATTATTTAATTAAACTTATAATGTTGGCTCATAACTCCCCAATTAATTAATAAATAACCTTAGCACTTAGTTTGGGGGTTAATAAGTTCATGGGGAGCCCACCTTATCCATTTAATTCCTCAAATTCACCCTTAGGCATATTCCCTTAGTTAATTTCTTCATCCATCCATTAATTAATTAATTAATTCCTAGGTGACTTAGGCTAAAATCATCCCCATGGACCATAGCAAAATTTGGGGACATGACAGTCCTCTCTTCCCAAGATTGCTTGTCCTTAAGCAATGTCAGGGTTTCCACCAAGCTTCTGCTACACCACTCTAATTATAATTGTCCCCATCCACTGAACAGTCTGAAAATTAAACTTGGGCCTTAAAATAAATGACTATGAAAGGAAAATAAAAACGGCACTGTAATTTATATCTGCAATTAACCAGCAAATGAACAAATGTTTCAAACCAGTTAGGATAACTTGAGTAGAATTCCTGGATCCCACTGTTTCTTCTGCAAGGACCAAAATTTTTCTGTCACCTTTGGCAATCTGTCACTCCAATGAATGCCAGGATCCCAAAGTATCAACTGCATTTTCCCAATCTTCATAATCAATTTAGAGAATCTGCCATCAAACATGTGCCTGTTCATGCAGGGAATAACTGAAAGGACATTACTTCCAACCAAACCAAGTAGAGAGAAAAATGATTCTTCAAGTGAAAACATCCAATGGATCAGCTCTTTTCCATTGGAGAAAAAATGCAAGCATACCTCCAAGAATTGTGGATTCCCTCCACATAGGCCAACTTCTGCAAGTAAAATGTTCCATTAATTTATCTTGGCAACTTGCCAGCTTACCTTCCTCCCCTTGACCATAAGCAGAAACATTTTTGCAAGGCGATTTCATGCTTGTCAGGTAATATTTCACCCAATCCATATGTGGATGAGTGACATCAAATGGCTGCAAATTATGCCTTTTCTGCTGCTTGCAAATCATAAAAAAATTAGCAATATTAAAAACAATTTTCTTGCAACAAAACATAAGACTTTTACCTTCCAGATTTTCCATTTCAGTGATGCCTCTATTCATCCATCTAGTGGATGAATCAGAGATCTTGCTTGATGATTTATATGAGCTATAATCAGCCATCTCTTTTGCAATAAGATCTATCTCCCATGGGGAAAGATCATGATCCTCCTGTTGTACATGTGACAAACCAGAAAAAATTCTTCACCCATTGTTCATTCCCCATTGGTGTTGCTGAATCTAGGACATGTGGGAAAGAACTGTGAACCTTCTTTGCATGTTTGCAACCTTCAACAATCAAAATTATGGCTGCAACTTCTCCATTATTGGCTGGACCAAATTGGGTGCTCTCATCCCACTCTTCCATGGGAGAGTGACTGTATTCAAGGAATAGCTCAAGTTCCCTTGGAAAAAAGTCAAGTGCTTGTTTCTCATCAAATTATTCTGCACACTCTTCAAGCACATATAAAAATGAATGATCCTCATGATCCACCATCTCATGAGGTTCCTCCCTATGATCAAGAATGATTTCAGCCAAATGAAGTTGACTGAATGGTGTGTAGGAGGGTAGGGGGGGTCTTTGCTACTTTCCATGAAGGAGAAAAATTTCTGTCTTGGATTCTTGGAGGGAACTTTGAGTGCTTCTCAAATAATTTTGGGTGGCCATCAATTCATCATTGAGATTTTTTGTCTCTTCATCATCGTTCATGGATTCACCATGAAACAACTCTACAAGCTCCAACAAACTATCTCTATTAGAAAGCAAGTTCAAGAATTTTCCTTTTATGCTTGTCATGGCTTTCTGAAATTCTTCCATGTCTCTCATGGAAGACTGCTCCCCCAAATTCCAATAGAGGTTATAGAGGTTATTCATTAAGGAATGGATGCCATTAAGGGTTTTGAAGGGCTTCTTGGATCTTGCATTCATTCATCTTCACTGTCCCTACAAGGAAATGAGGTTCTAGCAGATGAACCTTTGCTTCTTCTAGCTTCCTAGGATCAACTTCAACTGATTCTATTGGAGTTACGGAAGCTGATCCATATTTTGGGGCTGCAAGATATTCACATTTCAGATCATGAATATCATATATTTGGCTGCAACTGGGGTGCTCATTCATCTCTGGTGCACCAGTAAGGTTTTCTCTCCAATTTTCAGCTCTCCCCAATTTAGGAGTCTCGACCCCTGGGGGTTCAACCAAGGACATGTTCTCTTTAGAAGTGGATGCCCCATCAGAATGACACATAGGCACATAAATATAAGAATTTTCAAAACTCCCATGTGTTATATTTTCCCCTCCTTGTGATGGTATGTTGGTGGTTTGGCCTTCCACCAATTTCTCATTTTCAGTTTCTGTTGCTGCAAGACCTTCTTCTTTCTCCATGGATATTGCACCCAAAACACCTTCATCAATGGGGATATCCATGTCTCCCACATATATGTGAGAGTTCACATCTTTAGATGCTTCCTCACACTTAAAAAATTCCTCAGTAGGTTCTGTTCCGACCATGTAGGCATCCTCCAAACACCCTTCTAGTGATTATGCCTGGTCACTGCATTCACCCTTATCACTAAGGATATGAGACTCAGCATCTAGGGAATCCCTTATGCAATAATTGTCTTCTGATGTGGCTGAAACATCATCATGACACAAATTAGTACAAAAATATGAAAGTGATCCATACCTTTGCATCATGCTTCTCTCTTCAATGGGTGGGGCTATGGTGCCTTGTTCTGCCACTGATTCTACTAGTTCACATCTAACTGATGTGTGGTCAACTTCTGCTTCCCTGTGAAACTCATGTGGTGACATTGGATCTGATTTATGTTCTTCTTTGGGATCTGATCCAAAATATGGCTCAGAACCCCTAATAGTACCAAACTCTTCTGAGGTGATCTTGAGATCCTTAACATAGAATCTTGCAATAGATTCTTCTTCCATTCTGTCAACAATCTCATGATTGGTTTTTGGGTCTTGCTTCTCCCTGGTTGTATTAGGATGAATATTCTTGGAGGCTCTTCTTGAAGAGGATCCAAAAATTCTTGTGGAGTCACATGTATCCAATAAATCTTTCATATCTTTTATTAACTCTTCCATAGAAGGTTGACCTTTGACTGTGGAACATGCAACTTTTCCATCCATATGGTTATAAGAATAACCATAGTCTCTTCTTCCAACTATGATCTCATGGGAGATACTTGAGGAAGGCACTTCTTGGAAATTCTCTTCCTCATACTGTCTGCAATATTCTTCATTCTGCTTATCATAATTATCATACTCTTCATAAAATAATCTTCTTCCTCATACAACTCAAAGTCTGAATCTTCCATGACATGGAACTAATTCAACAATTGAAACCTGCAGATAGTGCTGAGCTACTTTTCCATTGAGATTTACTTTCCACAGGATGAGATAAGGAAAGTGCTCTGATACCACTGTAATATCCTAGTTAATATCTGACCAAGATATTCTCTTCCACTTCAGAGTTTAATAAAATTTTACTTGCAATTTTTAAGGCAAATTCTCAAACTGGACAGGATGTAAGTGACGGGGATTGAAACTCTGAATGGGGATGGTAGGAATGAGATTAGGTTCTGGAATTTAGGTGGTTGAGTGTGAAGCAGCAGAAAAATAAGTTCTGAGCATAAGTCCTTGACACAAGGTACTAGAGCCATTCACTTTTCAGCAATAGAGGAACTCCATTGCCTACTTCGAGGCTTTCTGGGATTCTAGCATATGCCAACAAGACTAGGTCAAGGTTATCAGAGTTTAGGACAGAGATATATAAGTCATGTAACTCATAAAATATGCTGGAATAAATACTAGGTGAAATTGGAAGGGTTTGGAGTAATTTGGGGGTTAATTGCACATGGTGGATTGCTGAGCTAGTTAAGTTTCTGGCCTTCCCAAATTGAGTTTAATGAAACCAAATTCTTAATACATGGAATTATATGTATATTATATTGAAATATAAACCTTATACAAATGGAATGGATTTAAACTGATACTCAGAATGGATTCAACAGTTATTTTGGTAAAACTAGTCCAGAATAAGCACCCAACTAGCTAGTCTTGCACTTTAACTCATCAAACTGCTTCAAAACTTCATAAACTTTGTTCTGATATTAAATCAAGATTTGAAAAATTATATTCAACATATATAAGTCGAAATATAGGTGCAGGAGACTTTATTTCTCATTATTAGATTGCCTTCTAAAGTACGGTGCCTCACAGGCTAGATTTTCATTACAATAGTGGGAGAATGAATATGAGAAGAAGGAAATTACTTTGACTCTGTTATGAAGTGGAATATAATACCATATAAAGGTAATATGTCTGATATGGCTACACTCTGAGCTACTGGTATTCACTGGGGTGCATTCACCAAACTAGCTCTCTTCTCCAAGAGAAACTCCTGCAAAACTAGCTGAAGTAGAAAGAATGATTAAGAAGAGAAGGATGGATCTGATCTGATGTTGGTTTCTGATATTGGAAATCTCTGATATCTGCAAAAATGTCTAAACTAACTCTCCAATCACCTTTGGGCGCATTCAATGGAACTATCTCCTTCAACTGGTGAACCTTCTCCAAAACTAGTTGTAAATCTCCTGTAGAATTGATCTTCTCTTCAAGATGACTGTGGATCTTCAATGGTGGACTGAAATGAATGTTATTGGATGAAATAACACATTTTGACCTGAATATTACTTCAATAAAACTCATGGGGCCTTGGGGCACATCACCCAGGAAGAATTGTTGAGGCACATCACTCAACTAGAGAGGCTCAGAGCTCTCAATGCAAAAATACAAATGACAAAAGTTCTTGAATGAAGTTGGAAACCTTCTTAAATAGAATTCATTTTGACCTATTGAGCAAGTTACTTGGCTTGGTGACCTGTGAGAGTAGGTCACCTATGAGTGGACATAATTTCCTTGCTTTGCTTGCTTGCTTTGCTTTGCTTTGGCTTTCCTTCCTTTTTCCCTCTTTTTCTGACTTTCCTGCTTTTCATACTTTCCTGCTTTCTGGATTTATGCTGCTTTTCCTAAAATATTCCTCTTTTCTCATTTTTGGCAACATTTTGGGACTCTAGTTCTTACTTGACTTCTACTCCAAGTCATTCCTCCAACCTTATCCACTAATTCAAATTGGTGAGCCAATTCCTCCATTTATTCAACATAACAAATAAAATATTAATAAATGAGGATAATTAATAAAATTAATTAATTTCTTCTTTAAAATTCAAAACCATTAATTATTTAATTAAACTTATAATGTTGGCTCATAACTCCCCAATTAATTAATACATCACCTTAGCACTTAGTTTGGGGAATAACAAGTTCATGGGGAGCCCACCTTATCCATTTAATTCCTGAAATTCACCCTTAGGCATATTCCCGTAGTTAATTTCTTCATCCATCCATTAATTAATTAATTAATGCCTAGGTGACTTAGGCTAAAATCATCCCCATGGACCATAGCAAAATTTGGGGACATGACACACACCCGTAGGCTTCCATCGATACACCAAAATGAAATCCATGCTTTCAATTTTAAAACCCTAACCATCTTCCCCCAATTTCTGGCAACTAATTCCTAAAAATAGAGTTCAGTCCTATCTTCTTGATGACCACAAACTAAGCTACATCTCGAATTCTGCCACCTAGTGCAGATTCGATTACAATAATTACATTCTTAACTAATGAATTTAACACCTCATTACTCTAGAATATTCTACTCTTACTTTTGAAAACTCTAATATTTACAATATTCTTGCAATGAACCCACACCCTTAAGCAATATCAAGATCCTTAGGTCCGATTAACATTTAAACTTTTCAATATTGTAAGCAGATGCTCATGTATCAAATATCTTCTGCTCCTTCTTGGTCATCTTTAAAGGTTGCAGTGGAAGTGTAAGAGGTTCAGATGGAGGCTCAATTGGCTGAGCATTCTCTACATATATTGTAAGTTTTTCCATCTTCATTTTTAAATCACATTTCGTGACATCTGTGTAGATACCATAGGATAAAAGAACCATATCCCACCACTCAACATCAGGTATAGGATCCTTTGGTTTCTCTTATTTTGTAGGAACTCTTTCTGACACTTCAATCAGATTAGGATTTATATCAAGCTCAGCCTTTGCCTTGGCAAACTGTGCTTTCTTGATCTCCAGCTCCTTTGCCCGTGCTTCTCCAAATTTACTCTTAAATTTGAATATTTCTGCTTCCTTTAACCATATTCCTTCCTCAAGAAATTGAAATGTCATCCTCTTAGGCCTCAGGAGATTTATTTTATTAATACCCATTTTTGGGTCAAAATGGGGATTGGAATTGGGATCTTCATCAAATTCTGGCCTTAGAATTTGAAATGCTTCTTTTTTTCTTTTGTTTGTTTATGTTCACCTTCAAAGTTATCGAGTTTGTCATTTTTGGCTTGTCAATTACATTCCCGTGTTCATCTATTTCACGAACCTGGGCATCAAGACGAAGAACATGAGCTTTAGCAGGATTCTGCTAGCCAGCAGTACCAAATTGATCAGGCACTTGTCTAGGAAATATACTCAAAATTTGATTCATAGTTATATACTCAAAATTTATTCGAATTTACAGAGAGAATTCAAGAAAAAATGAAAAGTATGAACATAGATGAATGTGTTGAATGTGGAAACAACTTCCTAAGCTTCACATATGTAGAGTTGAATGTGGATTGAGGGGTGATATTGTGTCAAACGAGGTTGGCAAGGTCAAATAAGAGGTAGTTACAAGGAGCTATTGCATATATTTTACCTTATTTGACCTTCCATCTCTTTGGAAGGTCAAATAAGAGGTAGTTACAAGGAGCTATTGCATGGATGCATGGATACATGGTTACAAGTGATGGGTTAGTTTCCAACCATTGCAAGGTTAACTCAATTTAGGAATGAAAACCTAGTTTAAAACCTCGTGAGGATTAGGGGATCCACATCTCCTTAAAAGACAATATAAAATTAAAATAATGGATTTTAAAGTCACAAGGATGCCTAAGTTATTCATGTACTCATAGCTATGTATGGGTTGGCCCATATGCTCCACAGTTTTTGACTACCCATACTTCATCTAAACGTTAAGGCCAATAAAAAATTTCCAGGCCTTGATGTAGGTTATATTTTGTTGGTTTTTCCTTGCTAAGCTTGTTGATTCCATTAGAATTCAACAAGTCTTCAATAACCATAGCTAGTTCTCATTGTTATATATATCTTAGCCCCACATTGTCATGATTTTATATAAAATTGGGATCCAATATGCTAGTTTAGATGTTGTCATTGAAACTGCTACATCACTTGTAGTACCATTCCTTGTATTTCCCAAACTGAATCCTTCATAAGAAAGCCCATTTTTTTGTACTACTATCTCATTTATTCATACTATCATGAGGGTAAATCCTAAAATATTTTTCTCTTTTAGGCATACACTATAGGGATTAATCTCCTTATCTTCAATTCTCATCCATTTCATTTCACTAGTAAGAAGGAGATTATAACAACTCACTCAAAGTAGAGAATGTATGTTATATTTCTCATACTCTAGATATTGGGTGAGCTTGACAGACTCAAACCTTAATTATTTTCCAAATTGTGTGCCAACAATTATAGGCATTCCTTTACCAAACTAACTAAATTATTTTCCATTTTTTTGCATTTACTAGCAAAGGGGATTAAATGTCTATTATATAAATTAATGTATGAGATTTCTTTGTTTAGCGTCAAACTCATTCCCATGGCCTATATATAGTGCATGAAAAGTGGGTTAGGTGATCTCTATTTTCCCCAAAAAATATCTCTCTATTATTCATATAACTTAATCATAAAGTGCATCCATCTCTTCTTTGCACATCCTCCGTGAAAATCAATGATGAGGCCAAAAGGGGGGTACCATTACCAAATTTGTGCAATCTAATGCTTCCTCTAAATCAAGGGGTGTGTTTTGCATCTTTCAAGTTATGTATATTCACATACTTTAAACTTGAGCAAAAAAGCATCTTTTCAATTATTCCAATGTTTATTTATAGAATTGGCCTTTATTTTTCTAGTTTTCAACTCCAGGGGCAAATATTTTTTAGGGGGGCATGTTGTGTACTTAAACACGAAATATTTATTGGATTTTATACTCTATGTATTATTTTTTTGTATGTATGCGCACATTGTATCATTTCTAAACTCTTGTAAAAGGCCACTAGCATGTTATAGGTGACTTATCACTTTTATTAGTAACTCAAGCTTTTAAGTAAAAGATTTTTTTGGAGCCCCTTGTGGGATCCCTATAATAACACACACATATATATATATACTTTTTAACAATAATAAATAACCTCTATTGTGATGGAATGACGTAGGTAGTTTAATGTTGAACAAATCCTACTAAACCCAATCTGCGTAGAACCATTACTATGGTAGGCCCTGCACTAAAAACAACACATTTTCAAGGTTGTTTTCTACACATGCTTAAGCTTTGACGAAAATCAAGTGCAATAAATGTACCTAAGATATTGTAACATTTTTTTATGCACACAATGCCAATTTCTCCAATTTTTTGACATTATGTTGTAGTTGATGATGAAATCATTGATTTCCTTTCTCTTTGGAAATGTCTTATCATCATGATGTGTGGGATGCCATCATTAGTCCATCATTATGACCACATGATCCGTGTGGACCCTTCTTCATACAGTGATGATGAACTTTCAGGTTTTATGGAACATTTGTACATTTGAGAGAGAGATGATTGGTTGTACCTTCCCCAACTTGCTTGATTACTTTTGGTCCTTACACCTTGTTGTTTATTGGTCTTGTGGTACCTTGTCCTTGGTGTGTGGTTAGTAGGGTCATTTCTCCCATCTTGAGTTGTTTGTACCACCCTTTAATGTTTTTGGTCCTTTTGGGTACTATGTTTGTTTGTCCCGTAAATGAACCTAGAACTCCACTTATGATTTATGTTATTATTTATGACTCTTTTTTATTTTATTTGTTATTTTATTATTTTACTTTTATTTGCTATTTTATTGCTTTTTTTTAATTGTTTTTTTTATTTTTTTTATTTTAATTTTAATTTTTTGTGTTAAGTAGTTCCTTCCTACTTTAATGGAACCCTATTCTTTTGTTGATTGGTCTGATTGAAGGAAGCCGTGGTAGTTATGATATTGTTATCATAAACCTTATGGATGTTCGATCTGCCTACTTGAAGGCTAACTTAAGACTGATCTCTTGTTTTACCTATGGATAAACCTGATCTGCTATTTAAGGGTTTTTTTTTTATATTCTGAGAAATACGATATGTTATTTAAAACCCTGACTTGAAGTTCGTTCACCTAGGGCCTGCTTGTGTGAACTCAATATTTTTTTTGGGTAGATCGTAACCCTAGATCTTCCTCTTTGATGAAGGCCATGAGCATGATTGAGGAGGGCCGTGAAGCCTTAAGTTTTATCCTAGCCTACTTCATGCTCCTTTTAATTTCAATTTGTTTGTTGAATGATTATTTGAGAAGTTTTTATACTTAGCTTGGTATGAGTTTTCTTTGTTTGTGTTAATGTTGAATCTTATATTTTCCCGGATCTCTCCTGTTAAGACTTGTCCTGTCAGAAAAAATTGTTGGTGATCAGATCTATGTTTTTTTGTTAAGCTTTTACTTGCATTGAGAATTTTGTTGTAATCATTCTTTGTGCTTTATTTAACTTCTGTTATGAATGTAACTGTCTTTGTAGAACTACTATTGCATACAACCTTTCTCTCTCTCTCTCTCTGGTTTGTACTTACCCTTTAATAGGGTCAGTGGGTTCCTAGTGTTGGCTGACCTCTGAGAGGTACAGTTTTGATTGAAAGTAATATGTTTGAGTATAAAACAGGAAGGTTCCACATTATAGGTAAGTATCCTCAACCTTTCTTCTTTACTCATGTTAATGTTGATTAACTATTGTTAGTAATTACATGTTACTGAAGATTACTTTAACACAGTGAGCCAATTGGTAGTGTTAAAGTCGAAAAGTCGAACAAGATGAAAATTATGTTTTGTTACCGTTGTACTATTTAGTTTCAGTACTTGTTTATTAGATGTAATTTTGTATGAAAGTATATTGATTTTTTTAATTCTTCTGCATAAAAACCTAACTTTGCCAAAAATTAAGAAAATGTAGATAACATATTTGAAATCCCAATAAATATACTTATCTATAATGCTAGTAAACAAAAGTGATAATATCTCAATTAGAAAACAAAGACTTATACATCAAGTACTTTTCAAATATCATAACATCAAGTGCGTGCTACACTAGAGATCACCCCTCCTCTTGAATACAAGTTGTAAAGGTCGGTGCTATTGTTGGAAGAGTTGAAATGATATTTTAACTTGGAAATAGTTGTGTGATTACTTTTTATAAGGAAACATGGAATGAATTGGGTGGTTGGCATGTATTAAAGAGAAGGAAATCCCTAAAGTGTTGGGAATTCCATGTTTCATGGTAATAGTTGCATATGTGTATGTACATGCACATACAAATTAAAATATGTGCATATGCATGAAACTAATACACCAAAGGGAGATAATAACAATATCAAATCACTTACCTATCCAATTCTCCCTAACCACCCGGTTATTGATTAGACGACAGCAACCTCAGGGAAACAAGTATACTTTATTGTAATTCTACAATTTAAATACATAAATATGTTTTATTATTATGTTTTTTCCGTGAGTATTTTGGTTTCGTTTAAATAATATTTTCTATGTTTTTGTTGTAGTGTGTTGATTAGGGCACCTCCCTAGCAGTAGATCGGGGCAAGTACCCTACCATTGATCAGATGAGTAGACGATCCTCGAGGTAGCAGGTATAATTCATTGCAATTGTACAAATATAATATGGGGCATCATGTTTTTTTTGTTATGTCTTTTTCGTGTGTATATTGTTTTCATTATGATAATGGTTTCTACATTTTTTTCGTAGGGGGATGATCGAGGAAAGTCCCCAGCTATGGATCAGACGACACTAGCATCGAGGCATCATGTATACCTAATTGTAATTTTAGGAATCTATCATGATCGATATGTTTTTTTAATATATTTTTTTCCTCAGTCTATTACTTTCACGTTAGTAATGTTTTATATATTTTTGTTGCAGACGACTGATTCAGCGTATGATCCAGCGTTAAAGCAATCAATAGATTTTGATGTGGATGAGATGATGCGTGACACTGAAATTGGATCTTCTCTAGACCCAATTAAGATGATAGAGAATACCTTAAAAAAATTTAAGAGTATCCTTCGTCTGTTATTCATTCAGCCACAGACAAATGAGATTAGAGAAAATCTTGATGTTTTGGTAAAGAGATCTCATGCCTTGAAAGTAAGTTGCAAAATCTTGAATCAGAATATAAATTCACGTAGTATTTTATAATTTTTACTTGTATATGATGGTGAACTAAGATATGGTTTGAATTGCCAGGATTTTTTCCGCCCACACACTAGTGGTCAAGGCGGTGTTGGCACTAGTGATGCACGTGGAGAGTCGTCACATGAGAAAATGACTGCACGTGCATCTCATGTGCCATTGTTTTCGACTGAACAGTCAGAAACACGTTCTACGACACCCCAGAGGCCAGCTGTGAGTGCACCCGCTAGTGACTGACGCACGCTAGATCATGTAGAAGAAGGGGTCGATTTAGAGACTGCTATTATTGATATTGTTGAAGCAACATTTCCTGGATCTTTCCATGTCACTAGCATGGGTACACTACAGACCACATTTTTGGTGGACAAAGAGATCGTTCCAATAAAGATAGATAAGATCCCAGGTATTTATACATTGCTCAAGTTAGTGTTTATAATTTGATTGTAATATAATCATAAAACATTGTTTTTCAACTAATGATGGCATGATCGTTTTGTAGGAAATGATGTTTTTTATAAACATCTAAATGATTTTTAATTGGATATATTTGGACCCACCATCTGCACAAGGTGGGATAAACAAAGAAAAAATTTAAAAGATGAGCTCACTAATCACTTGGTTGGCATGTTTGGCAACGAGACCTTTAATCGAGCCGAGGCCCTAAAGAAGGTTGGACAACATATGAAGATTATTTTGGACCAATATAGGGTTCATCTAGAAAGGAACCCTAGGTATGAGCGCCCTCCAATGATTCCAGGAAGAGAAGGGAAATCCCTAGTGGAATATGGAAAGGAGAGGGCTCTGAGAAAAGAAGGAAAGCTACCACCGAGCACAGGAAGGTATGCAATACTTTCCACAATGTAATTCTAAACCTTATTATTATTCATTTTTAGATCAAATTTGAAACATCTAACATATTTAAACACTTTCATAGGCTGTCAAACACATCAAAAGCCACAAATGCAAGACAAGAAAAAATTGGTCAACACAAGCTTGGGCCTGGTGGTTACTCAAATTTGGCGGCACAAATTGTAAGTATTGAAAAACCAATATTGCATCCAAGTAATAAATTGAAAATTATTTCAGTTTTATTGCACTGCAAAAGGTAAATTCATGATGTTATGAAAATATGCAGGCCGACTGATTCAAGGAAGTGCCCACTGAGGAACACTTGAAGCTTGGCTTCTAGCACGACTTTGGAGTTGTTGTTGAACGCTGAAAAAGATTGTATGGGAAAACACAGTCTTCTGGTGATCCACCTTGTGCACAGGTATATAAAATAAATATAGTTTAATGAAGATTTATTACTTGCGCAATCTATTCATTATAAATATTTTCCATAAACTATTGACTCTATTTTGAGTAGGAAAGTAACAATCCACTTAATGTCAAGGATGGAGAACAACCAATCGAAGATAATGCTTCGAATCATGGTAATTAGTTTATTCATATGCTACAATTTTAAATATTGCATTGAAGATGGTGAAAATTAATTGTACTTTTCCATGTTTCAACTGCAAAGCATGTAGAGGGTCACACTATATAGGATGAGCCTAGACAAGAATACGAAGTACATGATGTGGCCACAACAGGTGAAAAAACACCTTTGTAATGTTTTTTTTAAATGAAATACTTATCATTATAATATCAGAAGATATCAATGTAACATTTTCACATTATTGCAACAAATCCAGACCCCTTGCCACAACATCCATGTCATGAGTAATCTACTAGGAAGACAACATGGCAAGTTGATGAAGCCCCAAGAACTGAACAACAAGTTCCAGAAGATGAATTTCTTGCTAATTTAGTCAAGAGAAAAAAACCTAAAAAGAAGTGACTGAAGAAACACTATGTGTACTTATTTTTTATAATATAATGTCATGCATAATTTTTTTACTACTGAATGAATGAATGGTTTAATGAATGTTACATTTTATTGAATGAATGGTAAATGTTTCTTTAATGATGAAATCCACATGTTTTCACATAATTCTTTTTTCAAGTACATGCATTGGTATGGGAAATTGACAGTGATGTGAGTGGGGGGAGGGGCCATAAGAGCTTCCACCTTCACATGGTTGGCTTTGTTCAGTAGAGAATATTAAATTATTCTTGAAACAAATAGGAGCTCAATGAGACCACATTATTATGATCACAAGATCAGCTAGGTTTCAACCCATCAAATCCTTCACACATGCAAGTGCTCATCTCAAGCACACAAGGTTTTCACAATTAAATAACCACTTGTAGGTTCACCAACCGAAATACTTGTCTTTCAAAACAACAAGAAGGAAATTTCAGCCCAATAAACCCACCTAGCTATAAGAAGTCAATTCCAACCAAATTTGGTTGCTTCATCATCCGTATCACAGAATTGAACATCCAAGTACATCATCACATCACGTTCCCAAGAAAGGCATCTCTCCAAAATAAATCAATCATGACATCGCATCAATCTCCAATTCCTCGAAACAAATCATCTCACCATGCTCAAGGTCTTTGAGTTAGTGCTCCAGTCGACAATAGGTCCATTTATAACTGATAAAACCTACCTTATACAATATATAGTCTTTCCAAAACTAGATATTTTTTCCCATACTAGAGATTATATGATTAATGGTTCAGTCTTATCGAACTATGTCTAGATGGTCAATTGTAAAATGCTTTCTACTGTGTTCTTCTCCCAAGGGGTCCATTGACTTTGTGATAGTTAATTACCAATCAAATAAGTGGATCTTCAAAGGATCAATTTCTCATCAAATATTACAACTATTTATCATGCCTGAGATAACAATTAAGTGTTATTAGTGTGGTTACAATACATTATATTGGAAAAGTATAAACGTCCTTGTCAACAATGCAATATAGGGCATTGATCAAGGTCATTTACTTTAGCAACAAAACCAACAATATGAAGAAACTAAAATGATATTAAAAGGGACCAACTCATTGAATTGAATGAACCTAAATATTGTCATATTTGATATTGTCCTAAGTATTGGCATATCTTTCCAGTTCCTAGGTCATTCACTATGAAAAATTTTAGACTTAGCACCTCAAAAATCTTTGTTCACCTATTGGTCACTTCTTCATGATGCCTTTGCACAAGGATTTAGCATTCTTCTTATAGGTGGGAGGTGCCTCAATTATTTCCTTCTTCTATGTTCAATGTCAAGTGGACTCAAACCCAGCTCAATGTGCAACCAACTCCTCAAAGTCCTCTAAGGACGTAAGAATGTTCAACCCTTGGGTCCATGTTGTCAACAAAATGTGCATAACTAACCAAGGCATCCCAAGTCTTTAAAAAATTCCATATCGTCAACGAAAAATGTCAAATCTTACTAAAAAACAACGTATGGATAGTGGAAAATGAATTACCGTGTTAAAATAGGTTCTCTTAGCATAACTTTTCTCAACCAATGGATCCTTTTCATGTCATCTGAACCTCTATTTATAATTCATTTTGGGTAGAAAACTATTGTAACTGTTACCCTTTATAACAATATATTAAGAATTATTCCATTAAGGGAAGAGTTTGAGGGATTTTATAAGAGAGAAATTTAATTTCTTTTCCATTTATTTTTAAGAGAAAGAAGGTAAATGTAGTTTCAAAGATAATAAAAGTCAACAAGGTAAGAAGGGTCCCACCATAATAATTTTATTGGATAATTCATAAAAGGAGTAATTATATTACATCTCATCTAATAGAAAACCAAGCATTTAAATTTGTTGAATGGATCAAATAGCTCCAACAATAATAGGCTTATGGCATTCTCAAGGAAATCAACAGCAATTATAAGCAACACCACAATCAACACTAGATTCCACATGATTATAAGTTTAGTTACAAAGTGTAGGAAAAAGAGTGACTTACAAGTTCCCACAAGAAGATCAAGCCACTTCCTTAAAGGTCTTACATTGTCACCAAGTAGTGGGTGAGAATTGACATGAACTTATCTTAATGCCATTCTTGATTCACGCCCTTTTTTAAATGTGAAGTTGCTTTGACCATACTATTCACCTTTGTTAGACACATTAGAGGTGGACCTAGAGAAATCAACTACAATTAATATAAAACTTTTCTTGATTGAACTAGTTAAAGTGGATCAAATCATAGACACCAAAAATAAGATCAATACCCCATAATAGGGCATACAACTCTATTAGATTTTCAAAATAGGGAAATGTATCCAGCATGCCAAGTAGTTTACTAGAAATTAGATCCAGTAAAATATTCACTTGATCTATCTAGTTGATACAACGGGGAACATTTCTTTGTAAAGGGGGACAATTGATCGAGGTGGCAATTTTGGACCATCTTAGAAACAATCTAGAATTTGTCAATTTTCGGGTCATGGTATTTTGCTATAGTTTTCAATCCCTTCCTTTCATATTTTTAAGCCAAAAACAATGTGAATAACAATTTAGTTTCATTTATAGGCATAGATCTAGACAAGCTATTTCCATTGAGGTAACACCTTATGAATTCCTATGAGAAATTTAACCCTAGTAAGGTGACATTCCAATTCAACGTTTTAGGGCCCACCTTTATTTGTCCATGTACATTTCTTTATACATTAAATAATTTTTGATAAAAAGTGGAAGTCATCATGGCATTCATTCCTATTCATACAAATTTCATGTAAGGTTGTGAGAGAGGCTTTTTTCGAAAGGAATGGCATGAATGAATTTGTAACATTTCATGGACTACTTATCGGCCAATTGATTCAACGCATCAGCTCTCTAATCAAACCAAATCAGACCGCGTTGAAATATTTTGAGAAAAATCGATGGTGTAGTGATGCGAGTGGTAAGAATTTTTTTTTTTTAGTTTTTTGTGCTTAAAAAATTTACATTCTTACCCTACTTGAACAAAATCTACAAACCCATCAACAGGTCCGTGATCAAACTAAAATTTTTTGCATTGAAATCTTATGAAAAAAATTGATGGTATATTGATCGTTTGACAATATGTTTTTTTACTTTTTCTATTAATCTACTGGTGTAGTGATGTACTTCTTATCGACCAATTGATTGTTGTTTTGGTTTATATGATAAAATTCTACCAATTCCAAGTCTGATATGAAGGATAGGACTCTTTTATGGATTCTCCCAATATCATTATATATCCTTTCCCGAATGTTGCGCATTATATTGATGACAATCCAAGAGTCCCCAAAGACAATCTATTCTGCTTGATTGTTCGGTTTTTTTCCCAATCCCTAAGCATAAGAATAGATGATATTTCCTCCTGGGTCAAAGATAACCCCACTTGCACCTTCCAGCCATGTGCAATTTTTGTATTTAAGCAGTCTATAAAATGCTTTATCAGATACTGTATATGTAGAGTAATTAATTGTACCCTTTATTATTTGATGAAGAAATCAGTTTGGACCATCTGGATGCGAATCTAAAAGCGTGGTTGGAAGGAAAAAAGAAATGAAAGGTTTTTACCAAAGGTTAGAATTTATCTAGTATTTATATTATGCCTTTATAAATACTCTGTATTTTCACTCTTGCTTTCCAATTAAGAGATCATGTGTAACTTGTGTAGGTCATTTTGGCTTCTCATCGTGATTGCTGAATTTTAATTATAAATTTGATCATGTTCAATACAGACATTGATCCGTTGCCACATAAAGGACAGAAGTCATTGCCTCCAGATGCTTTGGAATAAGCTTTTCAAATACTTGCTGAAGAGGATGTTGAATGAGAAAAGAGATGAAAAATGAAGCAACAATTTTTATATAACAACAAAAGTCACAGAAATTACATAGACTTGCAAAAACTGATTATTGGAGTAACGATGATGTATCCAGCGGTAATGATGTTGAGAACCAAACTAATGATAGGGAAATACCTTATCAAATACGATGTCGTTCAATTCTTCAGTATGTTAAGGGAAAGGCTCCAAACTTTGATATAGTTGCTCTTCTTAAAGAAGAAAATGATTTAGAAGAAATCATTAACTGCAAAGTTATAGATGAGTCACATACAGGAAATGTAGAGTTGACAATGTTGGATCCTTGTGGTGGTGATCCAATTCTTTACATTGTTAGTACCAATGACACATGTACACATACTATGGATGATGTTATGCCTGTTCAAATGGTGTATGTAGATGAAAGTGGCAAGCTTATGTTGCACCATCCTTCACTTTCTGAAATAAAATCGCAATTATCTTCAAGTGGGACAGATGAAAATCATAAAAAGCATTCCACTACAGTCATCAAGTGAGGGTTTTATATGGAATCTTGTTCAGATGTGACTCCCCTATTGGCTCAAAATGGTCATTTTGTGAAGATTGGTAGAAATAAATTCATTCAAATGGATGGGTTATTTGTGCGCAACACAAATCCATTTGATTTTACCATAAAGGAAGGCATTCATGTCCGTATTTATTATAAAAAAATGCCTGGAATTTCTGAAGATGAGCCATTGAAAATTCCATATCCTGTAGAAGTGTTGGATTGTTTAGTAGATGTTTCAACTAGTGGAGCATATTTTTGGGTAAGAATATTTGAAAATCATGTAGATGTTTTTGGTAGAGGCCATTATATTCCTGAAGGTGTGCATTTTCATCCACATGAGGTGTTTTACACAAAACAAGGTTTGTTGATACCAACTGAAATAATTGATGGTGAGTATACATGTGTATCTTTTAATATATATTCTTCAACTCATATATGAAAAAATTATTTATAGTATCTAATGTTATATTATGTTGTGTTGTAGGAATTGTTGATGTTTTCTTTGCTGTGAGCTCTATTAAAAGGTGGGGCACTAGTAGTCGAAAAGGAGAATATTTTTTTTGTCATTTTATTGCTACAAATGATTATAAGAACACCACTTTTCAACTTCCTGAAACAAAAGGTGACAATGAAGTTGTGACTGCTAGATTAGCCGCCGCTACAAAGTATGGAACAAACAATGCATTGCTATAATGTATCAGAATATTGCATCCCAATCGAGTACATCATCACAATATTCATCATGTTTCCTACAAAATTTTCAATCGCAGAAGGTCTCGAAACATTATACACAGTGAATCGTATGTGGAAATTCCTTGTTCAGATGAAAGTTTCATCGTTACTTTTGAACTAATTGCAATGCATTGTGTACCTCTCAGGATTGTAAAGAAGAATAATTCACTAGAGTTCAGCATAGAAGGCTATGAGAATATTAAGGAGGTAGTTTTCTATACATGGCCAACCTTTCCTGATAGATATCATCCAACTTCAGGCTCAAGTAATCAGACTCAACCTCATGGTAAATGGAGAGTGGGACTAAAATTTAGATTTTGTTATTTGTATAATAACCTACAACCTCGTGTACAAGTACACTTTTCATGGGATTCACACCAATGGGATGTTTTCCATTAGTGTTATGGATCAGGGATGAGGACTGGTGTACCCCATTTGGATTTGTAAACATTTTTCCTTTCATTAATAAATTTTTATACTGTTTGGTGTAATATGTATGGTGAATTATATTATTTACTATATATGAATTATTTATTTCTTGCATTCAATTGTTTATGGTATTTTAATGTTATGTTATAAATGGTTTTTCTTTTCCATGACTTTTTTCTTTATATATGAAATTTGAATGTTTGAAACGATAATATACATTTTGTAGCCTGTGGGCTATTGAGAAGATGGTTTTGTACTGTCTTTAAACTATCCTAAAAGATACTTATTTTAGTCTTCTATAATCATAAAAAACATGCCCTGTGAGGATCTGCACTTACATTAAACACATAGTAGAACTTGCCAAAAACAAAAACCTTACAAAAGTGGTATTTTCTTCATCTTTGTGGGGCATACCATCTAAAATTAACTCTGGACTGGTCTAAATAGTTTTTCTCCCTTCTTAGTATTTATTTTCGTAGATAATATTTACTTTTGACAGTTACATGAAGTGAAATTTATATGTATATGCACTCTTGTTCTATACATTAGTAGATGCTCCATAATTAAATGTGTTGATAATTTTGGACTTTCATTATCCTGAAGAAGCTTGGGGTCTTTTGATAGACCGATTTAGATATTTTTGAAGAATCTATTACATTTCTAATTGAAATATAATATGATTTTTTCTCAGGAAAAAAATGAATGGTTTTTACCTTTTTTATCGAAGGACTATTAATTCACATTATTGTGCCGAGAGGCGCTCTACAACCCAGTATGAGGGAGATCTTGTAACATGTGTCTAGTGTTTGTCGAGTTTGTCGAGTGTTTATGGAGTAACAAAATAATACAAAGTAAACAAAAAAGAATAATACAAAGTAAAAAGTAATAAATATTATGTCGGCCATAAACAAAAAAGAATAATACAAAGCAAAAAATAAATATGAGACTTAAACTAGAGACTTTAGAGCTTAGGATTACGTGGTAAATATTATGTCAGCCACAAACAAAAAAAAAAATACAAAGTAAAAAGTAAATATGAGACTTAAACTAGAGACTTTACTTTTTACTTTTAATACAAAGTAAAAAGTAAATATGAGACTTTAGAGTGCTTGTCGAGTGTTTGTTGAGTAACAAAATAATACAAAGCAAAAAGTAAATATGAGACTTAAACTAGAGACTTTAGAGCTTAGGATTAGGTGGCTCAGGTATTGCACTCAAGGAGCTATTCAAGGAGAGGTTTGCACCTGGGGAGATTTGATCCCTCTCGGTGCTTGATAGAGCCTAGGATTTGGATCTTTTAATCTAAAACGACAATACAAACATTATTCATGTGCTAGTAAGAATGTTACATAGTCAAATTGAATGATTCAAGTTGAACATGATGTGTTTTAACATTCATCACTAATCCACTATTCAATATTTTCAATTTTATCTTAAAAATTGCTATTGTGTAAAAATACTGAAAATCTTCCCTAGTTCACCAAAATTCACACATAGGGTTCAATATTTGACCCGTTAGAGTGATTCAAATTGGAAAATGTGATTTTTATTATTCTTCATTTTTTTTATTTTCATATTTTCAGTTCATATTTGAAAATACCAAGAAATTTGGCTGAGTTATTGTCATTGACAAAAATTGCTAAGTACTGAAAAAACTGGCTCAAGTGGCTATGGTAAACTGACCGCCATTTCCTCACTAAGAGAGAGAAAATTATTCTAAGGGCACCATCCTGTAGGTGGATGACTAATTTACCTGAATATAGTCTCAATTTTGGAAAAAATTCTTTGGTCAAGAATATATTGGCCTGCCAAAATAGTCACTTAGCTTGTTTTGCACCTAAAACTGGCCTAAATGGCATTAGGAAAATGCCTGCCATTTCTCACTTGTGAGGAATACTTTTTTTTTGAGAGCATCATATTTCAAGTGGTGGATTTATGCACTTGACCATTGACTCATTTTTGTTAAAATGTTTATGGCCAAGAAGATAATGGCCTACCAAAAAAACCAATCAACTTGTTTTGCACCATGCCAGAAAATGCTTGCCATTGGCAAAAATGGCCAAGTACTAAAAAACAGGCTCAAGTGGCTATGGGAAAATGACCTCCATTTCCTCACTGATAGAGAGAAAATTATTCCGAAGGCACCATCCTGTAGGTGGATGACTAATGCACCTGAATATAGTGTCAGTCTTGGAAAAAAGTATCTGGTCAAGAATATATTGTCCTGCCAAAATAGCCACTTAGCCTGTTTTGAACCTAAAACTTGCCTAAATGGCCTTAGGAAAATGCCTGCCATTTCTCACATGTGAGGGATAAAACATTTCTGAGAGCATCAACTTTCAAGTGGAGGATTTACGCACTTAACCATTGACTCATTATTGATAAAAATTCTATGTCCAAGAAGATAATGGCCTACCAAAACAACCAGTCAACATGTTTTGCACCATGGTAGAAAATGCTCGCCATTGGAAAAAATGGCCAAGTACTGAAAAACTAGCTCAAGTGGCTATAGGAAAATGACCACAATTTCCTCACTAAGAAAGATAAAATTATTCTGAAGGCACCATTCTATAGGTGGATGACTAATGCACCTGAATATAGTCTCAGTCTTGGAAAAAAGTATCTGGTCAAGAATATATTGGCTTTCAAAACAACCACTCAAGTTGTTTTGCACCTAAAACTGGCCTAAATGGCTTTAGGAAAATGATCACCATTTCGCACGAGTGAGGGATAAAATTATTCTGACGGCATAAGCGTTCAGGTGGAGGATTTATGCACTTGACCATTGAATCATTCTTGAAAAAAATCATATGGTCAAGAAGATAATGGCTTTCCAAAACAACCAATCAACCTATTTTGCACCATGCCAGAAAATGCTCGCCATTGGAAAAAATGTCTAAGTACTGAAAAATGGGCTCAAGTGGCTATGGTAAAATGACCTCCATTTCCTTATTGAGAAAGAGAAAATTATTTTGAAGGCACCATCCTGTAGGTGGATGATTAATGCACCTGAATATAGTCTCAGTCTTGGAAAATATTCTTTGGTAAATAATATATTGGCCTACCAAAACAACCACTCAGGCTGTTTTGCACCTAAAATTGGCCTAAATGGCTTTAGGAAAATGCCCACCCTTTCTCACTAGTGAGGGATAAAATTATTCTGGCAGCATAAGATTTTAGGTGGAGGATTTATGCACTTGATTGTTCACTCATTATTTATAAAAATACTATGGCCAAGAATATAATGGCCTTCCAAAACAACCAATCAACCTATTTTGCACCATTCCAGAAAATGCTTGGCATTGGCAAAAATGGCTAAGTACTGAAAAACGGGCTCAAGTGGCTATGGGAAAATTACCTCCATCTCCTCACTGAGAGAGAGAAAATTATTCTGAAGGAACCATCCTGTAGGTGGATGACTAATGCACATGAATATAGTCTCAGTATTGGAAAAAACTATATAGTCAAGAAAATATTGGCTTGCCAAAATAGCCACTCAGACTGTTTTGCACCTAAAATTGGCCTAAATCGCTTTAGGAAAATGGCCACCATTTCTCACCAGTGAGGGATAAAATTATTCTGACAACATAATATTTCAGGTGGAGTATTTATGCACTTGACCATTGAATCATTCTTGATAAAAATTCTATGGCCAAGAAGATAATGGCTTGCCAAAACAACCAATCAACCTGTTTTACACCATGCTAGAAAATGCTCGCCATTGGAAAAAATGTCTTAAGTACTGAAAAACTGTCTCAAGTGGCTATGGGAAAATGTCTTCCATTTACTCACAGAGAAAGAGAAATTATTCTAAAGGCACCATCATATAGGTGGATGACTAATGCACCTGAATATAGTCTCATTCTTGGAAACAAGTCTCTCGTCAAGAATTTATTGGCCTGCCAAAACAACTTCTAATGTTGTTTTGCACCTAAAACTAGCCTAAATGGATTTCGGAAAATGCCCACCATTTCTCACCAGTGAGGGATAAAATTATCTTGACAACATAATCTTTTAGGTGGAGGATTTATGCACTTGACCATTGAATCATTCTTGATAAAAATCCTATGGTCAAGAAGATAATGGCCTTCCAAAATAGCCAATCAACCTGTTTTGCACCATGCCAGAAAATGCTCACCATTGGCAAAAATGTTTAAGCACTGAAAAACTGTCTCAAGTGGCTATGGGAAAATGACTTCCATTTCCTCACTGAGAGAGAGAAAATTATTCAGAAGGCACCATCCTGTAGGTGGATGACTAGTGCACATGAATATAGTTTCATTCTTGGAAAAAAGTATTCGGTCGAGAATATATTGGCCTACCAAAATAACGACTCAAGTTGTTTTGCACCTAAAACTAGCCTAAATGGCTTTAGGAAAATTCCCATCATTTCTCAGCAGTGAGGGATAAAATTATTTTGGAAACATAATCTTTCAGGTGTAGGATTTATGCACTTGACCATTGACTCATTCTTGATAAAAATACTATGTCGAAGAAGATAATGTAATGTCCTACCAAAACAATCAATCAACTTGTTTTGCACCATGCCGAAAAATGCTTGCCATTGGAGAAAATGGGTAAGTACTGAAAAAATGGCTCAATTGGCTATGAGAAAATGACTGCAATTTACTCATTGAAAGAGATAAAATTATTCTAAAGAACCATCATGTAGGTGGATTCTTAATGCACTTGAATATAGTCTCAGTTTTGGAAAAACGTTTCTGGTCAAGAATATGTTAGCCTACCGAAATAGCCACTTAGATTGTTTTTCACCTAAAACTAGCTTAAATGGCTTTAGGAAAATGGCCACCATTTCTCACCAGTGAGGGATAAAATTATTTTGACAACATAAGATTTCAGGTGGAGGATTTATACACTTGACCATTGACTCATTCTAGATAAAAAATATGTGGCCAAGAAGATAATGGCCTTCCAAAACAACCAATCAACTTGTTTTGCACCATGCTAGAAAATGCTCGCCATTGGAAAAAATGGCTAAGTACTGTAAAATGGATCAAGTGGCTATGGGAAAATGACTTCCATTTCCTCACTAAGAGAGAAAAAATTATTCTAAAGGCACCATCTTGTAGGTGTATTACTAATGCACCTGAATATAGTCTTAGTTTTTGTTTGCAGACAATCTATAAGTGCGAACACAAATTGATCTCTCCAGTCTGAATGGTTCGGATCTAGAACAAAAGAAGTACACAATACAAAGTTCTATCCTAGATTGATCAAATTTCAAAGGATGTAAAGATATAACCCACCTCATCAATGAAATTCATGTATCCTTGCTTCATGTGGCTCTTGATCTTCATATCTTCAGCTGCAAAACAACTTATAACAAGTGGAAACAAACAAGTAATGATAGCATATAATCATAAATCAATCTAGATTAGTGGTCAAAGAAGCCAATGCTAAACCTTATAGTGACAATATGTTTATGGAAATAATTTGCATTAATGTAATTACATAAAGTACATAGAGAGAGTTTACAACCTAGCTTTGACGTCGTAACACCTTCTAAATGATCCTAGCCTCAAATATCAAAGCTTTTTCCTCCTAATGGATGAAAGGGATCTCCTAGTAGAATTTCACCAACATGTAAGTACTCTATTCTTCTCCTCCTTAACTATGGAGAGGGGGTTTATATTTATAGGCCTAAAGGGATAGGATAGGTTGAGGATTTATGGGATAATCCTAAGGGATCATCTGACTACGTAAGGGGATCAAGTGCCACCTTTATTATGTAGGGATAAGACTCCATGCAATCAGAGGTTTGAGAAGTAGTTCAAAGCTTCTCTTTTTGTCATTTTAAGCAATAGCACTGCACCTTACACACACGCAACCTGCATCTTTTAAGGATGACACACCTTGTACAAAGGCAACTGGCATCACTAACGTGCTCTGTCAATGTGTAGAGCACGTCACCAAAGGACCGACGCACCTTTCCAACGCGTAGGGCAAGTCAGGGTGTTAAAATTTGAGCATTAATTCACAATACTCTTGGATCTTTACTGAGAGAATAACATATATAGTATGTCAATGCATAACAATCACAATAAGCATCACAAGCATCACAAGAATCAAAAGCATGAGAGACAAGAGACACAGAGTTTCTGTGGGGAAATCCTAAGGTGACAAACCCCACAACTTCCTCAGAGATAGAGAGAGCAATGGCTCAACCAAAGTACAACCAAAATACACTTGAGATAGTCTCCTAGAGCAGATGATCCTCCTCCTCACTAGTGTGCCACTTTCTGAGTGAGAGAAGTGTGTCTTTCTGAATGATCCAAATAGAGATCTCCCGATCTCTATTTATGTTTAACCTGTTTTCCCAGTGACCCTATGGGGCCGACTTGTCTATCTAGATACATCCACAATATATTATATATTTTAGGGCCGAACCCACACATGGTGGTCTAATAACTCATCGGCAAGTACACACACTTGCGACACTTGTCAATCCACATGACGACACTTCCTTATAGAGGAATAACACATCTCTTATAAGGGTACAATAAATATATATGAAATACATAGATGAAATACATTCTGAAGTTACATATACATCAACACTCCCTCTTACCTAGGAAGGTATTTCTCGACACAGTTCTGCTAGACAAGTCTTCTTCTCAGGATCATCGTCATCGATGCATCGTCATCATCATCGTCACTGCTGCTGCTATATCAACCAATCTCTGACTCTACTCGTCATAGGAAGTTCTACAGAGCCAGTCCTTTTTCATACTGGATGTAGGCCCACCACCTGGAGGTCTTCATCATCTGTGCGAATGGTCTGATAGAGGTGACCTCTCAGGACTAATTTTATGTGCGGATGCAATACCGGAAAGAGTATCCCAGGAACATTTATGTGCCTAAGCATGACCGACAAGATCTCCCAGGACTGATTACATGCATCTCCTCCACAATACCTTTAAAGAACATCCTAGGAACATTTATGTGCTGCAGCACGACCAACAAGATCTCTAAAGAGAATCCCATGACTTATTACGAGCATACAGCTCAACCTCTCGGATCTCTAGGACTGATTACATGTGGATAGACAAAACCTTTAAAGAGCATACCAGGAACATTTATGTGCTGCAGCATGACCAACAAGATCTCTAAAGATCATCCCAGGACTAATTACGAGCACACAGCTCAACCTCTCGGATCTCCAGGACTGATTACATGTCTCCGTAGTAATACCTCATCCCAGGACTGAATATGAGCACACAGCTCAACCTATCGGATATCTGAGGACTGATTACATACTACATAGCAATACCGGAAAGAGTACCCCAGGAACATTTATGTGCCGTAGCACGATCGGAAAGATCTCCCAGGACTTATTACATGCTATTTGCACAACCTACCACATATCATCTCTGACCTCCAAGTATCAACCTGATACTCATGATCCAACGGATCATCATCGCACTAGGCATCATCCTGATGCCCATGATCATACTAATCATCATCACTTGTACCATCGTGGTACATATCATCTGGAGCAACATCTTGAAGCTCATCATCATGATCAACCTGATCATACAATGCATCCACCTAATGCACACCAAGTATCTACCTGATACATATCATCATACATGATCCACCTGATCATACAGTGTATCCACCTGATACAAATACAAATATATGATACATATCAACATACATGATCTACCTGATCATACAATGTATCCACCTGATACAGATACATGGTCCAAGCATCCAACATGATGCATATACAAATACATACAAATTATCCAACCGATCATATCCAGCATCCAACACGATGCGTACATACATACAAATATAAATGATCCAACTGATCATATCCAGCATCAACACGATGCATACATACATACAAATATAAATGATCCAACTGATCATATCCAGCATCAACACGATGCGTACATACATACAAATATAAATGATCCAATTGATCATATCCAGCATCAACATGATGCGTACATACATACAAATATAAATGATCCAACTGATCATATCCAGCATCCAACATGATGCATATACAGAGCAGTAACTGGAGCATCGTCCTGATACTCATCATCCAGTGCTTACATCCACAGCCATGTGAAGGATCCTCCTTCCAACATGCTTGGGATGGCTTCAACAAATGTGTCCATCACTTCTTCCTCGAAGTGTCGTCGATCTGAAGAACACCAAGCCTCTCCTTGAAGTACTCAAACTTCACCCTGGCTAGTGGCTTCGTCAGCACATCTGCAATCTGCTCGTCCGTCGCAACATACATGAGCTTCATGGATCCTCTCTGCACCATATCCCTGATATAGTGATATTTGATCTCTATGTGTTTCGACCTGTCATGAAACACTGCGTTCTCAGACAGCTTCACACAACTCTAGTTATCGCAGAATATACCAGTAGCATCCAATGGGAGATCAAATAACTCAGATAGTAGCTTCCGTAGCCATACTGCCTCACAACTAGCTGAACAGGCTGCAACATACTCTGCCTCAGCTGTACTCAGTGCTACGCAGGATTGCTTCCTGCTGAACCAAGAGATCACACCTGATCCCATACTGAAGCAGCACCCAAATGTGCTCTTCCTATCTGCAGCACTGCCAGCCCAATCTGAATCAACATAACCTTGCATGTTAAACTTTTGATTCGCTTCATACTTGAGCCCATAATCCACTGTACCCTTCAAGTACCGCAGAACATGCTTTACAGCAACCAGGTGAACACTCCTCAGATCCGTCAGGAACTGGCTCAATGTGTTCACTGCAAAGCAAATATTTGGTCTTGTGTTCGTCAGGTACATCAAGGACCTAATCATCTGATGATACATAGAGACATCAACCGGCTCAGATGAAGCATCACATAGAAGCTTTAGATTCGATGCCATGGGTGTGGCCATGGCCTTGCAATCCATCATCCCAAATCTCTTCAGAATATCTACTGTGTACTTCCCTTGACCAAGGAAGATCCCACTTGAATTCTTCCACACCTCCATACCTAGGAAATAATGCATCATTCCCAAATCTTTCATATCGAACTCAACAACAAGCTTCCTCTTAGTATCTGCAATAAATCTGTCATCTCCTGTTACAAATAAGTCATCCACATGCATGAGTAGAATCATAGGATTCCCTTCCTCAACCTTGTAGTAGAGGTTGGAATCCACTTTACTCTTGGTAAAGCCCAAGCTAGATAGGAAACTGTCCATCCTACCATACCAAGTTCTGGGAGCTTGCTTCAAGCCATACAAGGCTTTATTCAATCTGCAGACATATGACTCCCTGTCGTGTATTTCAAAACTGAGTGGCTGCTCCACGTATACTTCCTCTTCAACTACGCCATTCAAGAAAGCAGTCTTGACATCCATCTGGTGTATTTTCCATTTCATTGCTGCAGCCAGGGCAAGTACTGTTATGATGGAAGTATACCTGGCTACAGGTGCAAAAGTTTCTTCATAATCCATTCCCTCTTTCTGAGAGAAGCCATGAGCTACGAATCTTGCTTTGTATTTCTCTACACTGCCATCTGCAGCATGCTTGATTTTGTAGATCCATTTGGAAGTCACAACAGACTTCTCTTTAGGTCTTGGGACAACATCCCAAACATCATTCTTCATTATTGATTGGTATTCCTCAACCGTGGCATCCTTCCATTCTTTCTTTTCCGCTGCTTCTTCATAACTGGAAGGTTCTTTGTTCATAATGTCACAGAGTAAAGCAACATAGCTGGAATGTGATCTGGTTCTCTTCTTTGCTCTGTGTTCTTCTTCTGGAATGCCAAATATTTCTGCATCTTGAATGAGCTCTCTAGCCCATGCAGGTTTCCTCTTGTGAGAGTTATCCTCACGGGGTGGATCTACAGGTTCTTGCGGATCTTCAAACTCATGAACAACTTCTAGAATTGCTTCAGTCATGGTAGTGTCTTGAAATCTAGTTTCCTTAGGTTATTCATAAACTTCGATAGGTTCCTTCCTTGATTTGATGAATGTTGAGTTTTCATCAAATGTTACATCCCTGCTGACATCAATCTTATTGAACCCTAGAAAGTATATTCTGTAAGCCTTCGAGCTTTCACTGTAACCCACAAAGATACCCTTCTTTCCTGAAGGATCTAGTTTGGTCCTCTTCTCCTTTGGGACATGAGTGTATACTGGAAAACCAAATATTCTGAGATGGATGACTTCAGGTTTCTTACCAGAAAAGACCTCTTCTGGTGTCTTGTTGTCCAATATCTTGTGGGGTGTTCTGTTCTGGACATATACAGCTGTTCTAGCTGCTTCTACCCATAGATGCATAGGTAGATCCTGGTCATGCAGCATTGCCTTTGATGCTTCCATGATTGTTCTGTTCTTCCTTTCTGCAACTCCATTCTGTTGAGGATTATAAGGAGCAGTCAACTCCCTCTTAATCCTTGAATCACTGCAAAGCTTCTTGAAGTCACCTGAGGTGAATTATCCACCATTGTCGGATCTGAATGTTTTGATCTTTTTGTTAGTTTGATTCTCCATCAAGGTTTTGAATTCCTTGAACTTATCAAACACCTCATCTTTTTTTTTCAAAAAGTATACCCAAGTCTTCCTGGAGAAGTCATCAATAAATGAGACATAGTAAACATACCCACTTAGAGAACTGGATGACATATGACCACATACATCTGAGTGGATGATTTCCAGGATATATTTTGCCTTGCTTTCACTGTTTGGGAAAGCCTTCTTAATATTCTTACCTTTTGCACATCCTTTGCAAACACCTTCATGTTTGGTCTTAATTTCAGGAAGACCCTCTACAACTTTGCTTGCAATTGGAAGTGCCCTATAGTGCATATGATCAAGTCTTCTATGCCAAAGTTCACTTGGCTCCATGGAGTCATGCACCATG
Organism: Larix kaempferi; assembly: GCA_027924585.1. Taxonomy (NCBI): domain Eukaryota; kingdom Viridiplantae; phylum Streptophyta; class Pinopsida; order Pinales; family Pinaceae; genus Larix; species Larix kaempferi. The sequence goes on along the minus strand of BSBM01000456.1, from coordinate 47,764,673 downwards.
GCATGTTAAGGTTGTCCTTTTAATTTATACAAACCTCCCTCTTGCTCTCCAATCACAACTACATCATCTATGGTCTTTCCCTTTGGCCACATTAGGACTTGGCCATCCACAAATGCAACCCTCATACCTTTTGTATCCAATGCAGAGATGGAGAGTAAGTTCTTCTTGAGCCCAGGTGCATAAAGGACTTCTTTCATCTTCAAAGATTTTCCAGAATCTAGGTTGTAGGAGGCTTCACCACTTCCTTTGATGGGATATTGATAATCATCCCCAAGTTTCACTTTATGGGGTGATTCATGTTCAGACAGATTTACAAAGGATTCTTTAAACCCAGTCATGTGTTTGGAAGCCCCACTGTCAATTAACCAATCATTACAACCATGGGAGATAGTACCTGTGAGAGCAGAGATTAGAACATACTCTTCTTCACTCTATGAGTCATCATTACTATCATCACTTTCTGCCCTAGCCTTCTTATTTGGAGGTTCATCATCTTCGGCAGCATGAGCATGGTACCTTCTTTTGTTACCCTTCTTCTTCTTGCTGAAGTTGTTGTTGTTGTGTTTGTCCCTTTTGTTCTTGGGACATTTTGAAGCAAAGTGACCCTTCTCATTACAAGTGAAACACCTTAGATCTTTCTTGTCTTTGTGAAAATGATGAGAAGATTTCTTCTTGTGATGGGATGGCTCCCTCTTGAACTTGCCCTTCTTAGTGTGAGCTGTGAGAGCTTGATCTTCATTTCCATCTTCTCTTCTCTTGCCACAAGCCTTGCTTCTTCTTGAGAACATTCCTCCCATAATCCGCTGAAGGAGATTAACTTCTTTCTGGCACAGATCCCCTGGATAAAAGAGTCCCATGACCTAGGTAGGCCATTCAAAGTAGTCATAACAATTTCACCATTCTCCACCATTTCATCTACAGCTTCAAGTTGTTCCTTGACCTGAGAGACCTTGGAGAAATAGGATTGAATGGTTTCTCCATTCGACATCTTGACCCCTTTCAATTGATTCCCCAGGGTCATCTTCCGATTTATGTTCTTTCCTTCAAATAGCTTGGTCAAAGAGTCAAACATAGTCTTTGATAGAATCAACAATAATTCTCTTTGCCTTGACCAAGTCCTTCTTATGCAATACCTTAGCCTCTTCATCCTCTGGGATAGGGATGTCTTCTTTTATATATGAGTCCAACTCATTCTCTTCCAGGATTAACCCAATCCTATACTTCCAAGCTCGGAAGTTATCAGCCCCTTCAAGCTTATCCTCAAGCTTGGTGTCGTGAGACATCTTAAAGAGTACTTCAAATGAAATAGAAAATATTTAGGTCTTACCACTTGAAATGTTGAAAACTGGATCTGGTCCCGGATCAGGGTTTGTCGGAAAAACCCTAAAAATTCAAAATGTGAATTTCAACTTTCTGAAAGGATAGAAAGATGCATCCTGGATTAGGGTTTGTCGAAAAAACCCTAAAAATTCAAAATGTGAATTTCAACTTTTTGAAAGGATAGAAAGATGCGCCTTGATGAGCTGATCAACAAAGCTTTACCCTTCAGATTTGCCTTTTTGTCCTCTCGGGTTCACCTGGGAGAGCCTTGAATTAGGGTTTGAGTTTCCCGGAGATATACCCAGCCAAAAATCTCGATCCAAAGCTATAAACTTCGATTTTTTCAAGGAGCTTCCAGCTATGGCTTCAGATTTCAGAAATTCCTATTTTTGTGGAAACCCTAATTTTTAGGACCAAATCTGAAAATGCTCAGAATTGAATTATGATTGGATAGATAGATTCTCCTTGATGAGTAGAGACAATCTACTATATTGCTTTTCCAAAACCTGTGGAGAGAAACCCAATAAACAAGAAACTCAAGTTTCCATCACTGCAAAATGTCTTCTTCTCAGGTTAGCTCTGATACCATGTTAAAATTTGAGCATTAATTCACAATACTCTTGGATCTTTACTGAGAGAATAACATATACAGTATATCAATGCATAACAATCACAATAAGCATGACAAGCATCACAAGAATCAAAAGCATGAGAGACAAGGGACACAGAGTTTCCGTGGGGAAAACCCTAAGGTGAAAAACCCCACAACTTCCTCAGAGATAGAGAGAGCAATTGCTCAACCAAAGTACAACCAAAATACACTTGAGATAGTCTCCTAGAGCAGATGATTCTCCTCCTCACTAGTGCACCACTTTCTGAGTGAGAGAAGTGTGTCTTTCCGAATGATCCAAATAGAGATCTCTCGATCTCTATTTATACTTAACCTGTTTGCCTAGTGACCTTATGGGGCCGACTTGTCTATCTAGATACATCCAAAATATAACATATATTTTAGGGCCGATCGCACACATGGTGGTCTAATAACCCATCGACAAGTACACACACTTGCGACACTTTTCAATCCACATGATGACACTTCCTTATAGAGGAATAACACATCTCTTATAAGGGTATAATAAATATATATGAAATACATAGATGAAATACATTCCAAAGTTACATATACATCAACACAGGGTGACAACAAAATGCTAAAGGGTCAACAACAACAATCCTTTTAATCATTAAGCCCAATTTCTTTAGGGATCAGGGAAAATAGAGGACGCATAACTCATGATGACGATATTTTGGTGTAACAAAATGCCCCCCAAATCATGAAGCTAGAAAAATAGGATAGGTGAGATGGTTTGCATAATGAGGGTTCAAGGCAAGGATCATCGATTGGAGTGATGAACAAAGACTCCTGTAGTGAAACAAACTTTGAGATATAGGTCTCCAATGACTCATAACATGGCTACCTACCAATACATTACAGATCCATGGTAGTAAATATTGACTGAAAACAATCATGGCTACTAGACACAAGCGTAGATCCATGATGAGATAATTACACAACCACGACCAATACAAAAGTGGATCCATGTGACATGACTCAAAAAATATCCATCGCATCCTAGGTAAGATACATAAGTTAACCCCCGGTCTTCAAGCCAAACCTGCAATGATACGAATCTAACCATGTGATTACAAGTTTTTGAAGTCGAACATGGTAGAAACCACTTCATTATTGGTCATTAATGTATACCGTTAACAAGCACGAGAGAAATTACCATTGATGTCAATGACCCCAAGGTATGGTAGTACACACCGCCGAATGTGAATAAATGAGTTGAGGTGTAACACCTCCAAAATTCATAAAAATTAAAATTTTTCTGTGTAGTATAAATACTACAATTTATTATGCGGAAAGTATAATCTTGGAATGTTAATCTATTTGTTAACTGTTTAACTACAAATTATAATGGAGATACTTAATTTCCCAATTCATTGTTTAATTATTGCGTCTTAGCCACTGAAATAAGAATTCTATTTGATTGTCATTAAGATGATGATTTAATGCTTAAGATGATGTGGATATTTAATTTGATATTCTTTGGGTCATAATATGATATTGTAGTTATATATATATAATGTTAATACTGAACATATTTTTTTTGTTGTTGAAGTGGTTCCTTGTGACACCCCGAAGCTTACTTAGCTTTACGCTAATGCATTCTGCTACTTAGACCAGGTTACAGGTAAGACACGCAACTATAGAGAAAGTATTGATATTAAGGTTATTATGGTGATCAACAAATTTTTACTCTTTATCATTTTTAAGGTTAGATTATCATTATGAGAATTAGTCCAAACTTGACTAAGGGGCTGGAGACTTCTAACCAAACTCAATGGTGATAAACACTATTTTCATAGTTGATTTAAATTATGTTTATGTTGCTTGGTTAACCCTCCACCAAAGGGATTCGAGGTTCCTAGGAAATACTTAGTGATATTATAAGTTGGTGACCCAAACTATATGACAATAGTTTGAAGGCCGAAGTATTAAACTACCATGCAACGTTGGCGTAAACTATAGGGAATGGGTTTTATATTTGAACGTTGGTGGTTGACAGTTCATACATTAAATGAACCCATGTGATTTCCTTGGGAGTGAGCTCCACATATAGGAAAAACCTATCCATGCGCTAAGGGTTTGGTCTTTGGCATTCACATTGTTTTTTTCAGAGAGCTGGAAATCCATGCTCTCTCATACGCCATGGCTATGAGCCATTTGAAACACAATCTCAGTTTAAAATCGGTTCCAGAGGTGATTACCATTACTGTTTTCATGGTGTTCCATTGTTAAGGTTATGGTTCTCGTCGCTTGGCTTTCAGCCACTTCTGAGAATCTCTCGACCGAGTTCGAGTCTAGTGAAGGTAATGTCCTGCAACCTTTATATTTTAAATGGCTATTTGTAATGTATTCTTGTACAAATATTTATTCGTTGTTGTGCATCTTTCAACCACTCGTTGCTCTTGCTTGACAGGGTTTATATCAACCTCTGGTCTCTACTTGGGTCTTCGATGATAGCTTGGAAAAAGGGAGGGCAACTTTTAACACCTAAAAAGTGCTCATTACCTCATCTCCCTCACCACATGACTCATTTTTCTATTTTTTCCACCATCTTTGCCTCTAAAACCTCAAAAACCATTAAAAAGCCACCAAAAGGCCAAAAAAACCCCTTTCCCCCCAAAAAATAATTTACATTTCCTCAAAAGATAGCAAAAACCCTCTAAAAGGGCACTAAATTCCCAAAAATCAAATAAAAGGGAATAAAAAATATAAAAAAGAGGAAAAAGAGGGAAAAAGGAAGCAAAAACCCTAAACGATTGACCTGAACCATATGGTGTCAAAAACCATGGGTCAATACTCCACCACTAAAAACCTATAAATAGGTGATGGAGGCTACCCATTTCACATCCACAATTTATCCTATCCTCACTATGCCAAAATCACTCGTGAAACCTAAGCTCACCATTTGAGCTTATTTTCCCATTTGAGTGCCTCTTTTGGCCCATCATCCAAGCACCTTGGAGAAGGAGAAGGAACCCATTGGAGCATGGAAGCAGCCCTCCTAGACTACTGCAAGAGCTCCACCAACCTCCACATTTGAGGTAAATGTAATTTTGGTTATACCCTAATACAAAAGAAGATTTTCTATTATATTGTTGTTGTTTTTCTATTTTTGTTGATGCACATGTTAGCTTAGATTTTACCTTGTTTTACTATTTTACTGAACTGCTACCAAGGAGGCCCCTCTCCTTAGTAGGTGCTCATTTGCACAAGTTAGGTTGAAAACCCTAGCTACAGTTTTGGCGACTCCACTATTGGCCTTTGAATTTCTGGTTAAAAATTTAAATTTTTTTATTTATTTTCTGCAAGTATTTTTCTGCTTTCCCTGTTCGGCTATGGCTTCGGCCAGTTGGGTTTTCTACCGCAGATCGTGGTTCTGTTCCTTGTAGCTGTGGCCCAGATCGCAACTTTTGGCCGTTTTTTCGCTATCCAGATCGCAACTTTCTTCCCTTTTCCCATGGCCCCGACCACGACTTCCTGCTGTTTTGCCGTGACTCGACCGCAACCTTCTACCCCTTTCCTGCGCTCCAGACCACGCATTTTGGCCCCAGACCCGCGATCCGACCGTGGATTTCTGCTCCTTTGCCACGCTCCAAACCATGCATTGTGGCCCCAAACCCGCAATTCGACCGCATCCTTCTGCCCCTTTACCGCGCTCCAGATCGTGCATTTTGGCCCCAGACCCGCGATCCGACTGTGGCTTTCTGCCCCTTTTCTGCGCTCCAAACCGTGCATTGTGGCCCCAAACCCGCAATCCGATCGCAACTTTCCTCCCTTTTGTCGAGCCCCAAACCGCGCCTTTCGGCCACAGACCCGTGATCCGATCGCAGGTTTCACCCCTACAGTCGTGCCCTAGACCGCGCCTCTTGGCCACAGACCCGCAATTCGGCTGCAGGTTTCACCCCTACAGCCACGCTTCAGGCTGCGCATTTCAGTTGCAGACCCGCGATCTGTTTTCTGCATTTTTTACTCTTTTTGAACCCATAATTTTTTTGCAATATTTTCTGCACCTGCATAGCCACCTGTTCTGTCTGCAGCCACAGTTACCTAAAGCCTTTTTCTGCAGTTTGATTTCTGATCCATTTACATAAAAAATTTTAAGTTTAAGCATTTACATTAAAAAAATAAAATTTTTCATTCCAAGTTAAATTTCTACATTATTATTGGTTAAAAAAAGTTGCCCACGTGTGGCACTTTTGATTAGGTTCATTACCTCACATGCACACACTCTGTCACCGAATTCAAGTGAGCTTTAAAACACTACTTAACACAACCAACATTCTAACCCCCCTTGGGGAACACATAAGAATATTGTACTTAGGTAGGATAGGGGGGATAGGGATCCAAATAACACCCCTCGGTTGCTTACACTTGAGACATAGTTGTTGTCCTTCAGGGTACCAAAATCCCCTAGTATTTTTTGACACGGTCACGACGAGTTTATCAGAGGGCCTCTCCCTTAGGAGCATTGAAGTAGCCAGACTAGTTTCAGAGGCCTGAGTGGAATACCATAATCCACCCAGTAACCGAAGGCTACCTACTCATTGGTCCGCCTGTGGTGATTCCTTTTAGGCCCACACAGTGATAGGATCGGAGTTGCAGATTCACCTTTCTGGATGTGTCATGAACGGGGTATCTTAGTTGCCTTTCTTCTAGGATTGTCTTACCCGGTGTCCCTCCCGGTAGGGGGATATCTTTAGCCACTTGGTTCTACTATCCATATTGTCTGACTTGGATTTCATCACCTTGCAGAGGATATGTCTGGTTGAATCAGAATACTATTTAGCTAGGTGTTTGCATGCTCCCTTACCTCCTTTTGGTCTAGCGAGTCCACCATTTTTATTTTTAGGAAACCGTTTGCTTGTTGGTATTCTAACCATTTTTTTTATACTCCGCTTATTGTAGCACAGCTGTTACAGTAAGTGTTTTGAGTTGGTTGTTGTCCTGAGTGAGGTATTTTTTGCACTCTCCTTCTTCACACTAGGCTGCATTACAGTTTTTGAGCCTTTGTTCACTCGACACAACCCCCAGATACTTGACACCATTTGTCACCATTGAGTCCCCGAGACACTCTCGATGCCTCCGGTGCGAACCCTCGCAGCACGGTTCACTTGACATCACCCGTCATAGACGTAGATCTGCATCACTCGACACCACTCGTCATAGACCTAGAGCTTCGTCACTCGACTCCATTCGTCGATGCCATAGAGCTCCGTCCCTTAACTCTGACCCTCCTTATTTCACATCTGATTCTGAGGAAGAGTCCAAACACCCCACTTATACTGCACCAACCAGCCCCATGGTTGGCATGAATTCCAACCCTTTCTTTGTAGGGACCCTCGGTGGAACATCCACAACAACCCCAGCCACCACACCTGCTTTGGGTATGCCCTCGATGGGGCCCACACCCACCATTCTGGTCACTGTTCCAATTCGAGTGGCTAGCATACCCAACCCAACCCCACTGGTGACTCACACTACACTTGGCGACGCAGGACCCTCCCATACCAGCTTCATTCCTCCATCTGGGGGTAGCATCCCCAACATGAACCCAGCTCTCACACTTGGGGGCAGCGGTCCCACCATGGCTGCCCCCACTAGTATGTCACATCCTTCTACTAGTTTTCCATACATGGCCAGTCTCAACCTTCCTAACATAGCTAGATTGACCAAAGATCCCATCAGACACGATCCTATGTGGCCTCACATGCCCACCAAGATCCCATCAGACATCCCTATGTTTGAGGGCAAGGCAGGTGAAGACCCCCAAAATCACATTATGTCCTTCCATCTATGGTGTTCCTCCAAATCCATAGTGGACGACTCTGTCTGCCTCCGTCTATTACAATGAACTCTCACTGGCTCTGCAGCCAAGTGGTACATCGAGCAGCCCCATGGGACCCATGCCATCTATAATTCCCTCGCCTTGACCTTCCTGCAGTTCTTTCAGTTACCTTTCCGCTATGACGTGGGAGTTGAGATCCTACTGTCTTGTAGACAGAATACGATGACCCACGTCACTGACCACATTCATGAGTGGCGTCGACGTCGAAGCCTGTGCAAAATCAAGTTAGATAACCGTATCTTCTTAGATTGGTTTCTCAAATCTCTCCTTCCTGTCATTGCCAAGGATGTGGCATCCGAGCGACCCTAGTCCGAGGAAGAAGCCATCTTAAAAGACCAATAGTTTAACCTTATCTATGCCTAGTCTGGTTACTTATATACCATTATACTCGACGCCCCCGGCAGTGATTCCTCCTGAAACGATGCGCCGGGGGCATCCCACGCCGACGATGGCATCATTGCCCATGTTGCATCACATAACCAGCCATTTTCCATGACATGTACTAGTAATGGCCCTGACCTTTCGTGGGCTACATCCCACTCTGGAGAAACCAATTCGTATGCTCCCATGGCGTATAACCACCACTCCCACGGACCCTCATTTCCACCTCAGTGCTTCGGCCACGCATCCCCCGCTTACGTTCTCCTGGTTGCACCTCAACCATATTACCACTCGCAGGTCGTGCACGCTCCTGTATCCTCTCAAGCCCCCCCGCTTATTATCCACCATAGGCAACACCTGCGACAAATCAGCCACCCATCACACAGACGTATCAACATCCCCCACAAGGTCCAGCACCTACACCACCTCCACCGCCACCCACTTATTATCCGTCATAGCCTGCCCCCGTACCTGCACAACCCCAGAACCCACTTGCTACCCAAGGGCAAGTGTACGCGCAACAAAATCCGCAGCATAACCAAAATAACCAATGCCAACAAGGCCATCAAAACCGCGGAAAAGGATGTAACTGCGAGAAAAACCCCCCTCCAGACCAAGGCGGCTAGCCACCTAATCCCCCAAACAATAATAACGCGACACCTGCCAACCAAAACCCTGACAGGCCACCAAAACAAGCTAAAAACCCTAACTTATGAACGAAACACCCTTGTTCTATTTGCGGGGTCTATGGCCATTACACACACGCTTGCCCACATTTAGAGTGGGAATGACAACTCTGGACCGATGATGCCCACCGCCAAGGTCACACGGCACCTCAGGTGCTGCCTAACCCATCAGCACCTCAAACTCAACCCTTGGTGTTACAGAACCCTTTTACCAACCCAAGGAGTGGTGAACACTCAACCGTTAGCTCCCCCTCAAGGAACCATGCCACCACAACAGCAAGTCACGTACGCTGTGCCTGCCCACCTCACTTTAGACTCAGGCACCCATCACTTGTTAATGATGTCATCCACCGATGTCAACCTTCAAACCCGCCGGAACCAATATGGATCCACCCCTGAATCTCCTCCCACCGACAAAACCACCAACGCTTTTCCCACCGATCAACCATTATGCATACCTCTGGCCCCATTAGATGGAGCCCCAAAAGCCCCTCACTTCCCACTTCGTCGCATCAACATTAACCCCAATGCTCACGTTGCGTCTAATTACAACATTGTGGATGACTTAGCTTAGTCCCCCGCAACCATGTTTGAATTAGAGGTCTTAAAGAACTGTCCTGCACAGCGCAAGACTCTGTTATCAACCATTGGTGCTATCGACCCGACTGATTCACGAATGATGGCCTTCGATTTGGACCAATCTAAACCACGCCTGCCTTCCACATTAGCATTCCAAGTTTCTATATCCATTCCGAATCTTGTAATCCATCGATGCATCATCGATGAGGGTGCCTCTACATGCCTTATGTCCACATTTGTTTGGAAGAAGTTGGGATCCCGTACTCTCCAGTCGTCCACCACTATGTTGCAAGCCTATGACGACTGTTTGGCTCAACCCCAAGGTCTCTTAGCTAATGTCCTCGTCCAGTTGGCTGGTAAAACAGTGCTTATTGACATAGAGGTCATTAATGCCCAACTTGATTATAACCTCTTACTTGGCCGCAGTTACATGTATGCCATGAGGGCGATTGCCTCATCCGTTTTTCGTACCATGATGTTCCCCCATGAAGGACAAGTGGTCAAGATTGATCAACTCACCTATTACAATCCCAATGCCACTGCTGCACCCGAAAACGTTCTTCCCATGGTTGAACAACCTGTTCGCAGTGCACCTGCCTCGTTGGTTTCCTCAGTTGGACCCGGAGTCTACTCAGATACACCGATGACTTCCACATTCCAATCCATTCCACCCCCGTCACCAGTGACCGAAATATCTGACTTATGTACCCTCTCCCACAATACACAAACACCCAACTCTCAACCACCCTTGCTGCCCCAACCACCGTTGGTACCTAGTCATGTCGGTGTTACACCCATGCATACAATCCCATTCCTATTCCCCCCTTTGGGAGTAGTGAGCGCCCTGGTTATGGCCACTCTCAGCCTTCGAGGGTTAACTTTAGGACTACCTATGTGGTATCTCACACCTCCTATTTCCCCTCCTACACCAAATGTTGTCCTACAACCAGTGCAACCCATTACCACTATTAGTTAACCACCTCCCGGTGTCACTACTCCTTCCTCATCCACCAATCCATCCCCTCTTATCAAGCACACTAGGGGCAGATGCCCACAACCATACACCGCTCTACCCCCACCCAAAACGGTAAAAAACTCTCCATCATTTAGAGCTCCTTCGAAATACTATTTGTGTGATGAGTTGGGCCATGCTACCCATCAATGTCCACAATTACCCGAACTACAGGAGCACATGCAAATGCTTGACGATGACCCCAACATCCTGGTTGTTCAACTTGACCTTACCCCTAAGCCTCACAATAAATCACTACGTACCAATCACCCTTGTGCAATGTGCGGTATTTACGGCCATTACTCACATCACTGCCCTGATCTCCTGGATTACAGAGCCGCCCTCTACGAGATGAATAACTTGGACCTCGAGATGTCTCCTCCCACCATTGAAGAGATCCACCCCCCAACATCTCCGCCAATAGGAGAGATCAATACCATTTATATGATCTCTACTGCTAGCATCCCCTCGTTAACCAATTTGACTACAAAACATTTCTGCAATGATGAGGAAATTCTCGAGGCTCTTACTGCACCTGAGTACCCCTGGGAGTATATGCACCATTGTTCCCATTTTCTCCCGGAGGAGTCCTCCACCACCACAGCCACCCAATTCTTTGTTGAGTCCAAATATTTCCTCCCCATCGAGTGTCAGATCCCCACCCTACACATCGTTATTGAACTTCTCCCTGACACCTCCCCACTTGAACAACGTCTACTGTTATTAGAACAAGTTGATGAAGACCGTTGCGCAGCCCTCCAAACAATTGAGGCTGCTAAGAACTGCTCCAAAGCTGGTTACGACAAACATGTCCACCCACGAGCTTTCAATGAAGAAGATCTAGTCCTCGTTTATGACCAAGCCCACGACAAGACAGGTAAAGGGAAGTTCGAATCCATGTGGCAAGGCACTTACATAGTGTATACCTGCCTTGGACATGGGGAATATATTATAACTGACTCAGAAGGCCACCCCTTGCGCAACCCCCGTAATGGGTTGTATCTTAAACGCTTTTATCCTTAACAATCCAGCGGACCCACTGGTCCGTCATGTACAGTTTGATTTCTTTTTGTTTTCCAATTTTTTCCCCCTACTTTACATTCGTCGTATTCCTGCATGATCACAGATGGACCATCTTCCACCTTATTACATTGGCTTCGCCGATGGAGCAAGCTACTGGTCTCCAAACCTGGCCTCTATAGCTTGGGTCTTATATTCCCCTTCACATGAGTTGATTCACCTTGACGGAATGTGCATAGGCGCTGCTACCAATAACCAGGATGAGTACGATGCTGTGACCGGTCTCCTGACTGCTGCCCTTCATATGGGTATATGTCACCTTCATGTGTTCCTTGACTCCCAACTACTTGTCTCCCAGCTCAACAACTGCTACCAGGTGCGTGATCCTTTCCTTTTTAGAAAGTTCCTGCGCACAAAAAAGCTAAGCCGACAGTTTGAATCCATAACATTCACTCATGTCCCAAGAGCTCAAAATAGTGTCGCAGATCAAATGGCTAACAACATCCTCGACTGGCATATCAAGCACACCATGTAAATCATCCATCATGCATAATCATCACATATCAACACATCAAAAACATAAAAATCCCCAAAAGAATGCATCTACAACAAAGGGCATCCATGTGCCTATCATAACAAATCATTTTCATCCACGTGCAATAAACAACACAAAACAATACAGGCGCATCCACGTGCGTACAAAAATAATCAACACAAAAATGCATCCATGTGCATATCTATATAAGTATATCATCGTCATATAAATGTCATGAGTGTCCCAACACTCATATATACAAGAATATACATCGAGGAGCCTCAACAACATCCCTGTCATAAAATACATGCCGTATATACAAAAAATCCCGAATGCCCATACGCATCGGGGGGGAGTCCCCAACACCCCCTAATGAGAGTCATATCCCCCATCCGAACCATCATCACTCTCTGTTGCAGCCACCTCTGCTGCGGAATCTTCCTCTCCTCGCTCCTCCTTTGGCTCCTCCTCCGGATCCTCCTATGGATCCTCCTCATCCCCCTGTCGAGCCTGAGCCCTCCTCTCCTCGGCCAATAGTGCCACCCGAATCGGAATCACCCGCCAATCCCGTGGAGCCTCCTGATAGGCCTCGACCACCTCCCGATCAAGCTCCCGCCACCCCTCGTCGGAGACCCCAACCAGTAGCCAGTCGAAGGTAACTCGCAAGGAATCCAAAGTCCTGTCTGCATCCTGTCATCGCACCTCCCCCTGGTCTAGCACGACTGGCAATGCTATGTGCCCCCTACGTCCCTATGCCCTGGGGGTGGCTGCGGTCCCACATCTGAATAAAACCAAATCGCAAATGGTTAGCATCATCATATGTATCTAACATCAAAACATCCAATATAAAACAATCAAGAAACTAGATACATACCATCTGGACCCCAAACCTACCCTGGGGGTCATGGCACCTCCAAATCTCACTGGTAGTCCATCTCGCGATATGGGTAGTCATCAAAAACCACTGGCATCTACAGCCACTGCAAATAGATCTACTGTGTAAAATACCGCCCCACCTCTCCACCACCTTGCCGGCACATCATCTGACCCCACCGCACCATCCGCGGCTCCCTCAACCCCCCAGCCTGGATCGACACTCGCGTCCACAGCATTAGAACCCACTCCATGAAGAAAGCACACAAAAATGACCCATAACAGAACCCCTTACCAGATACCTTCACCTTGCTCAACTGCCGCTGAACACAAGTGAGGAATATCTGGCCCCAAGCAAATAAGGTGCCCTGTAATACCCGCTCTACCAACTGCATCTGTCCTCCCAACACCCGGTTGGGCCCCTGTGACCCCAACACTCGGACCACACATGTTACGATCGCCCGAACTAATGGCTCCTCTAAGTCACAAATCTGAAGTACATTCTTATGCACTCTTGCTGTAGGGAAGTAGTACCAATCCAGCATCTCCTCCATGTCCACATCTGCGGACACCTGTGGCTGGGTATCCACCACCCTACCCAAACAAGGCAGTCCCGTCAAAAAGTACACATCTACCAGGGTGAGCTCCAGTCTCTCCCCCTGCATCATGAAGGCCCGTATATCAGGCTCCCAGAAGCCCACTAACCTGTTCAGCAGCAGTATTGCTGAACGCATCATCGGCACCTGTGCAAAATTCAATATCCCGCACAACCCCAAATCCCCCCGGACATGTTGATCATTCCATATGTACTCCATGAGATCGTCAGGTATCTCGCACTCCCGCCATAGTACTCTCGACATCCTGTCAATCCCATAATGAAAACTCATCAGAACATCATCAAATAAACCATCATCCCCCCCAATATGACTCCACAATATCGATCCAGATCGTGGCTGTGGGGCCTAATGTCGCAATCCCAAATCGTGGCTAGCGGGCCTACAGTCGCGATCGTAGATCGTGGCTGTCTAGGCCACAGCCGTGGTCATAGATCGTGGCTATCCAAGCCATAGTCGCGATATCAGATTGCGGCTGTGGAGGCCACAACCGCGATCCATGGCCGTGGCCATTGCCTCGAAACCCGCGATCCACACCCCTCGTGGACCGTACCACCCTCCCTGAGGACCCACTACCCTCCTAAATCGAGAAAAAATTAAAGGTAGAAGTTCAGTGAAATACTTGCCACTTGCAGAAATAAAATCGATCGATCGGATCACCCAGAAATGCCAAATCTGCTCTGGCCCACCACACTCTCCTGTCAAAGTCAACCACACAAATGACACTTGGCATTATGGGTCCACTTACTATTTATAGACACTTGACTTTTTCTTGATTCGACCATTTTGGATCCATATGGAGTCCATTTTCCAAACCGTTTCCACCACTGGAATCAGAACGACGAGACCTTCAGAATCGTCGACTCGCTTCCTCGTTTTCTCCGAACCCCTTTTTTGGAATTTTTATGCACCTCGCCATCTTGATTTGCATGCCACATCGACCGTTATTAGTTTTTAGCATTCCTTATACCATCGGATTCAGTTTTTCGAGCCCGTCATGATGCTTGAGATCATTTCTCGCTCTCACCCCCCAGATTTTTTGGGCATTTTTCACTAGCCCTTAGTCATCTCAGTATGCATGCCATCTCGGTCATTATCCATTTTTGACATTTTTTTATATCACCGGATTCAATTTTCCGCACTCGTGATGATGCTTGAGATCATTTCTCACTGTCACAGTCACCCCTTTTTTTGACATTTTGTCTATCCACCGTGCAACCGTGGTCTGCGAGCCACATCGGCCACTATCACTTTACACTTGCTTTGACACTACAAGCATATCGGTGAACCCTCCGCCCCATTCATACTGCAGTTCTTTCGTTATTTTGCCACCATTCACCATCCCACAAGGAGGCACCACCAGTGTTCCCCCCCAACCCTCATTCTTGGTTCTCATCGATGTCCCTTGATTGAACACTCTCTCCTTGCTTGGCCATTCCTTTTGTTCGGTATAATTTTATCCCTTTTTCGGGTCGGACAAGTCCTTTATGAAAAAGGCACTTCGGGAGTTGTATTAAGCTCTTTTCTGACTCCTAAAAGAATGAAAAGATCGTCGAGCAATCTTGCTTCCTTTCATGCTCGTTAAAGTACCTAAAAGGGTGTCTATCTAGTATAAGTTTAACCCTTTTCCAGACCTGGTAGACTAATTACGAAAAAGGAATACTCTAGTCACACCGACTAGAAGAGTTCTCCATTGCATCCTTTTATGCTTTTTCGGGCCTTGGAGACTAACATACGAAAAAGAAACCCCTTGGAGTATTCTTATTGTTTTCAGACTCTCTAAAATTGAAATCAACCACGAGCATGTACCATCCTGGTCTCGTACAAATCCACACGACAGTACCACTCCATTATTTCAGAGTCTTCTTATCGCTTTCAGACTCCTTAAAATTGAAAGCAATCACGAGCATGAACTGTCCTGGGCTCGTATAAATCCACATGACAGTACCATTATGAGTGCACTTCTATCCCTTCTTCCAGCTCCTTAAACCATGAAGAAGGCCCCACCGGTGTCTCTCAGCACTATGATCACTCATCTGGGTAGCACCCCCAATAAGGTCGCCTTTGTTCAGAGTATTCTGTGATATACCATCCTTTTAGTCTTCTGTCATCCTATATCAACTTGAGTATCCCTCCTTACAGTCACCCTCATTGATCCTTTAAAATCTATGATCCCCTTCCCCCAAGTCAATGTCATATGTTTCCCGACCACCCCCGCCATCATACTCTGAACAAAGGATGTTTGAGTCCCCCTACCCAACAAACCCATGTTTCCTACCCCCCAGTATGCCAGTTACACAAACAGCCATATCACCTCTTTTTTATCCACCTCGTGCTCCTATCAAGGAAACATCATTGCCTTGCTAGTTGCAGGTCTCCCTCTGTCGACGCTAGCCCATCTATTCCAGAAGATAGACCCAGAGGTCCCTGTGCCTTGGACTCATCACCATCAGTGGTGAGTGCCTATGGATCATTTTGAAAGGAGTCCTAAGTGCATCTCTAAATTATTTTTTCTCACATGCTCGACGTCAACACCTTGATCGCATCGTTGAGATTCATACAGGGTATACATCCCTTCAGTTATTGGTTGAAGACCCCGGACTCCCCCCGACTCTAGCACATTGGTGAGTCACTTTGGAACACCCAGTTATATGTTCCCATGGATATCCAGGTTGTGTTGGTGACAGTATTCGGAAGCCATCCACTTGTATGCTTCCTTGAGTACCAAGTATAGCTACAGTTCAGTGTACCATTGAGGGGGTGACTCCCCGTCATTATGATCCAACAACTCATCAGTGCCTCTGGTACCCCACTCAGCAACACTATTATTATCTAGTGTATCAGTTCTTCGGCTCAGACATGGTCAGACCGGTAGTATGTCCCAGATTTGTGTCCCCTTTGGACCCTTATGATGTACACAGTAGTTCTCCATGTATCTTTCAGGTTCCCTTTTTTGGGCCTCATTGTTATTTTATATATCTTGATACGAGCATGGGTATGCCCACCTCGTCCATATATTAAGATTATTCCTCATTCATGATTGAGGTCATGTATTTTCAGTTTTTGCAGTTTGTATGGGACCGCTGTTCCAGTCTCTAATCTATTTCTTCTCTTCTCCACACCCTAGGAAAACCATAAAAGACCTATGATGTCTATCGACCATACGACGAGCTCCTGCCCTCACACATTAGGGAGCAATATGTTAACACCTAAAAAGTGCTCATTACCTCATCTTCCTCACCACATGACTCATTTGTCTATTTTTCCCACCATCTTTGCCTCCAAAACCTCAAAAAACCATTAAAAAGCCACCAAAAGGCCAAAAAACCCCTTTCCCCCCAAAAAATAATTTAAATATCCTCAAAAGACAGCAAAAACCCTCTAAAAGGGCCCTAAATTCCCAAAAATCAAATAAAAGGGAATAAAAAATATAAAAAAGAGGGAAAAGAGGGAAAAAGGAAGCAAAAACCCTACACAATTGACCTAAACCATATGGTGCCAAAAACCATAGGTCAATACTCCACCACTAAAAACCTATAAATAGGTGATGGAGGCTCCCCATTTCACATCCACAATCTATCCTATCCTCACTCTACCAAAATCACTCGTGAAACCTAAGCTCACAATTGAGCTTATTTTCCCATTTGAGTGCCCCTTTTGGCCCATCATCCAAGCACCTTGGAGAAGGAGAAGGAACCCATTGGAGCATGGAAGTAGCCCTCCTGGACTACTGCAAGAGGTCCACCAACCTCCACATTTGAGGTAAATGTAATTTTTGTTATACCCTAATACAAAAGAAGATTTTCCATTATATTGTTATTGTTTTTCTATTTCTGTTGATGCACACGTTAGCTCAGATTTTACCTTGTTCTACTGTCAAAGTTTTACTGTTTTACTGAACTGCTACTAAAGAGGCGCTTCTCCTTAGTAGGTGCTCATTTGCACAAGCTAGGGTGAAAACCCTAGCTATAGCAGCTCCAGTGGTTTGGAACCATGGTAAGCTTCGGGCCTATCCACGGGATTGACACATTTGTTAGCAAATGTTTATTAAGGTGATGGTTTACTATTGCTTGTTTGATTATAGAAGAGGGTTGTTTGGCACTTCCTTGTCGTAGCGTTGATAAATGCCAACGTTAGGGTTTTGACCAACTATTTGTAAAGGAGATTTGTTTTGTTTTTGGGTACCATGCTGGTAAACCCTTAGTAATGCTCACTTCATTGTATTCATTTTGTGGAAAGAATAGTTACCGGTTTCGATACTTGTTTTGAATGTTTACAATGCTGCTCTCGGCTTCCTTTACTGTTTATAAATTGTGTTTTGGTCAACGTATTTGGTTTTTTGGGGGCACGCCCTACTTCATAGCTTCGTTAATATTATGCAATGCTTGTAATGTTCCTCGATTGTAAAATGGTTTGACTTCTAAAGGGTTAAACCCTAAACCCTGTTACATATTTAGATTCAGTGTTTATAATTTTATATGGTATAAATATTTAACTCCAGGTGAGCTATCTCTTGAGACTCGAACACTAGACCTTTGAATGAATTTAATATTTTGATATTGGTTTGAAAATTATGGCAACGATGCATCCCATCGATGTCATCAAGCTCAGTGCTTGATACGTTCTGCATCACTTCAGTATTTCGACTGTATTAGGAAGTAGGATAAGTTTCTATTGTTTATAGTTTTATACATATGGATTCCAACTGTATATATTTTGGTTGGAAAAAACTTGGGGTTGTGTAAACCCGGTTCATAATGTTTCAATGAACTCAAGGTGAGACCTTATGGGTCTCGAACCCCTATTCCAAGATTGTAATAACTCTTTTGTTTGATAATTATGATAATCGTATTTATTTATGGCATAGATAATTAAGTTTGTACTACAGTCTTACGACTGTATGATATTTGATAAATATTGATGTGTACAAGGTTCGACCCTCGATACAGTTTATAAGTTAAAAGCTAGGGTTCAACCCTAAACTATTCTTTGAACTTGAAATGTTATTTGATTATTAATGTATAATGTATGTTAATCTTTTATGGGGATATTGAGCAGTTTCAGAATGTTTTCGTAATATATTTTATTAGATGTATAAATGTTTATGTGAATGCATTTTTAGGATTTAAGATCTATGTTCATTGAAATGTTCTTAGTGAATAATGCTTTCATTAATCTTGTATAATATATAAGTATTTATGTCGTGCACGGGACAATGTTTTACTCTGTAATTTATGATTGTTTGAAAGGAATGTTGACCTAAGGGTGAATGTATTATACAAGGTATACTTGTTTTATATGATTATAACTTCTTTAAGAATTGATAATGTAATTCTTTCTAGTTTATGTACAATAGGATATACCTGTGTATAAAATAATAGTATAAATCACTACATCTACATATCTAGGGTTTATAAGTATATCCTACTTATATAAAATCTATGATGTTTTTAAATAAAGATTTTGCTTCTAGGTTTTCCATATCAACTATTTAGAAATAGGAAGTATTGGTATATATGCATATACTAATGATAAAAACATTCAATACTGAAATCTATATCTGATATTTAATCTCCATATCATTTATAATCTATGTTAATTATACATATTTGTATACTAGAGTACATCACCTATGGTGAGAGGAAAAATACAGGAATAAATTTTATAATAATCTATTCTATATTTTCCATTCATTGTACAGAAATAATCTAACAGTTCAGAATTCTATCATTTCTAACAGCTAACTGAATCTAGGATACATCTGGAAACTTATGATAACATATAATATAGTTTTTCAGAAATAGATTAGTAGTTTAGAAGTAAATGAAATAAAACAAAGTAGAACCTGCTCATTGATAGGGTGGACAAACACCCAAAGAGGACCGTTCCTCCCAACCTTCTTCAGAAAGAAGCCAAGATCACTTGATTTTGGACCCCCGAGCCTGTTCACTGAACCACCAAGACGAAGATACTGTGTAGAAGCAAGACACTCTATTTGTACTTCAACAATCAAGAAGACGTGCATACAAACTCTCTTTGTACTTTAGCAATCATGGAAACTTCCATACAAATCACTCATATGTACTTCAACAATGATGAAGACTTGCATACATAACACTCTGCAACTCAGCACTAAGACAGTCTTACTGTGCAACTCATTACATAGCTTCCCCTCATCGAATCTCTTATGTGCTCCATTCTAACATCACAAGGAAAAAGTTGTGAGCCAACAACTCAATTCGATGGCTATAAAAGATTGCCTAGGTCTTTTGGTCAATTTCACATTTAATGAGCCACCAGCTCAGTTCCACCATCCTTGGGGAACATGACCACATTTTTAGGGAAGTTGCCCCCTGCAACAGCTAGTAAGTGAGTGCAGATACTGCCACTTGTCCATTGCCTTATACACCAATTTCATTCCTCCTAGTGGGTCAGTGAACACTCTTTCAACAGTCTCTTTGGGTGAGTGCCTCCTATTTTAATTTATTAAATAATAATATTATTCATTTACAGTCATCCTTGACCATCCTTGGTCATTAATATAAAACTTTACAATAAAAGTTAAAGTAATGTTTTTCCATAAACATAAAATGTTTCAAGTACTAGGTAGGTTACAAACACCCCCTCTTAAGTTCAAAATCGTCCTCGATGTTGCTTATTCATCATTAGAGCCTTCCAGAAGCAAAATTGGATATGTTGCCCACATATGACTTTCCAATTCCCAGGTTGCTTCATCTGGACTAAGGTGCTTCCATTGCACCTTTACCTATCCAATGGTGCGATTCCAGAGTAAAATTTATCTCCTATTGAGGATACAATCTGGTTCCACTTGAAAATCTCCTTCTGGTTCCACCTGTATGTCATTCCAATCGATTAAATGAGTAGCATCATGTACATACTTTTTCAAAATAGAAATATGAAATACGTTATGTATCTTTAAATTAGGTGGCAAATCAAACTGATAAGCCACTGGTCCAACTCTTGATAATATTTTGAATGGCCCACAATACTTGGGTGCTAATTTAGCACAACTCTCCAACTTAAAAGAACTTTTTTCTGGGTTTTACCTTGACAAAAACATGCTCACCTACTTGGAATTATTTCTTAGTTCTTTTTAGATCAGCGTGACTCTTCTGTCTATCTTGTGCAATTTTCAAATTGCCTTGTACCTGCTTCACTATTAGTTCCATCTCTTTTAACAAATTTGGTCCTAACATTAATCTGTCAACTGGATTACTCCATGAGATGGGAGTATTGCACTTTCTATTATACAAAATTTTAAAAGGGCTAAGTTTAGCTAAAGCTTGATAATGATTGTTATAAGCAAATTCAACTAGGCGCAGATATTCTTCCCATTTAGTTGGTTGATCTTTAACATATGTTCTTAACATATCTTCTAGAATTTGATTTACCCTTTCAGTTTGTGGATGAAAAGATGTGCTGAAATTTAATTTAGTATCCAAACCTTTAAACAATGACTTCCAGAAATTTTCAGTAAATTTAGAATCTCGATCATAAATTATTACCTTGGGAATTCCATGAAAACGAAAAACTTACTTCATAAGCACATCAACAATGTTAGCAGCCTTAAAAGTAGATTTAATAGGTATAAAATGAGCTGATTTGCTAAGCTTATCTACTACTACAATTATTGAATCATTCTTCTTTTGATTTTTAGGCAAACCAGTTATAAAATCAATGCTGATAATTTCCCACTTCCACTCTCGAATTGGAAATGGCTGTAATAATCCAGCTGGGTGTTGATGCCCAGCTTTAACTTGCTGGCATTCAAATCACCTAGCTATGTATTCAACCACCTCATTCTTCATATTTGGCCAAAAGTAATCTTTTCTTAACATCGTTATCATCTTTTGGTAACCAGGGTGTCCTGAATAAGGACTTTTATGTACTTCACTTAAAATCAACAATTTAATTTCAGGTACATTAGGCGCATACAGTCTGTTTTTATACATCGTTAAACCCTTTTCATTTAATCTGTAATATGTTATTAAATTTTCAGAATGATTTTTTGCAACTTTTTTCTGTAATTTTTGATCATTTTTATCCAATTTTATCCCTTCTTCAAGCTGATCTTCTAAATCTATTTTATAAGTACTGATTGCTGCCATAAAATTTAATTTTGCATTTCTGCTTAAGGCATCAGCCACCTTATTTTCTTTACCTTTTATGTGATGAATCTTGAAATCATATTCGCTAAGGAAAGCTAACCACCTAGCTTGCCTTGCGTTCAGATTTGGTTGATCCAACAGATATTTTAGACCTTTATTATCTATCATTAATGAAAACTTTCTACCAATTAGGAGATGGTGCGGCATCTTTAAAGCATGTATCACGACAACCAACTCTAATATAGGTAGCAGATTTCTTTTCGTGAATTTTTAGCTTTATTGACTCATACGCTATTACGTGACCTTCTTGTGTTAAGACTCCACCAAGGCCATCATTGCATGCATCAATGCATACAACAAAGTCCTTTTTAGGATCTGCAGTTTTTAGAATAGGTGCAGTAGTTAACAGTTCTTTCAATTTCTTAAAACATTATTCACACTTTTGATCCCACACAAATTTCTTTCCCTTTTTCTGTAAAGAGGTTATGGGATTTATGATTCTTGAGAATCCTTCTATAAATTTGTTGTAGTAACCTGTGATTCCCATGAAAGATCATACATCTGCTACATCTTTGGGGATAGGCCATTCGTTAATTTCTCTTATTTAATCCGGGTCAACTGAGATTCCATCCTTGGATATCACGTGACCTAAATACTGTATTTTATCTTTGAAAAATTCACACTTACTGAATTTAGCGTACAGTTGATGTTCTCTTAAGACTTGTAAAATTATTCGTAAGTGTTCATCATGCTCTTCCTTAGTCTTTGAATAGATTAAAATGTCGTCAATGAAAACAATTACAAATTTATCCAAATACTTATGTAAAACATTATTCATTAAACACATGAAAACTGCTGGAGCGTTAGTTAGCCCAAAAGGCATAACTACAAATTCGTAATGCCTGTAATAGGTTCTAAAAGAAGTTTTAAAGATATCTTCATCTTTTATCCTGACTTGATGATATCTAGATATCAAGTCTATTTTTGAAAATACCGTCGCTACGCGTAATTGATCAAACAGATCATCTATGCGGGGAAAAGGATATATGTTTTTAATCGTCATTTTATTTAACTGATAGTAGTCTATGCATAAACACAAAATACCATCCTTCTTTTTAACGAAGATGACAGGTGCTCCCCAAGGAGACACTCTTGGTCTTATGTAATTTTTATCAATTAATTCTTTTAACTGTGATTTTAATTTGTTAAGCTCTAGGATGTTCATCCAGTAAGGAGCTTTTGAGTTTGGTACCGCACCCGGTACTAGCTCAATGGTAAAGTCCAATTCTCTTTTCGGAGGTAATCCTAGAATTTCTTCTGGGAATACATCTGAAAAGTCTCTTAGGATTGGTATATCTTCATGTTTTAACTTATCTTCATTAGTTGTGTATTCATATGGTTTTTAATTCCTCATTTTTGGTCTATAGTCACTCTCATTGTAGTCACTAGAATACTTATGTTTCTTTTTATGTGTTTTAACATTAATTTCAGAAGAAGAGCTAATGTCATCATTAGAGAATTTTAACTTATTACCTTTGTGTTGATAGGATATGGTTCCAAATTCAGAATTAAATTCTGTTCTTTTATCTTTTTTGTCATTATGAAATTTATCCAGTAAAATCTGATTTAGTTCTTCTTGTGCTTTTAAAATTCTTTCATTCTCTTCCTTAACAATTTTTATTTCAGTTTTTAAATATTTAATTGTGCGAAGAAGTTTAGATGAATTATCATTTAATTCTACGTAAATATTTTCTTCGTTTACATGTTCATGTTCATTATTATTCTGATTATTATGCTGAGATCTGTCCTCAGCAGATTCTTTTGGTCCTTCCATTTCCTGCAAATTAGATACCAATTGTTCTGTACAGAAACAAATTAAAACAAAAATCAGTAACTGTGTTTTCTATTTAAATTTTTCTATTGCGCGAGTGAGCCACTTTGAGGCCTAATGTTTGAATTTGTGCTCTGATACCACATGTAACACCTCCAAAATTCATAAAAATTGAAAATTTTCTGTGTAGTATAAATACTACAATTTATTATGCAAAAAGTATATTCTTGGAATGTTAATCTCTTTGTTATCTGTTTAGCTACAAATTATGATGACGATACTTAATTTCCCAATTCATTGTTTAATTATTGTGTCTTAGCCACTAAAATAAGACTTCTATTTGACTAACATTAAGATGACGATTTAATGCTTAAGATGATGTGGATATTTAATTTTCTATTCTTTGGGTCGTAATATGATATTGTAGTTATATTTATAATGTTAATACAGAACATGTTTTTCTTTTGTTGAAGGGGTTCCTTGTGACACCTCGAAGCTTACTTAGCTTTACGCTAATGCATTCTTCCACTTTGACCAAGTTACAGGTAAGACACACAACAATAGAGAAAGTATTGATATTAAGGTTATTATGGTGATCGACAACTTCTTACTCTTTATTGGTTATATTATCATTATGAGACTTGGTCCAAACTCGACTAAGGGGTTGGAGACTTCTAACCAAACTCAATGGTGATAAACACTATTTTCATAGTTGATTTAAATTATGTTTATGTTGCTTGGTTAAACCTCCACTAAAGGGATTCAAGGTTCCTAGGCAAGACTTAGTGATATTATAAGTTGGTGACCCAAACTATATAACAATAGTTCGAACACTGAAGTATTAAACTACCATGCAACGTTGGCGTAAACTATAGGGAATGGGTTTTATATTTGAATGTTGGTGGTTGACAGTTCATGCATTAAATGAAACCACGTGATTTACTTGGGAGTGAGCTCCAAGTATAGGAAAAACCTATCCATGCGCTAAGGGTTTGGTGTTTGGCATTCGCATTGTGTTTTTCAGAGGGCTGAAGAGCCATGCTCTGTGTGCCGCCATGGCTATGAGCCATTTGAAACGCAATCTCTGTTTAAACTCGGTTGTAGAGGTGATTACCATTACTGTTTTCGTGGTCTTTCATTGATAAGGTTATGGTTCTCATCGCTTGGATTTCATTCTGTACACTTCTAAGAATCTCTCGATCGAGTTCGAGTCTAGTTAAGGTAATGTCCTGCAACCTTTATATTTTAAATGGCTATTTGTAATGTATTCTTGTAGAAATATTTATTCGTTGTTGTGCATCTTTTAACCACTCGTTGCTCTTGCTTGACAAGGTTTATATCAACCTCTGGTCTCGACTTGGGTCTTCGACGATAGCTTGGAAAAAGGGAGGGCATCTCCAGTGGTTTGGAACCGCGGTAAGCTTCAGGCCTATCCACAGGATTGACACCTCTGTCAGCAAATGTTTATTAAGGCGATGGTTTACTATTGCTTGTTTGATTATAGAAGAGGGTTGTTTGGCCTTCCTTGTGGTAGCATTGATACTATACTGTCTTCTGGATAAATGCCAGCGTTAGGGTTTCAACCAACTGTTTGTAAAGGAGCTTTGTTTTGTTTTTGGGTACCATTCTGGTAAACCCTGAGAAATGCTCACTTCATTGTATTCGTTTTGTGGAAAGAAAAGTTACTTGTTTTGAATGTTAACAATGCTGCTCTCAGATTCCTTTACTGTTTATAAATTGTGTTTTGGTCAACATATTTGGTTTTTTTTGGGCCAAGCCCTACTTCGTAAATTCGTTAATATTATGCAATGCTTGTAATGTTCCTCGATTATAAAATGGTTTGAATTCTACAGGGTTAAACCCTATTATGTATTTATATTCAGTGTTTATAATTTTATATGGTATAAATATTTAACTACGGGAGATCTCTCTCTTGAGACTCGAACCCTAGAACTTTAAATGAATTTTATCTTTTGATACTGGTTTGAAAATGATGGCAACGATGCATCCCATGGATTTCATCGAGCTCAATGCTTGATATGTTCTGCATCACTTCAATGTTTCGACTGTATTAGGAAGTACGATAAGTTTCTATTGTTTATAGTTTTATACATATGGATGGAAACTGTATATATTTTGGTTGGAAAAAAATTGGGGTTGTGTAAACTTGATTCATAATATTTCAATGAACTCAGGGTGAGCCCTTACGGGTCTCAAACCCCTATTCTGAGATTTTAATAACTTTGTTATTTGATAATTATGATAATTGTATTTCTTTATGGCATAGATAATTAAGTTTGTACTATAGGCTTATGGTTGTATGATATTTGATAAATATTGATATGTACAGGGTTCGACCCTCGATACAGTTTATAAGTTAAACACCAGGGTTCAACCCTGAAACTATTCTTTGAACTTGAAATGTTATTTGATTATTAATGTATAATATATGTTGATATTTTATGGGGATATCGAGCAATTTCAGAATTTTTTCGTAATATATTTTATTAGATATATAAATGTTTATGTGGATGCATTTTCAGGATTTAACATCTATGTTCGTTGAAAAGTTCTTAGTGAATAATGCTTTCATTAATCCTATATAATATATAAGTATTTATGTCGTGAAGAGGACAATGTTTTACTCTGTAATTTATGATTGTTTGAAAAGAATGTTGCCCTAAGGGTGAATGTATTATACATGGTATATTTTGTTTATATGATTATAAATTCTTTAAGAATTGATAATGTAAGTCTTTCTAGTTTATGTACAATAGGATATACCTGTGTATAAAATAAATGTTAAATTTTCAGAATTTACTTCAATCTGATCTAGGATCTTAACTGAGAGAACAACATGTACAGCATATCTACAGCATATCAATCATGGAGACAATAATGCAAGCACACAAGAGACACAAGATTTACTTGGGGAAAACCATAAAGTTGAAAAACCCCAATAACTTCCTTAGAGATAGATAGAGCAATGATACAACCCAAACATAAGAGATAGACATATCTTAGCAGCAGATCCTCCTCCTCCATAAGTGCGCCACTCCTCCTTGAGTGCATGAGTGAGAAGTGAGTGATCAAATAGAGTGCCTTCCGCACTCTATTTATACTTGACTTGACTTGCCTTTTACATAAATCATGTAGGCTCGAACTTAACCACATAACATAATGCTGACTGGGCCGACCCCCAATAGGGTGGTCTAATAACCCTTCGACCCACATGGCTGACCCCCAATAGGGTGGTCTAATAACCCTTCGACCCACATGACTTATACAGGGATGACCCCAACAAGGTGGTCTAATAACCCATCAAGTATAAGTTACGACATTTACAATATAAATGACGACACTTCCGTATAGAGGAATAATACCATCTGTATAGGAGTACATACAACATACATATATGAAATACATTCCGAAGTTACATATACATCAACAATCCCTCTTAACTAGGAAGGTATTTCTCATCACAGGTCTTCTAGCACAAGTCTTCTTCTCTGGATCATCGTCACTCGATAATCGTCATCGAGACATCATCATCGTCACTGCTGCTGCTATCTCAATCAATCTCCGAATCTACTCGTCATAGGAAGTTCTACAGAGCCAGACCTTTTTCATATTGGATGTAGGCCCACCACCTGTAGGTATTCGTCATCACTGGCCATACTGTGGAATCCTCAGGACTTATTACGTGCGTCACAAAACCTTAAAAGAGTCTCTTGACTAGCAAGAACTCTAAAGAGCATCTGAGGCCTTTTTCATCATGTCCAGACCTCTAAGGCTTATTACATGTGACCCCACCACAAAACCTCACAAGAGCATCCCAGGCTATTACGAGCATGCAGCTCTACCTATAGGATCTCCTAGGGCATGAATTACATGTGGTCATGGCAAAACCTCGCAAGAGCATCCCAAGACTGATTACGGGCACACAACCCAACCTATCGGATCTCCCAGGGAACGGAATTATATGCCATAGTACAAAACTTCAAAAGAGCATCTGCCAGATATCCCAGGGCACCGAATTACATGCCATAGGAAAAACCTCGAAAGACTATCTGCAGATCTCCCAGGGCACTGAATTATATGTCCTCCCAGAGCAAAACCTCGAAAGAGCATTTGCCAGATATCCCAGGGCACCGAATTACATGCCATAGGAAAAACCTCGAAAGACTATCTGCAAATCTCCCAGGGCATTGAATTACATGCTCATTTGCACAACCTGATCCACGGCCATAGAGTATCAACCTGATACTCACCATACATCATCCTGATGTACACATGATCATCCCGATCATCATCACTGCAACATCCCGATGTATTTCATCTTGAGCAACATCCTGAAGCTCGTCATCCATGATCATCCTGATCATATAATGCATCTACTTGATGCATACCACGTATCTACCTGATACATATCATCATACATGATCCACCTGATCATACAATGTATCCACCTAATACAAATACATGATACATATCACCATATATGATACACCTGATCATACAATGTATCCACCTGATACATATACAGATACATGGTCCAAGCATCCAACATGATGCATATACAAAAATACATACACATGATCCAATCGATCATATCTAGTATCCAACACGATGCGTACATACATATAAATGATCCAACTGATCATATCCAACATCCAACATGATGCATACATACATTCATAAAAATGATCCAACTAATCATATCCAAGCAGAAACTAGAACATCATCCTGATGTTCATCATCCAGCGCTTACATCCATAGCCATGTGAATGATCCTCCTTCCAACATGCTTGGAATGGCTTTAGCAAATGTGTCCATCACTTTTTCCTCAAAGTGTCCTCGATCTGAAGAATGCCAAGCCTCTATCTGAAGTACTCAAACTTCACCCTGGCTAGTGGCTTCGTGAGCACATCTGCAATCTGCTCGTCCATCGCAACATACAGGATCTTCACAGCTCCTCTCTGCACCATATCCCTGATATAGTGATATTTTATCTCTATGTGTTTCGACCTATCATGAAACACCGGATTCTCGGACAACTTCACACAACTCTGGTTATCATAGAAGATACCAGTAGCATCCAACGGGAGATCAAATAACTCGGATAGTAGCTTCCATAGCCATACTGCCTCACAACTAGCTGAACAGGCTGCAACATACTCTGCCTCAGCTGTACTCAGTGCCATGCAGGATTGCTTCCTGCTAAACCATGAGATCACACCTGATCCCATACTGAAGCAACACCCATATGTGCTCTTCCTATCTGTAGCACTGCCAGCCCAATCTGAATCAACATAACCCTGCAGGTTAAACTTTTGATTCGCTTCATACTTGATCCCAAAATCCACTGTACCCTTCAGGTACCTCAGAACATGCTTTACAGCAACCAGGTGAACACTCCTCGGATCCGTCAGGAACTGGCTCAATGTGTTCACAGCAAAGAAAATATCTGGTTTCGTGTTCGTCAGGTACATCAAGGACCCAATCATCTGACGATACATAGAGACATCAATCGGATCAGATGAAGCATCACATAGAAGCTTCAGATTTGATGTCATAGGTGTGGCCATGGCCTTGCAATCCATCATCCCAAACCTCTTCAGGATCTCTTACTGCATACTTCCCTTGTCCAAGGAAGATTCCATCTACACTCTACCACACCTCCATGCCAAAAAAAAATAGTGCATCATCCCCAAGTTCTTCATCTCGAACTCGGAAGCAAGCTTCCGCTGCGTGTCGGCAATCAATCTATCTTCACCTGTAACAAACAGGTTATCCACATACAATAGTAGTATCACTGTATTTCCTTCCTCAACCTTGTAGAAAAGGTTGGAATCCGCTTTATTCTTGGTAAATCCCAAACTGGATAGAAAGTTGTCTATCCTACCATACCAAGTTCTGCACACATATATGACTGCACCATGCTGTCTTGAAATCCATCTGGTGCATCTTCTATTTCATCACTTTTATATTTCTCAATGCTGCCATCTGCAACATGCTTAATCTGATAGTTCCATTTGGAAGTCATAACAAACTTCCCTTCACGTCTTGGGACTACATCCCAAACATCATTCTTCATGATCGACGGATCATGGCATTCCATTTCTTCATCCCAGATCCTGGGAACTTCAATATCTTCAATAGATATCTTTGTTGCTGGAACAAATGTTGTAGTTCTTCTTTTGTAGGAGATGGCATACGATCTTTCCTACACAACAAGTTAAATTGCATGATTAGAAAACATTTCATAGTTTTCAGAACAAATTCTTACACATAAAGAAATATGTCATACAGTCATGCAATTAACTTAGCCAATGCTTCAATACAACATTTATCCATATCCCGTAACTTTCTAGATGCCTTCCAATCTCTACCAAAACATTGTTAAGAGTGTGCACAACTCCCAACATGTCAGCAAAGAGGTTTCATTCTAGATAAGTAGCAATGGAATGTTGTACAGTGCCATAGGCCACTTACCCATTCATATTAGTAGTACATTGTTCATCAATGCAACTATTCTAATATGCATAATACACAACCTAATTCTAGGAACATCTATATATACATTATTGAACAATAATATTTAAACAATAAGATATGCAAGTAATGACAATTCAAATACTTATCTTTGTTTGTTTTTTTGGGTGGACTCCCTCTGAATCTTTGCAACTCCATTCTGATGTGGATTGTGAGAAGTGGTCAAATCCCTCTGAATATCTGCATCCTTGTAGAAACTACTGGAGTGTGCTCCCTCTTGATCTTTGCTTCCTGGATTACCTGTCCTTGAACTTATATACATTCTCGATCCCTATGCATGCTTGTTAGTATCATCAGTGTGTTATCCTCTAGGTCTCATACATAATTCATTAGTATAATCTTAATAAACACAATAATCTTAAACATGTATATTCATGATCATTAACAGATAATAAACATTAGTGTTCAAGGTTTCAGGGAAGTCTTCTTTTACTCATGCATATTCTTATTTGATCATAGGACTCTTTTGGTTAGTTAAATCATCAATCAAGATAAGAGATATAATATGCATAAAATCCGTGATTACTCAAACCTATACCTTCATGATTCTTCTGGTTAGTCATATCATCAGTTACAATATGCATACAACCATGACTATTCAAACCTATGACTTCATGAATAATCATTATCAACAACACAACAGTATAATATCCTAACACAAGGTAGGATTCTATCTTGATATAGGAAAAACATACCTAGATTAGCATGCTAGCTAGTTATGTCTAACATACTCACATGATGTCTTCTTGTTCTTTTTCAATGACTTGTACTAGTAACCTGTATATCTCATAGGTTAACCATTATAAAACCAAGTTATACATACCTCGAAAGTAGATCTTCTATGTGATCCATGACAATGGATGAATCCTTGTCTTCATGTCACCATGATCATACGTTCTTGAAGTAGAACATGATTTGTCTTTCTTGGTGTACCTTTTATGTTAGCAGACAACATAAACCTCATACAACACCATAATGCATTAGTACAATCATAAGTGTTAATACCCTAACCAATGAATATCTTCTATCATGCATTCATAATTTTGTTAAGGTGATACGACAAATCTAAAATCAAGATTGTACTAACCGTAATAACATGAAGACAAACATACCATAAACTTAATCATGAACAAATCTCAAAACATACCTCGATGAGTCATACCTGTCGACATCGCTTGTAATCTTCTTATGTAAGGCCTTAGCCTCATCTCCCTCTGAAACAGGAACTTCTTCACTTATGCAGGTGATCAATCCATCTTCTTCTAGGATTAACCCAATCCACTTGATTTGCAAGAACTGGACCTGGAGATGGATATGGTTTTGTCAGAGAAACCCCCAAAATTCAAACTTCCGAAAGGATAGAAATATGCGCCTTGATGAGCTGATCAAGCTAGTATATTTAGAATTTGAAAACTGCAAAGTTTCACTCCTCAATTTTGCCTTTGAAACTTCTGGATTCATTGGACGTGACCCTGAAATGGGGTTTGATGAAGCCCACTCTTCTACCCAATCAAAAGGTTTGATCCAAATTTCTAAGCTTCTATTTTTTTGAGGAGCTTCCAGCCGTCGTCACAGATTTCAAAAATTCCCATTTTTACAGAAGCCCTAATTTTCCACTTTTCTGATCAAAGTCCCGAACTAGGGTCTGATCAAGCTCGGCCTTATTCCCAACCAAAAATTCTGATCTTGGTCTCTAAAGTTTTATTTTGATGAGTAGCATTCAGCCGTGGTATCCGATTACAAAAATTCCAACTTTATCCAAAGCCCTAAATTTCGGAAGCCATGAATGAAGGTACTAAGAAATAATTCTGTTTTGACAAAAATATGTACCTAATTGTTTCTGGTGTAACTCCGAACTTTTCATTACACAGGGTCTGAAACAGTTTCTTGAGATAGCCCAACCTGTTATCTTTCCATCCTGACAGGTCTGACCTCAATTGGATTCTCTGAGAGAGAGTTATGCCAAGTGTCGCAACGTGACCTGTTTATGGGATAATACAGGAGAGCGAACTTGTACGGCGTGCCACATGTCATTGTTTCAACTTCGGCCTCTGAAACATTGTCTTGAGATATCTATCCCTATTATTTTTCCATCCTGATAGGTTTGAACTCAATTGGACTCTCTGAGAGAGAGTTATGCCAAGTGTCGCAACGTGACCTGTTTATGGGATAATACAAGAGAGAGAACTTGTACGGCGTGCCACGTGTCACTGGTTCAACTTCGGCCTCTGAACAATTTTCTTGAGATAGTACAGTCTGTGTACTACCTTTCACTTTTTATGAAATTTCATTTGGAGCTTCCTATCCCAAGTTATGACCTTTTTCCCAAGGTCACCTGATTTTGACTCAGATCTGGAAGAGGCAGAAACCCTATATTGTACAGATCATAAATCACAAAGTACAAGGAATTAGAGGTTGTCCTTTGGACAGAAGGTACATGGGGATTTAATATTCAACCTATAAATATTTTAGATTCAAAAACTTTGCCAAATCGGATTTATAGAGAAAGTACTACGATGACTGGTTTTTGCTATATCAAGCCCTAGCATCGTAAGTGCAACAAGTGTCATACATGCCATATCATGCCTTCTTTCAGGCTAGCTCTGATACCATGTTAAATTTTTAGAATTTACTTCAATATGATCTAGGATCTTAACTGAGAGAACAACATGTACAACATATCTACAACATATCAATCATGGAGACAATAATGCAAGCACACAAGAGACACAAGATTTACTTGGGGAAAACCATAAAGGTGAAAAACCCCAATAACTTCCTCAGAGATAGATAGAGCAATGATACAACCCAAACATAAGAGATAGACATATCCTAGCAGTAGATCCTTCTCCTCCATAAGTGCGCCACTCCTCCTTGAGTGCATGAGTGAGAAGTGAGTGATCAAATAGAGTGCCTCCCGCACTCTATTTATACTTGAATTGACTTGCCTTTTACATAAATCATGTAGGCTCGAACTTAACCACATAACATAATGCTGAATGGGATGACACCCAATAGGGTGGTATAATAACCCTTCGACCCACATGGTCGACCCCCAATAGGGTGGTCTAATAACCCTTCGACCCACATGACTTATACAGGGCCGACCCCAACAAGGTGGTCTAATAACCCATCAAGTATGAGTTACAACATCTACAATATAAATGACGACACTTCCGTATAGAGGAATAATACCATCTCTATAGGAGTACATACAGCTTACATATATGAAATACATTCCGAAGTTACATATACATCAACAATAAAAGTATCAATCGCTACATTTACATATCTAGGTTTTGTAAGTATATCTACTTATATAAAATCTATGATGTTTTTAAATAAAGATTTTGCTGCTAGGCTTTCAATATCAACTATTTAGAAATAGACAGTATTGGTATATATGCATATACTAATGATAACAACATTCAATACTAAAATATATATGTGATATTTAATCTTCATATAATTTCTAATCTATATTAATTATACATCTTCCTGTACTAGAGTACATCACCTATGGTGAAAGGAAAAATACAGGAATAAATTTTATAATCATCTATTCTATATTTTCCATTTCTTGTACAGAAATAATCTAACATTTCAGAATTCTATCATTTCTAACAACTAACTGAATTTAGGATACATCTGGAAACATATGATAACATTAATACAGTTTTCAGAAATAGATTAGCAGTTTAGAAGTAAATGAAATAAAACAAAGTAGAACCTGGTAACTGATAGGGTGTACAAACACCCAAAGAGGACCATTCCTCCCAACCTTCTCTAGAAAGAAGCCAAGATCACTTGATTTTGGACCCCGAGCCTGTTCACTGGACCACCAGGACGAAGATACTGTGTAGAAGCAAGACTACTTTGTTTGTACTTCAACAATCAAGAAGACTTGCATACAAACTCTCTTTGTACTTCAGCAATCATGGAGACTTGCATACAAATCACTCATATGTACTTCAGCAATCATGAAGACTTGCATACATAACACTCTGCAACTCAGTAGTAAGACGATCTTTTGGTTAGTTTCACATTTAATGAGCGACCATCTCAGTTCCACCATCCTTGGGGAACATGACCATATTTTTAGGGAAGTTGCCCCCTGCAACAGCTAGTGAGTGAGTACAGATGCTGCCACTTGTCCATTTCCTTCTACACCAGTTTCATTCCTCCTAGTGGGTCAGTGAACACTCTTTCAACAATCTCTTTGGGTGAGTGTCTCCTATTTTAATTTATTAAATAATAATATTATTCATTTACAGTCATCCTTGACCATCCTTGGTCATTAATATAAAACTTTACAATAAAAGTTAAAGTAATGTTTTTCCACAAACATAAAATGTTTCAAGTACTAGGTAAGTTACATGAGGTCGAATATTCTGTTTGTTTTATATACCAAATAAATAGTAAAAATTATTTACCAATTCATTTTACTAAGTTGAATAGTGAAGAAAAAAACCTCTTTGGAGATCAATCTCTCTGCAACAATTATGGAAGCTTATGTCATCCATTCAACCTCCTTTCAGTTGCAGGTAAACATAAATCTCATCCTCTTGCTTTTTGATGATTTGAATTTTTCTTTAAATGCAAGTTTTTGGGGTTTTTTGACTCATTTTGGAGGGGACATTTGGCGCCCTGGGTGACACGATTTCCCCTTTCGGAAGTGCCTCACCCAGCAGTGAAGCGCTTTCCCTATGGACAAAGCGTGTTGCTGGTGCACTGTCTTCACATGCGGGGTGTGTCGACGTAATTCAACTTCCAAGATTGAGAATGGGGACCAAAACACAAGATTGAAACGATGGAAGGGGACCTAATGCTTATCTTATTGATGCTTATATAGGTCTTAGCCATCAAAATAGTCCAATGGAAGGAGCATGAGCATGAACTAGAAGATACACAAGCGAAAAATGACCCTTACTCCATCAATGCTTTGCGAAGGTGTGGATTACTTAAATTTTTCCATGTACAAGGAATGAGGTCCCAAGTCGAGTTACTAGATTATTTGATTCGATTATGGGACCCAGATCAACAGTTCTCTAGGGTAGGGGCTCATTTCCTTACTTTGCATGTGTAGGACATCTCTTTTTTTACTGGATTGTCAAGGCGTGGGGCCCCTGTATCACTATTTGGACCTAGGGGCAGTGATCGGTCCACTGAGGACCTCATCGCACAGTTCTGTACACTAGGCACACAAATTTTAGGTGGGAAAATTCCCATAAAAAATGTACAGGACCGTCCTTTGAGGACCGTTCTCTTTACCATTGAGCAAGTGGTGGGCAGCAGAGCTGCTCATCAGGCCACCAAGACCCATATGTTATATTCCATAGAGTGTATGGTGCCCATTGTGTTTAAATGGTGCGAGGGACTCCTAGTGAACCTAAAATATCAATTGACCAAGTGCCGTAGACGTGATTTGAAATAGTTTGGGTATGGTTCCATCATGGTCTCTTTCTTCCTGAAAAGGGTTCCACTGCTTCGTCCACATGTTGAGCTTGATGATCTCGATCTACAAGATCCGCATATGGTAAGGTGGTCAGAGATAATCGCTTGCCATGAAGGCGGTGAGCCTATGATCACATATGGGCCGACCTTCTTCAGGTGGCTATGCAGGAAGCTCCTCATGGTTGAGGACTATGATTATGATGGTACGGATTTCAAAGGAGATCCTGATTTGGCTCTTCCGGATGGAGAGAAATGGGGAGAGATCGGCAAGAAAGACACTCTTTTCTTTTTATATATTTTATGCTTTTTTTGTTGTTTCTATTTAGTACGGATATGTCATATCTTGTGTATGCACACATTGGCCCATCTATGTATGCACACATTGGCCCATCTAGACCAATGGGTTCATCACCGATTGAGAGGAGAGGAGTTCTTTGGGAGATGGAAGCGGTCCATCAAGAGGTAGTAGAGGAGATAGATGAGCTGGAGAAGAACCTCCATCGGTTGACTACTGATATCCCATATATTTCTATAGATGACCTTCCTTGGCACTACCAGCGTAGGATAACTAGAGTCTTAGTACGGTTTGGTCGGTTACTCCATTGGGTATCTAGGGCCATTATATGTTATCATGAGCATCCTTAGGGATAGGCTGCATAGATGATAATTTACTGAAAGCCATAGGCTTCAGATTTTGTAGATGTGACCTCTTGAAATATTATGAGCTTCAGATTTTTTGTATCGGTACCCTTTTTGTACAACATTTTTTCCAGACATGATATATATATGACCTTATCTAGCGGTTTTATACATGTGTCTTCTATGATGGATTTTAGATCTTATGCGTGCTTTTCTACACACCAATGAATAGTTTACATTTTATGTCGATTTATGCATCTTTGATAAAAAAATGTTTATGAATGTGCAATGTACCAATATAATACAAAATTAGCCAAAGAATCGGTAACTGCATTCATACTTCTTGGAATATGTAGGTATTGAATTGACTCAAAAGACCGTTCCAAGATATGTACCTTCCAGAATAAGAGGATTAATATAGGGTCGTGGATAGCATAGACACGGTTCAAATGAAATACCACTAGTTGAGAATCGAGATAGATAACAACGTGGTCCACAGCAAGGGAAAAAGCGTCGGTCAATAATCTAATTACTACATGATATTCAACGACGTTATTAGTTGCAGGACCTAGGCAAGTTCCTCTTGAGCTTATCAATTTAGTGATAGGGGAATACAATACCCATGATGCTGAGGCGAGGCTGCGGGTGTGCCATCTAGCACCGTCTGTGAATACATAGTAGGTTTCCATCTACACATCTAGGAAAAACATGGTATAAGAAAAAATTGAGATATGATCCTAACACACTAAACGAAAGTGTCACACTAAACAAAAAACACACGTCATGTACAATATATATAAAGTACTAATGCAAGATGACTTAAGCATAGTACCACTTTAGGTAGAGTCCATTGCGACGCTCCCCTAAGGATATTCTGTCATAATCGACTAACTCATAGGCTCCCTTTTCGAAAACATGTTTCACTACATATGGGCCATGCCACATGGACTCAAGATTTTATGCCCTCATTTTATAATGTTTTTGGTCATAAGTAAGGACAAAATCACCCTCGTCGAAGATACGAGGTTTTACGGATTTATCGTACTGGGCCTTGAAGCATTTCTTATGTGCATGGTTGGCTAGAGATGCATCACGACATGTTTCGTCGAGTTTTTCCAAGTATAAGAATCATTCTTCCTCAGCAGTTGTGTTCGGTAAAAGTTAAATGGCTAGTCTTAAAGACGAAATTTCACACTCAATAGGAAATACTGCCTCTAGTCCATACACCAACTGGAAAGGTGTGAAACAGATGGTGGTTTTGATGGAATTCCAGTATGCCCAAAGGGATGAAAAAAGCATCACATGCCAATCTGACTTGTGTGTACCCACCATGCGCTGAATCATGGTTTTCAAGACCCTATTAATGGCCTCTACTTGTCCATTTGATTGAGGATAGTAGGGGTTTATTTTTCATGCTGAAAACCCAATTTGGCGTTTAGTTCATCCACCATATTGTTTTGGAAATGTGATATGTGATCGGTGACGATGACTTGAGGGACTCTGAATCTGGCAATGATGTGATTAAACATAAAGAATGTGGTCGTTCCACTGTCTTTCTTGTATTTAGGTCTAGCCTCGGCCCATTTGGTAAAGTAGTCTACTGCGAAAATGATATAACCATGCCCCTCGGCCTAGGTAGGATTAGAACGCATGAATTCGATGCCCCATTTTGAAAAGGGACCAATGACGATAACTAGATGTAGTGGGGTTGGGTGTGAGCACTTTTTAAAATGAAAAAGATGGCAAGGAGTACACTTCTTGAATGCTTCCATACAATCTTTGAAAATTAATGGCCAGTAGTGTCCATCGCGTAATATTTACTTGGTTGTAGCCATCCCAGAAAGATGACTTCCACATGCCCCCAAGTGGAAATCATTTAGGACATGCTCGGCTGATCTGGATTTATGTGGCAACGAAACAAAAGATAGCATATACAGAATCATATACAGAGATATAATGCAAATAACACAGTGATACAGTAAACACATATTCTATTAAATAGCGGAAATAGAACAGACTGTAAAATACAATAGTTAGAATGGTGGTAGCTATCTCTGAGAAGAGATGTGGCCGCTATGCTCATTCATGCCAAGATGAATACAAAGAGAGTCCGAAAGGGCCTATTTATCATAAGCATGAGGGAAAGAATCCCAAACATCCAAAAACCTAACCCTAGAAGATGAACCGTCATAAATTTTGCGGCCCCAAGGTGGTTAGTTGAACAATCAACTTCCCGGGGTCATAACTTTTGCATATGATCTCCGTTTGGGGCACTCGGTAGCCTGTTGGAAAGGGCTATCTGAGATTTACAACTTTCAAATGGGGCCAAATGCATGCCATAAGCATCCATTTGCCCCCCCCCAAATCACCAAAAAACGTCGTTTAGGGCCTCAAAATGGCTCTGAAAGTTGAGGACCCAAAAAACTGCTAAAAATAGTAATTTACCAAAATTGCCAGAAGACTGTTTTGAGCCAGTTGCAAGAGGTGGGCCGCCACCGATATCCACTTGGATAAATCCTCCCTCCTTAGGAAGCAATGGTATCCATTGCATCAAATCCCTGGTTATATGTCTAACTGTCTGTTGAGTTGAGCTCCTGGTGCGGCATTCGCTGAAGCGAAAAGGTTGTCTTTCTTTGAAATCTTCAGAGGGTTGTAATTGTTGTTGTTGGATGTGCTGGAGATGTTCAACAGTTTTGGTTGTTGTGGTATCCTTGGTCTGCACTGGTGTGGATGGTTTCTTTTTGGAGGAGAACCTTGAATGCATGGCCTTACATTGCAGAGGTACTCTAATAGGCGATGCTGCACTAAATTTGTGTTCTTCTTGTTTCTGCTGAGTAGAGGGATAATGTGCAGAGTTTGTGGATGTCTCTGCGATCTGATGTTCACCTTTAGTGGCAATTGCGAGTAGGGAAAATTTCCCTATGTGGGAGATTATCTTCCTTCCCTGCTTGGTTGGGGTGGGTGCAACTATCTCTGGTATCCGATAGATTTGTCCTCCCAAAGTGACAATGATACTGCGAGGTCATGATTCATATACATCATGACGCTTCCACATATATGGCTGTCCTAAAAGAGTATCACTTACTTCAAGGGGGTCCACATCACACAATACCTCATCTTTGAAGGGCTTGATTCCATATGGTAGACGACATTGGTGATTAACATGGATCCCTCGTCCTTGGCTTAGCCAACCAATGGTGTATGGTTGCGGGTGTGGTGTCATTGGTAGCTCCAATCTCTTGATGACTTCTATTGAGATTAGGTTCTTCTGGTTGCTGTTGTCCACAACGAAATTTAGGGGAATTCCATTCACCCACATCTGTGAGTGGAAAAGGCGCTCCTCTCCCTCCGAATCTTCAGGGTCCTCTGGTTGAATCTATGTGGTGGAAACAATGGCACTGGGTTTCGCATCAATGATCTGCTTCCCTTTCTGCACAACAGTGAAATTAGGTTCTGAGTCAGAATCAGAACTGGGATCTGACTCTTAAGCTTTGATCTCAGCCACCAATGACTGTTTTGAGCGACATTATTCAGTGTTGTGCCAGGGGATTTTGTGGAACTCGTACCACTTCTAGGTGTCCTTCTTTGTCTTTTCGTTACTCTTCTTCGCTTGTGGTTGGGATAGGTTGTCCTTTCCCTACCACGTGTTCTGCGAGCCAGAGTTTCCCTTGCCCTACTTCTGCGCAAGTCCGAAGTCACGGTTGTTCTTTGGATGAAATTTCTGCTCAATTTTGATAGCATATCGATAGGCAGATTCGAGTGAAGATATTTCCAGGAAATCCATCTCTGTTCGTATGTATCGGTGCAGGCCACTGCGATAACTTCGACACCGTTTGGTCCCTCTCTTAGTGCAGAATGGTCCATTTTGTGTACTGGTCATCATAGTTTCCAACAGGGTAATATTGTTCCTTGATGGCATCTATAAAAGATGCCCAAGTGGGATTGGAATATTCAAACAATCCAGACTCGTCTGATGAGTTTTTCCCACAATTAGTTTACTACCAATTTTTGACATGGGGGATGGCCTTGAGGAGCACAAAGACGATCTTTTCCCTGTCGAAAAAATTATGGACAGAGAAATACCCTTCTAGTAGATTCAACCATTTATCTATGGCATTGGCATCGATCTGGCCTTAAAATAAAGGGATATCAAAGTTAACTTGTACCTTGAAGGGAGTTGCATCTCCGAAACGACTACTTGTCGAAGGTGTATCTGTTGTCGTCAACATGCGTCGAAGGATCTGGGAGAAATTATCCATCATCTCGTTCCTCTGTCGCGCAAGGGATTCCTCAAGCAACAAATTAATAGGATCTACTTCTCCATCATCTCTCTTTTCTTCTGCCATGGGAGGTCATTTGGGGCGGTGAGAGTGGTCTTCCCCAAGTGAAACTAGTTCGAGAGCCAACTCTCTGTATCCTGACCTCGTCAGGGATATGCCCTGAGAAACAATCAAAGAGAAGGCCGCTCTGATACCACTGATCCGGATTTATGTGGGAACGAAACAAAATATAACATATACAGAATCATATACAGAGATATATTGCAAATAACACAGTGATACAGTAAACACATATTCTATTAAATAGCAGAAATAGAACAAACTGTAAAATACAATAGCTAGAATGGTGGTAGCTATCTCTCAGAAGAGATGTGGCCACTATGATCATTCGTGCCAAGATGAATACAAAGAGAGACCGAAAGGGCCTATTTATCATAAGCATGAGGGAAAGAATCCCAAACATCAAAAAACCTAACCCTAGAAGATGAACCGTCATAAAGTTTGCGGCCGCAAGGTGGTTAGTTGAACATTCAATTTCCAGGGGTCATTACTTTTGCATACGATCTTCGTTTGGGGTGCTCGGTAGCCTGTTGAAAAGGGCTATCCGAGATTTATAACTTTCGAATGGGGACAAATGCATGTTGAGGAAAATTACTTGGCCCCCCAAATCGCCAAAAAATGTCGTTTAGGGCCTCAAAATGGCTTCGGAGGTTCACGACCCAAAAAACTGCTAAAAATAGTAATTTACCAAAATTGCCAGAAGACCATTTTGAGCCAGTTGGAAGAGGTGCGCCGCCACCGATATCCACCTAGATCAATCCTCCCTCCTTCAGAAGCAATGGTCTCGATTGTGTCAAATCCCTTATCATATGTCGAACTGTGTTGAGTTGAGCTCCTGGTGCGGCGTTTGTTGAAGCGAAAAGGTTGTCTTTCTTTGAAATATTCAGAAGGTTGTAATTGTTGTTGTTGGATGTGCTGGAGCTATTCAACAGTTTTGGTTGTTGTGGTATCCTTGGTCTGCATTGGCGTGGATGGTTTGTTTTTGGAGGAGCACCTTGAATGCGTGGCCTTGCACTGTCGAGGTACTCTAATAGGTGATGCTGCACTTAATTTGTGTTCTTCTTGTTTCTGCTGAGTAGAGGGATAATGTGCAAAGGTTGTGGATGTCTCTGCGATCTGATGTTCACCTTTAGTGGCAATTGCGAGTAGGGAAAATTTCCTAGTGTGGGAGATTATCTTCCTTCCCTGCTTGGTTGGGGTAGGTGCAACTATCTCTGGTATCCGATAGAGTTGTCCTCCCAAAGTGACAATGACACTACGAGGTCGTGATTCATATACAGCATGATACTTCCACATATATGGTTGTCCTAAAAGAACATCACATACTTCAAGTGGGGCCACATCACACAATACCTCATCTTTGAAGGGCTTGATGCCATATGGTAGGCGGCATTGGTGACTGACATGGATCCCTCATCCTTGGATTAGCCAACCAATGGTGTATGGTTGCGGGTGTGGTGTCATTGGTAGCTTCAATCTCTTGATGACCTGTCCTGAGATTAGGTTCTTCTAGCTGCCGCTGTCCACAACGAAATGTAGGGGAATTCTCTTCACCCACATCTGTGAGTGGAAAAGGTGCTCCTCTGCCTCCAACTCTTCAGGTTCCTCTGGTTGAATCTGTGTGGTGGCAACAACAGCACTGGGTTCTGCATCAAGGATCTGCTTCCCTATCTGCGCGACTGTGAAATTAGGTTCTGAGTCAGAATCGAAACTGGGATCTAATTCTGAAGCTTTGATCTCAGCCACCGATGATTGCTTTGTGCAACATTCATCAGTCTTGTGCCAGAGGATTTTGTGGAACTCGTACCACTTCCCGGTGTCCTTCTTTGTCTTTTTGTTACCCTTCTTCGCTTGTGGTTGGGACTGGTTGTCCTTTCCTTGCCCTGTGTTCTACAAGCCAAAGTTTCCCTTGCCCTGCTTCTGCGCAGGTCCGAAGTCACGGTTGTTCTTTTGCTGAAATTTCTGCTCAATTTTGATAGCATATCGATAGGCAGATCCGAGTGAAGATATTTCAAGGAAATCCATCTCTGTTCGTATGTACCATTGTAGGCCACTGCGATATTTCAGTACTAGGTGCCGTGAGGAGTCCTCGATACTTAGCTTTGTGGGCAAGGTATGAAATTTGTTGGTGTACTCCGACACCGTTTGGTCCCTCTCTTGGTGCAGAATGGTCCATTTTGTGTACTCGTCAACATAGTTTCCAACAGGGTAATATTGTTCCTTGACGACATCTATAAAAGAGACCAAAGTGGGATTGGAATATTCAAACAATCCAGACTCGTCTGATGAGTTTTTCTCACAATAAGATTCCCACCAATTTTTGACATGGGGGATGGCCTTGAGAAGCACAAAGACGATCTTTTCCCTGTTGAAAAAATTGTGGACAGAGAAATACCCTTCTAGTAGATTCAACCATTTATCTATGGCATCGGCATCGATCTGGCCTTCAAATAAAGGGATATCAAAGTTAACTTATACCTTGAAGGGAGTCGCATCTCCGGAACGACTGCTTGTCAAAGGTGTATATGTTGTCATCGGCATGCATCGAAGGATCTGGGCGAAATTATCCATCATCTCGTTCCTTTATCGCGCAAGGGCTTCCTCAAGCAACAACTTGATAGGATCTACTGCTATGTCGTCTCTCTTTTCTTCGGCCATGGGAGGCCATTTGGGGCAGCGAGAGTGGTCTTCCCCAAGTGAAACTAGTTCGAGAGCCAACTCTTTGTATCCTGACCTCGTCGGGGACATGCACTGAGAAACAATCAAAGAGCAGACCGCTTTGGTACCACTGATTCAGATTTATGTGGGAACGAAACAAAAGATAGCATATACAAAATCATATATAGATATATATTGCAAATAACACAATGATACAGTAAACACATATTCTATTAAATAACGGAAATAGAACAGACTGTAAAATACAATAGCTAGAATGGTGGTAGCTATCTCTAAGAAAAGATGTGGCCGTTATGCTCCTTCGTGCCAAGATGAATACAAAGAGAGGCCGAAATGGCCTATTTATCATAAGAATGAGGGAAAGAATCCCAAACATCAAAAACCTAAACCTACAAGATGAACCGTCATAAAGTTTGCGGCCCCAAGGTGGTTAGTTGAACAGTCAACTTCCCGGGGTCAACTTTTGCATACGATCTCCGTTTGGGGCACTCGGTAGCCCATTGGAAAGGGCTATTTGATATTTACAACTTTCTAATGGGTCCGAATACATGCTAAAGGCATCCATTTGGCCCCCCAAATTGCCAAAAAACGTCGTTTAGGGCCTCAAACCGGCTCTGGAAGTTCAGGACCCGAAAAACTGCTAAAAATAGTAATTTACCAAAATTGCCAGAAGACTGTTTTGAGCCAGTTGGAAGAGGTGGGCCGTCACTGATATCCACCTAGATCAATCCTCCCTCCTTAGGAAGCAATGGTATCCATTGCATCAAATCCCTTATCCTATGTCGAACTGTGTGTTGAGTTGAGCTCATGGTGCGGCGTTTGTTGAAGCGAAAAGGTTGTCTTTCTTTGAAATCTTCAGAGGGTTGTAATTGTTGTTGTTGGATGTGCTGGAGCTGTTGAACAATTTTGGTTGTTGTGGTATCCTTCGTCTGCACTAGCGTGGATGGTTTCTTTTTGGAGGAGAACCTTGAATGCATGGCCTTGCACTGTTGAGGTACTCTAATAGGCCATGCTACAATGAATTTGTGTTCTTCTTATTTCTGCTGAGTAGAGGGATAATGTGCAGAGGTTGTGGATGTCTCTACGATTTGATGTTCACCTTTAGTGGCAATTGCGAGTAGGGAAAATTTCCCAGTGTGGGAGATTATCTTCCTTCCCTACTTTGTTGGGGTAGGTGCAACTATCTCTGGTATCCGATAGAGTTGTCCTCCCAAAGCGACAATGACACTATGAGGTCGTGATTCATATACAACATGACGCCTCCACATATATGGCTATTCTAAAAGAACATCACATACTTCAAGTGGGGCCACATCACACAATACCTCATCTTTGAAGGCCTTGATGCTATATGGAAGGTGGCATTGGTGACTGATGCGGATCCCTCATCCTTGGCTTAGCCAACCAATGGTGTATAATTGCGAGTGTGGTGTCACTGGTAGCTCCAATCTCTTGATGACTTTTGCTGAGATTAGGTTCTTCTGGCTGCCGCTGTCCACAATGAAATGTAGGGGAATTCCCTTCACCCACATCTGTGAGTGGAAAAGGCACTCCTCTGCCTCTGACTCTTCAGGTTCCTCTGGTTGAATCTATTTAGTGGCAACAACG
The DNA here is from genome assembly GCA_027924585.1 of Larix kaempferi. Lineage (NCBI taxonomy): Eukaryota > Viridiplantae > Streptophyta > Pinopsida > Pinales > Pinaceae > Larix > Larix kaempferi. Next base: position 47,719,939 of record BSBM01000456.1, on the reverse strand, counting down.
GTACTAGGTTCTGCATCAATGATCTGCTTCCCTTTCCGCGTGGCTGTGAAATTAGGTTCTGATTCAGAATCGGAACTGGGATTTGATTCTGAAGCTTTGATCTCAGCCACCCATGACTGTTTTGAGTGACATTCATCAGTGTTGTGCCAGGGGATTTTGTGGAACTCGCACCACTTCCCGGTGTCCTTATTTGTCTTTTCGTTACCCTTCTTCACTTGTGGTTGGGACTGGTTGTCCTTTCCCCGCCCCGTATTCTACATGCCGGAGTTTCCATTGCCCTGCTTCTGTGTAGGTCCGAAGTCACGGTTGTTCTTTTGCTGAAATTTTTGCTGAATTTTGACAGCATATCGATAGGCGGATCTGAGTGAAGATATTTCCAGGAAATCCATATCTGTTTGTATGTACCAGTGTAGGCCACTACGATATTTCAGTACTAGGTGCCACTCGGAATCCTTGATACCTAGCTTTGTGCGCAAGGTATGAAAATTGTTGGTGTACTCCGACACCGTTTGGTCCCTCTCTTGGTGCAGAATGGTCCATTTTGTGTACTGGTCATCATAGTTTCCAACATGGTAATATTGTTCCTGGATGGCATCTATAAAAGAGCCCCAAGTGGGATTAGAATATTCAAACAATCCAGACTTGTCTGATGATTTTTGCTCACAATAAGTTTCCCACCAATTTTTGACATGGGGGACGCCCTTGAGGAGTGCATAGATGATCTTTTCCCTGTCGAAAAAATTGTGGACAGAGAAATACCTTTCTAATAGATTCAACCATTTATCTGTGGCATCAGCATCTATCTGGCCTTCAAATAAAGGGATATCAAAGTTAACTTGTACCTTGAAGGGAGTGGCATCTCCGAAATGACTGCTTGTCGAAGGTTCATCTGTTGGCGTCAGCATGCGTTGAAGGATCTGGGCGAAATTATCCATCATCTCATTCCTCTGTCGCGCGAGGGATTCCTCAAGCAACAACTTGATAGGAACTACTGCTCCGTCGTCTCTCTTTTCTTCTGCCATGGTAGGCCGTTTGGAGCGGCGATAGTGGTCTTCCCCAAGTGGAACTAGTTCGAGAGCCAACTCTTTGTATCATGACCTCGTCGGGGACATGCACCAAGAAACAATCAAAGAGCATACAGCTCTGATACCACTGATCCGGATTTATGTGGGAACCAAACAAAAGATAGCATATACAAAATCATATACAGAGATATATTGCAAATAACACAATGATACAGTCAACACATATTCTATTAAATAGCGGAAATAGAACAAATTGTAAAATACAATAGCTAGAATGGTGGTAGCCATCTCTGAGAAGAGATGTGGCCTCTATGCTCATTCCTGCCAAGATGAATACAAAGAGAGGCCAAAAGGGCCTATTTATCATAAGCATGAGGGAAAGAATCCCAAACATCCAAAAACCTAACCCTATAAGATGAACCGTCATAAAGTTTGCGGCGCCAAGGTAGTTAGTTGAACAGTCAACTTCCTAGGGTCATAACTTTTGCATACGATCTTCGTTTGGGGCGCTCGGTGTAGCTAGGGTTTTACCCCTAGCTTGTGCCAATGAGCACCTACTAAGGAGAATGGACTCCTTAGTAGCAGTTCAGTATATTAAACTAATTAAATTAAAACAACAATTAAAATTATTTCTAAGACAAGCATGAAGCATAAACACCAAAATGAAAGAATGACTTTGTATTGATGTTACCTTGAGTGTCAAGGTTGGTGAAGCCCTTTGCAGTGTCCAAGAGGATGCTCCAAGCTTCTGAATGCTCCTTCTCCTTCTCCAATGTTGGGGAATGGGCCAAAGGTGGCTCTCAAGGTGAAAATAGTTCAAAGGTGAACTAGGGTTTCGAGAGAGATTTTGGCAGAGTAAGGGTGCTTGTGATTGTGGATATGGAATAAGGGATCTCCATCACCTATTTATAGTTTTTTGGTGGTGGAGTGCTGACCCATGGTTTTAGGAAACACATGGTTTTAGGCAGCTGTATAGGGTTTTTTCCTCCTTTTCCTCATTATTTTATATTTTTTATTCCCTTTTTAGGGGATTTTGCTATTTTTGGAGGAAAAGGGGGTTTTTTAGCCTTTTTTAGGCTATTTTGATGGTTTTTTGGCCTTTTGGAGGCATTTTAATGGGTTTTTTGGGATTTTTAATGGAAATATGGTAGGAAAATGGACAAATGAGTCGTATAATGTGGTAAATGAGCTAGTGAGCACTTTTTGGGTGTTAACAGATTGCCCCCTGATGTGCGAGGTCAGGAGCTCATCGTATGGCCGATGGACATCATAAGTCATAAATGGTTTTCCTGGGATGTGGAGAGAAGAGAAGAAACAAACTGGAGCCCGGAACAACGATCCCGAACAACTGCAAGAACTAAAAGTACATAACCTCAATAAAGGATGAGGAATCATCTGATCATATGGACGAGGCGGGCATTCCCATGCTCGTATCAGGATATAACATAATAACAACAATGGGGTCCAAAAAATGGGGACCTGAAATATACATGACCTCAAATACTGACTGAGGAATAATCTCAATATATAGACGAGGCGGGCATACCCATGCTCGTATCAAGATATATAACTGTAAGGCCCGAAAAAAGGGGGACCTGTAAGATACATGACCACTGTGTACATCATAAGAGTCCAGAGGGGACACAAATCTGGGACATACTGCTGAGCGGATCATGTGTGAACTGCAGAACTGGTGCACCGGAACAATCAACAGTGCTACTGAGTGTGGTACCAAAGGAACTGATGAGCTGCTGGATCATAGTGACTGGGGTCATACTCTCCATGGTACACTGAACTGGAACTGATCTGGAACTGAAACTGGGTACTCAAGGAAGCATGAAACTGGATGGCTTCCGAATACAATCGCCAACGCAGCCCAGAAATCCACAGGAACATAGAACTGGGCGTTCCAAAGTGACTCACCAATGTGCTAGAGTCAGGGGAAATCCGGGGTCTTCGACTAAAAACTGATGGAATATAATCCTACGCGATCCTCAACGATGCGATCAAGGTGTTGAAGTCGAGCATGTGAGGAACAACCACTCGGAGAGGCAATGATGTCTCCTCTCAGAATGATCCGTAGGCACTTACCACAGAGGGTGATAAGTCCAAGGCGTAGGGACCTCTGGGCCTATCCTCTGGAATAGAGGAGCTGTCGTCGACAGAGGGAGACCTGCCCCTATCAAGGCAATGATGTTTCCTTGACAGGAGCGCGAGGTACAAGACCGAAATGTGATAGTACTGATGGCAGAACTGAGAAACTGTGGGGGGACCACTGGGCAAGTAGAGCGGGTGGACTCAAACTTCCTTTGTTCAGAGTATGATAATGGGAATGATCTGGCAGCATATGAAACTGACTAAGGGGAAAGGGATCATAGCTGTAATGGCTCAGGGAGAGTGACTGGTCTGAGGGAGACGCAAACTGGTATAAAATGGCAGGAGACTGCAGAATACTCTGAACAAAGGCGACCTAATTGGGGGTGCTGCCGAGATGATCGATCATAGTGCCATGAGGCACGGGAGGGGACTTCTTCATGGGTTAAGGAACGAGAAGAAGCGTGTGGATAAAATGATACTGTCGTGTGGATTTTACGAGCCCAGGACAGTTCATGCTCGTGGTTGCTTTCAATTTTAAGGAGTCTGAAAGCGATAAGAAGACTCTGAGATGATGGAATGGTACTGTCGTGTGGATTTTACGAGCCCAGGACAGTGCATGCTCGTGGTGGCTTTCAATTTTAGAGAGTCTGAAAGAAAGTAAGAAGACTCCAGGGGGTTGCTTTTTCGTATATTTAGTCTCCAAGGCCCAAAGAAGCATAAAAGGATGCAATGAAGAACTCTTCTAGCCGGTGTGACTAGAGTATTCCTTTTTCGTAATTAGTCTACCAGGTCCGGAAAAGGGTTAAACTTATACCAGATAGACGCCCTTTCAGGTACTTTAACGAGCATGAAAGGAAGCAAGATTGCTCGGCGATCTTTTCATTCTTTTAGGAGTCAGAAAAGAGCTTAACGGAAACTCCCTAAGTGCCTTTTTCGTAAAGGACTTGTCCGGCCCGAAAAAGGGATAAAATTATACCGAACAAAAGGAATGGCCAGGCAAGGAGGAAGTGTTCAATCAAGGTTTAGTAATGATGACCAAGAACGAGGGTAGGTGGGAACACTGATGGACCTCCTTGCGGGGTAGATGAAATGGTGGCAAAATACCGAAATATTTGCAGTATGACAGGAGTGAATGGCTCATGTAAAAATGTGGAACAATCCGATGGCGGCTGACGTGGCGCGCAAACCGAGGCAGCAAGGTGTTGGGACACAATGTTGAAATTGTACCAAGTGAGAGCGAGAAATGATCTCAAGCATCATCACGAGCTCGGAAAAATGAATCCGGCGATATAAAGGATGTCAAAAACGGGTGACGGCCGATGTGGCACGCAAACCGAGGTGACGGGGGCATGCTGAAAAATGCCCAGAAAATCTGGAGGTGAGAGCGAGAAATGATCTCTAGCATCATCACCGGCTCGGAAAAATGAATCCGATGATATAAAACATGTGAAAAACAGAGAGCGGCCGATGTGGCACGCAAACCAAGGCAACTAGTGGTGTCTGGACACAATGTTGATGTTGGTCCTGGTGAGAGCGAGAAATGATCTCAAGCATCGTCACGGGCACGGAAATATGAATCCGGCGGTGCAAATGGTGCGAAAAAATGGAGGGCATAATACTAGGTGTATCATGATGGCCCGCGGGGGCAGAATACTAGGTGTATAAAATCAAGTCAAATCTACAAGTGATATGTGACCTCAAAAAATGGTTGAGATCACAAGTGTGAAAAAGTGAGCAGGGTTAATGACTTGCCCCCATGCTATGTGCATGGGGTTTGTGATTATGGATCACATATGTGTTGGTTTGAACGATGGGTTCATTGACATGCTGAGATAAATGTGATGGGGCAGGGTCAAAATGATTGATCATGCCCCCTATCCCAGGGTCAAGAGAATCTATGATGCCCCTTGACTTAGAGGTGTCAATGTGGTGCTCTATGATAGCAGGGTCAAGACCAGGCATTTCGGTATAGGACCAGGCAAAGACATCACGGAATTCTCTGAAAAGGTGGATGTAGTCCTCAATCTCTTGTTTACTGTAGAATGCTCCTAAAGTGATGAGTTCAGGGGCACGTCCTGGGGCAGCGATATCAACTTGGATGATAGGTGAGATGTTGGCCATGTTACCTTCCTCGAAGGCATCCGGAGCAGGAATAGGGTCCTTGAACCAGTCGACCTTGGTGGGGAGGAAGTCTTTGGATTCAAACGCGTATTGGGTAGCGGTGCTAGAGGAGGATTCTTCTGGGATGAAATAGGAACGGTGGTGCATATCATCCCAAGGATAATCCGGGGCAGTAAGGGCCTCAAGAATCTCCTCATCAGTACGTAAAGTCTGCGTCGTCAAATCGTTTGACGAGGGGGTAGTGGTTGAAGAGATCATATAGATGGTATTGACCTCTCCGGAAGTTGAAGAGTCTGGGGGGTAGATCTCCTCAATGGTAGGTGGTGCCGTCTCAAGATCCAGATTGTTCATCTCATAGAGAGCCGCTCTGTAATCCGGGAGATCGGGACAATGATGTGAATAGTGCCCGTAAATACCGCAGATGGCGCAGGAGTGGTTGGTACGTAGGGACTTGTCTTTAGGCTTAGGAGTAGGGTTTAGTTCGACTGTTGGGATGTTGGGGTCATCATCGAGCATTTGCATGTGCTTCTGCAATGCGGGTAACTGTGGGCATTGGTGGGTCGCATGGCCCAACTCGTCACACAGCGAGCATTTGGGAGGAGCACGAAACACGGGAGGGTTCTTGACTGTCTTGGGAGGTGGGACAGCAGTGTAAGGTTGTGGACCTCTGCCCCCAGTGGGTTGAGGAGGAGGAGGAGTTGTCGTGGAGGACGAAGGGGTAGGGACCCCGGGAGTTGGGTGGGTGGTAGTAGCCATGGGTTGCACCGGCTGGAGGACGACATCTGGTGTCGGCGGGCGAACGGGAGGCGAAAGATACCATACAGGTAATCCCAATGTTAACCCAGGAAGGCTAAGGGTAGCCATGACCGGGGCGCTTACTACTCCTGCTGGAGGAACTAGGAAGGGGATCGTATGGATCGGTGTAACACCAATGTGACTAGGTACCAATGGTGGTTTAGGCAACAAGGATGGTTGATTGTTAGGTGGTAGGATGTCATGGGACAAGGTACATAAGTCAGACATTTCGGGTGTAGATGATGGCGGAGGAATGGATTGAAAGGTGGAGGTCATCGGCGCGTCTGAGTAGACTCCAGGCCCCGTAGAGGAAACAAACGAAGTGGTGGCACTAGAAACAGGTTGTTCAACCATGGGGAGAACATTTTCAGGTGTCGCGGGAGCACTGGGATCATAGTAAGTGAGCTGGTCAATCTTAACCATGCGTCCTTCATGGGGGAACATCATGGTGCGAAAGACAGAAGAGGCAACCGCCCGCATGGCATACATGTAGCTGCGGCCAAGTAGAAGGTTGTAATCCAATTGGGCATTGATTACCTCTATGTCAATAAGGACTGTTTTACCACCTAACTGGACAGGAACGTTGGGCAGGAGGCCTTGGGGCTGGGCCGAACGACCGTCGTAGGCACGTAACGCAGTGGTGGACTGCTGGAGAGGAGGGGATCCTAGCTTCTGCCATACAAATGTAGACATAACGCATGTGGAGGCACCCTCATCGATGATGCACCGATGGATAACAAGGTTCCTAACGGAGACTGTAACTTGGAAGGCTAAGCTGGAAGGTAGGCGTGGTTCAGACTGGTCTAAATCAAACGCCATCAAATGTGAATCAGTTGGGTCAATCCCCCCGATGGCGGAAAGTAAAGTCTTGCGCTGGGAAGGGCAGTTCTTCAAGACTTCTAACGCAGACATGGCTGCGGGAGATTGGGCTAGGTCGTCTACGATGTTGTAGTTTGACGCAGCGCGCGCGTTAGGGTTATTGTTGATTCGGCGCAGTGGGAAACGAGGTGCTTTCGCAGCGCCGTCTGTGGGAGGCGGAGGGATACGTAACGCCTGATCGGTGGGGTGGGCGTTAGTAGTTTTATCCGTGGGAGTGGCTTCAGAGGTGGAGCCATATTGGTTCCGACGGGTCTGGAGGTTGACGTCAGCTGATGACATCATCAATAAGTGGTGGGTACCTGAGTCAAACATGGGTTGATCAGGGGCAGCGTAGGTGATCTGTTGTTGTTGGGGTTGCACGTTAGCTTGAGGGGCCAACGGCTGAGTGTTCACCACGCCTTGGGTCGGTAAGGGGTTTTGCAGCACCAAAGGGGGTTGCTGAGGTTGGGGGGGGTTGGGCGGTGCTTGGGGAGCCGCATGCCCTTGGCGATGGGCCTCGTCAACCCAAAGCTGCCGAGCTCGCTCCAAGTGTGGGCAAGCATGGGTGTAATGTCCATAGACCCCGCAAATAGAACAAGGGTGGTTCGTTCGCAGATTGGGGTTTTTGGCCTGCTTGGGCGGGCGATCAGGGTTTTGATTAGCGGGGGCCGCATTATTGTTGTCGGGGGGATTAGCCGGTTGACCAGCTTGGTCTGCAGGTTGGTTATTTCCCCGATTACGGCCTTTGCCGCGGTTCTGTTGGCCCTGGTTACGTTGGTTATTCTGGTTTGGCTGTGGGTTATGTTGGGCGTAAACTTGCCCTTGGGCAGCAGGTGGATTTTGAGGTTGCGCAGGTGCAGGGGCAGGCTGCGGAGGATGATATGTAGGTTGAGGCTGAGCAGGTGCAGCAACTTGAGGGGGTTGCTGATAGGACTGCGGAGCAGGTTGTGGATGTGCCGCAGGGGCTGCCTGTGGCGGATAATAAGCTGGTGGGGCTTGTGAAGGCGCAGGAGCCGGGGCAGTCTGCTGATAGTAGTAAGGCTGAGGGGCGACTGGAGGAGCATAAGCAGGAGTCGCATACCCAAAGCACTGAGGTGGACATGAAGGTCCATGGGAATGGTGATGTGTCATGGGAGCATATGAATTGGTTGCTCCAGACTGGGAGGTAGCCCTCGACAGGTCGGGGCCAGGGGTAGGACGTGCTATAGAAAATGGTTGGGGATGCGAAGAAACACGGCCAATGATACCATCTGCAGCGTGGGATGCCCCCGGCGCATCATGATGGGAGGACTCGCCGCGAGGGGCGTCAGGTATAATGGTATAAAGGTAACCCGACTGGGCGTAAATGAGGTCGAACTGCTGTGCCTTAAGGATGGCCTCTTCTTCAGACTGGGGTCTTTCTGAAGCTACATCCTTAGCAATGACGGGAAGCAGGGACTTGAGGAACCAATCGAGGAAGATACGGTCATCTAGTTTAATCTTGCATAAGCTACGGCGTCTACGCCACTCATGGATGTGGTCCGTGATATGGGTAGCCGTGTTTTGTCTACAAGATAGAAGGATCTCAACGCCCGCGTCATAGCGGACTGGCAACTGGAAGAACTGCAGGAAGGTCGAGGCCAGGGAAGAAAAGGTGGCATGGGTCCCATGAGGCTGCTCAATATACCACTTGGCTGCAGAGCCAGTGAAGGTGCGCTGTAAGAGACGGAGGCGAACAGAGTCGTCCACAATGGAGTTAGAGGAACACCATAGGTGGAAAGACATGATGTGGTTCTGTGGGTCCTCACCGGCCTTACCCTCGAATTTAGGGATGTCAGAGGGTAGTTTGGTAGGCATATGAGGCCACATAGGGTCGTGTCGAATAGGATCGTTGGTCAATCTGGCCAGGTCAGGTAGGTTGAGGCTAGCCATGAACGGCAAACTGGAAGAAGGCTGTGACACAGTAGTGCTGTGGACCAAGTTGGGGCCAGTGCCCCCAAGTGGAGGGACAAGATGTGAGGTGGTGCCCCCAAGTGGGGGAACTGAGGTAGTGAAGGATGGTCCAGCACCACCATTGGTAGTGTGAGCCACTGATGTAGTGGGGATAGGTATTCCCGCTGTGGGAATAGGTACCGTGAGGGGAATGGTAGATGGTTTCCCCATGGAGGGCATACCAAAAACAGGTGTAGTACCTGGTGTAGTGGTGGATGTGCCACCAATGGTCCCTATGACAAATGGAGTGGAAGTCGTACCAGCCATGGGGCTAGTAGGGGCAGTATAAATAGGGTTCTCAGACTCTTCGTCAGAATCAGAGGTAAAGTAAGGTGCGTCACTATCTGGTGACGGAGACCTACGTCGCTGACGGGTGGAGTCAAGTGACAAGGCTCTAGATCTGTGATGAGTGGTATCAACGGACAATGATCGGAATCTATGACGAGTGGTGTCGAGAGAACCGTGCTGTGGGGGCTCGCCCCTGAGGCGCCGAGAATGTCTCGGGGACTCAATGGTGACAGATGGTGTCTAAATCTCTGTGGGTTGAGGTGAGTATGAAAACAGCTCAAAAATCCTAATGCAACCGAGTGTGCAGAAGGAGAGCTAAAAAGCAAGGCACTCAGGCCAACAACCAACTCAAAACACCCACTGCAGCAGCTGTGCTACAATAGGTGGAGTAACAACAAAGATGGTCAGAATACCAACAAGCAGCAGGTTTCCTAAAAAAGAAAAATGGTGGACTCACTAGACCAAAGGGAGGTAAAGGAGCATGCAAACACCTAACTAAAAGTATTCTGACTTAACTAAACATATCCTCTGCAAGGTGATGAAATCCAAGTCAGACAATATGAGTAGGAAAGCCAAGTGGCTATGATATCCCCCTACCGGGAGGGACACCGGGTAGTCAATCCTAGAAGAATGGAAACTAAGATACCCCGTTCATGACACGTCCAGAAAGGTGAATCTGCCGTTTAGTTCGTTGACCGCAATACCCCTATATAGGGATATCCCGCGAACCGCGAAAGGTAGCCCTTCGGTTACTGAATGGATTGCGGTATTCCACTCAGGCCTCCGGAACCAGTCTCCCGACTTCAACCCTCCTAAGGGAGAGGCCCTCTGATAAACTGGTCGTGACCGTGCCAAAAAGTACTAGGGGATTTTGGTTCCCTAGTTGGACAACAACTATGTCTCAAGTGAAATAACCAAGGGGTGTTATTGGAAGCCTATCCCCCTGATCCTACCTAACTACAATGATTCTTTTGTGTTCCCCAAGTGGGGTTAGAATGTTGGTTTAGTTAGGTACTTTTTAAGGCTCACTTGATTTAATGTGACAGAGTGTGTGCTCGTGAGGTGTTGAACCCAAAAACAGAAGTGCCACAAGGGAGGGCAACTTCCAATCTATCAATAATGCTGAAATTGATTCTTTTAACTTGCAAAATTTTCTGAAATAAAAATACTGAAATTTTAAAAAGATTCTGTAAAAGGAACAGAAATTATGTTGCAGAAAGGCTGTAAGGAAGTAGGCTGCAGGTGGGACAGAGGGCTGTTCAAATGCAGAAAATATTGCAGCAAGAGGGGCTGGGCTCAAAAACAGAAAAAGAGCAGAAATCAGACCGCGGGTCTGTGGCGGGTCAGAACAGGCTGACCGCGGGTTTGAATGAAACAGCGGCGGTCAGGTCGCGGCTATCGGGCCAATAGTTGCAGTCGGGACGCAGGAAACAGGGGAAAAGGCACAGTCGGGTCGCGGCTATCGGGCCAACAGTGGCAGTCGGGACGCAGGAAAACTGGAAAAAGACACAGTCGGGTCGCGGTAAAAATGGCTAACAGGCGCAGTCGGGACGCGCGAAAGAGGCAGGAAGCCGCAGTCGCGACGCAGGAAAAAGGCCGACAGGCGCAGTCAGATCGCGGAAAACAGGCTGATTAGCCACGGTCGGATCGCAGGTAACAGACTTGAATCCGCCGGCAGAGCGTCGGAAGCAGTCTGAGAGCCACGGTCGGATCGCGGGTAAAGACCTGAAAGGCGCGGTCGGGACGCGACTGCAGAGGAGAAAGACGCGGTATGCAGCGGCCGAAAGGGACAGCCGAAAGAAAAAATTTAAAAACGGAAACCAGAAATTCGAAAACTAGGGGAGTCGCCAAAACTGTAGCTAGGGTTTTACCCCTAGCTTGTGCCAATGAGCACCTACTAAGGAGAATGGACTCCTTAGTAGCAGTTCAGTATATTAAACTAATTAAATTAAAACAACAATTAAAATTATTTCTAAGACAAGCATGAAGCATAAACACCAAAATGAAAGAATGACTTTGTATTGATGTTACCTTGAGTGTCAAGGTTGGTGAAGCCCTTTGCAGTGTCCAAGAGGATGCTCCAAGCTTCTGAATGCTCCTTCTCCTTCTCCAATGTTGGGGAATGGGCCAAAGGTGGCTCTCAAGGTGAAAATAGTTCAAAGGTGAACTAGGGTTTCGAGAGAGATTTTGGCAGAGTAAGGGTGCTCGTGATTGTGGATATGGAATAAGGGATCTCCATCACCTATTTATAGTTTTTTGGTGGTGGAGTGCTGACCCATGGTTTTAGGAAACACATGGTTTTAGGCAGCTGTATAGGGTTTTTTCCTCCTTTTCCTCATTATTTTATATTTTTTATTCCCTTTTTAGGGGATTTTGCTATTTTTGGAGGAAAAGGGGGTTTTTTAGCCTTTTTTAGGCTATTTTGATGGTTTTTTTGGCCTTTTGGAGGCATTTTAATGGGTTTTTTGGGATTTTTAATGGAAATATGGTAGGAAAATGGACAAATGAGTCGTATAATGTGGTAAATGAGCTAGTGAGCACTTTTTGGGTGTTAACACTCGGTAGCCCGTTGGAAAGAGCCATACAAGATTTACAACTTTAGAATGGATTCAAAAGCATGTTGGAGGCAGACATTCAGCCCCCTAAATCACCAAAAAAAATCATTTAGGGCCTCAAAACAACTCCGGAAGTTCAGGACCCAAAAACTGCTAAAAGTACTAATTTACCAAAATTGCCAGAAGACTATTTTGAGCCAGTTGGAAGAGGTGGGCCACCACCGATATCCACCTGGATCAATCCTCCCTCCTTAGGAAGCAATGGTATCCATTGCGCCAAATCCCTTATCACATGTTGAATTATGTGTTGAGTTGAGCTCTTGGTGCAGCGTTTGCTGAAGCGGAAAGCTTGTCTTTCTTTGAAATCTTTAGAGGGTTGTAATTGTTGTTGTTGGATGTGCTGGAGTTGTTCAACAGTTTTGGTTATTTTGGTATCCTTGGTTTGCACTAGTGTGGATGGTTTCTTTTTGCAGGAGCACCTTGAATGCGTGGCCTTGCACTGTTGAGGTACTCAAATAGGCGATGCTACACTGAATTTGTGTTCTTCTTGTTTCTGTTGAGTAGAGGGATAATGTGCAGAGGTTGTGGATGTCTTTGCGATCTGATGTTCACCTTTAGTGGCAATTGTGAGTAGGAAAAATTTCCCAGTGTGGGAGATTATCTTCCTTCCCTGCTTGGTTGGGGTAGGTGCAACTATCTTTGGTATTCGATAGAGTTGTCCTCCCAAAGTGACAATGACACTGCGAGGTCATGATTCATATACATCATGACACTTCCACATATATGGTTGTCATAAAAGAACATCACATACTTCAAGTGGGGCCACATCACACAATACCTCATCTTTGAAGGGCTTGATGCCATATGGTAGGCGGCATTGGTGACTGACGCGGATCCCTCGTCCTTGGCTTATCCAACCAATGGTGTATGGTTGAGGGTGTGGTGTCATTGGTAGCTCCAATCTCTTGATGACTTCTGCTGAGATTACGTTCTTCTGGATGTCGTTGTCCGCAACGAAATGTAGGGGAATTTCCTTCACCCACATATGTGAGTGGAAAAGGCGTTCCTCTGACTCCGACTCTTTAGGTTCCTCTGGTTGAATCTGTGTGGTGGAAACAACGGCACAGGGTTCTGCATCAATGATCTGCCTCCCTTTCCTCGTGGCTGCGAAATTAGGTTCTGAGTCAGAATCAGAACTGGGATCTGATTCTGAAGCTTTGATCTTAGCCACCAATGACTGTTTTTAGTGACATTCATCAGTGTTGTGCCAGGGGATTTTGTGGAACTCGCACCACTTCCTAGTGTCCTTTTTTGTTTTTTTGTTACCCTTCTTCACTTGTGGTTGGGACTGGTTTTTCTTTCCCTGCCTTATGTTCAGCAAGCCAGAGTTTCCCTTGCCCTGCTTCTGCGCAGGTTCGAAGTCACGGTTGTTCTTTTGCTGAAATTTCTTCTCAATTTTGACAACATATCGATAGGCGGATCCGAGTGAAGATATTTCAAGGAAATCGATCTCTGTTCGTATGTACTAGTGTAGGCCACTGCGATATTTCAGTACTAGGTGCCGCTTGGAGTCCTTGATACCTAGCTTTGTGCGCAAGGTATGAAATTTGTTGGTGTACTCCGACACCGTTTGGTCCCTCTCTTGGTGCAGAATGGTCCATTTTGTGTACTAGTCATCATAGCTTCCAACATGGTAATATTGTTCCTTGAGGACATCTATAAAAGAGACCCAAGTGGGATTGGAATATTCAAACAATCCAGACTCGTATGATGACTTTTGCTCACAAAACGTTTCCCACCAATTTTTGACATGGGGGATGGCCTTGAGGAGCGCAAAGACGATCTTTTCCCTGTCGAAAAAATTGTGGACAGAGAAATACCCTTCAAGTAGATTCAACCATTTATCTATGGCATCGGCATCGATCTGGCTTTCAAATAAAGGGATATCAAAGTTAACTTGTACCTTGAAGGGAGTCACATCTCCGAAACAACTGCTTGTCGAAGGTGTATCTTTTGTCGTCGGCATGCGTCAAATGATCTGGGCGAAATTATCCATCATCTCGTTCCTCTGTCGCACGAGGGCTTCCTCAAGCAACAACTTGATAGGATCTACTGCTCCATCGTCTCTCTTTTCTTCCTCTATGGGAGGTCGTTTGTGGTGGTGAGAGTGGTCTTCCCCAAGTGAAACTATTTCGAGAGCCAACTCTCTGTATCCTGACCTCGTCGGGGACATGCACCGAGAAACAATCAAAGAGCAGACCTCTCTGATACCACTAATACAGATTTATGTGGGAACAAAACAAAAGATAGCATATACAAAATCATATACAGAGATATATTGCAAATAACATAGTGATATAGTAAACACATATTCTATTAAATAGCGGAAATAGAACAAACTATAAAATACAATAGCTAGAAAGGTGGTAGCCAAAAAAACGTCGTTTAGGGCCTCAAAACGGCTCTAGAAGTTCAGGACCCGAAAAACTGCTAAAAATAGTAATTTACCAAAATTGTTGGAAGACTGTTTTGAGTCAGTTGGAAGAGGTGGGCCACCACCGATATCCACCTGGATCATCGGCCTCCTCGTGAGTTAAACATCGTCGTGAAATGGAATCATTACCAAGACGATATACCGTATCACCAAAGATCAAGTAATATTTCACGTGGTGGCGGATACGACGATGTTCATCGTGGGATAAGTGAGGACCAAAGTGTTGGGTTTGTATATATAATGCGATATCTCCGTACCAAGGGTCAGAAGTACTAATAAAAAAAATTGACTCATCCGGGAGAGATTTAATGGGACCATATTCTTGATCATTATGGGGAAGATCACAAATGAGCTCCACGAATACCAATGATTTTTTAGATTTCGCCTTTTCATTAGGAGAACAAGTTTGTCCTATGTGAATATGTTCCACGATTCCTGGTTTTACCGAGATGTCTATAGTGATGGTAGGCATGATGTTTGACAAATTCCCCTCGTTTACCGTATCTTAGGTAAGAATAGGAGATTGAGGGTGATAAAAGACATCTGGTGAAATAATAGTATGAATCGTGTTCTCTACCGTGTCAAGAGGCAGAAGGAAGGACGATCAATGATTAAGGTCTTCCCATGGAGGCTCATCCGGGCTCATAATATCCATGATCGATTCATCAGAGTGAAAAGTCTGGAGTAGAGGATCAGGCGATGGTAGTGATCAGTTCACATGGGGCGACAGAGAACCTGAGGTAGATGCCACTGAAGAGTAGGCATCTATCAAATCAGTGTTGATTGGATGGCCTCATAAGTGGTTTCAGTAGGGTTGAGAGTCATCACATTTCCAATCAAATCCATATGATTAAGATAGGGAACAATCTATTGGTCTGTTGAGTTGGAGGAGGATGGGATCATAGATGATATCATGTTCACCGTGGCAACACGCAATGGGGGATCTGGAGTTGGAAAGAATCCCATCAGGGATAAATATTAAGGATTCCTTCCCCCACACTCTCATATATTTGCGAAGAGTGTCCCGAGAGAGGTACATTATCCGCAGGATGAGTAGTGGTGTCTGGTTTACAAAAATATAACTGGTCAATAGTGACAATTTTCCCTTTATGGGAAAATTGCATAATGCGGAAGACTGATGATGCAACCACGGTCATGGAATAGAACCAATTTCTACCAAGCAACAAATTATAGTCCAGTGGGCCAGCCACTACTTCCACGTTAATGGAAAAAGTATTACCTCCCAACTCTATGGCTAAGGATTTTAACATCCCATGGGGTTGAAATCCACATCCATCAAATGATTTTAATGTAGTGGGGGAATGGTTCAACTCGGGAGAATCGATGGCTCTCCAGCAAGATAACGACATAACCGAAGTAGAGGCTCCTTCGTCTAAAACAGTACGATGGATACTTTTCCTAGAAACATTGGTAATGATTTGAAATGCTAATTGGTGGGAAAGCCTCAGCTTAAAATACTCTAATTTGAACATAATAATATTGGAGGAATCAAGATCTACAACTCCTATAGGAGATAGCAGAGTTTTGCGCTAATTGGGGCAGTTTTGTAAGACTTCTAGCGTCAACATAGCAGAAGGGGCCTGAGCGATATCTTATACTATGTTTTTAGTGTTGAGCGGCCCAGGTGTTAGGTTTGAAAATGGATTTTCAAATTGTGTTCTTGGGTTGACGTAATACTACATCTGGTAAAGGTTTCTCTATGACCATAGGACCTTGAGGTGAGGGAACACTAGATGTAGATGTGGAGGATTTTTTAGTATTACCTCTGTTAGATTCCTTATCGGGAATAGAGTCGTATGTATGTGACCTGGTAGATAAGTTGAACGTTTCGCTGCGCATCATGAGAACATGAGCAGTTGTGGAGGGTTCTCCTTGAGAATGAGGTGGTGGTTGTGCAACCATTTGCTGTTGGTGTGTGGGGAAGGTATCTGTTAAAACTGTAGGTGTAGGGTTTCCTTTGAGAAACTTTTGCACTTCATCTCGATGTGGAAATTATTTCGTGAAGTTATTGTCACCACACAACAAAAAAGGATATTTGGCCTTCCGTTTCTGTTTTGTGTCGTCGGGATTGTTTTTGGGCTCATGTTGGTTAGAAGACTTTTTGGATTTTACTTTGTTCTTCATTTTGCCACTAGATTTCTGAGATGAAGCAGATTGAACTGAGTTCACCTCCATAGTGGAAGAAGGGATGGGTGACTGATTGGTGTTGTTGCCAGCCTGTGATGATGATGGATTCAAAATAAGGTGGTTCAGTGATCCACTTGATTGGGTAGCAAGATGGGTGTGAACGAAAAAAATGATTCCATCGGTGTGTGATCTCGTAGGAGGATTTGTTGGGTCGTGTGTAGGAAGTGGGGAATTAGGAATAATGTCATATAATGTGCCATATTTAGCATAGACTAAGTTTAAATACTGAGCATTCAAAATGGGTTGTTCTTCCGTAATAGCCCCTCCCAAAGCAACGTCTTTAGCTATGATAGGTAATAAAGACTTCATGAACCAATCAACGAGTATTTGATCTGGAATGGGAGCTTTGATGAGGCGACGTCTCCTTCTCCACTCATGAATATGATCGGAAATGTGAGTGTAGGTTGATTATCAGAGGGATGTCAAAATATCCGTGGTGGTTTCATAGAGGATCGGTAGTTGAAAATGAGTCAAAAAGGCCATAGCTAAAGATCTAAAATCGATGAAAGAGTGTGGTGGTAACTCGATGTACCACTTTGCAGCAGTACCAGTAAGGGTTCATTGAAAAAAACTCAGGTGGATAGAGTCATTCATTAAGGAATTGAGGAGCACCACAAATGGTAAGGAATTACGTGGTTGTTAGGGTCCTCACTAGGTTTTCCGTCAAATTTAGGTATGTACGATGGTAACTTCATAGGAATAGTTGGCCAATTTATAGCATGTTGGATGGGATCATTGGTCAAACGTGACAGATTCGGCAGATCTGATGTAACCATAAATGGTAGTTGTCGGTTTGGCTGTTGATACTGCTAATATTGATAAGGAATCTGGGTACCAGTAGGACCATGGATCGAATGATCATAAGGTCCGCCCATAGGGTGTTGTCCATATGGAGGTGGTAGTCCTGGATTAGGAGGTGGAACTAAATGGGATCCACCTCCAGAATGTGGAAGTGGAGGAGGAACCATTGGTGGAGGAAGGGGTGGGACAGGTGGTGGGGGTGGTAGGGGGGGGGGGTGTTCCACCAGTTGGATGTCAAGGCGGTGGAACATTGTGATGCCCCCATGGGATGTTCATATTTTCGGGATAGGGTAATCCAGGAAAAAGATTCCCTAGGTAGTTTTGACCTATAGCAATATTATGATTACCCGGGTGTGTATTCCCCCATAGGGGTTGGGTCCAAGTAGATGGTCCCCCCATTTGATGTACCCACATAGGTTTTCCCCTGGCTGGGAGTGAACTTCTATAATACCCCCGTTTTGACCCTTATGGATTAATGGCTTTTATGTAAATATTGTGTACATGCGATGTATGTTTTCCTAGCGTGGAGCTCAAGGCCAAGGCCCCTCTAGTGTATGCTCAGATTTGATTTAAAAGACAAATATTTGATATTATGTCAGCCAAGCGCTATTAAGCCATGGAATATTGTAAATTGATGTGAATATTTAATATTGCAATAAAATACCAAAACTGGCTATGGAAGCAACTAATGCGAAGGGGACATGTGCATTCCACTAGGGAGTGGTGAGGGGGTTGTGGAAGTGAACCATAGGCTGCCAAATGTCATCTTGTGAACCCATTTGACTTTCTTTGCTAACATTTAATTGTGTAAGAAAGTTGTTGAAGAAATCAGTCCATGGCTTCAATGGAGCATGGGCAGCCCAGAAATTCGTATGGAAGAGTATGGGATTTGTTTCCTTGACCCATAAGTCACTCTACCTCATGGGAATTCGTTTTTCCTCATTCCCATTCTATTGTGGAATATCTAAGCTTCATTTTATATCCATTACACATGCCCAACAATGAGAAAAAACAGAAATCGCAACTGTGAATTAACCCATGCTTTAAAGTGCCATAAATGCCCAGAATTTGGTATTGACAGTGAAATCCAATGGGGGATCCATAGATATGAACCTCGGGGTGAAATTCAGAGCATTAGATACCTCAAAATCCATTGGAAAACCCAGTTTTTATAGCCCAGAAACACAATTACGAGATTGAGTTATTTGGTCGCCGATTTGTGAAAATCCAAGTGTGAATGTTTGAACAGAGGATTGGATGGCTTAATGAACCCAGTGAAGATTGGAATCTCAAGAAATTAGTAGCTGGACCTTTCTATGCCCACCCTAAAGAGCACTAGAGGGAAGAGACACCTGAGGGACTGTGTAGTAGAGAAGGGGACCTTCTTTGTGTTGGGTGTGGTAGGTATTATGGGTGCCATGACTGTTTAAGTTTAGTTGAGATGTCTGTAGCTCTTTGGTTGAGCTCATTGGCTTAGCATCCTCCTCATTTGTCTCTTGCATGCTTGATATACCCAACCGTGTGTTGGCTTATGATGACTAGTTGTGTGAAACCATGGTTGTGAGTGAGCCTTTTTAGTTCTTCCTTAGTGGATACACATCCCAACTCGGGGGTGGTCTCTCAGCTGAAAGAATACAGGCTAGACAGAGAGCTATGGTTGGGTGGAATGTTGCTATCACATAA
Organism: Larix kaempferi; assembly: GCA_027924585.1. Lineage (NCBI taxonomy): Eukaryota > Viridiplantae > Streptophyta > Pinopsida > Pinales > Pinaceae > Larix > Larix kaempferi. Next base: position 47,701,043 of record BSBM01000456.1, on the reverse strand, counting down.
CCAGTTGTTAGACAATTTCATCTTAAAGATAAGTATTCTCTGTGTTTTAAATTGTGATCATTCTGTGCTCTGTTCTGAATGTTAATTATTCATGTTAATGAAATGAAATGATTATTCTATGAAGTTTGTGCATAGAATGAGAATGGGATTGAATATCTGTATGTTGATTCATCATCTGCTTGGGATAGATATGTTGATGCATTCTAGTCTCTATGTGTGTTAATATGTTTTACTTCCGCTGTATAATTTAATTATGCATTTTATTTTAATCGCAATTTCATCTTGTGGCTTTGGGAAAGAATTAGACACCCCCCCATGTTGCAGTCATGTTCCCTCTGTGGGTCGGGATGATGAGAGGGGACGTGACAGAGTGGTATCAGAGCCCATGTTGCAGCACTGGGGTTTCTTGGGCCAAATGATGAGTTACCGAAAGATATAATCAGTATTTTAGTGTGGCATTAAGAAAGTTTTGGGTGGCATTTTGATTGGAAAACTGTCAGGATCATAGTTCTCAGGTGTGGCTGAGGGTCACACCATTGCATAGATATTTCCAACAGATTTCCAATGGTATTAGAATCGTCTTATTCGGTTAAGGGATGAGGGAGATATGAGCCCCGCAAGTTGCCAGAACATAGGTGTTTCCGCAATTCTGAATTGCGGAAACGAGGTTCTCCAATTTTTTGCGTTTTGGATTTCCGCAATTCCGCCCCCGCATTTGCGGGATTGCGGATTGTGGGATTGTGGAAAGGTGTATGTTCCAAGTTGGAAGGTTGGCATTCTGCAACCGCAGTACGGATTGCGGATTGCGGGATTGTGGAAAGGTGTATGTTCCGGGTTGGAAGGTTGGCATTCTGCACCCGCAATTGCGGATTGCAGGATGCAGGTTGCGAGATTGAGGAAATATTAAATTTTTCATATTTTCGACTTGGATTTCCACACACACAATTGTGGATTGTGGGATTGCGGAAATGTTAAATTTTCACATTTGCGACTTGGCTTTCCACACCGGCAATTGTAGATTGTGGGATTGCAGAACCTACAGATTGCAGAAAAAAATATAGAGCCTGAAGATTGATTTTTGGATAGCAGGAGCATGCAGAATCATAATTGGATGGGTTCAATGGCGTTCTTAGGCCATTAACGAAGGCAATGAAAGGTACAATGAAGATCCCGGGCCCATTATGCTCCAATTTGGCATAAAATTAGAATTAATGCCTTTTACAAACCAGTGTCCCGACGCTTGACAAAAGGTCATATCGAGCTGAAACTGATATGGAGCAGTCATGGAACAGGAACAATGTTAATTTTGGAATTTTAGAGCCAAAATCCAAAGGATGTGGAGTCGGGGTGAGTGAGAAGGCCAAAATGCACTATTCTGGGCCACTTTTTGGAGATTTTGAAAAGCTTGCAGTGGATGAAAGTGACCTTAGATTAAAGATTCAAGAAATTTACTAAACTCAACATATCATACTCTCATTAAAACAGACAATTCATGTTAGACAGAGATTTTCTAGAAATGCACCCTTTGGGAAATAGCCATTTTTGGCCCAAAATTTGAAATTTTTGAAAAATGTTAAAAGTGAAAAGTAGTCAAACCCAGAAATTTATAGAAGATGAATAGTGCATCAGAAGAGAGATATGAAGGTTGCTGAGTGTTCCTTGTTATATGTACTAACTTTTCCCAATAGAAACGTTTTCCTGAATCTTCCTAGATTTGCTTCTACAGGTGGCTGACGTTGGCATTCCAGACCAAAATACAACTATGTCAAGTGCAGAATTTTGGTAAAAGTTGTCATTTTTGAAGTAATATAATTACCACACCCGAAGTTAGAATGAAGCACGTGGATAGGGATTGGAAATCGTATCCAGTAGGGGATGATGATACATAACTATAATTTGAATGAAGCTATCATACATCATAGATATTTAGAGCAGAAAAGTGCCAATGACTATTTTGTCAAATTGTTGACAATCTGGGCAATTTCCAAAATTGCATGAATGGGCAAATGAAATGAAGACATAATAGCTCTACGAATTATTCCATGGGTTCAATTATGTTAAATAATGATGTTTTATGTTTCTATATGCATTCCTAAAATGTCTAATAAATATTATCATAATGCATAGTGTTTGCAGCTCATAAGATTTGAATAGTGTAGTAGAGGCAGCCTACAGGGAAAAGGTCTCCAAAGGAAAAATGGTGACCATAATTGATGCTCAAGATCCTTATGAGCATGATGAAGATGTGCTAGGAGATAATATGAAATAAGGGAATGCTGATACTGAATCCAATGGGAGAAGGGAACAAATAACTCTTCACAATTTGGTTGAGATCATGGTAAGCTTCAATGAAAGGTTGATGAAGGCTCAAGAAGAACAGAACCAGCTCAATGCTTCTATTTTGTAGATCCTCACTGATATGCAGCAGAGGATAAACCTTGGGTCCAGCCCAAGCAATGTAGGTGAAGAAGAAAGAGATGCAGAGAGCCGCTCTAGAGGTCATTCAAGGAAGAGGACTCCAAGCCCAAGGAAGAGTTCTGTGAGCAAAAAGCATAGAATACCTTCCTCTAGATCTTCTTCCAGCAGATCATGTGACTCTAGGGGCTCTCAAATAATTCCAAGGCATACTTCTAGCAAGTTCGATGGAAGAAATTCCAGAGGAATTCCACAGGGAGACTTCAGGAAGGCAAGGCCTCCCACATTTGATGGAGAAGACAAGACAGGTCAAGAGGCAGAGGCATGGCTTCTTGGGATGAAGAAATACTTCAGGATTCATGATTACTCAGGAAATGAAAAGGCCAGAATCTCCATTTACAATCTAAATGGAAGAGATTCAATTTGGTGGGACAATCTCTTGGAAGTTAAAGGGATCAATGAAAGGAAGATCAGCTGGGAGAGATTTAAAAATTATTTCAAGGAAAAATACCTTCCTGCTAGGTATTATGACAGTAAGAGAAAGAGTTTAATGAACTCAGGTTGGGTCAAAAATCTATGGAAGAGCATGTCCACAAATTTTTGGAATTGTTGAGGTATGTGGACTATATCAAATATGAGAGGATAAAGATCCAATGCTTCCTTGGAAGCCTACCTCAAAGTTTCAAAGATAGAATTGAGTTTGTTAATCCACCAAGTCTTGATGAATCCATTAAGATGGCAATGCATTACTATGAGCTGAATAAAGGTAAATCAGAGGTTCACCCATAATGGAAAGGAAAGCCAAGAGGGAGGTTTGATCAAAAGAAAAGTGGCTTCAAGCCACCATTCAAAAATCAACCTAGAACCTTTCCACAGGGGCAACAAGCAAGGAGTGGATTCAATCCAGTAGTAGCAGCAGATAAAGCATCAAAAGGACCACTTCAGTGTTGGGGATGTGGAGAAAATCACATGCTTAAAGATTGTCCACATCGGAAGGAGAATCCCCGATGTTTGCACAAATTAAGGGGAGAAGCTATAGTGGGGGATACGGCAAGGGAAACACCTCGAATTTATGTAGCATTGGATAATAATCAAGCAGACCATCAATCAACAGTGGTGGAAGTTAAAGGTAAGATTGCTAAGCAATCTATTTCTGTTTTGATTGATCTAGAACCTACTCATAGTTATGTTTCTCCAAAAGTGGTTGAAGGTTGTTCTCTTAGGAAAGTGAAGCATGATAAGTCTTGGTTGGTTCAATTATCCACACGGACCAAGAGAAAATTAAGTGAAGTAGTGGTGGAGTGCCCCATAGAATTGAATGGACTCCACACACATACATAATTAAATGTACTACCATTAGGATCTTATGATGCCTTAATTGGCATGGATTGGTTGGAAAGACATAGAGCCAAGTTGGACTGTTATGAGAAAGCACTTGAATGCATTGATGATGAGGGAAGACCAAGATTGGTAAGAGGAACTCCCAAGCAAGTTTCAGTAAGACAAATTTCAGCCTTACAGTTGAAAAAGTTTTATAAGAAAGGTTTCCAATTATATGCAATTCATATATCAGATTCATCAGAGGACAAAGGACCAAGGATAGAAGACCTCCAATTGTTGCAAGAGTTCAAATATGTGTTTCCGGATGAAGTGCCGAGACTACCACCAAAGAGAAATATTGATTTTACCATCGATCTTGTCCCAGGGGCAGCACCAAATTCCAAAGCTCCTTAGAGAATGAGCACACCGGAATTGGTAGAGTTAAAGATGCAGCTACAAGAGTTTATGGACAAGAGGTATATTAGGCCAAGTGTATCTCCTTGGGGAGCACCCGTGTTATTTGTTAAGAAGAAAGATGGAACTTTAAGGCTGTGTATTGATTACAAGCATCTTAATAAAGTGACAGTCAAGAATAAGTATTCATTGCCAAGAATTGATGACTTGTTTGATCAAATGAAGGAAGCTAAAGTCTTTTTAAAGGTTGACTTGAGGTTTGGCTACCATCAAGTGAGGATAAAAGAAGAAGACATTCACAAGACAACTTTCAGAACTAGATATGGTCATTATGAGTTCACTGTGGTGCCATTTGGTCTTACCAATGCACCTGCTACATTCATGTGTCTCATGAATAGTGTCTTCAACAAATATTTGGATAAGTTTGTGATTGTGTTCTTGGATGACATTTTTGTCTATTCAAGGAATGAAGAAGAGCATGAGGAACATCTAAGGATGTTGTTGCAAGTCCTTAGAGAACACTAGCTATATGCCAAGTTAAGCAAGTGTGAATTCTATCAAAAGAAGGTGCATTATTTGGGTCATGTTATTTCTGAAGAAGGAATTGTAGTGGATCCAGAGAAGATTAATGCCATCATGGATTGGTCTACTCCAAGGAATGTTTTAGATGTTAGATCTTTCATGGGTCTTGTTGGTTGCTATAGAAGGTTCATTGAAGGATTCTCGAAGATAGTTCATCCAATCACTTCATTGCACAGGAAGAATATCAAATTTATATGGTCTGAAAAATGTGAGAAAAGCTTTCAGCAGTTAAAGGAGTAACTTACCAACGCTCCTGTTTTGAAGATATCAGATCCAAAGAAGGATTTTGTAGTGTGCACAGATGCTTGCATTGAAGGGCTAGGTGGAGTTCTCATGCAAGAAGGATTTTTTATTTGATATGAGTCAAGGAAATTAAAAGAGCATGAAAAGAATTATGCCACACATGATTTAGAATTAGCAGCCATAGTACATGCTCTCAAGATGCGGAGACATTATTTGTTGGGAAGAAGATTCAAGCTTAAAACATACCACATGAGCTTGAAGTATTTGTTTGACCAACAAAACTTGAATGCTAGACAAGCCAGGTGGATGGAATTTCTTTGTGAATTTGATTTTGAAATTAAGCATGTAAAAGGGGAGAATAAGGTTGCAGATGCTCTTAGCAGAAAATTTCATGTTGCAGCACTAAGTATGTGCAAATCATATTTGAAGGCAAGGGTTCTAGAAGCTCAAACTAGTGATGATGATGTTCTCATTTAACATGGTACCAAATTGTACATTCCAAATAGTGCATATTTGAAGAAACTTGTGATGGATGAAATACATCAAATGCCATATTCTGGACACCCAGACACCCAGGATATCAGAAAACTATAACAGCAACAAGAAAGCAATACTTTTGGCATGGTATGAAGAACGACATAGCTGAGTACATTGCTAGGTGTCAAAAGTGACAGCAGGTCAAGGCAGATCACCAACATCCAGCAGGATTGTTGCAGCCCTTACCCATTCCAGAGTGGAAGTGGGAAGTGATCTCTATGGATTTTATAACAAGCATGCCCATGACAATGAAGAAGCATGATTCAATCATGGTTGTGGTGGACAAGCTATCAAAGGTAGCTCACTTTATTCCAGTCAAGTCCACTCACAAGGATAATGACATTGCAAATATATTCATGAGAGAGATATTCAGATTGCATGGATTGCCCAAGGCAATAATTTTTTATCGTGATAGAAAGTTCACATCCAATTTATGGAAAGGATTATTTCAGGAATTGGAAACTAAATTGAATTTCAGTACAGCATATCATCCTCACATAGATGGCCAAACTGAGAGGGTGAATTAGGTTCTTGAGGACATGTTGAGAATGTATGTGATGGATAAACCATCCAAGTGGGAGGTTTACCTACACTTGGTATATTTTGCATACAATAATGGACATCATGCATCATTGGGAGTGATTCCATTTGAGGCATTGTATGGAAAAGGATGAAGGACTCCGGTGATTTGGGATAGTCCGGTGAACAGGGTAGTGTTTGGGCCAGAGATGATCAAGGAAATGGAACAGGAAGTTGCTAAGATCGGGCAGAATTTAAAAGCAGCTCAGGATAGGCAAAAGAGTTATGCAAATTTGAAAAGAGTGCATAAAAAATTTCAGATTGGGGATCATCTTTATTTGAGAGTGAAACCAAGGAAAAGTTCTCTCAAGTTGGGGAGTTGTGCCAAGCTAGTACCAAGATATTGTGGGCCATTTGAAGTCCTAGATATGATAGGGCCAGTTTCATATAGAGTTGCATTTCCTACTAACATAAGAGCTCATAATGTTTTCCATGTATCTTTGCTTAAGAAGTATGTACATAATCCTAATCATATTATTAATTAGAATGTGATACAGGTGGAACCCGAGGGACAGTTCCAAGTAGAGCATTTGTGCATCCTCGATAAGAAGGTCACTTTGCTCTTGAACAAAGCCATCGGGCAGGTAAAGGTCCAATGGGAGCACCTTAGTCTCGATAAGGCTACATGGGAGTTGGAGAATGCCATGAGAGAGGCATTTCCATTTTTGTTCAGTTTTGAGAACATCGAGGACGGTGTTGTACTAAGGGGGAGGGGAATGTAATACCCCCATTTTGACCCTTATGGTTTAATGGATTTTATGTAAATATCATGTACATGCGATGTATGTTTTCCTAGCATGGAGCTCAAAGCCAAGGCCCTGCTAGTGTATGCTCGGATTTTATTTAAAAGACAAATATTTGATATTATGTCAGCCATGTGTTATTAAGCCATGGAATGTTTTAAATTGATATGAATATTTAATATTGCAATAAAATACCAAAACTGGCTATGGAAGCAACTAATGAGAAGGGGACATGTGTATTCCACTAGGGAGTGGTGAGGGTGCTGTGGAATTGAACCGTAGGCTTCCAAATGCCATCTTGTGAACCCATTTGACTTTCTTTGCTGACATTTAATTATGTGTAAGAATGTTGTGGAAGAAATCAGTCCATGGCTTCAATGGAGCATGGGCAGCCCAGAAATTCGTATGGCAGAGTATGGGATTGGTTTCCTTGACCTGCAAGTCACTCTACCTCATGGGAATTCATTTTTCCTCATTCCCATTCCATTGTGGAATATCTAAGCTTCAGTTTTCTGTTGATGTATATGTAACTTCGGAATGTATTTCATATATGTATATTGTATTCCTATAGAGATGTTATTATTCCTTTATACGGAAGTGTCGTCATTTATATTGTAAATGTCGTAACTTATACTTGATGGGTTATTAGACCACCTTGTTGAGGTCGGCCCTGTATAAATCATGTGGGTCAAAGGGTTATTAGACCACCCTATTGGGGGTCGGCCATGTGGGTCAAAGGGTTATTAGACCACCCTATTGGGGGTCGGCCTAGTCAGCATTATGTTAGGTGGTTAAGTTCAAGCCTATATGAGTTATGTAAAAGGAAAGTCAAGTCAAGTATAAATAGAGTGCGGTAGGCACTCTATTTGATCACTCACTTCTCACTCATGCACTCAAGGAGGAGTGGCACACTTATGGAGGAGGAGGATCTGCTGCTAGGATATGTCTATCTCGTGGGTTGTATCATTGCTCTATCTATCTCTGAGGAAGTTATTGGGGTTTTTCACCTTTATGGTTTTCCCCAAGTAAATCTTTCTGTCTCTTGTGCTTGCATTATTGTCTCCATGATTGATATGCTGTAGATATGCTGTACATGTTGTTCTCTCAGTTAAGATCCTAGATCATATTGAAGTCAATTCTGAAAATTTAACATGGTATCAGAGCTAGCCTGAAAGAAGGCATGATATGGCATGTATGACACTTGTTGCACTTACGATGCTAGGGCTTGATATAGCAAAAACCAGTCATCGTAGCACTTTCGCTATAAATCCGTTTTGGCGAAGTTTTCAGATCTAAAATTGTTACAAGTCGAAGTTTAAATCCCCATGTACCTTGTGTCCAAAGGACAACCTCTAATTCGTTGTACGTTGTGATATATGATCTGTACAATATAGGGTTTCTGCCTCTTCCAGATCTAAGTCAAAATCAGGTGACTTTGGGAAAAAGGTCATAACTTGGGCTAGGAAGCTCCAAATGAAATTTCGTAAAAAGTGACAGGTAGCACACAGACTATACTATCTCAGAAAAAAAAAATTCAGAGGCCGAAGTTGAACCAGTGACACATGGTAGGCCGTACACGTTCGCTCTCCTGTATTATCCCATAAACAGGTCATGTTGCGACACTTGGCATAACTCTCTCTCAGAGAGTCCAATTGAGGTCAGACCTGTTAGGATGGAAATATAACAGGCCGAGATATCGCAGGAAAAGTTTTCAGAGGCCGAAGTTGAAACAGTGACACGTGGCACGCCGTACAATTTCGCTCTCCGGTATTATCCAAAAACAGGTCACGTTGCGACATTTGGCATAAATCTCTCTCAGAGAATCCAATTGAGGTCAGACCTGTCAGGATGGAAAGATAACAGGTCAGGCTATCTCAGGAAAAATTTTTCAAACCCTGTGTATCAAAAGGTTCAGAGTTACACTAGAAACAATCAGGTACATATTTATGTCAAAACAGAATTATTTTTGAGTACCTTCATTCATGGCTTCCGGAAATTAGGGCTTTGGAGAAAGTTGGAATTTTTGTAATCGGAGACCACGGATGGATTCTACTCATAAAAATAGAAATTTAGAGACCAAGATCAAATTTTTTGGTTGGGCAGAAGGCCGAGCTTGATCAAACCCTAGTTCGGGACTTTGATAAAAAAAAGTGGAAAATTAGGGCTTCTGTAAAAATGGGAATTTTTGAAATCTGTGACCACGGCTGGAAGCTCCTCAGAAAAATAGAAGCTTAGAGCTTTGGATCAAACCTTTTGATTGGGCAGAAGAGTGGGCTTCATCAAACCCCAGTTCAGGGTCACGTCCAATGAATCCGGAAGTTTCAAAGGCAAAATTGAGGAGTGAAACTTTGCAGTTTTCAAATTCTGAATATACCAGCTTGATCATCTCATCAAGGTGCATATTTCTATCCTTTCAGAAGTTTGAAATTAAAAGTTTGAATTTTTGGGGTTTCTCTGACAAACCCATATCTAGCTCCAGTTCCAATTCTTGTAAATCAACTGGATTGGGTTAATCCTAGAAGAAGATGGATTTGTCACCCGCATAAGTGAAGAAGTTCCTGTTTCAGAGGGAGATGAGGCTAAGGCCTTACATAAGAAGATTACAAGCGATCTCGACAGGTATGACTCATCGAGGTATGTTGTAATGTCTCCAGTTTGACCCCATGGCATTAACATTATAAATGATGTAATATTGTTATGAAATCATGGTGATGAGCTCAAGGCCAACGCCCTGCCATCGATTTAGTGATGCATATGATTTGCGTGCTAGCAATGCACATTGGAAATTCAAATATCATGTAATATGGATTTTAATAAAAATACCCACAACTAGCTATGCAATGCAACAAAGAGATGGGGGCATGATTTCACAAGGAATTGGGAGGGAAAACATTCAAACCCTTGAGCCACTAGAGTCAAGCCAAGAGTCAATGAGAAAACCCATCAAACCCTTAACTACCCATGTTGACTTTTGTACCCAACCATTGATTCCTCCCAAGAGTTGGTTGGGGAAGTTAATGCCTTGGGAATGGGGAGGTATGGCTGTCCAAAATCGGGTATGGGAAAGCCACCCTTCATGGAAAATCGTGTTGGTCTCCTTGGGCAAGAAGAGAGCCACGAAATTGCTCCCTAAGCCATTATGCAACCATCAGTCTAGCTTCCTCATGCAACTCTAGCTGCCTGGGCATTTTTCTCCATGGTTTTCTGGTTTTTCCCTTCATCTTCTTACCTGGGAAGGGGCGTTTTTGTATTGATTACCAGTGGGGAAGAAAACAGAACATTAGGGAGTCTTCCTGGAGGTTGTTTAGGCAATTGGGAATGATCCTAACCAGTGGAGAGAAATCGGTTTTGCTCCCTGGGGCTGAAATCGAAATTTCACAATTCGTTTGGGTGAACCACGAGTTGGGAGAACCAATGTGGACTCTGTTTTGTGAACACCTCTGTTGTAAATGTGTAACCCTGCCAATAGTCATTTTGCTGTGAGAAGAAGGAGTATGTTGGGGTATGGGTAATGGGTAATCCATTGTTCTGGCTTGAGCTTGAGAATGAGCATCCATTGTTCCATTGTAGCCTGATAAACCCAGTTGGATTGGCTTGGCTGAGATAAAATGGTTAATGGGATATGGGTGAGCTGGAATGTCCCCTTTCCCTTGTGAGAATCATGCCCAGCTCGGGGGTGGCCTTCGGACGGACCCAGTATAAGTTGTCGAAGAGCCTATGGTTGGGTGGAACGTTGCAGCGACATAGCTAGTTTCTTGGGCAGTTGCAAAAATGAAGATAAGTGTTTTGATGTCTATGTATTTACTTCTGCATTGTTTTAATTAATTGATGACTGATATTGATATACTGAGTGCATATGAAGATATGTGTGTGGATGAATTTGTTTTCGCTGAGCATATTTGTTTGATTTACATCTGCACTTTGTTTTTAACTTTATGCCTCTAATGAATGGGCTGAGTTTTATGAAAAGCCCCATAGATTGGTAGTCATGTTCCCTGCCTTGCATTGGTTCCAAGGGTGGGTACATGACATATGTTTCGATATTTGTTCATGATTATGTTTATGGTATGTTTGTCTTCATGTTATTACGGTTAGTACAATCTTGATTTTAGATTTGTTGTATCACCTTAACAAAATTATGAATGCATGATAGAAGATATTCATTGGTTAGGGTGTTGACACTTATGATTGTACTAATGCATTATGGTGTTGTATGAGGTTTATGTTGTCTGCTAACATGAAAGGTACACCAAGAAAGACAAATCATGTTCTACTTCAAGAACGTATGATCATGGTGACATGAAGACAAGGATTCATCCATTGTCATGGATCACATAGAAGATTTACTTTCGAGGTATGTATAACTTGTTTCTACAATGGTTAACTTATGAGACATGCAGGTTACTAGCACAAGTCACTAAAGAGAACCAAAAGACATTATGCGGGTATGTTAGACATAAATAGCTAGCATGCTAATCCAGGTATGTTTTTCCTATATCAAGTTAGAATCCTACCTTGTGTTAGGATCTTATACTGTTGTTGATAATGATTATTCATGAAGTCATAGGTTTGAATAATCATGGTTGTATGCATATTATGTTTCTTACCATAATTGATGATATGACTAACCAGAAGAATCATGAAGGTATAGGTTTGAATAATCACAGGTTTTATGCATATTATATCTCTTATCTTGATTGATGATTCAACTAACCCGAAGAGTCATAGGTTTGAGTAATTACAGGTTTAGACATGTTATGTTTCTTATGATTTGACTAACCATAAGAATCCTACATAAACCTTGAATGCTAATGCTTATTATTTTTGTTTGAAATGATCATGACTATAAATGCTTGAGATTATTGTGTTTTAATAGTATACTAATGAATGTATGATTTTATATGAGTTCACAAGGATAACACAATCATGATACTAATAAGCATGCATAGGGACCAAGGATGAATATGAGTTCAAGAATAGGTAATTCAGGAAGAAAAGATCAAGAGGGAGTACACTCCAGTGGTTTATGCAAGGATGCAAATATTCAGAGGGAGTTGAACATCTCTCTACACTCCACAACAGAAAGGTGTAGAAGAGGCTACTTCAGATTAGGACTCCAGCAGCTCCTGCAAGGAAGTGAAGACTCAGAGGGAGTCCACCCAACGAACAAAGAAAGATAAGTATTTTAATCATGATTTCTTTCATATTTGTTTGTTTAAATAAAATTGTTCAATGATGTATATGCTCATGTTCCTAGACTTAGGATATGTATTGTGCATAGTAGAATAGTTGCATTAATGAACAGTATACTACTAATATACATGGGTAAGTGGCCTATGGCACTGTACAACATTCCATTGCTACTTATCTAGAATGAAACCTCTTTGCTGACATGTTGGGAGGTGTGCACACTCTTAACAATGTTCTGGTAGAGATTGGAAGGCATCTAGAAAGTTACGGGATATGGATAAATGTTGTATTGAAGCATTGGCTAAGATAATTGCATGACTGTATGACATATTTCTTTATGTGTAAGAATTTGTTCTGGTAGAGATTGGAAGGCATCTAGAAAGTTACGGGATATGGATAAATGTTGTATTGAAGCATTGGCTAAGATAATTGCATGACTGTATGACATATTTCTTTATGTGTAAGAATTTGTTCTGAAAACTGTGAGATGTTTTCTAATCATGCAATTTAATTTGTTGTGTAGGAAAGATCGTATGCCATCTCCTACAATAGAATAACTACAACATTTGTTCAGCAACAAAATTATCTATTGAAGATATTGAAGTTCCCAGGATACAGAAAGAATGCCATGATCCGTCTATCATGAAGAACGATGTTTGGGATGCTGTCCCAAGAGCTAAAGGGAAGTCTGTTGTGACTTCCAAATGGAACTATCAGATCAAGCATGTTGTAGATGACAGCATTGAGAAATATAAAAGTGATGAAATAGAAGATGCACCAGATGGATTTCAAGACAGCATGGTGTAGTCATATATGTGTGCAGAACTTGGTATGGTAGGATAGACAGCTTTCTATCCAGTTTGGGCTTTACCAAGAATAAAGCAGATTCCAACCTTTTCTACAAGGTTGAGATGGCAATCCAGTGATACTACTTTTGTAACCTGTTTGTATCAGGTGAGGATAGATTGATTGCCAACACACAGCGGAATCTTGCTGCCGAGTTCGAGATGAAGAACTTGGGGATGATGCACTATTTGTTTTTGGCATGGAGGTGTGGCAGAGTGTAGATGGAATCTTCCTTGGTCAAGGGAAGTACATAGTAGATATCCTGAAGAGATTAGGGATGATGGATTGCAAGGCCATGGCCACACCTATGGCATCGAATCGGAAGCTTCTATGTGATGCTTCATCCGAGCCAGTTGATGTCTCTATGTATCGTCAGATGATTGGGTCCTTGATGTACCTAACGAACACGAGACCAGATATTTGCTTTGCTATGAACACATTGAGCCAGTTCCTGACGGATCCGAGGAGTGTTCACCTGGTTGATGTAAAGCATGTTCTGAGGTACCTGAAGGGTACAGTGGATTTTGGGCTCAAGTATGAAGCGAATCAAAAGTTTAACCTGCAAGGTTATGTTGATTCAGATTGGGCTGGCAGTGCTGCAGATAGGAAGAGCACATTTGGGTGCTACTTCAGTATGGGATCAGGTGTGATCTCATGGTTTAGTAGGAAGAAATCCTGCGTGGCACTGAGTACAGCTGAGGCAGATTATATTGCAGCCTATTCAGCTAGTTGTGTGCCAGTGTGGCTACGAAAGCTACTGTCCGAGTTATTTGATCTCCCGTTGGATGCTACTGGTATCTTCTGTGATAACCAGAGTTGTGTGAAGCTGTCCGAGAATCCAGTGTTTCATGACAGGTCGAAACACATGGAGATCAAATATCACTATATCAGGGATATGGTGCAGAGAGGAGCTGTGAAGATCCTGTATGTTGCGACAGACGAGCAGATTGCAGATGTGCTGACAAAGCCACTAGCCAGGGTGAAGTTCAAATACTTCAGAGAGAGGCTTGGCATTCTTCAGATCGAGGACACTTCAAGGAAGAAGTGATGGACACATTTGATGAAGCCATTCCAAGCATGTTGGAAGGAGGATCCTTCACATGGTTGTGGATGTAAGCGCTGGATGTTGATGAGTATCAGGATGATGTTCTAGTGTCTGATTTGTATGATCAGTTGGATCATTTATATGTACGCATCATGTTGGATGATGGATATGATCAGTTGGATCATTTTTATGTATGTATGTATGCATCATGTTGGATGCTGGATATGATCAATTGGATCATTTATATGTATGTACGCATCATGTTGGATGTTGGATATGATCGGTTGGATCATGTGTATGTATTTTTGTATATGCATCATGTTGGATGCTTGGACCATGTATTTGTATATGTATCAGGTGGATACATTGTATGATTAGGTGGATCATGTATGATGATATGTATCAGGTAGATACATGGTATGTATCAGGTAGATGCATTATATGATCAGGATGATCATGGATGACGAGCTTCAGGATGTTGCAGTGATGATGATCAGGATGATCATGAGTACATTAGGATGATGTATGGTGAGTATCAGGTTGATACTCTATGGCCGTGGATCAAGTTGTGCAAATGAGCATGTAATTCGGTGCCCTGGGAGATTTGCAGATAGTCTTTCGAGGTTTTTCCTATGGCATGTAATTCAGATCCCTGGGATATCTGGCAAATGCTCTTTCGAGGTTTTTCTCTGGGAGGACATGTAATTCGGTGCCATGGGAGATCTGCAGATAGTCTTTCGAGGTTTTTCCTATGGCATGTAATTCGGTTCCCTGGGATATCTGGCAGATGCTCTTTCGAGGTTTTGTCCTACGGCATGTAATTCAGTTCCCTGGGAGATCCGATAGGTTGGGCTGTGTGCCCGTAATCAGTCCTGGGATGCTCTTGCGAGGTTTTTCCATAACCACATGTAATTCGGTGCCCTGGGAGATCCTATAGGTAGAGTTGCATGCTCGTAACAGCCTGGGATGCTCTTGCAAGGTTTTGTGGTAGGGGTCACATGTAATAAGCCCTGGAGATCTGGACATGATGAAAAAGGCCTTAGATGCTCTTTAGAGTTCTTGCTAGTCAAGAGACTCTTTTAAGGTTTTGTGACGCACGTAATCAGTCCTGAGGATTCCACAGTATGGCCAGTGATGACGAAGACCTGCAAGTGGTGGGCCTACATCCAGTATGAAAAAGTACTGGCTCTGTAGAACTTCCTATGATGAGTAGATTCAGAGATTTATTGACATAGTAGCAGCAGTGACGATGATGATGTCTCGATGATGATTATCCAGTGACGATGATCCAGAGAAGAAGACTTGTGCTAGAAGACCTGTGTTGAGAAATACCTTCCTAGTTAAGAGGGAGTGTTGATGTATATGTAACTTCGGAATGTATTTCATATATGTATATTGTATTCCTATAGAGATGTTATTATTCCTCTATACAGAAGTGTCGTCATTTATATTGTAAATGTCATAACTTATACTTGATGGGTTATTAGACCACCTTGTTGGGGTCGGCCCTGTATAAGTCATGTGGGTCAAAGGGTTATTAGACCACCCTATTGGGGGTCGGCCCAGTTAGCATTATGTTATGTGGTTAAGTTCGATCCTACATGAGTTATGTAAAAGGAAAGTCAAGTCAAGTATAAATAGAGTGTGGGAGGCACTCTATTTGATCACTCACTTCTCACTCATGCACTCAAGGAGGAGTGGCACACTTATGGAGGAGGAGGATCTACTGTTAGGATATGTCTATCTCTTGGGTTGTATCATTGCTCTATCTATCTCTGAGGAAGTTATTGGGGTTTTTCACCTTTATGGTTTTCCCCAAGTAAATCTTTCTGTCTCTTGTGCTTGCATTATTGTCTCCATGATTGATATGATGTACATGTTGTTCTCTAAGTTAAGATCCTAGATCAGATTGAAGTAAATTCTGAAAATTTAACATTTTCATCCATTACACATGCCCAACAGTGAGAAAAAACAAAAATCGCAACTGTGAATTAACCCACATTTTGAAGTGCCATAAACGCCCAAAATTTGGTATTGACAGTAAAATTCAATTGGGGATCCATAGATATGAATCTTGGGGCGAAATTGAGAGCATTATATACCCCGAAATCCATTGGAAAACCCAGTTTTTATTGCCCAGAAACCCAATTACAAGATTGAGTTATTTGGTCACCGAATTGTGAAAATCCAAGTGTGAATGTTTGAACAGAGGATTGGATGGTGTGATAAACCCAGTGAAGATTAGTATCTCAATAAGTTAGCAACTGGACCTTTCTATGCCCACCTTGAAGATCACTGGAGGGAAGCGACGCTTGAGGGACTGTGCAATAGAGAATGGGACCTTCCTTGTGTTGGGTGAGGTAGGTATTGTGGGTTCCATGACTGTTTAATTTTAGTTGAGATGTCTGTAGCTCTCTGGTTGAGCTCATTGGTTTAGCATCATCCTCATTTGTATCTTGCATGCTTGATAAACCCAACATTGTGTTGGCTTAGCATGACTACTTGTGTGAAACCATGGTTGTGAGTGAGCCTGTTTAGTTTTTCCTTAGTGGATACACATTCCATCTCGGGGGTGGTCTCTCAAATGAAAGAATACAGGATGGACAGATACCTATGGTTGGGTGGAACGTTGCTCTCACATAGCTAGTTGTTGGACAATTTCATCTTAAAGATAAGTATTCTCTGTGGTTTAAATTGTGATCATTTTGTGCTCTGTTCTGAATGTTAATTATTCATGTTAATGAAATGGAATGATTATCTTAATATGGTTGATATGAAGTTTGTGCATAGCATGAGAATGGGCTTGATTCTCTGTATGTTGATTCATCATCTACTTGGGATAGATATACTGATGCATTCCAGTCTGTGTGTGTGTTAATATGTTTTTTTTCTGTTGTATAATTTAATTATGCATTTTATTTTAATTGCAATTTAGTCTTATGGTTTTGGGGAAGAATTAGACACCCCCCCATGTTGCAGTCATGTTCCCTTTGTGGGTCGGTATGATGAGAGGGGACGTGACAACTTCCCACCATATTATATTTCTAGTATGAAGGATAACCTTCGCTTACACTTTGTCCCCTAACTAGATGGTGCCCCCGAGTTAGATTTTGTCCACTAACTAGGGGTTACCCTCCAGTTGAAAATTGTCCACTAATTGGAGTATTTCCAGTAAGCTTATGTTGACCAATACCTGTAGGTTGAACCATGATCATATATTGACTACTAACTAGAGGGTAACATATGCTCAAATTTTGAGGCGGAGATGGTGTTCCAGTTATGAAGTTGATGGTAGTTGAAGGTTTCCCTCAAGTGATTGTGATCAAGTGGGGTGTAGAATCGGTTAAGTGATTTGGAGGTGTACCAAACAGGAAATATGGTTGACTTGGTTCATAAGTGGTCATGATGGGTGTCGATATTCCTAGAAAAGAGAAAGAAAAATAATGTATAGGGGAATTTTGTTAAGGGATTGGTACCTACGGATTGGGTCACGGAGGAAAACTCTTACGCCTAACCTGCTCACCAAGTGATCGTAAAATTTTGACGTTTTGTATACTGGTGTGATAATTTCATCGTTAGGAATCCATCGGGAAGGGAACAAGTGTGGTGGAGTTTCCACCATCGAAAGTGAACCAAAATCATAAACATTATGACCTAAGGAGGTCTCCCAAAATGATGTTGTTCGACGAAAAGCGGTGGCTATTAGGTCGTCCTGGGGTCGACT
This sequence comes from Larix kaempferi, assembly GCA_027924585.1. Classification (NCBI taxonomy): domain Eukaryota; kingdom Viridiplantae; phylum Streptophyta; class Pinopsida; order Pinales; family Pinaceae; genus Larix; species Larix kaempferi. The sequence continues at coordinate 47,683,405 of BSBM01000456.1, read as the reverse complement.
GAAAATACAATCAACAACTATGGGGTTACCTTAAAGCGAGAGATGAAAATATGTGTCATGCGGAGGAAGTTGTTCCACTAACAAAGGCCCCATAGGATCGGTGATAGTTGGGTTTACAGGAGGAGACTTGTTTACTCCTGATTCAAAGGTAGGAACTCCTTCTTCGCGTGATTCAGATGTTGTGGTTTGATCCATGATTTCTCTTGAGTTCTCCTCCTGGCTAATGGGATATTCAGGTGGAAAATTTAATATTTTGCGGGATCTTCTTAAGGGTTGCTCAGCCAGGGCAGGTGATGTAAAGCTTCTCATAAGATTCTTCTAAAAAATAAAAACACACTTCAATACCTACTCAAGATAAATCCACAAGGAAACTTATGTGATAGGTGGGAATCAAAAGTATGGAACCTCACGGGATTATCAAGGTGTCGCAACTTGCGATATACTAAAGGGTCCAATAGTTATACTTGGGCCAATATTTCATAGCACTAACCAAGGAGGATTAGGACCGTACCCCTGACCGTATAACCCGACTACCTGGAAGTACGTGCGTAGTAGCTCCCCGAGTGTTGTTCTCGGTGTATTTCCATGCCAATATGACCAATGGTTAACTCACATCGTTTCAGGAATCCTAGTGGGGTCTCCCAATACACCAAAGGTATATGGGAGCTCCAATGCGTAGTAGTGTTGTCTAATGCAAAACCATACGATAGGAGTCTTTCGATATAATTTCAATTACATGAAAGGCCGTTCAATATATCAACTAGTACGTGGAATAACTACAAGCCCCCGAGATGCAGTGCAAGTAGATAACAATAGCTGCTACATTTTAAGATGACAGAACATGTCTGTAACCTAGCACATGAGTTTTTATACAATTTTAACCTAGGCTACTGCTTGATTTTATCTTGTATAGTTAGGTGAATGCATGAAGTGTAGACTTGGAATTTAAACAAGATGCAAAACTGATCTATATGAAATGCAAGTCTTTCATCTTTCTTTTGATGGAAACTAATTAAAGTAAGGAGAACTCTTTTCTTTTCTAATAGAAAAAATGAACAAAGTACCTCTACTTTCTTTTCCAAATTAACCAAAAGACTAAATGTACTCTTTCGTGTAATCCAACAAATATAAAAACAACACACCAAATCTCAAAAAACAATTTTTCAATTAAGCAAACCTATGAGCAAAATTATGAAAAGATGAACTTCACTTTTGATTACAATAACTCTACTTCGAAAACAAAGACCAAAAGAAGTGGAAAGAAGATAAAAAATAGAAGAGCTTTCACTAGCGTTTGCAATACTTCGAGAAGGCCTTACTTGACTTAATATTTTCAAAGAAATGAAAATGAACTTTTCAAAACTAAGAAAACATAAGAAATAACATTTTTTATCTTTTTCAAAGTTTCTTAAACACTTAGGCAAAGAAAATAACTCTTCACAACAATTCCAAGTAATCTACCTGAAATGAAGATAGTAAAGAATTTGTTTGATTTTCGCAACTAATGTACTCAAAAAATCTAAGAATTATGCCACTCTTTTAATCTTGATTCAGAGAACTAGAGATTACTTACCACTGCAACTTTCAAACAGCAGAATTTCTCAAGAAATTAATCACCCTAAATCGTAATATAACACAAAAATCAACACCAAATCTTGCAACAATCACAACTACTTAAATTTTGGAGGGCTTAGAAGTCAGAGTGAACAAATGAGATAAATTGAGAGGGAGTCACAAGACTAAATGTACTCGCAAGAGATTGAAATTTCCCATGACTAGAGAAACACGCGCTTGACTAGCTAGGAATCAAATCAAACTCTAAATTCCAAAAAAATAGACCAAGGATAAAGCACACTGGGTCTGAGGGATAGTGTGGGTATAAAGGACAAAAACAATACCTCAACAAACCAATCCAAAACCAATTTGGGATATTTTTTAACCTTATACCAAGTTTTGAAGGGTGACACGTCCAGCAGTTGTACACTAGAGTGTTGGAATCCCTGGGACTCTCTTTTCACACGTAGGAACTACACCAGTGATGCAGGTTGTAAACATGAAAAAGGTGTCAGTGACACAATCTTCTTGAAGGTAAATTGCATAAGAGTTACAATGACGCTGGCACAAGACTGCCCAGGTGTGTTGGGCGGGATTCAAGTATGAAAAAATAAAAAATATCAACAACAAAAAGATAAATGGATAAGTTGAAAGTCCCAATTAGAGTCTGGATCACCCAGAAGCTCTTTGATAAACAAATCCAATGGACAAAGAGGCAATTAATAGGATTATGGGAAGGAAATCAAGAAATAAAAAATTAGAAAACGAATCAAAGACTATGGGCTACCTATCCCCAATATGGTCTCCAATTTTGTTTGCAGACAATCTATACGTGTGGACACAAACTGATCTCCTTAGTCCGTATGGTTCGGATCTAGAACAAAAGAAGTACACAATACAAATTTCTATCATAGAGTGATCAAATTGCAAAGGATGTAAAGATATAACTCACCTTATGAATGCAATTTCTATCTCCTTTCTTGATGTGGCTCTTGATCTTCATATCTTCAGTTGCAAAACAACTTATAATAGATGGAAACAAACAAGTAATGATAGCATATAATCATAAATAAATCTAGAATAGTGGTCAAAGAAGCCAATCCTAAACCTTATATTAACAAGATGTTTATGGAAAGAATTTGCATTAATGTAATTACATAAAGTACAGAGAGAGAGGTTACAACCGAGCTTTGACGTCGTAACACCCTCTGAATGATCCTAGCCTCAAAGATCAAATATTTTTCCTTCTAATGGATGAAAGGGATCTCCTAGCATAATTTCACCAGCATGCAGAGGGGGTTTATATTTATAGGCATAAAGGGATAGGAGAGGTTGAGGATTTATGGTAGAAGCCTAAGGGATCATCCCACTAAGTAAGGGGATAGATTGCCACATTTCCTATGTAGGGATAAGACTCCACGCAATCAGAGGTTCAAGAAGTCGCTTGTAGCTTCTCTTTTTTCCATTTTAACCAACAACGCCGCACCTTGCACACAAACAACCTGTGTCTTTTAAGGATGACGCACCTTGTACAAAGGGAGTTGGAATCACCGATGTGCTTTGTCAATGTGCAGAGCACATCACCAAATATCTGACACACCTTTCCAACAAGCAGGGCGCATTAGGGTGACAAGAAAAGGCTAAAGGGTCAACAACAACAATCCTTTTAATCATTAATCCCAAGTAAATTATGGATCAGGAAAAATAGAGGACACATAACTGATGTTGAAGATATTTTGGTGTAACAGTTTTGCATAAATGTCTCTGGTCATAAAATAAAAATGATTAAAAAAAGCAACCTTGGAAAATAAAATAAAAAATTAAAACTTGAGGCTTGGTAGATCCGAATTAAAGATCGATCTATGCTTGTTTAAAAAAAGTGATAGATTATGTCTATATACTTTTTTATGTTTGTTGACCGAAACCATACCTCTTTCCTCAATTTCAAAGTACAACGCATTTATAAAATTCCCTCCAAGGCCAAGGCCTTAACAAATCTTAAAAGTCGGATGTCAGCCTAGGGAAACTTGCATGCCCAAGTCATGAAATATGACCTGGAAATACTTGTAATTCTCCTACATCGAGCCTATGTTTTGTTTCTGAAATACATTTTGCACGAATAGTTTATTTGAGTCTGAAATACATTTTGCATGCATAATTTTTGCTTCAAACCTAGACAACCATGGCCGTACTTGAAACATCTGCGTCCTCTACCATGGGTGCAGTTGAAACGAGGTCATCCTCTTATGCGATCGCAGTTTAAATACAAGCATGCACATATGATAGGTTCACAGTCAAAAAATTCCACGAGTCTTCTAATGTATGGAGATATGAAAATATTTGGCCATCAAGTATGAAAATTATCCTGAGGAAAGTAGAAGTGTTTGACTTTTTGTTTGGAATGTTCAATTTTTTTGATGAGGAGATAGATGAGGAAATTTTAAATTATGATGCTGGGAATATGGAATTGATAATTTTTGGGAAGAGGGTATATCTGAAACCTGAATAAATTATGATGGTATATATGGAATGTTCAATTTTTTCGATGAGGAGATAGATGAGGAAATTTTAAATTATGATGCTGGGAATATGGAATTGATAATTTTTGGGAAGAGGGTATATCTGACCCCTGATTTAGTTTCCCAAGCAACAAAAATTCCACGCATAGCGGGAGAGATTTTTAGCTCTTAGAAAACCCCCAAATTGGAGGAACCAGATGATCAATAAAATTTGTGGGAAAAAAGTATATGTTCTAAGGAATGGTTTAAGAATGCAGGATTTACCTCCCGGAATATACAAAACATTGATTCAGATTGTCCTTAGGATGATTTTGAGTCATCACAGGCATGACATTTCAAGTCAATGTATGAGGGTAGTGATGAATTGGGTTGAATATAGACCTATAGATATTCTTTATCTATTGGTTAAGAAAATACACTCTGCCCTACAAGAGAGAAAATTGAAGAAGGTTAAAATAATTGATTTATGTCAACCCCATGCTATTGAAATAGAGACTGGTGATATCAATTAGCCTGCAAATATATCTTTTCCCAAACCACCTGTTCATAAAACATACTTTAGGAAATATAATAGCAGGGAAAATTATGAGGAATTTCCAGTACAGTCTCCTGAGCAGAATGAGGAATTGTCATTACAATATCTTGAGCACCATGAGGAATTACCAGTACAACCCCCTGAATAGAATGAGGAATTTCCAGTACAATCTCCTCGTCACCATGAGGAATTACCATTAAAGTATCTTGATTTTGTCACCATTGATGTAGTTCATGTTGCCACAACTATAAAATAGCTACATGGACATGTAGATGGAGGTCATTGGAAGGAGGTGACAGAAAGTGAAATGGAACAAACTACTTCCAACTTTTCCATTCCTCAAGAGGTTCTTGATAGAATTCCTCCAAAACAGTTGGCAATTGAGTATGATTGTTTTGTCAAATTTGACTCAAGGACTTCCACTATGCATTTAGACAATCCATCATATAATTTTAATAGTATATTTGTGTTCAGCCTGTATGATCAAATGAATAATTTCAAGGAACAAGATTCCTCTATAGGCAATTTGGCGGAAGAGTGCCTGATAAAAGATAATAATATTATAGAATGCCTCAAACAGATATCAATGTTGGAAAAGACAGTTGTTGATAATCAATTCAAAGCGAACATAATTATAAAAGGAAAAGAAGAAATGGTTGCAGAATTATCCAAAGAAGTAGACAAAATCACTGATGAAGATGAAAAGGAAATGGAGTCACTAAGGGTTATGTTTATAGAGGATTTGGAAAAAGCTAAATTTGAAGTGAGTGAACTTAAAGAAGAGTTGAAAAAAAGACCACTTGTTTTCAATATACCACCAATAAAGACAGAAATGGGTGATGTACAGTTATTGGAGAAGAAATTGAAAGAAAAGGACATCTTAATAGAAGAATATTAGTTGAAGATGAAAGAGTGGGAGGGAAGCCATGAAAAAAAAGTTGGAGAATTAGAATCATTAATTTCTAGTTTGAGAAAAACCATTTCTAAGAAAGCTGATAAGCTAAGAAGAAAAAGGTTCGAAAGGATCTCTGAATCATTGGAACTTAAAAACCAAAGGAGAGGAAAAAAAATTGACAGTACAGAAGGTGGTGAGGGTGAAGGTAAGGGTACCAAAGGAGACGAGGGTAAGGTAAAAAGAAAAAAAACCCCTACATAAACAATGTCCTTAGAAGAGCGAGAGAAGTCCTTAGCAAATTAATAGAAGATGTGACATGAATGATTCTCAATGAGAATTGCTCTATTTGATGTGTTTGGTTCATCACCATTATATAAATAAATGAAAGAGAATGTGGCTGAAAAAGATGCAAAAATAAGAGAGCTAGAATCAAAACTCTTGGAGGGCCAAAATGTTCAGCATTTGGGATATGACATGGAAATTCAAACACTTAAATCCACAATTGTTGATTTTCATAAGTAATTACAGGGTCCATTTGTTGCGATGATGGCAATTCCTGTCATTCCCAATGAGACAAAGTTGAGGGAAAAAGAGCAGGAGAAATAAATAAAGAAACTGGCAGCTGAATTGGTTGAAGTTACCAATCAGTTGAAAAATACGAGACAAGAATTGGGAGGTAAGGAAAAAGCATAATCAATGAAGTATAAGAAAAATGTGGAAATGTTGAACAAGGTGATGGAATAAAAAAGTGTCTTGCATGCAAATTTTAAAAAAAATACACTGAAAGTTAAAGAGCTTGAAAAAAAATTACAAAACGTGCCTCCTACAGCTTTTGAAGAATCGGAGCCTTCTATGAAAGACCAGAGAGACCATACAGATTTGTTTTTTGCTCAAGAGGATGGATTGCAGTCATCCCATAAACATGCTAGACATCTATAAATCATTATATCTCTATATTTATCGGAAGATATTGAAAAATGTATTTTTGTATGATGGAGTTTTCTAAATTCTAGCTCATTTTTAGTTGTATTTCTTTTTCTCTTGTTGTACATTAGTGAGTGATAGAAAATATAATCCATTGCTTATACACTTAGGGAATTTTTTAGAGCATTTGCAACTGTCCAAATATTTTTAATATCCTTGTTCATATATTTTCTATGATGACTTGGTGAATTTCGGTAGTAACAACCGGCAGTTGTGCTCGATTTCATTTATATGAAATAACAATTATATTGTTCTTTTCTTGGGTAAAAAAAACTATAACTGCACATGTAATAGAATGCGACCACAATAGAATTAATTTATGATGAAATCTCAGTAAATGGTTTTTTTTCCTCAGGAAACTCCAAGTTTTTTTATTTCTAGAGAGAAATGTAAATACAATGCTTATAGGTGCATACAATATTAGACCTTTTCAGAACTATATCCATCAATCTTCAAAATATCTCTAACCTCCAAATTATCATCAAAATAGGTCTCTTAATACTTTAAGAATGTAAGAATTCTATATCATTACAAATGTTATGTTCTTCACCACTTTGCATACAATGTTGTTGTATGATCATTTTGGACTATTCTCTTTTTTTCTTGTCTCTTACTTGGTTTAACAACACCAATTTTAATATGATTGTTAGCTTACATCACCTGGATGCCAAGATTTGTCCCTTGAATTTATTGTTTTTCACCACTTTGCTCTGCCCCATTTATTGAGGATGAAATACACCTTCTATTGTGAATCATATATTCCATCAATGGCATATCAACAGTAGTTGATCCATTCAATTCTTGCATTTGACTTGTCTCCAATGGCTCTTTTCTTAGGGATGAAACTCCCAAAGGTTTTTTGTTATTGTCATCAATCATCATTAGGGTATCATAATCAACTTCCCCTTGCATTTTTTTTGGTTGATCACTCTAGCCTGGCTCATTTCCTATAATCAGTGAGGTGGACAAAGTAAGAGTTCAAGTAAAAGTTGTACCTTCAACCATAAATCAACTAGATTGATAAATACATGTTGATATGTAATGAATTGAATGAATATAATACTCACTATTGGATGTAAACACAAGTTGTTGCTTTTTGTTTTAACACCATTTTTTTCCATGTGCTTTCCAAAGTTATTTGATTCACGATAAGACTCTTCTCCATATTTTCTCATTGGTTTTGATCTCGAAAGATAGTTATGGAATTGAGAGGACATATTAATAATTAAACATGCACTATAAAATGAAAATCAAATGACATAACATTTAAAATTAGGACAAACTTACTGTTGGTGGTGCAATCAATGATTTATTAGACTGCTTTACCCATGATTTAAATAGTTGTTCCACTTGTTGACAAGTGACATCAGGGAAACATGATGCCAATTGTGCTACAATTTCCTTATTCGATTTATTTTTTGACTTATCATATTCAATGCAAAGTTGACTTCTAATATTTGAGGGCAAGAATCTTCTCTGTCTAAACTTTTGGAAAGTACCTTCTAATCTCATAACAAGCTTGAATTTTTTTTCTCTCATCTCATTTACAAGACACGTTCTATCATGTTCAAATGTGCTTCTATTCACCTTATGAACTCCTCTTCATCCTCCTTGGTTTCTATTCCAATTTTTCATTTCTCTATGCTTACCCTCCATTACTTCATTACTTAAATGTCCCAATGTATAAGGACGAATCGACTGTTTCATCTCAAGAGCATAGGCCCCTTGGACATGCATATAAGGAACCATCCACTACTACATTTTGACCCAAAATACGACGAAAAAATCCGACGGCGCGTGGATTTATCTTTATAAACTTACCAAAAAACACAAGTGTACAATTTTTTTTTAAATGTGGCAACAAGCGTCGGATATGCGACGGCGTGTTTAGTAAACATCGGTTAAGCGACGTCTCGTTTAGTACACGTCGATTAAGCGACGGTTAAGAGAGCACGTTTAATAGGTCAGATATATGAAATATGTATAGCCGTCGCATAGCCGACGCTTACTAAATGAGACGCCGTTTAAATCCACGCGTCCTAAACATGTCGTCGCATATTCGACGCTTGTGGCCATTATTTGCAAACACTTATATAAATAGAGATGTAGGCCTAGGTTCATAATCTCACACACTCACTCTCGCACAAATCTCTTGGACAAGAAATGCGAAATTCCTAAGGAGTATTAGGGTTTGGTTTTTGGCCTTGTGCTTTTGTGGGGATCTTCCCACTTGGTCTTGGAATTTGGTCTTGCTCTTTGGTGACTTCTGTGAGAAGTATCTCTTGGTTAATTTCTTGGTTTAGGGTTTGGTTTTTGGCCTTGTGCCTTTGTGGGGATCTTCCCACTTGGTATTGGAATTTGGTCTTGCTCTTTTTGTGACTTCTCTCTTGAAGTATCTCTTGGTTAATTTCTTGGTTTAGGGTTTGGTTTTTGGCCTTGTGCCTTTGTGGGGATCTTCCCACTTGGTCTCGGATTTTGGTCTTGCTCTTTGGTGACTTCTCTCTTGAAGTATCTCTTGGTTAATTTCTAATTGGTTTATCATTGGTAAATCTTTCTTGGAGAAAGTTTGTCCTCTTGTGTTAGGGTTTACCCTCACTAGTTAGGGTTTTCTCTTGTGGATTTGGCTTTGAATCTTATGGAAAATAAGATTCATCATATACTTGGTTTTGTTTTGAGTTAGGGTTTACCCTCACTTAGGGTTTGCTCTTGTGGATTTGGCTTTGACTCTTGTGGAAAAGAAGATTCATCATATACTTGGTCTTGTCTTGAGTACTTAGGGTTTACTCATGTGGATTTGGTTTTAACCATTGTGGAAAAGAGGACTCATCATATACTTGGTCTTGTCTTGAGTTAGGGTTTACTCATGTGGATTTGGTTTTAACCATTGTGGAAAAGAAGACTCATTATATACTTGGTCTTGTCTTGAGTTAGGGTTGACTCATATATTGTGGATTTGGTTCTAACCCTTGTGGAAAAGAAGACTCATCATATACTTGGGTTTGCTCGTACTTTGTTCTTAGGGTTTGAGTAATAAAATGCCACGTAACAATAATGTTACAGGTCATCAAGATCATCCAGAACAAAATCGAGAATTGCTTGCTAGGTTGTGGGATGGAGTGGAAAGAAGGGGTGATGGAAAATGTTATTGTCCTTGAAATCGATGTAGGGGCTTTAATAAGAGAAGGATACTGATCTCAACAACTAAAAAAAATTATAGGGAACATGGACATGTTGAGGGGGGGCATGAATATCATCCATTGGTAAGTCATAATTCATTATATATCATGCGGTCTTTATATTGAGATTTTTTGTAATTGTATATTGTATCATTTTTATTTTTGTTACTTATTAATCGACATGACTAACGTTCTTTGTTTGATGTTTTAATTGTAATTATAAAGCAAGGGCCTCCTAGGGCTGTTCCGAACATGGAGAATGTGGTAATTGCGGAACAACTAGCGCAGGAAGAACAATATGCAGGTCCTTCGAATACTGATCATGATCAAGTTAATGATGATCATATGGAATTAAACGATGATCATGACGATAACATAATTGAGGATGATGGTGCAAATACATTAATCAATGATGCATTTAATGTTAGAATGGACGATGATCAACATCATGCACCTCCAATTGATGACTTTGCAGATATTAATGATTTACCTACACTTGAGAAGGCGACGGAACCGCTTTTTGAAGGCTCCCGCATAAGTGTTCTCTCCGTTGTGTTGCTGATAATGAACTTGAAGGTTATGAATGGTTTTTCAAACACATCCATCACGCTGGTGTTAAGGTACGCATGTGATTATATGTGATCCGTCGGATCTCAACTTTAGTGCATATACTCCAAAACTATGTCACACCTTTCAATCAAAACCACTTTGATCTTATAATATACTCCAAAAAATAAGGATGTATTTGTTGTCGTTAATATTATGCTCTTCAAATATTTATATTAACCATTTTTTTTAAATTTGTTGTAACAGCTTGATAGGTGAATATTTGTTACTGGCATCAAATAAATTACCTCACACATATCGAGATTTAACTTCCATCATGAAATATGTTGGAATGGAGTATCAAGCATATTATGCATGTCCTAATGATCATATTTTATATTATAATCAGTATGAGCTTGCAAAAAAATTCCCTATATGTCATAGCAGTATATACCGAACAGATCAAGTAACCAAAAAGGTGTCTCGTAAGGTTCTTCGTTATATTCCCATTATTCCATGCTTGCAACGACTGTTTAGGTGCAAAAACATAGCACAATTTATGGATTACCATGCACGGAATAGAAGTGGAGATGATATTCTTCGAATGCCTGCAGATGGTTCTGCATTTACAGACATGGAGGAAAAATGGCCACACTTTAAAGAAGAACCTCGTAATGCTAGACTTTCTTTGGCAGTGGATGGTGTCAATCCATTTGCAGAGATGAGATCTACTTACTCGGTCTGGCCTGTTTTTGTTATCAACAATAACATTCCTCCATGGATGTCAATAAAGAGGGAGCATATAATGTTGGCAATGATTGTTCCAGGTATAATTTGTACTTTAGAACAATTTTTTTTTAATGCATTAGTATTTAATTTGTCATGAAGATCAATATTGTTGCATATTCATGTCATATATATTTTTCATTTACTTATATGTATTGTATTTGTTGTTTTCTCTAAGGTAAGTACCAAGTTAAAGATATGAATGTATATATCAAGCCTCTTGTTGATGAACTACTTAAGCTATGGAATGGTGTCACTATGTATGATGTCTCTAGACCAGTAGGGCAAAGGGAATTTCAATTCCATGCAATGCTTGCCTGGACAATTCACGATGCTCCAGGGCTAACACATTTTTGTGGTCTTCAAACAAAGGGAAAATTTGCATGTCCAGTTTGTGGTCCCAAGATGAAATCTCGTCATTCAAAGAGTTTGTCAAAGGAAGTGTTTGATGAGTGTAGGCACTTCCTCTCTAAGAATCATAGGTATCGAACTACCGAAAAACATCTTTTTAATGGGAAAGAGGAGACTGCATTAAAACCACAGAGAATGACACCTCACATATGGAAGTTGCAATATAATAGAAATCATCAAGGTATGATTCAATTTGTTTATCTTATATATTCGTATTGATCATCTCTTATATGTTTTTAATGTTTTATTTTGGATTGTATTAATTTTTTTTACTGTAATATACTACATTTTAATCTCTTTAACTTATATATTGATTACTAATGGTCCGCATGAACATCATGAAGGTGTAAATGGGCTTCCACGAGGAATGAAAAGTTATCCAAAAAAATTTAGTAGGCTGCCTTACTATGAGCACTTACTAGTTGCTCATTTGTTTGATACAATGCATATCGGAAAGAATGTAACTGAAACACTATGGCGAATATTAGACGGAAGGAGTGACAAAGAAAAAATTGTCAAAATTTGCAGTGACATTCATGAATCCAATCATGCAATGAAAGATATCATTGAACATTTAAACAACGATGGAGACCAAATTAATATAAGGTCACTTCCATGGTTATTGACTGAGCAACAAAGCAATGCAGTAAAAGAAGTGATACAAAAAATGAAATTTCCCACAGGATTTTGTTCGAACATAAAGAATATCTTAACAAGGAAAGGTGATTTTGGCAGGGTAAAAATGCATGATTGGCATATCTTCATTAAGGTAATTATATCTTTGGTATATACATTGGTATATTACAATACTGCATGTTTTTTGTTTACTTCTTTTCTTAATTTTGAAAAATATATTGATGAGACGTGTTCATTGTTACAGTATGTTCTACCTGTATCTCTCCCAGACAACTTTGACAATAATGTCAAACAGGTCATATATGATCTTGGAAAATACATGAGGTAATTAGAAACAATATTTTTCACGCATCATCATGTAATTTGTTTAATTCGTTGTATAACTTATATGAATTGACATTTGTTTTAGTCAATCATGTAGATTTGTACTACAATCTTAAATTTTCGTCGTTAAATGATATCATTATTTTCTTGATTTACATGTAGATGGTTGTCATCGAAATAAATCCACAAAGAAGATATAAAGTATTGTAAGAGAGAAATTCCTCGTTTAATGTGTCAAATGCAGAGATTTCTACCTTCGACATTTTTCAATGCACAAGAACACTACCTCATACACCAAGTTGAGGAGATTGAATTGTGTGGACCTATACATGCAAGGTCCATGTGGATGGTTGAGAGGCACTTGAAATTTATGAAGGCTTTAGTTAGACAAAGAGCATGTCCAGAACAGAATGTTAACATATATATAGACTGAACAGAATGTTAACATATATATAGACTGTATTTTACCCTAGGATATACACTGTAACATTTCCAATAATTCACACTTCATTTCACTATTCCTTAAACTCGATGCTTTCAGATGAAATTGATGAATCATATGTATCCAACCAATGATAACAGAAATATCACAACATATACAGATGAGATGAATCATATATACTGAGATTTTACACAGTAGAGAGGAAATTTAATGAATCTCCATCATTTTATTACATTTCATTGTATGTAATCAATCACACTCTACACCCTGCTCTCTCTTCTCGAGCTTTGTGAGCTAACCTTCATCTAGGCCAAGCTACCTATTCAAAATACTAAAGACTGCATTTATTTACAATGGATTTCTGTTTCCAGATCCTATGATTAAGGAACAGAGTCCTTAATAATTTCAGCTAACCCCTACGAGTCATCATTGACTCACTAACAATTAACAAACCCTATCTTATCTTTTACAAGTGGAAAGGATCTAGAATCCTTGACCATTATTCAAATTTTTCACAAAAATAACAATTTACACAAATGTGAGACCCCAGGTCTCTTTGAATTCTCTTAACCTTGATGAAGTCATGGGTGACTTCTTTTTCATGAGACTATGCTCCTGCATCACTTATGTCACCCTATACCGATGCCATCACATCCTTCCAAAATGATCTCTAAGGACTTTGTGACTAGTGCAGCAAAGTTGTGTTAGAAATCATGAGATAGAGGATCTGTGATTAATTCAATAAATACCCTATCCCAATAAGATAAACACAAGATAGATGTATCGCATACCATAAACACATATAAAGACTTCAAGAGAGTGTGCAATAGATAGGATTCCCTTGGGCTGATGAATAATTCAATTGAATGAGATGATTACAATCCACAACCACCCACAGGTCCACCCATTAAGGGCCTCAATTACCCACCTAGTGGTTTGGCACATGGCCACAAGTGAATATTAGCCAAGACATCTCAACACCCCCCGCCCCTAATTTTCCCCATGTATTGGTTTCAGTTCGAAATTAATGTTTTTAATTACTTTTTTGCAGTCAGCTGATCGGGGCAAGTCCCTAATGGAGCCTGAGAGGCCGACACCCCCCTACAGGCGACAGGTATATATACCACATTTTTACTTACCTGCTTCTTTAGAAAGTACATTTGTTTAATTATGATATCAACGTGGTCAATATTTAAATATGTTTTTAAATAAGATTTTCCCCATGCATTGGTTTCATTGCGAAATTAATGTTTTTAATTACTTTGTTGCAGTCAGCTGATCGGGGCAAGTCCCCAATGGAGCCTGGGAGGCCGACACCCCCCTACAGGCAACAGGTATATATACCACATTTTTACTTACCTGCTTCTTTAGAAAGTACATTTGTTTAATTATGATATCAACGTGGCCAATATTTTGTTTGTAGGCTGAGGGTCGAGGTAGGAGCCCCATGACAGATGATATGTCGACAGATGTTAGCACGCCACGCTCATCGGGTCATGAGAAGGTATATAGCACGTTGTGAATTTTAGAAACTGTATTTATACATATTTATGTTATCTAATTATATTAATGATTTCAAATTGATATTAATGTTTTCTATTTTTATGTCGGATGATACTTATCTATAGATGGATCCAAAGGATATGGATTTGGGGCACATTCTTGATGATGTTGACCTCAAGAATTCAAAGAATATCTGGGATGCAGTTCAAAAAGAAAAAACAAAATTAAATCAGGAGGTCGTCAATCTGCTTATATCGAATACGCAAATGATGCAGGATGAGACTCAAGCAAAGATAGATCGTGTGTTGCTTAAAGTAAAGCGCTTGGATGTAAGCTGCAAACTCTTTCATTATAAGTCTATTCCAAATGCAATTTTTTTTCCTATTCGTATATGAGTAACTAAAATATTATTTGTTTCTACAGGAATGTTTTTTCCCCGGTGAGAGGCATGCTGGTACCATTGAGCATGACACCCCCTTCGCCACTGATCATGTATCGTTGCCGTCTGGCCAGTCGGAAACACAAAATGAGACACCCCAGACGGAACATGAGAGTGCCGATGAGGATCAGGGGCCAGTACATGGAGAAGAGCATGACTTTGATGCTGCCGTCCCAGCATTTCCTGGATCTTTCCGTGTCACTAGCACGGGAACATTTGAGACTACTTTTTTGGTGGACGAAGATCTCATTCCCTACAAGATGGAGAAGATTCCAGGTACTGTTTACAAAATGTTTTAACTATATATTATAATTTTATTGGAATGTAATTATGCATCATTCTTTTTACACTAATTAACACATACTCGTTTTTGTAGGAAATGATGTCTTTTATAAACATCTTAATGATTGGTCTTTAGAGCTGTTCGGGCCCACTATCCGCACATGGTGGAACTGGCAGAGTAAAGTTTTGAAATATGAGCTTATTGCTCGCTTGGTTGGGTTTTTTGGTGCCGAAACCTTCAACCGAAAAAAGGTTCTCGAAAAAGCTGGCCAACATTTACATTATGTACAGGAGCAATATAGGAACAACTTAGCAGATAATCCAAAGTATGAGTGCCCTCCGATGATTCCAACAACGGAGTGGAAAGGATTGTTGGATGATGCAAGGGAGAAAGCTGCGAAAATAGCGGGCAAGCCAGTACCCGAGTCAGCTAGAAGGTATGCAATACTTTCAACAATGCAATTATATGTTTATTACACTTTATTTTCCATTTTTTTGCAATGTCTAATGTATTTAAAAATACTTTTATAGGCTACCAGAAACGTCGAAGGCCACCCAGGCAAGAATAGAAAAACATGGGCAACACAAGCTTGGCCCTGGTGGATATTCCAACTTGCAAGCACGAATCATAAGTATGATCAATAATTATTTTATTGTATAGAAATTATAGATTGCATTTAAAATTGTTTTCATGATGATATAACAACAACAATGATGATCTAATTGAAAATTACAGGCTCAAAGATTCCACGATTTGCTAACGGAGGAAGACATGAGGATCGGCTACCAACGTGGGTTTTCAGGTGTTGTTGAACATCGAACAAGCAGCCGTGGTATCCAAGCAAATTCTTCCAGTGATCCATCCTGCGAACAGGTAACTACAATAAACAAATTCTATTTAAGATTGATTCATTGTGTTCTATATTCATTAATAAACTAGTACATAAAATATTGAGTCTCTTTGTGTTAAGCCGCACAACGAAAGTAGAGAAAATGCAGAGGATGGAGGAGAAAGAGATATTGAAGTTCATGTTGATCGAAATCCAGGTAATAAATATTCTTGTGTTAAAAAAAAACTAGCATGGATTAAAGTCTCAAATATTAAATTGCAAATACTATATTGTTGTAAGTGTTGATGTTTTAATGCATAGGGTCTTCTTGTGCAGCTTGAGGCAGCAGCAGAAGATCAAACATAGGAAATTCATGTCACCCATGAGTTGCCAGGTACAAAGCACCGCTCTAATGTTTTTTTCTTAATGAAGGACTTACAATGATTATAATAGTAAAAACACGTCAAGTAATTAATATTTCTTCATTTTCCCAGTACATCCTGGCACCTTACAGCAGTCGCATACACGTCGTGAGCACACGACTCGTCGACAAACATGATCACAGGCAGCTACAGAGGGCGTAGGAAACAAAAAACAATTGGTAGAAGAGGATGTCACACTTAGAAAATTTGTGGAGAGAAAAAAGCATCAAAAAAAGTAGTGATTGTAATAAGTACACTATTACATTATTTTTTTATGTATTGTCCTCGGATATTATTTTTGATATTATGGAGTAATGTCTTCAACTATTTATTTTTTTCTATGTACGAATGAATGAATGAGTTAATTAATGAATGCTATAAACTAATTAATGATCGAATGCACGTAATTCCTTTAAGACAAGAAACTCACGATGTTCGCACAAAAGATCATTTATTTCCAAGCACGTGCATTGGGTATGGGGAATTAAGAGTGATGTGAGGGGGGGGAGGGGCCATATGAGCTTCCAATTTCATGTGGTTGGCCCTGTTTAGTAGAGAATATTAAACTATTCTCGAAACAGAGAGGAGCTCAATAAGGTAAAATGCATGCATTATTACAATGTTTCTTTCTTATGACTAGATACGTTGTTTCTTTCTTCTAGCTAACTATAGACATGCATTTTCTTTATACTGCAGAGTGGGAATCTTGATGGGCTGGAGCTTTCTGGTTTGGAATATCTTCAAAGTCTTAGGATGAGGATCGTTGGAATCCATTCTATGCATCAATACCTCAACATCTTTTGCAAACTCTACATCTGGCTCCAAATCCACAAATATGAAGAGGTACCCATCCTTCAATTTAATTTAGCTTTTCTATTGATTTTTCAATGTGAAGTAGAAAAGAAGGGTTCAGTAAATCATTCCCAAGAAATAGATGAAAGCCAATGGATGAACAGCAGGCCTGTAGCAGAGGTATTGAGGTTTTATATAGTCTTAGTGTGTTGCAACTAACGAAGTTCCTAAGGTAAATTTCATGGTAGTTCTCACATTGATAATCTGGAATTGGTTTGCTAATATGATTAGTGGGTTGTCATTAGACGTTCATAAGGTGGAGCTTGCAAATCTCAATAATGGTGATTTGTCAATCAAGGGATTGATCTGATCGACTCTTAGTGAGGGCAAGGTTGCAAGGACTTGAGGCCTTCAGAAATACTGTACAAAATGACTAAACATTGCTACAGTTTACATTAATTGAATGGCCTATTCAAAATGTCTTTTAGGGAGTGTGTTATAGAAGTTAATATTTGGTAAATAGCTAATAAGAGTCACGCTTTTTTATGTAGCTAGTTAAGATGGATTTACTATAATAGTACCTAGGTCGACTTACTGTTGGTTAGATTCAAATATCATGGAGTCAATTTTATGGCTGATGATTCTGTTATCACTCCGTAATTTCTTGAGGTTGTGTTCAAGAAACCCAAAGGTAACCTACAACCAATCTTTAGGTTAGCTGTCTGACTCAACTAACCAGAGAGGGTGATAACATCCTTCGATGCTCCCTGACTTTTAATTCCCATTAGGCCCACTCTGTCTTCTAATGGAGATTTGGTCATTCTTCTATCTTTTAATGTTCTTTGTATTCTCCGCCAAGCCTCGGCCAAGTTAAGAGCTCCTCTAATCGTTAAAAACCCCCGCCAAGTACAACAAAGCAATTTTTACACAACAACTTCCCGAAAAAGAGACTTTTTTAAAGAACAGGCACTGTTCTTCCATGCACCTTTACAAAAAATTTATACTGTGATAACACCACCTTCAACAAATCATCCTTCAGTAAATCATAAAACACCAAGTAGAATTCAACTGACAGCCCATCCAGTCCTGGGACTTTCCCTTTCTTAAATGGGTTTAATACATTTAGTATTTCTTTATCTGATATTTCTGAAGTTTTAAGTCCTTATTCATATCATCATTAATTAGACTAGGAACTAGACCTATGATTCTCATAATCTCCTCTTAAAAAGAGACTTAAAGTGTAACCTTCCTGGCTTCGCTTTTTCCTTGAAAGATCTAACCAGTGAGCCTTCTGGGTGTCTTATTTCCCAAATAGTATTCACTTGCTTTCTGTAATTGGCATATTTATGAATTTCTCTGCGTGTTATTGTCCCCTTCCTCCCAAATCGCCCTACTCTTCAATCTCCAACCTGTTTCTTCATTTCCCAAAAGTTCTTTCTTCCTCTCCATCTCTTTTAAAGACTTCTCCTCTTCTTTGAAAGAAACACCTGAGTCATTATGATCAAATAATTCCTTTATTCCTTCCTCAACTTCTGTTAACTCCTTTCTTGAATTTAAAGCAAGAAACTTTGCCCAGCCCTTTATGACTCTGATTATATGGAGGTTATATGCGAACTGTTTCGTAGCTTCAGATCCTCTATCATTATAAACCTATCCAGCCTTTTAGATATGCCATCCCTTCCCTTTCTTGCATTCCTCTAAGTTGGCATTAATTTGATAGGTTTAATCATTAATGCCAAGGGCAAATTCATCCTCAAAAGCATCAGCATAATGAAGCTGTGTTGCCCCCAAAGGTGGCCTGAATAGTTCAGGGATTGCATTGTATGTTTTCATAAATCTATTGGAAAATTCCTAAACTGTTTCGTTGCGATTCCTCTTTAAATTTTTGTACTGAGTCAGAAAATGTTGTGGATTTTTCTTTGCTTCCCACTTATCCAAAAAGGCTGTCTCAAAAGCTGCATAATCCCGTATAGAGCCTCTTGCTAAGCCTCTATACCAAACTTTAACTTCACCTGTAAAGCTCTGTGCTAAAAACCTCATTTTAACATCATCATGATCTATCTCCTTTAAATTCAGGATATCATTAATCTTGGTTAGATGTTGTTTTGCAGTGATTTCACCCTCTGCCCCATAAGTTGTTATGATTTGATCATAATTTTGTGGCATATCATGTAGGACAGCTGGCAAGACAAGAGGTGCATATCTGGCCATGTTTTTATTTATAATAGGAGTGGAAGGCACAATCTGGATATGAGGATTAGATGGCTGATAAAGTGAGGATGCAAGAGTTTTCGCAGAAGACTCTAGCAAGGAAGACTGAGTTTGGGGTTGACTGAGCTGAGAGATAACTTTAGGTTTATACTTTTGCAGGAAAGTATATGGTTCAGAATATTTATATCTCTCTATATCAAAAAGTTTCTCTTGCAATCCTTGTTTCATGCTTTCTATATCAAATAGCTTTTGTTTCAGATCAGTGGTTAAGGTATCCCAGAAAATATTTATGTCTTCTTGATCAAAAAGAACTTCTTCTTTAGCTTTGTATTTTACTGGGGTTTGAAAGTAATTTTTATCAACAACAGTAGCAGTGAGATCTGATTCTGATTTGGTTCTGAATAAAGCATGTTCAAATTTTAAATCACAATACAGGTCTTCAATACTTAGCACTCCATCCCTTGGCAATGAGGGTGACTTTTCCAATCTGACAGGAGTAAAAGTTTGAGATTTGTTCTTTGTTTTCCTGAGAAAGTTTTCAAGGTCATCAACAATATCTGGAGGATTAGGGTCTGGATTAGCCCTGTTATATCTTTTAGAAGCCAGTGTAACACAACATATACAGATCACTGGTCTGTTTCAAGGGGAGTCGCCAGAGCAAATATTAGGTCTACAACCTTAATGGAAAACACATATTGTGAGAGTAGCAATCACGAAACTTATAGACGCATGCAAATCTATGATTCCACTAACAAGGATCTTAATTGAAATACGAGTTGCCACACTTTAATGCACTCTTAGTATAGAGTTCTCCTTTATCATTCTCCATGATTCTTCTCTTTTTTCAAAAGCTATTTCCCTATAAGAAGAAACTTATGCAAATACACGTACAGTTGTGCCTGTAAACAAAGGATAAAGCTATCATTCTTTAAACCATTTCATCTGTCCCAGGGTATAGAAGACCCTAGAATATCCTGTTAACCAGCACAAGGTCATGTTGTCAACAAACCCAGTGAGGACTTGTGATGATCGAGAAATACAATACGATAAGTCTTGTATTTTTGTCCTATTTTTAAATTAATAATTTAATATATGTGGTGGCTTTGATTGAAATTTCCCATAACACTGACTTATGCATAGCTGAGACCTGCTTTTGATTATTCTGTCATATGTAGTTATGTATGTAAGGGCTTGGTATGAATGGATGACATGTGTACTATATGTGTAGTATGCTTCCTCTTGCAATTGCTATGCGTGTAGAACTCTGTTGTTCCTGACCTCTGTTGTTGATATTATCCTAGTTATAGCTGTAACAAAAGTGTATTTTCAAGGTATTTGAGGGAAGTTCCAATAGTTTCTCATGTTTGCAATTGGGATTATACCATCTGGACATCCAATTGGAATGGGATCAAAGTAAGAATTTCTTATTCTTCATGTTTGTTTGAACATCATTCTTCATTTGTCCCACAAAGTTTAAAGGGATTGAAATGAGATTCCCCCCCCTTCCTCTTCTCAAATTCATGGGTGTTGTTATCACTCCGTAATTTCTTGAGGCTGTGTTCAAGAAACCCAAAGGTAACCTACAACCAATCTTTAGGATTGTTAAATTTTCAGAATTTACTTCAATATGATCTAGGATCTTAACTGAGAGAACAACATGTACAGCATATCTACAGCATATCAATCATGGAGACAATAATGCAAGCACACAAGAGACACAAAGATTTACTTGGGGAAAACCATAAAGGTGAAAAACCCCAATAACTTCCTCAGAGATAGATAGAGCAATGATACAACCAACCAATAGAGATAGCCATAACCTAGCAGCAATCCTCCTCCTCCATAAGTGCGCCTCTCCTCCTTGAGAGCATGTGTGAGAAGTGAGTGAGTAAATAGAGTGCCTCCCGCACTCTATTTATACTTGACTTGACTTGCCTTTTTACCTAACTCATGTCGGCTCGAACTTAACCACATAACATAATGCTGAGTGGGCCGACCCCCAATAGGGTGGTCTAATAACCCTTTGACCCACATGGCCGACCCCCAATAGGGTGGTCTAATAACCCTTTGACCCACATGACTTATACAGGGCCGACCCCAAACAAGGTGGTCTAATAACCCCTCAAGTATAAGTTACGACACTTACAATATAAATGACGACACTTCCTTATAGAGGAATAATACCATCTCTATAGGAATACAATATACATATATGTGAAATACATTCCGAAGTTACATATACATCAACACTCCCTCTTAACTAGGAAGGTATTTCTCAGCATAGTTCTTCTAGCACAAGTCATCTTCTCTGGATCATCGTCACTAGATAATCGTCATCGAGTCATCATCATCGTCACTGCTGCTGCTATCTCAATCAATCTCTGAATCTACTTGTCATAGGAAGTTCTACAGAGCCAGTCCTTTTTCATACTGGATGTAGGCCCACCACCTGCAGGTCTTCGTCATCACTGGCCATACTGTGGAATCCTCAGGACTTATTACGTGCGTCACAAAACCTCGAAAGAGCATCCCAGGATATTACGGGTACACAACTCCAACCTGGAGGATCTCCCAGGGCGCTATTACATGTGACCCCACCACAAAACCTCGAAAGAGCATCTTAGGATGTTACGGGTACACAACTCCGACCTAAGATCTCCCAGGGCACAAATTACATGTGGTCCACCACAAAACCTAGCAAGAGCATCTCAGGATGTTACGGGTACACAACTCCGACCTGAGATCTCCTAGGGCAAAAATTACATGTGGTCATGGCAAAACCTCGCAAGAGCATCTCAGGATGTTACGGGTACACAACTCCGACCTGAAATCTCCCAGGGCCCAAATTACATGCCATAGGACAAAACCTCGCAAGAGCATCTCAGGATGTTACGGGTACACAACTCCGACCTGAAATCTCCCAGGGCACAAATTACATGTCCTCCCAGAGCAATGTCTCGAAAGAGCATCCCAGGCTGTTACGGGTACACAACTCCGACCTATAGGATCTCCCAGACATGCTCATCTGCACAACCTGATCCACGACCACAGAGTATCGACCTGATACTCACCATACATCATCCTGATGTACTTATGATCGTCCTGATCATAATCACTGCAACGTCCTGCTGCAAGTCATCTGGAGCAACATCCTGAAGCTCGTCATCCATGATCGTCCTGATCATCAATGCAACATCCTGCTGCAATTCATCTGGAGCAACATCCTGAAGCTCGTCATCCATGATCGTCCTGATCATCAATGCAACATCCTGCTGCATGTCGTCTGGAGCAACATCCTGAAGCTCATCATCTATGATCATCCTGATCATCACTGCAACATCCTGCTGCATGATCTACCTGATCATCAATGCATCTTCCTGATGCATACCAAGTATCATACATGATCCTCCTGATCATCAATGTATCCACCTGATACAAATATATGATACATATCATCATACATGATCCTCCTGATCATCAATGCATCTACCTGATGCATACCAAGTATCATACATGATCCTCCTGATCATCAATGTATCCACCTGATACAAATATATGATACATATCATCATACATGATCCTCCTGATCATCAATGCATCTACCTGATGCATACCAAGTATCTACCTGATACATATCATCATACATGATCCTCCTGATCATCAATGTATCCACCTGATACAAATACAAATACATGATACATATCACCATACATGATCCACCTGATCATACAATGTATCCACCTGATACATATACAAATACATGATACATATCACCATACATGATCCACCTGATCATACAATGTATCCACCTGATACATATACAGATACATGGTACATATCACCATACATGATCCACCTGATCATACAATGTATCCACCTGATACATATACAGATACATGGTCCAAGCATCCAACATGATGCATAAACAATACATACACATGATCCAACTGATCATATCCAGCATCCAACATGATGCGTTCATACATACATAAAATGATTCAACTGATCATATCCTGCATCCAACATGATGCGTACATACATACATAAAATGATTCAACTGATCATATCCTGCATCCAACATGATGCGTACATACATACATAAAATGATCCAACTGATCATATCCTGCATCCAACATGATGCGTACATACATACATAAAAATGATCCAACTGATCATATCCAGCATCCAACATACATAAAATGATCCAACTGATCATATCAAGCAGAAACTAGAACATCATCCTGATGCTCATCATCCAGCGCTTACATCCACAGCCATGTGAAGGATCCTCCTTCCAACATGCTTGGAATGGCTTCAGCAAATGTGTCTGTCACTTCTTCCTCGAAGTGTCCTCGATCTGAATAACACCAAGCCTCTCTATGAAGTACTCGAAGTTCACCCTGGCTAGTGGCTTCGTCAGCACATCTGCAATCTGCTCGTCCATTGCAACGTACAGGAGCTTCACAGCTCCTCTCTGCACCATATCCCTGATATAGTGATATTTGATCTCTATGTGTTTCGACCTGTCATGAAACACTGGGTTCTCGGACAGCTTCACACAACTCTGGTTATCACAGAAGATACCAGTAGCCTCCAACGGGAGATCAAATAACTCAGACAGTAGCTTTCGTAGCCATACTGCCTCACAACTAGCTGAATAGGCTGCAACATACTTGATCTGATAGATCCATATGGAAGTCATAACAAACTTCCCTTCAGGTCTTGGGACTACATCCCAAACATCGTTCTTCATGATCTACGGATCATGGCATTCCATTTCTTCATCCCAGATCCTGGGAACTTCAATATCTTCAATAGATAATTTTGTTGTTGAACAAATGTTGTAGTTCTTCTTTTGTAGGTGAAGATATACGGTCTTTCCTACAAAACAGGTTAAATTGCATGATTAGAAACATCTCATAATTTTCAGAACAAATTCTTACACATAACGAAATATGTCATACAGTCATGCAATTATCTTAGCCAATGCTTCAATACAACATTTATCCATATTCCGTAGCTTTCTAGATGCCTTCCAATCTCTACCAGAACATTGTTAAGGGTGTGCACAACTCCCAACATGTCAGCAAAGAGGTTTCATTCTAGATAAGTAGCAATGGAATGTTGTACAGTGCCATAGGCCACTTACCCATGTATATTAGTAGTATACTGTTCATCAATGCAACTATTCTAATATGCATAATACATATCCTAAGTCTAGGAACATGAGCATATACATCATTTGAACAATTTTATTTAAACAAACACATATGTAAGAAATGATAATTAAAATACTTATCTTTGTTTGTTCATTGGGTGGACTCCCTCTGAGTCTTTGCTTCTTTGCGGGAGATACTAGAGTCATAATCTGAAGTAGCTTCTTCTACACCTTTCTATTGTGGAATGTAGGAAGATGTTCAACTCCCTCTAAATATCTGCATCCTTGCAGAAGCTACTGAAGTGTGCTCCTTTGCTTTCTTTGCAGGAACAACTGGAGTGTGCTCCCTCTTGATCTTTGCTTCCTGGATTACCTGTCCTTGAACTTACATTCATCCTTGGTCCCTATGCATCATGATTGTGTTATCCTTGTGATCTCATATAAAATCATACATTCATTAGTATACTATTAAAACACAATAATCTCAAGCATGTATAGTCATGATCATTTCAAACAGAAATAATAAGCATTAGCATTCAAGGTTTATGTAGGAATCTTATGGTTAGTCAAATCATAAGAAGCATAACATGTCTAAACCTATAATTACTCAAACCTATGACTCTTCGCGTTAGTTGAATCATCAATTAAGATAAGAGATATAATGTGCATAAAACCTGTGATTATTCAAACCTATACTTTCATGATTCTTCTGGTTAGTCATATCATCAATTATGGTAAGAAATATAATACGCATACAGCCATGACTTATTCAAACCTATGACTTCATGAATAATCATTATCAAACAACACAACAGTATAAGATCCTAACACAAGGTAGGATTCTATCTTGATATAGGAAAAACATACATGGATTAGCATGCTAGCTATTTATACTCACATGATGTCTTCTTGTTGTTCTTCAATGACTTGTGCTAGTAACCTGTATATCTCATAGGTTAGCCATTATAAAACCAAGTTATACATACCTCGTAAATGGATCTTCTATGAGATCCATGACAATGGATGAGTCTTTATCTTCATGTCATCATGATCATATGTTCTTGAACTGGAACATGCTTTGTCTTTCTTGGTGTACCTTTCATGTTAGTAGACAACATAAACCTCATACAACACCATAATGCATTAGTACAATCATAAGTGTCAACACCCTAACCAATGAATATCTTCTATCATGCATTCATAATTTTGTTAAGGTGAAACGACAAATCTAAAATCAAAATTGTACTAACCGTAATAACATGAAGACAAACATACCATAAACTTAATCATGGACAAATATCGAAACATACCTCGATGAGTCATACCTGTCGAGATCGCTTGAAAACTTCTTATGTAAGGCCTTAGCCTCATCTCCCTCTGAAACACGAACTTCTTCACTTATGCAGGTGACCAATCCATCTTTTTCTAGGATTAACCCAATCCACTTGATTTGCAAGAACTGGACCTAGAGCTGGATATGGTTTTGTCAGAAAAACCCCAAAAATTCAAACTTTGAATTTCAACCTTCCGATAGGATAGGAATATGCGCCTTGATGAACTGATCAAACTGGTATATTCAGGATTTGAAAACTGCAAAGTTTCACTCCTCAATTTTTCCTTTGAAACTTTTGGATTCACTGGACGTGACCCTAAACTGGGGTTTGATGAAGCCCACTCTTCTGCCCAATCAAAAATGTTTGATCCAAAGCTCTAAGCTTCTATTTTTCCGAGGAGCTTCCAGCCGTGGTCACAGATTTCAAAAATTCCCATTTTTATAGAAGCCCTAATTTTCCACTTTTCTGATCAAAGTCCCGAACTAGGGTCTAATCAAGCCCGGCCTTCTACCCAGCCAAAAATTCTGATATTGGTCTCTAAATTTCTATTTTGATGAGTAGCATCCAGCCGTGGTCTCCAATTACAAAAATTCCAACTTTCTTCAAAGCCCTAAATTCCGGAAGCCATGAATGAAGGTACCAAAAAAAATAATTCTGTTTTGACAGAAATATGTACCTGATTGTTTCTGGTGTAACTCCGAAATTTTTGATCCACAGGGTCTGAAAAAGTTTTCTGAGATAGCCTGACCTGTTAGCTTTCCATCCTCACAGGTCTGACCTCAATTGGATGTTCTGAGAGAGAGTTATGCCAAATGTCGCAACGTGACCTGTTTTGGGAAAATACAGGAGAGCGAACTTGTACGGCGTGCCACGTGTCACTGTTTGACCTTCGGCCTCTGAAAAAGTTTTCTGAGATAGCTCGTTCTGTTATATTTCCATCCTGATAGGTCTGACCTCAATTGGATTCTCTGAGAGAGAGATATGCCAAGTGTCGCAACGTGACCTGTTTATGGGATAATACAGGAGAGCGAACTTGTACGGCGTGCCACGTGTCCCTGTTTGACCTTCGGCCTCTGAAAAAGTTTTCTGAGATATCTTGGCCTGTGTACTACCTGTCACTTTTCACGAAATTTCATTTGGAGCTTCCTAGCCCAAGTTATGACCTTTTTCCCAAGGTCACCTGAGTTTGACTCAGAGCTGGAAGAGGCAGAAACCCTATATTGTACAGATCATAAATCACAAAGTACAACGAATTAGAGGTTGTCCTTTGGACACAAGGTACCTGGAGATTTTAGCTTCGACCTGTAACAATTTCAGATCCGAAACCTTCGCCAAAACGGATTTATAGCGAAAGTTCTACGACGATTGGTTTTTACTATATCAAGCCCTAGCATCGTAAATGCAACAAGTGTCATACATGCCATATCATGCCTTCTTTCAGGCTAGCTCTGATACCATGTTAAATTTTCAGAATTTACTTCAATATGATCTAGGATATTAACTGAGAGAACAACATGTACAGCATATCTACAGCATATCAATCATGGAGACAATAATGCAAGCACACAAGAGACACAAAGATTTACTTGGGGAAAACCATAAAGGTTAAAAACCCCAATAACTTCCTCAGAGATAGATAGAGCAATGATACAACCAACCAATAGAGATAGCCATAACCTAGCAGCAATCCTCCTCCTCCATAAGTGCGCCTCTCCTCCTTGAGAGCATGTGTGAGAAGTGAGTGAGTAAATAGAGTGCCTCCCGCACTCTATTTATACTTGACTTGACTTGCCTTTTTACCTAACTCATGTCGGCTCGAACTTAACCACATAACATAATGCTGAGTGGGCCGACCCCCAATAGGGTGGTCTAATAACCCTTTGACCCACATGGCCGACCCCCAATAGGGTGGTCTAATAACCCTTTGACCCACATGACTTATACAGGGCCGACCCCAAACAAGGTGGTCTAATAACCCCTCAAGTATAAGTTACGACACTTACAATATAAATGACGACACTTCCTTATAGAGGAATAATACCATCTCTATAGGAATACAATATACATATATGTGAAATACATTCCTAAGTTACATATACATCAACAAGGATGACTGTCTGACTCAACCAACCAGAGAGGGCTCTCTCTTTGTCACTGTATGATAAATGCATCAAAGAATAGGAGAAACAAGGCCAGATTCTCAAGGTAACAAGTGTTTTCAATGGTGATCAAGGTGTTGGGAAAGTTCAAGAGTAAAGAACATTGGGAAATGGAGTCAAGGATTGAGGCTTAAATCAAATGAAAGAGTAAATTAGGTCACAGAGGTTTAAGGCCTTTTGCATGCATTTGGCACAGATCATTAAAATTTAAAGGTGATAGCAGAAGGTAGAGAAGTGATTGTTTATTTTCAGGAGCATGTGACTATGAATTCCTTAAATAAACAGGAAAGACTTATGAAAGACAGGGAAAAGTAAATTATAATAGAGCACCCGAACACCAACGATGAATTCTATTACAGTTTATCTTTCAATGGTATTTACTGTAAATACTGTGGAGCATGGAAACATCAATTCCAAAGATTTAAATTAACAGTAAAGAAGAGGAAATAACACAGATGAATGAATTTCACATAGAAGACATTCTGCAACAAAACATGGAAGGAATCTTAAACATGAGAAAACTTGTATGTCTGTTCTTTCATTGAAGTTCACAAAATCCCAGATACACGAGTCTTTTCTTCTTTACAATTTGAATTTCTTTGACCAAAGACCAACCCTCTCCCTATTGAAGTAGGTTCTATTTGTAGTTAATCTATTCAAAGGAGAGATGCAAAAAACTAGGAAACAGTTACATACGTGGGGATCATGTCCCAGCAAAATAGCTTAAATCCTATCTTCTAAAACAGATGGCATAGTGACCATTTATTACATAACCAACTCTAAAAATAGAAATGACAGCTATATGAATATTTATGAGGTCGATAATCCTTTTAGGATCAACAATATCCTATTCATTTCCAGGATGGAAAAAGATATCATTGATGTTTTCTGATAATTTTAGCCTTCAAAGGCGCATACTGTCTAAACAGGCTCGCTTGATTTCAGGCTCGCTTGATTAACTTATCATCTTCCTCTGAATATTTCCAAAACAACTGTAAATAAAGTATCTGTGTGACTGTTGCTTACTGTAGTAACTGCAGACAGCAAGCTAGCATCATGGACTCCCTAAAACTTCTTCTACAGGATCTAAACTTTATAGTTCTTATCAACAGCATCAAATATCTGACAACCTTGACTTACTTATGCTTCACGGACATTTCACTGGCACTTCCTGGACCTGAACTTGGTATAAGAACTTGTGCTCCCACCCTGATTACTTCTTTCCAAGCATCATTCTTTGGAACAGAAGCATCAGATAATTCTTTCATCAGCACATCAAGCTCTATTAAAAGACCTTCTGTAAAGACAGGCAATTTAGATTTAACCTCCCTGAAAAGTAATGGAAGTTTGAAGTCCTGCCTCATCTTGCTTACTACCACCATGCCTTTAAGTCCTTTTACCATATCATTAAATTTGATATGGTCTGATCTGGATTTAATCAACATTTCTTTATATCCAGGCCATGCTATTAGCATATTCTCATCATCCCAAAAGGATGGTAAACCATAACCAATCAATGGTAAAAAAGGCTTGCTTGAACTCCTGCACTTGCTTTTTAATATGGGACATCTTTCCTCTGACTAAATTCAACAGAGTATATTTCTGCAACACCCTCCTGGAATCTACTAACAGATCAGTTCTGTTACTCACCTTTAAAACCTGTAACTCAGAAGCAGGAGCTTTACTGAGGAAAAGAATTGCGTTTTGAGCTACCTCTTGAGTTCTGTTAATTAACTTTTCCTCAGCTAATTTACATTTGTTGGATGCCACTCCCAATGCCTTCTCATGCTCCTCCACAATCATCAATTGAGGACTGAAAGCATTGATATATGCTATCAATTAATCCCAAAGCAAATGCTTTGCACCTTCCAGTGGCAGAACTCCCTTGGTTTTCTCTTTCAACTTATAAATCTTATCTTTCAGTTTATCATTTTCTTCTTTGAGCTTGATGATTTCCTGCTCTCTAGGATCCTGAGCTTTAATCTCTTCAATCTGCAGTTTAAGTTCAGAAATTGTGTCCTCTAAGTCTGAAACCTTCTCCTTGAAATTCTCAATTTCAGCTTCATGTACAGACATATCTACAATGTCATGTATGATCTAGTCAATTGGTGACAAAGGACTAGTTCCCCTGTTTGATTTCAATTGTTCAATTTCTTGAAGCAATTTACCTTTCTCTTTCTCCAATGCCTCTTTCTGCTCCTGAAGGACTAGAATTTTGGCATTATCTTCCACAACCTTTGCATTCAAACCAGCTATCTCTTCATGCAACTTAACCAAATTAGGTGAAGGTGTAGTATCAACATTAACATTTACAGCTTTACCCCTCCTTCTAACTGTCTTAACAGTTCTAACTTTGACCGTTGGCTGGGTTTCTGCCCCTTGTGTAGGTGGAAACTCTTTATATGAAGCTAGCTCAGTTTGTAAATAAGCCACCTGTGTAGACCATGCTTTGTTTGCAGCTTTCTCCTGCTTCAGGTGAGCTTTCAATTTTTCTATTTTCTGCACTGCATTCTTATGTGCCAAGGTCTCCCTAGTCAAGTCAGCATAAAGGACTTCACTGGCTTGTTTGTGGAACCAAATCTTGTCAGGACCTGGTAATTGATCCATTTCTAAACGAATCTTAGAAGCCTTTTCATCATCAGTGATGGCCAAACTTAAAGATCCAGTTGTTGAATCCCTCACTGTCATCAATGTTGTCTTCATATCAGATTTTTCTTTGAGTTCATTCAATTGTTTTTGCTCTTGCATCACAGACTCATTTCTCTGATCAATGTAATGTTTGAGGAGACTCTGCTTGTTTTGAAATTGACCTTCAGTAGCTGCAGCATAGCTATATTTCTTGTATTGCAGGACCGGTACAGGGGGTAGTTTACTGCTTTCTTCAGGGTTTGCAGTAGTATTTTCAACTCTGGTTTGTGATACTTCTTCTTGAATAATAGTACGGGTGATAAATAGCTCCCTTATCATATCAACATTAATGATCTATGTATCCATGGCAGTTTTGTGCTTTTTAGATGTCTCAGGTTCCTTTGTATCCATCTCTGTGGCCTCTGGTTCTGACCTTTTCTTGGTAGATATCTGCTCCACTTTTCCTTGTGCAGTATTTGACTGTGAAAAATCTATATGATCTCTAGCCTCTACAATCTCCTTTAAAGGCTCACTGATCCAGATCTGATCATATATAAGAGAATTGGCCTCTCCCATCCAAGTTTCAGCCTGACTGTGCTGAAATATACCTCTGCCATACTCCTGTCTCCTTTGTGAAATAACATGTTTAGGGTCATATTTTACAGGTGGTACTTGAGGGAAATCAAGCTTCTTTAGAACTTCTTCAATAATGGGCAATGCTGCTTCCTTCTTGAAAATGAAATTTCCCACAGTCATAGGATATTTTATCCATGAACTCCTTTTAAACGATGGGGCAGTGAAATGTTCTTTATCTGCAGAGATCCTTTGCCTCATTACCTCTAAAGCAAATACACTGGTAGTTAAAAATATAGGCAACACATATGGTGATCCAGTGAATCCAAAGACTCTGACAAGGGAGAAGTTTTTTGCCAGGAACCAATCTCCAATCAAATCAGGGTTTAGGATTTCTTTCAAGTCATTTGAAATTCTGCTGATCTCTGGATTAAACACTCTAAACAGATTAAGTACGATCAAATCCATGAATTTGGCATAAGACCAGGCATGGTAAAATGGTGAAGAAGGAGGCCATTTCTTGAAGGTTTCTGAGTCTGTAATGGCTAGTGCTCCTAACTTAGCATGAATTATCAAAGCATATAAGTATGCCTGATACCTGAAATGATAGATTTTGGAGAAATTGGACAACTGAAAACACATTTCTTTGGCAAAATATTCATCAAACCTAAGGGGTGTTGTTCCAGGTCTATCTAAGTATAGGAAAATTCCTAACATTGCTTCAGTTACCTCCGAACTAGTGTCTGACCCTAAAATTTGACTTAATAGGGTTACAGCAGCAACAATAACTAGTAAACAAAGTTTAGATGAAAAAGGAACAGACAGGTTCTCCACTGGTTTCAACAAAACCTTCTGATACATTCGTTCTTTATCCTCACTAGAAACTTTCTTGTAAATCTGGGATATTTCAGCTTCATTAAAAGAGATAGAAGTTGAAACGAAATCAATAGAATATTTCAGGGTTTCCCTAAGGGTTTGAGGGTCTACTTTGCAGATAATTCGGTCACCCTGGTAATTCATAATTACTCCCTCTGAGGTTGAAAAATGTTCAGCACATAAGGATACAAATTCCGGGCAACTAGGTAAAGGATACAATGTAGAAGGGATCAAAGTACTGTACAATTTGGTATGGAACTCGGAATTGTCAAGGGAAGCAGTACTGAGGTCATTGTGACTGGTAATGATATCAAAGGGTTTTGAAATTGGGTCATATACATCCCAGAAACGGTCAGAAATCAGGTCTTCGGAGGAATCTAAGGTTTTTACAGTGGTAAACATGGTGAAAGCAGGTAATTCAACAGAGGAATACTCAGAAATTGTGTACCTGAGGGTAAGGGATGACTGTAGTTACTCACAGTTGAAATGTTGATAGTATATATGGTATCTGTAGCAGCCGAACCAATCGAACCTTGATCTCCGAGCAGAAATGGCAGAAATAGTCTTTCAGCGGTCTTCGACGTTAACATAACCATAAAATGTTAATAGTTAACATATAACAGTGACTAGAGCGCAGCAGAAAATAGGATATCGTACATTTCTGTATGGGTATCCATTTTCCGCTTCCACTCAGCGACAGCCACGTAGCACCCGTCACATCTCAGCGGAAAGCGAACTTTCTTTAACCTTCATGATAGATGTATTATCCGCTGAGATCTAAGCCATCAGATCTTGGCAAAAATTAGCGCTGCATCTATAGCCCTTGATCTATTCTGGCTCTTAACCTCAGTCGGGCCCACTGTACTTTATAGTGGAGATTTGACCGCTCTGCTATTTTACTTCATTCTTTGGGTTTTCCGACAATTCTCTTTCCAAACTAACAGCTCCTCCAATGTTTTAAGACCTCCGCTAAGCAAAGAAAAGCATTTCTTCACAGAAATTTTCCAAATGAGAGTCTTTTTTTAATGAACAACACTATTTTTTCCATCAAACTTTGCCATAAATTTATACTGTGATAACAGGTGCCTTGTGTTATCACTCCGTAATTTCTTTGTGGAGTAGGAGGAGATGGAAGAGACTCCTGTACCCCGCCTAGATGTAGCAGTTATTCAACTTGGCAACCTTTTGTTATGTTTTTGCTAGATACAAAACTATTGATATTGTAAGTTAACAAGCCCATTATCTGAATAGACTGGTTAATAATCTGTTTAGACTCTTAGATGTCATATGCGTGTGCATTAGCTTTATGAGTTGGGAATATGATTTTTTTAATGTTTTTCTGTACATGGCACAATTGACTTTGAAGGTGAGCATTGCAACAAACTAAGTAAACTGAGTAGGCTGGGAAATAATTTGGCCTTTTAAAACAAGTGAGAAGGAAGCTAAACATATTTCTGACCATACTTTTTTGAATTAAACAACTTGTTTGCATTTTTATAAACAGAAACTATAAAATTTTAGTACTAATATAAGAGGTACTTTTTGAGAATAGAGGACGTAGACTGACACTGGCTGTAAGCACGCCCAGTAGGCACATTCTGCAAGGTTGATGTTCACTATCATGCTTGTGGTGAAACTTTTTTGTTCCGTACAGTATTGATTATCAATCCTTTTTAGCTAATTTAGTGAGATAATAATATTTTGGAAGATGATTTGAAGGAGATATGGGGCTATCAAATATTTTTATAGAATTCCCTCTCTTCTAGCTTTTTTTCTCTATTTCAAACACCTTTACTACTTCATGTCCAATCTCACTGTGTTTGAAATTGGGTTACAAAAGTTGTTTGTGCCAATTGTTTGAATGTTTACATCTTGAAATTTAATACATCATCATGTGATTTTGGTTGTAATATATCTAATAATACTTTCTCTTCAATCTGATCTACAGAAGTTTCAACCAATAGTTTTATTTTGGCAACCTTGAATTTTGTATTCCACCATGTGATTCTTGATGTCTAATATGAATATATTCTTGAGAATAGGTTAGAGAAGTTATTTGATCCAATATTTTCCTTTTTCACACCTTGAACTGTCATAGATCACCATGCACTTCTTGTTTTACAATAATTAATGTTGGGAATCCTCCAATGTTGAAGAAGAGCATACCAAATCTAGAAGAGGAGTCAGTATTGAAAATTGCACTCTCAAAATTCAATTTCATTGATGGCTTATCAAGAAAACTAAAAAAGCATTCTGAAAGGAAGTAATGAAGTGATCATCCATAACTTTAGTCAGAACCAATTTGTTAAAAACAAGTGATAGATCATACATCATACAATAAAAGATATGAAATCTTCATTGGGTTATTTCACCTAAAAGATATTCCAATGGCAAGAAAAGAAGATTGATTAAATTTGTGGACTGTCCGCCATTTACACAACTTTCAGTGAGGACATCCAAA
The DNA here is from genome assembly GCA_027924585.1 of Larix kaempferi. Taxonomy (NCBI): domain Eukaryota; kingdom Viridiplantae; phylum Streptophyta; class Pinopsida; order Pinales; family Pinaceae; genus Larix; species Larix kaempferi. The sequence goes on along the minus strand of BSBM01000456.1, from coordinate 47,648,929 downwards.
GAAAAATATTTAGGGTTTGGAGTTAATGGGGACTTGAAAACACAAATTAACCTCGACATAACTAATTCATTGGAGCACATAACTCTAACCATTCCAAAAATGGGTTTGCACCTCGAGAAATTTGATCTAGAGCAAATATTAGGTCTACAGCAAATATGTGTTTCATAGTTCTGTTTTTCTGCTTTGAAGATTTCTCCTTTTTAGTGATGGTACACATGTTTAAACTTTAAGCATTTACCTGCAGGTGATTGAACATATGGAGGTATCATATCATCATTCGGTTGTTCTCATTCTGTGTAGGTTTGTGTTGCCTCATCTTTGTATATCTCTGTAATTATCATGCCTCACCTTTGTGTTGCCTCATCTTTGTGTAGGTTTGTCGTGCCTCATCTTTGTAATCATGTTGTTGTTCTCATCTCTTGGTCTGGTATAGGTACTCTGTGTCTCTTCTCTGGTCTGATCTTCATTGTAATATTGTACAGCTCTGTCCAGATGATAGGGCCATCAATGACAACATACAGATCTGTCATCAACAATATCTTTCTATGGTTGGCTTTGTATTGTAGTATATTGTTAAATTTATCACTCCTTAAATTATGATTGTATCTATAATATGTACATTTGTCTTGTCCTGAGAACACAGAAGATAATTGCTTTTGAGAGTGGAATATATGGACTGCAGCATACTGAGTGAAATCTTTGTGGTGTGTAGAGTTAGGAATTCAGTTGACATTTCTGCAAAAGATACAGAAACAACAAAAGGCAGAGTGTCTCCTAGGTCAAAAAACATATCAAATGGGTCTCCTTTGGAAAGAGACTCACAAATCATTGACAAGATCACAAAAGTTGATATAACAAGCAAACAATCAAGGGTACAAATTTGCACAGAGAAAGATGAAAGTAGCAGCAGCAGTGAGAGTGATGATCATTCCTCTGACATGGATATTGAACCCAGCTTTCAGAAGGTGAAGAGAAACAAAAGAGAGCGTGAGCCTACTGTAGATGAAAATTCTTTACATCAAACATAATCTAAGGTAGTGCAAATTTATCTATTTCATGAGTATTATTGCTTCTCCTAATCTCTGGAATTGTAGCACTATCTTTAGACAAATATTTTAGAAGTTCCATGGTTTGTCTTCATAGAAATGTTTACTTGCTGCTTTTATACTTTCAGGTGGACTTGCCTATTCAATATGAAGATTTTTCTATTGAATGTCTTGGTACCATTGATCCTCGACCTACAAATCTGTGCATATATTTATTAATTTTTAAAAAAAAAATGTTTACAGCCTGTCGGTTAACCGACACCTAGAACATTTACAGACTGTCGGTTAACTGACACCTAGAACATCTACAGACTGTCGGTTAACCGACCCCTAGAAAATCTACAGACTGTCGGTTAACTGACACCTAGAACATCTACAGACTGGCGGTTAACCAACACCTAGAACATCTACAGACTGTCGGTTAACCGACACCTAGAACATCTACAGGCCATCAGTTAACCGACACCTAGAACATCTACAGGCCATCGGTTAACTGACGCCTTGGAGCATTTGATCGACGGTAAGAAGCCGTCGGTTTATTTTTTTAAATTGTTCTAAGCGTCGCTGGATTTACGTCGGTTGTCCGACACCTCTCCAAGGCATCAGTTAACCGACAGTATGTTGAACCGTCGCTTAACCGATGGCTTGGAGCAGTGTCAGACAACCGATGAAAATCCAGCGACGCCTAAAAAAAACATAGTGTCGTACATGCGACAGGGAAATGTCGAAAATCCGACAATACAGTTGTCGGATTTTGGGTCAAAATGTTGTAGTGATCTCATCTCCTAAGCAAAAAGAACACAACCAAAGCAACTCACTTGCAAGGAAGCCAATATTGCAATGACTATGGCTCAAAATGTTTATCATGAATGAAATGATACCACCATCCAAAATATATAATATGATGAAACTGATGTACCTTTTCTCATATGCATATACATCATCCGCTTTACACACTTGCAGTTGCAACATGTGGAATTCTTTATAAAACTTCCACATCCACACCAACTTTTTATTCTTCTCTTCATATGGTAGGCCTTCAATAACCTAGAAACAATACATAAGTTTCAATGCATATGAATAAATACTAATTTTTATGTTCAAAGTAAATAACATTGAGAGCCTTTCAATAATAGTCAAACACATAATAACATCATCATTTATTATTAGTCAAGGCCCACATAAAAAATAATTGATATGTTAACATAATTATTAAACCTTTAAAGTTCCCTCTTGTTGAATGAGGCTCTTGTCTGATGCTGATCCATCTGATTGCCGATAGTTAAGATCATTATACTTTTGGATTTTATGATGGTATAGTTCTCTTGGATTACATGGAACACTAATTTTCTCCATCTCCTCCCAAATTTGAACAAATTTTGTTTTCTCCGTGCCTCTAGTTGGATGAACCTTGTCATAATCTTGTGCAATTCTTTGAATTTCATGAAACATATTCAAAATTATTCTGATCCCAACATGGAAAGAACAATATACAAGCTTGGACATTGAGTCAAGAGCCAACTGTAATTGGCACCACATGTTTTAGAAGGTAAGAATTAGTGAAATACTAAGAATCTTAATTTATAGTTAAGAACTAATCATGATGTGTGTACCTTTTCATCATTTCTTCTATCAATGGGATAGTTCTTAACAATAGTCATCTTTCTACTAGATAAGGTTGATTGAATGTTTATAATATGATCATATAAATTTTCTTCCAATACTTTGCTTGGTTCCAAAGTGGGATTCATCTCCTAACGTTCAAGAACATAGTTAGATTAAGAAAGTAATGGCAAGATATAAACATAAATTTCAAAAATTGTAATAAATTTGCATAGCTTACAAGGAGCAATTCTGTTGACATTGCATAACATTCAGAAACACTACGAATAGTATGTCCTTCTTCAATTTTGATTTCATCTGTAACCATGTGTATTTCTTTTTTATGGCATGTGCACAAAGGACAAAAATGATTTCCCATTGGAGAAACACTATTATTTCATACTAAAATACATATGGCCACTAGATCATGACACTCAAACAAATTAATTTTCACAACCCTTCCATGTACCATATGGATGCCATCTTGTGAAAGCTTATGTATATGTTTCATTAAGTTCTCCTCATTTTTAGGATTAACAACATGTGCTAAAACTTGTCTATATTCTTCTTTTCCATCCCATTTTCCAAGGCTTACAAAAGACATCAAGCCATTGTATTCTAGTAACTCAAATAATATCTCACATACCTTCCCAAATCTCAATCATAATGTAAGCGAGAATCAATACCAAGTTTGAAAGAAACTTAATTGACTATAGTTCCAGACCTCTTTTCAAATTATTCAACCATAAAGGAAACATATGACTTTACTTCCTTGACCCTAACTCCATATGTGAAACCATCAGTTCTCTCCCAACCCATATCAATATCCTCATCTTCTTTTCTCCACTTTTTCATTTCTCTAAAAGTTAATGTTGGATTAAGCCCCTTTAGTATACCATGGGCATCAATTCTCTTCAAACATTGCAAAGCCTTGTGAGTCATGCTTGATTCGATAAATACTGAATCCATGTTCCTTGGCATAAAATCCTTATGAATCCTTGCCACAATAGTTGATCAAATTTTATCAAGCATTCCATCTAAATGTTCAAAAACATCCTCAATTTTAGATTCTTCATTATTGTTTTTGCTCATGAAGTACTCAATTCCAATGATAATGTCATTTTCATCTACATCTTGAAATGATTTTCCAGAAAACCATCTCCCAATTTCTTTAAATTTTGTCTTCCCCTCATTTAGTCTATGATTATACCATCCTAATCACTTCTTAAGATGCAATAAGGATGTCCTTAAGCGGTTTCCTAGTGACCTTCTCTTAACATGTGTAGTTTGCTTTGCTGAAAACCCTTCTGGCATTGTTGCTACAACTTGACCAATTGTAGAATTTTGATTTTCTATAGTTGCATTTCTATCCATTTGTTCATGAAATGCAATTATTTTAGTTGTTTCATGTCTTCCAGTTGCATCTATGTTCCTAAGAGATTCATGTTCCAATTGCTTCCCCTTGGGTTCTACACTTTGATTCCCTTCTTAAGTAAATGCAGTCAAAGGCTCCCTAGGTTGTTGAGAAACACAAAATTCAATTTGATCAGAGTGATTTGTAACAACAATAGCATCAATCACTGATCTTTGAGGGAAAACTAGGGCCTCATTCTGCAAAACTAGGTTCATTCTTTGGTATAGATTTTTATTTTGCAAATCAGAGTTCGTTGTAATGGTAGCATGATTAAAAATTGTTATTTGAGGGAAATTTGGGACATGCACATTCTCTGAAACAAAGTTCAATGTAGTGGAAATAGGAATAAAATATGTTCTCTGAGAGAAATTTGGGAACAACACATTCTCTAAAACAAAGTTCATTGTAGTGACAGCAGGAATAAAAATTGTTCTATGAGGGAATTTTGGGACCGACACATTCTCTGAAACAGAGTTCATTGTAATGGAAATACCAATAAAATCTGTTCTCTAAGGGAAATTTGGGACCCTCACATTCTATGAAACAAAGTTCATTATGTCATAAAAATTTCCACTTTGTACATTAAAATTCCCTTCAACTGCAATTGGAGACAAAGGCTGCCTCGGTTGTCCAACAATATTGTTGTTTGTCATATGTCTCTTACATCGAGGATAGTGAGTTTGAACAATGGCTGGATGATTTCTTGTTGTTTGAGTGAAAATTTTGGACTTATTTTGTGGTATGGAGTTCTGATCTCCAAATCCTCGACATTGTCCATGAGCAACACATTCAGTAGTATTTTTACCTCTTACACGAGTGAATTGAAGGACAATGTCACATGGTTCCAAAGTTGGAAGATTTGAGTACTTTACACCCTTACATCGACCTCTTTTTCGAGGAATATTTTGTTGATATGGATCATTTGAATGATCCATTGATGAGCTCCTTTGCAAAATAAACAAAACAATCAATATTGGCATTAGATGTCAGATAGAATTTCTCTAATTAGAAAAATATGAAATATACAATAAATGTGCCTATAATATATGAAATATATTCTAATTATAGAGTGTGACATATTATCTATAAAAACACAATGTAAAGTTTCATACTTGTAATTTTACACATAAAAACATTTGGTGTGCAATAAAACTTCAAATTTATGTGTTTTTGCACTTTGCCAGAAAATTCCCGCGAAAGGGAAAATTTGGCTAATTATTGAAAAACTAGCTTAAATGACCTTATGAAAATGCTCTTCATCTCTCACCTGTGAGGGATAAAAAAATTATGAAAGCATCAAGTTGCAGGTGGATGATTTCACTTGACCATTGGCTCAATTTTGAAAAAAAGTCTATAGTCAAGAAAATATTGGCCTTCCAAAACAACCACTCAACCTGTTTTGCAACTAAAACTGGCCTAAATGGCCTTGGAAAAATGCCCGTCATTTCTCACCTATGAGGGATAAAATATTTCTGAGAGCATAAGTTTGTAGGTGGATGATTTATTCACTTGATCATCAACTCATTTTTTAAAACAAGTCTCTAGTCAATGAGATATTTGCCTTCCAAAATAACCATTCAAACTATTTTGCACCCTGCTAGAAAAATGATCGTCGTTGGAAAAATTGGTTAAGTATTGAAAAAAATGGCTTAAGTAGCCTTGGGAAAATGTCCACCATTTCTCACCTGTGAGGGATAAAATTTTTAGGAAAGCATCATCTTGCAGGTGGATTGTTGGAATATTCTCACCATCATTTTTTATATTTGCATGCATTCTGCATGCATATTGCATGCATCCAGTCATCGGTATGGTAGTCTCCCAGCACCTAGTCCCCAGGTTTTTAGCCCCAGGAGCCTGTTTTTGCTCATTTCTATCCCTCCTAGCCACATATGTGCTCTTGTTTCCATCATTGGAGTACAACTGCACCCTCTTCCACCTATTTAGGATTTACATCAATCAGTTCCATGATTAGTGGCTCAGTTCCTTGATTTGAGGACTGATTTCTTAGTTAATTAACTGAAACACTTAGATAGACACCTACAGAGACTAGTTCAGCTCTACTGACTACTGACAGCTCCTCATGCGCCCACATTGGATTCTCCTTCCCTATATTTGTGCCATGTGCACCAGTTAGACTCATTTGACTGATATTTGACTATTTGTGACTACTACCACTGATTGGATGATGTCTCCAATGTCATCCAAGACACACATTGAGGAGAATTTGAATGACCTTAGGAGTATTCAAATTCATTTGATTGTATTCAGTTATTATTCTACTTTCATAGTGCCAGCTTATAGTTGATGTATGATTACAACAATTTTTGTCATTTCTTGTATTAATGAGTGAATATTGATTAAATTCTTCTTCTTCTTCTTCTCTGCAATTCTTGAGTGAGATTAGTGGGATATACTCTAATTGTGTGATCTATCATGTAAAATATCACATGGTATCAGAGCTAGAGTCATCTATTCGAATTGCAGCAGCAGCAGTTGCAACAATTCTTTGAGCAGCTGTCTTTCGTTGAGCACCAGAAGCCTCTGGATTTCCACAGCAATTCTTGGTGAAATTGTCTTGAATTCACTGGAGAAATCCAGTGAGGTCTAGCCAGGTGTGAAGGATCTAGTCACATGTGCTCATTTTCCTAAGGTAGTGCTCAATTTGAATTTGCAGCAAATCTCCATCAACAATCTTATTTGTTTTGCAGGTTATCTCCTTCTTCAATTCTAATTCAACACTATCAATGGATATAAAACTGAAATCCTTAAATTATTTATAATGGAAATCCAAGATGGACATCTTCATGAAGTCCAAAATCCTTTCTAGAGTATTGAATGGCACTGTAGTCGAACCCACTGGTGTAGTTGAGAAATCTAAGTTCTTGGATAAACTTGATGAAGCAGTAGGACTACTGATCCTCAACATTTCCAAAGACCTCCATTTTCATGTCATAGATCTAACAACTCCAAAAGAAGTTTGGGACAAGCTCAAATCTCTTCTTGGATAGAAAGATGACTTGAAGGGTCACAAATTGGAAAATGAGCTCATATCCTTGAGCCCTTGTATTTTTTACTCCATCACTGAGTTTCTAAACAATTTTAAAAATATGATTTCACAATTGAAGAGATATGGGATTGAGAAAGAAGAGAAGCAACTCATCCTTGCCATACTATCAAAACTAGGCCCTGGCTACTCAGTATTTGTGTCTACCTTCCAGTCAGCGAAGTTGTCCATTCCAAAATGGAAGTTTCCCACACTTGAAGACTTCATCCAGTCTCTCACACTTGAGGAGGATAAGTTAGTTCATATGGGAATGATAAAACCCAAGTTGGATTCAACACTTGCTTCCACTGAAATGAAGAGGGTGAATGGAAATGGAAAGCAAATTTTTTTTGATAGAAAGTTGAATCAGCAGAAGCAGAATGAGGGTCCAAACTAGTCAGAAAGAGTTTCAAATTCCAAGAAATACAAGCAAATTCATAAGGGGAAATCCAAATGTACCTAATGAAATTGAGGATTTCATCCTGATATTTCATGTATGAAGAAGACCATAGATCTCATGGCTTCACTTCTTGAAAAGAATAACCTTCCAATACCTGCATGTGCTAGGAAGTAAGAAGGTGAACCATCAAGATCATAGGACAAAGAGAGATGTCATGCTCTCATGGAAGGTGCATCAACAAAATCCTCCTTCATCATAGATTCAGGAGCATCAAGATATATTTCTTCCTCCAAAGATCTCTTTATTGGTTTCGAATCCACTGTTGGACCTTCCATCATGTTGGGGAATGATTCTGAGGTCTCCTCTGAGGGGATTGGAATAATCAAACATGATCATGGGTACTTGCTCTATGTCCCTACACTCACTGCTAATCTACTTTCAGTCTACCAAATGACCCACACTGGAGAGCCCAAGAAGGTGATCTTCTCTCCAAATGAGGTTCAAATCCAAGACATGGTATCAAGATCTACCATTGCAAAAGGTGTTGCAAACCACAAGTTGAAAATCTATGAGTTCTCCCACTTTATACCTCTCTCAAAATAATATGCTCTTCACACTCATGCAAATGAAGAGAGTATGCTATGGCATGAAATATTTGGGCATCTCAACTACAAGTACCTGCAAGATATGCATACTCAAGAGATGGTTGAAGGCCTACCCAAAGTCAAGTTTTCCAAGGGAAACTGTAAGGGTTGTTTGATGTGAAAGCATACAGAAAATAAGTTTGAGAAAGGGAAGGAAAGGAGAACCTCTCAACCTCTAGATCTGATTCATAGTGATGTTGGAGGGCCATTTCCAGATCTATCTATGAACAAGGAAAGGTATATTCCTACTTTTATTGATGATTATTCAATATTTACATGGGTATACTTTCTTAGATTAAAATCAGAAGTGTTTGGATACTTTAAGTTTTTCAAGTCTTATGCAGAAACATTTTCATATAGAAAGATCAAGGCCATTTGCACTGATAATGGAGGAGAGTACATCAAAGGTGACTTTCAAACCTTTTGTGCTGAAGAAGGCATTGAGATGCAGCATATTATTCCCTACACACCACAGTGGAATGGTGTTGCAGAGAGAAAGAACAAAACATTAAAAGAGATGGAAACCTGCATGCTAAAGTCAAAAAGGTTGCACCCTAGTCTTTGGGAAGAAGCCATCAACTGTGCTGCCTACCTTCAAAACAAAGTTCCTCACAAAGGACTCAAATATATGACTCCTTTTGAAGAATGGATGGGATACAAACCTGATGTGTCTCATCTCAGAGTGTTTGGATCCAAAGCATGGGAAAGGATTCCAATAGAAAAAAGGATAGCCATAGATCCACAAAGAAGAGAGTGTATTGTGGTCGGTTATGCATTGAGTGCAAAATCCTACAAGATTCTTGATCCTTCTACTATGAAAACATCCCTTGATAGGAGTGTACAGTTTGAGGAATGGCCACTTCATGATGCTCATCCTGTTGAGTAAAAGAGCTTGCATACCACACCACAATTGCTTGATGAGCAAGAGAGTGAATCTTCATCACATGAGAGTTCAGATTCAGAGTATGAAAGTGATGATGATGAAGAGCGAATGCTAGATCTAGATCAACAAGAACCTGAATATCTAGCACCTATTAGTGAAGATGAGGGAATGTAAGACCAATATCCATATCTACAGCTTACATATCCTCCTCTTCCTATATGGGCAGTAACTAATCTTAGATCTATCGGAGATCTTGTGGGAGATCCACATTATCAAAGGAGAACTAGATCTGATTATCAGAATGTAAGGTTTCATCCTTCTGACATTACTGATCCATTTCTTGCCAATAGACCTTTCTTCGGTGGAGATGTCCACTTGCCTTTTGGGGTGAGTGATGTACATGATTGATTATCCTACCACAGTCTATCTTGAGGGAGGGATTTCTTCCCACTAGGTTTTACCTCTTTCCTCACTTTATTTATTTAAATTGTTATACGGGGTGACCTTTGGTCTCAATTACCAGGGCCCTACTGGTTTTCAGTTACTTCCTCATAGTTTGGCTTGTGGGGGGGTGTTGGAATATTCTCACCATAATTTTTTATATTTGCATGCATGCATGCATATTGCGTGCATCCAGTCATCAGTATGGTAGTCTCCCAACACCTAGTCCCCTATTTTTCAGCCCTAGGAACCTGATTCTGCTAAGTTCTATCCCTCCTAGACACATATGCACCATTGTTTCCATCGCTAGAGTGCAAATGCGCCCTCTTCCACCTATTTAGGAGTTACATCAGTCAGTTCCATGATTAGTGGATCAATTGCTTGATATGAGGACTAATTGCTTAGTTAATTAACTGAAACACTTAGATAGACACCTACAGAGACTAGTTCAGCTCTACTGACTACTGACAGCTCCTCATGCACCCACATGGGAGTCTCCTTCCCTGGATTTGTGCCACATGCACCAATTAGACTCATTTGACTGATATTTGACTATTTGTGACTACTACCACTAATTCGATGATGTCTCCAATGTCATCCAAGCCACACATTGAGGAGAATTCGAATGACCTTAGGAGTATTCGAATTCATTTGATTGTATTCAGTTATTATTCTACTTTCACAGTGCCAACTTACAACAGATGTATGATTACAGCAGTTTTTGTTATTTCTTGTGTTAATGAGTGATTATTGATTCTTCTTCTTCTTCTTTTTCTTCTTCTCTGCAATTCTTGAGTGATATTTACACTAGCTGTGTGATCTAGCACGTAAAATATCACATGGATTATTTAGGCACTTGCTGAATTGGATTAGTTTTGAAAAAAATTATATTGTCAAGAAACTATTGGCATGCCAAAACAGCCACTCAGCCTGTTTTGCACCTAAAACTAGCCTAAATGGCCTTAGGAAAATGCCCTCCATTTCTCACCTTTGAGGGATAAAAAAATTCTAAGAGCATAGGTTTGTAAGCGGATGATTTATTCACTTGACCATTGACTCATTTTTTAAAGCAAGTCTCTGGTCAAGGATATATTTGCCTTCAAAAATATGCATTCAACATGTTTTGCACCCTACCTAAAAAATGCTCGCCATTGGAAAATTTTGTTAATTATTGGAAAACGGGCTTAAGTAGCCTTGGGAAAATGCCCACGATTTCTCACCTATGAGGGATAAAAAATTTAGGAAAGCATAAGCTTGTAGGTGGATGATTTAGGCACTTGACCATTGGCTCAGCTTTGAAAACAATTCTATGGTCAAGAAAATATTGGCCTACCAAAACAACCACTCATCTTGTTTTGCACCTAAAACTAGCCTAAATGGCCTTCGGAAAATGCCCGCCATTTCTCACCTTTGAGGGATAAAAAAATTATGAGAGCATAAGCTTGTAGGTGGATGATTTATTCACTTGACCATTGACTCATTTTTTAAAACAAGTCTCTGTCTGAGGAGATATTTGCCTGCCAAAATAGCCATTTAGCCTGTTTTGCACCCTGCTAGAAAAATGCTCGCCATTGGCAAAATTTGTTTAGTATTAGAAAAAAGGGCTTAAGTAGCCTTGGGAAGATGCCCACCATTTCTCACCTGTGAGGGATAAAAATTTTAGGAAGGCATCAACTTGCAGGTGGATGATTTAGGCACTTAACCATTGGATCATTTTTTAAAAAATTCTATGGTCAAGAAAATATTGGCCTGCCAAAATAGCCACTCAGCCTGTTTTGCACCTAAAACTGGCCTAAATGGACTGAGGCAAATGCCCGCTATTTCTCAGCTTTGAGGGATAAAAGAATTATGAGAACATAAGCTTGTAGGTGGATGATTTATTCACTTGACCATTGACTCATTTTGGAAAACAAGTCTCTGGTCAAGGAGATATTTGCCTTCCAAAATAGCCATTCATCTTGTTTTAGACCCTGTTAGAAAAATGCTCGTCGTTGGCAAAATTGGTCAAGTATTGAAAAATGGGCTTAAGTGGCCTTGGGAAAATGCCCACAATTTCTCACTTGTAAGGGATAAAAAATTTGTGAAAGCATCAGATTACAGGTGGATGATTTATGCACTTGACCATTTGCTAAGTTTTGAAAAAATGTCTATGGTCAAGAAAATATTGGCCTGCCAAAACAACCACTCAGCCTGTTTTGCACCTAAAAATGGCCTAAATGGTCTTAGTCAAATGCACACCATTACTCACCTGTGAGGGATAAAAAATTATGAGAGCATAAGTTTGTAGGTGGATGATTTATTCACTTGAACATTGACTCTTTTTTTAAAACAAGTCTTTGGTCAAGGAGATATTTGCTTTCCAAAGCAACCATTCAGCCTGTTTTGCACCTTGCCATAAAAATGCTCGCCATTGGAAAAATTGGTTAAGTATTGAAAAACTGGATTAAGTAACCTTAGGAAAATGCCCACCATTTCTCACCTGTGAGGGATAAAAATTTTATGAAAGCATCAGCTTATAGGTGGATGATTTATGCACTTGACCATTGGCATTGCATTTCATAAAAACATAATTTCCACAAATTAAAACATCATTTCCAGAAATATAGAGACTCAACCAATCATTTTATATAATCACTATTATATTAAGAATTCAGATATAAAATAAATTTTCATGGAAATTATTTATCATTCCTCAAATTTTTATTGCAAGGAAATAAAAACATTCAACATAATTTCCAACTGTAGATACAACCAAAGAAATTAACATGTTCATGAAATCGGGTTTATGGTTCTACATCTACTTGTACTCACTTCTGTAAAATGTTTCATCTTTAGTGAAATCCAAGATTGCCAGATTAGCAGTTTACAGGGTTTCCCAATTTTTCATGTCCAGCACAAAAATGCACACCGGTCCAATCCAAGTACACCCCATGTATGAAATCTGGTCTGAGGCATAATTACACATATCCGAGCATACTTATCCATGAATCACCTCTACCAAATTGGATACATACAAATATATGAGCCTACTTATCCATGAATCACCTCTACCAAATTGGATACATACAAATATCTGAGCCTACTTATCCATGATTTGGCCGGGAAGCCAATTTTTCATGATTATCACAAAAATGCACACTTCCTCGACCGATCAACCAATGATTTTTCTTAATATCATCACTATCATCTCAGAATATCCTGTGAATGGGATACACATAGAAGAAACGATTTTAAAATTTATATAAACATCAGTAAGTACATGCTCTTATTGCTCATATTTCTTGTTTTTTATTGATCAATAGTAACAGGGAAGTGCATTTTTATTTCCTATTGAGATTACAATGGCCTAATAGAATGGTTCATTGCTAGCCTGCATGACGTACCTTCAACATAATGAAATTATCAAAAGAAATTTTTACTTGGATGAATTTTCATGAATTGTATTTGGTGTGAGTCGTCTTGATGGCCAAAGGTAAGGACGAATAAACTAGCATGTTTTCGTTCTTTCATGAGCATGCCAAATATCACTGCAAAAAAAAGGATTTTTGAAAAGAATTCTCGGTTTAATTTATTCCATGAAATTTTTTTAAGTTGTCCCCCAAATCGTGATCAGGAATTGATGCTCAACCACTTTAATTTTTGAAATATATTATGAGTTTAATTTATTCCCTGAAATTGTTTTAAGTTGTTGGCCAAATGGGTGATCGGGAATGGATGCTCAACCACTTTCATTTTCGAAAAAGTTTCTTAGTTTATTACCCGTCAGATCATGATCAGGAATGGATGCTCCACCACTTCTATCACATAATTACGCCACCCTTTTCTTAAATACGTAGAAATTAAAAATGAATTTACCTGCAGGTTTCACTCTTGGAATATGATGGTTATTGAATGTGATTTAGAATTTCAAGACTCTTAAACACACCTTCATCGCTACCTAACACATGTTGAACCTACATTAACTCTTTGTTTGGCCATAAATTATCCCAATTTTCCGGGAAATTGTCCCCATTAAAATTTATTCTGGCCAAATAATTTTCCTATTAGTTGACTCACTCATCATCTTCAAAATAAAAAATATTATTTCCTCAACCATGTGGAGATTTTTAACCAATCAAAAAAATAATATTTTGACAAAGAAAAGCATCTTTTGGCATTATTCTTAATGAAATAGGACACATGCTAGACTTGGATATAATGTTATGATTTGGTTTAGTCCCCTGCATATTTGCAATGTGACCCTTATGAGAGGTAATACTCATTTTGGAATGATGCTTTGTGCTATAGATTTCTTGAAAATCAATTTCTTCAAGAAGAGGGCTTGGCTTGAGTGAGGACGTAATATTTTTTGCAGATAGAAAGACTGCCAATCCTTCGTGCTAAGGAAATCTTGCTCCCTCTGAAAGCATTTTTCTAAGACGTTAGAAACATTCTTAAGATAATCCCACTTTTAACTTCCATAGTTGGAAGGCCATTCATGCCCACCACTAGCTCAATCAACAAGATAGGATAAATTCGAGTGTTAATGAAATAAGACAAAAAACAAGTGCGTTATATATTCATAAGTGGATTTCTCAGGTTTGAATTTATCTCTTCTTCACATCGAGGCATGCATTTATATTTTTGCTTGAGGGTTCTTCAAAATAGAGTTCAAATCTATTGAAGATGTAGATAACGTTCTCCATTTAATTACGCCATGGTTTATTAGCTACAAAATCTTATGCATGAATCACTAGTCTTTTTACCCCTCCATAGAATCTTGGACTTTATCCCAATGTGGATTGGTAGATGTCCTAATTTCATGAGTCTTAACTTTTAAGGATACCAGTCACTAGTCTCCATAAAAAATGATCGGGGGAATATTCATTTATGTTCCACATAAACATGCCATAAGCATATAATCATAACATATGAGCCTTTATGTTTAGAAGTATACTTCACAAATGGATGGCCTAAAAGGTAGCTTTGAAGTTGAAGTAACTAGTAGGTTGTGAGCAAATAACCTTTAGATGTAGATCATGCTTTGAGTATGCTGACTTTGAAACCTCCTAATGCAGGAGCATTGGGGCCTAGGAAAAATAGTAGAAGTTAATCGACAGATGAGGTCGACTAGGGGAATTATCGATGACCACTGGTGTGAAGTAGATTGGAAGTCGAAGCCAAATAGTCGAGAAGGAAGCTTTCGAAGCATGATCGAAAGGAACAAAGGCTGACATCAACAGGAAGCAGAGAGAAGGAGTAGAAATTTCGACAAGGTCTAACATCGACACCGACGAAAGCAGCAAAGGCCAAGCATGGAGGACGGGGTGGACTGGAAGCCATATGGACTAAGTAAAGCCAACAAGTAAGGTCGAGGGTGATGAAGTGCAGTATGGTCGAGACATGTGATGGGGCCGACAACTCTAGCAAAGTCATAGAAGTGAAGAATTCAAGGCGAAGTACTTAGCAATCGTTCGTGGTTGTTGAGGAAGTTAAAGGAAGTTATGAAGGTGCTTGGGATCACGCTAGATGTCACCACGGGTGGAGGTTGTGCAGCATGGCTAGAGGGAACTGACAACTGCAGGTCTGCAGGATCCGGTAGAATTGGGCAGACAGAGGAAAGAACGTCTCGGGGAACAGAGTGAGCCTCGGGAGCAGCAACAGAGAATAGTAGAAGAGCAGTTCGAAAGCACAGAAGGGAGGACCGATGATCAGGGGATCGGAGGATCACACAAAATCAAGAAACACACTGTGAGACAGAGTTTTATTTTTGTTTATTGTAACAGGAAAAGGATGACTTGTTTTAATTTCTTTGTAGTTTGAGATTGTAATTTTTTCAAGTATTAGAAGCCAGCTGCTGGCATTCAGTTCACATGTAGTCTTTGTGAGCACCCTGTGTATTGTTGTGTGTTATTGTTAAGAAAGATGGTCCGACCGACCTGACTTGCGCCAATTGGTATCAGAACTAGAGAGAATCCAGTGAACCGGTAGAGCCGAGAGCAGAATCCGGTTGAGCAGTTCAATCCAGAGAGTTGGAAGAGCCTACAAGTGCGTAGACAGCTCCAGTTGCGGTTGGGTAGAGTTGTGCACAGAAGTCCGGTTGCGATTGGACAAGTGAGGGTTTTAGCTCCGGTTGAAAACGGCTCAAAGATTCACTAATGTCCGACGTGTACGACGAAGAGTGCATGGCGCAGTAATCACAGTTGATCATGAAATGTTCGATGAGTGCATGTGAACAATGCGAAGTTTGACTATTGAGGTCGCAGTGATCAAAGAGAGCCAGAGATGTGGATGCATTCCTGATGCGCTTGACCACTGCAATGAGGAAGTCAAGGAAGTGGAAGCATGAGAAGCTGTCTAAAATTAACCAGAAGATAAATTGATCAAGCTACTATCAGAGATGAGGGGTAGAACATAGATGGATGTGCGTACCTACTCAGGAAGTCTGGATCCAGAAGAATTGATAGACTGGTTCAGAGAGATGGATATATACTTCGACATAGAGCAGATAGAGGATCCTAAATGGGTTAATACTACATGCCTGAGGTTGAAGGGTCATGCCTCATTGTGGTGGGACAATGTATAGGCTGACAGAGTCAAGAAAGGAAAGGAGAAAATAAAGTCTTAGGACAGAATGGTTTCCAAGTTGAAAGGGAAGTTCTTGCCTAACGACTATGTGATTTCCTTGTTCAGGAATTTGCAAAACTTCCGACGGAAAGAGATGACCGTGAAAGAGTACACATAATAATTCTATAGACTGTCGATTAGGTCGGGTCAAACTGACGAAGGAGAAGAAGCTGTAACGAGATATGTGAATGGCTTGAAGTATGACATAGAGGACGAGTTGAGCCTATCGAGGTTCAGAGCAGTCGGTGAATCCTACCAGTTAGCTCTGAAGGTAGAAGAGAAACTGTCAAGGAAAACCACATCGTCCAGAGGGAGGATGACTGGTCGAGGTGCGAAGACTATTTCTGCGAAAGGGAAAGGTAGTGGAACCAAAAGAGAAGCCGTCGAAGATGAACGATGTGCAGAGGGGACATCGACTAGAGAGAAAACGCAAGGCAACCAATGGGATGGTCGAGAGACCCACAATCGGGGTGCGTATGGTTGAACTAGTCTGACAGAAAAGAAAGGAGTTGATAGACCAACTGTATTTTGTTATAAGTGTCGAGGCGTGGGCCACAAAGCTTATGAATTACCGTACAAACTACACGTGGTAGATGATTCAAAACCCAGAGGTCGACGAGATGACCAGGGCGACAAGTAGACGGATTCGACATCCGACAGTGGTGAGGATGGTCGAAGAAGAGGTCGAAACATGACCACCAGAAGAACGTTGGGTCAAGCAACCAAAGCAACAAGAAGGAGCCGGCACAACGAAAGGCTATCTTTTGTACTAGAGTGCTGATCGATGATAGGTATTGCAAGACCATTGTCGATGGTGGTTGAACAGAGAATTTAGTGTTGACGGAGGTCATCAATAATATGGGTTTGAGATGTTGACAACACCCACAACCATACAAGTTATCCTAGTTACAGAAAGGACATCATCTAAAGGTAACCAGACAGTGATTCATTAACTTCAAGGTTGGGAAGCTTAAAGACAGTGTACTGTGCACGTAATCCCAATGAATGCATGTCATCTGCTATTAGGGAGACCATGGAAATATGATCGGAATACGATCTATGATTGTTGAGCAAAAACAGTCACAGTGTGGAAAAATGGCATGCGAAGGATGTTGAAGCCGAAGTAGGAGGATCAAGCCGACTGCAAGCAGGGTGAAAGAAACTATTCTTAAGCAAGTGCTGATGTGCTCAACCAAGGAATTCCTCGTAGAGGAGGAGGAACATTCGGGATATTTTTCCATCATTCTGAAGGGACCATGTGTCGAGAGGTCGACAATGGAGAAGATTTGGATCGAAGTCGAAGAGATGCCCGACGAGTTCCAGAGCATAATAGTCAACGAGGCACCGATGGTATTTCCACCGACGAGAAGCATATCCCATCAGATCGACTTGATTCTAGGATCAATTTTTCAAAAAAAGAAACCACATAGAATGACTCTGGCAGAGGGTCAGGAAGTCAATCGACAAGTCCAGGAGTTTTTGAACAGAGGATTGATCAGAGAGATTCTGAGCCCGTGTGCGGTACTAGCTGTACTAGCACTGAAGAAAGGTGGAGAATGGAGGATGTGTATAGACTCCAGAGCTATCAACAAGATCATGATCAAGTACATATTTCCATTGCCGAGGATGGACGACTTGATGGATTTTTTGAGTGGAGTGAGATACTTCACCAAGATCAACCTGAAAAGTTGTTATCACCATATCATGGTCAAAGAGGGCGATGAATGGAAGACAGCCTTCAAGATGAAGGAAGTATTGTATGAGTGGTTAGTCATTCCCTTTGGATTGTCTAATGCACCCAGTATGTTCATGTGGTTGCTGAATGAAGTACTGAAGCCATTCTTGGGAAATTTCATCGTAATGTATCTAGACAACATCTTGATATTTAGTCGAACCAAGTTCGAACACTTGGAGCACATTGGACAAGTATTGCAGAAGCTGCAGGAAGAGGAAGCTGATGGTGAACCTATAGAAGTGTTTCTTCATGAAGGAAGGACTGGTGTACTTGGGATTTGTAATATCGGGTAAAGGGCTAGTGATGGACCCAGAAAAGGTGAAGGCTATATTGGAGTGGCTAGAACCGACAAGCACGACCGGAGTGCAAATTTTCCATGGACTTGCTAGTTTCTAAAGGAAGTTCATCAGAGGATTCAGTCGGATATGTGCGCCGTTGACAAAGTGCATGAAGAAAGGGGAGTTCAAGTGGACGGAAGCTGCCTAGAAATCCTTCGATAAGTTGAAGCAAAAAGTGATAGAGAGCCCAGTGTTAGCGCTCCCATATTTAGACAAATTTTTCCAAGTCGATTGCGACGCGAGTGGATTGGAAATTGGAGCAGTGTTGAGCCAGGAAGGCTGACCAATTGCATTCTTCAGCGAGAAGTTGGAGGAAGCGAAGCAGAAGTATTCGGTCTATGAACAGGATTTCTATGCTATTGTCCAAGCATTGAAGAAGTGGAGGCATTATTTGTTTCCCAAGGAATTTTTTTTGTACACAGATCACCAAGCACTGAGGTACTTCAATACTTAGTCGAAGTTGAACCAGCGACACATTAAGTGGGTTGAATTTCTACAGGGTTATACCTTCATGTTGTGACATAAGTCGGGCAAGTTGAACAAGGTTTCAGATGCGTTGAGTCGAAGAGTTTCATTATTGAACATGAAGACGGTTCAGGAAAAAGGAATAGAGTCAGTGAAGATAGAGTATGAGACCGATGAGGATTTTGCGAAAGCATGGAAGGCTAGTCACGAACCATGGAGTGTCGACAGATATCCATACTTGGATTATTTTATCTAAGAGGGATACCTATTCAAGGGACAACAATTGTGTATTCCCATAGGATCTGTAAGGGAGAACCTAATCCGAGAACTGCACAATGGAGGATTAGCAGGTCATTTTGGCATCAACAAGACCAAGGCGTTGGTCGAATAAAAGTATTATTGGCCGGGAATGATGACAGATGTCGGAAAGTGGGTAAGACAGTGTCGAATTTTCTAGTTGGAAAAGGGAAGAAGCCAGAATACGGGGTTGTATGCACCATTACCAGTGCCAAATACCCCATGGGAGCACCTGAGCATGGATTTTGTGTTAGGATTGCCGAAGATGTGGCAAGGAAACAACTCAATCTTTGTTGTAGTCGACATATTTTTCAAAGATGGCACACTTTATTCCATTTCGGAAGACAAGTGATGCCACAAGCATTGTTGTACTATTCTTCAAGGAGATAGTCAGATTGCATGGGTTTCCGAAGAGTATAACGTTGGACAAATATACCAAGTCTATGGGTCATTTTTGGAGAACCCTGTGGAAGGTACTGGATACGAGGTTGCAGTTTAGCTCAGCATACCATCCGAAAACATATGGAAAGACCGAGGTGGTGAACAGAAGTTTGGGAAACCTTCTTATATGTTTGACAGCCGACAGACCCAAGCAGTGGGAGAACATGTTGGCGCAAGAAGAATTCACATATAAAAACTCTGTGAATTGGTCGACAGGTATGATCCCATTCCATATTTTTCAAGGTTGAATCCCACATGGAGTAGTGGATTTGGTCGAGATACCGACAGAAATCAGAAAGAGTGTAGATGCAGAAATGCTTGTAGAGCATATGAAGGAAGTGAATGAAGATGTACGCAATTGCATTGAAAAGAGAAACACAACATACAAGTTGAGAGTTGATGGGAAGAAGAGGCTACAGTAGTCCATAGAGGGAGACTTAGTCTATGTGCACTTGAGAAAACAAAGTTTCCCGACAGGAACATACAACAAGCTGAAGCTAAAGAAGATTGGACCATGTAAGATCTTGAAGAATATTTCGAACAATGGTTATGTGTTGGAGTTGCCGAAAGAATTGAACATTTCTCCTACGTTCAATGTCTCATATATGTACAATTATGAGGAAGTTTCAACAAGAAACAGTGCATAAGTGTCAAGTATCGACTGGACAGTGCAAATTCTAGGTCGACATGACAATGAAGAAATCATCAAAGTGTTGGAAGAATGCGAAGTCGGACACTCGTGGAGTTCACGGGAGAAAGAATATTTAGTCCGATGGAGATATAATGAATTGAAGGAGGCGACAAGGATTTCAAAAGAAGAATACAAGAGACTAGAGGAGAAGTCGAGTTCTTTTTCACCTGGGGAGTCTGATGCAGGAGCATCGGGGCCTAGGAAAAACAATCGAATTTGATCGATAGAAAAGGTCGACCAGGGGAATTATCTACAACCACTAGTGCGAAGGATATTGGTAGTCGAAGCCAAATAGTCAAGCAGGAAGCTGTCGAAGCATGGTCGAAATCGACAGGACGCAGAGCGAAGGAGTCGAGATGTCGACAAGGTCAAACATCGACACTGAAGAAAGCAGTGAAGGCCAAGCATGGAGGACGGGGTGGACTAGAAGTCGTGGGGACTAAGTAAAGCCGACAAGTAAGGTCGAGGGTGACGAAGTGCAGTATGGTTGAGACATGTGATGGGGCCAACAACTGTAGTAGATTCAGAAAAGTGCAGAAGTCAAGACGACGTACTTAGAAATTGTTCGTGGTTGTTGATGAAGTTAAACGAAGTTATGAAGGTGGTTGAGATCACGCCAGATGTCACCATGGGTGGAGGTTGTTCAGCACGACCAAAGGACGTTGAAAAATACAGGTCTATAGGATCCGAGAGAATTCGAGGGACAGAGCAAAGGATGTCTCGGAGAAAAGAGTGATCCTCGGGAGCAGCAGTAGAGCAGAGTAGAAGAGCAGTGCGAAGGAACAAAAGGGAGGATTGATGATCAGGGGATCAAAGGATCACACACAGTCGAGAAACACACTAAGAGACAGAGTTTTATCTATGTATATTGTAACAGGCTAAGGCTGACTTGTTTTATTTACTTTGTAGTTAGACATTGTAATCGATTCAAGTAATAGAAGCCAGATTCTGGCATTCAGTTCACATCTAGTCTTTGTGAGCACCCTGTGTGTTGTTGTATGCTATTGTTAAGTAAGAGGGTTCGACCGACCTGAATTGCACCACCTCCCATCCAAAGAAAATTGTGACTGGGGAGACTACCAATCTCTTCTAGAATCCCATTGGAAAAAAACTCAAAAAGTAGGATCAAAGAACCACTTGATGGAAAGGTGCTAAGAATCACTACCATCTAATCGAAGTGGAAGACTCAAAATACATGGAATCAAAAGATGAAAAATCAATCCCTCTCATTAAAATCTACTCTAGGTATGAGCAAATTATGAAAAAAAACTCTTATCATCCCTAGAGGGGATTCTAAGAATGATGCCACAAGATTAGGAAATATAGATTGGAAAAAACTTATGTTTTTAGTTGGAAAGATAATAATACAATGATTATAATAGCCTACATAAAAGTTCATTTCAAAATAGGTAAGATTTAATGTCATGGAAAAGTTATTTTTCTATTTTTTTCTTTTGTCTTATTTCTTTGAACCATTGGCTATGGTAATGATCAATTGGTCACGACAAGGATCAACAATTTTAAATCTCTGAAGGACGTACAATGTTAGAGGTACAATAGTTTTAGGTGGATACGTTGGCACTAGACAAAAAGCATATTTTTCAATTTTTTCTATTATTGTTAGGGATCTCAAGTTTGACCTCTTTTTGTTCTTGGGACATATCACTTCTAGTAGTGTAGCTCTTCTCAAAAAAATGCTAGACACAAATAATATTTAGTACCCCATGAGGGTACATACATCCCCAAATTCAAATTATGCACTCAAAAAAGTTGTGAGTAGTTCTCAACTATAATCAATTTTGTAGGATAGGAAACAAACATTTCCCTTCACAAAATAAATATTCCAAAGAACAATGCAATACAAAAAACCAATACTCCTAATGGTTATCACTATGTTCACATTAACAAAACAAGAGCATCAATCTCTTTCAAAATGGGATTTTTCCCAATCTCATCTTCCATCAAAAATAAAGGTTCTTCATTCCCCTCCTCTACACTAACTCTTGAGTAATCCTCCATAAAAGGTAGTTGGAAGTGATAAAACATCATGTACATGGTTTACCTCACTAATTCCATGTAAATGTTGAATCACTTCCAACTACCTTAGTCACTCATCATGTACATGTTCCAACTCAAATGAAAATGTAATACATTCCAAGCAATCACATGTCTTATGATCACTAGAAGTGCATAATCAAATGAAGTTAACATCATCCTCAAAATATTATCTTGTTATCCACAATAATAATAATGTCTCATGATGTATGTAATATCAAAGAAGTCAACCATCTATATCTAGGTGAATAAAGTCTACATGAAAGTTGCAAAATAGGGTGTTACAACTCTTTCCCCTAAAAAAGGTTATGTCCCTAGAGTTGAATTGTATACAAATATATAAGGATAAATTCCTTTTATCTTATACTCTAATTCCCATGTGTAATCCTCCTCTGAGTATTGTTTCCAATGATCTTTGACGTAGTCAATAATTTTGCTTTGTAGATGTTACAACTTCCTACCTAGTTCCTATGATCATTAGGAGTTTGGTATGGAACTCCCTAGTGTCCTTCATGAGGTACATTAAATACATTATGAATAATCATGATAGAAAACATGGTTCCTTAGCCCAATGCACTACTATCCAAGCCAATGCACCCATTGAATATGATTGATCCTCCCATGAGGGGCCATAGTTCGATATATACAACATTGGCTTATTTAGCGTTTTAGTTTAGGTAGTCATCTCATTCCAACCTTTGTTGCATGCACTAACATGATGTTAATATTTTACATTATTACATTAGTTTATTAGTTTATGAGGCTAGCTAATTAGATTGTGGACTCATTGTAAGACTACAAGAGTGATCCTTGGCCAAATCTATGGAATTATGCTTTCCATTCTAATCTATCGTAATGGTTGTGCTTCATGGATCAACTACACTTGTTTCCTCTTATCTTTCACATTTTCTAGTTAATTCAAGCAACTTTAACAATTTATGTCTTTGGTTATTTTCTTTCTATTGGTAGTGAAATTGTTTCTTATCATATGGTATCAAAGCAATGATATCTAGACTTTCTCCTCCAAGATCTCTTTTCCCAGTTCCCACCCAAGAAATTCTAATGTTTTTGGGTTTCTTGAGGATTTCCCTCCACCCCAAGAATAGTATATTTAGATAATTATGTTAGCCCTTAGCTCCACCCAACAAAATCAAATTCATCTCACCTCTTTGTCTATTTGGTTCCTTAGGCTCAACACCCACCCAAATATGCACTTTGTTGGTTTTTATTTTTTTGGAGGCTACCCTCCCACCCCAAAATCAATCTTGGCTACATATCCTTCTCCCCATATCATCTTTAATACCATACACTTCCAACACTTCTCAGCTTTCAAATTACTCTCGATGATTCTCCAAATCCAACCCTTCATCTATCAATCCCACTATTCTCAGTAACAAAATGTCTTCTTCTCCCAAGATGTTTTTCCTAAGGCTTCCTTGGCACCAACCTTAGATGTTATTCCTAGGGAATGTTATCTCTCCTTATTTTCTTAGTTATGATTCATCTCAATGCCATATTGGAATATTTATCTTTTTGTTTATACTTCTCTTATACCTTATGGTCATTTCTCCCTCTTCTTCACCATCTTTTTCTCGTGCTACACTAGATCTTCTACAAACAATCCGCAAAATCACACATCCTCTCCCTTTCTAGTCTGAAATAAGAGTCTCCCTTCCCTAGTATAATGGAAAATGAATGATCAAATGTTCAACTCATAGATCACTATGTTTCAAGTCTATTTTCAAACACACCCTACTATTCTTGAACAATAATAGTTATGGCTTGTTGGGAATTACCTTGGGGACATTACACGTTTATGGTGGTAGACATATCTCTCTTCTTATCATAACTTCCTATTACTACCAAGATAATGTTTCACTAGATCTTAACACAAGGATTTTATCCACTAGGTTATCCCCAAGACATCCTATATCAATGATTGCATCCCAGGAAACAGCTAAGTCAACATGTGCAAGTTACATCCTCTTTTTGTCTAAACTCTAGATACAACTCTAGATCACTGTTACAAACTAGGTACCTGCTTCCACATTTATTTATAGATTAATAAAGGATTTTAGAGATGAAATGTTTTTATTTGATTTTTCCACCCTTGAGAAATATTTTAACGATTCTTTTGAAGTATAAATTATGGTCTCTAAGTGATCTGTATCCTCATCCCTTCCCGACCATCCTTCACACTATAATTATCCTACATTACCTTCCAATACCCTCTTTTTAATAGGTCATTCCTATACTCCTCATATGATGTGATCTATATGGCTCCAACTACTCCTCCATTTTCCTATATGGCTCCTCACCTTTCATTATCCCTATGACAAAGAAGGACGAATGGCACTTGGTGGCTAACTATCATTCTCTCAATAAATTTCACTATCCAAAACTGATATTCACTAACTTGAAATGATGATATGTGGGGCCACCTCAAGATTGACACACACTTTACCAAAATAGATTTACCTACATGTTACCATCACATTCACATGAATTCTGGAGATACCTAGAATACAACATTCAAGACAGCATTTGGTCTCTATGAACAATTGGTGATGTTCTTTGGTATCCCTAATACACCAACTAGATTTATTGAATGGATCAATGGCATCTTTCATTCATCTCTTAGCCACGTTTTAGTGATTTCTTGGTATGCCATTCTTATCTTCAGTAACACATGGGGTGAACATCTAAAACATCTCCAACAAGGGATCCACCTTTTGCATCCTTAATACCTTCAAGCAAAGAACAAAAAATCAGATTTTGGTGAAACATCCATTCATTACCTAGGATTTCTAATCATACCATATGGAATTCATCCAAATCCTACCCAAGTACACACACTTTCGTCTTGGCTACGACCATATACAAAAATAGCATTCATCCATATTTAGATCATTCCATTCTCCCAACACGAGGTTTCCAACACCATTTTTTCCTCAAGCACATATGAGGTTTCAACCTCATATACTTTTCTAACTCTACAATACATCAAGGGATTCAACCTTTTATAACACTAACAATTCCACGCCTTCAATTCCCTCTTCAATTCGCTCACATGTGCCTCAAATCAAATTTAGTTATGCATTTTAATGCATTTCCTTATTTCTGAAATGTTCATGTGCATGGACCAAAAGTTCACTTATCAAATCTACATTACACAACACAATCATCTCCGAAACAATACATGTTTTTCCTATTTCCAAAGGTTATGGCATATTTTTAGGACCACCATAATCAGTTTTTCCTCCAACACCATGTTGAAAGATCACACTACTTTTCCAGCCACTCTCCTTTGACATCAAGAGCATCCTTATGCATTTTAAGAACAACGTTGCACTAGTAGTTCTCTTGGGTTTCACCAATTTATCCAACAACAAACTCACTACCTACTTCTTCATTACTTCTTCATTGCTCACTACCTACCTACCAATGTTCCTTGTAGTGTTTTATTCCTTCTTTAATTCATTTGTGAAGTAGTGAAGATGGAAATATCCAAGCAATCACAAATGTCAAGCTCCTCTTCACCTTCAGGAAATGTTTTGAGCTTCATTCAGGTCATGCACTTAGCATTCAAGCAACCTGACCTTCAAATTCCTTTTTTCCATAGAATTGTTTTTCCCAGATATTGATTTATTTACCAAGCATAGTATTTTTTGCTTGTAGTGTAAGAAGATATGGCCACTAAACTCTCTTTTTTATCATCATTCATTTATGCTCTTTACACTTTAGCCTTGGTTTTATTTTTTCTTGTCAAAAAATATAAGAAGCATGTTTTCATTCACCATTCCTTGGTTGCATAACATGCTAGCTTATAGATGAAAATAATTTGATTTAAGGTTCAACTTGAAGACAAGAAATCTTGGAATTTCACATGTATTTCTAGCCCTCACTTAACTTGTTTGAAAAAATAATTTTTAGCCCATTTTTTAACTTGAGAATTCCAATCTTAGTTTGCTTGAATCAACAATTTCAGCCTGTTTCTATAAATTAGTGGATGCATTTTCATGTTTTCTAAAGAGTATATGTTTCACCTTTCATAATTGGCTTGCTGGGAAATAAAAAAATTAAACCCGTATATGCAAGATTGAGAATGCAATTCCCAACCTATTTGGATTGAGAATTAATTATTGTTTTCTATTCCAAAACAATTTTGTTTTAAAATTTAACTTGCAATTAAGTTTCTAGTATTTCCCTATGTTGCAAGATTACAACACTCATAACAACCATCACAGCTCTTAAAACACTTATAACAACCGTCACAGCCCTGGGGTATGATTCATTACAATATGGTCGCTATACAATCAACCCTTATCTATTGAATATCCACACATAGTAGTTGTATAAGTTGAAACTTTTAGGAAATTTAATTTGTTGAAGTTGAAAGTCTTAGAGTGTATGAGAGGAGTGCTTTTTTTATAATGCTTTTCCGTACATGTTTGTCATTTTTAGTGTTTCATATGTTTGGATAGTTATGCAAAAATAAAAATCCATTTGATATTTATTTTAGTATTTTTTTGTGAAAATGGTTTCAGGTTATAGACTTATAGAGAAATTGTACATATTTAAAGACTTATATTTCTCAGTTGCATTCACAACTTAAAATATTTTGATGGCTTTCTTTGTTGCTCATGAATGAATTTTATGCTATGTAATTTATTGAGAAAAATGTATAGAATTGGTTGACCTAAAAAACATGGGAGACAAACAATGCTTGATAATGCATTTAACTTGAATATACATGATGGAAATGTTGAAGAAGATGTTGATTTTGAAATTGATAAGAATATTGAAGAAGAAGGTTGTCTAGAAAATAAAGGCAAAGGAGTAGCTACCAAAATACCATTCAAACATGCATGGAAGTTAATGCATAAATGGGCTTATCTGATAATAGGTCCAAATGGTGAAGATCGCATCAAATGTGTATGGTGTGTTAAATTCAAAGGAGATACACCATTTGCAAAGGAAGGTAGTAGTACAATCCAATTAAATGGATTAAATGTTCATGAATCATCGGAGGCTCATAAATGCTCAATTTAACTATTGGAATATGAATCAAAACAACCATGTTTACCCTTCTCAAAGCATATTGAACTTATGCTGGATGTTGAAAAATATAGAATAGTTAGTGCTATGGAAATTATGTATTTTGTCGCTATAAAGGATTTACCTTTATAAATGTACAAAGACTTATTTGACTTGCACGGGTATAAGATAA
The DNA here is from genome assembly GCA_027924585.1 of Larix kaempferi. NCBI lineage: Eukaryota > Viridiplantae > Streptophyta > Pinopsida > Pinales > Pinaceae > Larix > Larix kaempferi. Next base: position 47,621,598 of record BSBM01000456.1, on the reverse strand, counting down.
CTCCTAATATGCCATTAACCAATGAATATTCTTCATATATTAATATCACTTCTGGTAAAGAGTTTTTACTTGCAACAAAAGAGGTTTATTGGGAAAAGTGAAAGGCGTAAATTTTTTCTAGCCCTTTTTATTCCATTTTGGTCGATGAAAGCACAGATAAAACTATGGAGCAACACTTGATTGTATATATTACCTATGTAATGGATGGAGGGAGAGGGTCATGCATGAAAAAATTTATTTGACTTCTGGAAATCAAAGAAAGAACTGCACAATCCATGTATGAAGCACTTTCAGGGTTATTATGAAGTTATCAAAACATCAAATGGCGGGTTTTGTGTTTGATGGAGCCTCATCTATGAGAGGTATTCATGAAGTTTTGGCGGCTAATTTGCTTAGGGAGGTTCCTAATTTTTTATGTATTCACTATATAGCACATTGTGAGGCCTCAGCTATAACAGATGCTTCAAACTATTTTTCTCAATTCAACTATATTGATAAACTAGCCAATAAAGTATATTCATGGCTAGGAAAATTTGCAAAGAGGCATGGAGAATTTAAGAGTTTGATGGACCTATTTGAAATTGACAAGTAGCAAATACTTAAAATTCATCACATCCGATGGATTTCTAGGGGGAAGGTTGTGAACAAGCTTGTTAAAATCATGCGAGCATTGTTACAAGAATGGAAAAATGATGATGCAAATATGTATGAAATGGGAACACTATTTCAAGTTCAATTTTGCATCCATTTGCTTAATGATGTTCTTACTGAACTAAATAAATTGAGCCAACGATTTCAAGAGGAACATATTGATATAACATCCATTGGAATGCAATTAGATGTTCTCATTGAACTTCTTCGGAGGAGATTCTTGTGAAACATATTTGGGGTTGGATCTCAACATGTTTCATATTTCTTAAAGAAATCTGAAAATGGAAATTTGGACTTTATTGATAATACAGGTCTTGTACTATGGAAGATTGTATTCACTTAGGAAAAGCATTTATCCAAAAGTTGATTGATTGTCTCAATGACAGGTTTACAAATTTACATGTGTTCAATGCATCAAAGTTGTTTAGTCCCCATTGTTACTTTGAAGAAGAGGATGACATAGATTCTAAAACAAAATGATGGTTGTTACATCTATGTGAAAAATTTGATGTTGGAAATTCACCAATAATTAATACTGAAAAATATGAAGGCCCTGAAATGGAATGTTTTATTGTCACTCTACATCGAGCATATCCAAAGAAAAACATGTTTAGAACATGGGAGCAATGCAGAGGTGAACTAGAGTGGTGGGATTCTTTTCTAAATTTGATGAAATTGTGGAAAATTGTTCTTATTCTTCCAGCAAGTATTGCTAGTTGTGAAAGAGGATTCTCTAAATTGAATCGTATAAAAAATGATGACAGATCTAGAGTTTGTTTAGAAACCTTAGAAACTTTAATGTGTTTATCTCTATCAACACCTTAAGAGTTGCATGAGTTAGATTGGAATGCAGTTTATGAAACTTGAACAAGAAACAAGTTATACAACCTGACGATAACTTTATACTCAAAACGAGAAATCTAGCCATAAAAACTCACATTTTTGTGTCGAAAACACCAAAAACACCTCTAAATCGAAAAGTGGTGCTACCGGTAGCACCACTTTTTGGGGGGGAGATAAAATTAAGATTTTTTGGTAACCTCGGGTGGTTTCATTGTAATCAAAACCATAAAATAGACCCCGAATAAAAAATAGTAGCACTCATTTTTCATGCATTTTTCTTTCTATGGCTAAAATTACAACTTTTTTGACATTGTCGCCTTAACAGTCAACCCCTTTCCAATGCGAATGACAAAATCAACCTACAACTCAAAAAGAGGTGCCACCAGTGGCGCCTCTTTTTTTTTTCAGGTTACATATGACGTTGTTTCTAAACCATGACCTAAAATATTTAAATTTAAAAAAAAAAACAATAAAAATGAAAAAAACCATATCAATTAAAAAAAAAACAGAAACAAATATTAATCAAATTTTACCAAAAAAAAACTTAAAAACCAAAAATGAAAAAAAAAGCTTTACATGTTTTTAAACATGTTTTGAAAAAAAATAAAAAAAAGACAGAAACAAATATTAATCAAATTTTACCCAAAAAAAACTTAAAAACCAAAAATGAAAAAAAAAAGCTTTACATGTTTTTAAACATGTTTTGAAAAAAAATAAAAAAAGACAAAAAAAAATGAAATGAAACATATTGACATGTTTAAAAACAAAAAAATATAATAAATAAAATAAAAAAGTTAGCTCAAAATGAAAAATATTAAATTTTAAAAAATAAAAAATAAGACGGAAGATGAATATAAAAATAATAATAATAATAAATATCACACATTTTTAAAACTATAAAGTTTAAAAAAATATTAAAAAAAGAATGAAAAAAAACATATAATAAAATTTTGGGGAGTTTCTAAAGTATTAAAATTAAAAGAAAGAATTAAAAAAAAACATGTATTAAAAGTTTAAAGGAGGGGGGGTTTAATGAGCGGGAGGAGCACGTGAAGGGGGAGGGGATGGGTAGTGGGTTAGGTGAGAGGGGATGGCATGGGGTAGGTGGGAGGGTATAGCGGGTAGGGAGGGTGCACATAAAGTGAGGTAGGAGGGTGGAGTAGGAGGGTGGGAAGGGGTTAGAATCGCGCCACCATTCAACCCTCTCACCACCCTCCCGCCACCACTCCACCACCCATTTTAATATTGTTTTTTTTTTTTAATATGTGTATTTTTATATTGTTTTTGGTTTATTTTGTTGTTTTTATGGTTTTTTTTTTTTAAATATGTTTAAAATGTGTGTTTTTAAATATATTATTTTCAATCGAAAAAAACGTACTATTGCTATTCATTGAATCAAATAGTATAAAGATATTCACCTTTTTTGAAAAAAGGTATTTTCATCATGTTCAAGACTGTAAGTCCAAATGATCCCCAACTTCTATCATATCATTGTTTAAACTTGTTAAAAAAAAAAATCTCTTATGTTTTTTTTACAAATATTTCCAAAAAAATATACATATATTTTCAAGCTATTGTTTAAAAATGTCTGGAAATGTAACTCGACGAAGTAAAAGGGAGCTACCGGTAGCACCTCTTTTCGAGTCACCGGTTATTTTAGCATTTGTGTTGCAAAGTTGTTGGTTGTTAAGCCAACGATGTTAAAGAAGTTGTAATTTTACCTCTGGAAATAAAATTTTGTTTTACTATTTTTTATTTGGGGCCGATTTTACCGTTTTTATTACAATGGCACCGTGTTGCACTGATCGGGGTTACCAAAAAGTTGTAATTTTAGCTCCAAAAAAAAAAGTGGTGCTACCGGTAGTACCACTTTTCGATTTAGGATTGTTTTTTGGTGGTTTTGACTCCTATAAAAAAAACGAGAACAATGTCGAGTTCTTGTCAAGTTGTATAACTTGTTAAAAATGAAGTTGTGACGACCTCTTCCACTCGGTTGAGTAGGTTGATGATGATACAATATTTTAATCAATATTGTAATGTCTATTGTTTTTGTAGTTCAATATAAGAATGTTAACACTATGTAGTGGAAACTATTTTCAATGTGGGCCCATCAAGTTACCATATGTTTAGTAGAACTTATATCACAATCATAATAGTCTTTGCAAACATATAACCATGCTAAGAGAGTGGTTTGATATGGAGAGAGTAATTTTGAAATCCTGATTTATATTTTTAAAAAATATTATTAGTTTTTAATTGATTTCGTCCATTTCGTCCAATTGATAAAGGTCCTTCTTTGTTCATGGCCATGCTACCTTGGCTTATTTAGCATATATTTTTATTTTTAATGAAAAATCTGTGTCTAACCTCTTTCATATTTAAGGCATGCCCATGATGCATTTTTATTCAGATTTGTTATCATATTGCTATGATATTCAATCAAAGTCCTCTCTCATCAATTGGGATTAAAAGTTCAAGGATCTATATACCATATATGATTGAATTGGGTGTAAGCCTAGATCTCAAAACAACAATCCCAAAGGCTTTAAATTACTAGAAACCTGGATATTATGACCACAAACCCATAAAATTTAGTGGTTCTATAGTGATGTTGTCCCAAAATAGATAGAAGGTTTGGGACATTGAAGGTATGTCTGATAATGAAAAATGGGTGTGGGGATAGATATAGTATATATGGGATTTTAGGCTACAAACATGCAAACTATAAATTCAAACACAATCTTGGGTGTCACTGACTCACTATTCTCAGAATAACGCCACCGCCTTGGGCGGCCCTTGGGCGGCCCTTGGGCGCACGAGGGAGTGGCGTCGCATCCCCTCGTGCGCCCAAAGGAATGCCCAAAGGTTGGCCAAGGCGGTGTCATGATTCTCAGAATCACGCCACCTACTTGGGTGGCCACCTAATCGGCTTCACATAAACCAGCAACTTCAAGATTTGGTGCTTCCATCTTGTCACTCTTGTTTTAGTGAACAAAACTGATGAGTTTTTAAAAATAAGCAAAGAGTTGAAAGAGTACAAAAGACAATATACATAGTTCATGTGCCTATGTTTCCTCAAAATAAAGAAGTTTCTTAAATTACCAGGGTGAAAAAATGAAGATGGGTGTCTATTTTGGGGGGTCTCGTGAGAAAATAATTCTGTTTTTTTCATGTCTTCCAACTTTGGGCGAACAAAAGTGATATTTTTATTTAAAATTTCACTTTGCCGTAAAAAGAAAAGTTTTGTAGAATTATGTTAGCTTTCTACTCATAATTTTTTCAATTTTTTTTATTAAGATTTGATATGTCGATTTCGCAAATGTTTGACAGTGTGTTCTTATAAAATGAAAAGACTACAAAAGAGTTATGATTTGTTGCACCACTAAAATCGTTGTTAGACTTGTGTTTTGCAAAAACTGAAAATGCTACGACAATCTACACACAATGTACTAACGCCTGACTATAAGTTTGCATCCAATGGACCTCTATACTAATTATTATATTTTTTTAAAGTTGATCCATGGGGAAACTCAGTCGATTTTCAACAACCTTTTTGTTGCACCACTTTTTTCTCAATCCGCTATAAAATCAAAAAATCTACGACCACCCTTTTGAAGTAGACACGTCAGTGAATCGACCCACATTTTCTTCGATTTTTTTGGTGTTGTATTTACAAAGTTATGGATTTTTCTTCTCGCTGTTTTTTTAAAGAGCTGAATCATAACTCGACACATGTTACAAATATAAAACTTAAAAAATATCAGTTCTTATCTATATACAACAAAATTTATACCCTCGTAAAGTAGATTCAATGATGAATCTACTGGTATGAAGTCCGACATTCGTTTTGTTGTGTAAGAGGTGGTTTTCTCCTTCCGAAAATGGAGAAACCTGAAAATTTTGCAGAGATCTGAATCGGTCATGTTTCAGAGATTATTCGGCCGAATAATTATTCGGCCGAATAATTATTCGGCCGAATAATTATTCGGCCGAATAACTGTTTTCCGTAACGGTGCCGTAACTTATGGTGAAGGTTATTCGGCCGAATAACCAAACGGGAAAAAAATTACGTCGGATCTCCGTAACTTTGCACACATTCCGAGGATCTCCGTTAGACTGGACGGAGAACTGTTTGTGGTTATTCGGCCGAATAACCTTTGAATTATTCGGCCGAATAATGTAAATTATTCGGCCGAATAATGTTTATTATTCGGCCGAATAACTTCCGCTAAGACGATTTTGCACTCGTTTCTCACGAAAGTGTTACCCACCTTCACGTTTTCACCCACCACCAAAAGCACTGTCAAGATCAACTTCACCTAGCCTGACTGCGGACTTTGTATGTCCGGAAAGCATTCTGCACTGAAAGAATTCCACGAAGAGTTCTAGCTCTTATTTCTTCATCTAAGTTTACATTATGATGTGTGTAGTTTCCTCCCATATTTTATAATGCTTTATTCTCTGTAATGGTTGTTGACAATTATTATTCCAATTTCCAACTAACTGGTTCACTTTACATAACCAGTCTTAAAATATTCCTAATGTTCTTATATTCCTAGAGCCACTTTTGATGGCCATATGCATGTTATGAGACATTTTACCCATCAAAATATGGTTAAAATTTTTAACAAACTGAACGAGTAAACAATAGGCTTGTTAAGATGTGTGTAAGCATAGATAAGTGACCTGCAGTAGGTGACTGTTATTATATATGTAATAACTCTGATTGGAACTTTCCCATTTGATTGAAGAGTAGGTGGGTGAGTTTTCCTTCAATGGGGAAGGCTTTGCTTTCATTTCATTTCTTCTTTATTTCTTATATTGGCCTAGTTGTCCCAATAAGGGGACATGCCCTTCCTTTCAATGCCTTTCCTTGCCCTTTGTGCCCTTCCTTAAGTCAGTTTCAAGTCCGAAAGTGCAACTTCCAGAGAGAGGAGTACCATTTTAGAAGAAGTCATCAATTGTAAACTATGTTAATTAAGGAATTAACCCTACCACCCACAAGCATCAACAATTTATCAGCTACTGAATTTACAAGCATCACCTATCGAATTTTAGACAAGTTTTCTTTTCTGGGCCTTAGAAGTTATCAACACACCTGCTAAATTGAGATACCCATTTCTCTAGATAGTTTGAAATTGCTCTCATTTGGCAACCACGGACTTGGAGCTACTAATTTTGGTAAAATGTTATTTTCAATTTTTCTATAAATTTGATAATAATCTCAAAACAAATTTTAATGATGTGTTTTTTTCTTAAACATGAATTTGTGTTTGTTATATTGATATTGAGCTCAGTTAACATTTGTGATTGGACAAAGGCATGGAAAAGGGTCTTGTTTCTAAAAGATTTCACATTTTTTTGAAAATGATTTATTTGATATATGTTAAAACTTAGTAACATTTTATTATTCTTGTAGTCTTATTCATTGATTGAATCAATTAATTTTACTCATGGGGAAAAAAACTTGTTCCCTCCCCCACAAAAACAGGTTGAGAATTAAATTGATATTCAAATTACTATGTCAAATTATATAAGTTTACATTATTCTATTTTTATAAAATTAAAATAAAATGAATTGCATATATTAGAAAACAAAATGCTTTCAGTTATGAATGAAGCAAAACAAAAGAAATTTATTTTATCGAATTCTCATGAAAGTGCATCATGGATAATACATAGACAATTCAAATATATATTTCCTTAATATAGTTGAGGAATAATATAGGCAACTCCACTTCACTTGCAATAATAGTTGAGGAATCCAAAACAGTTCATACCTTGGAAAAACAACCTTATTAAACTTCTTTTGAAAAATGAAGGAGAGAACATAATAATATAATATCGATTGCAATATGTTTTTTCAATGAATTGCCTCTACAAAGGGCATATTATATTTATCTCGTCTTTTAACTAAAGCCCTTTGGAATAATGTCACAATTTCAATTACACCATCAATGCAACATGTTTACCTTGAAAATTTTGGTATGTTGCATTACAGGAGGCGTGACATTAACCTTGGAAAGGATTCTAGGTTCCACCTTTTGTTTGTTTCCTAAATTTATCACTTATTGTACTTCAGATGCATAATGTCGCACATGTTGTTACTTTTGAGTTGTCTGTGTCACTATTAGTAGGTTGTTTTGCACATGTTACTTTTGAGTTGTATGTGTCACTATTAGTAGGTTGTTTTTTTCCACCCTCGATTTTCAAAGTACATGATCAACTAAAAACATGGGTAAATGATTCTATTGTTATCTTTTAATTGGAAATTAAAATCCTTAATAGAAACATATATTTTAATTGAAAATTAAAATGTCACAATTTCAATTACACCATTGACTCAACATGTTAAGCTTGCAAAATTTTGCATGTTGCATTACATGTGGCATGACATTAACCTTATGTAATGATTCTAGGTTCCGCATTTTGTTTGTTTATTAAGTTTATCACTTAATGTACTTTAGATGCATAATGTTGGCACACATTAGTTTTGAGTTGTCTATGTCACTATTAGTAGGTTGTTTTTTTTCACCCTTGATTTTTAAAGCACATGATCAACAAAAAAACATGGTTAAATGAGTCTATTATTATATTTTAATTGGAAATTAAACTTCTTAAGAAAGGGTTAATTTTTCACTAAAATGTTGTGTGACACGCAAGATAAAAATTCAAAACATAAAAAAAAAAAAAAAATAGTTGGAAGGACAAAGATGAAATAAAATTCTAACATTGACTTACACGTAAATAGAATGCATGCCAACTATCCAAATGTACATCACTTTTAAAATAACTACATCAACATAATGCACCAAACCATCATTCCAAATGTACACCGCATTTTAAAAACTGAACTGCATTAACCAAACACACCAAACCATATGGAATTCGCGTAGGGTAAAGGACAACCAAAACACCCAACGCTTTTTCGGCAATTTTGGGATAAAAACCCGTTAAAATTCTTGTTGGAAATTGTTATCTTCTCATTTTTGTAATTTCAGCAATTGGGATTTCCTCTTCTGAGCATTCCAAATTGCGATTTTAGCAAGAATTGCTCTGCCAGATTCCGTCGAGTCGGGGGCGTTTTAGTTATCCCTTATACAAATCCTATGGAATTCAGGACGCCGCAACCCCTGGGCTATAAAGCTCAAGATGACGTCATGGAACGAATGAGATAGAAATTAATTATTTATAAAAAATCAATTTAATGAGAAAATCCAACTTTAATGTGAAATCATTGGAATAAAAAACTTTTAAACGAAGTATGAACGAAATTAATTTCACTAAGCATTCGCTATTTGTTCATGCTAAGCAGGGACATAATATTTACTTTTTTTCAAGAAGGAAAAAATCCGTACTTTTGTTATTTCGTAGAAATCAAAAAGTACACAACATAACTGTATATATACAGTCCAATATCTTATCTGGTAGATATGGACTATCAACAAAAAGATTTCAAAACACAGTTTAGAATATAGAGAAATACAGAATAAACTCTATCTAGAATCCTTCTATCTCTCCAAACCAAAACAAAAACTTAGCATAAAAAATGCTAAAGTCTAAAAAACATCTGCAAAGAAGAACATGGAACTAGAATGAGTAATAATATCTTCAACCCATTCATCCCAATATAATACACCGGCTGCCCCATCCAGTGCTTCTTCAGACAGAGCATCTACTGCATCATTGTACTCCCTATAAATGTGTTCAATGGATAGATCATAGAACCAAGACATTATCTTTGTAATTTTATCACACCACTGTTTATACTGAATGATGTTGAACTTAAAAATCTTCTTATCCCAATTCACTATAATCAAGGAATCACCGAAAATTATGATAGATCCTAAACCACAACATATAGCCACTTTTAAAATGCTCCACAAATCAAGTAGTTCAGCTTTTGTATTAGAACCGTGTCCACAAGTAAGACAAAATTTATTAGAGATAATTTCTCCATAATTGATGAAGAAAACAACTCCACAATTAATTTATGCCGAAGCGCCATAAAAAAACCATATGTAAAAACTAAAGAGTCCAAAATGAGTTTAATATCTCATTTAGGATTTCGACTAATGAAACGAGTATTTTTGTACAATTGAAAAAGAGTCCATAATATGTATAAAGCCTTTTTTTCAGAAGGAGTAGCATTCTGAAACATGGCATGATTACGAGTATTCCAAATAGACCAAGCCACTAACCCTGGAATATTTTTTAAATTTTGATGCTTATGAATCCAATCCTGGTAAACCACTTCAAATCCCATGTTAGGCCACTCATCATCTAAATTAAGAGCCACACAGACTTTCTTCCACATCCCTCTTGAGAAAATACAATTAAGAAATAGGTGATCCACAATTTCAGAATTATTCTTACATAGAATGCAAATGTTTGGACATTGTATTCCCCAACATTTCAAATTTTCCTAGGTCAAAATTTTATCTTTAAAAGTCAACCATAAAAAACATTTTATTATTAGTGGTAGTTTCCATTTCCATAAAGACCCACACCACCATTTTCTAATACCTTCAAGATGACTTTCAACAATAGCCTGATAAGCAGAGCTAAACGTAACGTGACCTGAAATGGAATTCTTTTACCAAAAATTACGCTCTTTCTCATCAGTAAGATAGATACCCGCGAGATTCAAGTGCTGAAGATACAGATTCCATTCTTCTGCCCAACTTCCAGCAAGTCTGAGGTCTTTCGAAGTAAGCCAATATGAGGGATCAACAATAAGCCTTATGGATCTTTTGAACTGATTTAATGTAACTAAACCATATTCTGCAAAAATATTTCGGATCTCCATTTACAATTTAAATTATGTATCTATCCCCGAAATGGGATCAATTCCAACCAAAATATCTTTTCCATCTCCTACCTACTAAGAGCTAAAATTATTGATCTAAAGGAAAATTCTCATAAAACCTTTCCAAAAATAAGAAGATTTCTTGAAGTCTCCTGTAGGACTTCTAAACCAACTAATGATATCATTTTTAATATATTTGACATGTGGAATTTCAGACCAGATATTATCTCTGAAGAGACCCCTCCAAAGACTTTTCAAGGATAGTGCAGTGTTAAACGAGAAAATATGTTTTATGTTCCAACCTCCATATTTTTTTGGTAAAGATAAAGTTTCCCAGTTTGCTAAATGAAAGCTACCACCCTCTACATTCCCTGACCACATAAATATGAACATTAAAATTTTAAGTTTATATAATACAGCACGCAGAATTTGAGTCATCAAACCTCAGTAAACAGGTAAGCTACTTAATACAGACTTCAAGAGAATAAGACGTCCTCCCAAAGACAGATATTTTAGACACCAAGAATTAATTCTTTTTTCAAACCTCCGGACCAGCCGCCTCCAGTCATTCAAGCCATAACAATTAGGTTTGATAAAAAAGCCAAAATACTTGACACCTTCATCCAAATCTATGCATTTATATGGGAGGAAATTTAAAATCTGTTGCAACACAGTAAATTCCACAATATTACTAACAAAAATAGATTTGTTGACACTAACCTACATGCCTGAATCTTTGCAGAATAATTGAATAATGTCTGCATAAGCCAACCATTCCTATGTAGAATCTGATCCAAACAGAACCACATCGTCCACAAATATCAAATGTTTAAGGGAGAAATTATTTGAGAAATAAATTCCTTTCACTTTACCTTCACTTATGGCATCAACTATCAACCTGCTCAGGCCTTCAATAACTAATAAGAACAAAAGGGGAGATAGGGGACAACCCTAAAAGAGTCCCTTGTATATTTTGAAAAAGGGGATTGGATTACCTTTGATTAGCACTGAGTAATTTGATGACATAAAACATGCCATAATCCAGTTGATGACTAACCCGGGAAGACCAATTTGAAGAAGCAAGAAGCTTAGAAAGTCCCAATTTACCTGATCATATTCTTTAACCAGAACAATTTTTAGGATCATAGCATTTTGTTTTCTGACTTTGACTCAATGTAAAACTTCCTAATTAATTCCCACTGCATCAAAGATTTGTCTATTTGATAGAAATCCAAATTGTTCTTCAGTCATCCATTCTGAAAGCTTAGGTTTAATTATGTTCGCTATAATCCTGGAAATTATTTTATAAACCAGATTATAGAGAGCTATAGGTCTGAAGTCATCAAATGAAGTTGGTTTGTTTCTTTTAGGGATAAGATTCAAAAAGGTAGAGTTCAAACCTCCAGCGATCCAACCCTCCACTCTTGAAAATTCAATCATTTGCAATAGATCCAATCCCATAATATCAAAAAAGGACCCAAAAAGGTCCACTAGCCACCTATCGGGCCTTGGGATCTTATCTTTTTTGAAATCCTTTAAAAAAATTTCAACCTCCTCCAAAGTCATGGGACTGCCTACCTCATTTCCTTCCTCCACCGAGAAGAATGAAGGGTAATGTTTTAAAAAATTGAGATGATCATCAATTCTAGATAACCTCGGATCTTTAAAATGAGTTTTGAAATTATTAAGATCAATATCCTCAATCTCCTTTTGATCATTGGCCACATTACCTTGATTGTCATGTATGGCCCATATAGAATTCATATTCTTACTACGAGTAGCGTAATTGTGAAAACACCTGGTGTTATCATCCCCTAATTCCACCCAGATAGCACGGCTCTTTAACCTCGAAGTAATTTCCTCACTCTTCAGTATTTCATCTATTCTAGCCTGTAGAATCTGCAAAGAAATTCTATCTTCCTCATAAAAAATACCCTTCATATTGAGACTATAAAGCCGCTTTATCTGATTTTTTATAGTAATCAGATCATTTTGGTTCTGAACTTTTTTGTTTTTCTCCCAAGCTTTAGTCTTTAACTTTAAACCTTTTAATTTGAAGATTAAGGAATCCATAGGATTAATTCTAGTAGGAACCTCAACCTGGGACCAAAAGCATCTAACCATCTCACAGAAATTAGGGTCCTTCAACCAAGTGCTATTAAATCTAAAAGGTCTATGTGCCTTATAAGTCAGGTAATCAAATTGTAATATAATCGCCTGATGGTCAGAAATGTTGGAATGTTCAATCTAGGATCTAAATCAGTGGAACTTTATGGCCACAAATTCAGAAATAAGGAAACGGTCAAGATGTTTTCTAATAAACCGACAACCTTCACATTTGTTGCTCCAAGTAGCACCCAATTTCCTGGGAAAAACATCAATCAATTGTGCTCTTTTAAATAAGTCCTTGAAGAAATCTGCCAACTCATCAACTAAACTCGTCGATCCCCAAACCTCAGCTGTAAATAATGTAAGTTTTAGGTCACCCGCAACAATAATATTTCGAATATTTAGAAGGACTGAGGCTTCTAAAGAATTCCAATAGTTCTCTGTGTCCTTATATGGTCCATACATATTTAGAATAGCAAGGTCAAAATCATTTGTGAGAAACTGACCTTCCATTAAAAGACCCCCCATTGTCTTATAAGTTTTGAAATCAATGGTCGAAGGGTTCCAACCAGACAACAAGCCTCCAGACAGACCACACTGGAATCAATTACACTGAAATACAAACCTGGCATATGCTTTGAAAAAACCTCCACGTCCTCAGATGCCGAAAACATAGTTTCCTGGATAAGTATATAGTCAAGGCTAGTAGATTTTAAAAAATTGAACAGGGTCCTAACCTTTGAAACCTGTGAAGAACCTGCAATAATTAATTAATAAAAACACATGAAATAACAGAAATAACAGAACTCAGAATCACTTTTATATTGATCGCAGGCCACTTCGAGGGGGCAACCTCCTTTGAGTAAGATCAATACAAATAACTTCACGGTACCTTCATTGGTCTCAACAAAAACTTATATACTAAGTCTAGGTGCCAATACCATGTGTCAATACAAACCATGGGCCAATACAAAATATGGATCAACAATTACTATGGGACGACTTACAAAGCATATGTGTCCAACAACAATAATACAAACTATGGATCAACAAATACTATGGGATGACTTACAAAACATATGCGTCCAAAAACAATATACTAACAAAGTAAATAGAAGGGTTGACATGGGTTCCTAACATCCCCTCTCCCTTAGAAAAATCTTTGTCCTCAAAGCTTTAGATGTGGAAATTGATGCAGAATCTGAAGGAGTGGTTCCCCTGTAGCATCCTCAGGTTGCATTCCAACCCACTGACGCCTTTTGAGTTTCAAGGAGGATTGCTTGGAAGGCTATAGACGAAGAAGGACCATATCAGCTGCGTGAAAAGTGCGTTCAGAATGGTGTTGATCGGCTTGTTGTTTCAGTCGAATTCTTTCCATGTGAAGATTGTCCTGCAGAATGAGAAGAATTTGGTCGCGGTTTCGAAGAACTGAGTCAATTTCCTGAATTTAAACAATAGCTTGAAATTTTTGTTTTTTTTCTCTTATGTTTTTTTTTTACAAATATTTACAAAAAAAATTAAATATTTTCAAGCTATTGTTTAAAAATGTCTGAAAATGTAACTCGACGAAGTAAAAGGGTGCTACCGGTAGCACCTCTTTTCGAGTCAACGGTTATTTTAGCATTTGCGTTGCAAAGTTGTTGGCTGTTAAGGAGATGATGTCAAAGAAGTTCTAATTTTACCTCTGGAAAGAAAAAGAAAAAATTACAATTTTTTATTTGGTGCCGATTTTACAATTTTTATTACAATGGCACCGTGCTGCACCGATCAGGGTTACCAAAAAGTTGTAATTTTAGCTCCAAAAATAGAGTGGTGCTATCGGTAGCACCACTTTTCGATTTAGGATTGTTTTTTGGGAGTTTTGACGCCTATAAAAAAATGAGAACAATCTCGAGTTCTCATCAAGTTGTATAACTTGTTAAGAATGAAGTTGTGACGACCTCTTCCACTAGGTTGAGTAAGTTGATGATGATACAATATTTTAATCAATATTGTAATGTCTATTGTTTTTGTAGTTCAATATATGAATGTTAACACTATGTAGTGGAAACTATTTTCAATGTGGGTCTATCAAGTTACCATATGTTTAGTAGGACTTATATCACAATCATAATAGTCTTTGCAAACATATAACCATGCTAAGATAGTGGTTTGATATGAAGGAGAGAGTAATTTTGAAATACTGATTTATATTTTTTTTGAATATTATTAGTTTTTAACTGATTTCGTCCATTTCATCCAATTGATGAAGGTCCTTCTCTGTTCACGGCCATGCTACCTTGGCTTATTTAGCATATATTTTTATTTTTAATGAAAAATCTGTGTCTAACCTCTTTCATATTTAAGGCATGCCCATGATGCATTTTTATTCAGATTTGTTATCATATTTCTATGATATTCAATCAAAGTCCTCTCTCATCAATTGGGATTAAAAGTTCAAGGATCTATATACCATATATGATTGAATTGGGTGTAAGCCTAGATCTCAAAACAACAATCCCAAAGCCTTGAAATTACTAGAAACCTAAATATTATGACCACAAACCCATAAATTTTAGTGGTTCTATAATGATCTTGTCCCAAAATAGATAAAAGGTTTGGGACATTGAAGGTATGTCTGATAATAAAAAATGGGTGTGGGGATAGATATAGTATATATGGGATTTTAGGCTACCAACATGCAAACTGTATCTTCAAACACAATCTTGGGTGTCACTGACTCACTACTCTCATAATAACGCCACCGCCTTGGGCGGCCCTTGGGCACACGAGGGAGCGGTGTCGCCTCCCCTCGTGCACCCAAAGGGCCACCCAAAGGTTGGCCAAAGCGGTGTCATGATTCTCAGAATCACACCACCTACTTGGGTGGCCCTTTGGGCGCACGAGGGAGCAGCGTCGTCGCCCCTCATGTGCCCAAAGGTTGGCCAAGGGGGATGGGTAGTGGGAGAGCGCGGAGGGGGAGGGTCACGGGGAGGGGAGTGGAAGTGGAGAGGGGAGAGGGAGGAGGATGTGGTCGGAGGGGAGGGGTAGCGGAGAGGGAGCATGAGGGGGAGGGGGGGAGGGAGGGAGAGGGGGTGGGGTAGATAGGTTAAGTTTTATTTTTAATTTTTAAATTTCTTTAAAAATGTTTTTTTAAAGTTTTTATAATTTGTTTTCTTTATAATTTATAAAAAAAATTTATAATTGGTTTTTTTTAAGTTTTTATAATTTTTAAATGATTTTAAAAATTTTGTTTTTGGTTTAATTTTTTTAGGAATTTTTTATTCGGATTTTATTTATATATATACTTTTTTTAAAAAAAATTGTTTTGAAATTGTTGTTCGCAAAATTTATAATTTTTTTTGTTTTTACTTTTTCCAAAAAAAAATTAATCTGTTTTCTCATTTTGGTTTTTTCATATTTCTTTTTTAAAATTTTGATTTTTTTACTTTGTTGTGCCAGGCCCCTTTGAGCTGCGGGGAAAATATCTGCTCCTCCCCTAAGCCCTCTTTGGGTGCCCAATGAGTGGCTCCAATGGGCGCCGAGATTCTGAGGAAAATGTCAAACTTGACAAATTTTTGAGAATATATTTTTGTAATGTTTTGACTTTAAGATTTTATTTTGAGAGTAAATATTATGTTTTTAATATGTTATTTACAAATATATGGTATATTTTTTGTTCAATTTATGTGAATCAATACTTTATAGAAAATAATGTTAAATAGAATCATTTTTAAACATAAAATAGCTGAAAATATGTTAAAAATGGTTTGTAATGTCTTTATTTCTCATTTTTTTTACAATTTTGCCCAAAAAATGACTTATTTAAGGGAAGTGTTTAAAGAAAAAACTTCCAAAGTGTATATATTTTTCATTCTAACTAGCTTCTAAATGTTAACAAAATTCAAAAATGTATATTTTTTTCGTTATAAATAGCTATTAAATGTATAGTTTTTTGTAAACTTTGAAAATACGCCCTTGTAAATAAAAGTTATAGTTTTCTTATGACCAAGAAGTTTCAAAATCACAAAACAATGGCTCAAAATGAAAAATGGTGCTACCAGTATACACTTTTTGAAACGGAGGTAAAAACAACTACTAAAATTGACCCAAAAAAAATGAGAACAATGTCGAGTTCTCGTCAAGTTGTATAACTTGTTTACCAACATGAAACTATAACTTTAAACACAATCTTTTCTCCTATGTATCTTACCATTTTGTTATGAAAAATGGTTTTCATTTCAATTGCATGGGTTTTGTCTCCAAGTACTAAAAACTTTAGAAATTAAATCACCACAAAGTCTCTTTATGTTTTAACTAATTACATTAATTAAGATATCGAATCTACGAAGTCTCAGGTACTAGCTAAGCATTATTCCCATATTTAAACATTCTTAAGTACTTGATTGAAATGAAATAGTATGAGAAGGAAGTAAGGAACATTAGCACATGATTAATGAGTGTGATGATGAGTAAGTCATAGGCTTAGCCATCAATGTGCATGTACAATTTGCTTGCAATATGCAATATTTGTTTGAAGCAAGACCTAAATAAAGGTTAAATTCCACTTTACATAGGTGACCAACTTCCCTCCAATACAACCAATGCAAGCAACATTCACTCTAGCATGATGTTGAATCCATGTACTAAGAATTGCGTGTCCTTGAAAAAGATAGATGTGAATGATGGAAATGCAAGGGGTGAGTTCGGGCAAGGTAGGAAGTAGATGTGATGCCAAGGTAGGAAGGAACAAAATGCAGTATTCCAAGAAATCCTCCCAGTTTGTGTTTGAAGCGTGATATCATAACCTCCTTGAATATGTTGAGTCCTATCCTAAGACATGCATTGAAAACATGTTAATAAAGAGTATATGCACCAAGTTTTAGTGGATGTTGTTCTTAGCATTTAATATGGTTTTAGTGCCTTGTCGTGGATTGCATGGTTATTATAAGATGCCTTCTCATTTATTGTAGGACTTTTGGCACTTGATGTTGGCACTCTTATGGCCTGTAAATGACATGTTGGCTTCTATATTAGACATCCATATTTACTTATTTATGAACATTAATATTTGGTAGTTGAAGATGATAGTTTAATGCTTATATATATTTGTTACTGCTTAAAATCAGATGGTAAATGATATGTGATATTTATTTACTATTTTTCAACTATTAAACATGAATGATGAAGATAAGGATAATTGCATCCATATTAAGATTTGTCTTCCTTTCCCTTATACTTGCATTCATATTTATATTTGTCCTCCTTGTTATCATAATCAGTTGTGTTGAAATGCCAATTTTCTTTTGTTCATTTATGATTGCAATTTTAGAGATGATAGTTTAATGTTTATATATATTTGTTTCTCTTTAAAATCAAATGGTGAATGATATGTGATATTTATTTACTAACTTCCAATGATTAAACATGAATGATGAAGATAAGGATACCTGCATTCATATTCAGAGTTGTCCTCCTTTCCCTTATACTTGCATTCATATTCATATTTGTCCTCCTTTCCCTTATACTTGCATTCATATTCAGATTTGTCCTCCTTTCCCTTATACTTGCATTCATATTCAGATTTGTCCTCATTGTTATTATATTCAGTTGTGTAGCAATGCCAATTTTCTTATGTTCATTTATGACTAAAAACAATTTTAGCGACGATGAGTTTCATTCATTTGTATGGTATTGTCATTTGGGCTACAGTTAGATCCATGTGTTTGAATAGTATCACATGTCTAATAATATATCCACTTAAAAAATAACATGTGTACTTCTTTTTGGAATATCTCATTAGGTGAGATGTATCACATCTCTAATAGTATATCCATTTAAAAAATAACTTGTGTACTTCATTTTGGGCTATCTCATAAATTTACGGCACTTCAAAAATAAAACACCAAGTAAGTTGGTATTGTCTAATGAAATGTGATGATAGAGTTATTTTGATCCAAATTTTTACTCTCCAAGTACATGAGATGTATCACATCTCTAAAAGTATTTTGGTTCAAGATAAGTTTTTGTTTCTATGTACATATATATCGAATTACATGTTTTTTAGGTTTTCATGTTTGGTTTCAACCTTCAACACATGCACAAGGATTTTGACATCCAATAAATTGTAATAAAGGTAATGAAATGAAGCACTTTGTCATTTGACATTTAGTTGTAGTTAGATGGAAATTTTCTTAATTTGCACACTATCATTTTCATTTTAATATGAGTCTAACTAACATTATTACATTTTTCATGTTAATGGTAGCTACAGATTACAGTCCCAATATAAACAAGATGGCTACACTCCGACCAACAGTTACTATGCTCAACAACAAATGTAATCAAAGATAACAGATTTGGAGCATTAAAGGAATTGGGTTGTTGTGTGGTTGTTGAACTTAGCTCAATGATGTGCAAACATATGGTGATCTATCCTTTAGTATGAAATATTTTTTTTAAAGATTTTATTTGAAGATAAGTCTTGTGTTCTATGTACACATATGTATGTAAAACAATGGCTTTCAATATAAAGCAACCATAGCTACTTTTTATTTTTCTATGAACAAGTTTCATTACTTGCCAATACAAGCTTTGTTGGTTATAAAACAAGTGATTTCTTCATATTGTCTATTTTTTTTTCTTTATGTTTTTTAAATTTATTCTATATGGATTCTTGGGTTATTTCACTAGCCCATATTAATATAATATTGCTTATTAAAGTTTATAGAACGGAAATATTATAACTCTATTAGTAAATTCGTAAAAGCAATAATGAAATTTTGATGTACTATTAAATTTTAAAACGAAAAGAATGATTTATTTTTACATGTAAGCATTGAAGGGTATGATATCTCATAGCTCTTTTAAGCCGGGATGGATGGTTTGCACTGTTGATGCTGTTGGTCTCTCTGGTGGTCTCCTAGCGGCTTGGAACCCGTTAGTTTTAAGGCTATTACCATCAAACATATCAATGGGTATTTTGTTGTCTGGGAACATCAGGGGATCGGAAAAGAACGTTAATATTATCAATTGCTATGGTTCTTATTGTAATCGGGTGACTTTCTAGGACTTGGTGGTCTCGGAACATCTGCTGGAACTGGAGAACTTAATCATTTTTGGGGACTTAAATTTCACTTGGGGGGATGAGGAATTTTGGGGCGACCTGGCTAGGCGAGATCCCCTGGGTCCCTACTTCAGTAATTTATTCATGAAATACTCCTTGGTTGATGTGGCTCCAAGGCCAATGGCTCCAACTTGGTCAAATGGTAGAAAGGAGGAATATCTAATTCAGAAGCGCATTGACCGTTTCCTAATATCGGAATTTTTCTGGAATGCTTTCAGAATTATAGGTCCTGGATTCATCAAATCAAAATTAGTGATCATCTTCCTATAATTCTTCAATTTGATGAGGAGCCCTATCACAAGTCCTTCCCTTTCAAATTCAACTCCATGTGGCTTTCGGATGTTGAATACACAACGGGGGTGAGATCTAAGTGGCTACAGGTGGATGTTTCGGGCGAGAGATTTGCTATGGACAAACTAGCGGTGAAACTCAAGGCGATCAAAGACTACACTATTACGTGGGAGAAAAACAAAAAAACTCTGATGAGTATGGAGCTGGCTGAGATTGAAAAGGAAATGGAATCTCTGATGCAGAGATCTGTTGGTACTGAGCTAAGCCCAGTGGAAACATCAAAACTCTCTACAATGGAGTGTCGGAAAATGAAAATTTTACTTTTGCAGGAGGAAACTTGG
This sequence comes from Larix kaempferi, assembly GCA_027924585.1. Classification (NCBI taxonomy): domain Eukaryota; kingdom Viridiplantae; phylum Streptophyta; class Pinopsida; order Pinales; family Pinaceae; genus Larix; species Larix kaempferi. The sequence continues at coordinate 47,601,449 of BSBM01000456.1, read as the reverse complement.
AGGTTGAAGAGCCGGGCTATTTGGCTCAAAGCGGGGGATCTGAATACAAAATTCTTCCATCAATTTGCGGACTCTCGAAGGATGCAGAATTCTATTTGGGATCTGAATGATCACACAGGATGGCGGATCAAAGGGGAGGAGGAATTGATGAATGAGGTTGCTCGACACTTCCAAGAATATTATTGTGACCCTAAAAATACAACTCTGGCTAAACAGTTTAAGGTTATTAAGGTATACCCTTGGATATTCAATGAGGAGGAAGGGGATAATATTTATTTGGATGTTTCTCTGGGGGAGGTGGAGAACACTCTGCGAAGGTTTGCAAAGGATAAATCTCCTGGACCGGATGGGTGGTCGGTGGAACTATTTATTCATTTCTTTGATCTAATGGGGGAGGAGCTCCGAATGGTTGTGGATGAGTCTTGGAAACTCGGCACTGTCTCTGGGGCTTTAAACTCTACTTATTTGGCACTCATTCCGAAGACATCCCATCCAAATAACTATAATGAATTTAGGCCAATTGCTCTCTGCAATTTGGTCTACAAGATTATTTCCAAGATCATTGCTGATAGGATCAAGCCTTTACTCTCTAAACACATTTCCATGGAATAGTATGGGTTTTTAAGGGGCCGTCAGATTCATGATGCTGTGGGAGTGACTCAGGAAATATTCCATACAATTAAACAACGGAGAATTGAAGCACTCATCCTACAATTGGACTTGGTGAAAGCATATGATAGGGTGGACTGGAATTTCCTGAGACTAATATTAATTCAGATCGGTCTGCCATGGAAGGTGATGAAATGGATAATGGCCTATGTAACATTGGTTAATTTTGCTATACTGATAAATGGTCACCCTACTGAGTTCTTTAAGGCTTCTCGGGGACTTCGACAGGGTTGCCCTCTATCGCCACTTCTTTTTCTACTGGTCATTGAAGGGTTGAGTCTATCCATATCTAAGGCTCGACGGGAGGGGCTGATTGCTGGCATCAAAATTACAAGAGATATTGCTGTTGCACACTCACTGTTTGTGGATGATGTTATGCTGTTTGGAAAGGGTATTCTTGCTGAATGGATACAATACAAGAAGATACTTGACCTGTTTTGCCTGGTTACTGGTATGATTATCAGCTATATAAAATCACATTTTTTGAAACATTCACTATTGGCTGATGTGGAACAGTCAATAAGCTCTGTTCTGCCTCTTAAATTCAAGGAGCTCGATGTTGGAACGAAATATCTTGGATTTTTCACTAAGCCAACTAAATACTTGATAAATGACTGGTCATGGCTTGTTAGAAGGTTTGAAATGCGTATTGGTCACTGGAGCTTTCGCCATTTATCCATGGGTGGCAAGCTTACTTTGGCAAAAGTCATCTTACAAAACTTGGGTGTATATTGGTTCTCGCTGTGTAAAATCCCTAGAACCATCCTCTGTTTAATTCGGCGGAAGCTGTTCAGCTTCTTGTGGTCAGGTGGTGGTGATCATGAGAAATTTCACCTTATGAAATGGACTGTTTTGGCCCGACCCTGGAATTTGGGGGGCTGGAATATTAAGGATATGGAACTATTTGTCATGGCTCTACACGCAAAAAGTCTATGGCGCGCTCTTTTCAATAATTTGATCTGGGGAAGGATAATCAGAGCAAAATACCTGAAAAATATCACTGTTACAAACTGGCTGCGAATGAATCGGCCTGCTACTTTGGGGGTCTCAAATATTTGGAATGGTTTGATGGGATCATTCAGGGTTATTGCTAATTGGATTGCTTGGATGCCTGGCAATGGCCGCGACATAAGATTGGGGCTGGATCCAATCTTGGGGGGACCAACTGGTCATACACTTACGTTGGAATTAAGGACTCACCTCCGAGCGAAGGGTTTCTATACTTTGGCGCATGCGGCCGATCGGTATATGGATGGGCGATCTCTCTGGATTTCGGCTTCACAGCTCGGTCTGTTGGGTACCTTGGGGAATGAATGGGATGATTATATCAGACCGTTATATCAATCAAATATTCAATTGTCTGATGCTGCGGATAGATTAGTCTGGTCATGGGATGTGGTTGGCGGTAATGTATCAGCTAAATTGGCATATGAGGCATTATTTGCTGAGTCTCATTATGTGGTTCGTTGGTGGGATAAAACTATCTGGAAACTTATCTTACCCCTCAAGATAAAATGTTTTGTCTAGCTGGTGTTGTGGAACAAGATTCTAACTTGGGATAACCTGTGCCGGCGTGGGTTCTGTGGACCGGGCTGGTGTTCCCTATGTTACTCACAGGAGGAATCAGTTGATCACCTATTCTCCTCCTGTCAATTCATTCGGGAACTTTGGAATCAAATTGCAATCAAATCTGGCGTGCAATTCAGTTGGAACCATCATTCTCTATGTGAATGTCTTGAGGCGTGGTCACGAGTATCTGCTGGTTGTTCTGAACTCCCATACTATATGATCTGGGAGGTATGGAAAGCTCGAAACTCTCTTATCTTTGAAGATAGGACACCTTTCTATGATGGGATTTGCTATAAAACACTTGCAGCACACAAAGAATTTACCTCTATCCATGCAGCTATTGGTGGCAGGGATAGTCTGAATAAGAATTACCGTTTGGCACCTCCGGGGCTGATTTTCCCATGTGGTTTCTTCGATGGGGCCGCTGTGGGTCGGAATGGGAGGGGTGGAGCAGGTGCTACAATTCACATTTCCAACGGTGTCTCCATTCATATCTGGCTAAATCTGGGGAATGGAACCAATACAAGGAGCGAATTATGTGCCCTTTGGCTCTTACTGTTCTGTGCCCGTTGGAGAAAGATCACATCTCTTGTAGTATTGGGTGACTCTTTATCTATTATCTCATGGGATGGTGGCAAGTCATCACTCAATGTACTACTTCTCTCTCACTGGATGGAAGCGGCTCGTAAACTTATCCTGGAATTTGAACATATACATTTTGAACATGTATTTAGAGAGGTTAATATAGAGGCGGATATGCTTTCCAAGCGGGCTCTTACATCTCAGGCTGGGGTCATCATGTGGCAGGAGTGGCGGGAGGATATACTGTTTTCTCACGGCTCATATCATTTGCATTGGACTTGAGGCTTCTAGTCTTTATTACTTATACACATTTTGTTTTTTCTTACCTGTATTATGCGGACTTCATAACTTATTTGACTATTAGTTCTATGTGCAGATCCTTGAAGGTTCTAGGTCCAACTACTTGTTGGGCGCATATCCATACTCACCATCTTTTTGCGGCATTTATTTCAGCCTCCTATAGATGCTGTTTGGTTTTTATAGCATAGTTGATAGTTTTATGATGCACTTGGTGGATGGCAGTTGAGGATGACTGTATTTGAGACTTATTATTTATTTTGGATTGTATAATTTTGCTCAGATGATTGTTGGGTACTGTTCTACTACTGGATATATTTCTGGTCCAACTTGTGGAGGACCTAGGGACATATGGCTCTATTTATTTTGGACTATTCTGTTATGGTTGTTGACACTATACTGTCACTTGTTGACATATGGCTCTATCTGATAGGGATTGTGTAATTTGTATGATCTGACATCTGGATTTATTTACTATTTCGCATATTAATAGTAAGTTGAATTTTTCTATGAAAAAAAAAAAGAAAAAAGAAAAAAAAAAGTGAAATGGGACCCTATCTTTCAAATTTGATCTAACACCATGTCTACACCAAATCTATTTTAGTTCTCTTTTCAGCCTTTTTTAGGGTCCCACAATAACCTATCAATTTTTTATTACACCTTCTTGAGGCAATTGCTAGTTTTATGACCCAACAATCTCATAATAACTTAGACCTTAGTACATCAATGCCAGTTCGTTGAACGACTAGATCCACCAACTCCACAACTGCGGCTCTGCTCCTCATTGAATTAGCATCAGACCGAACTGTTCAGACCCTGACGAATCCAGTTGTCCAGTGGGGAATGCATTTGTGCATATAAATATATACCACAAACTTTGTCTGGAAGTATTTGGCGTTATTTACAAATGGAAAGTAGTAGTTTGGTGTGTACAGGCCGGGGCCCGGAAGCATCTGCAGATTCGGCATTCCTTCATTTTCATTTTCAGTGCCACTTACAGACGCCCGTACATAATCAATTTACGTGTAATCGTTCACATGAATATCTAGGTTTTCATTTGACATGACTCAGTAGATCCATACTGGCGACTGCTTTTTTGTTGCTTCACGGGGAGATTTTGGAAAAGCTTCTCATGTCATGTCAGTTTCTATTAAGCATCTGTGAATATCAGTTTGTATTAATTAGCATGATATATCCTATTTATGTCAGTTAATTAGAATAATAATTATATTAAACTTGTGGCCTGCACCATATACTATCAGCTAACGTAGAATATTTTAACAAAATGCATTTGTGAATTTGTTAATCTGCATTCTTTAAGCTTAAATTGGTATGGAATTTAAGGAAAACATATTGTTCAGGCTTTGCTGCAAACTTCAAGTGGCTACAGAGCCATTGCTGTCATGTCAGATGATGATTTCTTGAGATAAGTTGTTGTCTTTTTCTTTTTATTTTATTTTTTTTTATGAGAAATTCCACACTTTAGGATGGGTATATAACCTTTACCTAAGTCAACCTTAAGCTAAATCAACCTTAGTTAGATCTACTCTCTATTCTTACCAACATCAAGACTGTCATGAAAAATTTGGACAAGAGAAACCACCACACCCACCACACTCTGGTTGCTCCACTAAGCGGTCCTATATACTTCACAAGAGTGACCGTATTGTAGATGCAGCCTTATTCATAGCCTCAAATTCAAGGAGATCAGGTGACTTATTTTTAGAATCTTGGGCTTGGCCGGATGTTTCACCTGCACTTACAGAGCCACCAACGTCAACCTGATCTGATGCTTCTGCACGTCGCCCAAACCGACTAAGGTGCATTCTTGATATCCCTATTCCCTTCGATACTATAGTCTGTCGGCTTCACATAAACCAACAACTTCAGGATTTGGTGCTTCCAGCTTGCCACTCTTGTTTTAGTGAACAAAACTGATGAGCTTATAAAAATAAGCAAAGAGTTGAAAGAGTACAAAAGACAATGTACATCATTCATGTGCCTGTGTTTCCTCAAAATAAAGAAGTTTCTTAAATTCCCACCAAAAGCACTGTCAAGATCAACTTCACCTGGCCTGACTGCGGACTTTGTGTGTCCGGAAAGAATTCCACGAAGAGTTCTGGCTCTTATTTCTTCATCTAAGTTTACCTTATGATGTGTGTAGTTTCCTCAAATCTTTTATAATGCTTTATTCTCTTTATTCTCTGTAATGGTTGTTGACAATTATTATTCCAATTTCCAACTAACTGGTTCGCTTTACATAACCAGTCTCAAAATATTCCTAATGTTATATTCTTAGAGCCACTTACTCAAATTTTAACAAACGGTCTCACAGAACGAACGAGTAAAGAATAGGCTTGTTAAGATGTGTGTGCGCATAGATAAGTGGCCAGCAGTAGGTGGTTGTTATTATATATGTAATAATCGAGATTGGAACTTTCCCATGAGAGTAGGTGGGTGAGTTTTCCTTTAATGAGGAAGGCTTTGCTTTCATTCCATTTCTTCTTTCTTTCTTATATTGACCTAGCTTTGTCCCAATAAGAGGCCGTTCCCTTCCTTTCAATGCCTTTCCTTGCCATTTGTGCCCTAAGTCAGTTTCAAGTCCAAAAGTGCAACTTCGAGAGAGAGAGAGAGGAATACCATTTTAGAAGATGTCATCAATTTTAATCAATTTTAAACTATGTTAATGAAAGAATTAACCCAACCACCCACCAAGCATCAACAATTTATTAGCTACTGAATTTACAAGCATCACCTATGGAATTTTAGACTTTGCTTTTATGTTATGGGCCTTAGAAGTTAGAAGCACACCTGTTGAATTTAGATACCCATTTCTCTAGATAGTTTGAAATTGCTCTCCTTTGGCTACCATGGACTTGGAGCTACTAATTTTGGTAAAATGTTATTTTCAATTTTTCTATAAATTTGCTAATGATCAAAAAACAAATATTAATGATGTGTTTTTTTCTTAAACATGAAATTGTGTTTGTTATTTTGATATTGAGTTCTGTTAACATTTGTGATTGGACAAACGCATGGAGAAGGGTCTTGTTTCTAAAAGCTTTTCACGTATCAATTCACATTTTTTTGAAAATGATTTATTTGATATATGATAAAACTTAGTAACATTTTATTATTCTTGTAGTCTTAGGCATTGGCTGAATCAATTACTTTTACTCATGGGAAAAAATTCCCCCACAAAAACAGGTTGAGAATTAAATTGAACCCCATAAATGTATCACATCTCTTCCTTTATATTAGTAAAACTTGTGCCCAAAAAATAGTTTTCACCATAAGAATTTTTATATATTCAAATTACTATGTCAAATTATAGAAGTTTACATTATTCTATTTTTATAAAATAAAAATAAAATGAATTACATATATTAGAAACTAAATGCTTTCAGTTATGAATGAAGCAAAAAAATAAAATTATTTTATCAAATTCTCATGAAAGTGCATCATGGATAATACATAGACAACTCAAATATTTGCTTAATATAGTTGAGGAATCCAAAACATTTCATACCTTAGAAAAACAACATTTTTAAAGTTATTTTGACAAAGGAAGGAGAGACCATCATAATATAATATTGATTGCAATATGTTTTTTCAATGAATTGTCTCTATAAAGGGCATATTATATTTATTTGGTCTTTTAACTCAAGTCCTTTGGAATAATGTTACAATTTCAATTACACCATCGATGCAACATGTTTACCTTGAAAATTTTGGTATGTTGTATTACATTAGGCGTGACATTAACCTTGGAAAGGATTCTAGGTTCCACCTTTTGTTTGTTTCCTAAATTTATCACTTATTGTACTTCAAATGCATAATTCCAGCACATGTTACTTTTGAGTTGTTTGTGTCACTATTAGTAGGTTGTTTTGTTCCACCCTCGATTTTCAAAGTACATTATCAACCAAAAACATGGGTAACTAAGTCTATTGTTATCTTTTAATTGGAAATTAAAATCCTTAATAAAAACATATCTTTTAATTGAAAATTAAAATGTCACAATTTCAATTACACCATTGACGCAACATGTTAACCTTGCAAAATTTTGCATGTTGCATTACATGTGGCATGACATTAACCTTCGGTAATGATTCTAGGTTCCACATTTTGTTTGTTTATTAAGTTTATCACTTAATGTACTTTAGATGCATAATGTTGGCACACGTTACTTTTCAGTTGTCTATGTCACTGTTAGTAGGTTTTTTTTTTCATCCTTGATTTTTAAAGCACGTGATCAAGAAAAAAACATGGTTAAATGAGTCTATTATTATATTTTAATTGGAAATTAAACTCCTTAATAAAAAAATATCTTTTAATTGAAAATTAAATTCTTTATTTAAAACAATTATTATTAAAGGGTGTTTTTTAAAATAAAACTTCAATGTTGAAGGGTTAATTTTCCACTGAAAATGTTGTGACAGTCAAGATAAAAGTTCGAAACGTCAGAAAAAATTAGTTATAAGGACAGAGATGAAATGAAATTTCAACACTGACTTACACGTAAAAGACTGAACTACATTAACGAAACGCACCAAACCACCATTCCAAATGTACGCCACATTTTAAAGACTGAACTGCATTAGCCAAACACACCAAACCATATGGGCGTTAGCATGCCGCCACCCCTTGGATACAAATCCACATCACAGAATGAATGAGATAGAAATTAATTATTTATAAAAATTAAGTTTAATGAGAAAATCCAACTTTAATGTGAAAATATTGAATAAAAAACTTTTAAACATAGTACGAAAGGAATTAATTTCACTAAGCATTCGCTATATGTTCCTACTAAGCAGGGACATAATATTTACTTTACTAGCATTTTCCCCTTGAGGGGCAAAAATGAACGCCAGTAGGAAAAGAGGAAAGTTAGAAGGAACAAAAAAGTAGGCATAAGCAGTGAGTACATGTTCACCATAATTTATAATGACCTAAGATGGAAGTCGAACTTCAACCAAAAAGCATTACAACTTGTACATATCGAACTTCGACCAAAAATCATTTACGCTTGTACATGTCAAACTTTGAACAAAAACGTATCGACTTGTCTCTCCAAAATATTTAAACGTACATTTACGCGACTTGTTTAGAAACTTTGAACTCTGACTAAAAAAATAATATTTGGATACTTTGTCGACCATGATGATCATTGTAAACAATTTAATACAATTTGAACCATTTTGACAATACATTTTCAATAGCGCACAACAATGATGTAGTAAAAAACAAATGAAGGGGAAATGTAAGAAACAATTGAAGGGGAAATAATTCATTCCCCAATAAAGTATCAACTAAGTGTAGCACCAAAATGCAAATAGATGTAGCAAGTAGATATGCAAAGATCATTCACTAAATATCAGCAACTAGGTTGAAAGGATCAGGGCAATAATAGTCAGTGCTATTCAATATTTACCAACATCAATATATAACTTTCAGATATGTATATAACCCCAGTTGATCAATTTTATAGCAAAAGTAGAGAGTGAGCAAACAATGCAATACCATCAATTTTTATCATTCAAGTTAAGTACTCAGCACTTAATGAAAATTGTCTATGTCAATTTTAACCTACAACAATAATGTCAAGTCAGCATGCAATTAGACACAACAAAATCAGACTTCAATTTGATTTAGCATAGAATCTTCAAAAAGGAATCTTTAAAACCAAAGAGAAATAACTCAGGATCTTGCAAATCGAATGTATGAAATATTCCTGATCGCATTCAGTTATATAACGGTTATGGTCGGCGCAACCGACCGACATATTCCGAGTGGTCGAGACAGCTTGTCGACTTACATTGCAAATGGTCGGGCAGATGGCCTAGTCAACAGGCCGACGTAGGCTCCTAGAATAAATGAGAAGATGTGAAATAACTGAACAAAAAATGGATAACTGTGCAAATTTGATAGATGTAGCTGGTATTGTTTATTTATGATTGGAATTGGTTGCTGCTTGTTGTTGTTCACAGACCTGAACAATTGCTTCAGCCGAGACAAATAGATGGTGCCGGAAGTCCTCCCAATGGCGCAGCGAGTTTTGGATGTCAATGGTAAGTGTTGTCATCCTTGATAAATCAGTCCTCTTTTCCTTTATTGTATTGCCCTGCAGATGAATTAGGTCGAGACCAAATAGCTCAATTTTCTTATCGACAGCTGTAAACAGGGTTTGGATATGTGGTTGAAGTTGTTCCACTTTCAAGAGGTTGTTCCGGGCTTGAATCAACCACTGGTCTTCACTTTTTTCTAATTTCTCCAATTTCCTATTTTCTATCACAATTTGATCTTCAATGGTTCTGCTGATGGTGTCGTCAGCTGCTCAGCATTGTTGATGAAGCTTATCAATCAAGTCACATGTCGTCTACATTTCTGTGAATACATTTCCATAGTGTTTGTACCAATTGCGGAGAACATCATTGACAGTAGTTGCTTGGTCATTATACTGGTTGAGCTGATCATATGCTGAATTAAATGCTTCATATTGTGCCGACATCAGGGATGTTGTTACTATGGACTGTTCCTGTCGGTCCCTGATGAGTTCCTCGTGCAATGTCGACATGACTGTTTGGAATAACTGAAGAGCTTTATCAAGTGTGGTAGTCGTGTTTGAGTTGGATGGCAGAGGGACGACTTGTTGAGATAAGTCCTGACACTTAGCCCAAAATACATTTTGGTCCTCCTGTAACCGGTGAATGTGGTCTTTGGCTTCTAGTCGTCGATGTCGTTGCTCTTGATTAGTTGCATCAACTAGTAATTCGAGCTCTGCGTGTGTTGCTTCTTGTGTCTTGTATGTCGAGATGGGCCTGAATTGGTCGAGATGTATAGATAATCGACCCAGCTGAGAAATATGATCCAGATGCTCCTGCTGCTACTGAAGCTCTCTATCCTAGCACCGTTTGTCTTTATGTTGCTTTTTCTTGGACTTCCCTTGAGATTTTGAAGGCTCTACTTGATGTTCTGAGCCTTTGTGTTTCTCAGCTGCTTCGGCTGAGTGTTGTGCTTCTACTTATGCTTCGGCAATGTTTTGTTCTTCTTGTATTGAGCTACTTGGTATGGCTGTTGTATTTGTCGGGAGTGCTTGTTCTATGACTGCTTGATTGTTTTGTTCTAATGCTTCGATGGGTGCTTCAGTGATTTTGTGATGCTGGTTCGGCTGCTACTTCCAAGATTTCTTGAGCTGGTGCTTCTTGTTCTTGAATTACTTCAAATGGAGTAGTGGTTCCGTCGGTAGGGGTAGGTAACGACACATTAATAGTTGGTGTGTCTTCAACTCGGGGAGGAGGGATGGAAAGGGAGATGCCAGACGATTCCTGACTGACGACAGGAGACAATACTTGTGGTATGAATGGTTCGACTGAATCCAAAACTTCAAGGTCTGGGGGATGTTCTAGTGGATTGACGACAGGTCGGGGAGGTGAACGGGATTCCACCGATGGGTTGACTGGAAAAGGGATCAACTGTGAAGTTTCTTCGGAAAAAATGGGATTGGTGGGGTCCATATTACGCTGAAGATGAGTATGGCGCATACCAATTGCTTGTGGTGGTGAAGTATTCAGAGGGTTCAATAGTTTAGTTGGCTCAGGACCAAGAGGGGTAGAATCAATCGATGGGTTATTGTCGATGAAGATAGGTTTCTTGGTCACTAAATATCGCGAGTATAGGAACATAGTGGGAAGATTGGCTATGAACTGCATCACATCTTGTTCAGTTTGAAATGTTTGACAAAGAGGGAGAGGAAGGGATTGTACAAGATTTGAAAATTGATGTAATGCTAAAGGTGCAAGTGGAGTACTTACAAGTGTAGAGAAAAAAGTGTCTTCTGTCACAATATTCGGATACATTGGGGGTGAACTTACAGTCAAGTCGATAGAATCCTCGATCATAAGTTGAACTTTCTTTCTGGGTTCTGGTCGGCTACGAGCTTGCTCAACTTCCAAAAATCTCTTAAACTACTCGTCGACTGGTACTTTATTTTTAGTTGCATCCTCGAGTATTTTTGTTGCACTGTCGAACAGTTCTATCTGGTCTTTCTCAGTCGGCTCCGCTATGATCATTTTTCTTTTGCCCTTCCCATGCAATTGTATATTCTGTTCTTGTCGAGCTTCTGCTAACTTGTCGGCCACCTGTTCAATGTTGTCGGTCGTCAAACCATATTCTGGGTTGTCAGAGTGAGTTTCTTCATCTGAATTTTCGGCTATATCCAGAGAGTCTTCATGTGGTGTAAGAGTAAGTGCAAGAGGTTGCGGCGCGACCGCAGGTTCAGCTTCAAATGCAAAGGTGTTCATATATATGCAGCCTACATACTCTTCCTCTTTTTTTGCATCTGTTGGAGGTTCAGCTGTGGGGACACCTACCTCTCGTGCCGTAGCAGGAATTTTTAGTTTTGTATTGGATTGCCTACTGAGCTCATTGAATATTTCGTCGACTAAAGGGTAAAAGTCGAGAGGTTCCGCGATGCCAGCTATGCCCTGCAGGTGCCAGACCGATGTGTGATCTAGCTCAAGTTGGATATGGGCCGATGGAGGTAGACTTCGTCGAACATTCTGAGGTACTCTCTGTTAGCACCTAGTTTTTTTTGCAGCATGAGTGGCATGGTGTGGAGGATGAAAAGCTTGAAAATTCATTTGAGGGAGGCTAAATTTTTCCTTGTTTTTCCATGGATAGGTGCTAAGGTATGAGAAAATTGACCTGGGGGTGTCACATATAAATAGGCCTAAAGAAATTTCCGAAGGGGAAGCAAAAATGCAAATAAAATGGTCAAAAATGGGTTAATAACTATAGCCCGACGCCAAAATATTTCAAAGATTAACCCTCACACAGGTTTCCACCATTGGATGGGCACAAAGGGAAGATCAACGACCCTCGTTGATCGTCGCGTGGACAAAGCGTGTGGGGAATGATCATAAAGGGTGGTCACGATGGATAAAACCACCGAACAGGTGGCGATTGGAGGATGTGTCACATGGTGAGGTAAGCTATAAGTGGAACCTCCTTAGGGGCATGCGATACCACCTAGGCGGAAGGGTAAGTGGTTGGCCACGTGAATGGCCAAGGTATGCCAAGGAATATCCTACGGTTAAAGGCCGGCATTCGAAATAGTGTAAGTGCAATGTGACAAATAAATGGTTCTGATTTCCCTATGGTAGATCGACGGCTCACGTTGATCGTCGCGTCGGGAAGGTGCATGCCAGATAAAGGAAAAGGTGGTCGTGATAAAGGAAACTTCTCAACAAGTATCAACGCCAGGGTTTGTCGTGCGAAGGGAAAGCAATATTTGAAACCACTTCAGTTGTTCGCAATACTACCTTGTAGACAATGGGTGGTGCAGATTGAAGCATGGAATTGATTCCACGGTGGATGTAAAGGGGTCGGATCTGGATGGTCGAGATCAGTGCACGAGGGATCAATGGAGGAGAGAAGCGGACAACCGGCAAAGAAGGCCAAAGTTTAAAGAAAACGGTTATATATATAAAGTCACACCTGAAAGTTGACATTTGCGTCTTGGACTTGTCGGGGTCGGAAGCCTCCGGGCATGGGGAAGATGAGGAAAACGACAGGAGAAGTCATTCTCAGAGTTTCCCAGGGACAGGTAGAGCTTCATGGCCGTCATTGTTACAAATCTAATCCTGTTTACGGCAAGGTATGGATGAAGAACCAGTTTCCAGGAATGTTAGGGTTAAATTTGCACAAGGAGATAGGGTTTGGATACAAATGATGCAGAGCCTCGGCTGTCGGTGCTTGAGATTGAGAAGAGATTGGAGGGTTTAGACATGTATGGGGGCTTTAGTTGCCTTATGCCCTTTGTCGCATCTGTCAAAATTATGTTTTTCTTGAGTCCGAGGGTTTTTTCGAGGGGGTCCCTCATCACTGCACAGGGACAGGTTTTCTCTTTGGGAACCGCCCAACCCTTTCGGCCACCTGTATTAAACTTGGAACAGAAGGATAAAGATGCCTGCCGTCAAGTTAGTACATGCGATTGGATGTTGCAAAGTTGGAGGCGCTATAAGTGCTGACATGGCATTAAGCAGGAAGGCAAGTTACAGTTTGGCTGACGACGGAGGAGGTAGATCGATGGCTTGTAGTGCATCTCTGCTGCCCCCAAAATGACTACAAATACGATGGAGGCCACCTCAGCGTCATCATATACTTCGTCGTCTATCTAGAGATCATTTCCAAGCGTGTTTCACGTCAGCTCAAGCCTTGGGCATCATTGTTACTCAACTGGGAGGCTCAGACAGGTCATCATTGCAAATGTGACCACACGTAGTTGTTGTCATCATCACGGCAGTTATGGATATGGTCCTTATGTCCCCTGTTCGAAATCGGTATGCAGAGAGGGTGGTGCACCTGGCAGCTCGGGCATCTTTCAGTTGAAGTTGGATCATGGAGAAGGAGCAGGAATCCAGACTAGTTTTTATGCCAGAACAGGCGTGGTTTGAGGTGGAAGAAAAACATGCTCCTTCGTCTCCTATGGTATTCGACCATGTGGAATCCAGCTCTGCTAGTGAATACGAAGAGCCCGAAGGGAAACAGGTGTCTAAAAGGGTTCGATGTCGAGGAAATAAAGGGACCCCAAAAGAAGAGCGAGACATCCAATAGGACATGGAGATTCTCAAGGATTTCGTGATCTCCACTGAGGAAGTGACACCTCCCCCTCCAGCGGATGAGTTGTAGGAGGATAGATATTTGAAGGTAAAGGAATTATTTGATTCGCAAGGCCAATTGAAGACTTAGGAGTAAGGTGGTGCCCTGCTCGTGGTATTTTTGTTTCCCATCTTAATCAGTCCATTTTAAATTTGACACGTATGTAATTTGGGGCTGTCAAGGTGGTAGCATAATTTTGTTTGTTTCCTGAGAACCAATTTGAGGTTGGGAGCCTATAAAAGCATTCTAATAGAAGAACTAAGGGTTGGAAAATTATTGGGCTAAGGCCTGAGGGGCGAGCCTAGTTTGAGACCTTCATATTAATACAATGTACAGTTCCTGTGGTAGACTGTTTTGCAGATATTCCTGTGTCGCTCTAACTTGTAGTCTGTCTTTTCTCTCTTCTCCATGTGCTTGTACTTCCTGTTATGCATTTACATTATTTTTTTCATTTCATGTCTGAGATCAGTGTATAATAACTTAGAATTCTTGGAAACAAGCTCCGGTTATTATCTCAGGTATTCACTCAATATTGCTACTAAAGTTGATATCGAATTCATCTTTGTTGGATGCTCATGTCAATGGTATGTTCTTATTTTCTTCTTTTACCACCAGAAAATAGCATTACAACGGCAAGAGGGTGGCTACCTTGCCTCTATTCGAGTGGTTCATACTACGGCATTGTTATCTGATTTACGTGTCACGCCTTGACTCCATCACCCAATGTTTTTTTCCTTATGATTATCCCTCCAACATTTTTATACAATTTGTCCCTTCCAGAAATCTGACCTTCTGTGTGTGTTTAGATTGAATAGATTAAGTAATGAAGGCTGATGTGTTTGTTCATTGTTGACACCTTTGAGTATTTCCAGTCATTCATGAGTTTATGAGAGAGCCCTCTCAGACTGTGCTAGGTCAGTAGCACAGATCTAAAGTGGTTAGTGGTTACCCCGATTCTACCTCTCCGCAATCTTGGGGTACATTTTGGGTTATAACAAATTGGCGCCGTTGCCGAGGAACAATTTTCTTATCGTCCCTGGGAGAACGAAAAAGTTTCAGATCTGATTGTTGATGGTGGACAACATTCAGACATCAAAAGGGTTTCATATCATCCACCTCGCGACTCCACTCATTATTCAAGTTCAATCTGCAGAGTCCACTGGAGAACGAACTCAGCCGCCTGAGACATGGAGGAATTAAGGCCCAGGTATCAGAGTATCAATCCATTCAAAGAGGTCCTATTCTTCTGTGTTGGTATCCTTTTTCCATTGTGTATATAAATAAATAAAAATTGTCTCACCAGAGAGCTCTAGGTCATGAGAGAGCCTCCTTTGTATATCCTTCACTTGAATTCAAAAATGTACATTCCCCTTTCACCCCTAGAGTTGATCCTGTCCTCTCCTTTGAACCATGTATAAACCATAACTGGCCTTATGAGTTCTCCGAGAGTAAGGCCAATGATATCCTTCCCACACGTACTCCTTTGCCTTCCCAAGCTCAGCTAAGATATAGCCCTTTAAAGATGCCCCCTATTCTTCATGAATTTCCTCCGGACTACCATAAATACCTCCCCGTCTTTGATGGAGAATCCGAGATTCTTACTGCTGAGAGACATCTTCAAGGTTTTGAACATTTTCTAAACCTCTTTGAAGTAGAACATGATGATGTCTGCATGAGGGATTTTTCCAAATCCCTTCAAGGAGATGCGAGGAGATGGTTTAACCACTTGCAGCCTGAGTCTATTGGTACCTGGGGAGAGTTGTCTGATGCCTTTCTGGGGTTTTGGGGCAAAAGAAGGCCATGGGACCTAGTTCTTTCAGAGTTTTACTCTATGGGAAGGCAAGAGGATGAAACCATGTATAGCTTTAAGAGGAGGCTTGCAAGCTTCTATTATGACATGCCAAAAGAAATTCATCCCCTAGAGAATGCTGCTAAATTGCACTATGCATCTGTTTTTCCTCCTGATTTGTCTTTCCATCTTTTGGAGAGAAGGTCTTCCAATTTGCAGCTTATGTTCATTGATGCATTAGAGGTTGAAGACAATCTTAGGATGTCTGGGAGGTTATCAAACCAAGATAACGATGAAAGGATTGAAGAATAAATAAGGTTCGAAGAGAGACATGGTGTAATACCCCAATTTTGACCCTTAGGAAATATTGGCTCTAATGTAAATATTGTAAACACACGATGTATGTTTCCCTAGCGTGGAGCTCAAGGCCAAGGCCCCGCTAGTTTATGCTCGGATTTTATTTAAATTAGACATGCTTGATATTTTGTCACCCACGTGCTATTAAGCCATGGGATATTGTAAATTGATGTAAATATTTAACATTGAAATAAAATACCCAAAAACTGGCTATGGAGGCAACGAATGAGAAGGGGGCCACGTGTATCCACTAGGGAGTGGTGAGGGGGCTATGGGATTAAACCCTAGGCTGCCATTTGTCATTATGAGAACCCATTGACTTCCCTAGGTGACATTAATGCCTGCTGTAAGAAGGTGGTTGAGATTTCAGCCCATGGCTTCAATGGAGCATGGGCAGCCCTGAAATTCGTATGGGTGGGCATGGGCTCTGATTACTTGGGCAAGAAGTTACTCAACCTCATGGGAGGTTGCTTCATTCTCACCCCATTCCATTGGGAAACTATCTAGCATCATTCCCATCCAAAAACGAGTGCCAGCAGTGAGGAAAAACCAGAAATCGCGACATTGAGAGAACCCAGTTTTTGAAAGACCAAAAACGTCCAGATTTGGCATGGGACAGGGAAATCCAATGGGGGATCCAATAGCATGAACCTTGGGGCGAATTTGGGAGCATTAGCTACCCCGAAATCAATGGAAAAACCCAGTTTTTGCAGCTCAGAAAACGAGTGACGGATTTGAGTATTTGGGGAGCAGAACGGTGAGAAATCAAGTGAGGATTGACTATGCAGAGGATGGGTGTGCTTGATAAACCCAGTGAAGGCTAGGATCTCAAGGATCAGCAGCTGGACCTTTCTATGCCCATCCTGAAGAGCACTGGAGGGAAGAGTTGCCTGAGGGACTGTGTAACAGAGAAGGGGATCTTCCTTGTGTTGGATGTGGTAGGTAATGTGGGTGCCTAACTGTTGAGCTCACTTGAGATGCCTGTAGCTCTGTGGTTGAGCTCACTGGCTTAGCATTACCCTCCTCTATCTTCTTGGATGCTTGACCAGAACCATGGCTGTGAGTGAACCCAGCTAGTCCTCCTTAGTGGATACACAGTCCAGCTCAGGGGTGACCTCTCAGCTGAAAGAACACAAGCTGGACAGAGGTCTACGGTTGGGAGGAACGTTGCCCTTCCATAGCCAGTCGTTTGGACCGTTACAATTCAAGATGAGTATTCTTGTGATTTAATTTATATACAGTCTGTGTTTTGCAATGCATTCCGGTTACTGAAATGAAACGCATCATGTTTTATGCAATATGATAAATTGTCCATGCATTAATGAAATTAATGACTGCTACATGTATGGTTGAAATGTGTATGCTGAACGCATGAAGAAATTGTATGCACATGTAATGTTTAGTTTCCGCTATGTTGATATTGAGATGAATCTGCATATGGACGTTTTTAAATTATTAGGAATTTATGGGCAAGAATTATTTAGGCTAAGTCTATCTAAAAGCCTGCGTGTTGATTAACGTTTCCTTCCTTGCACGGGAATGCTGGAAGGGAGTGTTACACATGGACAAAGGGAACTTGCCTTACAGCCCAATCTTTCCCAGAATGAACAGCAAATTGATCGACCCGATGATGTGCCAGAAGAAGGTAATTCCGGTTTGTTTTATGTAAATTGCAATCAGTCTGTTGAAGCTTCTGTTGTTGATGGTCCTAATGAAGGTTTTGTTCCACCTAAGTTTGACGAATATGAAGGGAACATTTTGGGGAACTTGATAAGCTTTTTTGAAAAAGAAGATAAAGATGAACCTTCGTGCAGTCAGTTTTGCCAGTCGGGAGGACCATCCAAAGAAGGGAACTCAGTGGCAGGTCTTGAATCCACCATTGAGACCCATCAGAATATTGATCCCGAAGGTGGTGAAACCCCTTTCCCCGAAGCGAAATCATTCGCCGGGATAAGGGAAATCCTTAAAACCATGAATGAGGAAAACCATGAGACTCTGCAGGAGAAATCTGGCCATCACCCAGGAGAGGAAGGAAGAGAGAGCGAGCCTAGGTTCCCAGAGGATCCCCAGCAGAAAGAAGCCTCTCTTCAGAATAGAGCTGAAAGGGAGCACAGAGTCTTTTCAGAGGAATATAGGACCCTCGAGGAAGAATACGTGATCCTCGAGGAAAAATATGGAATTCTTGAAGAAAGTCTCGGGCCCAGCGGGTACCTTCGACAGGTTGACCAGATTGCTGAAAGGCTAGAAGAGGACCAAGGGGGCCCCCGTGATTCTTATACGGAGTCCATTTCGGGGGTGGAAGATGATTTTAAAATCCTTGAAGAAGTTTTTGGGCTGGGCCAACATCTCCAACAAACTAACCAGATAATCGAGGCGCTCGAGGGAGACCAGGCGGGGCAGCATGATTTCCAAATAGGTCTTTCAAGCTTGGAGTCCGGGTTTCAGGAATAATGGCCTTTTCTAGACCCTTTCCAGGGACAGGGTGAAGCTTCTTTTGAAGTTCCAGAGCAGAACCAGGTTTTCAACCCAGGGATCATAAGTAACCGAAAAAGAGAGGTGCTCGAAGTCGCTCATTTCAGTCTCACCAGGGCATGCAGAGGTTTCAGTAGGCGTGATCTTCGAGTTTTGATTGGATTTTGTCAAAGGTACGCAATCCCTAGACCTGGCATGAACACCTGGGGAAATGAATGGCTTACTTACAGCTCTTCTGAAAGACAATCCACTATGATGCAAGAGGAATGTAGAGCATACCATGTTTTATATGAGCCAGTGGCAAAGTATATGGAGGATTTCATCAGCCGGAGTAAATGTTCTGGTTTAATCCGAGGGGTCCTTGCCCGTCACCATCGCCTAGTGCCATGGACCCTCGATATTCTGAAAGTAGTCAAACATGATGAGAAGACCCGCCTGGGGTGTCAGTTGCTGGATTGGTTACACTGGAATTTTTGTATAACCTAGAGCTGCGGCATCTCGAGTATAGTAGTCTGTATATAAATAAGCTTGACATGGCAAGCACCTCTTTCCACTTTTTCCAGTTTATTTTCAAAACATACAGTTTCAATTTTGAGTTTTGCTTTCAAAAAAAAAATTAATTTGTTGTATGGCAGAGCACTTTTAGCTTGGGTAAAGAGTGTCGCAGGGTACACCTCATAGTAGGGTTTCCCATATGTTCACCATGAATGCTTTTAGGCAAACCCTTCCAATGTTCTTCACCAAGAAGTGTTCTACGGGGAATATTTTCTTGCAGGAGCCGCCCAATGGATCAAGCACCTAGTCTACAAGGTTCTTTGCTACCTCACAGGGAGGATAACATCCCCAGTTGGAAACAGTTGTTAGCGCCTAGTTTTTTTTGCAGCATGAGCGGCATGGTGTGGAGGATGAAAAGCTTGAAAATTCCTTGGAGGGAGGCTAAATTTTTCCTTTTTTTCCATGGCTAGGTGCTAAGGTATGAGAAAATTGACCTGGGGGTGTCACATATAAATAGGCCTAAAGAAATTTCCAAAGGGGAAGCAAAAATGCAATTAAAATTGTCAAAAAGGGGTTAAGAACTATAGTCTGATGCCAAAATATTTCAAATATTAACCCTCACATAGGTTTCCACCGTTAGATGGGCGCAAAGGGAAGATCAACGGCCCTCGTTGATCGTCACATGGCCAAAGCACGCGGGGAATGATCATAAAGGGTGGTCATGATGGATAAAACTGTCGGATGGGTGTCAGCTGGAGGATGCATCCCATGGTGAGGTAAGCGGTAAGTGGAACCTCCTCAAGGGCATGGGGTACCGCTTAGGCTAAAGGGTAAGTGGTTGGCCACGTGGATGGCCAAGGTAAGCCAAGGAATATCCTACGGTTAAAGGTCGGGGTTCGAAATAGTGTAAGTGCAATGTGACAAAGAAACGGTTCGGATTGCCCTATGGTAGATCGATGGCTCACGTTGATCGTCGCGTCAGGAAGGCACACGCTAGATAAAGGAAAAGGTGGTCGCGATAAAGGAAACCGCTCGACAGGTGTCAACGCCAGGGTTTGTCGCGCGGAGGGAAAGCAATATTTGAAACCACTTTGGCTGTTCGTGATACTACCTTGTAGACATACGATGCTAGTAAATGGATGGTGGGGATTGAAGCATGGAATTGATCCCACGGTGGATGTAAAGGGGTCAGATCTGGACGGTCGATATCAGTGCACGAGGGATCGACGGAGGAGAGAAACAGACAGCCGGCAGAGAAGGCCGAAGTTTAAAGAAAACGGTTATATATATAAAGTCACACCTGAAAGTTTACATTTGTGTCTTGGACCTGTCGGGGTCAGAAGCCTCCGGGCATGGGGAAGATGAGGAAAATGATAGGAGAATTCATTCTCAGGGTTTCCCAAGGATAGGTAGATCTTCATGGCCATCGTTGTTACAAATCTAAGCCTGTTTACGGCAAGGAATGGATGAAGAACCAGTTTCCAGGAATGTTAGGGTTAAATTTGCTCGAGGAGATAGGGTTTGGATATAGTTGATGCAGAGCCTCAGATGTCGGTGCCTGATATTGAGAAGAGATTGGAGGGTTTAGACATGTATGGGCACTTCAGTCGCCTTCTTCCCTTTGTCGCATCTATCAAAATTATGTTTTTCTCGAGTCCGAGGGTTTTTTCAAGGGGGTCCTCATCACTGCACAGGGACAGGTTTTCTCTTTGGGAACCACCCAACCATTTCAGCTGCCTGTATTAAACTTGGAATAGAAGGAGAAAGATGCATGCCTTCAAGTTAGTATGTGCGATTGGATGTTGCAAAGTTGGAGGCTCTATAAGTGTTGACATGGCGTTAAGCAAGCGGGCAGGTTACAGTTTGGCCGACGATGGAGGAGGCGGATAGGTGGCTTGTAGTGCATCTCTGCTACCACCAAAATGATTGCAAATATGATGGATGCCACCTCAACGTTGTAATATACTCCGCCATCTATCTGGAGATATTTTCCAAGCGTGTTTCATGTCATCTCAAGCCTTGGGAATCATTGTTACTCGACTGGGAGGCTCAGACAGGTCATCATGGAAAATGTGACCACACGTAGCTACTGTCATCATCACGGTGGTTATGGTAATGGTCCTTACATCCCCTCTTCGAAATCGGTATGCGGAGAGGGTGGTGCACCTGGAAGCTCAGGCATATTTCAGTTGAGGTTGGATCATGGAGGAGTAGGAATCCAGAGTGGTTTTTATGCCAGAACAGGCATGGTCTGACTCGTGGAGGAAGAACATGCTCCTTCGTCTCCTATGGTATTTGACCACGTGTAATCCAGCTCCGCTAGCGAAGACGAAGAGCCCGAAGGGCGACACGTGTCTAAAAGGATCTGACGTTGAGGAAAGAAGGCGACCCCAGAAGAAGAGCGAGACATCCAGCAGGACATGGAGATTCTCAAGGATTTCGTGATATCCACTGAGGAAGCAACACATCCCCCTCCAGTGGACGATTCGCAGGTGGACAGATCTTTGAAGGTAGAGGACTTCTTTGATTCGCAAGGCCAATTGAAGACTCGGGAGTAAGGTGGTGCCCTGCTTGTGGTATTTTTGTTTCCTGTCTTAATCAGTCCGTTTTAAACTTGACATGTATGTAATTTGGGGCTGTCAAGGTGGCAGCATAATTTTGTTTGTTTCTTGAGAACCAATTCGAGGCTGGGAGCCTATAAAATCATTGTAATAGAAGAACTAAGGGTTGGAAAATCATTCGGTTAATATGAAGGTCTCAAAACTGGGCTTGCCTGAGGGGCGAGCCCAGTTTTGAGACCTTCATATTAATACAATGTACAGTGCCCGTGGTAGACTGTTTTGCAGAGATTCCTGTGTCGCTTTAACTTGTAGTCTGTCTTTTCTCTCTTCTCTATTTAATCGTACTTCCTGTTATGCATTTACATTATGTTTTTCATTTCATGTCTGAGATCAGTGTATAATAACTTAGAATTCTTGGAAACAAGCTCCGGTTATTCTCTCAGTTATTCACTCAATATTGCTATTAAATTTGATATCGAATTCATCTTTGTTGGATCCTCATATCAATGGTCTGTTCTTATTTTCTTCTTTTACCACTAGAAAATAGCATTACGACGGCAAGAGGGTGGCTACCTTGCCTCTGTTCGAGTGGTTCATACTACGACACTGTTATCTGATTTATGTGTAACATCTTGACTACATCGCCCAATGTTTTTTTCCTTGTGATTATCCCTCCAACATTTGTATACAATTTGTCCCTTCTGGAAAATCTGACCTTGTGTGTGTGTTTAGATTGAATATATTAAGTAATGAAGGCTGATGTGTTTGTTCATTGTTGACACCTTTGAGTATTTCCAGTCTTTCATGAGTTTATGAGAGAGGCCTCTCAGACTATGTTGGGTCAGTAGAATAGATCTAAAGTGGTTAGTGGTTACTCTGATTCTACCTCTCCGCAATCTTGGGGTATGTTTTGGGTGATAACACTCTCCATCTGGTCGACACAGTTTTTAGGTTTTGAAACCAGAGTTGAGCCAAATTTTCACTGTTGTGGGGACTAGCTGACTTGCTCCAAATGTAAAACACCGGAAGTTTTTCATTAACATGGGTCTTTGCAGAGAAAAGTATTTATTACCTGATGCTCTCAGATGCGTCATGGAAATCCAGATAATTAGAGATGGGTACCGAATGGCCGCTCCATCATGCTGACATTTGAAGCATATCGTCCGGATAATGTCGGCTAAGTATTCCTCCCAGTTATATGTTTTTCCACTCACTTCCATGTTCAGTACTGACTCTAGCATTTCAATTTTTAGATCCGAACCGTGACCGGAAGTTGATAAAGCAGTCGAAACGATTCGGGTAGTTATCTTAAAATTTTCATATTTCATCTGACTTACTACTAACCCTCTAGAATTTTTTCCAGTTGGGTGCTCCGTAAATTCATTAATCAACTCTAGCTTATGTCAAACGGGTACCTCTTCGCCTTTATTTGACAACCCTGTCATCTTGTAAATAAGTGCACCATTTATTTCAACTGGGATATCAAAATAAAATTTCCCATTATGAAATCTGCTAACTATGAATTGAGCAATAATATCCTTAAGTCTGCCAAATGATTCAAGCAGAGGTGCTTGCATGTACTGCAGAACTGTAGCAGCCTGCAATTTTTGAGCTTCTTCTCTCCATCGGCCTTCTGAATCTTTTCCCCAAATTAGAATGTCTTTCCAAGTTCTTCTCCAATGTGACTCCTGTACCTTAGCATTTCGAACCTGCTCCAACCGGATTTTCCAATGGTGTTTGGGCTTTCTCTAACTCACGGACTTTAGCTACGACTAAACGAGTGGTTGTCTGAACCCTCTTGGGCGCTATGGCTTGTATGCAATTCTCACGATCGTAGAAGTTTTCTGGTATTTCTGAAGTCTGGTTTTCTAGTTCTTGACAGAAGAGTATCCAGGAATCCTTGAGGTCGGGATTTAAAGAAGAAGAGCTCAGCACGTGTGACTTCGTAGTAGATGGCTATAATAAAGACTGATTTGATGACGGAGTTAATTTTGATTGACAGGGTATCTGTGCCTCATCAAGTGCATGCCGGTTCCGCTCATCTACTGGTCGGTTTTGCCAACTACTTTTTTCATTTATGTCGAAATCTTGTCGCCTTGTATATTTTGTCTGATCATGTCGGCTATGGATAAGCTGTCGATTCTGAGGAATATGATCATCTATTCTTCTTCGACTATCTCTATACTCATGGCGTCTATCATTTCGGCATACATGCATTAGACTTCTTTCCTACTGATCCTTGCTCTTATCATCTTTACTCATCCAGTCCTTAGTCATTGTGGATGTGATCTGAATTGTTGTTTGTGAAAATGAATTATAATCCTTCGACTAGACATTTACAAACACACTTGACCCACAAATATAGAAAAGCATAGTGACACAACCCACATCGACCATATAAATGATTGCGGGAGTAATCGGAGAAACCACGGTATCCATAATTGTATATCGACGTTTCAAATCGAAAACAGGATCCATCATCAGGACATATTGCCGAGTTTTATGAAGAGCAAAAGATCTGGATATATAGTAATGAGATGCAGAGACAAGCTAAGGTCGGCTACGGGGATTTAGGGTTTTAGGTGATTTTGTGAGAAAAAAAATTAAATTAATTTGCTTAATTTAATTAATTATAAAAACCTAAATATTAATCCTAAGTTAACACCATTAAGAAGTTATTAATTGTTGAGATTTATTTATGTTTGATTGTAATATTAGTTATTAATCTTAAGGTGAAATAAATATTAGAAAAGAAATATAAATATGTATGTAAAAATATATATATGTGTATAAATATATATAAATTCAAAGGTTTGTTTAAATATGATAGGGTGATTATTAAAGTGTATTTAAGTTTAATTAGTGAAAAAATATTTAATTAATTAGTGGTTTAGTGTATACAATTTATTAATTAAACTATATTAATTTTTTATAAATCCTAATGTATTAATTAATTAAACTCTATTAATTCCTTTAAAAATACTAATATATTATTTAATTTCAACGAAGGGTAAACTACATGTGAGGGTTGAATAGATATGTTTATAATATATATAAAAATTATAGATTATGTTAGTTTTATTTTAAATTTTAATATTAATCTAAAAGGTCTAATGTTATTTGGAGTGTTTTATTATAAAAAATTAATAAATTTCTTTCATTATTGTAATCAAATATTTAAAATATTAAAAAAAATTATTTTTTTTTTTAAATTAAAAAATATATATATTATTATTGACCTAATGGTTATCAACATTAAGGTTCAAAAAGTTAGAATTAATATAAAAAAGGTGGGGGGAGGGGGCTGTTAGGTTATCTACTTAATCTTTGGTTTAGGATAGAAGGAATCCAACTAGTGCTAACTTCAAGGCCCCCATCCCTATTTAAATTGGCTGGATGTTTGATTATTTCTATGGCTTCTCTAAATTTTTTCTTTTGAAGTAGTGGTTTTCTTTATCTAGGATTTTGGTGTCTTCTAGGAAAATTTGATGTTTGGTTTTGGAACAATGTTTTGCAAGTGCCTAGGTACGGATACGTTCATTCCTTATGTCAGCCCCATGTTCTTTAAGTCTGGTGTGGAAGGAACTCCCAGTCTCACCTATATATCTTATTTTGCATGAACATGGAATGTTGTAGACACCCCTAAGTTGTTTTGGGTCGATAGGATCTTTTGCAGATCTCATTTTCTGTTTAATTGTCTCCAAGGGTTTGAATGAAGTTATAATATTTTTCTTTTTAAGGATTCTGGAAATCTTATCTGCAACCCCTTGGATGTAAGGTAAGTAGGCTCTTCTGTTACAAGTTTGGGTACTAAGAGTGTGAGTCATATCATTGGATGTTATAATATTATTATGGTGCCTATTATCAGCCTTATCTAAAGCTTTCTTGATAACCCTAGGTTTGTAACCTATGTTCATGAAGACATCTTTGAGGTGGTCTTTTTCTTCTTGGAGATGATCGATATCTGAAATTCTAGAATCCCTAATTGCTAAAGTGTTAATGACTCATATTTTCTAAGAGGGGTGGTGGTGGGAATCTGCGTGGAGGTATCTTTCTGTATGTGTCTTCTTCCTATAAACCTTATGCCCCAAAGTCCCATCTTCTTTTCTAGTTATCAAGACATCAAGAAAGGGGATGCTTCCATTCTCCTCTAGTTCCATTGTGAACTTAATGTCTGCAGAACAATTATTAAGATGTTCAAAAAACTTTTTAAGTTCAATTTCACCATGTGGAAAAATCACGTTGGTGTCATCTACATATCTGTTCCATCGTGATGGCTTTAGTGGGTAGGATTTTAAAGCCTCTTTGTCGAAAATTTCCATGAAAAGGTTTGCCACTATGGGTGAGAGGGGGGATCCCATGGCCACCTACGAACTTGCAACAAAACTAATTAATATAGATAAAATCAAAAATCCATGTTGGTTGTCCGTGTTGCCTACCAGGGGACGCATGGCGACTTGGAAACCCCCATCTTGAAAGCCTTGGTATGTTCGATGCATAGGGTTGATTTAAAATTTGGTCGACCTCCGACGAGTTACACATTTGGTCAACCTCCGACGAGTTACACATTTGGTCGACCTCATTTTACTTCTGTTGAAGTCGGGGTTGCTGCTCGACGTAGGAGAATAATGGAACCATTGGTTAAACACCACTGACGCCAAATGACCATCAAAATTGCTTGTCGACTTGCTATTCCGGCACGTGCTATTTTACCGACCGGTGCTTTGACAGATAGTTTGTTAACCTGAACTGTTGCACCAAATAAAGGGATAGCAGGCCGAGCCCTATTTTTTTCCACCATACATACTGCAATCATCAAGTTTAAAGTTGTCTACAAAGTGGATGGTGACAAATTACTTTTTTTTTATACATTTTGTAATCAATGTAAGTGTCTTAATATATGTTATCGGTTGATATAAGTATCATGGTCGGACTCAAAACTTGATATCAAGTATCGACGACAATTTATGGTCGATGACTAATTTCACTTGATATCATTTATATGGTCGATGTGGGTTGTGTCACTATGCTTTTCTATATTTGTGGGCCAAGTGTGTTTGTAAAGGTCTAGTCAATGTTGTAATTGGTCGAGTCACTAAAAGTAGTGAATACTAATTTTGGTCAAATAAAAGTTGTGGTCGGGGTTCAACTAGTGAATATTTGTCGGGGTCCGACCATATATGGTGAGTAAAAGTGGTCATTTTGTTGTAAAATAAGTCGGGTCTTTAAAATTAGTTGAAGTTGTAAAATTTTATGAAGGGTTGTTCAAAGTCTATTTGAATCATGAATATTCATAAGTTGTAAATCAAGTCAGCGTCTAGTCGAGTTAGTAAGTTGAGTCAAGCCAAGTCGGGCACGGCCAAGATCATTATAGCAGTCGGTATCGACCACAAGCAACAAACCATTCATTAACTTTCAATAAGCCTCACGACAGAAGCTATCGACGAATCTATCGACCATTTCGATCATATTACTTCATCAACCATAAAATTCATCGTCGACGGTCACCAGACTATGGAGACATTTTCTGGGAAGATTCTCGACAGTCTTTATGGGAATATGGTGCATATTAGTTAAAGGGACATAACATATTTTTCAAGCCATTTCAACAAAGCATTACAGGGAAACTTTTGAACGCAATAAAAAGGATTCAAAAGGTTCTACGCATGTCGAGCAAAATAGGTCGACGTGTGGTGACTTGGAAACCCCCATCTTGAAAGCCTTGGTATGGTCGACGCATAGGGTTGTTTAAAATTTGGTCGACCTCGGACAACTTACACATTTGGTCGACCTCCAACGAGTTACACATTTGGTTGACATTCCTACAAAAAAAATGTTTGGTGGTTATGAACTTTATGGTGCCTTTGGTGCAAGAGAAACATACAAATGCTCTTGAACAGTGTTTGATCATTGAAAGAGTGTTTATGGATAATTTATGCGAAGTTGTTTCAAGAAAGAAATACAGATGCTCTTGAACAGTGTGTTAAGTCAGTAAATTTTTCTGCATTTTTAGTTTTTTCCTCTCCAAATTTTAATTTGATTTTTGAGTTTATCTTAGTTAATTGTTGGTCTTCAGTTTTGGTTTTCTGCCTTCTTAAGAATCTTATGAATGCTTGAATAAATTTTTAGCCCAGTCTTCACATTTCATTTGATTTTGGTCATTTTTATGTTGGAAGTGGGTCAATATGAGTTATATATTCAAAAGAAGAATCAATTTTGACTTTTAGAGAGTAGCTAAACTAGCGGCCTAAACCAAAAAGCTGCTAAAATCTCCGATAAATTTGGCAAAAGTTAGAAAATCTGCTAAAATTTGGTTTAAAGATATTCTTGTAGCGCTACACCAAAGTTTAACACAGAGTGCGCTACAGGAATATCGTGGCATGAGTTTTTCGTAAAATCTTGATCTGATTTCAATCATCATGAAGAGTGTGAGAGTCTAATCGCATTTTGTGAAGTGTCTAACACGTGTATGCAGCATTTTAGCATGATGTTTGTGGTTTGATAATCACGAAGAGAGGCAAGGCCATCATTACAGGTAATGCGGGTTTCAGTTGCACAGATACCAGTCAGTTCCGGGTTTCGCTGTCAAATCTCCCTTGTCACACGCATAATCACTAAGGATTTAGTGTTTGAGGAGGAGTCTTCATCGTTCAACATTGGATTACGTTGCTGTGGAAAGAGACACCTGTGATTCCGGCGCCAGCAGAAATTAGGGCTTTGAATTCGTTTCACCTGCAGCCAAGAAAACGTTAGAAAGACACCTGTGCTCGAAGAGGAACGTTATTGACACCTCAATTTGAAGACATCACGCCACGATGCAGGAGTAATTGACAGGTATTACGTAAACCCTCATAACTGAAGATTTTGGGGTTTTTGCTGCTGCATGTCCTTCTAAAAAAATTGGTCGCTGAGAAAGGTGTAATAGAATGAAAGGATGAATAATTCATCACTGGAATGGTTAGCTGAAGCATAATAGCAGGAATTAGCATGATCGTTCCTTTTATGACCTAATCTGAATAGGGCGTTGAAAAACTCACAGAATTTCCTGTAGAATTCAGTTTGTTTAAACAGAGGGAAGTCTGCTAGTTTGATATGGGTGTTACACAGGAAGGTTTGTAGATTTATACATGGGTTAAATTGGTATAACCTGCAGTACTATTTGCCCAGAAAGCAGCTTATAAAACCATTCTGAAACCTAAAACTATATTGTTCCAGTTCCTTGACAAGAAAGAGATGGGAAAAACCAGTAAAAGTGGTAAGATTAATAGGGCTGAACCCACAGACTTGACGTGGATCCAAAAGCTTCCAGATTGTGCAGAGCTGTTCCAACAGGCAGGATGGTTGAAATTCTTCAAGAAGATAGATGGTTTTAATGCCCAAGTATCATGCAATTTTTCCAAAGGACTTAAGAATGAGATGATCATAATAGGTCCTTTAAAATTCAAATTGACTGTTGATTTAATTTCAGAAGCCACTGAAATTGATAATGAAGGCGAGCTCTGGTTTAAGAAATCTCCTTTTGAGTTTGACCCTCAAAGATACTTATTGCCCAATGTTGTTCCTGACTGGAACAAAGGTATCATCATTCATAATTTCAAAAGGGAATGGATTGAACCTTTAAGAATTCTTCAGAGTTATATAACTTGTGAAGGGAGGTACTCATTAGTTTTCAAATACCATCTCAGGTTCTTGCAGCATATGGCAGGGGTGTCAAAAATGAATTTGCCATTCTTTTTCTTCAAAAGCTTGCAGAAGATGTCTAGCAAAATTAAACAGCAGGATGATCATACCTCCCAATCATTGTTTCATCATGGTCTCATCAAGTTGATCATCTCTACAGTGTTGCAGAAGGAAGAAAAAACTTGGGACTTTTTTCTATTTTGGTCAGGGATTCATTCCAAAGGAGAAGAACAGCAACCCAAAAGGAAAACTGATAAGGGAAGAGTAATGGTACAAAAATTGGGTTATTCAGCTAAACCTGCAAACAAACATGGCATTAAAATTAAAAAGGAAACAAAGCAGGTGGCAGATGAAGGAGAGACTGACAGTCAGCCTCAGAAATTCCACAGCACAGTGAAGTCAAATTTTCATTATTTGATGACAAAAAGGAAAAGGAAATTCCTGAAAATAAACCATCATCTATAACAGTGGTTCATGAAGAGAGGAAAATTGATATCAGGGTTATTCCTGTAGCAAAAGAGGAAGTCCAGAATCTGCCCAAAAGCCCTATCACAGTCCTCTCGGATGATGAGGGCTATATGTTAGAGGATGAGTAGTTCATTCCAGAAATCAAGGTTAAAGCTGAGACTAAAGAAAATCAAGCTATAGAGGACAAAACTACCAAGCCTAAGAAGAAGGTAAAAAATCTATAAGTGGTAGAATTATCATCTGTCCAGTATCAAGGGAAGACACTAAAAATGATGGGAGAGCCAGCTTCTTTATGGAGACCTAAAACTAGGTCTAAAAACAAATTAAGATTAAATATGAAAAAGTTGTTGAATCCGAAATTGAAAACTGGTAAGGTAGACATTTCTGATGAAGAATCCATGGAGGAGCAGTCAAAGAAAAATGAATTGCAGTCAGTTAAAAAAGAGGATGTTGGGTCTGTAAATGTAACAGGTGAAGAAAGCTCTAAATCCATCATTGAAAACAATTCTGGAAAATTGTTAACAGAAGATATTAAATCAGCACAGGTAATAGGTGTTTCAAACCCCATCATTGAAGATATTGCTGTAAGACCATTGACAGAGGAATTGATGTTTAAGAAGTATAACATGTTTTGGAAACCAAATGAAGATCTGGATGCTGCAATAGAAAAGCTGGTAAATTCTGACAAGGATAATTTAAAGAAGACTGTGAAACAGTACAAGCATCAAATGAACTATATGCAAGAAGTAAACGATGGTTTAATGCTAGCAAATAGAAGATTGAGGGAAGACCTTCAGGACACTCATGACAATTTTCAGGAGCTGGTGATTGATGCAAAGGAGGCACTCAGGAGGAAAAGGATGGCTGACAGGGATTGCTCAGAATTAGAAAGGACAGTTCAGACCTTGCAGCATGAAAATGAACACCTACACAGAAGGATAGCTGAGCTGGAGCAAAGGCACAAAAAGGTGAAGAAAAGATCCTCAAGTCCAGATGGCATAGCTTTGCTAGTGGAGGCATCGAAAGAGATTTAGGGCAGTTAGGTTCATTTAAAGCTTTTTGTTAAGGATTTGCTATTTTTAGCAAAATTGTAATTTGTAAAAATGTAAATGTTATTTTGCCTAATCTAGCCATTCGATGGAGGATTAATAGGAGAAACCCTAACTGTTTTGAGGGGGATGAAAAACTATTTAGAGAGGTAAAAAAGACATTGTAGAGGTTCGAATTTTTGGAGAGCTAGAGGAGGTCTGCAAACTGTGCTTCATCCAGACTTGTTCACTGCTAAGTATTGCAAACTCTCATATTGCATTTTTGATGAAACTATGAATATATGACTCCCTATTCCACTTCTGATATGTGTTGGCTTCATTTTAAACTTATACAGTTTCTTTATTGACAATTTCATTTCTGGTTTTATGTATGATTTCCAGTAAGTGCTTGTCTTTTATTGAATGAATTTCAATGCAATCTTTTGGTGAATTTCTGAGATATATGGACATCTTCATGGATAAATGTATGTGATTTAGTTTTTACTCATTGTTGAATGTATTCCCTTATTCTCTTGAAGTTTTCTTACCAAAACCTACAAAACAAAACCCTAAAAACCTAGTTTGGATTGATTTTATTCTTGAGATTGTGTTGGCTTGTTACCCTAGCCTTAGTAACAATTTCTGACACAAACATCTTTGGCGCCGTTGCCGGGGACGAAGCTGAAGCATATCTTCCCTGGGAAATTCATCATTTTTCCTGGTTTAAGAGGTGGACTTGAACCAGCACTTTGAAGGCTATATTTTCACCAAAAAGTCACACTGGCTTCTAAAGGCATTGGGACCAGGAATAAGCCTGTTTCTCCAATAAATCTGGGTGTGACAGACCCTGAGCAGATTCTGAAAATAGCGAACAAACTCAGAAAATCCAAATCTTTGCCAACTTGTTGTGATTCTCATCAGTTAGGCGAATCACTAGACCCAGCTGACATTTCACCGTGTATAAAACCTATCCTCTCTGAGAGCAGTTTTCAGGTTTTCACTAATCCCAAAAGTTTCTTGAAGGCTAAAACCTCTTCTCCTGATAGAATACCAATATTTCAGCTGAAGCTAGGAAAGAATACCTTTCAAAAAGGACCCAGTCAAACTCCTTCCTTTTCAAACCCTAACTTGAAACTTCAGTCTACACTTCAGTCCACAATGGCAGCCCAAAATCCCCCTATGGATATGATGGACAGAATGGTAGCAGCTAGGTATGCACCATTAGTTTTACCTCAGCCTCTACATCCTTTGCCCGGAGGTGATTATCAGAAGTATATGCCTAGATTTAATGGTCAAGGGGAAAATACTGCTGAGGAACATTGGGAAGCTTTTATGAGTTATGGTGACAATCAGAATATTGAAATAAAAGATGTGTGGATGAGGGTTTTTGTTCAGAGTTTAGATGGGGATGTAAGAAAATGGTTTAGGGAGTTGCCTGCTAACTCCATTACTATTATTGAAGAACTCCATCAGCTTTTCATGAGACAGTGGGGAGACACTAAAGATCACACATACTACATAACTGAGTTTGGAGCTCTCAGAAGAAAGAAAGATGAGACTGTTGCAGATTTTTCCAAGAGGTTTAATAAGATGTACAGAAGAATTCCAGCAGAAATTAAACCTACTGAAACATCAGCTAAGTTGACATATGCCAATGCTTTTGATCATGAATTTTCTTTATTACTCAGAGAGAGGAGACCTATCACCCTGCTGAACATGCAAGATGCAGCCCTAGAGGTAGAATCTAATTTGTTAGCTTCAAATAGACTTAAGAATGAAACATCTCAGCAGCTTTATGAAAGAAAAGGAAAGAAAGAAGCTGTCACAGCAGGCTCTGCTTCTCAAACTGCTGAAGCCAAAATAGATGAGATGGCCAAAATGGTTAAGATCCTCACTGCAAAGTTAAATAAACTCGAGCTTGAAAAGAATTCTGCCAAACCTGCTCCAGAAGCTCAGAGGAATCCAAATAACCAAAATCAGTTTAGAAGACAATTTGCCCCTAGATTCATGCCAAGGGAGCGAAGAAATAATGACATTCAGCAAGAAAGGAGAGAAAATGAAGATCAAAAAATGCCCCCACCTTTTCAAAATAATCTGGTTGATGAGGAAGAAATTGATCAGCAGTTGCTTTTTGAAGAAACTGAGACTGATCAAGACATGAACCACATTGGAGATAAAATGTTTACAGGTTTTGTTACTGAAGAGGATTTTCTAAATTCTGAATATTATGATGCTGATTTATATGAAGTTGAAGATGATTTGGAATGTGAAAAGACTGCTGTAAATACTGCTACCAATCAGAATGGAGTCAAGAAAGTTATTAATCTCAGAACTGGACCAAAACAAGTAGTTCAAGCTCCTAAGAAGAAAGCTGCTGTTCCTGCTCCAGTTATTCATGATAAACCAACCGTTGATCCTGTAGCAGAAAAGAAACAACCTGCAGAAAAACCCAAGAAAAATACAGAAATTGAAGAGGTAAACAAGTCAGGTCAACATTTCAGTTTGGAAAATGAATTAGGAAAGCTCAAAATTCCTGTGCCATTTTCTGAACTTATAAAAAATCCATCATACAAAAATACAGTTTTGAAGGTAATGAATATGCCAAATAATCAGCCAGTTTCAGATACAGTGAATCTTCAGGAAGAAAACCCTAGAATTTTTATTGGATCAGCTTTAGCTGAGAAGACTGAAAATGAGGCTGGTGCTTCTCCTCCATTTTATATAACTCTGACTGTGCATGAGCAGATGATTCATAACTGTCTACTAGATTCAGGAGCATCCCATAATTTGATGCCAAAATCTGTGATGGAAGCCCTGGGCCTTAATGTCACTAATCCTTACCATGATCTATATGCCTTTGACTCCCGAGCTGTAAAATGTCTAGGAGTGATAAAAGATATGGTTGTCAATCTTACTCAGTTACCCATGAAAAGTGTAATAATGGATGTTGTGGTAGCTGACATCACACCAAAGTTTGGTTTACTTCTGTCTAGGTCATGGGCTAAGAAAGTTGGAGGAACATTACAGATGGATCTCTCTTATGCAACTATTCCTGTTTTTGGTGGGGAAAACAGGAGACTTTATAGAGAGTTACAGTTGGCTTACATAGTCACAGATGAGAAAAACCCTACAAATCACCCAATGTATTCTGTGGATAAAGACCTTGGTTCATGCATACTACAATTTAGTGAAGAAGAGAATTCTGCTGGTGTGTTACAAGTACAAAAAGATCAGCCTGTAAAACACAGTCAAGAAGAACAGGATGTATTATGGCAGTTGTATTTTGATGGGTCTTCATGTAAAGAAGGTGCTGGAGCTGGAGTTTTATTGATTTCTCCTGGAGGTGAAATAGTGAAACTTATGTATAAGTTAGAATTTGCTACCACCAACAATACTGCTGAGTATGAGGCCCTGCTATTGGGATTGAAGGCTGCAAAAGATTTAGGAATTCAACAGATTTCTGCATTTGGCGACTCCGAACTAATTGTTCAACAGGTGAAGAACAAATATCAAGTAAAGCAGGGTCTGTTGAAAGTATATCGAAATGAGGTGTGGGATATGCTTGAAAATTATTTTATTGCATTTAATATCACTCATATTCCCAGAAATCAAAATGAAACTGCAGATTCATTAGCCCTGGCTGCCACACATTTCAGAATTCCAAAAACCACTCAATTAAGGTATCCAATAGAAGTGAGATATAGGCCATGTGTTCCAGATAATGTTAAACATTGGAGGGTTTTTGAAGATGACCTTGAAATAAAAAAATTTCTTGAGCTGGTAGATGAATTTTCAAACAATCAAATTGATCAAGAAATTGATGAAAAGGATGAACAGTTAGATGAATTTACTGCAGAAGAGATTGCTGGACATAAGATTATTGAACTGAAGAGTAATTTCATTCCGAAAGGCCTAGTACCTTTGGAGAGAATATTTACTAAGGATGATACACCTTCCAGACCAGTAATCCAGTCTTCAGAAGAAAATGTAGAGGATTACAATATTGGCTCAGCAGAACAGCCCAGAATGGTAAAATTGTCTAAAAACCTAACAGCTGAGCAAAGGAGTAGATACATTAAACTGTTGAAGAAATATGTAGATACATTTGCTTGGTCTTACAAGGAGCTGAAAACCTATGACACAGCAGTTATTCAGCATAAAGTTCCTTTGAAACCTAATGTTAAACCTTTCAGGCAGAAATTAAGAAGAATCAATCCAGCACTGTTCCCTGTTATTGAAAAAGAATTGAAGAAGGTGTTGGATGCAAAAATCATAGTGCCTCTTAGGTATTCTTCTTGGGTTGCAAATTTGGTTCCTGTTAGAAAGAAGAATGGAGAGATTCGATTATGTGTTGATTTCAGGAATTTGAATCGATCCTCATTAAAGGACAATTATCCCCTCCCCAAGATTGAACAGGTTTTGCAGCAGGTGGTTGGAGCTCAAAGGATTTCAATGCTAGATGGCTTCTCAGGGTATAATCAGATTGCTATGCACCCTGATGATAAAGAAAAAACAGCTTTTACAACCCCCTGGGGGACATTTATGTATGACAAGATGCCTTTTGGCTTAATGAATGCTGGAGCAACCTTTCAAAGAGCCATGGATATTGCATTTGTGGGTGAAAAAGATAAGTTTGTGGTGATTTATCTGGATGATATTACAGTTTTCTCCAAATCTGATGATGAACATTTGAAACATTTGGAGCAAACCTTCATAAAGTGCAGAAGGTTTGGCTTATCCTTGAACCCTAAAAAATCACATTTTGCTGTACAGGAAGGTAAGTTGCTTGGTCACTTGGTATCAGCTGATGGTATCAGGATTGATCCTGAGAGAGTCAAAGCAATACTGAAAATTAGTTTGCCCATGAGTAAAAAAGATGTACAATCATTTATTGGCAAAATCAATTTTCTGCGATGGTTTATTCCTAATTTTGCTGAGACCATTAAGCAGATTACAGGCATGTTAAAGAAGGATCAAGAAGTCAAGTGGACTATGGAAGCAAAGACAGCTTTTGAAAAGATTAAAGTGGCTCTAACTGAAGCACCTGTTCTGGTGAGTCCAAATTTTGACAAAGAATTTCTTACATTCTCTTTTGCCTCAGAAGACACTATTGCTGCTGTATTACTTCAGAAGAATGAAGAAGGATTGGAACAACCAATTGCCTTTTTTAGCAAAACACTTAGAGATTCCGAGCTAAAATACAGTATTTTGGAGAAACAAGCCTATGCCCTAGTAAAAGCTTTAAAATTTTTCAGAATTTATATTTTACACTCCAAGGTTGTTTCATTTGTTCCAAATGCTGCAGTGAAGGATGTTTTGACACAGCCTGATAGTGAAGGAAAGAGGGGAAGGTGGATTGCCAAAATTATGGAATATGAAGTGGAAATCAGACCTACCAAGCTGGTCAAAGGACAAGGATTGGCCAAACTGCTGGCTGACTCAAATTGTCAGGCATTAGGGTTACATGCTATGACAGAAGAATTAGCACCTGAAGAAAATCAAGTAATCCTGGAAAAAGAAAGAATCATGGATTCTTATTCATCTTCAGATTGGTATGCTGACATTGTTCATTTCCTGCTATTTTTACAATGTCCAGAACATTTAGACAGGAAAGCTGCCAGGTCCTTGAAATTGAAAACTACTAAATACTGTCTGATAGAGGGTCAATTGTTTTGGAAAGATCCAGCAGGAATCTTATTAAGGTGTTTAGATCAAGCTGAAATAAAGGAAGTAATTTCAGAATCTCATGAAGGAGCCTGTGGAGGGCATAAATATTGGAAAACCACAGCTTATAAAATTTTAAGAGTGGGTTACTATTGGCCTTCACTTTTCACAGATGTTTATCAAACTGTAAGAACTTGTATACCTTGTCAAAAGTTTGCAGGAAAACAGAAGCTGCTGTCTTTACCTTTGAAGCCTATTGTAGTCAATGCCCCTTTTCAGCAGTGGGGCCTGGATTTTATTGGAGAAATAAACCCAGCATCTTCAGGCCAACATCATTGGATTTTGACTGCCACAGATTTCTTTACAAAGTGGGTGGAGGCTATCCCCACAAGAAATGCCACAGATAAGGTAATTATGGATTTCATAGAAAATAATATTCTGAGCAGGTTTGGTTGCCCACAACGATTGATTACTGACAATGCCAAAGCATTCAAATCCAAGGCAATGGTGGCCTTTTGTGAAAAAAATGGTATTATGCTAAAACATTCAACTCCCTATTATCCTCAGGGAAATGGTCAGGCTGAATCATCTAACAAAAATATCATTCAGTGCATCAAAAAATTGCTCAAACAAAATAAAAAATCTTGGGATTCAATGTTGAAATATGCATTATGGGCAGATAGGATTACTGTAAAACAAGCCATTTGAACTTCACCTTTTCAGCTGGTTTATGGAACAGAAGCAGTATTTCCAGTACAATTGGGAATCCCAGTAATGAAGTTCCTCCAAAATTCTCAAGAGGAACCAGATGATTTGCAAAGGAGAATTTTTGAGATGATTGAGTTACAGCAGAACAGAGAAAAAGTAGACAAAGAAGCCCAGCTGTATAGAGCTAAAATGAAAACCAGGTTTGACAGAAATATCAAGGATCATATTTTTTCAGAAGGGGAGATGGTTTTAAGATGGGATGCAAGAAAGGAACAGAAGGGGAAACATGGAAAATTTGATAATTTATGGTTTGGCCCTTTTCTGATAGCTAAGGTTTTGGAAAATAATACTTTCATATTGCAGTCTTTGGAAGGAGAGGAATTGCTCAGCCCTGTTAATGGGCGATTCCTCAAACATTTCTACAGTTAAATGAAGATCATGGTCACTTTTCATTGTATATACCGGTGTGAGTGAGATTGAATAAAGACTCCATAGCCCAATGGAAGACTGAAGGCACTAGTCTACAGGTTCTTGAAGCCTCACAGGGAGGACTTCATCCCGCAGCTGGAGCCAGATGTTAAGTCAGTAAATTTTTCTGCATTTTTAGTTTTTTCCTCTCCAAATTTTAATTTGATTTTTGAGTTTATCTTAGTTAATTGTTGGTCTTCAGTTTTGGTTTTCTGCCTTCTTAAGAATCTTATGAATGCTTGAATAAATTTTTAGCCCAGTCTTCACATTTCATTTGATTTTGGTCATTTTTATGTTGGAAGTGGGTCAATATGAGTTATATATTCAAAAGAAGAATCAATTTTGACTTTTAGAGAGTAGCTAAACTAGCGGCCTAAACCAAAAAGCTGCTAAAATCTCCGATAAATTTGGCAAAAGTTAGAAAATCTGCTAAAATTTGGTTTAAAGATATTCTTGTAGCGCTACACCAAAGTTTAACACAGAGTGCGCTACAGGAATATCGTGGCATGATTTTTTCGTAAAATCTTGATCTGATTTCAATCATCATGAAGAGTGTGAGAGTCTAATCGCATTTTGTGAAGTGTCTAACACGTGTATGCAGCATTTTAGCATGATGTTTGTGGTTTGATAATCACGAAGAGAGGCAAGGCCATCATTACAGGTAATGCGGGTTTCAGTTGCACAGATACCAGTCAGTTCCGGGTTTCGCTGTCAAATCTCCCTTGTCACACGCATAATCACTAAGGATTTAGTGTTTGAGGAGGAGTCTTCATCGTTCAACATTGGATTACGTTGCTGTGGAAAGAGACACCTGTGATTCCGGCGCCAGCAGAAATTAGGGCTTTGAATTCGTTTCACCTGCAGCCAAGAAAACGTTAGAAAGACACCTGTGCTCGAAGAGGAACGTTATTGACACCTCAATTTGAAGACATCACGCCACGATGCAGGAGTAATTGACAGGTATTACGTAAACCCTCATAACTGAAGATTTTGGGGTTTTTGCTGCTGCATGTCCTTCTAAAAAAATTGGTCGCTGAGAAAGGTGTAATAGAATGAAAGGATGAACAATTCATCACTGGAATGGTTAGCTGAAGCATAATAGCAGGAATTAGCATGATCGTTCCTTTTATGACCTAATCTGAATAGGGCGTTGAAAAACTCACAGAATTTCCTGTAGAATTCAGTTTGTTTAAACAGAGGGAAGTCTGCTAGTTTGATATGGGTGTTACACAGGAAGGTTTGTAGATTTATACATGGGTTAAATTGGTATAACCTGCAGTACTATTTGCCCAGAAAGCAGCTTATAAAACCATTCTGAAACCTAAAACTATATTGTTCCAGTTCCTTGACAAGAAAGAGATGGGAAAAACTAGTAAAAGTGGTAAGATTAATAGGGTTGAACCCACAGACTTGACGTGGATCCAAAAGCTTCCAGATTGTGCAGAGCTGTTCCAACAGGCAGGATGGTTGAAATTCTTCAAGAAGATAGATGGTTTTAATGCCCAAGTATCATGCAATTTTGCCAAAGGACTTAAGAATGAGATGATCATAATAGGTCCTTTAAAATTCAAATTGACTGTTGATTTAATTTCAGAAGCCACTGAAATTGATAATGAAGGCGAGCTCTGGTTTAAGAAATCTCCTTTTGAGTTTGACCCTCAAAGATACTTATTGCCCAATGTTGTTCCTGACTGGAACAAAGGTATCATCATTCATAATTTCAAAAGGGAATGGATTGAACCTTTAAGAATTCTTCAGAGTTATATAACTTGTGAAGGGAGGTACTCATTAGTTTTCAAATACCATCTCAGGTTCTTGCAGCATATGGCAGGGGTGTCAAAAATGAATTTGCCATTCTTTTTCTTCAAAAGCTTGCAGAAGATGTCTAGCAAAATTAAACAGCAGGATGATCATACCTCCCAATCATTGTTTCATCATGGTCTCATCAAGTTGATCATCTCTACAGTGTTGCAGAAGGAAGAAAAAACTTGGGACTTTTTTCTATTTTGGTCAGGGATTCATTCCAAAGGAGAAGAACAGCAACCCAAAAGGAAAACTGATAAGGGAAGAGTAATGGTACAAAAATTGGGTTATTCAGCTAAACCTGCAAACAAACATGGCATTAAAATTAAAAAGGAAACAAAGCAGGTGGCAGATGAAGGAGAGACTGACAGTCAGCCTCAGAAATTCCACAGCACAGTGAAGTCAAATTTTCATTATTTGATGACAAAAAGGAAAAGGAAATTCCTGAAAATAAACCATCATCTATAACAGTGGTTCATGAAGAGAGGAAAATTGATATCAGGGTTATTCCTGTAGCAAAAGAGGAAGTCCAGAATCTGCCCAAAAGCCCTATCACAGTCCTCTCGGATGATGAGGGCTATATGTTAGAGGATGAGTAGTTCATTCCAGAAATCAAGGTTAAAGCTGAGACTAAAGAAAATCAAGCTATAGAGGACAAAACTACCAAGCCTAAGAAGAAGGTAAAAAAGCTAGAAGTGGTAGAATTATCATCTGTCCAGTATCAAGGGAAGACACTAAAAATGATGGGAGAGCCAGCTTCTTTATGGAGACCTAAAACTAGGTCTAAAAACAAATTAAGATTAAATATGAAAAAGTTGTTGAATCCGAAATTGAAAACTGGTAAGGTAGACATTTCTGATGAAGAATCCATGGAGGAGCAGTCAAAGAAAAATGAATTGCAGTCAGTTAAAAAAGAGGATGTTGGGTCTGTAAATGTAACAGGTGAAGAAAGCTCTAAATCCATCATTGAAAACAATTCTGGAAAATTGTTAACAGAAGATATTAAATCAGCACAGGTAATAGGTGTTTCAAACCCCATCATTGAAGATATTGCTGTAAGACCATTGACAGAGGAATTGATGTTTAAGAAGTATAACATGTTTTGGAAACCAAATGAAGATCTGGATGCTGCAATAGAAAAGCTGGTAAATTCTGACAAGGATAATTTAAAGAAGACTGTGAAACAGTACAAGCATCAAATGAACTATATGCAAGAAGTAAACGATGGTTTAATGCTAGCAAATAGAAGATTGAGGGAAGACCTTCAGGACACTCATGACAATTTTCAGGAGCTGGTGATTGATGCAAAGGAGGCACTCAGGAGGAAAAGGATGGCTGACAGGGATTGCTCAGAATTAGAAAGGACAGTTCAGACCTTGCAGCATGAAAATGAACACCTACACAGAAGGATAGCTGAGCTGGAGCAAAGGCACAAAAAGGTGAAGAAAAGATCCTCAAGTCCAGATGGCATAGCTTTGCTAGTGGAGGCATCGAAAGAGATTTAGGGCAGTTAGGTTCATTTAAAGCTTTTTGTTAAGGATTTGCTATTTTTAGCAAAATTGTAATTTGTAAAAATGTAAATGTTATTTTGCCTAATCTAGCCATTCGATGGAGGATTAATAGGAGAAACCCTAACTGTTTTGAGGGGGATGAAAAACTATTTAGAGAGGTAAAAAAGACATTGTAGAGGTTCGAATTTTTGGAGAGCTAGAGGAGGTCTGCAAACTGTGCTTCATCCAGACTTGTTCACTGCTAAGTATTGCAAACTCTCATATTGCATTTTTGATGAAACTATGAATATATGACTCCCTATTCCACTTCTGATATGTGTTGGCTTCATTTTAAACTTATACAGTTTCTTTATTGACAATTTCATTTCTGGTTTTATGTATGATTTCCAGTAAGTGCTTGTCTTTTATTGAATGAATTTCAATGCAATCTTTTGGTGAATTTCTGAGATATATGGACATCTTCATGGATAAATGTATGTGATTTAGTTTTTACTCATTGTTGAATGTATTCCCTTATGCTCTTGAAGTTTTCTTACCAAAACCTACAAAACAAAACCCTAAAAACCTAGTTTGGATTGATTTTATTCTTGAGATTGTGTTGGCTTGTTACCCTAGCCTTAGTAACAATTTCTGACACAAACACAGTGTTTAAAAATAAAAGAAGTATAAAGTTGACAAAGCAATGTTAATTCTATGTACAAATTTGAAAATGGCAACATAGGATGAAATAAATATGTAATTTAACACAATGTTACAACAAAACTTATTAATATAATATTCAAGACTGCTCATTGCTGGTTACAAGTACCACTTACGTAGCAGTGTGTATACAAAAATGTGTAGTTTCTAAGTATGAGATAGAAAGTACATAAAGGAGGAATTGAAAAGTAGTATTTTTGTGGCAAAAGTGTTTTCGAAGGTAGAGTTCAAAGCTTGCGAGCAATTGGACGTTTATTTACCACAATGTGTTTTCTTTCACCAAGTGAATCAACAGGTGCCGATGATTGTGAAACCTCCTCTGACATGATTAGAAGCACCTTCAAGCGATCTTTTGAATTAAAATTCTCTATCTTTAATGATAATGTCATAAGGTACTGTTGAGAACAAACACGTTGAACAATTTCCAGTAGAGATGTTGGATCATTTGATAGAAGGCAGAAATATTTTGCAGACACCCCCAAGAGTTGTTGCGCAGGATCATCAAAAGCTATGATACCGTATAGTTGTCCAGTAGAATCCATCAAGTAAACTTTGTGTATGTATTAGTAAGCACACTCTGTAAACTCCCCATCACATTTGGCACAATGCCAAACATTACCAAATTTGTTGGAAAAAAATTTCATGCATTGTATTCCATCGACAAATAGAGGGCATGCAAGGAAATGAAAGTCATCGGTGTTAATATGGGTGATTGTAGCAATAATTGAATACCAAGTTGCCTTCTCATAAGGTTGGAGAGATTGTAGCGCAGAGATGGAAATGCGTTTGCAGGAGCTAGAAGAAGACGAGCTGGATTTTATGCTCAACGATGGTGAGGCTGAACGGAGTCCATTTTCAGCAAACCATGATTGCAGAAGTTGATATTCATCAATATCTGGGTTCATAAGGAGGTTTGTGTTGGAGATGGTCCCAATGGTTTTTCCATAGAACTCTGTAATATGCCCACCTTTTATTGCAAGGATAGGGGGAGTAGACAATCCTCGAAGATTTCCAAGTTGGGCACCCTCAATTGTGCAATGCTCCCCCCAAAGTGTTATGTCTATGCTATACCCGAACATGTCCCTCAACCCAATTGTTCGTAGAATGGTTTCAGAGCCATCCCTTTTGTGTATAGTTGATGCAGGAGAAACAGAAATGACAATTCCAATTAGGTCAACCATGGAATTGAGGGATGTAGTGTTGATGTCATGGATAGATTTAAAGTGGAAGCAATGAAAAGGAATCAGTGGGCACTCTTCCAAGCATCGTTCAATTGTTGAGGAGGGGTTATGGAAAATCTCGAAAGCACTTTTCAAATGGTTGTATGTTAGTTTGACCAATTTGATTGTGCCATTTGAGATTATGTAGACTATGCCAACTTGTATTTGGTCATATAATGAGGTAGCTAGTTCATTTAAAGCAGAGATATGAATCTCATCTCTGGTAGCACTAACAAGGTCAAACCCAGAGAGTTGTCCATGGCATTTTTTGTTGTTGTAGGTGTTCACACTTGTCTTTGCAGTAACTCACCCTTGAATGGTCCAAGTTTTTTTGGAAGGGTTGAGCGATGTGAATTGAATAGTAGGTGAAACAAGGTCTGGGGTTGGATTTTGCGAGGAAGGTATGGAAAGTGAAGGGTTTTGGGGATCAAGGATGTTATTTTCTGAAATAGATGAACTATTGTGGGAGGTAAAGATAGGGGTAAAGTTGAAAGGGGATGGGTCTCCAACAATTGTTGTTTCCAATGTGACAATTTCGAATGTGCCCAATGCAATAGTCCTGGCAAGAAGAATTAAGGTAACTAAGTATAAGTAAAAAATATGTTA
Organism: Larix kaempferi; assembly: GCA_027924585.1. Taxonomy (NCBI): domain Eukaryota; kingdom Viridiplantae; phylum Streptophyta; class Pinopsida; order Pinales; family Pinaceae; genus Larix; species Larix kaempferi. The sequence goes on along the minus strand of BSBM01000456.1, from coordinate 47,558,138 downwards.
CAATTATTGGGAGTGCAAAATAAAATAAGTTAAAAATAAGATGTGTAAAGCAAACCACATGTTGCATCGTGTATAGTGTTGCATGTACAGTTGATGACTTTGATGATCGAATCTGCTTGGATTTGGTGGTTTTCCACAACGCTATTGTAGGTAGTTGGAAAAAATGTATCGTGCTTATGAATTCCATCAGACATAGAGATTCGGAAGCGGGCAGATGCTGATTTAAGAGAGCTACACAATTGAGAGCAACAACTTGTACAACTAGGCATAGGTCAACAGCACCATGCATCAGAAGTGAAACAACATTTTCGGTCAAAAGAGTGTCCATAGCGTGGTAGTGAGAATAGTTGGACTACAAAAGTAAGTTGGAAAAACGGGCAATATTGATATTAAGTGTAAAGATAAAATATACAGGAGAACATGCATATTAGAGTAATAAGGAAACATGTAGAAACAACCTCGTAGATCCTTTATTTTATTTTGAAATTTATATCATATGTTATTGAAAGAGTTAAGCTGTGACAAAAGGTTGAAAAAGTAAGCGATAATGTAGCACAAATAAGATATTCGTATGTTATAAATATTTCATCTTGACACTAATGGTATGAGGAAGAAATACTCCCTTCTATTAGACAAAGCTTCTAGGACTTCATAAACAAGATCAATCACGAGTAGAAATGTTAAGAAAATCTTTTGATACACCAATCTGAATAAATTTAGGTACAGGGATATTGTCAAAATGAGAGCATTCATGGTTTATTTGGTCAGGCTTGGAATTTCATAATAAGAGGTACCTTTTACATTAGGCTGCTAATCATCTGCCCAAGCCTCAAAATGATGGTTAAAACAACGTGCTACATGACCGAAGGCTGGTTATGCCACTTAACATAGTGGCAACTCCAATAATTATAATAACAAGATAGCATTGTTCATATACAAGATGCCTAAATAAATATTTGATTGCACCTAAAAGAGTTACCAACATCTCTCGGATCTCTCTCACACACTATCGCAGTGCACAATGTACCGACAGAAACAGATTCTAGTTTCCAACAAAAAACACTAAAAAAGGCAGCCCAAGTTAGTAGGAAAGATATATTGGTAAACACAGGGAAATGAATATATACCAGTGAAGCACCCTTTCATCTAAAACCAGTAAATAAATCACATACATGATCAAATACTAATGTTAAAGATTGAACATACAAGTAATACGAGTAAATAAATGACAGTGCACTGACCGAAACAGACTATAGTTTCCAACAAAAAACACCCAAAAAGACAGCAGAACTGTGTTTGTAAATATTAGACAGGAACGGGGTAATTATAACAAGAAATATGACAGAGTTTATGACAGAAGCAGACTCTAGTTTCCAAGAAAAAACACTAAAAAAGGCAGCACAATTCTGGGTAAATTTCCTCTGAGAACCTTGTTTTTAAATATTAAACAGGAACAGCTAGAACAAGATAGGATTGTTCATATACCATATGCCTAAATTAAAGATTAATTTTCTGGAAGGACTAACTTTTATAGGAGACAAAAACTGTTGCGGTGCAAATTATCTGCCCAAGTTAGTAGGAAAGATATATTGGTAAACACAAGGAAATGAATATATACCAGTCAAGCACATTTTCATCTAAAACTAGTAAATAAATCACATACATGATAAAATACTAACGTTAAATATTGAACATACAAGTAATACGAGTTAATAAATAGCAGTGCACTGACAGAAAATGACTATAGTGTCCAACAAAAAACACCCAAAAAGACAACAGAACCTTGTTTGTAAATATTAAACAGGAACAGGGTAATTATAACAAGAAATATGAGTTTGGTTTGATAGGAGAACCTTGTTTTTTAATAGAAAACAGGAACCTTTGGCTCCTCAATAGGGTCGTTTCTCCGTAAAAGAGGAATAAATTGATGGCGATTCGAATGCTGAGAAAAAAACTGAGATGATGTCACAATAACACTAGCAAACAACAACACAGAGCCTTTACCCATTGAATTTTATAAATGATTAAGAGTAAAGGCGGTGCATCAGTGTCTCAGCACATTTAACCATTGTTTCATTGAAATCTGTTCTCCTATCTCCACAAGATAAAATGTCTAGGAGGTCCAATCCATCAAATCCAGATATACGTCGATAGGAAGAAGTCGGTACTACTAAACCAAAGTTCATAACTTCGTGATGGAATAAACCCAAAGAAATGAATGTTCACATGGGTAACCTTATGGAAGGTTGTTCAATGTCCAATCCGTCATTGAATGCTTATAGTAAAAAATGTAGATCTCGTAAGCTTTTGCCATGCAGAGCTGCACCGCCTGCTTAGACTGCATCAACCCAAATGCTGGCGAGTTTGGTTTTATTTGTGCACCGAGAGTTATTGGTAGCAACCGTTTCGAAGTGGAGGTCATGTCGTACCCAGACCCTGTCAAGTTGATTTGTCGAAGTCGAGCCACGACTGGTTGAAGAGGAACATGTCCAGTTTGTTGGATTGTCAAAGTTTAATCGAGACTTGTCGAAGATGCACTTGTTGAGTTTGTAGGTTCCGATTCGACAACTTTCAACTCAACCAAACCCGACAGGTTCCGGTTCAAAACACATACAACACTTCGACGAATTCGGCAACTTTTGGCATTTTCGTGACATCGACCTTCTGCGTTAAATGTTACTGGGATGTCCGAGTTAGAAGAGGTGCATGATGTGAACGTGGAAGAGCTGTGCGACCAACCACGACAGGTTACTGGATTCAAGTGGTTGATATAGTAAGATCAATCGATCAATGATTACAGTCATCCGATTAAGAGTCTCTTCGAAATTTAAGTGACGAAGGTAAGCAACACAAGGTCGACTTGGTAAAAAAAAATTTCGTACCCAGAACTTGTCGGGTTGAGTTATCGAAGTCGAGCCGCGACTGGTCCAAGAGGAACCTGTCGAGTTTGTTGGATTGTCAAAGTTTAATCGAGACTTGTCGAAGGTGAACCTATCGAGTTTGCAGGTTCCGATTCGACAGCTTTCAACTCAACCAAACCCAACAGGTTCCGGTTCAAAACACATACAACACTTCGACGAATTCGGAAACCTTTGACATTTTTGTGACATCGACCTTTTGCGTCAAATGTTGCTGGGATGTCCGAGTTAGAAGAGGTATGTGACGTGAACATGGAAGAGCTACGCGACCTACCGCAACAGGTTGCTGGCTTCAAGCGCTTAATATAGTAAGATCAGTCGATCAATTATTACAATCGGTCGATTAAGAGTGTCTTCTAAATTCAATTGACGAAACAAAGCAACACAAGGTCGACCTAGTAAAAACAATTTGCATGGAAAAAGGTCGAGTCGATAAAAGAATAGCCCGTAGGAAATTGTTGTTGGCAAATTCTTCTGAAAAAATTAGCAACATCCTCAACTTGAATAGGGCGTGCAAGCGATCTTGAAGGCTTCAACATACAGGTTTTGCAATTCTGCGGCCTTGGTTTTAGTATATTCTTCAAATCCTTCGACCTGGTTGGCTAATTCGTCAGCAACAGGAACCTCTCCAACGATTTCAAACGAGTTTCTTCTTTAATGTCCTTCTATACCCACTGCAAGTAATTGCTCATAGGTCTATGCGAAAACTGCGGGCTAGGAGCATCCACGTGGCATGATTCCATTCACTCTATAAGCGAGGAATCTAATGACGTGGATGGTTATGCTTCTCCACGGTGAAATGCCTACGGCATAATTACACTTTGAGAGTCAAGCTAGTTAGAAATACAATAATTTAAATTTTAGAAAAAAAATGTTTATTTCTTTAATACCAAGACATATTTCATCGGTGTTCATTAAATACAATTGCAATGTGGTTTTAACATAATGATGATTTTAGCTCTCATAAATTATAGTAAAAAGTCACAATTTAAAAAATAACTTATTTGTCATCCAAGATATAGTAGCTTTCTTTTCCATATAAAAAAATTATAGCTATATTAGTTAAAACATAGTTACATTCTTCAGCTGCTTTCTTGTGTGATCATGGGCATAACATGTTTTAGTTGTTCCAAGTTATAAGTAGCAAAAAGTGCAACATTATACATCATAAACATTTCTGTATTTTAGCACAAAGTCGCTTTAAGTCTTCTTCAGTTACAAATAAGTATAGAAACTTATTTTCCAAAATGTTTCACTATATAGCAAAACAAAGCTAGAGTCAGCACAAAGCTAGGTCAAAAAAAAAAATCAAAGAGACAGATTTTACGCTTCCCACCGTACTCAGAAATTAAGACTGCTCTGTAAATAAACAAGTTCCCAATCCTGCAAGCAAAAAGTAGAGAAGCTACTCTGCATTTGCATCTTCACAACCAGGAAAGTATAAAGATCAGAGTAAGCATCATTACTCATGAGAATATTCTGTGATAGTTGAATGATCAAATTCAACTATGTGCCATAATCCTTCATCCATTTGAGCACTCGCTTTAGCTAGTTCATCTGCAATTCCATTCCTTTCACAAAAGATATGTTTTATACTTACATCTCCAAACTAATTTTTTAATCTGATGATCTCCTCCAGTAAGGCTACTGCCTGTATTATGCGCAATTTATAAGTACCTGTTATCCAAGCTATAAGTACCAAGCTATAGTAGCTAGTGACCTAACGTTTCCAAGCTCTAATGTGAATGTAGTCTTGTTTCTAGTTGTCCAAAGGCTTTGAATTTTCTTTTGTGAGTGTTGGATTAAATTTCTCTAAATAATCATTGTTATTTCTCTATTTTTCTCTTTTTCCATTAAGATGAGCAACTCCGTTTTACTTTTTGGACTTTTTAAAATCTATATTTTTTAAGTCAATTTCAACCCATACAAAAAACTTAAGATTTAAAAATATGAATGAGTTTAATTGTAAAATGATAATAGATTTTAAATATAAAATATTTTAATAGATAATTAAGAATATAAGTTCTTCATAATTTTTTGGAAAATCACAAACTGCGTGTAAACTTCTTGTATAAAATTTTGACATTATCTTTAATAAGCTAACAAAAAAATTATTTATAAAAACTTATTTTCATAATGCAATTTTCTAATCTTAAAAATTGAAGGACCTATCTTCATCTTTTATATCCACAAACTCTTCAATCTACGAGTCAAGCAAGGTTTCCCTAAGCCTTTGACTCGAATCCTCATTATTTCTATTTTTAAAAGTGGTGATAAAAATAACCCCTATAATCATTGAACCATTATGATCATCCCTCTCTTAGCCAAGTTATATGGTATTATTTTGGAAAAGAAGATTAGCATTTTGCCAGAAAGTGAAGGGTAACAAGCTAAAGGCCAGACGGGTTTTAAAAGGCATCATGCAACCACGAACCACCTCATTATGCTTAGGATCATTGCGGAGGAATATCACAATAATACATCCAATTATTTTGTTTCTTCATGGACTTTAGAATATATTTTGATACGATGCCTACAAATAACATGTGTAATAGATTAGAAAAGCTAAAGGTTCTTTCAAGTTGAGAGTTGTTGCAATAAGTTTATATGAGAATCGCATTGCCAAGTTCAATAACACTTAGGGGTGGTCAAAAGAAATCAATTGTAATATTGAAGTTAAGCAAGGTTTCCCACACTCCACTACCCTTTTTGGCATTTACATTGATAAGTTGAAAAGTTGTTTAGAGGAAGCAAGTTGTGCTATTGTAACATACCCATTACTTGAAACATTTTGTGTTTGGGAAAAACATTGTTTTAACTTTTATTGTAAAGTTTTATATTTTGGCCAAGTGGCCAAGGATGACTGTAATTGCACAATATTATTATTTAATAAAATAAAATAGGAGACACTCACCCAAAGAGACTGTTGAAAGAGTGTTTACTGACCCACTAGGTGGAATGGAATCTGGGGTAGAAGGAAATGGACAAGTGGCAGCATCAGGAACTCACTAACTAGCTGTTGTTATGGGACAACTCCCTTGAATTGTGGTCAAAGTTCCCCAAAATATGGGACTGGAGCTTGAGGCTCATTTATTTGGAAACTAACCACTAAAAGACGTAGGCATCTTTTTAAGCCATCAAATTTGAGCAGAGGCTCACACTTTTTCTGACGAGAAAATTTACCTTGTGGTTCTGTTGTATGCACACAAGAGATTCGATGAGGGGAAGCTATGTTTTGAGTTTTATTGTAAGTCTGTTTCACTTTTGCTAAGTGCATAGTTTTCCTGCTAAGTGCATAGGTTTATTTTGAGGTATATGCAAGTCTCCATTGATTGCTAGAAGTGCAACCTGAGTGCCTTGCTTCTACACAGATTCTTCTGCCTAGTGGTTCAGTAAACAAACTTGGGGGTCCAAAGGAGCAAGTGATATTGGCTCCTTCTTCTGGATAAGGTTGGGAGGAACAGGCCTCTTTGGGTGTTTGTCCACCCTATCGATTTATCAGGTTTAAATGAATGATTTTCTTAACTGTATTTTAATTCTGTAAATAGTTGAAGAGATTTTATGATAATGATAGATTAAAATGCTTGCCTGCATTTTTCCACACACTGTCTTTGTGTCGTAATCTAGTACAGGGAAGAGTGTTTAAGAATAGATTTGAATATTGGTGCACTGTAAATAGATTCGAATCAAAGATTGTATGTATGCACATAGACTAATAGTAGAACTATTTAAGTTTCCTTTTCATTTAAATAATCTTCTATAGTACAAGATTTCTATTAAATAGTGTGTACTCTATAAACAGTATGAATAGGACATAGTTCTGTAAATGTTTCATAGATAGTTTCATTCATAACAGTAAACCTGTATTCATTATAAAAAGATTGTTTTAGGGTTGTAAGACTGAAAACAATGCTTTCATCTTGTCATAAGTCATCATAAATAAACATACAAAAATTAATGAAAAATAACAACTTAGTTCTTAATTATTATCTCAACTTATTTCAGTATCGAACTATACTATTACAGAGAACATTCTCTTAAGTTTAAACAATGGTTGCACAAAACCCTAATAAGATTGAAACGCATAGCATAGATTGTTCTAAACCAAATATGAATTGAAATTACTGTAAGTAGATCAAAACCATTTATGCCTACCATACAGTACCAATAGTATTATTTCATTTATTTATCATTGATACTAGACTTTAAATAAAATGCACAACAACTTTTATTTCAGACGAATGTCCCAAGTCTCAACCCTAGCTATTTCAAAATAACTTTAAGTTTACATTTCATCATTTAGCAGAACGAAATAGAAATATTCAATACAGATCTCGAAGACACAAAGACTGTTTCTCACAGTCTAAACCTTACAGGTTACACGACAATTCATGGATTTGAAACCCATATTGCTTATACAGCTAAGGAATCAAAATAGTATTTAGTTTTGGGTAGGGTTTCACAACCCAGCCTTACGGTAGTAGTCCTTAAACATTACTAATAAAAACACAGAAATCATTTCAACAGGGTTCCAAAACAAGGCTCATTGCCTTTGATAAAAAACAGTATTAAAACTCATAACTTCACAAGTTACATGACGAACCCTGCAAATCCTTTTCACATAACAAAAATGCCAAAATTTATCTCTTCAACTTATCACTTTATTATTTCGAATGTCATAATCAACAGTATCAACCTTTGAAAACGCATTTAGCTCAAAGGGAAACAACGCGAGGTCTAGTGCTCGAAACCCCAACTACATTTTATAAACAAAATCAAGTTTCAAATACCATAAACAGTTACCATTTCATTTCATCAAAATGCTAAGGGTTAGGCCCTTCAAACAATTGTAAACTTCTATCAATTAAATTGTTACACAGTAAAACGTTGCAGAGCCAACGCAGAAGTAGGTGGAGGATTCAATCCTCCCTACACCAAAAACATGCCTTATGGCTCAAATATTACAATGGTGGAAAAATCCACAGCTAACCACAGAAATGATTACTCGGCTATACCAAACAAGGACCGGCATTTTTTCAAGATGCACCTTGCGAGAAGTCACCGAGGCTTACCAGTTTTAAGCTCTTTTTCCTTTGCTTCAAACATAGAAAGCCAAAGCTGAGGAGTTACCTATCAATACAACATATAGTATGGTTAAACCTTGAAAAACAAAGCTAAAAAATTAAACACATGCAGCTATACATTATCAACCTTCATGGAATAGCAAGAAGAGAATTACAACTTACCTCTCAAAGAGAACCTTGCATCTTGAATGAACACTCCTGTAATCGGCGAGGACACCGAAGCCATACAAACCATTAACAAACGCAGCAAGCCTTAGCTCAGGCTTGGCTCGGCTCTTAACACTTACTATGGGAAGTATACAAGCCACAGGTCAAGGTATTGAATTTTGGAGAGGTGCCTCCAAAACACTGCTACAAACCCTAAGAACCCGCAGGCCTGTCGGCCTCTCCAAAACCCCACTCACTGCAAACTGAATGCCTAGGATTATGCCTTCGTCGAGGTAAGTCCAAAGATAGTAAGGGTTATCACCACTACCAAGAAAACCACACGAAGACCTGCCACAGTGGATGCCATTAGACATTCCACCCATAACGCTTTAATGTACTTTAATTACCATAGCAACCATCATATGTGGAGTCTTCCATCACAACCAACTTCACAATGAAATGTTTCGGTCTTCTACATGCATAGACTTACAACCATAGTATGGTTTGGTTACGTATAATATCAAAGGTCAAACCTATCATTTGTTCACTATCCAAAACATATGGAGTAGGACGTGGATCCCCCTTTTAATCAAACCCTTGTGCGTAGTATAAAGACCATAAAGTGCACATCAATAATATTACATAGCTAATGTTACAATGCTCTTAAGATTATAAACATCCATTTTATAAATTAATTTGATAGAGGGTAGTTGCATATAGTGTATATATTACAACTATCGGCATGTTCAAAGTTGCCATGTAAAACTAACACATAGGGTTTGTGCATATAGTATCAAAGGATAGGCTTAGAATCATATTGTTAGTAACTAAGCCTAGGTTATGATCCTTTTAATTATATAATTGAATACAATGCATAAGTCCTAAGTAAAGGGTTAAATACCTAGCTTGAAAACAAGGCTCTAATACTTTCCATGATGACTTAATACAAGACAAATGTATTAGCATTACAATTTCTGAGATTCGAATATAATTACTATGAAATTATTGTAAAATTAGTCACAGCAGATCTAATGAACAAGTAAATCAATCACAACAGATGAATATAGAAAATATGGTGTAAAACTGTGCAAAACATGCAGCAGTGCTCAATATCCCAATAAGGGTGAATGAATTACAATAGAATACAATGTCTGTCAATGAGCAATTCGAATTGACTAAGTAGGACATTCGAATCATTGAATGGAGTAGCTTGACTCCAACTAGGATTCCTCATCATCAATCGGTGGTGGTCATCAATGCACAAGAACCAGTCATCCAGGTGTCAATCTGAGTCTAACTGAGTGTGTCATGTGTAACTGAAGTGTGTAGCACTGATTAAGGGAAGGAGGCTCAGTGGGGGGCGCATGGGAGACTAACTGAAGTCAAAACAAGTCATCTAGTCAAACTGGAGGTCCAACGGAAGTGAAACAGTCAGTCGGGAGTGAAACTAGCCTCAAATCAGGGAGAATCGGAGCTAACTGAATGTAACTGAAGTGGAACTGCAGTGGTAGGTGAACAAGTGTGCCCTTCTCTGGCAGTAGGTGAGAAGTGGGCACCTTTCAGCCTAGGAGGGATAAAACTCTATAGTAAGTGGCTCCCGGGTGCTAGAATGAGGTGGCTAAGGTGCTGGAGGCATCAAACTGGTGACTGGGATGCATGCAAGTGCATGCAGGTGCATGCAAACCCTAATTGCATGCAAGATCCTGAAAAAGATGATGTGGATATCCGAACACCCCCCCTCAAGCTAGACTATGATGTGCAAAAAAATAATGTGGGGCCCTGGTAACTAAGACCAAAGGTCACCCCAATACAATAATCCAAAAAATGCTGAAAATAACTAAGTGAGGAAAGAGGGAAAACCCAGTGGGAAGAAAGCCCCCCCTCAAGCTAAAGCATAATAATGAATCAATCTGTCTCCACCATGATGAAACTCACCCCCAACAGTGAACGGAGGTAAGAGAACTTCTTCTCAGTGAAGCTCTTGGTGAAGATGTCTGCAATTTGCTCATTAGTAGGGCAATATTGCAGAATGATGGTGCGGTCATGCACCAACTGTCGAATGTAATGCATATGAATCTCAATGTGTTTGGTCCTCTGCCGCTGAACTGGATCTGTGGAGATCTTGATAGCACTTTGATTGTCACAAAATAGGACAGTCGAAGTAGTGCCACAAAAACCAAACTCGGAAAGAATACCCTACAACCAAACTGCCTGAATGCAGGCATTGACTGCCCCTCGATACTCTACCTCTGCTGAAGAAAGTGCAATGGCTGCTTTCTTTTTGCTGGACCAGCAAATAGCACCATGACCAATCATGAAAACATAACCGGAAGTGGACTTCCGATCAATGCTATCACCTGCCCAATCTGAATCAGTAAAACCAATGAAATCTAGCTCAGAATCTACAGCATAATGTATGCCAAACTGTCTCATACCTTGCACATACTGCAAGATCCGCTTGGCTGCTCGCCAATGAAGCTCATGTGGCTGTTGCATATATCTTGACACGGCACTCACGGCATATGAGATATCAGGCCATGAGTGTGTCAAATAAAGTAGTGAACCAATCAACTGTCGATACATACTGCAATCTACAAGCGGTGTAGAATCTCCCTCCTCAAGACTGATTCCTGAGAGGAATGGGAATGGGGATGCCTTACATTCAGCCATATTAAACTTAAATAATAGGTCAGAAGCATATTTTTGCTGAGATATAGTGATCCCATCAAAATTTTGAGCTATCTCCAAGCCCAAAAAGTGACTCAGCAAGCCCAAATCGCTCATGTCAAAAGCTAGATTTAAGGCAGATTTTAGCTTGTTTATTGAAGTAAGTGTGCTACCAGTAATGAGAAGATCATCAACATAAAGTACAATAACCAACAAATTACCTTTAACTCGCTGAAGATACACATTCGGATCAGATTTGCATCTTTGGAAATTCTGAGAAAGAAGGAAGGAGTCCATCTTTGCGTACCAAGCTCTTGGGGCCTGTTTTAACCCGTACAAAGATTTCTTCAATCTGCAAACTAATGATGGATTTGATGTGTAGCCCTCTGGCTGCTGCATATATACCTCTTCAGCAAGGTCTCCATGTAAAAATGCACTCTTCACATCCATGTGGTGCACTTCCCAGTGCTTGGATGCGGCAACAGCTAAAACAAGGCGGATGGAATCCATCTTTGCAACCGGTGCAAAAGTCTCAGTGTAGTCCACTCCTTGGACTTGGGAGAAACCTTTTGCCACCAACCTTGCTTTGTATTTGCTGATAGAACCATCAGCAGCAACTTTCGTGTGGTAGACCCATTTACACTTCACTAATTTTCTTCCAGGTGGAAGAGAAACTAGCTCCCATGTGTTGTTCTTTTGAAGAGAATTGTACTCTTCATCCATGGCACTTTGCCATCTCGGATCTCGGTGAGCAGAATAGTATGATGTGGGATCTGAACCAGCCATCAAATAACAAATCTCAGGAAGTAATGGATCAGCAATAGATAGTGCCATACCTGCTCTTTGAAAGTCTGCTCTTGTTCGTCTCGGATCAGCAGGATTTCCAAGGTTCGAACCAGCAGATTGGAGAGTGTTTTGGGCCCACTTTGGTAACTGAGGAGGATCATAATGGTCGGATTCCGAACCTGATATGTCATGATCATCATATGCTGCTGAAATATCTGAAATATTAGAACTCATACCTTCATTATCGCTGCACGGATCTTCTTCTGGTGAAGGCGGTGAATCGGCAGTCTTTTCCTCGACTAGTTGCAATTCTTGAAGCGGTTCTTCAAATTGCACACTGCGCTCTATGAATATCTTTTTAGATATGATATCCATGAGTTTATATGCTTTTGATTCTTCCCCATATCCTATCAGTATGCACTCGGTACTTTGTGGATCCAAAGCTCGTCTCTTCTCAGAAGGAATTCTAGCCCATGCAGTAGAGCCAAAAATTCTCAAATTTGACACATCCGGTTTGTGACCAAAGAATGCTTCGAAAGGAGTCATACCTTTCACGGATGAATGTGGAACACAGTTCTGTATATATGCAGCAACATTGATTGCTTCAGCCCAAAGATTTGCAACCAAACCTTTTGATTCAATCATGCATGTAGCCATCTCTTTCAGTGATCGATTTTTCCTTTCCGCTACACCGTTCTGCTGGGGTGTGTAGGGAACTGTATGTTGGATCTGAATTCCACTTTGGGCACAAAGTTGCAGCAACTCGGATTTGATATATTCCCCACCATTATCATATCTAAGAGCTTTGATCTTGCTCTCAGTGGTGGTCTCAACAGAAGCCTTAAAATCCTTGAATTTTCCAAGCACTTCTAACTTGTTTTTGAGAAAGAATACCCATGTAAAGCGGGAAAAATCATCAATAAATGTCAAAACATACCTTGAACCATTTAATGACATATGGGGCAGCGGACCACTGATATCAGAATGGATCAATCCCAAAATAGTAGAAGCTCTGCTAGCTTTGCCACGGTCGAATCTGTGCTCGGGGTGCTTCCCAATGATGCAACCAGTGCATATTCCCTTCGAGGAACGGAGTTGTGGAAGCCCATCTACCATGGATTTGTTTGATAACAGCAGCAAATACTTATAATTAAGATGTCCAAATCTTTCATGCCAAATCCTACTAACCTCATTACCATGTGTGCGAAGAGCAGTGGGCTTTGCAAGCGGAATAAAGTGTGAAAACTCATAGCATTTTGCAGTGTGATTTGCCTTTCTGACTGCAACTAGTCTTCCACTTTTGATATCAAAAATTTCAACTGTATTAGGGCTGAACATAACTTGCTTTGGTTCACCAGTGTGTGTCATTTGATACACAGAAAGGAGATTTGAAGCCAAGGAAGGCACATAGAGAACATTCTGAAAGCTTCCATGTTCTACATGAATCGTACCTTTGCCCTTTGAAGAAATTTTTGAGTCATCTCCCAAATGGATGGGGATGGATCTGTTTGGATCGAATGAGGAAAAAGAATCAATATTTGCAGCCATATGATTTGATGCACCCGAATCTATCAAGAGAGTAGTGGGCTTCGAAACCGTTGCCATGAGTGCTTGTCCTCTTTCATGATCATCATTCCTATCCTTCTTCCTTGCACCGTCGGGAAGAGTTATGTTGTTCTTTTCCAAAAGGAGGGCCATTTGATCTATAGTCTTCTTCATACATGAACTTTCGGGATGAAAGCCACGATTGCAATAAGTACATTTAGATTTTTGGTTACCTTCTTTGCCCTTTTGCTTGAACTTCAAACTGGATGGTGCATCCGTTTGTTTGCCTTTGTCTTTTTGCTTGTGAGGCTCGAATTTGGGCTTCTCCTTCTTTTGCTTTCCTTTACCATTCGAGATCTTGGGTCCTTGAACATATAGGGTTGAATCTTTGGAGCTTATGGACCCCATTTGAATCAACTTGTCATGCTCTTTTGTGACGGACTCAATGAAGGCATTCAAGGTAGGCATCTTCCAATTCGGGGTAGTTAGCCGACCGGAATTGAAAGTAGAGACAAATACCGAATAATCTTTCCCAAGCTTGCTTATAATGGAGAGGATCAATTGTTTATCCTCTTTGATAACTCCACTGTTCTTCAATTGCAAGTTCAAGTTCTTGAATTTTGTGAAGAATTCATTGATGGTCTCGAAATTCTCAAGATTAAGGCCAATCAATTCATTCTCTAATTGAAAAGCCCTAAGCTCATCCTGCTTGCCAAATAGTGTTTCATGTTGCTCCCATATGGCTTTTGGAGTCTTCAATCCTCTGAGATGGAAGTGAAGATCTTTGGAGATGGAGAGACAAAGAAGACCATAAGCTTCATCAAGCTTGTTGTAGTGTTTGGTTCGATCTGACACATTGTTTGGCTCAAATTCAAGACCAAGAGTGACTCAGTAGTAACCTTTTGAACGTAATATGATCTCCATATCATCTTTCCAATCAAAATAATTGAATGGGGTGAGGATAGGCTTTGAAGAAGAGTATTCCATTGCTAGGAGCGACTCAAACTGATGTAGATGAGCTTGCATGCAGAGTGTAGCGAATGCAAAAGAGGAGTTTGCATGCACAGTGTAGCGAATGCAAAGGAGGAGCTTGATAACCTGTAAATCACAATCAAACCAAGAACCGTAAGGTCGAACAATCCACCCTTTTAGAGTTGCATCACACCTGGGATTGGAGATCAAACAATGTTGAATGGGTCCAATGTATCAGATCCAGGAATTATGTGGAAACTCAAGCTTCTGGAGTGGTATTGGATGTATTTTCAAGCTTTGCATGCACAGGAGCGAATGCCCTTGAGATATCTCATGCCAAAACTTTTGCAATTTTTGAGCAATTCAGTCAAATCTTCTTGTAGAAACACCTGTAGAAAAGAGATCTTGTCCCTGCAATGGCTCTGATACCATGTAAAATTAGTCACAGCAGATCTAATGAACAAGTAAATCAATCACAACAGATGAATATAGAAAATATGGTGTAAAACTGTGCAAAACATGCAGCAGTGCTCAATATCCCAATAAGGGTGAATGAATTACAATAGAATGCAATGTCTGTCAATGAGCAATTCGAATTGACTAAGTAGGCCATTCGAAAAACTGAATGGAGTAGCTTGACTCCAACTAGGAGTCCTCATCATCAATCGGTGGTGGTCATCAATGCACAAGAACCAGTCATCCAGGTGTCAATCTAAGTCTAACTGAGTGTGTCATGTGTAACTGAAGTGTGTAGCACTAATTAAGGGAAGGAGGCTCAATGGGGGGCGCATGGGAGACTAACTGAAGTCAGAACAAGTCATCTAGTCAAACTGGAGGTCCAACGGAAGTGAAACAGTCAGTCGGGAGTGAAACTAGCCTCAAATCAGGGAGAATCGGAGCTAACTGAATGTAACTGAAGTGGTAGGTGAACAAGTGCACCCTTCTCTGGCAGTAGGTGAGAAGTGGGCGCCTTTCAGCCTAGGAGGGCTAAAAATCTGTAGTAAGTGGCTCTCGGGTGCTAGAATGAGGTGGATAAGGTGTTGGAGGCATCAAACTGGTGACTGGGATGCATGCAAGTGCATGCAGGTGCATGCAAACCCTAGATTTTGCATGCAAACCCTAATTGCATGCAAGATCCTAAAAAAGATGATGTGGATATCCGAACAATTATATAAACAACCTTATATAGAATATAACTGAAGATCAAACTAGAATAGATCTCACCCTGGAATACTTCAAGTTACTCTATTTCTCTTTTTAAACATTGAAGGTTAACTGATGTTAAATAGGATCTCTTTTTACACTTTGAAAGAAGTATCGCTCTTACCTGCGATTTGAGACAGAAGTTCAAATACTTTAGCTAAATAGCTAAGTAAGCCTCGAGGTGCCCATATGACCCCTTCATCATCAATAAGAAAGTAAACAGTTAGCACTTATAATGAAATCAGTATCAATATAAATCTCTAAGGTCTAAACATTTAAATAAGTAACCATAATTAATCTAGGATGCAAGAATGAGATAAAAACATCTAATAGTATCTCAAATGAGCACAAACACATTACACGTAGTTATACACAGAATCAACATAACATGTTATTACCAATGTGTCGTCTAAGTTAAATAGATTCTCATTTATTATACTTCCGCATAGCAATTATAGCACTTAATGCTGCTACGAAAAAAATTTAAATTTTTGTGAATTTTTGGGATGTTACAGCTAGCATGATCTTAGCAAGAATAGTCATCATCCTTCTTCTCTATGTTGATGATATTGTTCTTATGGAAAGGTGTCCATTTGATCTTGATAAGCAATTAAGAATTCTCAAGGATTTCTACTCTAATATGGGCATGGTTGTTAACACCAAAAAAAACAAAAGTTATGATAATCAAATTCAAGAAGGTCGGTTATGCTATTTTTTTGTATGAAAATAGAAACTTGGAGGAAGTGACTTCTTAGAAGTATCTCGGAATTGATATCCACCACAAGCTCAATTGGAACTATAACATTGAGAAAATGATTAATGATGGGTGGAAAGCTTACTTTGGTCTTGAAAACAATTGTAAATCGGAAAATCTTATGATGTTGGATAAAAAGAAGTTCCTCTTTGAAATGTTCGTCACTCCCATTATATTGTTCGACTGTGAATTTTGGGGTTGCAGCATCTCCAGAATCTTGGAGAAAATTTGAGTAAGTCCAGAAGCATTTTATAACTTATAACCTTAAAATTAAAATAAATATGCCCTATCATATTCTCTTAATAGAAGTGGGACTCTCTCCCATAGAGAGCATGACTATGACTAGGTACCTAATGTACAAGCACAAGATAAACAACGTGGGAGACCATAGACTTCCTAAAATTGCTTTAAATTCTAGCCAAAACCACCTGCACCTCATTTCGGGCTGGCATAAAGATGCCATGGCATGGTTAAACCACTAAAAGATTGATAAAAACACCACTTTGTAAAATATCAATAACATTAAAAATATTATTACATCTAAGTTTAAGGAGAGAATGTGGTGCAAGAAACATTTAGAGGTTAAAATAAAATTGTGCTACTATAAGGAGGTCATTAATCTTAATATAGAGGATCAAAATTATATCTTTGTTTTATCTAGTTCGAAGAAGAAAATTAATATTGCCAAAATAAGAATGAACTCTCATGAGTTCCATAGTGAAATATGACGTCGGTCAATTAATAAAACACCATGGACTGAAGGAATTTTCCATCTCTATGAGACTATGAGTGTTGAGAATGAAAATCACTTTCTTCTTAGAATGCCCTGTGTACACCCACATTAGATCTAGGTTTCCTAATCATTGTTGCAATACATGCATTTCTATTACCTTTTAAGAATAGAAATACAATTTTAAGATAAACTAAATAATTTCTTTCTTTTCTTTATTAAATGGTAATCATCGTCATCAATATTATGTTAACCTAAATAAACTTGGAAAAAATTAAAAAACACTTTTGATATAATAAATATTTAACAAAAAAACTTTCACATCAAATATACCTACATAATCTTTTAATATATCCTTCGATCTTTATAATACAAGTTAACAACTATTCACTCAATATTTATTTTACATGAGAGATATACACGTTAAGAAAATTAGTGTTAAGAAATAATGCTTTTTTCATAATAGAAAGAAACTTTATATTTATATTTATATTTATATATAATATAAAATATATATTTTATAAAATATAATTTTTTAATATATCCTTCGATCTTTATAATACAAGTTAACAACTATTCACTCAATATTTATTTTACATGAGAGATATACACGTTAAGAAAATTAATGTTAAGAAATAATGCTTTTTTCATAATAGAAAGAAATTTTATATTTATATATATATATAATATAAAATATATATTTTATAAAATATAATCTTTTAACTTTATAATACAAGTTAACAACTATTCACTCAATATTTATTTTACATGAGAGATATACACGTTAAGAAAATTAGTGTTAAGAAATAATGCTTTTTTCATAATAGAAAGAAACTTTATATTTATATATATATATATAATATAAAATATATATTTTATAAAATATAAAATATTTTATTATTATTAATTTTTAATTTATTTTAAAGTCATATATAAATAATAAGTAATATATATGGTTAATAGAATTATATTTTTTATAATTATTTTATTTTATAGTTATATGCAATTAATATATTTATACTTTTTTTAATGTATATTTAATAAATTAAGAGATAAAGAATAATATTATTACATCTAAGTTTAAGGAGAGAATGTGGTGCAAGAAACATTTAGAGGTTAAAATAAAATTGTGCTACTATAAGGAGGTCATTAATCTTAATATAGAGGATCAAAATTATATCTTTGTTTTATCTAGTTCGAAGAAGAAAATTAATATTGCCAAAATAAGAATGAACTCTCATGAGTTCCATAGTGAAATATGACGTCGGTCAATTAATAAAACACCATGGACTGAAGGAATTTTCCATCTCTATGAGACTATGAGTGTTGAGAATGAAAATCACTTTCTTCTTAGAATGCCCTGTGTACACCCACATTAGATCTCGGTTTCCTAATCATTGTTGCAATACATGCATTTCTATTACCTTTTAAGAATAGAAATACAATTTTAAGATAAACTAAATAATTTCTTTCTTTTCTTTATTAAATGATAATCATCGTCATCAATATCATGTTAACCTAAATAAACTTGGAAAAAATTAAAAAACACTTTTGATATAATAAATATCTAACAAAAAAACTTTCACATCAAATATACCTACATAATCTTTTAATATATCCTTCGATCTTTATAATACAAGTTAACAACTATTCACTCAATATTTATTTTACATGAGAGATATACACGTTAAGAAAATTAGTGTTAAGAAATAATGCTTTTTTCATAATAGAAAGAAACTTTGTATTTATATATATATATAATATAAAATATATATTTTATAAAATATAATCTTTTAATATATCCTTCGATCTTTATAATACAAGTTAACACCTATTCACTCAATATTTATTTTACATGAGAGATATACATGTTAAGAAAATTAGTGTTAAGAAATAATGCTTTTTTCATAATAGAAAGAAACTTTATATTTATATATATATATATAATATAAAATATATATTTTATAAAATATAATCTTTTAACTTTATATTACAAGTTAACAACTATTCACTCAATATTTATTTTACATGAGAGATATACACCTTAAGAAAATTAGTGTTAAGAAATAATGCTTTTTTCATAATAGAAAGAAACTTTATATATATATATATATAATATAAAATATAATCTTTTAACTTTATAATACAAGTTAACAACTATTCACTCAATATTTATTTTACATGAGAGATATACACGTTAAGAAAATTAGTATTAAGAAATAATGCTTTTTTCATAATAGAAAGAAACTTTATATTTATATATATATATATATAATATAAAATATATATTTTATAAAATATAATCTTTTAATATATCCTTCGATCTTTATAATACAAGTTAACAACTATTCACTCAATATTTATTTTACATGAGAGATATACACGTTAAGAAAATTAGTGTTAAGAAATAATGCTTTTTTCATAATAGAAAGAAACTTTATATTTATATATATATATAATATAAAATATATATTTTATAAAATATAATCTTTTAACTTTATAATACAAGTTAACAACTATTCACTCAATATTTATTTTACATGAGAGATATACACGTTAAGAAAATTAGTGTTAAGAAATAATGCTTTTTTCATAATAGAAAGAAATTTTATATTTATATATATATATAATATAAAATATATATTTTATAAAATATAATCTTTTAACTTTATAATACAAGTTAACAACTATTCACTCAATATTTATTTATTTTACATGAGAGATATACACGTTAAGAAAATTAGTGTTAAGAAATAATGCTTTTTTCATAATAGAAAGAAACTTTATATTTATATATATATATATATATATAATATAAAATATATATTTTATTATTATTAATTTTTAATTTATTTTAAAGTTATATATAAATAATAAGTAATATATATGGTTAATAGAATTACATTTTTTATAATTATTTTATTTTATAGTTATATGCAATCAATATATTTACACTTTTTTTAATGTATATTTAATAAATTAAGAGATAAAGAATAATGAATTATATTGTTAATTTCACTTATTTTATTTAATTAAAAAATATTTTTTAATTATTATATGTTTATTGTATAAATGTATGTAAAAAATATGAATTTTACACATTATATATTATCTTATATTTTATTCTTCTCCTTTTTCTTAACATTTCTTGTACTTAAACATAATAATATAAAAAATCATTTAATAATATTAAAAAAAACTTAAAAGTTAGAGCAACATTCCGTTAAAAAGAGGTAAAAATTTTGTCATGCCAAATCAAAATCATAAATTTTTTTTTTTTTTACCAAATATATTATTTGGTATTAGTAAGTTTTCTATAACCACTTTTAACAACGAAATAATATGTGCTCTTGTTCTATGATTTTCTAGCCTTGTTCCCCAATGCCTTTATATACAAATCAAAAAGCTTTTCTTTTACAGTATCTTTAACCATTTCACAATCTATATCTACACAATGTATGATGTGTTATTTATAGTATTTACTTTATATTTGGTTATTTTCATTTGTTTTAAAATGCCTTTATTTTGCAAAGTTTTAATAAATAAGTAAAATTTACTCCAACAACAACTTAAAATGATCCTATCGATAAAGTAATATAAAATTAAAATATCTTGTCTTTTTCAATTTGTAACAACTTACTTTTTACATCTTGACAAACAATTGATAATTATTATTTTGTGAAAACATAATCTTTTCAATCAATAATAATACATTTCAAGGTTAGTACCCAATGTTAAAATTTGGTGGGTATCTTTATTTCTATGTACATTTTAATGTGAATGATTTGGTGGGTATCTTTATTTCTATGTGCATTTTAATGTGAATGATGCATGCTATAATAAGATCTTGTTTTTAGAATTTGATAATAATTTAATATATGATTGATATTTATTATAATTTTAGTTTTTGAATGATATAATGATGTTTTTAAAGGTTTTGTTTAATTATGAATAATAATAATAGTATTTTTAAAATTTTAACATAATTATATATTAATCATTATTATTAATGTTGTTAAAATTAATAATTAAAAGAATGTTTGCTATAAAATTAAACAAATCTATTTAATAATAAATCAATTTTAATTGTTAAATTAAAAAACACCAAAAAAATTAGGAAAAATAAGAGGAAAGTAAAACTTCATTTATTCAATTTGAATTCATTGTATGATTAGGATTTGAGAGAACTTCTACAACTGCTAGTGACCCATCTCCCTCCAATGGAAACCCCAGGGGAGTTTGGACCCCCTCCTCCATCCTCATCTAACCATCAAAGTAATGGATATGGTTCCCCGAGGTGCGATTTACCCCAGCCTCTGCAAGCAATGGCAAAGTCAATGCAGCCAACCACTCAACTAAAGAGCTCGCTCTAGACTCTCAAGATTCATAAGGAGAAATAGAAAAATGGAAGCCAGGGAAATGCATCCTAAAAACTTCCAAGACACCGAGATATGAGATCTACTTGAACCAACTCGGCGCAAATGTGCAGTTTATGAAGAACCTTGCAATTACCAATAAGTTTATGGGTATTTGTCCAACAGAAAGAGATGTGGCTGCATGGATCAACTCTCGTTGGAAACCCACCTATCACATTGAAATTAAACTTGGCTCGAAAGTTTTTTTCACTGTTATTTTTTAAAATCCCCATTAAAGAGAGAGAATGATTGAGAATGGCCGATACTTCTTTCGCTCAGTAGAGCTACACATCCATTATTGGATGAAGAAATTTAACCCTAATGAGGACTTTTCATCTACCCCAATATGGGTTCGTCTCTATTCCCTTTCTAATGAGTATTGGGAAGAGGAAATTTTAGCGGGAATTGGTAACACCCTAGGAAACTACGTGAAATATGCAGAAGCAACCAAACAAGGTTGTTACATAGCTTATGCTAGGATATGCATATAGATGGATGTCTTTGTCCCTATCCCCGATTCGCTATGCTTAAGATTCCAAGACTTAGGTTGGATTCAAACCTTGGACTGTGATTTTATCCCCTTTCGTTGTCGGCGTTTCCATGAACATGGCCATCTCTATAGAGACTTCCCGTTGCTAATACCCATCAAGACTAGGAAGTCAGAATATGAAAAGGACGATGATGTCTTGACAAAGATTCCAACTAGATGCAAATCCAATAGAAAGGTAGTATCCCATGGCTCGGGTAGCACCTCAAAGATCCCCACCTCTAAAAAATAGCTTCGAATCTCCCAATCATTTATCCTTGGATGCATACCCTATCATCAAAGAGATTCCTACTTCCGACAACCCCAAAAACCAAAAATTCCTCAATCCCCCTCACAATCCTGAAGACCCAAAAAAACCCAAAACCTCTATCTCCGCCCTAGATATGTCGCCCCTAGAAAATGACCCTATGGTGCGTAAAAATGAATAAGACTTGAATCCAATACCATAAGACATGGACCTTCATGGTATAGATCTACAAGGCATAGTCGATGTAGTTCGAAGACAATATATGTAATCCATACCCCAGAGCACATCCAGAGGGTCTGTAATTCTTTCCATAACAGGATAAAAGAGGCCCTATGAACAACAATGACACCAATAGAAAATACAAATATTTCCATGGAACCCAGCAAGCTCAAATTAAAAAGGAACTCTAAGGAGGACAAAAAAAGAGGCTGGAGAACTAATCTTGATCAACCCCTGCAGGAAATAGGGGACATCCTGGTCAACTTTGGACAAATGCGTTAATAATGGATACCTTTCAACCCTCTCCTAGTTTCCAGTTAAAGTAATATCATGGAATATACGAGGTCCCAATGGTAAGAGAAAGCATAGGCTCTTACAAAACAATATTCTCTTAGAAACACAAGATATAGTTTTCCTTTAGGAGACTAAATGTTCAAGGGAAGTTCTAACCCACATTCTCTCCAATATGTGGAAAAACAT
Source organism: Larix kaempferi (assembly GCA_027924585.1). Classification (NCBI taxonomy): domain Eukaryota; kingdom Viridiplantae; phylum Streptophyta; class Pinopsida; order Pinales; family Pinaceae; genus Larix; species Larix kaempferi. The sequence goes on along the minus strand of BSBM01000456.1, from coordinate 47,535,424 downwards.
GTGCTCCATAGCCATAGATTCCATAGGGGTGGAAGGTGGTCTTGTGTCACATCCCCCTCTTGACCCTATTGCATTAAAATTGTAAATGATGTAATATTGTTATAAAATCACAGTGAGGAGCTCAAGGCCAAGGCCCCGCCATTGATTTATCGATGCATATGGTTTGTGTGCTCGCCAGGCACAGTGGAATTCAAACATCATGTAAATATGCATTTTAATAAAATACCCACAACTAGCTATGCAATGCAACAAGAGATGGGGGCATGATTTTACAAGGAATTGGGAGGAAAAACATTCAAACCCTTGAGCCAACCAAGTCAAGCCAAATTTCAATGAGAGAACCCATGAATCCTCAATTATCCATGTTGACTTTGGTACCCAATCATTCATTTCTCCCAAGAGTTGGTTGAGGTAGTTAATGCCTTGGGGAATGGGAGGTATGGCTGTCCAAATTCGAGTATGGGCAAGCCACCCTACATGGAAAAACGTGTTTTTGCTCCTTGGGCAAGAAAATAGCCATGAATTGCTCCCCAAGCCATTATCCATCAACCAATTTGACTCTCTCATGAGTTGGGAGCTGGCTAGGCGTTTTCCTCCGTGTATTTTTTGTGTTTTCCTTCATATTCAGCTGGGAGAAGGGCGTTTTGGTGTTGTATACCAGTGGGGAAGAAGGGGAATCGAATGGGAGCTCCATAGAGACCGTTCTGGCTGCTGAATGCTTAGATAGTTGGGGGAGAAATCGTTTTCCTCCCTGTGAATGTTTTTCCCCATCCCACAATCTGTTTTTGGCTGGAAACGATTTGGGGAAATCCCATGGCCACCCTGTTTGTAAATCCCATTGTTAAACATGTGTATCCATGCCCAATGTTTGTGTTTGTTGTGTGAGGGAAGAGTATGTTGGGTTATGGGTTATGGGTATCCATTGCTTTGGCTTGAACTTGAGTGCAAGCATCTAAGGTTCAAATGTAGCCTAATAAACCTAGTTGTGGACTGGCTTGGCTGAGATGAGATGATTAATTGACTGTGAATGAGCTTGAATGTCCCCTTTTCCTTTTAAGAATCATGCCTAGCTCGGGGGGTGGCAGTTTTGTTGAGATATTAATGAACACAACTAGCCTATGGTTAGGTGTAACGTTGCAGCGACATAGCTAGTTGATTGGGACAATTGCACAATGAAGATGAGTATATTCTTATGTGTATTTACTTCTCCAATGTTTAATTTGATGATTATTTTGATATGTTGGATGACCATGAATTGTGTGTGTATGATGTTTTAATTCTGTTGTGCATACTTGCTTGATTTGCATCTGCACACTTTTGTTTTTAATTGTATGAATCTAATGAATGGGTTGAGTTTATGTAAAATCCCAGATATTGGTATCATGTTCCCTTCCTTGAATTGGATAAATGGAAGGGGACGTGACAGAATGGAATCAGAGATGTTGGTTGCAACATTGGGCCTTCATGGGCTACCTATCACAGTTTGCAGAGGTAAGTATTCCTCCTACCCACCACTAATCCTTAAGAAAAATTCAAATTTTCAAAAATTTTCTAAGTGTTTTTGTTTGGTTGTGCCGACGCTTTTCGGCGAGTCTCGTGGAGTTGAGCCGATACGTTTCGGTGAAACTCCCTGAGTGGAGCCGACACAGTCGACGAATTTGGCTGAGTTGTGCCGACGAAGTTGCGGAAGTGCCCGGGGAAGGGAAGAAAAATTTTAAAATTTTTCCTAAGTGTTTTTTGGCGTCAAAGAGGAAATTTCGACAGAACTCGGCGAGTTGGTCTGAAACAGCGGCAGAACTTAGTGAGTTGGTTTGAAACGGCAGCAGAACTCAGCGAGTTGGTCCGAAACGGTGGCAGAACTCAGCGAGTTGGTTCGAAATGGCGGCAGAACTCGGCGAGTTGGCCCGAAATGAGTTGGAGGAGATCGGGGAGTCCACCGATCAGCAAAACTCGGCAAGTTGGCCCGAAATAGGTCAGAAGAGATAGACGAGTTCACCCTTCGGCAGAACTCGATGAGTTGCTCTGAAACAAGAAATTTCAGTTGTTTTTCAGTGAGATTTTCAGGTGCTGAAAATGGAAAGATTGCCATGGAACTTATGAGCCAGATTGCGTGAAATCAAAGGATTTACAAAAAAAAATGAGGGCACTACCCTCGACCTACCCTACAAGGGGGCAAGCCCCCTTGACTCCCGTCGTCCCCCGGAGACAGTCGTTGAAAGTATGAAATGCATTATCTATGCTCGGAATGAGAAATAGGAATTGCATGGAAGGTTTTTGGAAGCCTTATTAAGAGCAATTGGCTGTAATATGCATTGCGGAAGAGAAATGGGAGCAACAAGGCAACATTGATAAGAGGGAAATTCCTCACCTTAAACTATTTTTGTTTATAGCATAAGAATTGCATGTTTGGAAAATAGAAAAAATAAATGTTATACACGTATGTATATATTGAATTGCTAATTCGTGGGAAGATCATAGTTAATGATTGCTTGTATGCTTGGTAGGGAAGCCAAGAAAAGGATCAGCTATGATGTGGAGGAGGAACTCCATGTCATGAGGGGGAATTGGAAAGGGAGAATTCCTTAACTCCTCTCTTGCTATTGTATTTATATTTCCTGAGTTTCATATATTGAAAATTATGGCATAGGGATGCTGGAAATGCAAGAGAGTAATGCATACGAATTAGTGGGCATGATTAGAGAGTCATTGCATAATGCATGTGAATTGCTTATGCATGAGCCTAATGTTGCATATGGGTAAAGGTAGTGAAGTTACACATGCGATATCCCACTAATGGTATTTCCTATGGTTGATCACCAGTAATGTTGTTGATAATGGTTGTACGAATCAGATCATAGAAGCATGATTGAAAATGCAAGAGATTGGATAGATGAGATGAATATGCACTAGATGGCATATTAATAAACATTGCACAGTGCATGTGAACATGTTTGTGCATGTATATGATATTGCATATTGGTAAAATAGTGAGTTTTTATCTATGCAATGAGCCACTTAAGATAATTTTTGTGGTTGCTAATAATTAGTTGTGTTCGCATTGGTTGTAGGACCAAAGACAACCAAAGCAAGGCTAAAGACGTTGATGATGTTGTTGCATATGACCAACCACCTTATGAGGAAAGGATGGTGCAACAAATCTATGATCACAAGATTGGAAAAAGGACTGTGAAGCCTTGGTAAGAGGCCAACTAATCAGGTAACATCAAGCGATGTTAATGACAGCCATGCAGGTGATGGTTATTTGTGCTCAAATTACATGAATGTTGAAAGAGGATTTGGTAAAGTCTCTTCAACTATGTTTAAACTATGTTGATTTGGTTTGCATGTAGTATTGAGTGCTTGAATGTGAATGTCAACCCACCAAGTATGGTGAGGTATGGGTAAGTAAAGGCAAGGAGCCTTGTACCCTATAGTTTCTTAGAAACCTCAATGCATTCATATGAAATTATATCATACCATTTATGTATGTTGGTTATGAGTTTAACAACCAAAGCAAGTGATGACTTATGGTCCTGTTGTAGTGTATGCCATATGAGATAGGCAGGGTTAGGCCATAATATGTTGAAATGCCTAGTATTCATGGATTAATGCAGGGTTGTATTGAGGGGTTATGCATTGAGTTAATGCACATTAAAATATTATGTAAGTGTTGTGAATGTGCATGCATATGTGTGGGTGCACATGTGGAGATGCATTGTGTGAATGCATGGTTGTGATATACATATGTGTGTGTGTGTGTGTGTGTGTGTGTGTGTGTGTGTGTGTGTGTTTCAATGCAATTAGATAATCGATGAAATGGTGAACCATTGTTAATACTGAGACCATTTCATGAGCTACTGTGAATGCAGGAAAATGATTGCATGAAGAAGGTAGACATGTTGATGGGCTACCAGAGTGATCTGTTGGAAGGACAAAGTTGCATAAAAAGAATATGGTTGTGAAGTAATGAATATTGGAGTTTTTATTTAAAATGCATGGATAGTGTATCTGTGTCTTGCAATTCTATTATGATAAGGATGCATATATAGAGATATATATTTCATTGCATTTCAAATGTTAACAACTGAAGGTGTTTGAATTATTGAGTGTTATAATTCTGAGATCACTTCAAGTGACTGTTGTGGCAATGAAAAGATTATATGCATAGATACTCACAACGTGTTTGGCTGATTGAAGTTTCAGTTTTCAGGTAGAAAAGTCTTGCGTATGGCAATGAGTATAAGTCCATAGTAAAGACCGGGATCTACCATGTGCAGAAGCCAAAGGTTATGAGAAGGTTCTCATGGTTGTAAATTATGCATGAAACAAATCTGAAAATTTTCTGGTTTAAGTTTATGAGAATAATCTCATGGTTGCAAATCTAATTTCTGTAGGAAAACAGATTTACAAATTTCAGATTTGAGATTTTGCTAATAATTGCTAATGACTGTTTGGCTTACATAAAATTGTGCCAGGGGGACATGTTGTAGGTGGATGTTCAGGTATGGTAGCAAGTGTAAGACCATAATGGACAGAGTGATACCACTTACGAGAGCCAAACAATATGAGGATAGCCTCATTGCTAAGCAAATTAATTTCTGTAGTAGACAGAACTGCAAATTCATATTGAATTTAATTATGAATGACATTGATTGGTTATGGAACAATCACATTTGAATTTTATTGTTAAATGTTTTTTACTATTTGGATATTTGATAAGTGTGCCAGGATGACACATTCCAGGAAGACCATGTGTGATGGCCTGCAGAAGCCAAACTAGATGGGAAGGATCCCATGCTTTGGAAATGGGTTTCGAGTGAAACGCCATTGTAAATGTTGATAATGTCTCAACCGAACTGCATGCTGGTAAAGCATGTGAGTGAGACAGTAAAATTGTGCCAAGAAGGCATGTGTGGGTTATGGAACGTGAAAAGATGGGGTGGCAAACTGAAGGATTGTTGACTCAGAGAAGGGAGCCTCCATTCTTCACAAATGAAGAAAAAATACATATGTGAAACGAATGAGTATTCTGTAACCCTAACTAAGAATATACTTGTCTGGTTATTAGATTTAATATGCAAAGCATGTTTTACTATTTCATTATTATTCCAGACTGCTTGAGTGTGACTAGGGCCTACATGGCTCACACCGGAAAGGGATGCATACCTTTCAGGTGCTGGGTTATGTTAGGGTTGTCAATATTGACTACGCCCTAAGGGAATGGACGCATTCCTGGTGTTTCAATACTTGATAGTGAATGTTATGAAATATGATTACAATTTTAGAGCAGCAATACTGATGAGCCTGCTTATCCTTCTTGTGCTACCATCTTACACAGATGCAATTTGGTGTTGCACGTTAAGAGGTAAAGTGAAGAAAGGGTGCTCAAGAGGACTATATGGGCAGTGGTAACCTTTCTACGCTCACACTAAAGAACACTAGAAGAGATGGATAGGCCCGAGAAGATGTGTTGCAGAAAAGGGGTATCATCCTTGTGTAGTGTGAGTGGGTATTGTGGGGCCATGCTAGCCTATAGTCAAGTGAGTCACCTATGGAGTTCCTGGAGGGAACCACTGGTTTGCATAGGATAAGGAGCCTACGTAATCATATTATGTTGTTCTTATTGCCTGATAAACCCAGTCGGTGTATTGGCTTGGCATTGGTTATTTGGATTTTTTGGTGAATGGTTATTGGATGCCTGACAAACCCAGTCGGTGTACTGGCTTGGCATTGGATATTTGCATGTTGTGGAGGTATTGGTGAAGGGTGTTATTTCTTGACAAACCTAGTCGGAGAACTGGCTTGGAAATGGTCGTTGTATGCTTGATAAACCCAGTCGGTGTACTGGCTTAGCATACTAATTTTTGAAATGCTTGATAAAACCAGTCGGCGTACTGGCTTAGCATACTGATTTTTGAAATGCTTGATAAACCCAGTCGGCGTACTGGATTAGCATACTGATTTTAGGGATGCCTGATAAACCCAGTCGGCATACTGGCTTGGCATTGCCTATTCGGATGATGTTGTGGAGCAGCATGTGTACTGGCCAAGCATCCACCCCATAGGTGATCCAAGGCTTGTAAAGCAGAGAAGGAAACCTGTGGAGTAGGAAGGAAATGCACAATACAGATAAGTATTCAATTTCATTTATTTCTTGCTTGGAATAATGAATATTTCACGTATGAGTTTCTAACAGCTAAGCTGATACACTGTTGTTTCTTTGTTGGAAACCTTGGTCATTGCAGGAAGCAAGGACCCTGAAAGAACTAAAAATGCTTGATAAATCCAGAGAGTAACTGGTTGGGTGCTATAAAATTCTTGGTAAAGCCAGAGAGCAACTGGTTGGGCGCTATAAATTTTTTGGTAAACCAGAGAGTAACTAATCGGGCACTATCAAATTCTTGGTAAACCAAAGAATAACTGGTCGGGCGCTATAAAAATCTTGGTAAATCCAGAGAGTAAATGATGCTTGATAAATTCAGAGAATAGTTGGTGGGGGCATTAACCACTTGATGTTGACATTGATAAAACCAGTCGGCGTACTGGTCTGGCATTGCCAATCGAATGATTGTGGAGTAGCCTGCGTGCTAGCCCAACATTCGTTATTGTATCCATGGGAAGTCCAATGCTTGTAAAGCAAAGAAGGAGCCTATGAAATAAAGTGAAGACATCCAATACAGATAAGTGTTTGGCTATCTTACAGCTTCTTGCTTATTTAATATGAATATACATGTGTATATGATTTGGTTATGATTTCTTAAATTCCCATTTGGAGATAAACCCTATGAAAAGCAACTAAACATGTGAATTGATTCAATGTTTGAGTGTAGGTATTGCTGGAAGCAAGGACTATGAAGGCATCATAGAGATGCATGTGACATATGATCGTCCTAAAGAGCTCAGTATGAACAGTAATGAAAGATGGTGCTAGTGGAACTGCATGGGTCCTAACAGCCAAGGGTTCTGCAGGCAACAATGGGGAAGGGTTCCCTGGTTGAAAATCCTTAGACAGACCCTAGACACTAAGTGTCATAGCCAAGAAAGGCAAGTCAAGAATTCACATTGAAGTGAAGGAGGCTAAGGAGCATAGAACCACAAGTGATGGTGTGGCTCCGGATTGGAACAAGACTAAGAGGGGGAAACTCTTACTCTTCTCTTTCCTTTTTGATTGATGCATCTTAAAAACAAAGGATTGTTGAGTGCATGTCATAGATGAAAATAGATTGTGTTTAATTGCTTGAAATGAATTGTGAATGCTGAATGAGTTATTTCCCTGTGAAAGGATGAACATGAATGAGTTCATATGTATGTTGGGAAAGCATGAAAAGTGTGGAAGTCTCATGAGTGAAGAATGGACTATCCATGTCAATTGGGAAAATAATTGACTAATTTTAACCTTGTGTTATGCATGTCCTAACAGAATTGCCATGCTGAATCTCACAGGTGAGAGATTGAAAGTCATTGATTGCAGTTGTTACTAGCCAAGTGTTGCTAGTGAGCAAAGTAAGAGCCAGTTGTGCACATTGATCCTGGAAGTAGGCCAAAATCTATTTTTTTAGCTAAAAATCTTCCTCAAATAGTTGTCAGGGCAACAAGAAATATGACAGCCATGGAATTCCAGACTTGTAGATCAGTTGGAAGGTAAATAAAAGGAAGGGATTGCCTTGGAGCAATTCCCACCTGTAGAACTGGAAGATCAAAGCCAGCAGGAGAAGCTAGAGGAAGCCAAAGGACTTGATCCTAAAAGTTCAAATTCAAGAGATAAAACGCAGGACAGACCTACCACCAGTTGTGAATTTTGAGGCATGTGTAGAGTGGGTATATATTCCGAAGTGTTGGAACACTGAGGACAGTGTTATTCCAAGTGGAGGGGTATGTCACATCCCCATCTTGACCCTATTGCATTAAAATTGTAAATGATGTAATATTGTTATAAAATCATGGTGAGGAGCTCAAGGCCAAGGCCCCGCCATTGATTTATCGATGCATATGGTTTGCGTGCTAGCCAGGAAAATTGGAATTCAAACATCATGTAAATATGCATTTTAATAAAATACCCACAACTAACTATGCAATGCAACAAGAGATGGGGGCATGATTTTACAAGGATTTGGGAGGGAAAACATTAAAACCCTTGAGCCAACCAAGTCAAGCCAAATGTCAATGAGAGAACCCATGAATCCTCAACTACCCATGTTGACTTTGGTACCCAATCATTCATTTCTCCCAAGAGTTGGTTGAGATATTTAATGCCTTGGGGAATGGGAGGTATGGCTGTCCAAATTCGAGTATGGGAAAGCCACCTTGCATGGAAAAATGTGTTTTTGCTCCTTGGGCAAGAAAAGAGCCATGAATTTCTCCCCAAGCCATTATCTATCAACCAGTTTGACTCTCTCACGAGTTGGGAGCTGGCTGGGCGTTTTCCTCCATGTAATTCATGTGTTTTCCTTCATCCTCATCTAGGAGAAGGGCGTTTTGGTGTTGTATACTAGTGGGGAAGAAGGGAAATCGAATGGGAGCTCCATAGAGACCGTTCTGGCTGCTGAATTCTTAGATAGTTGGGGGAGAAATCATTTTCCTCCCTGTGAATGTTTTTCCCCATCCGACAATCTGTTTGTGGCTGTAAACGATTTGGGGAAATCCCATGGCCACCCTGTTTGTAAATCCCATTGTTAAACATGTGTATCCATGCCCAATGTTTGTGTTTGTTGTGTGAGGGAAGAGTATGTTGGGTTATGAGTTATGGGTATCCATTGCTTTGGCTTGAGCTTGAGTGCAAGCATCCCAGGTTCAAATGTAGCCTGATAAACCCAGCTGTGGACTAGCTTGGCTGAGATGAAATGATTAATTGGCTGTGGATAAGCTTGAATGTCCCCTTTTCCTTGTAAGAATCATGCCCAGCTCGGGAGTGGCAGTTGTGTTGAGAGATTGATGAACACAGCTGGCCTATGGTTGGGTGCAACGTTGGAACGACATAGCTAGTTGCTTGGGACAATTGCACAATGAAGATGAGTATATTCTTATGCGTATTTACTTCTGCAATGTTTAATTTGATGATTATTTTGATATGTTGGATGAGCATGAATTGTGTGTGTATGATGTTTTAATTCTGATGTGCATACTTGTTTGATTTGCATCTGCACACTTTTGTTTTTAATTGTATGAATCTAATGAATGGGTTGAGTTTCTGTAAAAGCCCATATATTGGTATCATGTTCCCTTCCTTGAATTGGATAGATGGGAGGGGACGCGACATCTTGCAATTCTTTGGAACCCTAACAAGGTACTAGTGGCGAAATTTTTATGCACCAAGTTCAACATCATTGCAAGTTTTTAGCCTTTGGGCTAGGAACATTTTGGGTTCATTACCAATGTTTATGGACCCGGGTAGCTTGGGGAAAAAATCAAATTTCTTCAACAATTACAAAACATCTTGGATCTAGTTCAGCATGGCTTTTGGATTATGGGAGGAGACTTCAATCTCATCACCTCTCTGGAGGAAAAGAAAGAAGGCCTTATACACCTTGATCTAAAGCATCTAGCCTTCAAGGATTTCATTTAAAATCGACAACTATTTGATATGGAAACCACCAATGGTATCTACACCTGGAACAATCGTTGAGGAGGAACGCAACAGATGTCTTGTAGATTGGACATATTTCTAACTTCTAAATCACTAATTCTCTTGGGAATGCACATGGAAGCCTCTATCCTTCTTGTTGCGGGTTTGGATCACTGGCCAATTTGTCTATCCCTTGAAACTCTCAATAAGCCTTCCAAAATACCCTTTAGATTTGAGAAATTTTGGCTCTCTCATCCAGACTTTATCAATAACCTTAAAGTTTGGTGGAAAGAAGGATGAATAGACAATGGAACCCTCATGTATCTATTTTAGTAGTGCTTAAAGAACCTCAAGCAAAGCATTAAACGCTGGAAAAAAATGGTCTTTAGGAACATCTTTCAATTCCAAAGACTTCTAGAATCCCAAATGGAAGAACTCCATCAACAAATCATTTTGCACGGTCGATCGCGGGCTCTTACAAATCAAGAGGAGACTCTGATAGCACAGATTGAAGAGAGACAAAACTAAGAGGAAATATTATGGCGGAAAAAATCACAAGTTCAATGGATCAAGGATGGGGAACAAAACTCAAAAGTCTTCCATGATTCCATGATTCAGCGGCACCACTCCAATCGTATCACTCACATCACACATCACATCAAATCAAGGTAATAAACTTTTCTCTCATTCTGATATGGAACATGAACTAACTACCTTATTTCAAGACTTTCTCTATGAAGACTCAACTAGATCGCTCAGAGGCCATTCAATCCATTACTGAAAATATCCCCAGTCTTATCTCGGAGGAGCGATATGCTATTCTTATGCATACCATCACCTTGGAAGAAGTTGAAGCTTCCAAATTCGATCTTACCCTGGATAAGGCTCCAGGACCTGATGGCTTCACCTTTGATTTCTTCCGTCACTGTTGGTGGGTGATCAAATTGGATGTTTGGGCCCTGGTGCAAGAATCCCAAAGGATTTCAATGGTCCTCCTAGCCCTCAATGCCACCTTCCTAGCCCTCATTCCCAAAGAAGATAAGGCATCATATCCCAAAAAAATTTGCCCATATCCCTCTACAATTTCATTTACAAAATTATTTTCAAATTCATTTTCATCCACCTCAAACCCCTCCTACCCTCCTTGATCGCCCTAGATCAATTGGGTTATGTTGAAGATTGTCAAATTCTGGATAGAATCATCCTATCCCATGAATTTTTCCATACCCTAAAAACCACTAGAACCATTGGCATGCTCATCAAATTGGATATGTCCAAAACCTTTGACAAACTAAGCTATAATACATTAATGAGATCCTATTAGCTTTTGGGTTTCATCATGTTTGGATTAATTGGATCATGGCCCTCATATCCTCTGCATTCATATCCATCCCGATTAATGGTAATCCCACAAATAAATTTTGACCCTCCTATGACATTGAGAAAGGGGATCCTCTCTCCCCCTTCTTGTTTGTGCTTATGGTTGAAGGACTTGGATGTAGCCTCAAAGCTGCCATTGCATCCCAAAAGCTCCAAGGTCTAAACATCCACCACTATGATACCCCCTTTTCCCACAACCAGTTTTTTAATGACACCATGTTGATGGGCATTCCATTGTAAATAGAATCAAGATACTTAAAAAATTTCTTGATGATTTCATGGTATCCTTAGTCACTTTGATCAATCACCTCAAATCCCAGATCTTCTTTTTCTTTCTATCCAATTTCATGTCTCCCACATTTTGGGTTACACCAAGAGTTTCCTTCCATCCAAATACCTTGGGGTCCCTTTGCTCACCTCGGTAGTCTACAACAACTCTTGGGAATATATTCTCTTAAGGTTATCAAAAAAATCTATAGTTGGACCTTTCGCCCTGTCAACATTGTTGGTTTCCTTGTCTTTCTCAAATCCATTCTCCAAGCAATCACTCTAAATCTATTCTCGACCTTAGGTACCCAAAAAATCATTCTCAAAGTGGTACGAGCTCTTCCAAGAATATTTATATGGAAAAGAACTCAATCAACAAAAAATGAGCCTTGGTTGCTTGGAACACCTTGTGTCTACCCAAGTTGAAACTGGGTCTAGGCCTACGAGACCTAGAAATACTAAGTAGTATCCTAGGAACCAAAACATGGTCAATATGGACCCAAAATAAAAGGTAATTATGGGACATTCTTTTGGAATAAAAAATATGCAGATCATGTCATACCTTCTAAGATAATTTGAATGTCGACTACGCTCTCAGGATCTTTAATATGGAATGATGCTTGGAAAAACATGGCCCTCATTCAACAACACGGCTTTTGGGAAGTCTGGGATGGAAGCGCAAATCTATTATGGGAGGACTCCTCGAAACAGACATGGACTATTCAATAAGGCCAAAGGTTTACCTCATTGAAAAACACCTTTCAAGAGACTCAAGGAAGGCTGGTTAAAAATTACTGGTCTCACATCCCATACAACTTTGAATGGCATTCATGGAACCTAGATCCATATCACATTCATCTCTTCTAGACAAACAGATTGCAACAAGGATTCCATCAAATCTACAATCTCCTGATGGCATGACAAAGTACAATCTCCTGATGGCATGACAAAGGATATAAAAACCCTATCCTAAAATCACACATGGCGGCTCTTTCCAGGCTTCCTACTATGGTAGATACAAAAGGAACGTAACATAAGAATCATCAAGGATGAATCACAACAACTCACCTTCATTTGGAATCAAATAAAACGGGACATTGAGGAGACTATCCAGAGAGAAAAATGGGATCCATAAGACACCAAATGTTCCTAGCATGAGAATCTCCTTCTCTTGATATGGATGCCCTCTCCCCCTTCCTCTTCCCCTACACCTTCCCTTCACCCCCCTCCACACTCCATCCCCATGACTTAGTCTCCCGCTCAACGAGGATTCATAAAGTTAAACTTTGATGTGCTTCTAAGGAAAACCCAGGGCTTGCTAGCTATGGTGGTGTCTTTAGAGATGACTCTAGAAAAATCATCTGAATCTTCTATGGTTACATTGGCATCAATTCAAAAAATGCAGCATAACTTTGGGCTCTCATCTGGGGTCTGCAAATTGCATAATCAAAACACTACACCCAAAGCTAATCATTCACATTCTCCCTAAATTGCAATGGGGCTCTCACCTCTCAAAACTCTCCACCCACTGGCTCCTAGAATCTCTAATCAGTCTTCTCAACACTGTTATCTCTCGTATATATGCCCTTTTTCTCTCCCACGTCAAGCGTGAATCCAACAAATTAGCTAACTACTTTGCCAATGAAAGCTTCGCTAACACTATGGCATCCATCAACTCCAATTGGATCAAGGTTCCCTCTCCTACTCTTAAGCAAGCCTATCTCTCTTTGGAAAAAGTTGACTTCTCTTTCTCGTATGGGGTGTCTAGTGGTGAGGAGGCCCCTATGTCCATAGTGGAGGCGACAACTTATGGGTTGAGAAGGCAAGTGGAAGGACATCTTGTCCTAGGGATAAATGATTCTATACATTTCCACATGCATGAGATCGAGCGAAATAATGGTGTAGAGATGGAGGAGGGTGGGTTCGATGGCTCGCACAAGCAGGAATCCATACAAATGACAAGTCATAATGAAGCATTTCATGGCCTGAACTGGTAATGAAAACCTGGTACATCTGCAACGAATTACTATGATGGTTCAAATGGGGTTAAATCATGAAGGGAAATCCATGGCTATTCTGTTCTAGCCTCATTCTCTCCATCATCTTGATTCAAACATAGGTATCATGGTGACAAACACCTTGTCTCCCCTTATCCATGCATAATGGATCCACGTGATCGAAAACCATGCCCCTCTCCTATCGGCTCGACACGATCTATCAAATCCATTCTCTAACCCGCGGACTTCTATCATGCTGAGCTACCTAAGGAATATCAGGAGGCCATGTCTGCACTAGAATCAAAGGTCAAATTGGCCAGGGATTTCAAGGAGGATGACTATATTGAGTAGTAGATAAAAGGGATAATTCTGGATCTGGGTTGCACCAGAACCCATAATTTTCAATTTTATAGAACCTTGGAGCTATACTAGCACACCCAAAAAATGGTAGCCCTTGGAATGCTTCCAAAAGATGATGGTTTATGCTAGCTAAAGCAGCATATGGAAACCTTGGAGGACCATAATGCTTTTCTCATGACAGTGGTCACTTGGATGGCATGAAGACTCATGACGGTGGTCACTTGGATGGCAGGAAGACTTGGAGGGGCCTTTCAACCTCCTACAGTGAACTTATCGACCACAGGTTGATTCCTCTGCTATTGTTGTCTAACAAAATGTTGCGGGTCCTCCTTTCTCTCAGGTTCCTCATACTAAGGAATAACAGGTTTTTTAGTTCTTTTTTTTGGTTTTGTTCCAGGTCTTTTTTTCCTATTTGATATATAGCTTTAGATGTTTTAAGAATGTAAGCCAAAATAAGAGATAGATAAAGTTCCTCTTATAGCTTGGTTTCCCCTGAGGAAAACTAGTTTTCATGTTTTTTAGACTATGGAAAATTGTTTAAGTAAGCCTGATATGTAGACCAACACTGATACCTCTATATATTTTATCATAATTAATATAATTACTCCTTACTTACAAAAAAAAAAAACCAAAATAATCCAAAGAAATAAAAACATAAATAATTTTTCAATACAATAAAACACTTCAAACTATAAGAACAAAAACAACAACTAATTTAAGAAAGTCGACCACTACTTTTTACACCAAAGGCATTCTTTAAGGGAACAATTCCTCTATTGTCTTCATCGTCTTCATCGTCTGTTGACGGTCTATGAGGAGCCACCCCCTATCCATTGCTGCTTTATCTTCGATGTATGTATATACTCCGGAATTATTAATGACGGTCTATGAGGAGCCACCCCCTATCCATTGCTGCTTTATCTTCGATGTATGTATATACTCCGGAATTATTAATGTCAGACAATCAAAACATTAACAATCAAGAAATTATTAATGTCCATCTTCGAGCACACATTCAAAATTTTCTTAGTTTTTATGAAGAAATTCCAACTGTTCCGAACTGCTTTGTTTGGTATTTTCGGTAGCTTAACTTGTTGCACCTCTCTTTTGGTATTTTTTGGTACCTTACTGCACCTCTCTTTTGGTATTTTTGGGCACTTATGAAGTTGCTGTTAGACCGACTTTTGAAAGTATGTATTATAAGAGTTAAATCAAACCATCAATAAACGTGAGAACAATATTACAACCACACAACGACCAATTTTCAGGTAACTTAGAAAGGATGGGATGGTTCATACTAATTTTGGAATAAAATATATATTACAAGGTAACTTAGAAATGATGGCATAGTTAATACTAGGTTTAGTAGGTAGTGGTATATTGGTCATGGAATTTAATATGGTTTAATTTATCTTTTTAAATATTAAAGTATAGGATATATTTATGTTAAAAGCTTATTAATTTTTTATGAGTTAGGGTTATTTAGTTGGTAGGCACATAAATTTATTGTTAACCAATGTTTTAATGATTTAGGGAGACATATTGTCAATATTTTGGGTGTTATAATCTCATTATGAATGAATATTACTATGTAGATATGAATGTACCATGCCTAAAATGTGTGGTCATTTTCTTTAAAACAAAGTTAGCATAGATTATGATAAATGATTATACCACATTTTGCATGTATTGCATTCATAAGTTATCTCCATTGCAAAGTGTAAGAGATGTTTGAAACAAAGTTAGCATAGAATATGATAAATGATTATACTACATTTTGCATATGCCTAAAATGTGTGGTCATTTTCTTTAAAACAAAGTTAGCATAGAATATGATAAATGATTATACTACAGTTTGCATGTATTGCATTCATAAGTTATCTCCATTGCAAAGTGTAAGAGATGTTTGAAACAAAGTTAGCATAGAATATGATAAATGATTATACTACATTTTGCATGTATTGCATTGATAAGTTATCTCCATTTCAAAGTGTAAGAGATGTCATTGCATGTCAAGTGTATTTAATTGGAAAGAAATATATTTGTATAAGTATAATTAATTAGCAATTTTTTTAAAGTGTAAAAAATAAAAAATAAAAAATGATTTTTTTAAATTGTTGTAAAGTGAAATGAGAACCTTAAAACTTGATTCACTTAATTTCATTTTTGGTGTAATCTATAATTATTCTTTTTTGTTTAACCTTTGCAAAATAAAAGCACTTTAGATCCAATAAAGCTTAGAAAATATAATGAAAATAAAAAATCAAGCATTATTTAGATATATATTGCATAATTGTTAAAGATAAGAAACCACAAGGAAAAAACATTTGATTTGAGTAAAGAAAAGCAATTTGATTGTCCCATAGAGTGCCACGGGGCATTGGTGGAAACTTATGTAAAAAAAACCAATATGGCAAGCAAGAGCAAAATCTACCATACTTTAATGATTCATTGGATTTCATTTTTGGTGTAATCTATAATTTATTCTTTTTGTTAATCCTTTGCAAAATAAATCACTTTAGACCAACTAAAGCTTAGAAAAAAATAGTAGAAATGAAAAATCAAGCATGGCAAGGAAGAGGCAATGAACATCAAGGCTTGACCTTCACAGCAATGCCACACACTACAACCTTAGAAGGAATGTGAATTGCACCATCGTTCTCCTTGGAATGCTATGCAAAGATGAAAGACACTTCATATGTCTCACTTTGAAAAAAGGAAAGAGGCAAGCTTTCATTCTCTATCCCTTTCACACTTAAAATTGCAACCCCTAATCCCTGCACTCCCCCTACATGAGTTTCTATTTATTGCTTATTAGTACTTGCAACAGAGCTTTCCTTTCAATTTCATCAACTACTATACCTACCATAGATTTGCTAGACTTGCTTTCAACACATAAAATTATATTATCTACATACACACAAATTTCTCTCATTTTACAACATATTGAAGTTCTCTTCGGCATTTCATTTCCCCTGCTTTGGGGGTATGCTAGTTATTATTGTATCTATGAAAATGAGTCTACCTTTTCCTTTTCATTGGAACAATTAATGATGACACATTTCATGAGACTGCATAATTTTGGGGTTTTTATTTATGTGTATTTTGAATAGCTCTTAAAGTATGCAATGGTTTTGAAGTAGATAACACATAACATGATAAAAATGTAAACACTAATTAGTTTGAGAGATAGTAAAAGCTATGATTTTATTTACAATTGTATCGAGGGTAATATCAATGACTCACATTAATATGTAGGTATTGCGGAAATAAAATGAGCAAAACATTTCTCATTTCACTATTAATTGTAATTTATTATTCCTTGCCAGGGTATGAATATACTAATCGATGGGTTGTCAAACTTATTTAATTGCTATTAGTTTGATTTTTGACATAAAATTTTGCAATGTTCTATTAAGTTCTACAAAATTTAAATATTAAACACAATATTTTGAAAAATTAAAATAAATTTCTGAATTTTTAAAATACATCATTTTTTTTATTAGTTTAAAACCCTTTTGATGGGACATAAATCCTTATGGAGTATTTTTATTTATCACAATTTAAAAATAAATCAAATTAATTTTAAAATTAAAATTCTTTAAATTCGCAACATCTAGCTGGTGGTACAGTGTAATTTAATGGGTTGTTACAAGTTTGTTACAGGATCACTCCATCAGCATCATCACCGTTGATATGGATAGGAAGGCAAATCATCCATGGTTGGAACTGTCTACTAACATGATTTCCTTTGCTTGAACTTTGGAATTGTAGATGCCATTTATAAGCCATGAATGTAAGAGCATAAACCAGAATAACCCATGCCACATGTGGGGGTTAGCCTTTAGATTACCATGAGACTTAATATTTTCAATAAGATGCTACACATCTCCACAAGACTTCTCACATTTATGCTTCTTCACGAGATACTTCAAAATTGCCCTAAAATGAATTTGGTTCTGTGTTAATAATGTTGAGTTGATGAGATATTTCAACTGTTCCTCTTGCTAGAAGATTCACTTACCTTGTCATGGAGCTCCATGACTAAACAGATGTTTGCAAAATGGATTTTCAGAGAAATATTAGGTTTTATTCTTTGAAATTGTGTAAGACATACCCATTCTACAAAATTTTGTAGGAAAGGAGAAAAATATCCCTACCTAAATTGTGCCATGGCTAGGTCAAAGCACAGTGGATCCATCTTGGAATGGAAGATAATTGTTCTCAAATAGGAAATAAGCTCCTCCAAGCTCAACTATACGACTCGCAAATGCTTGCATCATCGAGTGTTTGAGAAAATACTTCAAGCATCCAGTCACTTAATATCATGCTTTATTTCTGTTTTCAAAATGATATGGCGATATGGAGCAAAGGATCCAAGGAGAATTTTTCATGGTCTGAAGGTGGGACTCTCACTTGTTCTAGTTTCCAATTTCTTTTTTGCGAGTCCATTGTATGATAGCACAATGGGTGAGATTGTGTGGGCGATCCAATAGGAGGCATTAGGTTTAGCACGACACAAGCTATGGCTTTGTGTTCTGACCTGTTGCCACGTGTGTGATCCAAAAAAATACTACTTTTGTGAGTCCAATGTATGACAACACAATGGGTGAGGCCGCGTGGGTGATCAATTGATGACTTAAGCTTTAGCACGACGTAGGCTATGGATTTGTGCCTCAACCTGTTGCCACATGTGTGATCCAAAACAATATTGCTTTCTTATTAGCATGGAATTAGCTTCCTTGGAACTTTTTGTCTTGTTTAAAATATATTAAACTTGAAGAATTTCTCATTTCACTTATTAATCTCGTCAAAAAATAAAGTATGAAGCTCTTTCAATAAATCTAAAATCAAAATAAAATTTTATAAAGGTTAAATTTAAGGGCAATTTTGGTGAGTCTTCTTGACGACAAAAGAAGATTCAGCTTGAAAATAAATGTATGTATGTGTGTGTGTGTGTGTGTGTATGTATATATATGTGTGCACACTCGTGTTCATGTGTGTGTGTGTGTGTGTGTGTGTGTGTGTGTGTGTGTGTGTGTGTGTGTGTGTGTGCACGCGCGCTCTTGTTCTTGAATTTCTAATTATTGGTACTCATCTTGATTGGAAGGTTGATAATTGGAGACTTTGTTAGATTAGGTTCTAATGCAATTTTGGGTTGTGGAATTGACATACTACTAATTGGATTCTTTACTTTAAACCTGATCACGAATGAAGAATGCACAGACTTATGGTATCAAGGGTGGAAGTCTATGAATTTGTTGGGTCTAGAAGGAGAATTAGTTGTGAGGTGGAAAATATATTTAGAGACTCTAAGGAGAGGTCATATTCGACTCAAGAATGAAGAGGATATTTTAGGTTGGGCTAAAAACAAAAGTGGTGGTCACTACATAGCTCGGTTGGGATATATTGCTTTGAGATAGGACGAGTAATGTGTGAATAAATGGTGGTGGTACAAGATTTGGAAAGTTGGGATGCCAAATAAAACAATTATCCTATGTGGTTAGCTCTAAACAATCGAGTATTAACTTGGGAATTACTTCAGAAGAGATAGACCCAAGGGCCTAATATATGTGTAGTGTGTAGTTGTAAGGAGAAGAATATCATACATCTTTCTACTTATTATATTCCTTTCGCAGTACAATTCTGGAGGGATATAAGTCATTTATTGTGTTTGCAAGATCTATGGTTTTGGAATTGTTTGGAGGATTTCCTATTGATATGGTTTCAAAGACAGGATCTTAAGAATATTAGTGATCTATACCATTTATAATATTATGGAGTATTTGAATTGCTAGAAGTTATTTTCTCTTTGAAAATAAACAAGTTCCTATTTTCTAGGTTTTAGTTTAGATTATTAGTATTTTTCAGCTCATTAAGAAGGACACATCTCATAGAATTCCTTAACAGGATGTGAAATTATATGTTGACAAGAGCTCTCCATGAGGGTTCTTTGATGGAGATTGCCAAGGGTTTGAGAATCATTGTGGCTTGGGAGATATCTTATTTTTAAATGATAGCCATTACATTAAGTTCAATGCTTGTTTAGACATCGACACAAATAAATTTGTAGAATTAATGACACTTCAGCTACTCATGATGGTTTCTTGGGACAAATATGTTAGAAGACTACAAGTTTTATGGGATTCGAGGTTAGTAATCAAGTGGATGAAATGTTCACAACTTATACAAAATTATTAGCCATCCAACTTAAAGTCAATTCCAAACAATTTGAGATTATTTCCTTCACCCATATCTACAGAGAGTTGAATATTAAAGATGATTTATTTACAAAGAGTTGAATATTAAAGATGATTTACTGTCAAAATAAAGAATTCTATATGAACCAAGATATTTGAATATTGAAGATGATTTATTGTCAAAATAAAGAGTTCTAAATGAACCAAGATATCTATTGTAGGTAGAACAGTTGGACAAAGTCTCTTTTGAGACTTGGATGAATTTATGATAAATAGCTAGTTTTTGCAATTTTGTATAAACATGGGAAGTATAAATATACTTTTTATGCATGTTCCCACGATGCATCTTGAGGGTTTGTTTTTATTCGATAACTATATATATTACATCCATAAATAAACATTTGTGGGGATAAGTACTTTATTTTTCTTTTGTGAAATTTTGACGTTGGATAATTACATATATTACATTCATAAATAAACATTGTGGGGATACGTTTTTTTTTTTGGTGAAATTTTGGTTGTATTATAGTAGTGAGAGTTTTTATAGCGGTATCAATACTTTTTGGTACATAATGATTCTATGTAAATTATGACCTAACACTTAAAGAATGTGTTTCGTATTTTTCTTTAATTATAAAATGTATTTTTCGTTTTTTTAATATATATTAACCATTTCTTGTGATTACAATTTTCATAATAATCTTTAAATGTAATTTTTGAAATGTATATATTTTTTCTTATTATTTTATTTGTTATTTGTAAATTGATTAATAATAATTTTTAGATGTGTATGCCAGATAAAAAAGTATTGGTAGTATATAGTTTAACATATCATTTGTAGGAATTGATCTTGAGTGAAGAGGGTAACAATTATTCTTCCCAACTACCCAAGTTAGATCCAATTGACAAGCCTTTTACATACTTATTGAATATCATTATTATTATTGTAATATTTTTTTTTATTTTTTATGTCCTTACTAATATCGAAACTGTTATGTAATATAAACATGTAATTCCATCATTCATTAATACTTGCTTTGGAGTTTCTCAAAACATCAACTCCAATCATATGTTCCTATGTAAAACATCCTTCCATTTCTAAACGTCTCTTCTAGCTTATCCTTGAATCTATTTAAGATGTGTGTATGGCATCTATGTAGACAACTTGCTTTTTTCATATAAAATATATTCAATGACATACATAAGATATGTATTTTCAATTTTAGTGGTTAAGTTTAGATTTTTAAACATATCCCAATAGAATTTTTTTAAAACTAAAATTGACAAAAATTATTAATTTATGTTACATTTATATTTATCTTAATAATACAATTAAAATTGATTGAAAATTAATTTATGGTAAATTTAAGAATACAATTAAATTTGACGAGTTATTAATTTATGTTACATTTATTTTTACCTTAATAATATAATTATTTATTAAGTGTTCCAAATTTGTAAATCTCCTCTCTTTGTCATTTTGATAAAGCATTTAAACATGTTAATTATATTTATTGATGAGCAACTAAAATGTTAACCATATTTAATGACCAAAATATGAAATAACAAATATTTGAGCATTAAATTTAACAGCTATGTAATGATAAGTATTTGACCATCAATTTCCAACAGGTTATATAATTATCGAAATGAGTTAATAACTGGATAAGTCAATTGGGTCTAGTTCGAATGGTTGTGAGATGGATTGTTATCCTCTCCACCAAAATTATATTCCCTTGTGTGACATGTTGAGCTTGCAATGAGAATATTATTGTAATGGTTTTAAAGACCTCTTATTGAATTGCCATCAAGTGCCCTAAAGAATCTAGGGTTTACCCTGGATATAATCCTCGAAATGAGGGGAAGTACCTGAGGGTTTGCCTTGATATAATTACCTAGGAAAAAAAGTAGACAAACTCAACCCTTTCATTGAGTTTTTTTTTCCAATGGCAAGGTTATGCCTTAATTATGCCTTAATCTATTCCTTTTTACAAAATTTTGATCCTCTAGATCATCTTAAAATGAGACAAAACCTTAAAAAACAAAGTTCTCATCAATTAATCAAACTAAGTCATCTTAAAATGAAACAAAACCTCAGAGGTCAAGGCTCTCATCAACCAATCAAACACAACTATAATTGTCGAAAAAATTCCTATAAACTTTAAAAAAAAATTAACAAAAAAAATGAATTTGCAACTAATTAACTTGTTCTTATAATTATACCTCACTTTTTTCATTCAGAAAAATCATTATTTTTACGCCGTAGGCGTTCACCATGGAGAAGCATTACTTCCACATCAGCAAGATTCCTCGCTCATGGAGCGAATGGAATCGTGCCATGTGGAAGGCTATGCGGAGTTAAGTTAAGTTTGCTGACCACTTTCGGCGGAGTTAAGTTAAGTCTGCCGATTGCTTTCGGCGGAGTTAAGACTGCGTTGCCGAAACTGGTCGCCGAAATTTTGTTAATTCTGCGAAGAAACTGGTCGGCGATGGGCGAAAAATAACTATGTTTTTGCGACGGTCTACTAAAAATTAAGAATAATAATTTGAATATGTTATTTATTTAGCTCATTTATGTATACGAAGACGAAAATATATTGCTCATTGATGTATATGTAACAACTGCAGCTCTTAACAGTAATCACGCTCTCAGTAAGTAATATGCAACTGATAAGGAGTGGGATCACTGCTCTTATAATGGATGACTGCGCCCTTCCTTAATAGACCCTGCTGCTCATGTTTTCAATGAGAAATCATGCCCTAGTTGAGGAAGACTATCACGTCCCTGCTCAGTATTGGATCTGCTACCTTCTATAGCAGCTAGGGCACACTCTTTCCCTGTAGTAACTTGCAGCAACTGGGGAAAATCGCTATTCTCCTTACAGATGAAGATACCTTGCCTAATGATCAATAAAGTCATTGTCCAATACTTGGTGAAGAATGTCTGCACAAGACAATGATGCTGTTTTTGAAGAACACCCTTGTACTCAAGCTTCCAAGGGGCTCTTTCAGGAGAAGCTTCTCAAAATGAATATGCCAAACAATGTGGGGTCGTTCGTATTATTTAGTAATCCCCAGACCCGAGGTCTTATAAAACAGTATATGAAATTTCTTGAGAGTTTACCAGCCCCTATATTTCAACTTCAGCACGTTTTATATGACTTCACGAACTGTGATTTTCCGTATTTTAGCAGAAAATCCCTCAAACGAGTCCCCACTCCACCCAAAAAAACAATAGAAAAATTAATCCCAAACGATAAATTTACAGAAAACATGCAACCTGCTAGCCAAAATGGATACGGAACTCGATATAATGCCGTGAAAGTATATTTCAGTGTTCTGTGTATATTTCCAGTCATCGAACTATAACAGAGATATCAATGGCATCTGCTTCTGCCAGAGCTGCCAGCAGTAAATCTCCCCATGTATTGGCCATTCCATTCCCTGGACATGACCAACTCATTCCATTTCTGGAGTTCTCCTATTGATTGGATTCCCATGGAATCTGTGTCACCATTCTCACAATGAGATCTCATGGCACAAATAATGGGGAAGGATTGTGGAGGACAGGAGAGGAGGAAAGCTAAGCAGATTGGAGAGTTGGCGAGAAAGGCTGTACCTACTGTACCTGATCAATAATCCGCCGACACAAAACAAATACTGTTGAGAGATGATTTCATTGGATCTTCTCTAAATGCACTGTCCACGGGCCTTTTTTTTTTACTGTACTTTTCTCAAATTAAATGGACAATAGAGGGATAGGGTTGATTTTGGACTCCTCCCAGCTACAATAATCGATCCTCTCTTAACTGACTACGAGCCTAAAAGTTAACGGTTCCATGAATTCACTGTGCATTGCGAGATTTCAAGTTGCAAGTAGCCAACAATTTCCATGTAGCCCTGCAAGTCGTGATATCTAGATTTAATGGCATTCAGTCAAAATGAACCTTGATGAAAACCCAAAATCTGGTGATACTTTATCTCCTCGCGCCTTCCGACCTCTAGCATTTTATTCATCTGAGAATATGTAATTGGTGACCCAATTTCACGCCTGAATCATGGGCAGGTGCTACAGTGGCCACATGATGAGTTTTATCCTGAAAACCTTTGCTTTGAAGTTATCGTTTTGGAAACCCTAATCTTTCTCCTTTAGTGACTGAGGCACCATAGGCTTAAGTGCTACTGAGTATGGATAAGAAAGAGATGGGACCCCATGCTGGGAACAGCGTTTGAGAGAGAGTCAACAGGCTCGCTCAACTTTCATTACTCAGAAACTTGTATTGTATTTGGCCGACATGTCGTGAAGAAAATATCTATCGTCCCTCACACGTAGGCCCAGCACATATTTGATATTTGTTTCTTCTTCTATTTGCAGATAAATGGTGTTAGACAATAAGTCAAAGAATAATGAATTGCTAAGAATGGGGCGAGTTTTTCTTTTTATAGTCTCGTAAGCGGTTTTCACTGCCCAATGTGGTAACGCATGGTCCATTGAGTAGTCTTCAATACCATTTTTACATATGCGGATGACTTGGAGAGTGACACGTACGAAGGTGGTTTCTTTTCCACACCGGCTTTATTACTTATCTCTCGAGCTCTTTGGCAATGCGGGTGTCAATGTGGACCGTCCATCTGGCTTCTCAACGTTGCACCGTCGATCTTACCATAGTCCTGTTGCACGTTTCAATGACCCAATCTCACTTCTTCTTTTATTTTGTTTTTGGCGAGAAGGGAAGTTGTGATGGGTAGTTTATTTGCGGCACCTATTTTAGTTCAAAATCCACTTGATGTCCTGTGAAGGAGTTACTTTCTACTGCTTATTAGCCATGCTACGGCTTACATTTATATCTTTAAATGCCTTTCTTTTTAGAATAGCTTGAATATTAAATCTTAGCATATGAACTTACAACATTTTTTTTTTTGGCAGCTTAATAAATTACTTAAGAAGAGATTCGAACCCAAGCCTAACTGCATAGTAAGATTTACTTCAACATCTAGGGTGTCATTATGGATAACGTGAAATGCACAGATTTATTCCCAACATCTCCCAATAATATGGGATGTCTTTTTTCCACTGGATCAGGGATGGGTTGGGGATGGTTTTGAGCCTTCCATCCATCCTCAAATCATCCAATACTCGAGGGACACGTTCCCTACTCCCTTGTGGTAGCCTTTTACCTCAATTTTTAGAATTGCATAAAATTTGATTGTGTCATAAGCTGCATGACAAAAGAATATAATACATTGGGCAAAATTTACATTTTGAGTTTTGATTCATTCAGAAATGGCTATTAATTTTACAGGTATGTTGTAGTAATGGAAAGTTGGGAACTAGCATTTAACTGGAACCAACCATATGAATGCCAGCTAAGTGATATGCGGGTGAGGGTCGTTGGTGACATGGCGTGGGTAACATTGAAAGAGTATGTTAATGCTGCTTTAGATCCATTCCTGGTAACAAACATATATGAATTTCATAATGGACGATGGTTCATGGTTCATCATCATAGTACATCAATACTTGAGGCTGGTGCAGTTGACTAGGGCGTGTTTGGAGGATGAACATGTCTGAGTTGTAGCATTGAGCAGGCTAAAAGCAACTTCATTCCTCTTCGAGGCAGTTATTTAACTGGTGGATCTTTTTTTCCCACATATTCTTACCATTCTGATACTATTCTTTGACTTTTGATCATTGTTTTGTTCATATATTGACTTAAAATGCTTTCCTTCTATTATAGGTGAGAAGGAGGTTTTTTGTTTGGGTAGTAATCTCATTGTATGTAGTTCAATGTAATCCCCCTCTCCCTTCTGGAGTAAGTTGTATGAAATTGTGAACATCTCAGGGGAAGCTCTATCAACCTCATATATGCAGTTTTTGTAGACATTCTGCGTCTTAAGATTATATTGACAGCCCCAAATATTTTCATGTCAGTAAAGGTCTCATGGTAAATAAATGGGCAATTTTTGTCACAGTTTATTGTGCATTTTGTACATAATTATCTCAAACAAAACCTTGTTATACAAGTTTACTGGATCACTTCTTTTATCACTGGGGTATCCTGTCAAATTGTTTACAACAGTTGAAGAATTTTCAGTCACATTTTAGGCAATCGAATTTTTGGAAATTGTGTTCTTATAAACTGTGCCAAACATACCTTTTGGAAAATTCAAGGCTTTTATGGAATCATAATGTTTAAAAATTTGTTCTCTAATTTCCCGAATCATTGATATAATACAAAAAAAAATTTCCCTTGATTAATTTTACATTCTCTATAGCTGTAGTAACAAAACCCAGTTAATATTTTCAGACAAGAATTGCACTCCCCCATATATTTAGCTGCCACCATAATAATATGGCGGTGTGCTAGGATTCCCTTCAACAAAGCAAGTTTTTTCCATGAAGTAGACGGGAGTTTTACGACCACCTTTATAGGATACACGCTAAAGTGAAGAACTAATGTATTAGCGATGTTTGAAGACTGAAAATGGTTATTGTTAATTAAGTCAATCATACAATTTTTTCAAGTGCTTGGTACAAAGCTTGTCTAAATATACAGGCCCCATCAGTACCATCCAACTTGGTGAAGCTCTAAATAGGGAGTTACATAGAGCCTGTCTTAATATCCAAGCCTCATCTGTATCATCCAACTTGGTGAAGCTCTAAATTGGGGTGTTACACAGAACTTGTCTTAATATACAAACCCCATTTGTATCATCCAACTTCCATCTCAATGTGACACCAAGATGGGTCTCTCTCACAGGTTTTTGCATAGTAGCCACTGATATACTTTGATTTTGTTTTGGCACGCTCATTTCAAATGCTTTCTAATGTTCTTGAGAAATAGAGATTTTGAAGGGCATAATTGGGAAAAACAACTGTAGCAATAAATTGAACATGGGCATAAACAACATGGAATGACAACGTTTATTTTTAAAGGTTACTAGCATTTTTTCTGGTTGGTTGTCATTATTTCAACAAAGTCTAATTTAAACTATTTCACTTATTTGAAATGCTCATTGATAGCAAAACTGTCATTCAAATAATAATAATCATTCAAATAATAATAACATGATGGAGATCATTCCATTACAAGTTATAGTCATTCTCATTTTTGTTGAAATAGTTTTTTCACTCATTGTAAGTAAATTAAGAGAAGAATTACTAGCTGTATTTTGGGGCGTCATCTAACCAGATATGTAGTGGTTAGTCTATTTATAATAACAACATGATGGGGACCATATCATTACAAGCCACCATTGTTTTGGCTGCATTATCTTTTTTATTCATTATAAATAAAATTAATGAAAGTAGATCATGAGCTGTATTTTTGGGCAATTTTTAAAATCATGACCATATATTGAATTATGAATCAGGGCCATGCAATGGTTGTTCCTTGCAGTTTTATTGAAAAATTGATTGTATTTATAAATAAAACAGTGGCAAAATAGGTGTTACTCACCACAGGGATAAATAACGTTGGCGGTGTTGTAATGGGTAGTCCTTGCTATTTTATTGACCACATATAGATGTTACTCGTTATGTAGGTAAATAAAGTCACTACTGGTCCTTGCATTTTAATTGAAGAAATTCATTATATTTACGTTGTAGGTGTTCACCATGGAGAAGCATTACTTCCACGTCATTAGATTCCTCGCTCATGGAGCAAATGGAATCGTGCCACGTGGAAGGCTATGCTTCTCCTGACCTACCTCCTGCCGACGCATCGCTGCATTCTAACAAGTTTGCGATATGTTTTTAGGCTACGACAACGAAAATATTAAGTTTTAGAAATCTGAACTCAACATAAGAAATTGCAATTGTTAAATAAGATTCTGGTAAGCGATCACTCGAACCGGTTTTCTTTCGCCCGTCCCCCGTCGCACGTCGTCGAGCATGTTTTTATTGTTTTATTTAACTTTTTTAAATCACGCGACTCGGTTGCCTGTCGCAGATATTCCGTCGCCCGTTGCTGTTAATTTTTTATTTTTTTAACGTTTTACAAATTACGTCGGAGGGTTGGCTGTCGCCCGTCGCACGTCGTGGATGAAGTTTATTTGTTAGGAGAGTTTATGTTAAGATTCGGTGACCGATATTCGAATATTTTATTCTAATTTCGATGAGCAGCCTGCTGAGAAAATGATCCCGTAAAATCCAACCACGCAACTCTTTTTTTGAATCCCGCATTTTTGTCAAATGGATGGATGCAACACCTCTTTCTTGAAATTTATGGTTCCTAGATGACTATGTTCGCGCTAATACTCAACAATTGGGAAAGGAATTTTTATTATATTTTTGAAAATTCAAGAAATAATTTAACAACAATAATCCTCAAATGTCGAGAGATAAATTGATACGCAAAATTTAACAATGAGGACCTAGATTTATGCCATATTTTTTATAATTAAAAATTAGTTAACGAAACTAATCCCTAAATGTCCCGCTAAATTTCATCTAAGCTTCAGACTTTACATTCTCAAATTGCGTTTTCCCAAACAGCTTTCAACGTTTCATCTCCATATCCATTTTGTACATATGCTGCAAGAATTTAATATTAAACAAAATCGAAATTAATGGCACTTATTTCTCTCATTCAAAACAATTTCAAAGAGGGGCACCATGTGTATTTGACTGAAACAATATTTCCCATGGCCACCACAAGTTCCAAGACCTGCAATTTGTAACATCTAAAAAAGTTGTCGTTGTGGTCTACTCTCTGTTGGAATATGAAACAAATGAATATTAGAAGACGTGTAGCAGGTGTAGCCGACACAAAACAAATACTGTTGAGAGATGATTTCATTGGATCTTCTCTAAATGCACTGTCCACGGGCCTTTTTTTTTTACTGTACTTTTCTCAAATTAAATGGAGAATAGAGGGCTAGGGTTGATTTTGGACTCCTCCTAGCTACAATAATCGGTCCTCTCTTCACTGAATACGAGCCTAAAAGTTAATGGTTCCATGACTTCACTGTGCACTGCGAGATTTCAAGTTGCAAGTAGCCAACAATTTCCATGTAGCCCTGCAAGTCGTGATATCTAGATTTAATGACATTCAATCAAAATGAACCCTGATGAAAACCCAAAATATGGTGATACTTTATCTCCTCGCGCCTTCCAACCTCTAGCATTTTAGTCATCTGAGAATATGTAATTGGTGACCCAATTTCACGCCTGAATCACAGGCAGGTGCTATAGTGGCCACATGATGAGTTTTATCCCGAAAACCTTTGCTTTGAAGTTATCGTTCTGGAAACCCTAATCTTTCTCCTTTAGTGACTGAGGCACCATAGGCTTAAGCACTACTGAGTATGGATAAGAAAGAGATGGGACCCCATGCTAGGAACAACGTTTGAGAGAGAGTCGACAGGCTCGCTCAACTTTCATTACTCAAAAACTTGTATTGTATTTGGCTGACATGTCGTGAAGAAAATATCTATCGTCCCTCACATGTAGGCCCAGCACATATTTGATATTTGTTTCTTCTTCTATCTGCAGATAAATGGTGTTAGGATTTCGAGAAATGGACAATAAGTCAAAGAATAATGAATTGCTAAGAATGGGGTGAGTTTTTCTTTATATAGTATCGTAAGTGGTTTTCACTGCCCAAGGTGGTATCACATGGTCCATTGAGTAGTCTTCAATACCATTTTTACATATGCGGATGACTTGGAGAGTGACACGTACGAAGGTGGTTTCTTTTCCGCACCGGCTTTATTACTTATCTCTCGAGCTCTTTGGCAATGCGGGTGTCAATGTGGACCGTCGATCTGGCTTCTCAACACTGCACCGTCGATCTTACCATAGTCCCATTGCATGTTTCAATGACTCGATCGTCACTTCTTCTTTTATTTTGTTTCTAGGGGTTTGTCCCACATGCAAAGCACACGATTTGTTCTTATTCATTATTTAGCTCAATGCTTTCACTATATCCCAAGTAACAAATGAAAGGAAGGCTTTAAGCCTTGGCGCTTGGATGGTAGAAGATATGTGGTGGCCCTCTTGGCTCAGCGCTTGGTCCCATGGTGAAACCCTCTGTGTTGGGATATAAACCTTTTGTTC
Organism: Larix kaempferi; assembly: GCA_027924585.1. Taxonomy (NCBI): domain Eukaryota; kingdom Viridiplantae; phylum Streptophyta; class Pinopsida; order Pinales; family Pinaceae; genus Larix; species Larix kaempferi. Next base: position 47,505,598 of record BSBM01000456.1, on the reverse strand, counting down.
CAAATTTATTAGACCATTTGGCCCAAACCAAAAAATGCAACGAACTTTAAGTCATAAAACACTCAATTTTAAAACTTTAGCCATACCATTTTTTATAAAGTCGATACTTGGGCTAAAAGGTGTTAAAAAATCAAACCTTCATAAATTTTTTGACTTTGGCTTATTCATGAAAACTTTGAAAGCCTTTCTCCCTTTAAGCTTAGGTTTTAAAAATCCTCTAGGTCTTTCATAAAAATTCAAAGGCTAAGTTCTCAAACATATAGAACTTCTTCTTCCTTCTGCAACCTTGGTGTCTACACCCAAGGAGAGATACCTCTTCTTCAACTAATTTTTGAAAACTCCACCATGAAAAATCTTCTGTTTTGCTTCGTCAATGCTGTCAGAAGAAGTTTAAGCACAAAATTTATTGAGTGTTAACAACAGCTCTGTGTTGGAACTTCTGGTTAATAAATTATTGTGTTCGGAAGTATATTCAAAGATAGAAAGATTTATATTGTTGTTCATTTCGAATCCGTTTATGCAAGGATTACAGATGATGTAGCAATAATTCAGTGTGAGTGATAGAACACCCAACGCCGCCTATATAAACAACGCACCATTTATCTCATCTGCACCGCACTGCTGGTCGCTGGTCGAGGAGGTAGTTCGGTCACTGGTCGCGGGTCGTGCTAGTTGTCGGTCGCTGGTTGGCGTGAAAGGGCCATCGCGGGTCGCCGAAATTTTGTTAATTCTGCGTCGAAATAGGGTCAGAGATGGGCGAAACGGTCGTCTAAATGTTGTTAATTTTGCGCCGAAATGGGTCGGCGTTCGGCAAAGAATTGTTATTTTTTGCTCGAAATAGTTGTCAGTCGCCGAAATTTTGTTAATTCTGCGCCGAAACGGGTTGGCAATGGGCGAAACGGTCGTCGAAATGTTGTTAATTTTGCGACGAAATAGGTTAGCGATCGGCAAAGAATTGTTATTTTTTGCTCGAAATAGTCGCCGATATTTTGTTAATTCTGCACCGAAACAGGTCGGCGATCGGTGAAAAATAACTATTTTCCTGCGACGGTCTGCGAAAAATTACGAATAATAATTTGAAGATGTTATTTATTTAGCTCATTTCTGTATACGAAGACGAACAGTTTATTTACATGATTTTGGAGTTCTGTAATGGCGGAGATTTGTGTGGCGTGATAGACAAAATGGGTTTTCGTTCTGAGGTAGAAGCTGCCAAAATAATCAAATCTCTTGTAGAGGCTCTCCAGTACACACATGTGAACAACATTGTCCATGGAGACGTAAAATCTGAAAATATATTTACTGTGTCTGGATTCGTCTCCCTCGTGGAATGTTAAGCTCTCAGATTTTGATCACGCCGATGAATTTAAAGTAGGTAAACCCTAACCTTCAATTGTGTGCTCTTAAAGCTAATAGATGTGTTTATATAGTGGTCAACGCAACTTCACTTTTCTTTCATTATTAATGAATGTTTGTTTGTCTTGTGTTTACAGGGGAGAATATTTGCAAGGATCACGTGGGCAGTCTCTATTATTCAGCGCCCAAAAAACTGAAAGGAAGTTACTCCAAAGAGTCGGATATATGGAGCGTCGATGTGGTGTTATATTTTATTTTATGCAGACAATTTCTATTCGATGGGGATAGTATCTATCGTGTATCTAGAAAAATAGAAATAGCCATGCCAAATCTTACCTCAGGTAGATGGAAGAATGTCTCCAGCTCTGCTCAACAAATATTGAGTAAGTACATGCCATTCCCATATTTCAAATATTTCTAATTCTAATGAATGCCCCCCTGCTTCTTGCACACACATTTCGGCAACAAGAACTTCCAACTCTCTGTGCCGCTCAGAAATCAACAGGAAGGTAGAAGACTTTATCGCCAATTTTTATCAGCATATCCGCCTCCAGCGTCAAGATTCTTATGGAAAATGTCAGGAAATGTTGGCTAGAGGAACTTGATTAATCATTAATCCCTTTGAGTCAGTGTAAAATTGCATCCATTATGCTCTGTTGCAAAGATCTATCTCAACTATAGTTTATAGGAAATAAGAGCATCCTTGGCATGACTACAAATGCGATGTAATTAGATAAAAGGCGATTGTGCCCATTAACGTTCACATCCTGCCTGCACTTCAAAAAATATGATGCATATTTTCTACGTATCTTGAATTTGCCCCGTGAGAGCTATAAACGAGATGCAGATAATTGTTCTTTTTTTCTTATATATATAAGTTGAATAAATAGTGGATAGATGTTAAAACACAAATTCCTTGATTTATGGTAACCCGTAATCACTGCTCGAGTTACACTTAATATGGGTATATTCGTCCATGCCGTGAACTTCCAGTCTTTACTATCGTTATTATCCAAGAAGAGTTGCCAGCTAACTCGCTGTATTTAATAGGGGATACTTCGAACTTTCTATCTATCTCCCCATTTCAGATATTACCACATTTGTATTTAACGTTCACTCAGGAGAGTCAGTGTCTGCTACTCTCCGAGAAGTTCTATTACTCTTCGAGGATTCATAAATATATATGTATGTAGTCACCTTATGACCGTCAACCATGTTTCAAATTAAAGAGTCGATATTAGATTCATAAATTTTCTATTATATAAGTAGTTCTAGAAAATTTATGTATGATATATATAGTCAATGGTTGAAATATGGGTGAGTGGCTCATTACTATTGTAACTAAAATGGTGAGTGGGATGAATGAATTAAATTATGATGCCTATTGATTTATGTTAACCTATATATATAAAAAGAAGAGAATATATATATATATATATGTGTGTGTGTGTAAATGTAGGTTTTGAAAGATATTTTTGTTATATGCCTTTACATATATTAAAAATGATTTAATTATATTAAAGAGGGCATATGAGGCTTAGTATATATATAAAGGAATTTTTTTTAGATGATTAACATTATTAAAATTGTACATCTACCACATAATTTAGTTGAAAGACAATTACTTATATACATGATGTATCTAATTTTAGATGTAATTGTTTGAAAAGGATTATATATATATATATATATATATATATATATATATATATATTTTTATTTTTTTTTTTCTAGAAAACGTTAATGGATTATATCTATGCTATATGAATATAAAGAGATCATTTTGAATCATATTTATGTTGATATTTTATGTCAAGGTGAAAAAAAAATAAAATAAAAAATATAGATATGGATATATTATGAGGTCTATTTGTGAATAAGAGGAGAATTTGAGATATTATAGTTTCAATACTCCATGTAAGGTTAAGATGCAATTGTAATATATATATTTATACAATCAATAAGAGTGAGATTAAAAAAAAAAGTATATGTAGATTATAATTGTTTATGGTAAAAAATGTAGGATTTGAAATATTCATTATACATCTATCCAGTACAGCAATCGACAATTTCGATAGCTTCATTTAACATGTAAATCACAAATTAGTGCTACTACGATGATCCATTGTTCACAGTCTTGGAAAGCTAACCGCCTTCTAGGGCACCAGAGTCCACCTCGGAGGCTTTGTAGCACCGTAGATATCTGGTTCGTCACCATAATAGTGTTCATGGATGGTGTTCGCATCTTCCGCCTAAGTCGCGAGCTCCAATGGCGTCATCTTAGTGACAAGCGTAAACAGAGTGCTCTGTTAAATACATCTATCCGTCATCTCAGTGGCGTCATTTCATTATACATCTATCCGCATTGTAATCGGAATGGTTTAATAGTTCGTCGGTCGCCCGTCGCGGTGAAAGGGCCAAAGAAACTAAAAAAAATGCGAAATGGTGCGGCGGTCGCCGGGTCATTTTTTAATTTAATTTTTAAAAATTTATGCCACACGGTTGCAGGTCGCCAGTCATTTTTTAATTTAACTTTTTTAAATTTATGCAACACGGTCACCAGTCGCCGGTCATTTTTTTTTTTTTTTAATTTAAATTTAAATTAATAGTTATATTTTTATTAAATTTATAAATATTAAATTTAATTTTATGCTTTAATTTAAAAATATATTTAAATTTATGCTTTAATTTAAAAAAATTAAATTGCAAAATTATTATTATAATTTATATTTATATATTTTTTTTAAATTTAAATTAATATTTATATTAAATTTAAAATTATTATTTATATTTATATTAAATTTAATATATTCAATGTTATTAAATTTAAATTAAATTTAAAGATATACAAGTAATATATATTTAAATATAAACTATTATAAGTTAGTAACAACAAATTTAGGGTGTAGTTTGGACTTTGGCATAAACGGAGCACTAATCTCTGCTTTATTTTTGTTATTCAGTGCACTATTGTTTTAACATGATTAGCTGTGGTTGGAGATTAGGGGAAAGTTGGAAACCTGCAGAAACAGACTATTGGTATGGGTGCTCGCAAAATCAAATCTTCAATTATGATGAGCAACTGCATGGAGATTGCGTTCCAATCTCTATTAACAATGTGCAACACAGGATAGAAAATATAATACACAGTAGCTTCAAGTGAAGCGCAGCTCCTAGACACTCCATCGCCACGCAGCAGAAGCTCCATGCAATCACACTCTTTAATGTTCCTACGAGTATCCTTCAGCGCCCGAGCCTATGTTTTTGTTCCTTCTAACTTTCCTTTTTCCCTTCCGGCGTTCATTTTTGCCTCTCAAGGAACAAATTCTAGTTTTAATATTTTAAAATTAAAATTAAAATATACAATATCTAACCTTTCTATTATTAAAAAAACCTCGAACACTATCTAACCTTCCGACTCAATGTGAAATTAATCAAACCTCACGTGGTCAATGTTACTTAGATTTATAGTCCCTCTTTTGTTAAATCTTCACGGGTTGTTTTCAAGTTTTCCAGTGGGCGTTGTCTTCAAGTTACATTTGAATGTTGAACACATACATTAATATTAATATTAATATTATATTATATTGCGAGTACATAATGCTTTTTCACTTGAAACAATCAATAAGGCCACGTTTCAAGGTTAAGGTTGGTCCACAATATTGAATTTTGGTGCGTTTTAATGTGATCGATACATGCCATATCAATAGTGCCACATTCCAAGGTTAAGGTTGGTCCACAACATTGAAATTTGGTGCGTTTTAATGTAAGTGATGCACGTCATAAGAAGATTCCTTTTATAAGATTTTGAGAATAATATAATTTATAATTAATGTTTTATTATAATTTTAGTTTTGTAAATAGTGTAATAATGATTTTATTATTATTATTAAAATCTAAAAACTTAAATGATTTATTAACTTTTAGAGATTTGTTAGGAGATTTTTTAATAGCTCTCTTAATATTTTTGTATTCCTTATCATATTAAAGATTGGTCGTTGTATTTTCTTTTTTACATGTTATTTTAATGGAGAACATGTTAAGGGAGGTTGATAGGGTTGTTGTAAAATTATGATATATATTTTCAAAATTGTCTTTGTTGGATAGAATATTTAATTCATTCCTTAAATCTTTCATAAAAATATCAGTTTTACTTTTGTAAAATATTAAGAGCTTTTGGTTATTAAAATTTTCTTTTATAGGACTTTTGTGCATGGAAAAATTTAGGGTTAGGATTAAAGGTCTAAGATCTGAGTCAGAATCATGGTCGTTTAAGATGTTAAAATTTATTATCTGGTTATATGTGGGAATATCAGAAATCACATAGTCTAGGACACTACTGCCTAGCCCATGAATGCAAGTCATTTGGTTGGAATTTGGCCACTTTTTAAGACCATTGAAAATTATTAAATTTTGGAAACTACATAGCTTGATCAGTTCGGAACCAAACAAATTATCAACTAAGTCTTCAAAGCTTATGTTGTATCGGTAGGCTAAAACAAGATCCTCATTCAACCATAAAGGGTTAGGGTTGGAATCGTTGCTTAAGATAATATCTTAGTTAGTTGTTGTTCTAGCATTGAAGTCTCCTAATAAAAAGATATTGCCTTCTTTCTCGGACTATCAATATCATGTTCTAAGTCATTGTAAGATCAATTTTTATCTAGAATGTTTTGCTTATAGAAAGTAGAATTAATAGGTGCAAAATAACATATTTATATATAATTCTGCATCCAAATGTATTGATTGAAAGGGTATCTCTTGTGAATCTTAATGTGAGGAAAAATGTTCTTCCTTATGTAGAAATCTATGCCTTCAATGCATCTTTGTTGAGATCTCTGATTCCATACCGACCATAGGAAAAATAATTACATGTTAGGGATTTTAGATTCATCATGTTCCCAAGTTTGAGCAAGCAATATAACATCATTTTCACCCGGGATCCAACTTAACATGGGACCTTTGCTCCATGGAAAGTCATGACAGTTCCAAGTGAGGATATGATGTGTCCCCAATTCCTATTTATTATTATATTTTTGGTCTATATCCCTGATAATAGCTTTCCTATTTCTAATTATTTATCATTTTCCTTCCTTCCTCGCTTCTTTTACCATTTGTACTTCCTTCCTTAATTCATCTTGATATTTTGGAATGAGTCTTAATTTATAAATATTCCTAACCCTTTTAGATTTGTAGTTTAACTTGATATGATATATTTATGGTCATTCGAGCTTATATTAACAAAAATTAACCTTACTTTACGCTCCACTACTTTTCCCAGCCTCTTTGATTCAATGAGCTAGTTTGATTCAATTTGTAACCTATTTTGTAGTTCCTCCTTGACTAGTTCTAGCATATTCTCCTCCTTCTCCTCTTTCATACCAAAAATTATGAGGTTCAAGTATCTTTTGTTATGCTCATGGTCCAACTCTATATGCTTATTCATTTCCTCTTTCATGGGCACATTATTATTTATTTTTTCTTCTAGCTCTTTGATCTTGTTCTTCATTTGAATATTTTCTTGAGCATCTTCTTCTTGGGTTAGTTGTTTCGTTCCTTAGCTTTGTTTTCCAATTATTGTAATCTACTCTCAATCATCCGCAACTTATTCTCCACCCCTAATATTTTATGGTTTATCTATTTCTAAATCTTGTCTTCAAAGGATGTAAATTTATTGTCATGAATTGCCTCTAAGTAAGTTTGAAGTTTAGCTTCTATTTCTTTCCTATGCTTCTCTAATGACTCTATATATTTGCAAAGACTATCTAGGGTTACCTTTCTAGGTCTCCCCTTGATATTTTTTGTAGATGTGGTGAAATGTTCATATTGAAACATAAAATTAGAGAGGAAATAAGCTATAACCAAGACTAAGAGAAGGAAATTGTGCACATGATTAATTCTAAATTGTCCTCAAAGATCTAGATCTCAGATAACATGAACTAGATCACCAATACTCAAATGGCCAACAATATTTGGATAACAATACTCATAACTCATATCCTTGGAATCAGATGTCCTCAAATTGCATGAACTAGATCACTCAGATGGAATACCGAAATCGTAATACCCAAATTCCCTTAGATCGTAATGCACCGAAATGCCAATACTAATACAGATCCATGGACTTCCCTCGGATCAATTGCATTAGATCACTCATATCACAATGTTGCATGCATAATACTAAGATATGTGCTCAAATTCCATCTGATCATTACAATAGAAAACCTTCATATCAGAATGTATCAGATCAAAATGCCCTCAGATCACAATGTACCATATTGAAATGCCCTTAGATCACAATGTATCATAAAAAAATAAAGATCATTGATGGGGGAATAGATACTAAGATCAAAATTCCCTCATATTGCAATGTACCAGATCGAAATGCCCTCATATCAAAACAAGAAATCGCACTGAAATTTTAGAGCACAACAGGACAAAGTTGGAATCTTTCAGCAGTACAGAAATCACATGCACCAGATCATCAATACTCACTATTATTCGTGGATCAAATCACATGCAATAGATCACCAGATCATATGCATCAGTAAAATATATTTGTTAAACTCATATCCATGGACATAATGATCGCATGCACCAAAATCACATGCTAGATCTCCAATACTCACCACTATTCTTTTGGAAGTTTTACCTCCAATCATTACAACAGAAAACTACACAATGACCTCACTAGATCACCAGATATATGGTTTTCTTACTAATTTATGTCTTCATATTTTATTTTTTAATTAAAAACAAATTATATATTTTTTAATTAATGTGGAATATGCTTTTGGATTTTCGAATCGAAAAATATTTTGTATGATATTTTATTGGTTTTAAATTTCATTTCAAATTGGATATTGTAAAAAATATAAATTACTAAAATAAATTTTAAAATTAAATATATGAAAAAAATATTTTTCAAATTCTAAAATATATATAATTGATTTTTTTACCTAACTAAATTTAAAAAATGTATCATTGTGTTGAAAAATTGGTGAAAGTGACTATACATGACTTTATATAGCCATCATATGAATCTTTTATCAATATTTTACATATGTATTTATTTTATATTTGCAAAATATAAAAAGTTATAAATTGATTATCATTGCATAGAAAAGGAAACATTCATTTTAGAGACCCGATGAAAGTGATTCCACTAATAAAACCAAAATAATTTTACTTTCAAACAAATTTTCTAAGGAAAAAATTATACGTGAATTTTATATTTTAATGATGATGATGATGATTGTATTTAATGTCCACTGAGACCAATATTGGTCTATCAGACGTTAAGAAGATAGATTATTTGGTTTTCTTTACAATATTATTTCTATGTTGAAAAAGCTTATAGAGGAGGGTCCCTTGCTCACTATAGTTTTTGGGATCTAGAAGGTTAGAAAGGTTAGTGCCGGGGCAACGATTTTGAAATTGAGATCTAATGTGAGTGAAAGCTGAGAATTCTAAGAGAAAGTGATTTTCATCTTCCATGCTCATAGAATCGCATAGATGGAAAATTATTTCAGCCCAAGGTGTTTTAGGGGTTGTCCAATGCCCAATTTCACTATGAATCCTCTACCAATATGTATACATGTATACACACCCAAATATGCAGAGGTGTATGGAATCTCAACATTGCATTGGATGCATTTAATAAGATAAAATTATTTATGATGATCGGAGTTGGATATGAAAACAAAGTTGCTTATGGTTTTTAACCATGTACATTTGTGGGCTTTAAGTGGTCAAAAGCATGACTTGCATGATCATGAACTTCATGGAGACAACACTTCAATAAAACAATTTAATATTGAGTGCAGTCGCACCATAGATTTTCTAAAATTATGAAGGACTTTAAAATAATGCTACTTTGCAAATTTGTTACATTAATAAAGTAGTTCATATAAAATTTAAAGATGAGATCTTTTTATAGTTATAATAATTTTTTTTCCTTCTTCAAAAGCTTTGTATATTTAAAAAATTGATCACATGTAAAGTTACTATTCCCCAGTTTAATAGTTTTTAATAAATCAATAATTATATGTATATAAGAATAATTAGAATTACAAAACAAAAGAAAATAAGAATTTAAAAAAAAAAAAAAAAGTTACTCTTGCTTACAACTTATCTTTAATAATTTGAAATTTAAACATTTACAATATTATAATTATCACATAAATGTTAATATTTTAAGCATCTTCAATACACATATATGCATCTCTAATTTGAAAAGAAATAATATAAGCATATCTAATTTGAAAAGAAAAAAATATAAATATTTCCAAATTTAACAATCAAATATTTCTATGGAATATTAGAAATTTATAATATTTTAATAGTATTTTAAACACAAGTGAATAATACACATATACGTCTATGTTTTATAGAGTATTTATGTGAAAAATACTATAAAATGTTAATGTTGAAAAAATAAAATATAACAATTTAATAACATATTCACTGATCATTTTGGATTCCATCCTTGCCTCTATTGCATTAAGTTATCATTATTTTACAAAGAGAAAATGAAGATAAATAAAATTACATTAACTTGATGATGGATAATTTCATCTTCTTCTTAGTAGACATCCCATCTAGCCATTTGATTTTCTACCTATCAATTCTTTACCACATAAATTTTACTAGGCGATATTTACAACTATTACTACTACTGAGTGAAATATTATCAATGTTTTTTTATTTACAAGAATGATTAACAAGCTTTATATTAAAAAGAGGAGCAGAGATACAAAATGCAGCCCGGACGACTGATCCAAAATTTGGAGAGCTAACATAGAAGGCTCATCCATTTCTAGACTTTGTAGATCGAATACATACTTGATTCTACTACAGCTATAGATCCTTACATATTTTCCTAACAAAAGGCAGCAAAAGACAAACATAACTAACAAGTAGACAGATGACTAGCTTCATAGAGCTTTACAAAAAATTTCATAAAAAATCAGGGGAATTCAGGCTGCGCAGTGATGGCTAGTGTTCTCCTTGTTTCCATTTCCAGCTCTGTCATTCTCTTATGTATTTCCACGTAGGACTGGAGAGGTGATTCTGGGATCATTCCTAAGTCCATCCAACTTGGCTTCAACCAGTTTTAAACTGTTGTGCAGAGAATTGATTTGCATGCTAATATCCCTAGTGCAAGGGAAGCCATTGTCGATTTTCCTAGCCAACGCGTCGAAGTGCTCCTTCATTTTACTATAGAGATTTGAATTTCAAAGGAAGAGAGATGAACGAAGGTGGCAAGGTGAGATAGGGATTTTTTCTAGTCTGTGTATTCCCCCCTGAGCCTTCAGACCTGATTATCAAGCTCCTGAAGATGAGCAAGGATTCCATTAGGTGGGATTTCCTGCCCATGGGGGGATTCCAAATTTATACAACCATTGTCCATCCCATGCTGTGTTTCCCAATTCTTGATGTTGGCAGGTTCGCTGGAGAGTCTGCGGGTAGCAAGTTGAACAGTTCCACCCATAAAAGTATTGGTACCCATATCCATGTTGGGCCAACTCTTCCCAATTTCGGTCTTGTTGCAGAGTGCACGAGCAATTGGCTGCACAATTCCCCCATTATTTTGGTTAGACCCCAAATCCAATTGAGCCCAACTTCTTGCATTGACAGTTTCCTCGACCCTGGGCAGACCACGGATAATTGTTTGAGCCTAACCACCACGCGTTTTCCCAACGCCACCACTCCCTTTCCCCTGGACTACGTCGAAGGAAGACAAATAAAGTTTCATTCCAATCCCAACAGAACTATCCTGGATGTTTTGCATGCAACGCCTGCACTGCAATGAAGACCCCTTGCCCTCCATAAATGACCAGAAAAGAACCAAATTGCAGACCCAAATAACTACGCAGGGCACCAGGGGATTCCAATTCTCAGTAGAGTAATTGAGTAGGGTGTCAAGCACGCTGTCGTGCGTTCTGAAATAGGGAAAGGAGGACGGGAACACCAATAAATTCGTGCTTGCGGAGCAGGTGGGACAAGATCGGAAGGGGCGCCAGGTGGTATTGGAGAACGTGGGCAACAGTATGTGCAGAACATGAAATCCAAAGGCAATCTTGCCATTAAGCCAAAACGAATTTTTGAAGAATGCATAGTTTGGGTGGTGGGAAATAACCCAAGCCATAAACAAAAACGTGGGAAGCAAGGGATTCATAGGAAAACAAGGGGAGGGGCTAGGGCACCCAATTGATATTAGAGATAATACCATTGATAATTGAAATGCCACAATCCGAGTTGGCGTTGATGTTTGCCATCCTATCTGCTTCCTTGTTATTGTTTCTTAGAATATGATTAATGGAAATGGAGTTGAAGTCCTTTGATGCGAAGACGAAGAGGTGTTGCAGTTTGGCGACAAGATTTTTAGGGGATTTTAACAGAGACCTGACTTCCTTGATGACCACTAAGGAATCCCCAAGGACCACAAGATTCATGATATTCTGTTCCCTAGCTATTTCCATTCCTTTGATCAAATCTAGCCACTCCGCTTCATTGTTAGTCCTTCTGCCAATTCCCCAAACGTACTCTTTATTTTTGTTTCCTTCGGAGTCAAGAAGGACTCCTCTCGCACCTTCCAACCCAGGAAATATTATCAATGTTACCACAACAAGTATCCAAGTAATTCATCTAGTTGAGTTGTATCAAATAAACGACAACCATCTACCAAATAATCCAATTAATTAAATTAAAATCTATTAAAGCCTTCACCTTAATTATTTTCTTGAAGTAGCACTAGACGTCCTTCAAATATTTTACAGATAGCTATTCTTATTCAATCCCTTAGATGCTTAAGTAAATTACTACAATATATACATTAGCCTCACATTATTTTAGATGATCCTATTAGTAAGAAAGTAGTTTAATAGACTGCTATTCAAATGTAGAGAATTTCACCAAAAGCTTCAAAATCTTGACGTTCGAAATAAGAACCTTAAAAAATTTCATGCTCTTTAGGAAACATAAGATTCTATAAATAATTTGACAAAGAAACAATACATTACAAGATTCTCGGCCTGTAATACCTCAAAGAGGAATGAAAGAAATATTTTAACAAAATGAAATACTTTTATCTTGTTAGTCATAATCGGTGTATGAGATTGATTTCTCATGAATTCATTATTGTATTTAAGTTATTGAAGGCAACATAATACCTAAAGAATGCGACTGCCTCACCAAACAAACAAAATTCAATCAAAACACTAGATTGCAGTAAAGTGGAAAACAAAGGATTTTTTAATATTTTGGTTACTTATCTACACATAAATCTCAATTAAGAGAATAAATATTTCTTTGAATTTTCATTTAAGCAATTTATCAATAATTATATGGAAAATATGCAAATGAAGCAATAATTTATACTAAATCAAAATAATAAAGATTATTTTAATATTATAATATTTAGTTAAACAAATTTGGGCAATTTAGTAATAAGAAAATCCTCATTCCATAAAATTTGGGAAAATGGAATTCTTAACTCTAAATTCATAGGGAAAACACCACTTTCAAGCCCTTCTCTTCTAAAAACCATGGGTGAAAACCATTTTCAAGCCTCTATCTTCTAAAAAAAATGGGCGAAAATAATTTTCAAGCCCTCTCTCTCATAAAAACTTGTGGGCTAATAGTTATAGATGCATTTTAAAAAAATATGGCGCTATTTTTTTTTTCTTTTTTTAAACTCACTACCATATAAATTATTCACCTAATCAACATTTGGGACCCCTTAATTTCACACATGGGTGAAATTTCGCCCCTAAAATTTTCCGTGGTTTTCTTATGTCATATCACTATGTTAGAAGGAATTATGGTAATGTCTCCAACAATTTAGACATATCTACTATAACCAACAAAATATTTAGACATATATACTATAACTAGAGAGAATAATGTCTAGTGTGAGATGAACTGACTGAACGCACCACATGGAAAAACAGATTTGAAAAGCAATTAAATTATTGCTAAATTTTCAATTTTAATCTACTAAAATTTTAAATAAGTAGATAAGAAACACTTTAACTTGTGTCTTATTGCCTCACAAGGCATGGTTTCTAGATACACAATAAGTGATTTTTTCCACCATTTTTGTACAATTGGAAAACTTGTCCAATCCACTAGTGAATCAAAGGATGGGGAAATGTGACAACTAAGCAACACTAAAGATGGTATGCTTGTACAAGAAAGTCTCACACTAGTGCTCTCTCTTCTAAAAAAGTGAAATGTAAAAATGAAATTATGGGGCGGGTTTTATGGTGGTGATATCACTATGAAATTGACCAACCTTATAATAAGTTCTATTAAGTCCCATCATTATGTTATACTACAAGGAGAACACCTTGTAGCAGAGGTTTCTGCATAACCTCCTCAAAAATATTATCGTTTCTCTGTTTATAACAGAGGTTGCTAACGAAGGCACACTTGCAGAGGTTTTTAAATCGGTGTTCCTTAATCACAAAGACGCATTGGTGCTCTTTATAACATAATGCACCAATGCGTAAATTATAATAGGTATAGATGGCCTTTAATATTACAAAATGCTAAAAAAACATTTTTATTTTTAAAAACTGACATTAGTGCTCTACGAGACAAAAAGAGAAACGATGATCGTGAGAAGGACGCATTGCATGTGGATATAGAAGTTGGTTATTCAATAAATATTTAATTAAAAATCCATTAAAAATTCCCTAAGCGATGTGCTTAAAACTAAAACAACACAAGTACGTATAATAAATAGGCACACTAGTAAACATAACAGTACTAACAACTAGATCTTTTACATTTAGACCCAAATATCTCCGATGCGTGATAGAAATAGACATGTGTTGGTGTGTCTTTATTCATGAAACACCGTGGCACATTTATATTATCCATTCAAAAATATTGATTTTTTTCATTTAAAAAATAGGTTACTGGTGTGCTTCTTAACAACAATGCACGAGTGCATTTTTCCATTGGGCACACCAAGGTAGGGTAATATAATTTTTTTTTATCGATGGTAATTTCATTTTCACCTTTCATTTTGTGCTTTTGAACACCCAAACAAGAATCGGTGCTCACCCTCTTCTTACAGTCGCCCCACTTGTAGTTCTCTATAGTGTCACTTCCATGGTTTGATAGCTTTCTTGGTGAATTCAAATCATTTTCAATTTTTCGAAAACAGTGCACATTTCCATTTTTTATCAATAAGGAAACCATGCCTCATCGCGAAAAAAAAAACAAGGTAAATTGTTTCTTACCTCCTTATTTACAATTATAGCAAATTAAAATTTAAAATTCATTTTTATTTTGCCAATTTTTTCAATTAATTTTTTTTATGTGCGGTGAGATTTAAACGTTCGGCTCACACCGAACCACACTGGTGCGTCCTATTAATTTATAGGTAAACACCTGACCAGTGCGTCAAGTTAATTTCAAGATAGGGCCGCCGTTATGGCCGGGTGGCTGGGGCGGTCGGCTGTGGCCGTCCCCACCCAGGTTCGACCCCAAGACCCGGCTCGATTCGGCGCCCTCACCCACCATTGGGCGCCGGTTACACTGCTTGTATGAAAAAAAAAAGTTAATTTCAAGATAGCATCACGGTTGTGCTTCCTAAAAACAATGCATTGACACCTAAACTTTAAAAACATAAATAAAGAAAAAATAGTAGGTGTGCTAAGTCCGATATAATGCACCACCAATATAATAAAATAAAAATAAAAAAACTCCACGCTACGTTTGTTTCATTATAATGCCCCGATAATGGTGTGTTCTTTAAAACAATGCACCACCAATTTAGACATACATTAAAAACATCACCAATGCATTTCGTCCCATATGTTGCACCAAGACCGATGCGTTCCTAAACACAACGCACTGCCCAATACAAAAAACAAAACATTTTTGGTGTATTAAAAACACAATGCACCACAAAAAAATCTAAATAAAAATAAAGGCACACCCATGTGTTCCATCCAACATAGTGCACCGTTATTGGTGCGATATAGAACAAAATGCATAGTTTCCTTATAACACACGATCATGGTACTTCCTAAGAAAAACACACCACCATCTAAAATTTTTAAAAAATTAAAAATTAATTAGTGTTTTAATCCCATTATAACACATCGTCGTAATAAATTAAAAAAACTAAATGTTGCATCCATACCACCGAAAAACACCATTAACGCTCTGTTATGTAGCACAATGCACTTCCTTCTAAACATAGAACAAACAAACATCATCGGTGCGTTACGACCCACCCATATTTCGCATCATGAGTGATGCATTTTTAAACAACCCACCACCCAAAAAAAATGGTTTAGTGTGTTCAATAATATAACGCATTTTCACAACGAAAATAGAAAAAAACATACTGGTGTGTTCCATCCCAATTAACATACCGTTATCGATGTGTTATAAAGAACAACGCACTAATACCTTAAAAAGTAGACATAAAATAAAAACTAGTGTGTTGTATAACACAATGCACCACATTATTAAAAATGAAAATAAAAAACCTTACCGATGCATCAATTTGATTGTAATGCATCGTAACAATTACACTGCGTAGTCCATTGGTTGTAGCCTGGGTGGTTGGGAGGAATGTTTGTTACCCTCCCCACTCAGGTTCAATTCTTGTAAGTGACATATTGCTCTTGTTGAGCCCATATTGTAATGATTGTAATTCATGCCACCTTGATTCTCTAGAATAGCAGGTGGTGACCATTTCCCCAGGTGGACTAGCCCTCTAAAAAACGGCGAACCACCTTTAAAAAAAAAAACAGTTACACTGTGTATAGAAACATTTACCAAATGCATTGATTAGTATAGCAACATAGGCCAAACTTGCAACTTTTAATTTGTATAAAATTTGTCGCACCGGTGCTTGTCATGATAAAAACAACACTGGTGCACAATAAAACAAGGAGCACCGTAATAGTTATGGTGCTCCTTTTCTATTGTAGCACACCAATTATGATGCAAATGATTTATTTTAGGTGCACCGATTACTTTACCACATTTTTTTTAAAATAAATTAGTTTCAAATTGATAAATACAAAATGATTACATATTTTTTTTGTGTTATAGTTTTAATTTGTTTTATCTATATATATGTGCCTAAGAATAATTCTATGTGAATTAGATATGTCGACGAGGTGCACAAAAGTAGCAGTATCCCAACCCATACAGTTTTATGCGTTAGTGGGAGACTAAAAAGAGGGAGAGGGAGATGCTTCGTCGCCATATTACAGATCACACACACATTCACTTCTGAGTATTATTGACCTTCTTAAGTTTTATGAGGAGGCTACATCCCTCAGGGGGTAATCCTTGTTTTTATAGCAGTAGATCCATTGTTGGTATCATGGAAAACAATCTTTTAGGGTTGTTCTCAATCTGTGGTAT
Organism: Larix kaempferi; assembly: GCA_027924585.1. NCBI lineage: Eukaryota > Viridiplantae > Streptophyta > Pinopsida > Pinales > Pinaceae > Larix > Larix kaempferi. Next base: position 47,488,840 of record BSBM01000456.1, on the reverse strand, counting down.
CATCCAACAGAAGAGGATTTTTATTTCATCATTGGGTTGTCTAAGAGGGGGGAGGATTGGGCCCAGTTCCCAACTCTGTCACCCGACATTGTAGGAGAGATCCAACTAGTGTACATGTAGAGATATGTCAGCGCTAACATTGTATGTACCCTATGCAGTTTCAAGTTGTTGGCATCCAATTATGGTTACATGTATTTGGTGCAGAGGATGTTAGGTTCATTTCTCTTATTCTCACAACAATTCCACACTCTACCTCCAATGGGAAGCACATTAGTTGCTAATTGATGTACTATGTAGATATAATATAGAGGCCCCAAAAGATTAGGTGGTTGGCAACATTTTTGAGAAAATTTTGTTTTCATATAGATCATTGTTGTTCATTTTTTATGGCAAGGGATTATTCCTTTTGCATCAGAGCTATTTACCTTTTTTTAGAGGTCTCATGCCACTCGACCTACATTACCAGACAACCTCCCTCCTAGGCATATGATTGTTGTGCGTATGCACATGTGGTGGTAGTTGTTTCCCAAGAATGGCCATTTTGAGTGGTCGTGTAGTTTGGTCGGTCGAGAGATTTTCAATTTTTTGGTTGGAGAGGATGATTCTTCCCTCGATCATGTACAATATCCATATGTAGAGATGGATTACAAATGATGTCATAACATCCTTTTTACTCAGGATGAGCCTCTCGATGAGAGAGGTATTATTATCGTTATGTTTTTATAAATATAGTTGCATATTTTTTTGTGTTATTTAATTCACATGTAATTTATTATAACATTTTGTTTAAATTAGCTTATTATGATTCTCTATAGTTTTTCAGATATTGGCACATATGCTGGGGACACGACTCCCTAGGATGATGAGGAGATGGATGAGCTGGGTGCTCACCATGATCAACATTCAGTACAAACACCCCATCTTCCATGCAGGCCAAACCACAAAGTTCAAACTAAGGTAGAAAACGACATATGCGATCTAATGGCTAAATAGGGAGTTGTGCTAGTGATTGTTCAGGATATTTTACGAGTCTTGGAGCTATCATATATATGGGATACCCTTCCCTGTGAAATGACAACATTGCTTCTTCATTTTTTCCGTGCCCTCAACCTCATCCAAAGGTTGAGGGATGGCACTAAGTCATATTCATATCACTCCTCTACTCAAGATGATGTTCCTAGATCTAGTGGACAACATGATTTTCCACCACCCGGTCCTCCACCAGAGAAACTATCATCCCCTCCTCCTCCTTGTCATAATCCACATATATCACTAGTATAACCATCAATCGATCCACCACCTCCTCCTTCCGATCCACGTGTTTCACCAACATCGCCATCAACTGATCCACCATCTCCTCCTCTTGATCTACATGTGTCACCAATATCATCATCGGTCGATCCACCACCACCTCCTCCTCCTGATGGACATATGTTATATTTGACATGGAAAGATATGCCTAGCTAGCAGTATTAGTACTTTACATGTATATTCGGTGTTGTATATTTCACTTGATATGTATATGTATGACATGCTTATTGATTTTGATGAGATGTATATTGAGATATATATCTCTCATATATATATATCATGTTGATGTTGTTTTCATTTGATTTGTAAAATGTATGTTTATTGATTTCGATAAGATGTATATGTGAAATTGATATGATATTTGTATGACATGTTTATTGATTTTTATTAAATGTATATTGATATGTATGTCGCTCTTGTATATTATGTTTTTTCATATCATGTTGATGTTGTTGTTTTATTTATAAAATGTATGTTTATATTTCGATGAGATGTATATGTGAAATATATATTTCAATATGAATGACCTATTTATTGATTTTGGTAAGAGGTATATTTGAGATGTATATTGGTATGTATATCGCTCATGTATATTATGTTTTTCCGATGTATCATGTTGATGTTGACGTTGTTATTTGATTTATAAAATGTATATTGATATGTGTGTATATTTGATATGTATATTGAAATGCATACTGATATATGAGTATATTTGATATGTGTATTGCTAATGCTTTTGTTTGAGTTGTTTAACTTTAGTTTTATTAAATCGTTTAATTTTGATTGTTATGGCAAAAAGTTATAACAATTAATCTAACATAATATTTAACTCTTCTTCAAGGTGAATGGTTTGTTGTCTAGCAAGATACAATATGTTGATTAAACATGTTTACAAACAATATTAAATCATGAAAAAAATCATAAATGATATTGATTGATAAATTGTTGAAATCAATTTGATTTATTAAATATTTTTGTTAAATCATGGAAATAATTAAATATTTTTATATTACATATATATTAAAAAAAAGATTAAAAAATTACATTCAACTAAAATGGCCAAATGATAATAGTTCATATTATTAATATTGTAAATAGCTAGGGAGGCAGGTGTGGGTGGGGTTATTTTCTCCCCAAGAGGTAATACCAAGTTACTATTCGCTTGGATCACTAGACATGCTACTAATAATCAAGAAGAGGCATATGCACTCCTACAAGGATTACAATTTGATTGATAACACGGATTAGACTCCATCACAATCCTTGGAGATTTGAAAGTCATAATCAATAATGTGAGGTTGAAGACATTTCCCATAGATATGAAATTGAGAGCTGTATTTCACATAATTTAGCATGAACTAGTATCCTTTCGTAAACTAAATCCTATCCACATTCTCCAGCATAACAATAAAATTGTTGATGCTCAAGCCAATTTAGCAATCATAGACACTATAGAAATGATCAGGGTTAATAGGAAATACTACTTTTAACCTATCCCATGATCAAATTCATGGTTTTTTGTGCAATTCCATGCGGGTTCCCATAGGTTCCAGATTCAGTCCCCCCCTCATTATCTGTTTGAAATTTCATCCCAAGACCACAATATTTCTTGTGGCTAAGAAATGTGGACGTGGCTTCAAGCCAAATGGAGGCCTCCGAAGCTTACACATGGGTATCATCCCAAGACCATAAGCTTTCTTGTGGCTAAGAAATGTGGACATGGCTTCAAGCAAAATGGAGGCCTCCAAAGCTTACACATGGGTATCCCTTGTTGTACTCGCCACCCCCCCTCTCATCTAGGCTTAATGTCCTTCCTCCCAAGATGCACGTGTGCTCGTCTCTCCTTCACACAAATCTTGTACTTTCCTCTTTCCTCTCTCATTCCTAGAATTATGGAGTCTATACTTTCACAAATGATTTGTGTGTCATCCCAACACTCTTCAGCCTCTTCCATGCAGGGTAATGAGCCTACCTCCCCCCCAATCTAGTTAATCGATCTATGTGGGCATTTATCTACATTAATGGATATGACGGATTAATCTCTTCTTGTGTTGTGGCTTCTCTCCCACATGAATTTGAAAGTGATTTTAAGAAGAATCCAAACAAGAATGACTCATAATCATATAGAGCTAGTGAAGAACTCTACGTAGATGCATTACGAGCTTGAAATTTCATTGGAATTTACTTGCACATGAGTGTTGGTAAGATCCAGCATCATGGCTAAGAAAAATTTGGGAAGTGCATGTTAGAGAAGAGACCAGATGGACAGTGAGAAATCAGAGCTGGAGAATTCAATTCAATATCTCTAGATACAAGTTAATGCCCCGTATGCACAAGTTCTCACCACACTAGAGATATTGTTGGGGTAGAAGTAGGGACAACAATGACTCCAAGATGAGTGTGCGGCTATTCATCCTGAAGTAGAAGAGATGTGCGCTAGGATAATCCCCTCGTCACCAATGCAAGTAGACTCATAAAAATTGGTGGAGGCATCATACCCTGACCCTCAATGGAACACACCAGACCTAAATTTGCCTCTAGACTATGCAGATGAGGAGACTGACATGAAAGATACTCTAGCTCAATAATTTCTAAATGTTGTTCTTTTGCATTTTGATATTAGGGGTGTTCCATAGATTGTATTTAGGGAAGAATTTTGGAAGACTGTATAAGCTCAATCTAGTTTTTTTTTTAAGGATAGATTAGTAAGTTTCCAACTTTTTTTTGATACTTTGGTAAATGATGATTTTTGGACATGTAATTGCTCTTTCTGCAAGTTCTCTTGCAACTCTTTTAATTAAATCTTTTTCCAGTTTTCTTAAAAAATAAAATTTTCAAATAATGATAACTTCTTGCTCATTAAAAGACTAAAACAATCCTAAAAAATTTCATTGATTTTTTAAATTAATTCTTTAATTAAGCAAAGTTAAATCATGACAACAATCATAAAACAAATTTTATTAATTTCTTAAATGAATTTGTTTTACTAAGTCTTTTTGTTAAATCATCAAAATAATTTTATATTTTTATATTAAATATAAAAGAATATCAAAAATTACCTTCAATTAAAGTGACCTAATAGTTCATATTATTAATATTGCAAATAAGGTTTGGTTTTTTAATATCATCATTTTTAAAACAAATTTTAGTTTAAAATGAAGAGTTTACTATATTATATGAATACATAATCAACTTTGTGATATCTCAATTATTACTTAGTAATTCAAAATTTAACATAAACATATTAATTGGCCAAATATAAAATTTCGATAAAATGAAGAAACATAACATAACACTGTTGTTCTCAAAAAGACACATTCACAATAAATACCCAAAATAAAATGACACATGCACAATATAAATTAATGTCGACATAAAACATTTACATATCATAGTTCCTTGCCATTAGTCTGATTATCTTCCTCTCTTGGCAATAATATAACATTGTTGTTCTCAGAAAGATGTTTTGATCTCAGATCATGTCTTAGTATGAACCACCAATCCCCATCCAACCCATCTGAATAAAAAAACAGTTGGTTGTAGTGTTTTGGGAAAACATAGGACTCCTTAGTTTCAACCCACATTTTTTTAGAGTTAATAGATATTATCCCACTATCACGATCTCCCTTTACATTACCTTGATCGAAGTTATACCACCACTTTCACCTAAAAATAACACATTGAAAATATGAGAAGTCCGTTTGCATGATCTCTTGTATATTTCCAATGTAACCTAACTTCTCGTCTATTAAATTTTGATCATGGTGCTAGCAATACTAGATTGGTCGAACTTGGCCTCCACTCCACAATCTTGTATGAGGTGTCCATCATCGGCATCCACAATGTGAAAATGATGTCCATATTCCTACAAAGATGGGACAAATGCACTTGTAAAAGTGTGAACAAAGGACAGTGTCATACGTCTAATAACTAGAGCATTAATAAATACATAATACATGTTACAATTCAAATGCGCATTATAAATTGAACATGGTACTCAGAGAGATTATTACAGAGTTGTTGTACACGATCCCTATGTTTAGTGCATCCTCTTCTCCACGCGGGTAATGACTGGATGCGACATATTTCTATGTGACCTAGTTAGCCACCCATACCGTTATCGATGTGTTATAAAGAACAACGCACTAATACCTTAAAAAGTAGACATAAAATAAAAACTAGTGTGTTGTATAACACAGTGCACCACATTATTAAAAATGAAAATAAAAAACCTTACTGATGCATCAATTCGATTGTAATGCACCGTAACAATTACACTGCGTATAGAAACATTTACCAAATGCATTGATTAGTATAGCAACATAGGCCAAACTTGCAACTTTTAATTTGTATAAAATTTGTCGCACCGGTGCTTGTCATGATAAAAACAACACTGGTGCACAATAAAACAAGGAGCACCGTAATAGTTATGGTGCTCCTTTTCTATTGTAGCACACCAATTACGATGCAAATGATTTATTTTAGGTGCACCGGTTACTTTACCACATTTTTTTGTAAAATAAATTAGTTTCAAATTGATAAATACAAAATGATTACATATTTTTTTTGTGTTATAGTTTTAATTTGTTTTATCTATATATGTGTGCCTAAGAATAATTCTATGTGAATTAGATATGTCGACGAGGTGCACAAAAGTAGCAGTATCCCAACCCATACAGTTTTATGCGTTAGTGGGAGACTAAAAAGAGGGAGAGGGAGATGCTTCGTCGCCATATTACAGATCACACACACATTCACTTCTGAGTATTATTGACCTTCTTAAGTTTTATGAGGAGGCTACATCCCTCAGGGGGTAATCCTTGTTTTTATAGCAGTAGATCCATTGTTGGTATCATGGAAAACGATCTTTTAGGGTTGGTCTCAATCTGTGGTATCATCCAACAGAAGAGGATTTTTATTTCATCATTGGGTTGTCTAAGAGGGGGGAGGATTGGGCCCAGTTCCCAACTCTGTCACCCGACATTGTAGGAGAGATCCAACTAGTGTACATGTAGAGATATGTCAACGCTAACATTGTATGTACCCTATGCAGTTTCAAGTTCTTGGCATCCAATTATGGTTACATGTATTTGGTGCAGAGGATGTTAGGTTCATTTCTCTTATTCTCACAACAATTCCACACTCTACCACCAATGGGAAGCACATTAGTTTCTAATTGATGTACTATGTAGATATAATATAGAGGCCCCAAAAGATTAGGTGGTTGGCAACATTTTTGAGAAAAATTTGTTTTTATATAGATCATTGTTGTTCATTTTTTTATGGCAAGGGATTATTCCTTTTGCATCAGAGCTATTTACCTTTTTTTAGAGGTCTCATACCACTCGACTTACATTACCAGACAACCTCCCTCCTAGGCCTATGATTGTTGCACGTATGCACATGTGGTGGTAGTTGTTTCCCAAGAGTGGCCATTTTGAGTGGTCGTGTAGTTTGGTCGGTCGAGAGATTTTCAATTTTTTGGTTGGAGAGGATGATTCTTCCCTCGATCATGTACAATATCCATATGTAGAGATGGATTACAAATGATGTCATAACATCCTTTTTACTCAGGATGAGCCTCTCGATGAGAGAGGTATTATTATTGTTATGTTTTCATAAACATAGTTGCATATTTTTTTTGTGTGTTATTTAATTCACATGTAATTTATTGTAACATTTTGTTTAAATTAGCTTATTATGATTCTCTATAGCTTTTCAGATATTGGCACATATGCTGGGGACACGCCTCCCCAGGATTATGAGGATATGGATGAGCTGGGTGCTCACCATGATCAACATTCAGTACAAACACCCCATCTTCCATGCAGGCCAAACCACAAAGTTCAAACTAAGGTGGAAAACGACATAAGCGATCTAATGGCTAAATAGGGAGTTGTGCTAGTGATTGTTCAGGATATTTTACGATTCTTGGAGCTATCATATATATGGGATACCCTTCCCTGTGAAATGACGACATTGCTTCTTCATTTTTTCTGTGCCCTCAACCTCATCCAAAGGTTGAGGGATGGCACTAAGTCATATTCATATCACTCCTCTACTCAAGATGATGTTCCTAGATCTAGTGGACAACATGATTTTCCACCAATGGGTCCTCCAACAGAGAAACTATCATCCCCTCCTCCTCCTTGTCCTAATCCACATATATCGCTAGTATAACCATCAATCGATCCACCACCTCCTCCTTCCGATCCATGTGTTTCACCAGCATCACCATCAACTGATCCACCATCTCCTCTTCTTGATCCACATGTGTCACCAACATCATCATCGGTCGATCCAACACCACCTCCTCCTCCTAATGGACATATGTTATATTTGACATGGAAAGATATGCCTAGCTAGCAGTATTAGTGCTTTACATGTATATTCGGTGTTGTATATTTCACTTGATATGTATATGTATGACATGCTTATTGATTTTGATGAGATGTATATCTCTCATATATACATCATGTTGATGTTGTTTTCATTTGATTTGTAAAATGTATGTTTATTGATTTCAATAAGATGTATATGTGAAATTGATATGATATTTGTATGACATGTTTATTGACTTTTATTAAATGTATATTGATATGTATGTTGCTCTTGTATATTATGTTTTTTCATATCATGTTGATGTTGTTGTTTTATTTATAAAATGTATGTTTATATTTCGATGAGATGTATATGTGAAATGTATATTTCAATATGAATGACCTGTTTATTGATTTTGGTGAGAGGTATATTTGAGATGTCTATTGGTATGTATATCGCTCATGTATATTATGTTTATCGACGTATCATGTTGATGTTGACATTGTTATTTGATTTATAAAATGTATATTGATATGTGTGTATATTTGATATGTATATTGAAATGCATACTAATATATGAGTATATTTGATATGTATATTGTTAATACTTTTGTTTGAGTTGTTTAACTTTAGTTTTATTAAATCATTTAATTTTGATTGTTATTGCAAAAAGTTATAACCATTAATCTAACATAATATTTAACTCTTCTTCAAGGTGAATGGTTTGTTGTCTAGCAAGATACAATATGTTGATTAAACATGTTTACAAACAATATTAAATCATGAAAAAAATCATAAATTATATTGATTGATAAATTGTTGAAATCAATTTGATTTATTAAATATTTCTGTTAAATCATGGAAATAATTAAATATTTTTATATTACATATATATTAAAAAAAAGATTAAAAAATTACATTCAACTAAAATGGCCAAACGATAATAGTTCATATTATTAATATTGCAAATATCTAGGGAGGCAGGTGTGGGTGGGGTTATTTTCTCCCCAATAGGTAATACCAAGTTACTATTTGCTTGGATCACTGGACATGCTACTAATAATCAGGAAGAGGCATATGCACTCCTACAACGATTACAATTTGATTGATAACAAGGATTACAATCCATCACAATCCTTGGAGATTTGAAAGTCATCATCAATAATGTGAGGTTGAAGACATTTCCCATAGATATGAAATTGAGAGCTGTATTTCACATAATTTAGCATGAACTAGTATCCTTTCGTAAACTAACTCCTATCCACATTCTCCAGCATAACAATAAAATTGTTGATGCTCAAGCCAATTTAGCAATCATAGACACTATAGAAATTATCAGGGTTAATAGGAAATACTACTTTTAACCTATCCCATGATGAAATTCATGGTTTTTTGTGCAATTTCATGCGGGTTCCCATAGGTTCTAGATTCGGTCCCCCCCCTCGTTGAATGTTCGAAATTTCATCCCAAGACCACAATATTTCTTGTGGCTAAGAAATGTGGACGTGGCTTCAAGCCAAATGGAGGCCTCCGAAGATTACACATGGGTATCATCCCAAGACCGCAATCTTTCTTGTGGCTAAGAAATGTGGACATGGCTTCAAGCAAAATGGAGGCCTCCAAAGCTTACACATGGGTATGCCTTGTTGTACTCCCCCCCCCTCTCATCTGGGCTTAATGTCCTTCCTCCCAAGATGCACGTGTGCTCGTCTCTCCTTCACACAAATCTTGTACTTTCCTCTTTCTTCTCTCATTCCTAGAATTATGGAGTCTATACTTTCACAAATGATTTTTGTGTCATCCCAACACTCTTCAGCCTCTTCCATGCAGAGTAATAAGCCTACCTCCCCCCTAATCTAGTTAATTGATCTATGTGGGCATTTATTTGCATTAATGGATATGACGGATTAATCTCTTCTTGTGTTATGGCTTCTCTCCCACATGAAATTGAAAGTGGTTTTAAGAAGAATCCAAACAAGAATGACTCATAATCATACAGAGCTAGTGAAGAACTCTACGTGGATGCATTATGAGCTTGAAATTTCACTGGAATTTACTTGCACATGAGTGTTGGTAAGATCCAGCATCATGGCTAAGAAAAATTTGGGAAGTGCATGTTAGAGAAGAGAGCAAATGGACGATGAGAAATCAGAGCTGGAGAATTCAATTCAATATCTCTAGATACAAGTTAATGCCCCGTATGCACAATTTCTCACCACACTAGAGATATTGTTGGGGTAGAAGTAGGGACAACAATGACTCCAAGATGAGTGTGCGGCTATTTGTCCTAAAGTAGAAGAGATGTGCGCTAGGATAATCCCCTCGTCACCAATGCAAGTAGACTCAGAAAAATTGGTGGAGGCATCATACCCTGACCCTCAATGGAACACACCAGACCTAAATTTGCCTCTAGACTATGCAGATGAGGAGACTGACATGAAAGATACTCTAGCTCGATAATTTCTAAATGTTGTTCTTTTGCATTTTGATACTAGGGGTGTTCCATAGATTGTATTTAGGGAAGAATTTTGGAAGATTGTATAAGCTCAATCTAGTCTTTTGTTTAAGGATAGATTAGTAAGCTTCCAACCTTTTTCTGATACTTTGGTAAATGATGATTTTTGGACATGTAATTGCTCTTTCTGCAAGTTCTCTTGCAACTCTTTTAATTAAATCTTTTTCCAGTTTTCTTGAAAAATAAATATTTCAAATAATGATAACTTCTTGCTCATTAAAAGACTAAAACAATCATAAAAAGATTCATTGATTTTTTAAATTAATTCTTTAATTAAACAAAGTTAAATCATGACAACAATCATAATTTTTTTTTTATTAATTTCTTAAATGAATTTGTTTTACTAAATCTTTTTGTTAAATCATCAAAATAATTGTATACTTTTATATTAAATATAAAAGAATATCAAAAAATACCTTCAATTAAAGTGACCTAATAGTTCATATTATTAATATTGCAAATAAGGTTTGGTTTTTTAATATCATCATTTTTAAAATAAATTTTAGTTTAAAATGAAGAGTTTACTATATTATATGAATACATAATCAACTTTGTGATATCTCAATTATTACTTAGTAATTCAAAATTTAACATAAACATATTAATTGGCCAAATATAAAATTTCGATAAAATGAAGAAACAAAACATAACACTGTTGTTCTCAAAAAGACACATTCACAATAAATACCCAAAATAAAATGACACATGCACATTATAAATTAATGTCGACATAAAACATTTACATATCATAGTTCCTTTCCATTAGTATGATTATGTTCCTCTCTTGGCATTAATATAACATTGTTGTTCTCAGAAAGATGTTTTGATCTCAGATCATGTCTTAGTATGAACCACCAATCCCCATCCAACCCATCTGAATAAAAAAACTGTTGGTTGTAGTGTTTTGGGAAAACATAGGACTCCTTAGTTTCAACCCACATTTTTTTAGAGTTAATAGATATTATCCCACTATCACGATCTCCCTTTACATTACCTTGATCGAAGGTATACCACCACTTTCACCTAAAAATAACACATTGAAAATATGAGAAGTCCATTTGCATGATCTCTTGTATATTTCCAATGTAACCTAATTTCTCGTCTATTAAATTTTGATCATGGTGCTAGCAATACTAGATTGGTCGAACTTGGCCTCCACTCCATAATCTTGTATGAGGTGTCCATCGTCGGCATCCACAATGTGAAAATGATGTCCATATTCCTACAAAGATGGGACAAATGCACTTGTAAAAGTGTGAACAAAGGACAGTGTCATACGTCTAATAACTAGAGCATTAATAAATACATAATACATGTTACAATTCAAATGCGCATTATAAATTGAACATGGTACTCAGAGAGATTATTACAGAGTTGTTGTACACGATCCCTATGTTTAGTGCATCCTCTTCTCCACGTGGGTAATGACTGGATGCGACATATTTCTATGTGACCTAGTTAGCCACCCAACTATTGGAACATACATTTGGCATATTTTCTTTTAAATGATCAGGATAAGGCATGCTTCTACCATTCAACCGTTTCAATTATTTCATGTCACTTCTCTTTTCCTTCTTTTATCTTCATACAACACAACCCATGGTTGCATTTCCTCCCCATTGTGAAGAATGAATTTATTGAAGGCATCAATTTCTAAATTCGATAAGGTATACAAGAATTCAAAAGGAACAATATGAGATCAAATATATAATAGCAACTTCAATGTAAATAGTTTCTCTCTACAGATTTGACAAAAGATAAGTGACCTACTCTTTCTCATGCACATTTTTTCATTCGTTTGGAGTAGCTCCCCTTCCCTTTTGTACTCATCCTGATCATCATACCAAACCACTACCCCTGGTGGATCATTGGTATGACTAAGGGACAAAGTGGACCAAATATATGACTAAGGGACAAAGACCAATAGAGGATAGTCACAAAAGGGCTCTACCAAAGTACAAGACATCCCTAAGAGGTCATATATCTAGGTTATCGTTGATTACCATTAATACTTTTAAGGGGACGATCAAAATGAGAAGCAATATTAATTAGATCCATTGTCCAAAATGGCTTCAATATATTTGGAGCTACTTTCCTTCTTTAAGTTGCTTGGGCCATGATAAGATGTTAGGAGGATCATCTCCTTCCTTGTTTCCTGCTATGAGCAAACTTTCTTGATAACTATAAACATCCAATCCAAATAAGAGATGGGAAGGAAACCAATATAGGATAGTTAAATGATATATTTGAATAATATCATGAGTGATGATTTCGAAGATCACTCGTGCTTTTAATATGAATAATGTATTTTATCTTGAACTAATCTCTCCATTGACGTTGTGTTTGTTGAGGAAACAAGAAGGTAAGATCTATGGAGGTATGAACAATATTTCCTTTGGAGGTACTCATGCCAATCCTTCTCTCATGCCTTCTACATTTTTTGTTGCATTTGAGCCAAGATGGATTTGTTGTTTTCAAATTATAGAAGTTCCTATATTAGTCATTCTTATAGAGATTTATCATTCGAAACATTAGCTAATGCATCTGCTATGAGAAAGATAGGTACTTGGAATTTTTTTTGTTATGCCACTACCTCTTTGTCATACATGGTATGATTGGTGAGATTCTTAGTGTTAGCTTGGTATTCCCATAGCACCGATGGTATATGGTCATCCAATTTTTCATTATTGGAAACACAAATTACCTTAATAAACCCATGCTCCGACATCTTATTGATGTGGAATCCATTGTGTTGTTGTCTTCTGGATGATAAGAATCAATAATAAGATTTTTTACTAGGAATTCCTTGGTGAACATATCTTTCAAGGTTGCATGTCAATGTTGGCACCAATGAATAATTCCTTATCATTAGAAAATAAATAGGTATCTTTCTAGGTTTGTATTGGTACCAACGATGACACCTTTCTAATGCCTACAACACTTGTTATATGAATCAGTGAAACACGACTCTCGTGTATCTAGATTGGAGAAAAATATGGCTATATAGATCCAAATTTTAATATAATATATCCCTAAGTCTTCTCTTGATTGATAATATGTTATTATGTCCTTGACAGGGGGACATTAAGCGATCAATGACGTGGATTAGTTAGGCAGACCAGGTAGATTTTTGAAAGAGCTAAAGTTAAAATTAGGCTTTGAAATTACATTCGTTAATTGAATTAATTTTTCATTAACAAAATGCAATCCTACATTGGCGGCAAAGTGTAAGCAACTAGATGACGTTACTTGGAATTCTATGCTCTTACAATACTTCCATTTTATTTTGAATAAATCATTAGTTTTTTTTCTCGGGAAATACAGATTCAAAGATGTGCCTTTAATGTTTACTCGCATATGCATTTTCCTTTGCTTGGTGTTGGAGCATAGACCGCAACAATGGTAAAGCTGCGAATTTTGAGGAAAAAGCACCAAGTGTTGAAGGAAAGTGCTAATTTTGAGTAAGTACCAATTTTGGGCAGAAGTGAACGGTGCACAGTACGGCACCAGATGGACGAGCTCAGCGCAGATTACAGACCAGAAATCGCGGAGCTCGCGCGTACACACCAAAGGAGAATGAATGTGGCTGAGTAGAAAGCTTAGCTACCACAATAAATGAAGCGACGGAATAGAGGGCTCAGCTACCCTAATTAAGGCTAAGTACAGAAGTTATGGTTGCTCTGACCAAGAAAGAGCAACGGACCAAAGCATTAAAGGCGAAGGACAAGGAGCAGAGAATGATGAAGCGGCGCCCATACCCGCAATCTGCGCTGGAAGTCATGGAACCTGCAGGAAACGGTGACATGACTGCAAGCGGCGCCTACAGTACACCTAGCCATGTCCGTGGTTAGGGTTTTTGGGGATTATTGCTAGGAAAGGCCCACAGTTTTGTAAAGGTGCGACCCTCAGGGCCACCTATATATATGTGTAATTGCAAAGGTTAGACGTTAGTTAGTTAGTTAGTTAGCTAGCTAGCCATTAGATGTTTTAGATGTTAGAGGTTAGATGTTAAGAGAAGTGATAGTTGTAGAGCTAGTCACTGAGTTGCAGAAAGTCTCAGTCGAAGTATGAGTCATTGTAATTTCTGTAGAAGAAGAGAGTAGATCTGAGAGAAGGGCTCCCAGCTGTGTGCGTGGAGTTTCCTGGAAAGATCTAAGGCTGCAGCTGTGTGCGCAGCAGGACTGTGTAATTCCCATTCTGAGATAATATAAGATACAGTTCCAGTGAATGTGATTTCCCCGTGGAGGTGAACTATATAATTCTCGTTGTTATGATGTTGTGTTGTATGAATGCATGTTTATGTTTTACTATCTGTGTTTACATGAACGTTCCGTTGTCTTTATGAATGAGTATATAACGCAAGCCCTTGAAGCTCCCACAGAAGTTGGATTCGTGCCCTATCGAAGGAGTCAGTAAGAGCACTACTGTTGTGGCGCGTAAGGATTTCGCTGTGCGCTGTGGTGTAAGCGCAGAAGTAATACAGTGCGTAGCGGATGAAGCGAGTAACGCCTCGTGCGCAGGTGCGGAGGTGTCGCGCAGCTAGGCTAAGGCGAGTAAGCTCCCGCGCTGTTGCGCTGTATGACATGTGAAAGAATCAGATGCTCCGTTCAGAAGTTACTGCGGAAGGAAGGAAGAGAAGACTGTGGATTCCACACTGCATTGGTTAAGGAAACCTGATTCCTTAGCCCCCCATAGCCACTTTGGGTGAGACCTCGGGCTACTTGCGCAGCTCGTTGCCGAAAGGGCCAGTGCGCCAATGGGTGTTTGTTGCTGCGCCTCTCTGAAAACCCGGGTCTATCCAAAAAGCAGCCAACAAATGGTTCCGTTGCCTTGTGACTTGTTGCCTTAAGATTTGTTATTCTGGCGACGTGCGAGATTGATGCGAAACCTAGAGAAAGAGCGAGCCAACAAATGGTTCTGTCGTTGGCTTTAACCCTGTTATTTTGAAGGCAATGCAGTGCTGGAATCCTACAGCTAAAGAAATTCAAGACTGGTTTGATTCAAAGGCTGGAGAGTTCGCTAAACGAGAAAATAGAAGCTCTAGGCTTCAGACAGAAGACTAGTTGCAGAACCATATTTATACTGACCTTCACAAAATTTTCTTCGTAACATTTGCACTTGAGTTGTATGCGTGGATAGCCAAGTTAGCAGATGCTAGACCCACTGTGCATGTTGATCAACCCGTCGTTTGGACGCCTGATCTAGTTAGCAATTTGAAGCGGGTAGATAATCCTGTCCCACGCAGTAGACTTTTGGTTGAATAGTCTGCTGGAAGGCTTCATTATCGAGTTTGCAGTAGATACGAGAAAGAGCTTCAGCAAAGCTGAGAGGAGCTTCTTCAAATCATACAGGGGTAAGTTCTTAAATTCTCTGAACCTGTCGATTAAAATGCTCTTATATTAAAAAGGAAAACTATGCATAGCTTCCGATGAATAGCATAGACAAGTAATGTCCGCAGATTCTGATAGTGATCTTGAAGCTATTGGTTGTACTCGTAGTGGAAAACGGTATAAAGTAGGCCTTGACCAACATTCATTCGAGTCTAGCCCAGAAGATAGTCGAGCTCCTAGAGCAAGCCATATAGAAAGACAAGCGAGTGCTCATATCCCTTATCACCCTTTTACACCGCAAAAGCCAGACGGGGCTCAGTATAACCCCGCAGTAACACCTTATAGTAGACCGCATGGTACTTCTAGTACCTCAGTTCCACCTTTGTTTAACCATCCCGGAGGCAGTGCTACAACACCTCCACATCAACCTAGCACAAGAAGGATGGGTGATGACATGAAGCTACCGACCTTTAGAGGAACAGGGCTAGAAGACCCTGAGCAGCATTGGTTCCTATGTGAAGCCATTTGGACGATTAAGCAAATTAATGATGATGCTGTTAAGTTGGTTCAGTTAGCGACCACACTAAGAGAAACAACCTTAACCTGGTTCATGAAATACTCAGCAGCACAGAATAGGAAGCTTGCTGATGTAAGAAATGCTATGATTAGAGAATTCAAGAAACCTAAATCAGAATCACAGTGTATAACCGAGCTCAAAGACATAAAACAGTTACCCACAGAGTCAGTATGGGACTTTGACCAGAAGTTCGAAGCCTTGATAGATCAAGTAAGCTTTGAGTTTGCACCGCAGCAACATAAGGAATGGTTCATTGCTGCGTTGCTTCCTCACATTAGACTTCCTTTGATGCAACAAAATCTCACTACACAAGAACAAGCTCTAGAGATGGCTATGAAACTAGAAGCTTCACCAATTGCTGGAACAAGCAACGATGTTGTGCAGTTGCAGAACCAGTTAGCAAACTTAACCTTGGAAGTGCATGATATTAGGAAAGGCAAGGAAGTTAAAGAAGAAGTTTGGTGTACAAAATGTAGAGCACAAGGTCCTTCAAAGGACCATTGTCCCGTTTTCATAGAGTATATTGCAACTGGAGCACCTAACCCTTTACCACAGGCACAGGGGCCTTGGTGTGAAATCTGCAGAACTAGAGGTCACAGACCACAAGAGTGTCACTTGTTGCAGAAATATGTACAAACTCCAAAGAATCTATATTGCAATTTCTGTAAATCAGTAGGCCATGATGAGAACAATTGTAGAGCATATGATCTTATGATGGAAAGAAAACATGATGTTTATAGAGTATAGTCAAAGGCACAAGGACCCACAGCAGGTCCGCAGTACGACCAAACTCGCGAAGGCCGAGGAGGAAATTACAGGGGCCGCGGACGCGCAGCAGGTTTTGGTCGAGGACGAGGACAGATCACTTGTTATAACTGCGGAGCTCAAGGTCATTATGCAAGGGATTGCCAAAATGCCACAATCATCTGCAGATACTGTAAATCTTATGATCATATCATTGAAGAATGCCCTCAGTTGATGGTCAAAATGCAAGCAAAGACACCACAGGCTAACCAAAATATTCAGTTGATTGGAGCAAAAAAAAGGGAACCAGATCCTACAGTTAATATAGTGACGCGCAGTGGAGCAACTACTGGTGCGCTAGAGTTGGCAACTAGAAAACCAGCGACGCAATGGGTGCACCGCGCTAATATTAAACCATCTTCGCTCGACCTGCAGAAGCAGAAAGAAGCATTCAAGCAAGCTCAAGAGTACTTCTCAGAACCGCGAGCTTCGAGTTCTGTAGCAATTCCGCATACTGATATCCAACCACATGTGCCGCATCAGGAGAAATGGGTACAAGAGTAGGCCACTACATCTGGAAGGCCTGATGAGGAGGATGCACTAGGCAGTGTTCATGCTTTCTTGAGAAACTGCTTAAAGTTGTTGCGCAATGAAAAAGCCACTATGGAACTCCAACACCTGTTGGATCAATGTCAGCAATCTGCTTCGATGAATACACCGCAGTGTGCTGTTCACCAGATTGGGAGTCATACTAGAACTGGAAAAGAGATGAGGCTCACAGCGCAGATTGGAGCATTTGAAATGGACGAGGTCATTTTGGATTTAGGCTCAGAAGTTAATGTTCTCACCATGCAGACATGGGAATAGATGGGTAGTCCTCAGCTTACAAGATCTCCTATCCAGCTAAGACTTGCGAATCAGCAACGAGTTTCTCCATTGGGCAGATTACCCAATGTAGCTATTGATATTGAGGGAGTAAGAAGTTCTGCAGACTTTGAAGTAATCAAAATTCTGGATGACAGTAGACCTTACCCAACACTTTTAGGCATAGACTGGGCATTTGATAATTTGGCTGTCATTAATTTGAAGAAAAGACAGATGACTTTTGAAGATGAGCAAATCAGGTCATTGCACCGCTTGATCCCATTCAAGGACCACGGTATATTGAACCCATTCGAGCAGAAGAAGAAGCGTGCCATATGGACAGTTTGTACCAGATGACTGCTAGTCATAGTGATTATGTCAATCCCACAGCAGACGGCCATATCAGCTGGCGATGCGATAGCTCGTGCACATCAGACTCAGAAGCAGGATTGGAAAACTGGCAGAATCGCTTACATGAGGTTTCTGCAAGGCGTTGCGCCATGATGACTAAATCCATTCGATGGATTGGCACAGAATTGAATAACACTCCAATCTTTGATGGTTTAACTGAAGTGAGTGAATTCATACATGCATATGAACAACAAATCCTAGATGAGAAGCACATACAAGCATTGGATGTAGCACTGCGCGCTACACCTGCAAGATGGTGGGGTGCGCATAAAGAGAATATTCACACATGGAAAGACTGTCGCAGATTGATACTGCGCAGATTTCAGGGAACTACAGCAGAAGTATTGTGCAAATATGATGGACAGAGCAACCCCAGGTCACACGGTGAAGCATGTATTTAGCAATGGTCAGATATTCTAGAGGATGAGTGGGTTCACCTATTCATCCACACGTTGGATACAGTTCCAAGGAACTGGTACACTGAAACAGAACTGCGTAGAGGCACTATCACTTGGCCTCTTATGATGGAAAGTTTTCAACTTACCTTCAGCTTTGAGTCAGAACATCCAAGCATCGATCACGCTTTAAAATGTATTAAAAAGAAGGTATTTGAACCATGTCCGTTACCAGAATATTCTCAACCAGATTGGGCTGTCCAGATGGAACATGCCCTAGAATGCTATAATTTCACCACTGAAGAAGAGGAAGATGATCCTCGCAACATCAATATTCCAGAATCAGAAGGGACGCGCAAAGTCGAAGGCCCCCAGCTTGATATCCCTGCCATTACATAACACATCAAGCTCAAGAAGATTAACATTGGTACAGAAGCCGAACCCAAGTTTGCTTCTATAGGAGATTATTGGGATGATGAAACTGTCGGCAATATTGCAGATTTACTACGTAACTACCAGGATATCTTTCCTACCAAGTTCACAGAAATGAAAGGCATCCTAGGAGATTTAGGAGTCATGCGCATACCTTTGAAAGCGGATGCCAAGCCAGTAAAGCAGCGCCCATACAGGTTAAACCCACGATATAAAGAAAAGGTCAGAGAAGAAATTGATAAGATGCTCGCAGCAGGTATCATTGAGCCAGTAGAGGAAAGCGATTGGATTAGTCCTATGGTGGTACAAGACAAAAAGGAAAAAGGTGAAATAAGAATCTGCATGGATTTACGCAGGATGAACGACGCATCAGCACATGATCCATTTCCTACTCCCTTTACAGACGAAGTGCTTGATAATGTTGGAGGACAAGAGGCTTACTCCTTCACTGATGGATTTTCGGGATACCATCAGATCAGAATCCACCCAGAAGACCGCCATAAGACCACTTTTGCGACTGAATGGGGCTCATTCCAGTATACGGTAATGCCCTTTGGTCTTAAAAACGCACCTGCTATCTTCTCTAGAGTCGTTGTTGCTGTTTTTAAAGAATTCATTCATAAGTTTCTAGAAGTCTATTTTGACGACTGGACTATGTTCGGTTTACTAAAGAACCATATAGGGAACTTGCGCATGATGTTAGAAAAATGTAGACAGTATCAGATTTCCCTTAACTTGAAAAAATGTATCTTCTGTGCTCCTTTTGGTATTCTGTTGGGACATATTGTATGCATACAAGGAATTTTGATGGATCCTGCCAAGGTTGCCATCATTGCTAATTTACCTATGCCCAACTTAGTCAAACAATTACACACTACATTGGGACATACGGGGTATTACAGGAAATTTATCAAGGGTTATGCAAAGATTACTGCGCCTATGGAAAAACTGTTGAAAAAGGATTCGAAGTTCCAATGGACAGAAGAATGCCAACAGAGCTTGGATATACTTAAAGAACAGATGATCACTGCGCCTATTCTAGTTTTCCCAGACTGGAGAAAACCCTTTCATGTTCATGTAGATGCTTCTTCCATAGCATTGGGGGTTGTGCTTACACAACCGGGAGAAGGAGGTATCGACCACCCCATTGCTTATTCTAGCCGAAAACTATCAACAGCTGAGAAGAACTACACCACTACAGAAAGAGAAGGACTAGCTATGGTGTATGCCTTACAGAAGTTCAGACACTATCTATTGGGCGCTCATTTTAAAATGTATACTGACCATTCTGCTTTGAAGTACTTGGTCAATAAGCCAGTGTTAGGGGGAAGAATTTGTAGATGGCTACTACTCTTCCAGGAGTATGATTTTGAGGTTATTGTGAAGCCAGGTAGATTGAATGCAGGACCTGACCACTTATCTAGGATAGAGTCAGGGGAGGAACCTACAAATTTGGACGACAATCTTCCTGATGCCCAGCTCTTTTCTATTCAAGCAGCAGATGAATATTATTCTGATATTCTTGAGTTTCTCACTACAGGGCAAGCGCCAATGGAGTTTACAATCCACCAGAAGAAGCAACTTATTTTCAAAGCCGTAGACTTCACTTTGATAGCACACCAGATCTATAAGTTGGGCCTTGATGAAGTCTTGCGCAGATGCATTTTACCGCATGAGAAGAACTCCATCATCGCAGAAGCGCACTCAGGAACCGCAGGAGGCCATTTCGCTGGAAAGCCGACTGCGCAGAAGATCTTAGCCGCAGGTCTTTGGTGGCCAACATTGCACAAGGATACTAAAGAATTCTGCAAATGTTGCGATGTGTGCCAGCGAACAGGAAAACCTTCAAGAAGAGATGAAATGCCGCTAAAACCCTAGATAACATTGCGTGCTTTTGATAAGTGGGCCATTGATTTCATAGGACCTGTCAACCCACCAGGAAAGAGAACCGACACAAGATACATCATCACAGCTACTGAATACCTCACCAGATGGGCTGAGGCGAAGCCAGTTAAGAACTGCGATGCTGCCACTGTCGTGCAGTTCATTTTTGAGAACATTATCACTAGATTTGGGTGTCCACTGATTCTAATGAGTGATCAGGGAACACATTTCCTGAATGAGACTATAGAGGCCCTTACTGAAGAATTCCATATTAGTCACCACAAGAGTACACCCTACCACCCTCAAGCTAATGGTATGGTGGAGGCATTCAACAAGATTATGGAGAATGCCCTGACAAAGATCTGTAATCAACAAAGAGATGATTGGGATCTTAGAGTCACAACTGTCTTATGGGCTTACAGAACCACATGCAAGAAACTCACAGGTCACACACCTTTCAGTTTGGTGTATGGACAAGAAGCAGTTATGCCCATGGAATACATCGTTCCCAGTCTCAGAATTGCGCAAATTACAGAAATGGCAGATACTGATACTATGAGTGAAAGACTATCACAATTGCTTGCCTTAGGAGAAAACAGACTTTTAGCCGGATTCCATCAACAAGTGCAGAAGGCAAGACAGAAATCTTGGCATGACAGGCATATTAAGAATAAAGTTTTTCAAGGAGACTTGGTACTCCTCTATGATAGTAAATTCATCAAGTTCCCAGGCAAGTTTCGTGTACATTGGTTAGGCCCTTTTCAGGTGACGAAGATAACAAAAGGAGGAGCAGTTCAGCTTGCGAAGCTGAATGGCGAATTGCTTCCCACAATGATTAAAGGGAGTCGGCTCAAGCTTTATCGTGACGGCCACTTCGCTCGGTCGACTTAATGAATTGCTAAAGAAGTGCAGATGTCCAGTGTCGTTGAAAGAGGCATCGCATTATCACAGTCTACACGGAAAGTCGCGAGACACTTTCAGTCTCCGACTTCTTGCGCAGTTCCTTGAAACATCCGTGCATGCCAATAAAGTTTGTTTTGAGCAACCCTATTTGCACTCTTGCGAAGTTTTTCCCTGGGTTGTCCAACTGCCGCTCTTGCAGAGTCCCCTGTTGTCAATTTTCCGCTTAAGGAGTTCTCCTCGCCGTGGATCCCTCCAGGTGCACAGTTATCTATGCTGAAGTGACCCACCGAAAATTTCAAATACGGTAGCTCTATAACTGCATCTGAATATTAATAAAGGATAAGATCGCCATTTAATTGTATTTGCTCTGACATATTCGGCTTGATCTCCCTAAGATTTGCATTTAAGGAATGCGCCGAAAGCTTTAGCTTCTCCCGGAAGGCTATCAGAGCCCGTCCATCACAATTAATGCACCGCAGAGGTGCGGGGTAGGGGGGTTGTCAACTCATGCATAGGCGCCTACGGTTATTAGCCCCACTTGTCCGCATTTACTACCGCTTTTACCTATAAATACCCCGCACTCGTATGTCTTCGGGTTACTTTCCTCGAGTTGCAGCGTCTTGTTTGAGAATCTAAGTTATTGTTTTCAGAGTCGTGTTGTGCAGACTGATCCCTTTGTTTTCAGTGTTCGTATCCTGCGTTGTTCCGCCATTTGTCTATTAAAGTGTTTGTTCTCTATATTGGTTCACGACGGAGAACCTGTCTACTGAAGAAGTTATTCATCGATTTAAGCGCAGAGGCTTAGATTTTGGCATGACTACCCCAATAACGACCTCCGCTTATACGCACCCTGGTTGGTTTGATCTTAAGCAATCTCCGGGCACAAGGGCATCTCAGCCGCAGTAGCCGGATGAAACAGTTTCAGAGCCTTTGGCCACTATGGTTAATTACATTCCTCCACGTCCAGATGATGCACCCGAGGTGCATATTCCAAAGAATGTGAAGTATCCGATTCCGCTGCCTCCAATGCCGAAAATTGTGCGAGAAGAAGGGTCCCTGCTTGGACACCTTCCACTGGTTAAGTTTTCTGACTTAAACTTGGGAGACTACAGAACATATCCTCAGTTGGCGCCAGATCGCTATCTGACGGTAGTCCATAATCCCGTTAGAAAAGCTGATGAATTCATCCCGAAGGAATTTGCCACAAATCTCGAGAGGCCTGGACTGTTGAACTTGTTGAAGCTACCACACTTCGGGCGTAGAAATGAATTCAATGCAGTTGTTAAGGCCCTGTTATCTTGCGTTCATGGTGGTTATCTTTGGCTGGGGAGGCCAATCAATTTGAATGTCGACTTGATTCATCGTATTAACGGCCTATCTAAGGTTGGTAAGGACCCCAATGTTCATTTTGTTGGAAAAGACAAGGACAGAAAGTTGGCTACACAGCCGGTGGAGAAATACAAATTAACAAGAGGAGGTCGGGCTTATGACCTCACTACAGTGGAAGATGAAGCACTTAGATTCACCAGCAGTATTCTTGCAGGAAGACTTCTAACGAAGTGCAGACCTAAAGAAGTTACTCGAGCTGTTGTAGAGCTCGCAATCGCAGCTGCAGAGGGAGAGCAGTATAACTGGTCCCTCTTCCTCCTGAATTCTTTCTTGGAAGACTGCCGGAATGTTCAAGACACCGCCGGTCAGTTGTTCCATTTTTCTTGGCTTTTAATTTTATGTGCTTTTGTCGGGTGGAAGGAGCCTCCCAACACTCAGTTCCTTCCGTGCCGCGCAGGAGAGGTTGCAGGGATGCGCTATGTAAACCTCTGGGATTCTAGTAATCCCACGAAGCGCAAGATGAACCGCGCCATGTTCTGTGAATATTACCATCTCCTCAAGGACACTATCCAAGAGATGCCAAGGCTGACTGAGGAGACAACACAAATATATGGAACGAAGTTGGTCTTTTTTGCCAACTTGCATGAAATTTACTTCCACCCTTGCGGCATTCAGGAAGAATGGGCTGTAGGCCTCTACAGGATGACTACTGAAGATGTTCAAGAAACTATCAAGTCGTGGCCAGATGAATGGAGGCAGGCCATTGAAGTCGCTTCCGCGATGCCACCCCGCTCTGCGCAAGAGAAAGATAAAGGAAAGGAATAGGCCGCGCAGATGACTAATGAAGGTCCACCAGGACCACCCCCAAAGAAGCAAAAGCTGTCGCACCCCGCAGAAGAAACAAAAGATCCGTCTGAGACCTTTGCCGTGGGATTCGACCATTACATGAAGGAACAATTTTGCGAGCTACGGACCTCGCAGGCTCACATCAGAAGTGCTCTGATCAGAAGTGCTCTGGACCTGCAGCTCGTGGAGTTGAAAGGTCTCGCAGGAAGAGTTGCACAGACCCATGCGCCAGCATCTAGTTCACAGACGCCGCAGGCGTCTACAAGCATCGAGCGGGTTGAAGTACTTGCAGAAAGGCATACTGTCGTTCACATCCGGCCTACAAGTATGAAACTTCCGCATCCTTTGGCCGCACTGTAGGTAAGTGCAGTTGGCCCCGTTGAGATAAATTTGTCTTTAATTCTGATAGAAACTTTGCAGTTAGTGCAAGAGAAAGTCTCTATTGAGCTGAGAGCTAGAGCGTTCTCCACATTCCATGCAAACCAAAGACTGCAATTGCAGGAAATAGAGCTGAAGGCAGGCTATAAGAACATCTCTGAGCAACTCGCACTTTATGAGGCACAAGACACTGGGATAAGAAACATAGTTGATGAAATCGTCCAAGCGGTGCCAGCGTGCCAGATTCAACAAGACCTTCCTCTGGTTGAGAAAGTCCAAATTATTGGCGGAAGGGTGAAATCCCTAGAGCAGGAAATAGTTGCTATGGCTGAGGACCATAGAATGAAGATCGCCGAGCTGGAAGCTCGTGTCATAGCGCCGCCTACAGATGAAAGGTAGGAACAATTTGAAGCACTGCACATAGCTTCCACGCAAATGAAGTGCAGAGCAAATGAAGCCCAGAACCTCATGACACAAGCTATGGAGGCTTGGACGGAGCTTGAGATGCTGCCTTTCAAAGTTGGTCTTTTGGAATAGGTACAAGCAGCAGAACAGTCCCTAACTGTTATGAGTGAAGAAGCTAAGGCCTTAGAAGGCTTGGCAAAAATGAGGAAAATGAGCGAAGTGCGCAGAGTACAACAACAACTGCACAAGCTCAGAAATGAAGATGCTAATCTCACCAACAGCATCCAACCATTTATGGATGAATATGCTAAACTTGCTGCCCAAGCCGAGGAAAAGATCAAAGAATTTGCTGAATCTCAACAATTGGTTGATGGCATAACCGAAAAAAAAGCCAGTTCAGATATGGTGCAGACAGCTGCGGAGTGCGTGGAAGAAATGGACTCCGCTATTGCGCAATGGAAGAAAGCATTTGCTGCGACCCAAGCAAACGCAGCCGCGCAAGTAAAGCGACCACACGCTAGCGCGAGTGGCTCGGGGACGAGCCACAAGTAAGTGTTAGGGGCCTGTTGGAGCATAGGCCGCAGCAATGGTAAAGCTGTGAATTTTGAGGAAAAAGCACCAAGTGTTGAAGGAAAGTGCTAATTTTGAGTAAGTACCAATTTTGGGCATAAGTGAACGGTGCGTAGTATGGCGCCAGATGGATGAGCTTAGCGCAGATTACGGACCGAAAATCGTGGAGCTCGCGCGTACACGCCAAAGGAGAATGAATGTGGCCGAGTAGAAAGCTCAGCTACCACAATAAATGAAGCGACGGAATAGAGGGCTCAGCTACCCTCATTAAGGCTAAGTACAGAAGTTATGGTTGCTCTGACCAAGAAAGAGCAACGGACCAAAGCATTGAAGGCGAAGGACAAGGAGCAGAGAATGATGAAGCGACTCCCATACCCGCAATCTGCGCCGGAAGTCATGGAACCTGCAGGAAACAGCGACATGACTACAAGTGGTGCCTACAGTATACCTAGCCATGTCCGTGGTTAGGGTTTTTGGGGATTACTGCTGGGAAAGGCCCACAGTTTTGTAAAGGTGCGACCCTCAGGGCCACCTATATATATGTGTAATTGCAAAGGTTAGACGTTAGTTAGTTAGTTAGTTAGCTAACTAGCCATTAGATGTTTTAGACGTTAGAGGTTAGATGTTAAGAGAAGTGATAGTTGTAGAGCTAGTCACTGAGTTGCAGAAAGTCTCAGTCGAAGTCTGAGTCATTGTAATTTCTGTAGAAGAAGAGAGTAGATCTAAGAGAAGGGCTCCCAGCTGTGTGCGTGGAGTTTCCTAGAAAGATCTAAGGCTGCAGCTGTGTGCGCAGCAGGACTGTGTAATTCTCATTCTGAGATAATATAACATACAGTTCCGGTGAATGTGATTTCCCCGTGGAGGTGAACCATATAATTCTCGTTGTTATGATGTTGTGTTGTATGAATGCATGTTTATGTTTTACTATCTGTGTTTACATGAACATTCCGTTGTCTTTATGAATGAGTATATAATGCAAGCCCTCGAAGCTCCCACAGAAGTTGGATTCGCGCCCTATCGAAGGAGTCAGTAAGAGCACTACTGTTGTGGCGCGTAAGGAGTTCGTTGTGCGCTGTGGCATAAGTGCAGAAGTAATACGGTGCGTAGTGGACAAAGCGGGTAACGCCTCGTGCGCAGGTGTGGAGGTGCCGCACAGCTAGGCTAAGGCGAGTAATCTCCCGCGCTGTTGCGCTGTATGACTTGTGAAAGAATCAGACGCTCCGTTCAGAAGTTACTGCGGAAGGAAGGAAGAGAAGACTGTGGATTCCACACCACCTTGGTTAATGAAACCCGATTCCTTAGCCCCTTATAGCCACTTCGGGTGAGACCTCGGGCTGCTTGCACAGCTCGTTACCGAAAGGGCCAGTGCGCCAATGGGTGTTTGTTGCTGCACCTCTCTGAAAACCCGGGTCTGTCCAAAAAGCAGCCAACACTTGGTCATCCATTTACTTTGGTTATATAATCAAAATAAGAATACGTTGACTAGATTTGGGCTAATTCATTCATCTACACTTCTAGTAATTGCTTTCCTCCCTTCGCCAACGGCCTCCGACTATCCTTCCTCCAACATCTTTTTTTCTCGTAATGACAGGTGGAAACGTCAGGGATATTTCCAGTTTTCCCTAATTAGGGGTTAACATCAATCCATCGTGTTCATATAGTTTGAAAAAAAAATAGTATCCATGTTTCAAAGATCCATTGTGTACATATAGTTTGTAAAAAAATTAATACGCATGTTTTAAGGACTTGAATTTGTGTACGCAACATTTCTTGAAGATTTGAATTTGTGTGATGAATATTTCAAGGCCATAATCTATTGCATCTAGACAAATAGAGTCACTGAAATTTTCTCCTGCAACCTAGAGATCGATTGGATCAGGACCAATACAATCCACAGATACAGTTCACCTGCAATCGGGAGATCGATTGGATCGAGAGCAACACAGTTCCCCTGTAACCTGGAGATTGAGAGAAACAGATTCCACTTGCAAATCAGATGACTGCCGCTAGTCACTATGACGGAATCACACTGCGAAAGATTGTGACAGACGATCCCTATCCATACCGTTTTCTAGTGTGCCCTCCGGGGATGATGGAGGAGATCACAAATCCAAGAACGTAGAGGAGCTTGTGAATCTTTCTATTAATAGTTGGGAAGTCCATAATACCTTTCAAAAAAAGACCAGATATGAAAACCAAGTATCATCTGGGAATTTTGGTATCATCTTTTTCTTTTAAATAAAAATTGAACTTATGCTGACATGAAATAGTTTTCTCATTAAATAGTTACAAATCATAGATAGTGAACAATGCACATTTGAGCCAAAGATTCACATCACCGAACTACACTTCCTACTGAAGAGAAAAAATAAAATTCACCACACCCAACTCGGAAATTGACTGATTTTTGCCAAGGATCAAGAATCAACCACTGACCCTACTAATTATCGAAACCCTAATTTTCTATTGCTAGAGAGATTGATGTAGTTTTAGTAGTGATGACCTTATCCTTCGCCAGTCGGGATAGTCCCTACACACACTGCGCATCTATATGATGTCAAGAATGTAATTGCTCGCTGACCTTGATCTTTGTTTCAGGTGTTTCTGTGACTTGGTATTGCGGTTTCTTGCTCCTCATATGGCTTTGGATTATAATGTATTTCGGCCATCGTTTCCCTCTGACCTCACACATTAGGGGGCATCTGTTATAGGTCAAATCTGTACTTCTCCATCCGTGATCACCTTGAGCTGTCGATCACACAAAAGGACAACTTGGATTGAAGAGCATGATAACCTTAGATGATACTTTGACCTAACTCACCTTCCTGACAAAACCCTAAAAAATATCATATTTTGGCATGGGCGCTACTCTTCTTAAGCAAACCAGTGCATATGCCCTACTCTGTAAGCTATATAGTAGCACACACCTCCTGATATGCGCCACTCTACTTCAGTAAACTAGCGCACATCATTCAAAAAGTGGCAAACGCTAGTTGTTTAATACTGTAGTCACGCACTGTGCACTACTCCACTATGAAATAGTCATGCACATCTTAAAATATGATAAAAAAAATATTAATTTGACGAATTGGGATTAGTTGAAGTTGGTTTCCCAACTTCCCCAACTTCAACCACATCTCGACCTGAATTGCCTACCTTGTCCTAAAAATACAAGGAGGATTGAAGAGAGGGGTTAGACATGAGAGCCATAGAGAGACTCTTCTTATATGAGAAGCTTGTATTGAAGGTGGTTATGCTGGAGAAACTTTGAAGTTAGAGAGGAACAGGAACCTAGGATCAGGTTGCATGAGCATGCTGCAAAGTCAGGTATACTTTGTATCATTCATATGTTTTTGACAATAAAAGGTTGAAACATCTTTCTCATCCCAAATCAAATGCTTAATGGACTATGTATTTGTTTGGATCATGTTGGTTAATGCTTGATGTTTGAATTACTTTTCAATTCCATCATTATTATATTGGCCAAGATACACTAAGAGAGGTCTTTGTATTGTAGGTTTATCGGATGGGAGATCAAGTGGAGGATCGAGCGTAAGGTTGGACAAAAGCTAGGATCAAACTTCGTTCATAAGGTATGTCCTCAAGGTCTCTAATCTATTTCCCTTTATAAACACTTCTGTAATGCAATTAGTATGTTTACCTGTCACCCCCTTAAGTTGATAGTGTCTATTTCCTCACTATAGGGTAGTATTTCCCGCCAACAATAAGGGATCCTTCCAATAGGTTAAGAACAAAATGCCAACTCTCCCAAAAGTTCAGGGATAGGGATCCATGTCATCTAGCTTCGAGAATGGGCTCAAAGGAGCTATTTTTGTCCATTAACTAACAACATCGCAGGCTAAAAGAGGACAACCTGCGACGTCGCATGCTGCAGTAAGGAAGCTTGCGATGACCTCTCAAAACCTAGCATAAATGGGTTTGCATCTCTTCCAGGTTAATAACTTAGTTAAGGAAACTTTAGGGATTTTTACATTGAGTCTCTTGATGGTAGGATTTAGGTGTAACACACACTGCAAGGTATAACAGAGAAGTTTGAGCAAGTCCAGCACAACTTGCCCTTGCCGTGAGATTCAGAATCGGAAGGAAGGTCAAGGGACAAATCGCAGCAAAAGAAAATACCCCTAGCCCTGACCTTGCCACCAAAATCGTGCATAGTCCAACTTGACCCGTTAAGAGTAAGGTTACCGCGACGAACAGTTAGCTTCAGGCGCAAAGGACATAGAGCATGTGGACATCGACATTACGATGTTGCCACTAGAGGTCCTACACAATCTGCACTTGCAGGTTATTGAAGAGATACATGATAGAAGTGTGGTCGCTCTGACCCCACACCATCAATTGCAGGAAAATTATAAGCAGTTGCAGGAAGCGAGTTTAAAGAAAACCATGGCACTCGAAGATGAGCAAGACCGATGAAGAAGAATAGAGCATATTATCTCTTCGGTCTGCGCGGAGATACCAGAATGCGAAGAACATCCAGATCCCACGGATACTATCCTTAAGATTGGCTCGGTGGTCAGCAATCTTGAGGCTGATATGAAAGACATGGAGACTAATTACCAAGCAAAGATCGCTGCCTTGGAAGCATAGAATCATCCAAAGACGCCACCAGACCAGGCAAAGCTCAAAGCAACAGATGTAAAAGCAGTCGCGGAAATAATGGCCGGAGAAGTAGCAAAATGTCAAACCTTGTTGGACGAAGCTACGCAAGTATTCACCATGCTACAAGAGGACCCCGAGTTGCTGCAGGTCTAGACAAATTTGAAGGAAAAGGAAGCAGTGTTAGACACACTGAACGTGGAGATAAAGACCTTGAGACCAAGAGACAGGATTCACAGATTTCTAGAAGTCAAAGAGTTAAAGAGACGACTTGTATCTCTGAGAGAACAGGAGCCTAAATTCGGAGACAAATCGCAGCCCCTGCAGGAGGAAGCCCATGAACTAACGCAAAATATAGAAGGAAAACTGTAGGAACTCCACAACATGAAGGCATCAGCAGAAGAGAAAAATCAGGATGATCTTACGGAGGATGTGTTGTAAACCATCAAGGCGATTGAAAAATATTGCAAGGATACAGTTGCTAAGCTGAGTGCAATGTATCAAGAATTCGCTACTAAATTAGCTCCTCAAGAGGAAGAGCAGCTCATGGAACCAGAAGTACAAAGTGGCTCGGGGACGAGCCACATGTAAGTGTTAGGGGCCTGTTGGTCCTGGCCCAAGTAAGGAATTTTTTTTTAAGGCAATTTTGTGCAAGGCAATTTTGATGCAAGACAGTCTTGGAGTTGCTAAGTTACAACACAGCTTAGAGTAAGGCACTTTTGAAGAAAGACAGTTTTTTAGGAGCTGCGAAGTTGAGTGCAATGTAGTACTGGCAGGGAAGGAACCACATAGCTAAAATCCGGTTCCGCGAAGTGGTAGCACCACGAGGTGCCAGCAGGGAAACTATTTTGGGTAAAGAATGAAGGGAAGGTCGAGCTGAGAAAGCAACCTGTTTTGGTTGAAGTACTCCATGATTCCCAGTAGGCAGGTAAGGAGTGGTGCAGAAGGAAAGTGAACGATCACACGAGCAGGGGAAGCACGACATGAGCCGGCCGCACAAATCCGTTAGAGAAGGAACGACAAGGTGAAAGAGATGTTGGCATGCGGTCGACAGGGTAGGCTAAAAGCAACGTGACCATGCGTAGAGGATGGCCACGACGGAGAAGTTGCTATCAGAGCCAGCAGTCATGGTTAGCGGAATAACCATGACAGTTTTGGGTAACCTTAGGGTTTTTGAGCCTATGCATTGTAAAGGCGTGACATAAGGGCACGATCTATATAAGGGAACATTTTGTAAGGGAAAGGGTTGATGTTGAATTATGAATTGATAAATCTTGCGTAATACTTGTTGTGCATTGTTGAATGCTATTGTAAAAGGCTCTGCAACTGTGTGTGCAGAGAGATACAGAGAGAGAAGAGAGTCCGCATCTGAGTGCACAAACTGAAACTGTTGTACCCTTCCCAAAGATAATACAACAACAGTTCTTGTGGATGTAGATCCCATCCTGGGGGTGAACCACATTAAATTCTGTGTTGTGCAATTGCTATGTGTTTGCATTTGTGTCTTTACTTATGATGAATGGTTAAGTGCTGCTTATGAGTTTATGTGCTTTGCTTTTATATGTATTTACAACAAGGATGAAGATGGGAATGATATGTTAAGTAATCTCATGTATGAATGAATGCCACTGTCACGTCCCCTTCTATCTATCCAATGCAAGGGAGGGAACATGACTGCAACATGGGGTGTCTAATTCGTCCCCAATCCATAATGATAAAAATTTTCCATTTAAAATAAGACGCACAATTCATTTACACAGCGGAATTAAGCATATTAACACATAGCTAGAATGGAATGCATCAGCATACCATTCACAAACAGGTGATGAATTATAATGCGAGGAAGCAAGCATGCTCTCATGGTATACACAGATTACATGTTAGCCATAATAAGATATGCATTCATCATCCAAATACCAGTCATTATTTAATACATTACAGAACATAGAATTAATACAACTCATTTAATAAACACAGAGGACACCGATTTGTGAAAGCCATTAATCTCAAATTTATGCCCAATTGGAGCATAATGGGATCGAGATCCTCACTAGTTCGTTTATGGCCTTCATCAATGGCCTCAAAATGCCACTGACCTCATCCAATTCTGACCTTGCATGCTCCTACTATTCAAAATTCAAATTTCGAGCTCTATACCTTTTTTTTTCGACACACACAGGCCGCATCCCGCATCCCGCATCCTACAATCCGACATTGCGGGTTCAGGGGGGTCAAGCTGCAGTCACGGGGATGTAACCATCCCGCATCCTGCATCTCGCAATCCAACATTGCGGGTTTGGGGGGGGGCGGGGGGGGGGGGGGGTCAAGCTGCGGTCATGGGGATGTAACCATCCTGCAACCCGCATCCCGCATCCCGCAATCCGACATTGCGGGTTCGGGGGGGGGGGGGTCAAGCTGCGGTCACGGGGATGTAACCATCCCGCAACTCGCATCCCGAAACTGTGAAAACACCTGCGTTTTCCTACAACTTGTGGGTCCGTATCTCCTTCATCCCTTGGCCAAATGAGGCGAGTCTGGTACCATTGGAAAGTTCTTGGAGAGATCTATGCACCTGTGTAATCTTCTTCCTCATCTGAGAAGTCTGACCCTGTCATTTCCCCAATCAAAATGCCGCCCCCAACTTCCCAATACTGTGTTAAAATGTCCTGTTACATGCCTGTAAATTCAAAGTCTGGCCCAAGCAGCCCCAGTGTTGCAAGATGGGCTCTGATACCACTCTGTCACATCCCCTTCCATTTATCCAATGCAAGGGAGGGAACATGACTACAACATGGGATGTCTAATTCGTCCCCAAGCCATAATGATAAAAATTTTCCATTTAAAATAAGACACACAATTCATTTACACAACGGAATTAAACATATTAACACACAGCTAGAATGGAATGCATCAACATACCATTCACAAACAGGTGATGAATTATAATGCGAGGAAGCAAGCATGCTCTCATGGTATACACAGATTACATGTTAGCCATAATAAGATATGCATTCATCATCCAAATACCAGTCATTATTTAATACATTACAGAACATAGAATTAACACAACTCATTTAATAAACACAGAGGAATAACCATAATAACATACAAGTAGAAGGAGATGCATCGACCTATTTCTTCTAGGCAGAATGATGACATGGTCATACAATAATCCATCCCATTCTCATGCTATGCACAGGAATCATGCCAACTAACTTAAGATAATCATTTCATCCAAGTAACATGAGTAATTTAACATACAGGATTAACACATTGTTGAACACATAATGCAAATAAATTAATCCACAGAGAATACTTATCTTGAAATGCAAATATCCAAACGACTGGCTACGTGAGAGCAACGTTCCACCCAACCATAGATCTATGTCCATCCTATATTCTTTCAACTAAGAGATCACCCCCAACTTGGGCTGTGTATCCACTAAGGAGGAACTAGACAAGCTCACTCACAACCATGGATTCACTCAAACGATCATGCTAAGCTAGCAAACAATTGGGTTTATCAAGCATGCAATAAGGAAATGATGAGGATGCTAAGCCCATGAGCTCAACCACAGAGATACAAACATCTCAAGCTCAATTCAAGCAATCCCATCCTCTGTTCAAACCTCCACACTTGGATTTCTCACCATTCTGGCAACAAATAACTCAATCCCGTCACTGAGTTTCTGGGCTATCAAAAC
The DNA here is from genome assembly GCA_027924585.1 of Larix kaempferi. Taxonomy (NCBI): domain Eukaryota; kingdom Viridiplantae; phylum Streptophyta; class Pinopsida; order Pinales; family Pinaceae; genus Larix; species Larix kaempferi. Next base: position 47,455,301 of record BSBM01000456.1, on the reverse strand, counting down.
TGAGTTTTCCAATGGATTTTAGGGTATTTAATGCTCCCAAATTTGCCCCAAGGTTCATACCTATGGATCCCCCATTGGATTTCACTATCAAATACCAATTCTGGGCGTTTATGGCTCTTCAAAACGTGGGTTCTTTCCAAGTTGCGATTTCTGGTTTTTCTCTCTGCTGGCAATTCGTTTTGTTTTTGGATAGAAAAATGATGCTGGGTGATCAACAATGGAATGAAAATGAGATTGGAAGGATTATCAAGAGGTAGAGTGACTTGTGGGTCCAGCAAAATAGAGCCCATACTGTGCCATACGAATTTTTGGGCTTCCCATGCTCCATTGAAGCCATGAACTGAATTCCTCAACAAATCCCTTACAACAGAAATAAATGTCAGCAAGGTAAGTCAAATGGGTTCTCAAGGTGATATATGGCAGCCTATGGTTCAATCCCACAACCCCCTCACCACTCCCTAGTGGATACACATGGCCCCTTCTCATTCGTTGCCTCCATATCCAGTTTTGGTATTTTATTGCATGATGTTTATTTACATCATTTTTACAATGTTTCATGGCTAAATAGCACATGGGAAACATAATGTCTAATACTTGTCTTTAAATAAAATTTGAGCTTCCACTAACGAGGCCTTGGCCTTGTGCTCCACGCTAGGAAAACATACATCACATGTATACAACATTTACATTAAAAGCTAACATATCCTAAGGGTCAAAATGGGGTATTACAATCCGCTCCCCCTTAGAATAACACCGTCCTTGGTGTTCCAAGACTTAGGAATACATATACAATTTATACATGTCCAAAATTCCAAAAACTTTGCAGGTCTGCCCTACATTTTATCCTTTACTTTGAACTTTCAAGACCAAGTCCTTTGACTTCCACGAGCTTCTCTTGCTGATTCTGATCTTTCAGCTCATCCACAAGTCTGAAAAATTTATGGCTGTTACCCTCTTGATGTTCTCTTGCTGGGCAGTTGCGAAGGCAATGATGTCCTCCACATTTCCAACATTTCATTGGATGCTTCATCTTTACCTTCTCAATTTCCTTTGAGTCTTCATGCCTGGAACGTTTCTTAATGGACCGATTGGACGAATGCCTCATCATTGATCCACTTTCTTTTCCCTTACTGATTGCTCTCATAATGCTTTTTACCTCTCTTTGCAGACCAATAGAGTTCTGCAAAACCTTGTGGTTCATCTCATTCTGCCTCTTCTGTATCTTGAGCATCTCTCCAAGATTTTCTTGGGTCTTGTAAATTGTTTGAAGAAGACTTTCAGCCAATTCCAATAGCCTATGGTCTGCTGCCATGGTCATTGTGCACAACTGGTTCTCACTTGGCTCACAAGCAGTACTTGCGCGTAACAACTGCAACCAATTGATTTAATTTCCACCTGTGAAATTCATCATTACAAATCTTGTTAGGCCAAGCATAACCTAAACATTAAAAATCAGTCAATTGTTTTCCCCCGATTGACATGGAGGTCTCATGCTCTATTCATGAGACTTTCACACTTTCCATGCTTTTCCACCATACACATGAATTATTTCATGTTCATCCATTCACGTTAAATTAACTACTTCAGCATTCACAATTTATTTCAAGCAAATAAACACATTCTACTTTCAGCCATACATGCATTCAACAATTTCCTATTTTTATAAATACATCAATAAAAAGGAAAGAGAGAGCAGTAAGAGTTTTCTACTCTTAGCCTTGTTCCATTGTGTAACCCACACCACCATTGTGGTTTTCATGCTCCTAGCCTCTTTCACTTCAACGTGAATGCTTGACCTGCCCTTCTTGGCTATGACACTTAGTGTCTATGGTCTATTTCAGACCTCTCAACCATGGAGTCCCTCCACATGTTTTGTCTATAGTTCTTGGCTGCTAGGAACCACACAGTCCCACTAGCTCCATCTTTCATTTATGCGTAAGCTGAGCCCTTTTAGGGCAGTCACATGTCCACATGCATCCTTAAGATGCTTTCATAGTCATTGCTTCCAACAATACCTGCATTGGATGTCTTCACTTTATTCCATAGGGTCCTTCCTTGCTTTACAAGCCTTGGAATGGCATATGGACTTGGATATCTGGCCAGCGCGCAGGCTGCCCCTCAACATCAAATAATCTTGTATGTTTGGCCAGCATGCAGGCTGCTCCAAATCATCAAATAATCTCGTATGTTTGGCCAGCACGCAGGCTGCTCCAAATCATCAAATAATTAAAGCCCAACCAGTCACTCTCTGGATTTACCAAGCAATTTATAGTTCTTTCAGAGTCCTTGCTTCCTGTAATGGCCAATGTTTCCAACAAAGAAACAATAGTGCATCAGCTTAACTGTTACAAGAATTATACTAGAAATCTTCATTATTCCAAACAAGAAATAAATGAAATTGAATACTTATCTGTATTGTGCATTTCCTCTCTGGTCCACAGGGTCCTGCTTTTACTTTATAAGCCTTGGGATCCTCCTGCAGACTGGGATGTTTGGCTAGCATGCATGCTTCTCCAAAGCATAAAATAATTACTGTCCAACCAGTACACCTTCACGCCGACTTGGAAGGACACTTCACTATGACCATTTCTAGGTCAAGGCTCTACTATGGAGCCATAGGCATATCACAACCCTTTCATCAACACCTTCACAAATCTTCATCAAAATTCCCACAACATCCTTTTATACACATTAACCCTTCCACCACAACCCCTCACAACAACCTTTTATTTTGCCTCTTTAGTGTGTAGTACCAAATTGCATCTGTTTAAGCTTGACAACACAAGTAGTATAGGAAAACTTGTTAGCATTGTTATTCTAAAATTGTAACCATAAGCATAGCATTCACTATCAAGTATTGAAACACTAGGAATGCATCCATTCCCTTAATGTGTGATCAATATTGGCATCTCTAACATAACTCATCATCAGAAAGGCGTGCACTCCTCACTGATGGGAGCTATGCAAGTCCTAATCATACTTCAAGCAGTTTGAATAATGTACATAAATAGAATACGTTCTGCATAGTAATTCTAACAATTAGACTTGCATACATATAGGAACATATATATATATATATCAATCAAGGTTTACAGAACACTTATCCATTTTGCAGATGTAATTTTCTCTTTACTGATGAGGAATGGGGGCTCCTTATCTGAGTTGACAGTCCCTCGGTTTTCCATCCCAACTCCTTTTGATGTTACATACTTTTCATATGTCTTACTGTCATAATCTTTTTCATCTCACTCATATTGTTTATCAATCATGTAGTGCAGATGAGACATTAACAATGTCTAATGACATTTCACCCGAAACCCATTTCCAGATCATGGAATCTCTTCCCATGAAGTTTGGCTTCTGCAAGCCCTCTCTCTTGGTCTTACTGCAATGTGTCTTCCTGGCACACTTATTAAATAACCAAAAAGTCAGCAACATTTAACAATGCAATTCAAATCTGATTGTTTCATAACCGATCAATGGCACTAATAATTAAATTCAATATGAATTTGCAACTCTGTCTACTACATAAATTGATTTTCTTAGCCATGAGGCTATCCTCATATTGCTTGGTTCTTTTAAGTGGCACCATTCTATCCATTATGGAGTTATGTTTGCTGCCATACATGGAAATCCACCTACAACATGTTCTTCTGACACAATTTTTCATAAGCCAAACAGTCATTAGTAATTATAAGCAAAATTTCAAATCTGAAAATTTACAAATCTAAGATTTACAATTCTTCTTTCTAACAGAGCTTATATTTCTCAACCATGAGATTCCTTTTCATAAGCTCTAAATCGAATTTTCAAATTTGCTCCCTACAGAAATTAGATTTGTAACCATGATATTATTCTCATAAACTTAAATGAGAATATTTTCAGATTTGTCTCGTGCATAAGTTAAATTTCACACCCATGAGAATCTTCTGATAACCCTTGGCTTTTGCACATGGTAGACTCCAGCCTTCATCATGGACTTACCCACATTGCCATGCCTAGAACAATCTACCTGAAATCTAAAACTTCAATCAGCCAACACTTTGTAAGTCTCCATGCATATAATATTTCATTGCTGCAACAATCACTGAAGCATTTGTAGAATTATAACATTCCATAATTCAAACACTTCCAGCTGTTAACATATCAATATAACAAACTCATTTACTTCACATAAATCATTATCATACTAAAATTGCAAGACACAGTCACATCATTTATGCAATCAACTTAAAGCTTTTAAACGCTCATTAATTCATAGCCACATCATTTATACAACTATGGCCTTCCAACAGAGCACTCCGGAAGCCTGTCAATCATGAATACCTTCATGCAATTCTTCCCCTACATTCATAACAACTCATGAAATGATCTCAGAATTATCATTATTTCATCATTTCATCTACTACTCAATTATAATGGAACTTATACATATATCACAATCATGCATGCACACAATACATCTCCTCAGGTGTAGCTACCCACATGCATGCATATTCACAACATTTACTCAAGTTTTTCATATGCATTCACTCAATGCTTAACTACAATATTTATAAAATCTCTCAATGCACATCCACTCAATGCTACCTTGCATTGTTTCATGAGTACTATGCATTCAAGCATATTATGACTTAATCATGACTATCTCATATAACATGCATTACCATAATCAGGACCACCAATCCTAACTTGCTTTAGTTGTTAAACTCACAATCAACATACTCAAATGGTATGATATACTTTCATATGAATGCATTGAGATTCTAAGCAAGTATAGGGTGTAAGGATCATTGCCTTCACTTACCCACACCTCACCATACTTTGTAAGATAACATTCCCATTCGGGCACTCAATACCACATGCAAACCAAATCAACATAGTTCAAACATAGCCGAGGGGATCTTACCAAATTCTCTTTCAACATTTATGCAATTATACATCAATAACCATTACCTGCATGGTTGTCATTAACATCACTTGATGTTACCTGATCGATTGGCCTCTTACCAAGGCTACACGGTCCTTTTGCTAACCTCATGATCATAGATTTGTTGCACCATACTTTCTTCATAAGGTTGTTGGCTTCATGCAACAACATCCTTAACATATTTAGCCATGCTTCTGTTGTCTTTGGTCCTACAACCAAAACCAATCACCAATAGTGATTATCAACCACAATATTTACCATTAGTGGTTCACTGCATATGTAAAATCTCACTACTTTTACCAATATGTAATGTCACATGCATGCAAAACATATACTCATGCACTGTGCAATGTTTATTAATATGCCAATCAATGCATATTCCTGCCACTCATCTAATCTCGTGCATTTTCAGCATTCTCATGCCATAATTTTATGCAAATAAAGCTTATAAAATATAAATGCAGTTAGCAAGAAAGGGGTTAAGGAATTCCCTTTATGATCCCTCATCTTTACATGAACTTCCTCTTTCACATCGTAGCTGGTTCGATTTCATGACATGCTACTTCCAGGCATGCAATTCTAGAATTTGCCCATATTGACAACAATATGTCAAAAATAGTCACTGGCACCTTTCAGTTCTAATTATCTATGATGTCTGATGCCCCCATTCGAATTCTGCCTATGCACCATTGTTCCCTGCTGGATATGCTTTCCAATGCTTGTCCACTTGCTCCATTATGACATCGGGTGTGGGAACTACATTATTTCAAAAAGGACAACTTTCACCCCAATTCTGCACATTTTTACACAGTTGTATTTTGGTCCCGAATGCCAACTTCAGCCACCTGTAGAAGAAAGTCTATGATGAATCACAAAAACTTTTCTACTGGGCGAAGTTATTTCATATAACAAGGAACACTCAGCAACTTGTGGATATTTGTTCCGATGCACCATTCATCTTCTATTAATTTATGGGTTTTACTACTTCTCACTTTTCACGTTTTTCCAAAATTCCAAATTTTGGGCCAAAAATTGTTATTTCCCAAACGGTGCATTTCTGGAAAATCTTTGTCTAAGGGAATATGTCCGGTTGATTGAGAATATGAAATACTGAGTTTAGTAATTTTTTTGATTCCGAATTATAGGGTCACTTTCAACCACTGCAAGCTTTTCAAAATTCCCAAAACATGGCCCAAAATAGTGCTTTTTGGCCTTCTTGCACACCCTGACTCCACATCCTTTGGAGTTTGGCTCCAAAACTCCAAACTTAACACCGTTCCTGCTCCATGAATACCCCATATCAATTTTAACCCAATCCGACTTTCTGTCAAGCGTCATAACACCGATTTGTGAAATCCATTAATCTCAAATTTATGCCCAATTAGAGCATAATGGGATCGAGATCTTCACTAGTTCGTTTATGGCCTTCATCAATGGCCTCAAAATGCCACTGACCTTATCCAATTCTGACCTTGCATGCTCTTGCTATTCAAAATTCAAATTTCGGGCTCTTTATTTATTTATTTATTTATTTTCGACACACACAGGCCGCATCCCGCAATCCGACATTGCGGGTTCGGGGTGGTCAAGCTGCGGTCACAGGGATGTAACCATTCCGCATCCTGCATCCCGCAATCCAACATTGCGGGTTTGAGGGGGGTCAAGCTGCGGTCACAGGGATGTAACCATCCCGCAACCCGCATCCCGCAATCCGACATTGCGAGTTCGTGGGGGGTCAAACTGCGGTCACGGGGATGTAACCATCCCACAACCCGCATCCCGAAACTACGAAAACACCTACGTTTTCCTGCAACTTGTGGGGTATGTATCTCCTTCATCCCTTGGCCAAATGAGGCGAGTCTGGTACCGTTGGAAATCTCTTGGAGAGATCTATGCACCTGTGTAATCTTCTTCCTCATCTGAGAAGTCTGACCCTGTCATTTTCTGCAATCAAAATTCCGCCCCCAACTTTCCAATATTGTGTTAAAACGTCCTATTACATGCCTGTAAATTCAAAGTCTGGCCCAAGCAGCCCCAGTTCTGCAAGCTAGGCTCTAATACCACTTTGTCACGTCCCCTTCCATATATCCAATGCAAGGGAGGGAACATGACTGCAACATCGGGTGTCTAATTCGTCCCCAAGTCATAATGATAAAATTTTACCATTTAAAATAAGACGCACAATTAATTTACACAACGGAATTAAACATATTAACACACAACTAGAATGGAATGCATCAGCATGCCATTCACAAACAGGTGATGAATTATAATTCGAGGAAGCAAGCACGCTCTCATGGTATACACAGATTACATGTTAGCCATAATAAGATATGCATTCATCATCCAAATACCAGTCATTATTTAATACATTACAGAAAATAGAACTAACACAACTCATTTAATAAACATAGAGGAATAAGCATAATAACATACAAGCAGAAGGAGATGCATCGACCTATTTCTTTCAGGAAGAATTATGAAACGGTCATACAATAATCCATCCCATTCTCATGCTATGCACAGGCATCATGCCAACTAACTTAAGATAATCATTTCATCCAAATAACATGAGTAATTTAACATACGGGATTAACACATTGTTGAACACATAATGCAAATAAATTAATCCACAGAGAATACTTATCTTGAAATGCAAACGTCCAAATGACTAGCTACGTGAGAGCAACGCACCTTAGGAAATAATTGATTATTGAGTTATTTAATTAATTATGAAGTTGGAATTAATATTGAGAAGTATTTTGGTGTTTTTATTATTTAAATGCTAATAAATGTTGCTAAGTTGGATAATGAAGGCTAGGAGGTCGAATTGGTAATAAGAGGATAACCTTGCCTAAGTGGAGGATATTTCAGAAAGGAAAGAAAGTCAGAATGGAATTAGAAATTGGCAAAAGCTGGAAAAAGTTGGCAAAAGTAGAAAAGTAGAAAGTAAATGGAATGGAAAGAATCATGAAAAGCATTCAGAAGATAATTAGCAACATCCAGAAAAGCAGACAGGGCGCACTTGCCAATTCTGACTGAAGGAGGTTGAGGAAAGAAAGTGGAAAAAGCTTAGAAGTTTCCAATCTCAGAGAGGATGCGCCCTACCTCACCCACACATGTGGTATGGCTTGCCAAGCAAGCTATCCCATCTATTTAAGCATGATTCCAACTTCAGAAGAGAACTTTTGATCATTTGAGAATTTTGTATGAGAGCTCTAAGCCCTCCAGTTGAGTGATGTGCCTCAACTACTTTTCTTGGGTGATGTGCCCCAAGGCCATGAGAGTTTTCTTGTGAGTATTATTCAGATCCAGTATTCAGTATTGCAGCCATTGTTATTCAATACAGGTCACAATTGAAGATTCAGTGCCAGTTTAAAGAGGAGATCACCAGCACAACAGTTTACTAGCTGGTTTTGGAGAAGGTACACCAACAGATGAAGATAGCTAAGGAGGAGAGTGCCCAGGAACTCCAGTGAGATCTAGAAGATGTTATCATCATATTTCATAGGCTTTTATGTCCAGAGGTCGAATTCAGATCCGATCTCCCATTCCTCTCATTGCTCCAGTTCATCCAGCTAAATTTGGAGGCATTTCCCCTGATGGAGACATCTGTTTGAAGGAGGACGTACCAGTGAAGACTACCAGTAGAAGGAGAAGCCAAATCATACCTATCATCCATATAGGTTCTGATCATTACATCAGGAACATATCTACTGTAAAAATCCTCCTCTCTATTCATCCTCACTAGGCAGACCTTTCCATTGTACCAGGTATTCTTTAATAATTCTGTTTCTCAGCTTTCTCTCCCTAGTCTGCAATATGTCTTCAAGCTCTAGCACCAAATGTCCTTCATCATCAAGGGGGGGTAGTATTTCTGAAACCTTAACCTGTTGGCCCACTGCCTTCTTCAAATAGGACACATGAAAAACATTGTGCATTTTTCTTTCTGCTGGCAAATATAACTCATAGGCTACTTCACCCACTTTCCTTATTATTTTTTAGGGCTCATAAAACCTTGGCAATAATTTTGTCAGCCCCCTTTGTCTTAAGATTGGTTTTCCTGTATGGCTGCAATCTTAGATAAACCAAGTCTCCTTCCAGGAAAGTTCGATCTGTTATGTTCTTATCTACATTAATTTTCTGCTGATTTTGTGCAACCTGTAAATTTTCTTTCAATGCTCTGAGGATGTCCTAGCCTTCTTGCAGCCAATCTTTTTCATTTTGTGCCTTGCAGTTTCCAAAAACCAGATCTGCAAAAGTAGAAGACTCATACCCATAAAAATATTTGAATGGGGTCATTCCAATGGACATGTGGAAGGTGGTGTTATAACATAATTCCCCCAGATGTAACCAGTTGACCCAAGCCTTCTGCTGCCCTGTAACATAGTTCCTGAGATACCCTTCCAACCATTGGTTAACTCTTTCAGTTTTCCCATCTGTCTGGGGGTGGTAGCTGGTACTAAGGTTTAGATTAGTATTTACCAATTCGAACAAAGATTGCCAAAAGGCACTGGAAAACTTACTATCCCTGTCACTGATTATGATTTTTGGCAGCCCATGCAATCTAAATACTTTTCTAAAGAAGAGTGCAACAACTTGACTAGCAGAAATAGTAGATGTGACAGCAAAAAAATGCTCAAATTTGGTTAATCTGTCAACTACTACAAAAATACTATCTTTACCTTGGGATTTGGGAAAACCTGTGATGAAATCCATTGATATGCTCTCCCAATTTTGTCCAGGAATTGGCAAAGGTTGTAGGAGACCAACAGGACAAGTGTGCTCCACCTTGTTCTGCTGGCATGCAGTACACTCACTAACATGTCTTAGAACATCCTCCTTGAGTCCCTTCCAGGTGAATATTTCTCTCAACTTCCGGTAGTTTTGAAAATACCAGGATGTCCTGCTACCGGAGCATTGTGGGAAGCCATCAAAATATGCTCCTTCAGCTTAGATTCAGGAGTTAAAAAAATTGTCTTCTTATAATAGATGACATCATTGATGACCTGGTAATGATCTTCTTGATTTACTCTATCTAGTAATTCACTAGCAAACTGATTTTCTGCATATTCTTTAATTAGTTGTGCCTTCCAGTCGGTAGGCACTTGCAGCAAGGAAAAAACAGGATTCCTAGAAAGGGCATCAGCAACTACATTCAGCTTACCCTTCTTATATTCAATATCAAAATCATAAGGAATTTTGCTTACCCACTTTTGCTGCTTGTCATTCAGCTCCTTCTAGGTTAGGAAATGCCTCAAACTATTATGGTCTATTTTAACTATGAATTTACCTCCCACCAGGTACTTCCTGAATTTTTCCAATGCATGCATGATGGCGAACATCTCCTTGTCATAGATCGAATACAGCCTCTCATGGGGCTGCAACGTTCTGCTCTCATAAGCAATCGTGTGTCTACTCTGCATCAAAATTGCTCCTATGCCTTGACCCGAGGCATCACACTCCAATACAAAAGGCTAGCTGAAATCTGGGAGTGCCAAGACTGGGTAGCTACTCATAACTTCCTTCATTTTATTGAAGGATTTTCCAGCCTCCTCATTCCAGCAGAAAGCTCCCTTCTTAGTAAGGTCTGTCAAGGGAGAAGTTAGTTTGGAGAATCCCTTCACAAATTTCCTGTAATATGTGCATAAGCCTATGAACCCTCTTAGAGAAGTTATATTCTTTGGGCTGGGACAATCTAAGATGGCTTGGATCTTCTCCAAGTGTACCTTTACTCCTTCTTCCCAATGATGTGGCCAAGATAGAGGAGTTCCTTCATACCAAACTCACACTTTGGCAGTTTGGCATAAAAGGATTGTTCTGCAAGTAGAGTTAGTACACTATCCAAATGCTGCAAATGATCTTTCGATGTCTTACTATAAATCAGAATGTCATAAAAACAAAGTACAAACTTATGGAGTTGTTTGCTGAAGATTCTGTTCATGCAAGATTGAAAGGTTGCTAGTGCATTTGTCAAGCCAAAAGGCATGACCAGAAATTCAAAATGCCCAAAATGGCACCGAAAGGCAGTTTTCTGCACACCTTCAATTTTCATTCTGATTTGGTGGTAACCAGAATGAAGGTCAATCTTAGAAAAATACTTGGCTCCATGTATCTCATCCATCAGCTCATCAATCCTTGGAATAGGATATCTGTTCTTGATGGTTTTCTTATTTAAAGCTCTGTAATCAATGCACATGCGCATTGTTCCATCTTTCTTTTTTACCAAAACCACTGATGAAGCAAAGGGGCTTGAGCTTGGTCTTATGAACCCCATTTCCAGTAGCTCTTTGATGGTATTTTCTATTTCATCTTTGAATCTCTTGGGGTGTTTGTAGGGATGGGTTTTTATGGGAAAAGTACCAGGTTCCAGCTTTATCCAATGTTCAGTACCCCTATCAGGAGGCCTTCCATGTGGCAGATCCTCAAACAATTTTTTGTGTTTTTGCAGCAGTTTTTGGATATCTTCAGGATGTTGTGACACATCAATGGTGGTTCCTTTGATAGAGATAAAACAATTAGCATCCCACTCTATGTCTCCATGCCTCAAAACAGATCTCATACTATGTGCAAAAATCACTTGTTTTGGGTAGGTGTTAACACCCCTCAAAACCACTTGCTTACCCTCAGTATCTTTAAAGCACATTTGGGGAATCCTATAATTTACCACTTGCTCCCCAAGTGAGAACAAAAATTGTACCCCCAACACAATATTAGTATCAGCAACATCAACAATGTAAAAACTATCAGTTACAGTATGGTCTCCAATAGTTACCTGCAGCTTGGGAATCCATCTGTTGCACTACATAGTGTTGTTCTTACCAGGAATAATAACTGTGAAACCCCCAAATTTTTTAGTTTGGAGTTTTCTTCTCTCCACCATGACTGCATCAATGAAATTATGTGTGGCCCCCCCATCGACCAACACTGAAACTTTCTGCCCTTGCACTACTCCTTTAAATCTCATAGTGTGGTAGCGGGGAACTCCACTCAAAACTACAAATTTTGCTTCTGTTTATATTGGTTCCTCTTCTTCTGCTGTATTATACCCTTCTTCTGCTGGTTCTTCCACTTGTGCTTCTGCAATCATTTCCTCTTCATCACTTTCAGAAAATACTTCTATGTAGTGAGCTTTGCCTTTTGCACATTTGTGCCCCGGAACCCATGGTTCTTGGCTGGAAAAACACAACTTTTTCCTCCTTAACTCATCTCGATCTCGGAATGAGTATTCGTTCTTATTTGGGGAAAAATTATTTCTGAATGGTAGCTTTGAATTCTGAAATTTTGCAGGTGGATTAAACTTAGAAGGGTATTTGGTTCTTGGGATTGCATCTTGCAAATCCCTCATTCTGCTCATAGCTTCTTGCAGGGTGACTAGTCGATAGGATTTAACCAACCCTTTCAAAGGTTCTGTTAATCCTTCTGTGAACAGAATGATCAACTTAGGTTCTGATACATCAGTGACCATCACTGCCAAATTTTGAAATTTTGATATATATGCTTCTGGTGTGCTGGTTTGTTTCAAATGTGCCAGCTCACGGAAAGACAGCTCAGGATCCCTCCTATCAAATCTTTCCACCAACCTCCTTGTGAAATCTTCATAAGACTCAACTAAATCATGTCCCAAGGTTATCATGCCATGAAACCACCAATCACTGGCCTCCCCTTCCAAATGCAAAATTTCCATCTTGATGGCATCCTTTTCTGCTATGGGATGCAGTTGAAAATATATGTCCAGTTTCTGCACCCAGGAACTATCATTGCATTTTGCAGTCCCATCAAAGTAAGGTATCTGGACCCTACCTGCAGCATTCCTCAACTCAAAATTGCTTGTTGGATGCCTATTATATCCCCTTGGATGATTTTTAAGGTAAATATCAGAAAAATCCTTGAAAGTGAGATCTCTTCTGCACTCATCACTCAAGGTCAGATATACTACATGTCTCTCCTCACAGGTAGCTACAGGTGCACCAGGTGCTTCTTTATTTTCCTCAAAGAAAGTAGGCATGGTTTTTCGAGGTTGATCTTTCAAATCCATTTTAAATTCTCTAGGCCTATTGAATGGACACGTCTTTGAAAAAATGGTTTCTCCAAATGTTTTTCTTTCACCCTGGTGAGAACCACCAGCACTCCCTTCTGCCTCTTTGTGTGCAAACTGTCTACTAAGGATTTCTTTAGTTTCATGACCATTATGTGCTACAGTATGTGTTAGATTTTCTATCCCTCTAACCATTTTAATAAGCAATTGTCTAAACTCATCATTAGCTTCCCGTTCATACATGTCTGGGTGGAAACGCGAAGGTGGGTAACACTTTGGTGAGAATCGGCCGCCGAAGAACTATAACAGAGGTTATTGGGCCAAATAAGTTTAATTATTCGGCCGAATAACTTAGTATTTATTCGGTCGAATAACAATTAACGGGCCACCGTTAGACCTAACGGTGGCCTCGATGTGTGTGTGAGGTTTTAGCCGGACGAAGAAAACGCACGGCGCTATGTCCAATTATTCGGCCGAATCATTATTCAGCTGAATAATTATTCGGCCGAATAATTATTCTACATAAAAGCTCGGCCACGGCCATTCTTGGTCACTTTCGCTCGATTCTGTGGACCCCTTTGGCGTTGATGGTGGCCCCGCCTCTGTGTCAACGGTCTGCTCTGTCACCTGTCCACCCGTTCTGCTGTCTAGGTTGTCGTTGGTGAACTCCGCCACCCGATTCCTCGTTGCTGTGTGTCACTTCTCCGCCACCCTACGCGTGAGGATATGCTCGGCGGTTCGTCATTGCTGGAGTGTTAGGACGCCATACCCCGCCTCTGCCATTCGTTTGTTCGCCACCTTCTGTTCCCGCCATCTGCACGTACATGAGGTTCTGCCTTTCCTGCGGGGTCGTATTTCTGTTTCGGCGGTTGAACGCCATATGGTGGAGTCTGCGTCTAGACAATTAATGTTTATCGTGCAATTGCACATCTTTTGGTGGAGCTTTCTTGTCGGAGTGTTCTCCTGTGGACGTTCTAACATTAGTGAGGTGCTGTAGCTGGGGACTTATCGACCCGGCGGTGTGCAGAGGTAAATGTTTTCCTATCTTTCATTTGTAATTGTCTTTTTTTGTCTTTAAGTTTCTTATTTAAGTTTTTATTGTTATTGCAGGTTTTCCTTTTGGTCTGCTTCGCTCGTTTTGTTTCGGCTGTTTCAAATTCCTCTTGGGGCTCTCTTCGGCCAGATCCCAATTCGCCTGTTTTTGTTTAGGCTGCGTCTGAAGAGGTAAGTAGAATTTTTTTTTCTAATTCGCCTGCTTTCGTTTTGCCTGCAATCATTTCGTCTGCTTTCGTGTTGGCTGTGTCCAATTGGACAGAGTCCATGAAAAATGCCCAAATGGGCAGAGTCTATGAATTCTTCCCAAAATTGGGTTGTTTATGGACTCTGTCCAATTGGGCTGCTTTCGTTTCGGCTGCGTCCAATTGGACAAAGTCCATGAACTCTACCCAAATGGGCAGAGTTCAAGGACTCTGTCCAATTCCGCAGAGTTCTTGGACTTTGGTCAAATTGTATGTCGAAAATTATTTAAATTTAAATATAAAGAGGAATATATTGAGTGTTTAGTTAGTTACTTTTTTTAAATTGTTGGTTTTGCCTGTGTTTAGAATGAAAATAAAAGTAGGACAGTAATTTTATTTGCAAATGATATATCCCATTTATATATAGGCTTGTTTTATTTGCTGAACTCTGTCAACATGGACATGGACAAAGTTCATGAACTCTGTCAACATGGACATGGACAGAGTTCATGAACTCTGTCGAAATGGACGAGGACAGAGTTCATGAACTCTGTCAACATGGACATGGACTGAGTTCATGAACTCTATCTATGTTGACAGAGTGCAGAGATCAATATATTAGTTCTATTACAAACTGTGTTGATAGATAGCTATAGATACAACGAAACTTTAGACACTTAAACTCTACTTTTGATACAAAAAAACTTTAAATCGACTTTAGGTACAACGAAACTATAGACATGAATAGACTTTAATTTAGATGTACTATAGTAAGTTTTATACATTCGAACAATAATAGTCATAGTCATTTTATAAACTATTAGGTGATATTATGCCACAATGGTCTTGAGTTTTAATTTTGTAAAGGTGGCGATTCTTGGTATTATGTTTTTCTTTGTTTGCAACATGGCAAATTTGGAGAACATAATACCAAGAATCGTTGCCGTTATCAGATTGAAATTGAAGACCATTGTCAAACATGGCCAATTTGGGAAACATGTCATTTAACTCCAAACATAATACTATGAACAGTCAATTTTTTTTTATTCTATGGAATAATGAGAATATTTGTAGATATACTTTATGTTTAGAGTATTAAAATATCTTGATTAAATTATTAATTTAAGAAACTAAAAACCATTATAGAACTTGGCAAATTTGGAAAACATGTCAAACTCAAAACATAATACCATGAATTGTCAATTTTTATTTTATTTTATGCAATAATGAAAATATTTGAAGATGTAATTTATGTTTGAAGTATTAAAATATGAATTAAGTTATTAATTTAAGATTTAGGTTAGAAGTTAAAATAGGTTCATGAACTCATTCTTTGACATAAAGAAATGAACCCTTCACTTAGTACTTAACTATATTGGTTCCATTCATTTTAAACATCAAAAACACTTAGAAAATTAGTACATTAATTCTTCACACATCTAACAATATTAGCTATACTCTTTTTAAGAACTATTAGATGATATTAGGTAAATCTAGGTCCTTGTTAAATAAATTAGTCTCTCTAGTAGTTAGGTTTTAGAATTTGTAGAATTAACATGTAGGATTTGAATATGTAATTAGTTGATATTTGTGCAAGTGTAGGCATTATATATCAAATGGAAAGAGAGGATTCTTTGAGGCAAAAGCGTAGGAGGTCTTCACAAACTTTTGGGGTTGGTGTTACAAGTGATAATTGGAGGTTGTCAATCTCCCCTCCGGATTCTAGTTTATTGTATAGTTCACATCGACAAGGTGAAAGGGGTACAAATGATTCCCCTATATCTTCTGTGGGAGAACGTCGATCTCGACCCTCTATTGGTATATGAATATCGATCTTTTAACATGTATATGCAAATTGTTTTTTTGTGTGCGCAAAATTTGTATTTGTGTTTAAACAAAACTTTATTTTCATTTGAAGCAGAGCATGGTTCGGAAGATGCTTGTAATTCTATAGGGAGGGAGACAGGGCAAGCAAGGGAGATGGGTGAGGGTGCAGAGCAAGGTTCTCAAGAGGCTCACCATTCTACACGAGGTGATGATGGTCGAGCTAGGACGCAATATGTTGAATTAACTGAGGGTTGTACACCCATTACAACATATCCATCTGATCTACCTCGGGAGCTTCCATGGGAAAGTGGTGATCATCAAATGACTCTTGAAAGATGTAGATCCCACTATGACAAGTTGGAAAATGATTTGTTTACTATGGATCTCCCTCCAGAGAGTAAACAAAGTTTGGATATTGTTTTGGGATCATTGCAAAACTTCATTCAGACATATGAGAATCTCGGACCAACTACAGATGGTTTTGCAGATTTGATGCGAAGACGAAGGGAACAAGTGATGGGTCCAGACAAATGGGATGTTGTGAAGGAGAGAGTGACGAAAGAACAAGCCAAATCAATGTTTAACTTCAAAGAAGGTCTGAAGCGAGAAATGTTGAAAGTGCAATATTTCAAGCATCCTGATTTTGCACATCTACTCTATGATCGGTTTCTTGCAGCCTATGGTCGATTTCCATGGAACGATGAGGTTTCTCAATATTTTGCTAGATTTTTTTATGTTGAGTTTTTTTTAAAATATGAATCCAGACTATACCGATGTTCATTCAAAATTTTATGGAGTTGGAAAGGGTCGAATATATAATTGAGAAGGTGCTCTTAGAGATCTTACAACTCTTCGACCTCCACCCCAGATATTTCGTCCACCTAGGTTGGTGGCATTAAGATCAGAGATAGAGCCCACATCTCAACTTGGGACAACTACAAGGAATTTTGTTGGCGATGGTTTATCGTCAGCATTAGTTGGAGTAGATGTGGGATTGGTTCAAGAAAGGGCTCGTTCTGCTATTCGTCAAAACTTTGTTTACAAAACTAATGATGAGATAGATGGTGTTGGCTTGATTTTGCAACCAAGCTTAGTCCTATGGGTACCTGCTAACTAGTAGCAGCAGTTTCAAATAGAAATAAACAACTAACTAATCTAAACAAAACTAATCATGGATCTATGCAAGAATATAAGAAAATAATGGAAATATTTTAAAAACAAGAACAAGAAAATATGAAAGAATAAATTTGTATTTAAAAATGGGGCAAGCTAATGCTTGCAATAGTAATACCTCCAATGGTGAAGGTTGATGTAGAGCAACTCCCAAGATAAGTAGCTCCAAGCTCCAAGAGGTCTCCTTCTCCAAGGTTGCTTATAATGGCCAAAATACTCAAGGGAGATTTCGGCAGCATGAGGATGAGATAATGGATGGATGTGAAATGAGGAGCCCCTACCACCTTTTTATAGGTTTTGGTGGTGGGGAATACCATTTGTGGTTTTGTGGAAACCAATGGTATTGACCAACATGGTTTAGGTACTTTTCCCTCATTTTTTCCTTTTTGAATAAAATTAATATTTTTATTCCCTTTTTTTTTAATATTTTGGGAATTTGGACCATTTTTGAGGGTTTTTTATGCCTTTTTAGGAAAAATAATCTTTTTGAGTGGGAAAAAGGGGTGTACTAAGGTCTTTTGGTGACCTTTTGTTGGTTTCAGAGGCTCAGATGGTGAAAAAGTGGACAAATGGGTCATGCGAATAAGGAAATGAGCTAGTGAGCACTTTTTGGGTGTTAACAGATGGAATAAGCATTGAAGATCTCAGGGCATATGCTAAGGTTTGTCGTGACCTAGCGGCAAATGTTATATCCAATGACACATCGAGTTTGGGAGAGGTTTGTTGATTATGATATGACTTGATCTTAATTAAATATTTTATTCATTTTGAATTGATTTCTTTTGTTACATTAAATGAATGATAAATTATGTTTTTTGATGTAAAGTAATAGGTACATTATGTAAATGTTTAAATTGGTTGTAGTTTTCAAGAACGATGAATGAACATTCTTTCCACATTTCAACTAGCGAAAATCTAAAGAGAGAGGTACATATTTATTATTTACATATTTGTAATTATGTTTGAATTTGATATATATAAATATATATATATATATATATATATATATTGAATTTTAATTTAACTATGCATCTTAATGTTAATTTGACTTATCCATGCAGGTTTCTTTAGATACGAACTTTATAAATGATTTACCATCTATTGTGAGCTAATGTTTTTTTAATCTTTTTGTTTTAGTTTTAAGTTAATTGGCACAGTAATTTTTTTGGTTTGCATTATGTTTTATTTATTAATACAATTTAAATTTTAGGGGGGAGATATAGGTTCTCTGCTTAATGCAGCAGATATTGGCAAAGAGGTAATTTTGTTTAGTGCTTTAATTTTGTTCACTGCTTTAATATTTTAATTTTTATGGATTTAGATAAAATTTGTTCAAGTAATTTATGAGATTCATAAATTGATTTTATACATATTGTAGCTTGGGTCTCTTAAATCTTTTGGAGGCAAAGGAAAAACTTCTTTGGAGGATGGTGGTGGACAAGTATTTGGATAATTTGATGTAATATTGTTAATAATTGAATCGTTTTTTGATATATAAGTTTAATATTTTAATTTTCTGAATATAGTTTAAATAATTTAAATGATATTCATAATCTTTTTTTATACATGTTGCAGGGTGGGTTGAGTCCAGGGGGAGGCCCGAGTGGAGGATAGGATGGTGGACATTTTTTTTTATAGCATGGTGGACAATTTTTTTTTGTTGATATGCATCTAGATTGCAAAGATTTGTTTTGGACATGTTGAGGAGATTTATTTTTGGACTAGATATACATATATGGGTACATTGAACTTGCATGTTCATGAGCATTTTTTTTAGGATTATATACATGTTCTTTGAACTTATATATTTTGTGAATCTTGGTTTAAATGATCTAGTTTATTTTTGCTTATTTGGCATATTTGGTGTGATTTAAAGGTTTAAAATTTGTATTTGCATGTTTAAATGAATGAATGAATATGTAAGAATGAATGTTAAGAACATGATATTCTTGAATATTATGAAGTTTAGGAAATGTTAAAGGAAGTTTAAAAATTGATGAACATAGGTTTAAAGTTCATGAATGAGGAAGTTTTGATTGAAACATGAATGAATGTTAAGATTGAATATATTAAGAACAAGAATGTTATCTTTGAATGTTAGGAAGTTTAAGAATTTGTTAGAAGTTTTGATGGAAATATGGATGAACCAGGAAGTTTAAAAATGAATGTTAAGAACATGAATGTTATCTTTGAATGTTAGGACGTTTAGGAATGTTAGAAGTTTTGATAGAAATACATGGATGAACCAGGAAGTTTAAAAGTGAACACATGTTGAGTTCAAATTTTAGGAAAGAATTTTAAAAGTGAACACATGTTGAGTTCAAATTTTAGGAATGTTAGGAAGTTTAGGAATATTTGAAGTTTTGATGGAAATATGGATGAACTAGGAAGTTTAAAAATGAAATTTAAGAACATGAATGTTATCTTTGAATGTTAGGAAGTTTAGGAATGTTAGAAGTTTTGATAGAAATATGGATGAAATAGGAAGCTTAGGAATGTTAGGAAGATTATGAATGTTATATAAGTTTTGATGGAAATATGGATGAACTAGGAAGTTTAAAATGAATGTTAAGAACATGAATGTTATCTTTGATAGAGATACATGGATGAACTAGGAAGTTTAAAAGTGAACACATATTGAATTCAAATTTTAGGAATGTTAGGAAGTTTATGAATGTTTGAAGTTTTGATGGAAATATGGATGAACTAGGAAGTTTAAAAATGAAATTTAAGAACATGAATTTTATCTTTGAATGTTATGAAGTTTTAGGAATGTTAGAAGTTTTGATAGAAATATGGATGAAATAGGAAGTTTAGGAATGTTATGAAACTTAAGAATGTTAGGAAGATTATGAATGTTATATAAGTTTTGATAGAAATATGGATGAACTAGGAAGTTTAAAATGAATGTTAAGAACACATGAATGTTATCTTTGAATGTTAAGAAGTTTATGAATGTTAGAAGTTTTGATAGAAATATGGATGAACTGGGAAGTTTAAAAGGAAACACATGTTAAGTTCAAATTTTAGGAATGTTAGGAAGTTTAGAAATGTTAGAAGTTTTGATGGAAATATGGATGAAGCAAGAAGTCTAAAAATGAATGTTAAGAACATGAAAGTTATCTTTGAATGTTAGGAAGTTTATGAATGTTAAAAGTTTTGATAGAAATATGGATGAACTTGAAGCTTAAAAATGAATATGTTAAAAGTTCAAATTTTAGCAATTTGTTAGGAAGTGTTGATTGAAATCTTAATGTTAGGTTTAAATTTTGATAGGAATGTTAAGAATGAATGTGATGGTAAGAATGGATGTTAAGGAATTTATGATAAGGTGCAATGAATGAATGAATTTGTTAAGAAGTTTTGATAGAAATATAAATGATAGGAAGTTTAAAAATGAATGAGCTACCTGAGATTAAAGTTTCGAAATTTGTTAGGAAGTTTTGATTGAAATATGAATGTTAGAAAATTGAAAAATGAATATTATCTGTTCAAATTTTGATATATGGATTTTTAATTAATAATTTTGACTTTCAATGTTCAGGTACATTTGATGCGGCTGAAATCATGGAAAATGGGGATAACGATTTTTTATTTTTTAATCATAAGCGAAGATTACAGGATTGTGAAGTTTGTGCTAAATTAGAGCAATGATTTTAAACAACAATTTGATGAATTTTCATCGATTTGTTGTAAATAATCATTTCTCTAATTTAGCATAAGCTTCACAATCCTGGAATCTTTTCTTGTGATTAAAAATCAAATGATCGTTGTCTCCATTTGCCATGATTTCAGTTATGTGAACTTACACAAGCGATATTTTAAATTAAAGATTCGGGGTGGAGAGTGGCGACAACCACAGATCCGGTATCTCATCCTTTAATTGGTCTAATAGACATATGGGGATGTGAATAAAGTATTTCAGACATAATTAAGAGAAAAATTTTACACATTGAGGTTTTCATTACTAAATAATTTTACACAAGCGATATTTTAAATTAAAGATTCGGGGCGGAGAGTGGCAACAACCACAGATCCGTTATCTCATCCCTTAAGTGGTCTAATAGACATATGGGGACCCGAATTAAGTATTTCAAACAGAATTAAGACAAAAATTTTACACATTGAGGTTTTCATTATCAAATAATTTTTAAATTCAAATTTCAGCATACTAGAATGCGATTATTTAAACTTTTATACTCCAGTTCCTTTCAAGATCATAAACATAAAAAGAAAAAAAATATTGTACACATTTGACAATGACATCGACAAAACCATTGATCTATTAATTTTAAATATATAGTTTTAAAAACATCGCAATGGAATGCCGTCTTCAATTATCCGTTCATGGTCATATTTGGACAGTTTCCATTTTTTATTTTTTTATTGTTTTTTCGATGGAACTTGAACCAATTTTATTAGAGATGCACATACTAAATGGCTATATTGACAACATATGACATCAAGTTCATAATCCTGAAAGTAGACATAATTTTGAGTCATATGGGTTTGCTGAAAAAAAATAGCCCTTTAAAATGATGGATCCTCTCTCGTATGTATATCCATTGTCATTGTAGTCTTCCAATAACTTCATTTTTCCTTCAGTGCATCGCATCAAATAATACTTCACATTTTCGTTGTTGTCGACAGGTGCAATCACAGCAAAAACATCTCCTATGCAAATTACAATTGATGTCAGGATTTTTAATTCAATTAAATTGACTAATATACATGTGTATAAGGTGAATGACAAGAATGAACAATCGACAGAATAGTGGTATTTGATCATTACCTTCTCTAACGAAATCTGAAATTTTGTCTCCATCAGATGATATTGCTATATCTTCTGATTCTAATTCTTCTATGCTTGCTAGTGGCATTTTTCCTTTAGGATTAATTTTTGTGTGTTTCCAATGTTTCACGTAATTGTTCATTATGTTTTCACAAACTTCTGTAGATTCAATATTTTCAGTGCAAATATGACAAAAGCATGATTGCTTTCTAAAGTCAAATGAATAAATGTTTTGGAAGGATTTTGTTTGAATATAGTGAAAATCTCTAGTCCCTTGTATGGTGCTAGCGTCATATGGTATGGATCTATTTATATCTTGGATCCCAACATGCAAAAAAAATCTAGTACACAAATGACAAATTTTGATGTTAGGTACACATACTTTTTTTTAAATTGACAATAAAATATAAATTAAAACATTTGTGTGTACATACCTGCGCACATTTTTTGATTGTTGATTATGATCATGGTTTAGATGTGATTTACATCATTGGAAAACCTCTACAGCTGAATGGAATCGTGCAGAACTATGGTTCATTTGCCATCTTCGAAGTGCTCTTTTTATGCATGCTCCTGCACCATCATGTTCACCTTTTCCATGACCAGTTTCAAAGAAATTCCAGTGATGTTTAATGTTCAGTGCTTTATGAAGTCGACATAACCAATAAAATGATCGCGAAGATTTAAATTGTCCGGCACATCCATCTGACCATATCCAATGCTCATTGAATTTAATGTTACGTTCCTTTAGTGAATTGTAGAAAATACTTTCAATACAATGCTGAACAAAATGTGTATCGTGTGTACGGTCGTCGCTGATATAAAAGTGATATTCTTTAATCACATCTCGATTGTCACACGTGCTTTCAATGCCATCAACATCCTGTTGAGAATGTCTATATAAAACATGGACGAATATTGAAACTTGGTCAAAATGATAGTATTCACTCTGTATCTCTTTTTGTGCAGCAAATGTCTAATTTTCTGAAAAGTCAACCACTGACAAAATTATTCCTGGTGGAAAAATTTCACGAGACTGTTTGAATTGAAGGTCTTGCCATCGTGCTCTATGTGAATGCTTGGTGTATTTATAAATTTTACTTTCGAATTTATTAAGAAAATCTGCCACACCTATTTTATCTTCTCGCAAATCAATCCTTTTGGAATGTACATCATTAGTACTTGTAATGTATTCATATCTTCTCCAATCAACGGTGACATTTGACAATGAGTGATCAGTATCGATAGGATATTTATTGTAGTATAAAACCAAATTTCCACAATGATTACAATGTTTTCCATTGACACATTTCTTATTATAAAATACTTCATCGTGATTTTTCTCACATAGGGTTTGAGATATGAATTCACGTATTGTGGGCGGAGGTGGTGAATTTGTCCAAAACATTTTACCAAATTCAAGAAATGTGTCGTAATATAATTGGAATTGCACATAATAACGACAACAACATGTGTCACGAATAGTAATAGGTCTAACATACCATGGTTTTAGTTGTACAAATGTAGTGATTGACACATTAATTCCACGATGATCTTCCTTGAATTTATTGAACAATTGTACTTGTGTCATATCCATTATATGTTTTGGACTGCTTACATATACTCATCGTGATACTCTTTGTCGTATTACATCTCTTGAATTTGGTGAAACTTGAGCATGTGTCAACCAATATTCCCATACAATATCTTTAACCCCTGCTCCCATTCTATCTTTGTAAGGTTGTCTACAAATAATTGCCCAGCAAGCAAGTTCATCATTTTCATCTATTTGCATTCTGAATTTGCTATGTCTGTATAATGTCTTTCTTGAGGTTCCAACTGCTTTTGCTAGCTGTGTTGTCAAACATTTTTGTTTAGTACTACTCGAAATAATTGTTGTATGAATTACTCTTCGTGCAGCACTAATGTCTTTCTTCCTAGATTTTCCAAACTTTTTTATTGCATCACCTATATTTTCTATCACATTATGTTTTAATTTCGACTCTTTGGTCGCCTTGTGAATACCCAATAATGATGTAGTATCTTCTAACTTCCTGGTCACTAATAAACATCTCAAAATTTGTGCTTTTCCTGTTGCTGAATAATTCTTCAGAACATCATCATAAATTTTTTGAGCCCGATATTGTGCAGCGTGTATGGGTATTTTTTTTCCATATTTATTGCAATCAACGTTTTCTAACGTTTCATCATCAATGGTGAAAGTAGCTATACATCAAGTTAAATTTAATTTAAAACATGTATCCAAAAATACAATTCATTATAAAAAATGAATTTGGAAAATACATTCAATATATACATACCTGGTCCAATTTTTTGTTCTTGAACTTGATCTTCAATATTGACTTCATCGACATTAGTATGTAAATCACTATTTACATCCTCAACAATGGTTTCTTCAACTTCAATTTGTTCCTCTTGTACTATATTTTCAATTTTCATTTAATCAACATTATCATGTAAAACTGTATTTGTATCTTCAATAATTGTTGCTTGTGTTTCTGCAAGGCTTGCTTTGTTGGCATGATATTTAAGTTTTTTCTTTTCTCTATTATCATCATCATCAGCACGTTTACGATCATATTTTCTTTGACGGTTTCTCTTACTTACCATGATTGTTTAATCTATAAATTATAAGTTAAAGAATTATCATTTTATTGTAAATAAACAAAATGAAGATTTAAAAACAGTTACAAAATTTATGAACACATGAACTGAAATTTACTTCACCTTATCAAAATATTGTGAGAGTCTTTTGAAGAAAAAGTCTTTGGAAACAAGTTTCCTTTGAAAAGAACCTTCAGTTAATGAAATAATAACTCTTTGACAATAAATCACCTTTGAAAAAACCCCATTGGAAAAGAATAAGAACACTTTCAAAATAAATCTTCTTTGTAAACCCACGAAAAAAAAAAAAAAACTTATTTGAAAAAATACCTGGGAAAAATATTTTTTTGTAAAAACCTTTGCAACGAAATAACTTTTTTGCAAAAATAACTTTGGAGACTTTGAAAAAATCCATTTTCAAATAAATAAGAAGGAAAAATATATCTCCTTTGTAAAAATAACTTGAAATAAAATCTTATTTACAAAAATGTATTGGAATAAAAACTCTGTAAATGCACACTTTGGAAAGAAACATTTGCTGAAAAACCCATTGGAAAATAATAAGAACACTTTCTAAATAAATCTTCTTTGTAAATCTACTGGAAAAATAAATAAATAAAAAATAAAAATAAAAACTTCTTTGAAAAAATACCCGGGAAAAAAGATTTCTTTGTAAAAATCTTTGCAACGAAATAACTTTTTTGAAAAAATAACTTGGTAGACTTTGAAAAAACCCATTTTAAAATAAATAAGAAGGAAAGAAACGTTTTTTGCAAAAATACTTTGAAAAAAAAAACTTTGAAAAAATCATTTTCAAATAAATAAGAAGGAAAAAGACAACTCCTTTGAAAAAATAACTTGGAATAAAAACCTATTGCAAAGAACTAAGAAGTGTAAAAGCTTGGAATAAAAACTTATTTTGCAAAAATGCCTTAGAAAAGCAATCTTTCAATGTATTCCTTAGAAAAAGTAACAAAAAAAATACTTCATAAAAAAAACTCTCTTTACAAAAAAACTCTTTAGAAAATCCTTGGAAAAAAAACTCATTGCAAAGAAATGAAAAGTGCAAAAAGCTTGAAAAAAAATATTTCATAAAAAAAACTTTCTTTGCAAAAAAAGGCTCCTTAAAAAATTCTTGGAAAAAAACCCATTGCAAAGAAATAAGAAGTACAAAAAGCTTGCAATAAAAACTCATTTTGCAAAAAAATTCTTTCAATGTATTCTTTAGAAAGAAGTAAGAAAAAAAATACCTCATAAAAAAAACTCTCTTTGCAAAAAAAGCTCCTTAGAAAATCCCTTCAAAAATATTCTGACCAAAAAGTATGCGAAATTGAAATGTGCGAAATTAATTGAAGTATTAAGTTTTATTTATATAAGTGTAGAAAAGAATTTTTTTTTTATTTTTTTTTCTGGCCGACGAGTTTTTTTTTACGTTTGGTTATTCAGCCGAATAACCTTTGATTAAACTGACGTCGTCGTTACGGAAAACAGTTATTCGACCGAATAATTATTCGGCCGAATAACCTTTGAAACCTGAAAATCTGATTGCCACTCACAGTTTTCAGGTTTCTCCATTTTCGGAAGGTAAAAATGATCTCTTACACTATAAGGCGACTGTCGGACTTGATACCATTAGTTTCGTTATTGAATCTACTTTCCAAATATATAGATTTCTTTATGTATAGGTAAGATCTAATATTTGTAATTGTTTGTTTTTTTAACAGGTGTCGACTTTAGTTTCATCTCTTTCAAAATGCGGTGAAATGAAAAATCCATAACTTTAAAAATACACCACGAAAAAAATTGAGAAAACTATGGTGCAGTTAATTGACGTGTCTACTTCAAAAGGGTATTCATAGAATTTTTAGTTTTATATTCAGTTGAGAGAAAAGTTTTGCGAAAAAAAATATGTTGAAAATCAACAAGGTTTCCCCATTGATTGAATTCAAATAAATATAATAATTAGTATATAGATCCATTTGTTATAAACTTATAGTCATGCAGTAATATATTGTGTGTAGATTGTTGTAGCATATTTGTTTTTTGCAAAAAACAAGTTTAACAATGATTTTACGTGTGCGACAAAACATGGTTATTTTGTAGTCCTTTCATTTTATAAGAACACACTGTCAAACATTTGTCGAATCGACATATCAAATCTCAATATAAAAAATTGAAAAAAATATGGACAGCAAGCTAACATAATTCTTTAAAAGTTTTCTTTTTAGTGAAAAGTGAAATTCCAAACAAAAATATCACTTTTATTCGCCCAAAGAGAGAAAACATGAAAAATTCAGAATTATTTTCTCACAGAACCCCCCAAAATAGACACCCATCTTCATGGATTCACCCGTCTCTATTCCCTTGTATTTCTCCTTCAATAGAATCTACCTCTTCTTCCCTAGTGTCTTTGTGGCCTTTTCCTTTGGTGCCATGGGATTTTCTTGAGCTCATTACCACAACAAGAGCAGGTTCAGAGGATCATGCTCTGATACCACTGTAATATCCTAAGTACAATTTACCAAGAATCTTAACTCAATTCAAATTCCTTTAAACTCCACTAGTCAATTTTCTGCTAAACTCTTCGAACCGTGCAAGGAGTAAGTGAGGTGTACTGGGATAAAGACTGAGAATGGTGGGATGAAAGTTCAATTCTGGAATTTATATGGAGTTAGGTGTAGCAGCAGGTCAAAGTGTAGATCGGAGATTTCCTATGCACCATGTACCAGTACCTTTCACTTTTCAGTAATGGATTTAATCCATTGCCTACTTCGAGGCTTGCTGGGTAGCTAGCATATGCATACTAGACATGTAGGGGTTCTGGGAGTTGGTAACAGTGTATATATCAATCCAATGGTGGCTGGATATGTTCATGAGGATTTCGGAGCAGATTGGACAAATTTTGGAAAGATTTGTGTGACAGGTGCTTAGCGGGGATTGTTGGGATAGGAATTTTGCTGGCTTCCCAAACATAAGGCAGAAACTTCCGGATTCTGATTTTGAGGGCTGATATGGTTAATATATTGATTTATTAACCTACTGAAACAAATGGGAGGTTGAATGGATGCTCAGATTGCATTTTATAAAGAAAACAGTGAAACTAGTCTAGAAAAACCTCTCAAAGAGCTAGTCTTGGAATCTCACTTGACAAATGACTTTCATTAATCGATTTTTTTTCTGTTCTTAAAGGTTATACAGCTCTTATATAATGTTAACAACAACAATGAATCAAAATAGACAAAAAAGAACTCTTCTTTTTATTTCAGTGGCTCCTTTCTCAAAACATGGTGCCTCACAATCTATAAATTGCATTACATTGGTGGAGAAGATGAATAGAGAGGAGCATTTTTACAGTAGATTTGTTCCTGGTGTAATGATCAGAACCTATATGTATAATATTTATGATTTGGTTGCTCCTTCTGCTGGTAGTCTTCACTAGTATGTCCTCCTTCAAACAGATGTCTCCATCAGGGGAAATGCCTCCAAATTTAGTTGGACGAACTGGAGCAATGAGAGGAATGGAAGATCAGGTCTGAATTCAAACTCTAGACATGGAATCCTATGACATATGCTAATAACATCTTCTATATCTCACTGTAGGTCCTGGGCACTCTCCTCCTTAGCTATCTTCATCTGCTGGTGGACCTTCTCCAAAACTAGCTAGTAAACTGTTGTGCTGGTGATCTCCTCTCCAAACTAGCACTGAATCTTCAATGGTGACCTGTACTGAAAAAAAATGGCTGCAATACTGAATATTGGATCTGAATAACACTCACAAGAAAACTCTCATGGCCTTGGGGCACATCACCCAAGAAACGTAGCTGAGGCACATCACTCAATTGGAGGGCTTAGAGCTCTCATACAAAATTCTCAAATGATCAAAAGTTCTCTTCTGAAGTTGGAATCATGCTTAAATAGATGAGATAGCTTGCTTGGAAAGCCATACCACACGTGTGGGTGAGGTAGGGCGCATCCTCTCTGAGATTGGAAACTTTTAAGCTTTCTCCACTTTCTTTACTCAACCTCCTTCAGTCAGAATTGGAAAGTGCGCCCTATCTGCTTTTCTGGATGTTGCTAATTATCTTCTGAATGCTTTTCCTAATTCTTTCCATCCCATTTACTTTCTACTTTTCTGCTTTTGCCAACTTTTTTCAGCTTTTTCCAGTTTCTAATTCCATTCTAACTTTCTTTCCTTTCTGAAATATCCTCCACTTAGGCAAGGTTATCCTCTTATTACCAATTCGACCTCTTAGCCTTCATTATCAAACTTGGCAACATTTATTAGCATTTAAATAATAAAAACACCAAAATACTTCTCAATATTAATTCTAGCTTCATAATTAATTAAATAACTCAATAATCAATTATTTCCTAAGGTGTACTTGCCTCAAAATATCCCCATGAATTAAATACTCAATTAATATTGAACTTAGACCCCTAGGGATAGGAAGATCCAAGTGGTGACCAAGGTCACTAAGGGGGGGGGACATGACAACAAACCACAAACCAATTCATTTTCCAAGTAAAACATTAATTACCTCATGTATTTTCCAAGAACATAAATAATATGTTTTATGTTGTTGTCAAAGTCGTCTAGGAGAGATGAAGGTAGAACATACTGTATCAAAAAACACATAATTATTAATATTTATTTCAAAATAAGAGAATAAAATTAATAAAATACTGCATACCGATAATGAAATATATTATAGACTCGTAATTACCTTAATGAATGTATGTCAATCATGTGTTTTAAACCCAGCAAAATCACCTTTTTTCGTCAAGATATTCTTTATGTTTGACGAAAAACCCATCGGAAACCTGATTTTTTTTATGACCTCTTTTACAATATTGCTCTGTTGCTCCGTTAAGCACCAAGGAAGACTAATAATCTGTTGATGGCCATCTCCATTAGAATTAACGATCACACTTTTCATTGCGTGATTAGCTTCTTGGGTGTCACTACAAAACTTTCCAATTTTTTCTTTCTCAGTCCTTCCATCTAATATTCGCCATAACATTTATGTTATGTTCTTCCCAATATGCATTGTGTCAAACAAATGAACTATTTGCAGGTGCTCGTAGTATGGCAACCTACTGAATTGAATCGGGTAAATTTTGATTCCTCGTAGAAGCCCATTCGCGCCTTAACAACATTCATGAAACATCAACAAAATCAAATTAAAACTAATTAATCAATATAGGCATATCGCGCTGAACATAATTTAGTACCAAAAAACAATTGACATACCTTGACGATTTCTATTATATTCCAACTTCCATAGGTGAGGTGTCATTCTTCGTGGTTTTTTCCATTCTCTTCTTTACCATTAAATTTTTCTTTGTCCGTAGTTCAATAACTATGGTTCTTAGGAAGAAAGCACCTATACTCATCGAACACTTCCTTTGGTAAACTCCTTGAACTACGAGATTTTATCCTGGGACCACAAACTGGACATGCAAAATTACCCTTTGTTTGAAGACCTGCAAGATATATGAATTGGTGTAGCAAATTAGAATTACAATTTAAAATAATGCATGATATTATCAACAGATGTATAAAATATTAAGGAACAAAAGAAAGTAACAATATACCACAAAAATGTGTTAACCCGGGAGCATCATGAATTGTAAATGCAAGTATTCCATGGAATTGAAATCATCTTTGCCCTATTGGTCTAGAGATGTCATACATAGTGACGCCATCCCGTAACTTCAACAACTCATCGATAAGAGGCTCAAGATATACGTTCATATCTTTAACCTGGTACTTGCCTAATTGGTCCAACATACATGATTAATTATATTTAGCCCCTATATGTCGTTATCTATAAAAGACATAATTATCATGCACGAAACAAATCAATGAAATATTTAGTGATCATACTTTCAAGTAAAAAATTACATATTAATTAAATACCCGGAACAATCATTGCCAACATTGTGTGCTCTCTCTTGATCATCATCCAAGGAGGAAGGTTATTGTTTATAACAAAAACAGGCCACACTAAGTAGATAGAACGAAGCTCTCCAAATGGATTGACACCATCAACTGCCAACAAAAGTTTAACATTACGAGGTTCTTCTTTAAAAATTGGCCACTTTTCTTCGATGTACCTCAATGTAGAACCATCTACAGGCATTCGAAGAACATCGTCACAACTTATGTTCTTTGCATGGAAATCCATAAACTGTGCTATGCTTTGACACCTGAACAACCGCTGGAAACATGGAATTATCGGAATATAACGAAGAACTTTTTGAGGCACCTTTTTTGTCACTTTATAGGTTCGATACCTACTTGTTTGACATTGTGGGCATTCATTTTCTAATGCATATTGTCCATGGTATATGATATGATCATTAGGACATGCATCAATAGCTTGATACTCCATTCCAAATGATTTCATAATGACATATATCTCTTGATAAGTGCATGGTAAAATATTTGAAGTTGGTAATAGAAATTCACGCAACAATCTACAAAATTCAAAAGAATAAATCAATGAAAAAAATATTAATCATCAATATCGCATCTAAACTTTACAAATTAGATAACAATAGCAATAATATAGGAAAAAAGTCAACCCTTTATATAGATGTGAACATGCAGACAAAAATAATTAACAAATTACATACCTTAGTATCTGTGTCAAACAGGTGTTTGATAAACCATTCAAAACCTTCAAGTTCACTAACAACAATATAGCAGATAGAAGATTTGTTTTTGAGCCTTCATAAAGAGGTTGACGTGACTTCTCGAGTAGAGGATCAACATCATGACTATCATCCTAGTTATCCTCATCCATTGGAGCAAATGTGTCTTGGATCAATCTATGTATCTCATCTTCCTGATTGTATTACTAATGTTAACTACATCCATATCATCAGAAATAACTACTTGATCATCTTCAATATTCTGATGTAGAAGTTCGTCAGGCTATAAATGAGTATTTATGCTAGTACTTGGAAAATAACTCTCTGGAGGGCAACATTTTGGGGGCATTGTCTATAAATGTACAAACACAATAGAAAAATTAGTGTGTATAGAACATATAGTAAAAAAATAAGACATTTTACTGAAATTCGAGACATGATGAATATTACAGTGAATATATTAAAAATTGAATAACAACCTCTTACCAGGGGATGATATTCATAACCCCCTTCGGCGTGCCCCTTCTCCCTACAATGTCTTTCAGTTGTTGTTATTAAAAGTCTTCTTTTTTGCAAGCCCCTGCAATCAAACCAAGGACAGTAACATTTTCCATCTCCTCTCACCTCTAATGCAGCTCTAAATTGAGCAAGCTTCCTTGCATTTTCATTCATAGTGACAAATACAAGTTACTCTCTTACCTAGAGCATACCAAACAATAACTTGCCAATTACATTAGATATTATAAGTATATTTCTGAATACAGTATATTATAATCCAATTTCTATATTTATAAAGAAAAACATGAAGATTATTTAAGTAATATATACTTCCAATGTACCATCTTACGTCGTATTTAGGATCTATCACTCAATTGTGCACCACCTTGTTATAATTAGGGTCATTGCGGAGGAGTTTTTTAATAAAAAAACCAATCTCTTGTGTTTCTTCGTTGACTTTAGAAAATCATTTGACACGGTTCCTATAACTGACCTTTGGAATTGAGTACAAGAGCTAAAAGTTCCTTTCAAATTGAGAGATGTTGTGATAAGGTTGTATGAGAACATTATTACCAAGTTTAAGAACATTCAGGGTTGGTTAGAAGCAATGATATTTACATGAAAAAATTATCAACAAGGTCCAAGCCAAAAATAATTAGTGAGTTTATTTAAGAAGCATCACAAATTTTTCAAAACAAAAAAAAGCATCACAAACACAATAATCACAAGCAAGACAAGTCACAAAAATCCTTACAAACACAATAATTACAAGCATTGTAGCGGAGGAGGATGATGATAATAATAATAGTAATAATAATATAATTTTAAGGTTATGACCTATCCAAACACCAAATTGATATATGAGACCTCCTTGTTTGTGGGACAAGGGGCCCTCTCCATGTAGAAATTTCACTGTGTGTTTTACAAAGGTTTACATACGTAAACCCCCTACCCGCCACCTCATCGTAATAATCAAACCTTGTTGGCAGGAAAACAACCCTCTCAATTTTTCTGCTTCGCCGAATAAAATTGATCAGTTCTCTTCTAAAATTTATCACAAAACATAGAGTCTAAAGGTACTCCCAATTCAAAGCAGGTTTATTGATCAAACTGTAAATTTAGGGTTAGAACAAATCCTTTTGCAAGTTACTTATTTAGCAGTTGTTAATATTTGGTTTTATATATGACTCATTTTTGTCATTATATTCATTGGCCATATATTTTTCAAATAAAACATTGTTGCTTATAATTATTATCCAGTGCTTGTTGATTGGATTAGAATTGATCTAACATTTCTTATCTTCCATGAAAATTTCTTTTGATTTTCATTTCTGATATTTTGATAAAAAAACATGATTTCTATGACTAAGTTTTATGTGTGATTTTGCTTGGGTTAATTAATTTATTCTATAATCTATTTAACCCTTAGTAAATATTAATATGGCCATATTTTAAGCCATGTTTGAATCTTTGTAAATAAATAAAAACTTAGCATTGTATATATGATTTTCAATGACTTAGGTTTATTTTCGTGCATCACTTCAGATGTCCTTCAAGACTCTTTCGGTTATACTCACGATGATTAATGTTTAAACTAAAGCTAGCTTTTGATGATTTTCTATTTCATCAATCTTCATGGCAGATCATATGATGATTTGAATTATCATTTGAATATTTCAAACATGAATTATCGAAATTTCGTGGAACTTGTTCCCGAATCCATTAAATATATGAATTATGGTTTTTAATCTATGATTTGTAAACATTTGAATTATTGATCATTGATTTCGTGGAACCCTAGGAGTCATGATTGTTTGCGATATGGAGTTTCATATCAGCCAGGTCAAAACAGTATGACTAGAGTCCACGTACACTTCCTTCGTGTCAAAATTGGTGATGACATATCTACTGCAAGATATGAATTAATATGCTATAAACACCTGTTTGATTGACATTGATATGAAATGATTACCCTGATCAAAGGTTAACTTCATCTTGTTCAAATATCCATATCACATTTAGTAATGATTTCGGATTAGATCAATTGTTTAATAAATACATGCGATCATGATTTTGATGGTGGGTTTGTCACACTTAGAATCCAGTTTAGGGTTGTTCTTCAGCCTTCACATGAGTCATATGAGGGTTTTGTCATGTCTGTATATTCATCCATTCCTATACCCTCTATTTTCACGACATCGTTTCATTCTCTACTAAAGGAAAACCCTATAATTTGACCAAATGGCTCCTCTAAGCCGGTTTGAAGTTCAAGGCCCTGAGATGGTTATGGTTGAACCTGAGGTCGTTGCCCTGTTCGATAAGATAGCCTGGGGGTATTTATTTTTGTGTTTTAGAGGTCACAATACCGAAGTTACCAGGCTTTCAGTTTGAAGGATGATGTAGCTCAAATTGGGTGGTTTCAGCTTATGGTTACTGAGGACAGTATTGCTAAGGAAACAAATACTCCCCAGACGGGTGAATGATGGTTTAAAGGAAGTAAGATCAATAAAAATCAATGTAAGTCCCTGCTTTTACCATTACCTGCTAAATCGAATTTAACGTATGGGGTTTCTGCAAAATTTCTAAAACCTGAGTGGCAATTGCATTATGAAATTTTAGTCAGATATATTTCCTGTGATGGTCATCTTTCTCATGTTCATTATTACCATCTCCGTTTATTACTGGCATTGAAGGGTTTTAAAATGAATCTTCCCTTTTTATTTCTTCAAAGTCTGAAGAAAATGGAAAACGAAGTTCAAAGCACGATAGGTGATCCCAAGGGGAGTTTATTCTATCATGGTTTACTTAAAATTTTAGTCCAACATCAGTTGTCTCTCGTGGGTAGGTCTTGGGATGAACTATTGGCTGAGAACGATTTCGGGCCGACACAATACTGGACAACCCTACTTCCTAAGACTTGTAAGAAGCGTAGGGCTTCATCAAACCCTAAATTTGATGACATTGGTAAGACTATGACAGAGGACGGAGGGTTACAGAAAACAATTGCATTTGTGAATATTGATATGGGCTCTACGACTGTCATAGAGCGTAACTCTTTGAATGTTGAGGATAACCTAGTTCCACTTCCTGGATGTTTCGATACATCGGTGAAAATAGATGGAGCGTTGAAATATGTTGAAAAAATTACAGAACAATCTAGTATTACTAGTCCTGAAGTCCTAGTTGATTTACCCACCTCTAGTAAACATTATGATGAACTTCTACAAAAGCTTGAAGAGTTTGTAAATAATTGTTATCATGAAACTAATTTGGAACAAAAGAAGTTAACTTCAAAAGTTTCACGTCGTTTTACCCACAGTATGGTGTTTATGTATGTACCTCTAACCCTGCTGCAACACGGAGAACCCCCAATAATTGATTTTTTTAGTGAGAAGGAGGATCGGGTTCCCATGGAAATTCCTTTGCAAGAACAAAAGGATTGAAATTGGTGATCCCGTGGTACGTCTTGGAGATGAAGGTGGTGATGAGAGTCATTCAACTGATCAATATGATGGTGCTAACAGTAAGAAAGAACATTCATTCATAGATGGCTCATCATCTCATCAAACGTTGAGAAGTATTACAAAAGCCATAAAATTGAAACAGCAGCTTGCTCAGTTGAAAAAGAAGCTTGACAAATCTAAATCAAACTCTATAATTTTGAAGGATGAGATACAAAGTCTAAGATCTGAACTATTATCTTGGATCAGCCAATGACAACAAATAAAAGTCAAGAAAACAAACTTCAAGACTGAAAACAAATATTTAGTAGCCATTAATCAGAAAATGTTGGAACAAGAAGGAGGTTATAAAATTAAAATTGTCAGATTGAAGGCCAAGTTATCAGAAGCTCGTCGAGCTGCTAAGCTACAGGTTGCTAATTAAAATCACTAATGGTTGTTATATTTTGTATATCAATAGGTAAATAGCATGCCTATAGAATCACAGATTCTACATGCATTGCTTATCATTTAATTATATTTATTCATGTTGGTTATTTTTAATGAAACTTATATTTTGTTAATTTGTTGATTACAGGTGTCATAGATGAAAGGGATTTCGATCTTTTGATGTTGTTTGCTACATTAATATTGTGCCACCAGGTTCTGAAGTTGTTTCAAGTTTGGTTAATATGGATGCCATATATCAAAAGATAAGAGCGTGATAATGATCTGATGCTAGGTGCATTGTTGAAGAATATCTTAATTTAAGACGATTGTAAATAGGTTCCAGATGTTCGATAGATAATAGATTTTAAAATCTATTTTTTGCTGGCAGTTGTATAGAATTTAGGGATGTAGTTATCAGGTTTTGTTATAAAAACTATGAATATCACTATACAAGGGGTTGGATTTTGTACGTAACGACTTATACTAAGATTTAAAATTTTACAGTTGTGGGTATTCGAAAGGAGTTATCTCTTTCCTAGATTTCTCAGAATCACGGTTTCATGAAACCAGTATCATTTGTGATTGTTGTTTTTTGAAACACATATAAATATAAGTTTGGTATTCAACTTTCTTAGTTTAATAATATATTTTTCATGCTTGGTTATGAATTTTATATAAATCTGTAAACTTGCTCTAATCGCTCATTTTTATGTTTGATATTTAAATATCATATATTTTATTCATTTAGGTTATCCTTGGTAAATAAACGATACTGATATTATTATTTCTTAGCTGATTAATTAAAATATTTGTGTTTTGACAAATATTTTAATACATAGTTGGTTAATTATCATTATTATTCAAACATTGAAGTGATTGAATTCCAATTGTCTGTTGATAAATTGTGATGGAAGATGAATGAAGTTATTTTATTATTTCATTAATCGTTTCTCATAAATATTATAAAATGTTCAAGTGTTATAATTTCAATTCTGCTGAGTTTTCTCATTGATTTGGAATTATTTCTTTTTAGATTTATCTATCATCAATAGGTAGTTGAATTTAGTTTATTAAACTTGCTCTCAGCTGGGATAGGATAGGTTAGGATAGAATAGTTAATTAGTTTAGTATTAAATTTTCAAATTAAATTTTAGAAGTTGTTAAATAGTCAATTAGAGTTACCATGAAAATCAACTTGTTACCCTAAAATATTTAACTAGAATCTAGATTTGACAAGGTGATGCAATTCCTAAGCTAGAAGTATGTTGGACTTAAAATAGCATTTCCATGAATTTGCTTGCCACAACCATTTTATAATGACTTTTTGTGGGTATTTCAGTACAACATAGTTGATATTTTGTATGTATTAGTTCCATAAAATTTTATTCTGTAGACTACCAATAATGGGTTTTGTTGGCATTGATTTCAACTAGGGGTTGGAGAAGATATTTCTAATCACAACCATCTAAGCATAGTGTTGAAGTGATGTGAAGATCCTATAAAAGTTGTTGTATACTAATTGGGCATTATTGTCATGAGAGATGGATTCGGCATTCTGGTCATGAGAGATGGAATCGAGATTTCAAATCATTTGTTGATAGATTTCCAAGGAAGCAATAGTTAAAAATAAAAGCCATGAATTTTGAGAATCGGAATCATAGTTGAATCCCATGAATTTCCCTTTATATAAAATATTGGTGAAAAAAAGGAAACCAACAATGAAAAGAAATGGATTGCTAGAGCAAATGGCCAACACCAAGGGAGATCCAACACTGAATACCAAAGGATCAACTCTAAGTAACCTTATGGAGATAACTTTATGTAGTCGATGATATTTTCTAGTGAAGTTTCTTTCTCAAGTAGAGTGTGGTAAAATCTTTGATTATGGTTCATACTTCATGGACAAATATGATTTATAATAACAATAACAAATATTAATATAAAATATTAAGGTCACAACCTAGATAGATACCAAATTGATGTATGAGACCCCCATGTATGAAAACATGTGATAATGTGTTATCCTCCCTACCTAAGTTCAATTCCCTTTATTGACATGTTGAGCTCTTAAATGATTATATTGTATTAACGGCCTTGAACCTTGTGTTCACAAATCCTCAATATTTTATGAAATTCGATTTACCTTGGGTACCATCCTAGAATAAAAGTGCTTAATGAGTTTCCTTGAGATATGTATTTCATGAAAATAAAAATAAAATAAATCGAATCTTTGAATCTAACTAAAGAAAGGAAAATAGTCTTGCATGGTGGAAATCAACATACCTAGATAATCCACTCCACGTGGTCATTATCTTAAATGCATGGGGATATTCATGATATCATACAATGGAATTCAAGAATATACCCTCCATATGTCAATTGTATTTAGTACAAACACTTATAAGAGATTGAAAAAGATCCCAAATTTATGCATGAGAGAAAAGTTAAAATGTTGATGTATATGTAACTTCGGAATGTATTTCATATATGTATATTGTACTCCTATAGAGATGGTATTATTCCTCTATACGGAAGTGTTTGTATTCCTATAGAGATGTTATTATTCCTCTATACGGAAGTGTCATCATTTATATTGTAAGTGTCGTAACTTATACTTGATGGGTTATTAGACCACCTTGTCGGGGCCGGCCCTGCATAAGTCATGTGGGACGAAGGGTTATTAGACCACCCTATTGGGGGTCATCCATGTGGGTCAAAGGGTTATTAGACCACCCTATTGGGTGTCAGCCCAGTCAACATTATGTTATGTGGTTAAGTTGAGGCCGACCTAGTAAAGGTTATTAGGCAAGTCAAGTCAAGTATAAATAGAGTGCGGGAGGCACTCTATTTGATCATTCTATTCTCACACACACTCTTTGGAGAGTGGCACACTTGTGGCGGAGGAGAAGCTGCTACTAGGAGATGTCTATCTCTTATTCTTGGGTTGTATCATTGCTCTATCTATCTCTGAGGAAGTTATTGGGGTTTTTCACCTTTATGGTTTTGCCCAAGTAAACTCTGTGTCTCTTATGTGCTTGCATTATTGTGTCCATGATTGATATGTTGTAGATATGCTGTACATGTTGTTCTCTCAGTTAAGATCCTAGATCAGATTGAACTAAATTCTGAAAAACTAACATGGTATCAAAGCTAGCCTGAAAGAAGGCATGGTATGGCATTTATGACACTCGTTGCACTTACGATACTAGGGCTTGATATAGCAAAAACTAGTCATCATAGCACGTTCGCTATAAATCCATTTTGGAAACGTTTTAGGATCTGAAACCTTTACAGGTTTAATATAATATCCCCATGTACCTTGTGTCCAAAGGAAAACTTCTAATTCATTGTACTTTGTGTTTTATGATCTGTACAATCTAGCGTTTCTGCCTCTTCCAGATCTGAGTTATAAATTGGTGACCTTGGAAAAAAGGTCATAACTTGGGATAGGAAGCTCCAAATTAAATTTTGTAAAATGTGACAGGTATTTCACAGACTGTACTTTCTCAGGTAACGTTTTTAGAGGACGAAACGGAACCAGTCACACATGGCACGCCGTACAAGTTCGCTCTCCTGTTTTATCCCATAAAAAGGTCACATTGCGACACTTGGCATAACTCTCTCTCATAGAATCCAATTGAGGTTAGACCTATGGGGTTGGAAATATGACAGGTCGGGCTACCACAGGTAGAAGTTTCAGACCCTGTGGATTCTTAATTTTGGATTTACACCAGAAACTAACAGGTGCATATTTTTGTCAAAACATAATTGGATTTTGAGCATCTTCATTTATGGCTCCGGGAATTAGGGTTTCGGATAAAGTTGGTATTTTTTTAATAGGAGACCATGGCTGAATGCTACTCATAAAAATTGAAATTTAGAGACCAATATAAAAAAATTTGGTTGGGTAGAAGGCCGAGCTTGATCAAACCTTAGTTTGAGACTTTGATCGGAAAAGTGGAAAATTAGGGCTTCTGCAAAAGTTGGAATTTTTTTAAGTCTGTGACCACGGCTGGAAGCTCCTCAGAAAAATCAAAGTTTAGATCTTTGGATCGAACCTTTTGGTTGGGAAGAAGGGTGGGCTTTATCAAACCCTAGTTTGGGATCCTGTCCAGAAGATCCAGAAGTTTCAAAGGAAATTTTGAGGGGTGAAACTTTGCAGTTTTCAAATTTTGAGTATATCGGTTTGATCAGCTCATCAAGGCGCATCTTTCTATCCTTTCAGAAGTTTGAATTTTTAGGGTTTCTCTGAAAAACCCTTATCCAGCTCCAAATCCAGTTCCTGTAAATCAAGCTGATTGGGTTAATCCGAGAAGAGAATGGATTGGTCACCTGCATAAGTGAAGAAATTTCAGTTTCAGAGGGAGATAATGCTAAGGCCTTACATAAGAAGATTACAAGCAATCTCGACAGGTATGTTTCGAGATCTGTTCATGATTAAGTTTATGGTATGTTTGTCTTCATTAAGGTTAATACAATCTTAATTAACTTTAGACTTGTTGTATCACCTTAATAAAATTATGAATGCACAA
Organism: Larix kaempferi; assembly: GCA_027924585.1. Taxonomy (NCBI): domain Eukaryota; kingdom Viridiplantae; phylum Streptophyta; class Pinopsida; order Pinales; family Pinaceae; genus Larix; species Larix kaempferi. The sequence continues at coordinate 47,415,101 of BSBM01000456.1, read as the reverse complement.
TAGAAGATATTCATTGATTAGGGTTTTGACACTTATGATTGTACTAATGCATTGTGGTGTTGTATGAGGTTGATGTTGTCCGCTAATATGAAAGGTACATCAAGAAAGACAAATCATGTTCTAGTTCAAGAACATATGACCATGGTGACATGAAGACAAATATTCATCCATTATCATGGATCACATAGAAGATCTACTTACGAGGTATGTATAACTTGGTTCTATAATGGTTAACTTATGAGATATGCAGGTTCACTAGCACAAGTCATTGAAGAGCAAGAAGACATCATGTGGGTATGTTAGACATAGCTAGCTAACATGCTAATCCAGGTATGTTTGTTTCTATATCAAGTTAAAATCCTACCTTGTGTTAGGATATATTATATAAGTATACATGGCATGATTGATAATGATTATTCATAGGTTTGAGTAATCACGGGTTTAGGAATATTATGTTTCTTACTTTAATTTATGATATGACTAACCATAAGAGTCCTTGAATACTAATGCTTATCATTTATGTTTGAAATGATCATGACTATACATGTTTAAGATTATTGTGTTTTGATAGTATTCAAAATATACTAATAAATGTATGATTATGTATGAGATCTCGAGGATATCACAATAATGATACTTGTAAGCATGCATAGTGATCGAGGATGGATATAAGCTCAAGGACAGGTAATCCAGGAAGCAAAGATCAAGAGGGAGCACACTCCAGTAGTTTTGCAAGGATGCAGATATTCAGAGGGAGTCGACCACTTCTCACAATCCACATCAGAATGGAGTTGCAAAGATTCAGAGGGAGTCTACCAAACAACCAAAAAAAGATAAGTATTTGAATTGTCATTTCTAACGTATTTGTTTGTTTAAATAATATTGTTCAATGATGTATATGCTTATGTTCCTAGACTTAGGTTGTGTATTATGCATATTAGAATAATTGCATTAATGAACAGTATACTACTAATATGCATGTGATGGGTAAGTGGCCTATGGCACTATACAACAATCCATTGCCACTTATCTAGAATGAAACCTCTTTGCTGACATGTTGGGAGTAGTGCAAACTCTTAACAATGTTCTGGTAGAGATTGGAAGGCATCTAGAAAGTTACAGGATATGGATGAATGTTGTATTGAAGCATTGGCTAAAATAATTGCATGACTATATGACATATTTCTTTATGTGTAAGATTTTGTTCTGAAAACTAGGAGATGTTTCTAATCATGCAATTTAACTTGTTTTGTAGGAAATATTGTATACCTTCACCTACAAAACAAGAACTACAACATTTGTTCCAGCAACAAAGATATCTATTGAAGATATTGAAGTTCCCAATATCTAGGATGAAGTAATTGAAGAATGCCATGATCAGTCGATCGTGAAGAATGATGTTTGGGATGTAGTCCCAAGACCTGAAAGGAAGTCTACTGTGACTTCCAAATGGATCTATAAGATCAAGCATGCTGCAGATTGTAGCATGGAGAAATACAAAGCGAGATTTGTAGCTCGTGGCTTCTCCCAGAAAGAAGGAATCAACTATGAAGAAACTTTTGCTACTGTAGCCAGGTACACTTCCATCATATCAGTACTTGCTCTGGCTGCAGTGATGAAATGGAAGATACACCAAATGGATGTCAAGACTGCTTTCTTGAATGGTGTAGTCGAGGAGGAAGTGTATGTGGAGTAGCCACTTGGTTTTGAGACACATGATAGGAAGTCATATGTGTGCAGGTTGAAGAAAGCCCTGTATGTTTTAAGACAAGCACCCAGGACCTGGTATGGCAGGATAGATGGCTTTCTATCTAGTTTGGGATTTACCAAGAGTAAAGCGGATTCCAACCTTTACTACAAGGTTGAGGAAGGAAGTCCAGTGATACTAATTTTGTATGTGGATGACCGGGTTGTTACAGGTGAGGATAGATTGATTGCCGACACACAGCGGAAGCTTTCTACCGAGTTTGAGATGAAGAACTTGGGTATGATGCACTACTTTCTAGGCATGGAGGTGTGGTAGAGTGCAGATAGAATCTTCCTTGGACAAGGGAAGTATGCAATAGAGATCCTGAAGAGGTTCAGGATGATGGACTGCAATGCCATGGCCACACCTATGGCATCGAACCTGAAGCTTATGTGTGATGCTTCATCTGATCTGGTTGATGTCACTGTGTATCATCAGATGATTGGGTCCTTGATGTACCTGATGAACACGAGACCAGATATTTGCTTTGCGGTGAGCACATTGATCCAGTTCCTGACGGATCCGAGAGATGTTCACCTGGTTGTTGTAAAGCATATTCTGAGGTACCTAAAGGGTACAATTAATTATGGGCTCAAGTATGATATGAATCAAAAGTTTAACCTAGAGGGTTATGTTGATTCAGATTGGGCAGGCAGTGCAGTAGATAGGAAGATCACATATGGGTGTTGCTTCAGTATGGGATCAGGTGTGATCTCCTGGTTTAGAAGGAAGCAGTCCTGCGTAGCACTGAGTACAGCCGAAGTAGAGTATGTTGCATCTTGTTCGGCTAGTTGCGAGGCAGTATGGCTCCAGAAGCTACTGTCTAAGTTATTTGATCTCCCATTGGAGGCTATTGGTATCTTTTGTGACAACCAGAGGTTTGTGAAGCTGTCTGAGAACCCATTGTTCCATGACAGGTCAAAACACATTGAGATAAAATATCACTATATCAGGGATATGGTGCAAAGAGGAGCAATGAAGCTCCTATATGTTGCGACGGATGAGCAGGTTGCAGATGTGCTGACAAAACCACTAGCCAGAGTGAAGTTCGAGTACTTCAGAGAGAGGCTTGGTGTTCTTCAGATTGACGACACTTTGAGGAAGAAGTGATGGACACATTTGCTGGAGCCATTCCAAGCATGATGAGAGGAGTATCCTTCCATGGCTTGGATATAAGCGTTGGATGATGAGCATCAGGACGATGCTCCAGTTACTGCTATGTATGTATGCATCATGTTGGATGCTGGATATGATCAGTTGGATCATTTATATGTATGTATGTATGCATTATTTGGATCTTGGATATGATCAATTAGATCATTTATATGTATGTATGTATGTATGCATCATGTTGGATGCTGGATATGATCAGTTGGATCATTTATATGTATGTACGCATCATGTTGGATGTTGGATATGATCAGTTGGATCACGTGTATGTATCTGTAGATGTATTAGGTGGATAAATTGTATGATCAAGTAGATCATGTATGTTGATATGTATCAGGTATGATCAGGTGGATCATGTATTTGTATATGTATCAGGTGGATACATTGTATGATTAGGTAGATCATGTATGATGATATGTATTATGCATATACTGTGTATGCATCAGTTGGATGCATTGTATGATGGTGGTGGGATTACATCCAGTATGAAAAAGGACTGGCTCTTTAGAACTTCCTATAACGAGTAGATTCAGAGATTGATTGAGATAGTAACAGCAGTGACGATGACGATGACTCAATGATGATTATCCAGTGACGATGATCCAGAGAAGAAGACTTGTGCTAGAAGACCTGTGTCGAGAAATACCTTCCTAGTTAACAGGGAGTGTTGATGTATATGTAACTTCGGAATGTATTTCATATATGTATATTGTACTCCTATAGATATGGTATTATTCCTCTATACGGAAGTGTTTGTATTCCTATAGAGATTTTATTATTCCTCTATACAGAAGTGTCGTCATTTATATTGTAAGTGTCATAACTTATACTTGATGGGTTATTAGACCACCTTGTTGGGGTCGGCCCTGTATAAGTAATGTGGGTAGAAGGGTTATTAGACCACCCTATTGGGGGTCGGCCATGTGGGTCAAAGGGTTATTAGACCACCCTATTGGGTGTCATATCAGTCAGCATTGTGTTATGTGGTTAAGTTGAGGCCAACCTAGTAAAGGTTATTAGGCAAGTCAAGTCAAGTATAAATAGAGTGCGGGAGGCACTCTATTTGATCATTCTATTCTCACACACACTCTTTGGAGAGTGGCACACTTGTGGCGGAGGAGAAGTGCTGCTAGGAGATGTCTATCTCTTATGCTTGGGTTGTATCATTGCTCTATCTATCTCTAAGGAAGTTATTGGGGTTTTTCACCTTTATGGTTTTCCCCAAGTAAACTCTGTGTCTCTTATGTGCTTGCATTATTGTGTCCATGATTGATATGTTGTAGATATGCTGTACATGTTGTTCTCTCAGTTAAGATCCTAGATCAGATTGAAGTAAATTCTGAAAAACTAATATAAAATGAGGCAAATGAAAATGATAGCAAGTTCTTGAAAAAAATATTAGAAAAGAAAAATAGCAAGTTAACACGTAAGCCTCATTACTAAACAATAAACAATATTAAATTATAACCCTTACAAAAATATAGACAAAAAAATATAAATTACTAACCTTGCAAGTTCAAAATCAGAGCTATGTAGAATATCCAAGCTCAAATAATCACCCCGCAAGTTCAAAATCCGCACTCAATGTGTCGCAACTATAGAAAATGTGTAAATAAGAGTATGTAGTATATATAGCTCGACCTTCGTCTATATTGCAATGAAAAGTGAAACCTAGATATTTCGTCAATATAGGGACGAAAGTTCGTGGAACATTGAAAATCGTGGATATTGCCACAGTTTTTCTGCCCTGTGCAAAAGAAAATATAAAAATTTATTTTTTTAACCCACGAATGTTGAAAACGTGGAAATATTGTGTGGAACAATCCACTCATATGTAATAGTGAAAAGTGCCCCTTTATATAGATCGTTCCCTTAGGTTACGTCTTTACATTCATAGCAGGCTATATCAAACCCTAAGGTACCCAAAATGGTGGGGTTACCCTGCTAACCAAATCTGCTAGGCTATGATAGCGACTTCATCGTCATGGCCATCCCTCTACGCTATCTACAACTTCTGACATATTCTGAATGCACGTGGTCACGTCGCTTTCGACCCCTCTACTGGGCACATGCCGACGGGTCGCTTTCATCCCATTGTTCCTTCTCTAACGGTTTTGTGCGCCCGATTCACTTAGTGTTGCCTTTGCTCGTGCGACCTGTCGCTTTCCTTCTTCGCAAATCCTTACCTGCCTCCTAGGAATATCGAAGCATCTTCCCCAAAATAGATCGTCGATCGATCTTACCAAAACTTATAATGTTTTCCGTCCAAAATTCTACCATGCTGGATTTTCGCGGAGCTGGAACTTCGCAGCGTTGTAACTTCTACTTTGTTGATGTTGCGTTGCGCTGTAACTTCGCAGCTTCAAAAATTATTTGTCCAAAATTTGCTTAGCTTGGGCCACGCCCAACAGGCCCATAACACTTACATGTGGCTCGTCCCCGATCCACTCTCAGTAGGTTTAGTGGGATTTGCTTCTCCTTGTTGAGATATCTTCACAGTAAATTCTTTATAATTTGCGTTTAGCTTCGCAATTGTGTCCTTAGCTTCCTGCTCAACTACCTTGACAGTTTCCAACAATTCTGGAGACAAGTCTTCCGTAGCTTGTTCTTGTACTTTCATCTCTGATGCATGAATTTCCTGCAATTCTCTTTAATCTCTTGTGAGATAGAAAGAGCTTCTTCTTCTAGGGGCTGTGACTTTTCTGTGGTGTCAACCTCCCTTTCTCTTAATACTTGGAGTTCCCTCTTTAGTTCCTTGACTTTCAGAAATCTTCGGAGTCTCTCTCTCGCTGGCAGGGTCTTCATCTCTGCATTTAGATAATCTAACTCTGCTTCTATTTGTTTTAAAATATTTTGGACCTGCAGCATGATAGGGTCCTCTTGGAGCGCGGTCCATACCTTGGTTGCTTCATCCAGTAAGTTTTGGCATTTTTTATTTCATTGGATATATTTTTGCAACATCCTTCACTTCTGTTGCTCTAGTCTCTGTTTGATCTGGTGGTGTCTTAGGGAGATTCTATGCTTCCATGTTGGCAATATTTTCTTTGTATTCTATCTCCATTTCAGCCTTAAGATCGCTTACCACAGAGCCGATATTAATGATGGTATCTGCGAGTTCTAGCTGCTTGTCATACTCTGGTATCTCTGCCTAGACCAAAGCAATGGTCTCCTCTATTCTTCGGTGATGCTCGTGTGCACTTTCAAGTTCCTTATCCTTCTACGCACTTTCTTCTTGCAACTGTTTATAATTTTCTTCTAAATTATGGTGTTGGCTCAAAGTAACCATATCTCTATCGTGAATTTATTCCACAACCTGCAAGTGCAGATTATGTAGACCTTCCAGTGGAAACATCACGATATCAATATCCACATGTGCTAGGTTCTCCGCGCCTTCTGTTAATTCAACGATTGGAAAAATTACGCTTAGTGGGTCCATGCGGATGATATGCGATCGCGATTCCATGGTTAAAGCTAAGGGTTTTTTCTTGTGCTGAGGTGTGTCACCCGATCTTCCTTCTTAATCAGATTCTTGAACCAAGTCTCACTGGACTTGTTCAATTTTTGCTGCTATGCCCTGCAAGGTGGTTAGATTTTGTTGTAGACTAGCTTGAATCTCTTTGTTTTTGTTGTCTTTTAGGGCGAGCACGATGTACAAATATGCGCTAACCCTACTTGCAATGATCTCATAATTATAATCATGCGATTATGCTTTCGTTGGGAGCTTTGTGTCTTTCTGCTTCTTTTTTTTCCCTTTCTCATGTACTAAGCTTTTTGGCTCCTTCCTTTTTTTTCTTTTTTTTTCATTCTCTTCTTATTCTGCGCAACTTCACTTCTCGACTAGTACTGCACGGCAGATGCATCCTTTCTATCTAGCTTCGCATATGGGACCAAAACTGTGTACAGTCTCTGTTCAATTTCTAGTGCCCAATTTCAACTATACTTGAAACTTAGAAATTCTCTTCTCATCTTATCATCGAGGGCTTGGAGAAGCAGGACTATTCCTATAGGGTTTTATTCTACTTCCATTCATCAGACCTAGTATATTTTCTCTTGCTAATGTGGCTAACTCAACTGCACCACCATTAGTAACATGTATAACAATATATGGCCCAAGCCAATGCATTTTAAACTTTCTAAGAAACTTCATAAATTTACTATCATAAAGGAGGACAAGATCTCCTACCTGGAAGAATTTGTGCTTGATGTGTCTATCATGCCATGTTTTTTCTCTTTTCTTCTGCACTTGTTGGTGAAAGCCTGCAATGAAGCGATCTTCCTCCAAGCCAGCCAAGTGTAGTAATCTCTCTTGCAATGTCTCTTCATCTTCCATGTCTGTGAATGCAACAATTCTTAAGCTTGGTACTATATACTCCATTGGCATCACAACTTCCTGTCCATAGGCTAACGTAAAAGGTGTATGGCCTATCAGTTTCATACAAGTTGTTCCATATGCCCATAATATAGCTAGTATGCCTAGATCCCAATCATCTCTGTTTGTGTTACATACTTTGGTCAGCGCATTTTATAGCACTTTGTTAAATGCTTCGACAGTTCCATTGGCTTGTGGATGGTATGCTGTACTCTTCTAATGATATATCTAAAATTCTTCAGTCAGCACTTCAATGGTTTTGTTCAGGAAGTGAGTGCCTTGATCACTCATTAGTATTTTTGGGCATCCAAATCTGGTAAGGATATTCTCAAAGATGAACTGTGCGGTAGTGACTGCGCTACAGTCCTTTACTGGTTTGGATTCTTCCCATCTAGTGAGTTAATCTATAACGATGATAATATATCTCTCACCAATTTGCTTCCCTAGTGGGTTAATAGGTCCCACAAAATCAATAGCCCATTTATCAAAGGCTTGCAGTGTTAACTGTGGTCTCAATGGCATCTCATCTCTACGCGATGGCTTTCCTGTTCTCTGACAAACATTGCAACTTCGGCAATGTTCCTTTCAGTCTTTATGGAGTGTAGACCACCATAGTCCTGCTCTTAAGATATTCTGCGCAGTTTCTCTTCCTGCATAGTGGACTCCAGACACTCCTGAGTGTGCTTTAGCTAATATCAATGCTTTTTCATGTTCAAGCACGCATCTGCACAGTACTTCATCTAATCCTAGCTTGTATAATTGCCCTGCGATTATGGTGAATTTTGTTGCTTTTACTACGAGTTGCTTCTTTTGTTGCGTATTAAATTATGTAGGTGCCAACCCTGTAGTCAAGAACTCTAGAATGTCCTTGTAATAATCATCTGCGATATGGATGGAAAATAATTGCGCGTTAGGTAGATTGTCTTCAAGATTTGTAGGCTCTTCGCCTGACTCAAGTCTTGAAAGGTGGTCAAGTCTTAGATTCAATCTTCCTAACTTAACAATAATTTCAAAGTCGTACTCCTGAAAGAGTAGTAACCATATGCATATTCTCCCCCCTAACACTGTCTTATTGACCAAGTACTTCAGAGTTGAATGGTCAGTGTAAATGGAGAAGTGTGCACCCAACAAATAGTGTCTGAATTTTTTTAGTGTGTATACCATAGATAAACTTTCTCTTTTTGTGGTGGTGTATTTCTTTTCTATTGAGGATAGCTTTCTGCTTGAAAATGAAATAGGGTGTTCAATGCCTCCTTCACCTGGTTGAGCAAGCACAATTCCCAATGCTATAGATGAAGCATCAACATGTACATGAAATGGTTTGTTCCAGTCTGGAAAAACGAGAATCGGCACAGTGACCATTTTCTCTTTTAATGTATACAATCCTTTTTGGCAGTCTTCATTCCATATGAACTTTGCTTCCTTCTTCAGAAGTTTCTCCATCATTGTGGTTATCTGCGCATAAGCCTTGATGAAATTTTTGTAGTATCCTATATGTCCCAGTGTAGTATGAATTTTCTTTACTGAATTTAGTGTTGGAAGATTCACAATGACTGTGGTCCTCACAGGATCAACCATCATACCTTGGTTACACACAATGTGTCCCAGTAGGATTCCATAGGGAACACAGAAAACACTTTTTTGCAAGTTCAACGAGATTTGATGTTGTCTACATTTTGCTAACATCATTCTAAGGTTTTCATAATGGTTCTTTAATAAACCAAATACAGTCCAATCATCAAAGTATACTTCTAGGAACTTATGGATAAAATCTTTGAATGCAGCAAAAACAACTCTTGAAAATATAACAGGTGCATTCTTCAAACCAAATGGCATAATTGTGTATTGGAATGATCACCATTCTGTAGCAAATGTAGTTTTATGTCTGTTTGTTGAGTCAATTCCGATTTGATGGTATCCATAGAATCCATCAGTGAAGGAGCAATCCTCATTTCTTCCAACATTGTGTAGCGAGGCATCATTGAGCTTCCTGAGGTCTACACAAATTCTGATTTACCCTTCTATTTTCTTATCCTGGATAACCATAGGGCTTATCCATTATGATTATTCCACTGGCTAGAAAATTCATGCATCAAGCATCTTATCAAGCTTTTCCTTCACTCTTTCCTTGTATTTGGGATTCAATCAGTACAATCTCTGCTTAACAGGCTTCTCATCTGGCTTGAGAGGTATTTTCATGACTCCCAAGTCTCCCAAAATGCCTTTCATTTGGAGAACTTTGTTGGAAACAAATCCTGATACTCACGTAGAAGGTCTGTGATCTGCGCAACCATTTCTTCATCCCATTAATCCCCAATAGATGCGAACTTTGGTTCTTCACTTGTGCCAATGTTAAATTTTCTTGTTTTGACAGGGCCGCTCATATCTGGAATTTCTAATGGCGGTCACTCTACATCACACACTCCCTCTAATTCAGGTATGTTGATATTGCGCAGATCTTCATCATCGTTGTCCTCTTGATCTTCTTCATCTGCGGCGATGTTATAAAATTCAAGGGCATGTTCTATCTGTCTTTCCCATTCTGGTTGTTGATAAACAAGTATCTGTATGTCTTCGAATATCTTCTCTTTGATAATGTACAGAGCCTCAATTATGCTCGGGCAGTCATCTTTGAAGCTAAAATTTCTTTGGAAGTTCACAATCATGATAGACTAGTCTGTTGTTCCTCTGCAAAGCTCTGCGTCTGTATACCAATTCTTTGGAATCTTCTCTAAGGTGTGTACAAACAGATGGACCCACTCTATTTGAGGTCTATGTTCCCATGTTTTTAGATTTCCTTATGCGTGTCCCACCATCTAGCAGGTGTAGCGCGCAGTGTTGAATCTAACGCTAATAACTTATATTCATCCGGAATCACAGTATATTCTTGAAAAAATGCATTAATGCTACTCAATCCATCATAGGTAGGGATTGGATTTACCTCTATTCCAACCCAGCGTAGTGATTTTGTGATCTGCACACATCGCCTAGAAGATACTTCGTGCATTCTGCTTTGCCAATTCTCTAATCCTGTGTTGAAGTCTGATACATAAGAGTTGTCGCAACGCCAGCTAAGCATTCCATCATCCGTAGGATTGATGTAGTCGGCTTGATTCGCAGTCATCTTGTAGATGCGATCAAGATCTTGTGCTTTGCATTCTTCTTGTATTGGTTCACTGTATCTTGGTCCTTGTGAAGGGGCCAAGGGTGCGATGACCCTGATATCCACCCCTTCAAATATCATCTTTTTTCTTTTCAGATTGATAATCATGAGGTTATCCATCGCCCAGTCTATCCCCAGTAATGTTGAATATGGGTTACTGTCGTCGATGATCTTAATTACCTCGAAGTTTGCTGAACTTCTTACTCCATCGATGTCTACAAGTACATTTGAGAGTCTTCCAAAGGGAATAACTTTCTCCAGATTATCTAGTCTCAATTGGATAGGTGACCATGATAACCTTGGTTTACCCATTTGTTCCTATGTATGCTTGGTCAAGACATTCACTTCTGATCCTAAGTCAAGGATGATTTGGTCCATTTCATATTCTCTAATCTGCGCACTTAGTCTCATTTCTCGATATGTTCTCTTATGACTTTTTATATGGTGAACTGCCCTATGAACAGTACTCGTGCAACTGCGTTGTTCATAGTGGTTTAGTAAGTTTTGCAATTCCACTAAGGCATCTTCGCTCTTTAGTTACTTCATACAGCTCCGTAAGAACTACGCAACAGAAGTCACTGGTTCTGTTGTGGTACATGTTTTATCATATGTTGCTGGCATATCCTTCGTATGCATTGTTTCACTTCGCAGTTTAATTCTTGGTGTCACAGGTTCTGATTCTTTGAAGGTCTCCCTTGCTTCTGCGAAGACTTTTTTGTTTCTATCCAGATTGAAATCAGGTGCTTTCCCAGTTGCTTTTCTTATCCAAGCCCCTTCAATAGGCTTTTGCTTAGTTTGATGATTCTCAGAAGTCGAAGCTTTTGCTCTTTGATCTTCGCCTGTGGTAGCTCCACTTCGCGTCACAGCATTAATATTACAATTTGTATTTGTTCTCTCAACTGCGATCATCAAAACATTCGGGTTCTTCCATTCTGGTCTTCTTTCTTGCATTTTTTGCTTGCAAAACTGGGCATGCCTCAATGACATGATCAAAAGACTTACAATATTTACAGGTAGTACAAGGATTTGTGCAGTCTCTAGATAAATGTCCTGGTTGAGCGCAGTTATGACATATTATCTGACCTCTTCCTCTTCCTTGGCTAGTATTTCTTCCTCTTCCTCTAAATCCACCACATCCCCTATATGTGCCCTGACCATACTGCTCATTATCATTGTGATGCAGTGTTTCTTCTTGGACTCTGTAAACATCATGCTTCATTTCTATCATTAGTTCATATGCTCTACAGTTGGTATCACCATGGCCAACTGACTTACAGAATGTGCAATATAGATTCTTACAGGTTTGCACATATTTCTGAATCAAATAACAATCTTCTGGTCGATGTCCTCTACATCGACAGATTTCACACCATGGTCCTTGTTGCTGATTTCATGGGTTTGGAGCTCCGTTGTTGATATAGTCTTTAAAGACCGAACAGTGTTCTTTGGAGTGACCTTATCCCTTGCATTTTGTACACCAAACCTCTTCTCTGACTTCTTTCCCTTTCTTCATATCCTAGAGTTGTAATGTCAGGTTTGTTAGTTGGGTTTGTATCTGAACCATACCCGCGCTAGTCTCTCCTATCGGCTAAGCCTCTAGTTTCATCGCAATATCTAGATATTTTGTTTGCGAAGCAACCTTCTTTTGCATCAACGGAAGTCTAATGTGTGGCAACATCACAGCTATGAACCACTCTTAGTGTTGTTGCAGTGCTATTTCAAAGCTAACTTGATCTAATAGATCTTTGAACTTCTGGTCAAATTCCCATACTGTTTCATTAGTTTTTTGCTTGATTTCTTTTAACTCTGTGATACATTGCAACTCTAACTTTGGTTTCTTGAATTATCTTAAGAGGGCAGCCTTGATATCCAGTAGGATCCTATTCTGTCCGACAGAATATTTCATAAACCAATTCAAGGCTCTGTCCCTAAATGTAGTGACGAGTTGTGCTTGCTTAACAGCATAATCCTGGACTTGCTTAACTTTCCACACGGCTTCACACATAAACCAGTGTTTCTCAGGGTCTTCTAGACCTGTTCCTTTGAATATCGACATTTTGATACCGTCTGTCATTCTCCTTCTAGGGGGCACAGTAGTTTGTTCTGTGTTAGGGATACTACTGCGCGGAATGTTTTAAGTACTCGCTCTTGCGGTGTTACTACTACTGACGTTCTGTGGGTTAGCAATATTTTCAACTGGGGGATTATGTGTAGTAATTTCCTGATAGGTAACTACTGTAGGTCGTGTTTCGCTATCAAGCTCAACTTGTAAATCAATTTCTATGTGAAGTTCATGTTCCTTAGACCTATTTTATGCACTAGACTTGTATATTTTACCACTTCTTAATGTATGAATATGTTCTTATGTATCATTGTCGTTAGCTCTGAACATTACAGACTCAAAACTGCTAGGGATCTTACTGCATTCTTAAAACACCTTTTTTTCGCTAAAAGCATTTTGATATATAAACTCATATTGTTTAGGTACTTACCTATGAATCCTTTGAATAACTCTGCTTCTGCTGCGCTGTAGGACTTTAGGGTGTCCACAGCGAACTCTATAACGTAGCCTTCTAGTGTGCTATCAAGCTAGAAGGCTACTGCTCTTGAGATCAGACTATCCACCACTTTAAGCCTCTGAATGAAATCTAGAGTCCACTCAGTAGGTTCTCCTCCCTTATAGAAATTTTTTCGTTATGCTAATATTGACAACCATTCATATAGATCATTGCTGAAAAATGCAAAGAAAACTCCATAAATGTCCTCCCACTGGTATCTCTATAAACATTCTTCATCAAAGAACCACGGATGTTTGTTCTCCTTTCTTGTAAAATATTTTTCTGTCTTATCCACCCAGTTCTATATTTCTGTTCTCTCGAGATTCCAATATTCAGAACACATCACCAGCTCAAGTGCGGCAATGGAACCATTTGTTGGCTTGTATACTCTTTCTTTACATTTTCAAGACTGACCCAAGTTTTGCACGGTTCAAGGAACCAACAAAACCCCTTTTCACCAGCCCTTTTGGCAACAATCTGCGAGCAGACTCAGGTCTCACCCGAGGTGAACTTATGGGGAAGCTGCAGAATCAGGTTTCCACAACCGGGTGATGCGCGGTTCAACAGAATGGGCGATCGCGCGAAGCCTTATCCACTTTGCGGCTAACACTTAAGCTATCGCACCTATAGAGATTGCACATTTTGGAACAGTTACTCAACAATAGGACAGTGCAACGGAGGACTGCACTACCTCCTCAACAATCATACATATTCGACAGTCCTTACTTAGTGGAGATCATGCATTCAACAAGCATATTAGACTGTATACTTTGTAACTTATGCAATACTATGAAATACAATGCAACCGCGCACTTCCGGTGCTACGCTTTAGGGAATCGCACTACACAGACTTCGCTGACTTAAGTGTTTACCCAATTAACTCATGCATTTATCATGTTAGGAAATACTTGTGCATTCAACATTCACTCATCTACGTCAATACTTAACATATTATTCCCATCATTCATTCTTATGGAGAATATGGATGAAAGCAAAGATACATATACTCAAGAACTTAACCATTCAACAGAAGCAAACACTTATTCAATCACATAACAAATGAATTTAATGTGGTTCACCCCCAGGATGGGAGCTATGTCCACAGGAACTGTTGTTTATAATAAATAGGAAGAGTTCAACAATTTCGGTCTGCGCACTCAGCTGCAGACACTCTTCACTCTTCAATGGGTCTCTACGCACACAGTTGTAGAGCCTCTTTACAATAGTCTCTTGACAAAACACTTAGAGATCAATGTCTCAATACAAAATTCAACATAAATCAACTGAAGATTAACCCTTCCCTTACAAAAGTGCCCCTTTATATAGATCATGCCCTTAGGTCATGTATTTACATTCATGGCGGGCTAAATCAAACCCTAAGGTACCCAAAATAGTGTGGTTACCCCACTAACCAGATCTGTTAGGATATGATAGCAACTTCATCATTGTGGCCATCCCTCTGCGCTGTCTCCGGCTTCTGACATCTTCTGACTATGCTTGGTCACGTCGTTTTCAACCCCTTTGTTGGGTGCATGCCGATGGGTCTCTTTCATCCCGTTGTTCCTTCTCTAACGATTTCGTGCACCTGATTCACTTAGTGTTGCCTTTGCTCATGTGACCGGTTGCTTTCCTTGTTCACCACTCCTTACCCGCCTCCTAGGAATCTCGAAGCATCTTCCCCAAAATAGATCGCCGATCGATCTTACCATAACTTATAATGTTTTCCGTCCAAAATTCTGCCATGCTGGATCTTTGCGGAGCTGGCACTTCGCAGCGCTGTAACTTCTACTTTGTCGATGTTGCGCTGCACTGTAATTTCATAGCTTCAAAACTTAATTGTCCAAAATTTGGCTTAACTCGGGCCACGCCCAACACGTTTCGACCAAAAAGATGTAACGGCTAGTTTTCGCTTAACTTCGCTTACGGCTAGATGGATCTGCGGGGTTAGATGCGCATTTCCTTGCTTCCAGTCAGAACTTCGCATCAGGAGTCTCGTCTTGTACTTCACATGTCAGCTTGTTATATGTGCTTCACAGTACATCTTTCTATTCTATAAAACTTCACATTTTACCAAAACTGTGTGCAGACTCTATCCTTGATTTTTAGTGTCCAATTTCAACTGCACTTGGCACTTAAAATTTTCTTTATGTTGCTCAACTGCGATATGGACGAGTAGGACTATCCCCATAAGGATTTAGTCTACTCCCATTAACAATTCCTTGTATTTTTTATCCCATTAATGTGGCTAACTGAACTTTGCCACCATTAGTAACATGTTTGACAATGTATGATCCTAACCAATGCATTTTAAATTTTCCAGGAAATTTCATAAATTTGATATCATAGAGGAGGACAAGGTCTCCTACGTGGAAGAATTTTTACTTGATGTGCCTATCATGCCATGATTTGTATCTTCCTTTCTGCACTTGTTGGTGAAAACCTGCGATGAAGCAATCTTCCTCCAACCCAACTAAGTGTAATAGTATTTCATGTATTCTCCCTCATCAGCCATATCTGTGAATGTTGCAATTCTCAAACTTGGTACTATGTATTCCATGGGCATGACACCTTCCTGTCCATATGCTAATATGAAAGGTGTACAACCTATCATATTCTTACAAGTTGTCATATATTCCCATAACATCACGGGTATTCTTAGATCCCAATCATCCCTGTTTGTATTGCATACCTTGGTCAGTGCATTTTCCAATACTTTGTTAAACGCTTCTATAGTTCCATTAGATTGTGGATGATACGGTGCGATCTTCTGATGGTAGATCTGAAATTCTTCTATCAGGGCTTAATTAGTATTGTTCAGGAAATGAGTTCCCTGATCGCTCATTAGGATCATTTTACATCCAAACCTTGTCAAGATGTTCTAAAAAATGAACAGCGTGAGAGTGACTGCGCTACAGTCCTTCATTGGTTTTGCCTCTTCCCATATGGTTAGATAATCTATAGTTGTGATGATATATATCGAACCAATTCGCTTTCCTGGTGGGTTAATAGGTCCCACAAATTCAATAGCCCATTTATCAAATGCTTGCAAGGTCATTTGTGGCATTAATGGCATCTCATCTCTACGAGATTGCTTCCCTGTTCTTTGGCATACATCGCAACTTCGACAATTTTCTTTTGAATCCTTGTGTATTGTGGGCCACCATAGTCCTGATCTTAAAATTTTCTGTGCAGTATCTCTTCCTGCGTAATGTCCTCCAGGTACTCTTGATTGTTCTTCAGCAAGTATCATGGCTTTCTCATGTTCTAGTACACATCTACGCAATACTTCATTTGGTCCCAGTTTGTATAATTGACTTGCAATCAGAGTAAAATCAGTTGCTTTTACTAGTAGTTATTTCTTCTACTGCGTAGTAAAATCTATAGGTGCTAGACCTGTAGTCAGGAACTCTACAATATACTTATAGTATTCATCTGCTATGTGAACAGAAAACAACTACGCATCTGGTAGACTATCTTCCAAATTACTAGGTTCTTCGCCTGACTCAATTCTGGAGAGATGGTCAGGTCCTAAATTCAATCCTCTTGGCTTGACAATGATTTCAAAATCATACTCCTAAAAGCTTAAGATCCATCGACATATTCTTCCCCCTAACACTGGTTTATTAACCACGTACTTCAAATTTGAATGGTCAGTAAACATACATAAATGCGAACCCAGAAGATAGTGTCTGAACTTCTGCAATGCGTACACCATAGCTAACCCTTCCCTTTCTGTTTTGGTATAATTATTTTCTATTGAAGACAGCTTTCTGCTTGAAAATGAGATGGGGTGATTGATGCCTCTCTCACCTGGTTGAGCTAACACAATGCCAAGTGCTATAGATGAAGCATCTACATGTACATGAAATGGTTTATTCCAATCAGGAAAGACTAGAATAGGTGTTGTAACCATTCTCTCTTTCAATGTGCCCAATCCTTTTTGACAATATTCAGTCCAACTGTACTTCGCTTCTTTCTTCAGTAATTTTTCCATAGGTGCAGTGATCTGCGTGTATCCTTTGATGAACTTCCTATATTATTTTGGTGTGCCCCAATTGTTGATGTATATGTAACTTCGGAATGTATTTCATCTATGTATTTCATATATATTTATTGTACCCTTATTAGAGATCTGTTATTCCTCTATAAGGAAGTGTCGTCATGTGGATTGACAAGTGTCGCAAGTGTGTGTACTTGCCGATGGGTTATTAGACCACCATGTGTGGGGTCGGCCCTGAAATATATATATTATAATATGGATATACCTAGCTAGACAAGTCGGCCCCATAAGGTCACTGGGAAAACATGTTAGTATAAATAGAGATCAAGTGATCTCTATTTAGATCATTCGAAAAGTCACATCTCTCTCACTCAGAAAGTGGCGCACTAGTGAGGAGGAGGATCATCTACTATTAGGAGACTATCTCAGTCTATTTTGGTTGTACTTTGGTTGAGCCTTTTCTCTCTCTATCTCTGAGGAAGTTGTGAGGTTTTTTCACCTTAGGGTTTTCCCCACGGAAACTCTGTGTCTCTTGTCTCTCATGCTTTTGATTCTTGTGATGCTTGTCATGCTTATTGTGACTGTTATGCATTGATATACTGTACATGTTATTCTCTCAGTGAAGATCCTAGAGTATTGTGAATTAATGCTCAAAATTTAACATGGTATCAGAGCTAACCTGAGAAGAAGACATTTTGCAGTGACAAAAACTTGAGTTTCATGTTTATTAGGTTTCTCTCCACAGATTTTGGCAAAGCAGTATAGTATATTGACTCTACTCATAAAGGAGAATCTATCTATCTGTCCAATCAGAATTCAATTCTGAGCATTTTCAGATTTGGCCCTAAAAATTAGGGTTTCCACAAAAATAGGAATTTCTGCAATCCGAAGACATAGCTGGAAGCTCCTTGCAAAAATCGAAGTTTAGAGCTTTGGATCGAGATTTTTGGCTGGGTAGATCTCCGAGAAACTCAAACCCTAATTCACGGCTCTCCCTAGTGAACCCGAGAGGACAAAAAGGAAAATCTGAAGGGTAAAACTTTGTTGATCTCAAATTCTGAATGCACCAGGCTGATCAGCTCATCAAAGCGCATCTTTCTATCCTTTTAGAAACTTGAAATTCACATTTTGAATTTTTAGGGTTTTTCCGACAAACCCTAATCCAGGACCAGATCCAGTTTTCAGCATTTCAAGTGGTAAGACCTAAATCTTTTCTATTTCCATTTGAAGTACTGTTTAATATGTCTCAGCACACCAATCTTGAGGATAAGCTTGAAGGGGCTGATAACTTCCGAGCTTGGAAGTATAGGATTGGGTTAATCCTAGAAGAGAACAAGTTGGACTCATATATAAAAGAAGACATCCCTATCCCAGAGGATGAAGAGGCCAAGGTATTGCATAAGAAGAACTTGGTCAAGGCAAAGAGAAACATTACTGATTCTATCAAAGACCATCTCATACCCCATGTGTCTTCTCTAAAGACACCCAAGGAGATGTTTGACTCTTTGACCAAGCTATTTGAAGGGAAGAACATAAATCGGAAGATGACTCTGCGGAATCAATTGAAAGGGGTCAAGATGTTGAATGGAGAAACCATTCAATCTTACTTCTCCAAGGTCTCTCTGATCAAGGAGCAACTTGAAGCTGTGGATGAAGTAGTGGACAATGGTGAAGTTGTTATGACCACTCTGAATGGCCTACCTAGGTCATGGGACTCCTTTATTCAAGGAATCTGTGCAAGAAAGAAATTGATCTCTTTCAATAAACTATGGGAGGAATGCTCTCAAGAAGAAGCTAGACTTGTAGCTCGTGAGGAAAAGATGGGAGCTGAAGATCAAGATCTTGCAACTCACACCAAAAGAAGCAATCCCAAGAAGGAGCACTCTCGCTACAAAAGATCCTATCAAAAGAATAAGAAGGATCTAAGATGCTTCACATGCAATGAGAATGGTCACTTTGCTTCAAATTGTCCCAAGAACAAAAGGGATAATAACAACAACTTCAGCAAGAAGAAGAAGGGCAGCAAAAGAAAGTTCCATGCTCATGCTGCCGAGGATGATGAACCTCCAAAGAAGAAGGCTAGGGCAGAAAGTGATGATGACTCATCGAGTGAAGAAGAGTATGTTCTAATCTCTGCTCTCACAGGTACTATCTCCCATGGTTGTAATGATTGGTTGATTGATAGTGGGGCTTCCAAACACATGATTGGGTTTAAGGAATCTTTTGTGAATCTATCGAAACATGAATCACCCTAGAAGGTAAAACTTGGGGATGATTATCAATACCCAATCAAAGGAAGTGGTGAAGCCTCCTACAACCTAGATTCTGGAAAATTTTTGAAGTTGAAAGAAGTCCTTTTATGTACCTGGACTCAAGAAGAACTTACTCTCCATCTCTGCATTGGATGCAAAAGATATGAGGGTTGCATTTGTGGATGTCCAAGTCCTAATGTGGCCAAAGGGAAAGACCATAGATGATGTAGTAGTGATTGGAGAGCAAGAGGGAGGATTGTATAAATTGAAGGGACAACCTGAACATGCAATGTTGCATGAATCCATGGATCCAAGTGAACTTTGGCATAGAAGACTTGCTCATATGCACTATAGGGCACTTCCAATTGCAAGCAAGGTTGTAGAAGGTCTTCCTAAAATCAAGACTAAACATGAAGGTGTTTGCAAAGGATGTGCAAAAGGTAAGAACATTAAGAAGGCTTTCCCAAGCAGTGAAAGCAAGGCCAAAGATATCCTGGAAATCATCCACTCAGATGCATGTGGTCCTATGACATCCAATTCTCTTAGTGGGTATGTTTACTATGTCTCATTTATTGATGACTTCTCCAGGAAGACTTGGGTATACTTCTTGAAGAACAAATATGAGGTGTTTGATAAGTTCAAGGAATTCAAAACTTTGATGGATAATCAAACTGACAAGAAGATCAAAACATTCAAATCTGACAATGGTGGATAATTCACCTCAGGTGACTTCAAGAAGCTTTGTAGTGATTCAGGGAGTAAGAGGGAGTTGACTGCTCCTTATAATCCTCAACAAAATGGAGTTGCAGAAAGGAATAACAGAACTATCATGGAAGCAGCAAGGGAAATGTTGCATGACCAGGATCTACCTATGCATCTATGGGCAGAAGCAGCTAGAACAGTTGTATATGTGCAGAACAGAACACCCCACAAGATATTGGACAACAAGACACCAGAAGAGGTCTTTTCTGGTAAGAAACCTGAAGTCAGCCATCTCAGAATATTTGATTGTCCAGTATACACTCATGTCCCAAAGGAAAAGAGGACCAAACTAGATCCTTCAGGAAAGAAAGGTATCTTTGTGGGTTACAGTGAAAGCTCGAAGGCTTACAGAATATACTTTCCAGGGTTCAAGAAGATTGATGTCAGCAAGGATGTAACATTTGATGAAAACTCAGCATTCATCAAATCAAGGAAGGCACCTATTGAAGTTTATGAAGAACCTAAGGAAACTAGATTTCAAGACACTACCATGACTAAAGTAGTTCCAGAAGTTGTTCATGAGTTTGAAGATCCACACGACCCTGTAGATCCACCCCGTGAGGATAACTCTCACAAGAGGAAACCTGCATGGGCTAGAGAGCTCATTCAAGATGCAGAAAGATTTGGCATTCCAGAAGAAGAACACCGAGCAAAGAAGAGAACCAGATCACATACCAGCTATGTTGCTTTACTCTGTGACATTATGAACAAAGAGCCTTCCAGTTATGAAGAAGCAGCGGAAAAGAAAGAATGGAAGGATGCCATGGTTGAGGAATACCAATCAATAATGAAGAATGATGTTTGGGATGTTGTCCCAAGACCTAAAGAGAAGTCTGTTGTGACTTCCAAATGGATTTACAAAATCAAGCATGCTGCAGATGGCAGTGTAGAGAAATACAAGGCAAGATTCGGAGCTCATGGATTCTCTCAGAAAGAGGGAATAGATTATGAAGAAACTTTTGCACCTATAGCCAGGTATACTTCCATCAGAACAGTACTTGCCCTGGCTACAGCAATGAAATGGAAAATACACCAGATGGATGTCAAGACTGCTTTCTTGAATGGTGTAGTTGAAGAGGATGTATATGTGGAGCAGCCACTCAGTTTTGAAATACATGACAGGGAGTCATATGTGTGCAGATTGAAGAAAGCCTTGTATGGATTGAAACAAGCTCCCAGAACTTGGTATGGTAGGATGGACAGTTTCCTATCTAGTTTGGGCTTTACCAAGAGTAAAGTGGATTCCAACATTTATTACAAGGTTGAAGAAGGGAATCCTGTGATTCTACTCTTGTATGTGGATGACTTATTTGTAACAGGAGATGACAGATTGATTGCAGATACGAAGAGGAAGCTTGCTGTTGAGTTCGATATGAAATATTTGGGAATGATGCATTATTTCCTAGGTATGGAAGTGTGGCAGAGTGAAGGTGGGATCTTCCTTGGTCAAGGGAAGTACACAGTAGATATTCTGAAGAGATTTAGGATGATGGATTGCAAGGCCATGGCCACACCTATGGAATCGAATCTGAAGCTTCTATGTGATGCTTCATCTGAGTCGGTTGATGTCTCTATGTATCGTCGGATGATTAGGTCCTTGATGTACCTGACGAACACGAGACCAGATATTTGCTTTGCGGTGAACACATTGTGTCAGTTCCTGACAGATCCGAGGAGTGTTCATCTGGTTGCTGTAAAGCATGTTCTGAGGTACCTTAAGGGTACAGTGGATTATGGGCTCAAGTATGAAGCGAATCAAAAGTTTAACCTGCAGGGTTATGTTGATTCAGATTGGGTTGGCACTGCTGCAGATAGGAAGAGCACATCTGGGTGCTACTTCAGTATGGGATTAGGTGTGATCTCTTGGTTTAGCAGGAAGCAGTCCTGCATAGCACTGAGTACAGCTGAGGCAGAGTATGTTGTAGCATGTTCAGCTAGTTGTGAGGAAGTATGGCTACGGAAGCTACTGTCTGAGTTATTTGATCTCCCATTGGATGCTACTAGTATCTTCTGTGATAACCAGAGTTGTGTGAAGTTGTCTGAGAACCCAGTGTTTCATGACAGGTCGAAACACATAGAGATCAAATATCACTATATCAGGGATATGGTGCAGAGAGGAGCTGTGAAGCTCCTGTATGTTGCGACGGACGAGCCAATTGCAGATTTGCTGACAAAGCCACTAGCCAGGGTGAAGTTCAAGTACTTCAGAGAGAGGTTTGGTGTTCTTCATATTGATGACACTTTGAGGAATAGGTGATGGACACATTTGCTGAAGCCATTCCAAGCATGTTGGAAGGAGGATCCTTCACATGGTTGTGGATGTAAGCGCTAGATGATGAGCATCAGGATGATGTTCTGGTTTCTGCTTTGTATGATCAGTTGGATCATTTTCATGTATGTATGTATGCATCATGTTAGATGCTGGATATGATCAGTTGGATCATTTTTATGTATGTATGTATGCATCATGTTGGATGTTGGATATGATCAGTTGGATCATTTATATATGTATGTATGCATCATGTTGGATGTTGGATATGATCAGTTGGATCATTTATATGCATGTACGCATCATGTTGGATGCTGGATATGATCGGTTGGATCATGTATATGTATTTTTTGTATATGCATCATGTTTTATGCTTGGAACATGTATATGTATATGTATCAGGTGAATACATTTTATGATCAGGTGGATCATCTATGGTGATATGTATCATGTATTTGTATTTGTATCAGGTGGATACACTGTATGATCAGGTGGATCATGTATGATTATATGTATCAGGTAGATACTTGGTATGCATCAGGTAGATGCATTGTATGATCAGGATGATCATGGATGATGAGCTTCAGGATGTTGCTCCAAATGACATGCAGCAGGATGTTGCAGTGATGATGATCAGGATGATCATGTGTACATCAGGATGATGTATGGTGAGTATCAGGTTGATAATCTATGGCCGTGGATCAGGTTGTGCAAATGAGCATATAATTTGGCCCTGGGATATTTGCAGATAGTCTTTCAAGGTTTTTCCTATGGCATATAATTTGGCCCTGGGATATCTGGGAAATGCTCTTTCGAGGTTTTGCTCTAGGAGGACATATAATTTGGCCCTGGGAGATCTGCAGATAGTCTTTCAAGGTTTTGCCTATGGCATATAATCTGGCCCTGGGATATCTGGCAGATGCTCTTTTGAGGTTTTGTCCTATGGCATATAATATGTCCCTGGGAGATCCGATAGGTTGGGCTGTGTACCTGTAATAAGTCCTAGGATGCTCTTGCGAGGTTTTTCCATGACCACATATAATCTGTCCCTGGGAGATCCTATAGGTAGAGATGTGTGCTCATAACATCCTGGGATGCTCTTGCGAGGTTTTGTGGTGACCACATATAATCTGTCCCTGGGAGATCCTATAGGTAGAGCTGTGTGCTCATAACAACCTAGGATGCTCTTGCGAGATTTTGTTGTGAGGTCACATATAATATGGCCCTGGGAGATCCTATACGTAGATTCGTGTGCTCGTAACAGCCTGGGATACTCTTTCGAGGTTTTGTGATGCTTGTAATAAGTCCTGAGGATTCCACAGTATGGCCAGTGATGACGAAGACTTGTAGGTGGTGGGCCTACATCCAGTATGAAAAAGTACTGGATCTGTAGAACTTCCTATGACGAGTAGAGTCAGAGATTGGTTGAGATAGCAGCAGAAGTGATGATGACGATGACGATGCATCGATGACAATGATCCCGAGAATAAGACTTGTCTAGCATATCTATGTCGAGAAATATCTTCCTGGTTAAGAGGGAGTGGTTATGTATATGTAACTTTGGAATGTATTTCATATATAGTTATTGTACCCTTATTAGAGATGTGTTATTCCTCTATAAGGAAGTGTCCTCATGTGGATTGACAAGTGTCGCAAGTGTGTGTACTTGCCGATGGGTTATTAGACCACCATGTGTGGGGTCGGCCCTAAATATATATATTATAATGTGGATATACCTAGCTAGACAAGTCGGCCCCATAAGGTCACTGGGAAAACAAGTTAGTATAAATAGAGATCAGGTGATCTCTATTTAGATCATTCGGAAAGTCACATATCTCTCACTCAGAAAGTGGCGTACTAGTGAGGAGGAGGATCATCTGCTACTATGAGACTATCTCAGTGTATTTTGGTTGTACTTTGGTTGAGCCATTGCTCTCTCTATCTCTGAGGAAGTTGTGGGGTTTTTTCACCTTAGGGTTTTCCCCACGGAAACTCTGTGTCTCTTGTCTCTCATGCTTTTGATTCTTGTGATGCTTGTCATGCTTATTGTGATTGTTATGCATTGATATACTGTACATGTTATTCTCTCAGTGAAGATCCTAGAGTATTTTGAATTAATGCTCAAAATTTAACACCAATGTAGTGCGTAGCTGTTTCACTGAATTAGGTTTTGGAAGATTCATTATGACTGCTATAATCGCTGGATCAACCATTAGTCCTTTCTTACATAAAATGTGGCCCATTAGAACACCATAAGGGACACAGAAGATGCTCTTCTTTAGGTTCAAGGAAATTTGATGATGTCTACACTTTGCCAACATCATTCTTAAGTTCGCATAATGGTTCTTCATCAAACCAAATACTGTCCAGTCATCAAAATAAACTTCTAATAATTTGTGGATAAAATCCTTAAATACAGCAACAACCACTCTTGAAAAAATAGAAGGTGCATTTTTCAATCCAAAGGGCATAACTATATATTGAAATGATTCCCATTCAGTAGCAAAGTTTGTCTTATGTCTATCTTCTGGAGCAATTATGATCTAGTGATATCCAGAAAATCCATCGGTGAAGGAGTATGCTTCGTTTCCTCCAACATTATCTATCACTTCATCTATAAATGGGGTAGGAAATGGACCGTGCAAAGATGCATCATTTAGCTTCCTAAGATCCACACAAATTCTTATCTCACCTTTAGTTTTCTTGTCTTGAATAACCATGGGACTTATCCATTTTCATTCTTCTACTAGTTCAATAATTCCTGCGTCAAACATCTTATCAATTTCTACCTTCACTCTTTCTTTATATATGGGTATCAGTCTATAAGGACTTTGCTTAATAGGCTCCACATCAGGCTTGATATGTATTTTCATAACTCCCAACTCACCTAAAATGCCTTTCATTTCAGAAAACTTGGTAGGAAATAAATCTTGATATTCGCGCAGTAGGTATGCAATATGTTCTATTGTTTCTTCATCCTAGAAATCCCCAATAGAAGCAAACTTTGGTTCTTCATTGGTACCAATATTGACTTTTTTAGTCTTTACAGGATTACTTAGATCTCGAATTTCTAAATCATGTCCTTCTACATCGCGCTTTCCTTTAGACTCGGGTATATTTACATCGCGTGGGTCTTCGTATTCATCTAATGTGAAGTTATAACATTGCAGTGCATGTTCCAAATGTATTTCCCAATCTGGTTTCTTATACATAGGTAACGGGGCATCAATAAATACCTTCTTTTTAATGATATGCAAAGCCTCATTGATACTTGGACAATCATTGTCAAAAATGAAAGTTTTTTGGAAGTTCTTATTCATGCTATGCCATTACGAAGTTTTATTTCTATGTACCAGTTCTTTGGTATTTGATCTAATGTGTGCACAAACATATGAACCCATTTTGTTTGTGGTATGTGCGTCCATGCTTTCAAGCAAAGTTCTATATGATCTCTTGGATCAGTCTGTCAATTTTATTTTGCTTGTACAATCTCAGTTTTCTCTGCAAATATGATCTACATCATGTGCTTACATTCTTCCCATGTGTTCAGGTTCTGCTTTTGTGTAGCCCACCATCTAGCAGGTGTATCCCACAGTGCTGTATCCAAAGCTGCTAACTTATATTCGTTTGAAACTGATACAATATATTCTTTAATAAATACGTGGATAATACCGAACCCATAAGAAGTAGGAATTGGACTTACCCCTATTCCAATCCAGCGTAGTGGCTTTGTTAGCTTCGCACATCATCTTGTTGATACTTCATGCATTCAGCTCTACCAGTTCTCCAGTCATGTGTCTAATTTTGATATGCAATAACTGTCACGTATCCAGCTCAATGTTCCATCATCGGTAGGACTAACTTAATCTGCTTGATTCATTGTCATCTTGTAGATATTATTAAGGTCTTGAGCTCTGCATTCTTCTTGTACTTGTTCAACATATCTAGGTCCTTGTAAAGGATACAAGGGTACGATAACCCTGATATCTAGTCCTTCAAATATGATTTGTTTGTTCTTCAAATTGATGATCATGAGGTTATCAATTTCCCAATAAATCCCCAATAGTGCAGGATACGGATTGTTTTCATCTATGATCTCAATAAACTCAAAGTCAGCTTTACTTCGCACTCCATCAATGCCAACAAGGACATTTGATAATCTCTCAAAAGGTAGAACATGTTGTTGATTAGTTAGTCTCAACTTTAAAAGTGACTGAGATAACTTCGGATTTCTCATATGTTACCATGTTTGCTTTGTCAAAAAATTCACCTCCGAGCCTAAGTCAAGAATGATCTGGTCCATTTCGAAATCTCCAATCTGTGCACTTAATCTCATTTCTCTTCTGGTCCTTCTATGGTTCTTGTATGATGAACTGCTCTATGTGCATCATTTACTATATTACGTTGTTCGTAATGGCCTAATAGGTTTTGCAAATCTCCTAAGGCATTTTCATGTCTTAGCAGTTTTATGCAGCTCTGTAGGAACTACGTAATAGGACTTGCCTGCTCTGATGAAGTTCAGGATCCATCATACGAAGTTGGCATGTCGATTACAGGTGATGGTTCACTTCGCAACTAGATTCTTGTAGTCAAAGGTTATGAATTTTGTAAGTCTTTTCTTTCGTTCATGAAGACTTATTTTTCTTTATCAAGGTTGAATGCAGCCATTTTTCCAACCACTTTTCTTATCCAATCCCCTTCAGTAGGATTTTTTCTAGTTGTGTGGTCTTCAGAAGGTGAAGCTTCGCTTCTCCGGTCACTTCTTGTCATGTATCCACTTTGCGTCACAACATGCATTTTGCGATATTTGTGTCATTTTTTAGCTGCAATCATCTATATGTTCTGATTCTGTCCTTCTGGTCTTCTCTCTTTCATTTTTCCTTGCAAAATGGGACATGCTTCAATGACATGGTCAAATGACTTACAATACTTACAAGTAGTACAAGGATTCTGACAGTCTCTAGCTAAATGTCCTAGTTGAGCACAGTTATAACATACAATCTGACCTCTTCCTTATCCTTGGCCAGTGGTTCATCCTCTTCCTCTAAATACACCACGTCATCTGTATGTGCCTTCATCATATTACGCATTTTCATTATTGTTCTGTGTTTCACCTTGGACTCTGTAGACATCATGTTTTATTTCTATCATGAGGTCATATGCTCTACTGTTGTTATCATCATGTCCAACTGACTTACAAAATGTGCAGTACAGGTTCTTTGGTGTCTTTACATACATATGAAGTAGGTACCTTTGGGCGATGTCCTCTATGTCAGAAAATCTCACACCATGGTCCTTGCAGTTGATTCAATGGATTCGATGCTCCACTAGCGATGTAATATCTTAATATAGGGCAGGATTCCTTGGAATGTCCTTATGTTGGCTTACAAGCTTATCTAAAGGGTTTTCAAGATAGACCCAGGTTCTTTGCGGTTTCACTTAACCAACAAAACCCCTCTTCACTAGCCCTTTCGGCATCAACCTGCGAACAGGTTGAAGTCTCACCCGAGGTGTTGCTATGGGGACACTGCGGAACCAGGTTTCCACAGTGGGTGATGAGTTGTTTAACCAGACTGACTGCGCAGCACACCAATGGAATGGCGCTACGAACCAAGGACAGCGAGAAAATAGAGTACATCGCGGTCTGCAGTACTCCAACTAGCTGTTGCAATACCCGCGAGTCCAGAGACTGCGTTGTTCGGCCCCAGAGACTTACACGCCTTCTCACCAGACTTGACAAATACTCAATGTCTCTACTTAATATTCTTAAGCAATCACCTACTGTCTTAGGCTATGTGACCTTACCAAAACCATACATAGACGAACAATGTAATACTATGCGCGGCCTGTGTTGTAGGTCACAAGACTATACGATCCGACCTTTCATACACAACTGTAATTGTTCTATAAAATGGTACTTGTACAAACTTCAGTACTAGGCATTCAACATCCATTCATTCATACAATGCTTAACATATTATTCCCATCTCTCTTTCTTATGGAAAATACATACAAAAGCATTAATATACCATTGGTAAATGAAGATCCAGCATTCAATATAAGCAAATAAGTAACAGCACATACACACAATCACACTAACAAGATTTAACATGGTTCACCCCCCGAATGGAGGCTACTTCCACAAGAATGGTTGCTAGTATTGATCTTTTAGGGAAGGGTACAACCATTCTTAGTCTGCACACTCAACTGCAGACTCTCTTCTCTCTCAGATAGGTCTTTGCGCACTCAACTGCAGAGCCTTTACAATAGCTTATACCTAAACAGACTCTAACAATATGCAACAACAACAAAAATGAAGAGTAACCCTTCCCTTACAAAATCATGCCTTACTTATAGATCATGCCCGCAGGTCATGTCTTTACATTCTGCAGGCCAAAAACTCTTAGGTTTTACAAAACAGTTACAGTTTCCGGCTCATCGAGCTAGCTGGTGCCTATTAGCGAATATTCCATCGTGGCCTGCCCTTCACGCATGCCCACATCACTATTGGCCTTCCTGTCGCATGTGTGCCAATAGGATTCTTTCACCGAGCCATTATTCCCCTAACGGCCTCGTACGACTGGTTCAGGTAGTGGTATCTTTCGCATGTGCGACTAGTCGCTTTCTTCCCCATCTGCTCCTGCCCACAACTTGGCATTCCTGGAGCATCTTTTCCAAAACTAGACCGTCGACAGTCTAACCGGAATACGTGCCATCTTCCTGTCCAACACTCTGCCCTGCTGGAACCTTGTAGACTAGACACTTCACAGTACTGCATCCTCGTAGCACTGATCTTCGCATCACTTCTTCTACCGCGCTACGTGCATCTTCGCAGCATCCCCAAAACATGTACAAAAGAGTACTTTATCTGAACTACGCTCCGCTTCGCAGTTCCAAAAGTCCTTGCTCAAAATTTCCCCACTTGGGCTAGGCCCAATAGGCCCCTAACACTCACATGTGGGTCACCCCTGAACCACTTGCAACTCCAGCTTCCCCGAGTTGTGCTTCCTGTTGCGGAGTTAGCTTCGCAGCGAATTCATTGTATATAGCAGTCAACTTCTGGACTACCTACTTCATGTCTTGCTCAATCTGGTTAACTGTCTCCACCATTTAAGATTTGATCTCCTCACCTATCTGTCCTTCCACCTGCTCTTGATTCTCGCGCAACTCCTTTAATTTTTCCTCGATCTCTTGCGAGATTGTACTAGCATCCTCTAGTAATGCCTACGATTTGTCTCCCATTTCCATTTAGTTTTCCCTCAACGCCTGCACTTCCTTCTTCATTGCGTTGATTTCTCTGTACCTCCACAACCTATCCCACGGTGGCAGTGCCTTCACTTTTGTATCCAACTGCTCTAATGCAGCTTGCTTTTCCTTCACCGCATTCTTGACTGCTAGCAGTCCTGGGTCTTCTTCGAGGGCAGTGAATTCCTTCGACATTGCTTCCAACAGATTCTGGCACTTAGCCACTTCGGCAGCAATGTTCTATGCTACGGTCTTCACTTCTTTGGCTCTCAGTTGCTGCTGATCTGGTGGGGTCTGTGGGTTTACTTGCTCCTTCAAAGCAGCAATGTTAGCCTGATGGAGAACCTCCATGTCTTGCATTTCTGTCTTCAGATTCGTCACTAGTGTTAACACCCAAAAAGTGCTCACCATCTCATCTCCCTCATTACATGACTCATTCGTCGATATTTCCTACCATATTTGCCTCCAAAACCTTAAAAAACCATTAATAAGCCTCCAAAAGGCCAAAAAAACCCCTTTTTTCCCCAAAATAATGTAAATTCCTCCAAAAATAGCAAAACCCCTCTAAAAAGGGCCCTAAATTCCCAAAAATCAAATAAAAGGGAATAAAAGATACAGAAAGAGGAAAAAGACGGAAAAAAGGAAGCAAAAACCCTATACAATTGACCTAAACCATATGGTGCCCAAAACCATGGGTCAACACTCCACCACTAAAAACCTATAAATAGGTGATGGAGGCTCCCCATTTCACATCCACAATTTCTCCCATCCTTATGCTGCCAAAAATTCTCTTGAAACCCTAGCTCTCCACTTGGAGCTAATTTCCCACTTGAGAACCCCTTTGGCCCATATCCAAAACACCTTGGCAGAAGAAGAAGGAACAACACTGGAGCATTGGAGCAGCCCCTGGACTATTGCAAAGGCTTTACCAACCTCAACATCTTAGGTAAAATTAATACAAAAAAAAAATTCATTATCTTTTCATTGTCTTTTTATGCACATGCTAGAATAGTTTACTATTTTTATTTACTATCACATTTTATTGTTTTATTGAACTGCTACTAAGGAGTCCCTTCTCCTTAGTAGGTGCTCATTTGCACAAGCTAGGGTGAAAACCCTAGCTACAACTAGCTCGCCAATCTTGATAATAGTATCCGTTGGTTCTACTTGTACTTCAAATTCATCTATGCCATCAGCGACTGCGGTGATCGTGGATTCGAGTCTTAACAGATGATCCTATTCGTCCTGTAGCTACATAGCTTTCTGCAATCTATCTTCCTCCAACTTCCTATTAGCTACTTGTAGTTCATCCTGTCCTTTGATCTCCTCAATAGTTCTTTCATGCATCTCTTCTACGCACTGCAAGTGTAAATAATGCAAGCCGGGTAATGGTATCTTCGCGGCTGCTGCAAAGTCCCTCCTGACTTCCCTTCGGACTCTGAGTCGCGCGGGGGGGGGGGGGTAATCTCTTGTGCACTTTGTCGATCTTCAGCGTGATTCCCTCCAATGTGATCAGATTCTTCTATAGAGTATCCTGTATGGCTTTATATTTTTTCTCCTTGTCCTTCATTAGATCTTCTAATTTTTCATTGAATACTACGCCGATCATTTCATAATCATCAGTATTGAGGACGGTGTCAAGCTTTCCTTTCTCAACCTTTTGCTTCTTGCATGCTCCCTTTTTTTGCATGGTGCTCTCCGTTGGCTCCTTTCTTTTCCCTGTCTCTTTTTCTTCAACTATCGAGCATGGACTAGGAATCGGCTCGTCCTCCTCAAAGTCACTGGGGACATCGACAACCTCGACGCGGAACTCAGCAAGCCATTCCTTCATTATATTATTGATGTCATCTTCATACATGTGGTAGCTTCTTGTGTACCACTCCGGCCTCTTCTGTTGTGCTTTAGGTGATAGTACTAGTAGAACACTTATACTATCGCGTGTTGCCTATGTGAGTTGAGATTGGCCCAGAGGTTCTCAAAACGGGGCCCCCTACAGTCCTTGGAATTCGTGCTCATGCCAACATAATCCTTTAGCTCTTTCCATCTGATAAGAGCGATCAGTACTATAAGCCAAGTATAGTGAAAATTACCTCCATTGAGCTGTGTGTCGTTGAGTTCCTCCATGAACTCGTTCAGGAGATACTGCGGCTAGTTGAACTCTTCTCCTTTTGCTGCCGTGGTGCCAAGTAGTATTACACCCGCGTTTACTTCTAGAGGCCTGCATTTCCTGAGGATTTTTCCTGCTAACAGCTGTGTGACGAACGTCGTTGTCCTATCCTCAATGTCTTCTATTTGAAAACCCCTCTTCCCTTTGACAACAGATTGGGTTTTCTTCATCATGGCCACAGCTTCTCTATCCCTTCTCTTCCCCTGGAAAAATATCTTTGGATCTTTACCTCTCTTACTCAAGCCCGTAACACAGTGGATTAAATCAATGTTTAGGTCCACATTGCGGTCTAGCCACAAGTAACCTTGATCCATTCTTGCAATCAGTGTTCTTACTACCGCGTTTAGTTCCGGTGTTCTATCAAAATGTGGAAGCCTGAGTAGGTTGAGCAGCATAGATTGGACTACTCCAGATAGCCAACTTTTGGCAACCAAGTTAAGCTCACCCTTCGCGTCCTTCTTCCAGCACATGTACTGGTCAGGCTGGAACTATGGGAACTTCAGCTTATTAGGTTCCTCCTTATGAATTGCTAGCAAATCATAGTCCTCCCATTTACAGTGTGGGACTTTTCCCAGTAGATTCTTATCTACCTCAACGTGCTTAGAGATTGGTGATAGAGGAATATCATATTTTGTGTCATTTAGCAACTTAAAGACCGATGTGTCCAGTGCACGCGGTGAGATGTAATTCGGGGTCATGGTCAGTGGTATCTCTTTATCCGCTACCAGCGGCTTCTGCACTTTGGAGCCCCTCTGGGGGACATTCGTTCTTGCTTACACAAGAGTTTTTCCTCTATCTTCCATAGCTGGACCGTGCCTCGGCGACCTTCGTGATGCTTGACCTTGTTCGAAAGAAACTTTCTTAGCTGGGGTTCTCATTAACCCTTTGATCCCTCTGTGCTTGAAAATCCTCACAGTCTCCTTAACTATGAATTCATCTTCGACTGAAGAGCTCTCAGACATCCACTGGTTAATGTTCACACAGAAAATAGCTCACACATAAATATTTGTTGAAAATTCTAACTATTTAGTAACGCCGGAAAGACGATATGCGGCGTTATTTATAGGCGCGGCCGGTCTCCTCCGCGCCCCTCAACGGCTAGATGAGCATTAGTGGCGGTATCTATTGGGAAAATCCGGTGGATCCTTTGGTCTTGTACTTCAAAATTCAGTTCAGAACGGTTATTTTTGCGTTAAGTGTCCAAGCGATTGCTGGCAACGGCTATATAACTGCTATTTTTCTGATCAACATTGTAACAGCTATTTTTGTGAATGTTGCATCGAACTGCGTGGTAGGTCATTCTTGGTCCCGCGCAGTGACTTCGCGGCATCAAAACTCGGCCTTTTGAATTAAGTCTCAGCCTCATGTGACTTGATCCTCGCAGTTGCATTGTTGAGCTTCGCAACTGCGCTGTTCTTCTTTCCTTTTCTTTTCTTTTTCATGTTCTTCTTCTTCTTCTTTTCTTTTTTTTTCACAGCAGCACATTCTGACCGTGTTGCGCGGTATATACATACTCCCTAGTATACATGGCGTACAGACTCACTCAGCTTTTTAGTGCCCAATTTTAACTGCACTTGGCACTTACAACTTTTTCTTTTTCTGATCGTCACTGTTTCTACGGAGCAGGACTATCCCGATAGGGTTTTAGTCTGCTTCCATTGACCAAAGTAGGCAATGTATCTTCGGCTAAGGTGGCTAACTGAACTTCGCCACCATTAGTAACATGCAATATAGTATATGGGCCAAGCCAATGCATTTTAAACTTTCCAGGAAATTTTATGAACTTGCTATCATACAGGAGGTCTAGATCACCTACCTGAAAGCTCTTGTTTTTTATGTGTCGATCATGCCATGTTTTTTCTCTGTCCTTCTGCACTTGTTGGTGGAATTCTGCGATGAAGTGATCCTCCTCCAGACCAACCAAGTGTAATAGCCTCTCCTATAGTGCTTCTTGATCTGCCATGCCTGTAAAAGCAGCTATTCTCAAGCTGGGAACAATATACTCCATTGGCATTATGGCTTCCTATCCATAGGCCATTCTAAACGGTGTGTGGCCAATCAATTTCTTACATGTGGTTCTGTAGGCCCATAATACTGCGGGAATGCGCATGTCCCAGTCATCTATGTTTACGTTGCATACCTTAGTAAGCGCATTCTCCAGTATCTTATTGAATGCTTCCATGGTTCCATTCGCCTGAGGATGGTAAGGTGTACTGCGCTAATGGTGAATGTGGAACTCCTCCGTTAATGCCTCAATAGTCTTGTTCAGAAAGTGAGTACCCTAGTCACTCATCAGAATCTTTGGGAATCCAAACCTTGTAATAGTGTTCTCAAAAATGAACTGCGTTGTTGTCGTTGCGCTACAATCTTTCACTGGCTTTGCTTCTGCACATCTGGTGAGGTATTCAGTTGCAGTGATAATATACCTCACACCAGTTCTTTTGCCTAGTGGGTTGATAGGACCCACAAAATCAATGGCCCATTTTTCAAAGTCCTGCAATGTCAGCTGTTGATTTAATCGCATTTTGTCTCTACATGATGGTCTTCCTGTCCTCTGATAGACATCACAGTTCTGGCAGTGTTCCTTTGTGTCTTTATGAATAGTAGGCCACCATAGACCTGATCTTAGAATCTTCTGCGTAGTGGCCTTTCCTGCATAGTGACCACCTGCGACTCCTAAGTGTGCATCCGCTAATACTAATGGTTTCTCATGCTCTAATACACATCTACACAGGACTTCATCCGGTCCCAACTTGTATAGCTGACCTGCGATGATAGTGAAGTCTACGACACGCACTACCAGTTGCTTCTTCTGCTGCATAGAGAACTCCCCGGGTGTGAATACAGTAGTTAGAAAGTCTATGATATCCTTATAATAGTCATCCGCAACCTGTATAGCGAACAACTGCGCATCAGGAAGATTGTCTTCTAAATTCATCGTCTCTTCTCCTGACTCAATCCTTGATAGATGATCAGGTCCTAAATTCAACCTTCCTGGATTAACAACAATTTCAAAATCATACTCCTGAAAGAGTAGTAACCATCTGCATATGCACCCCCCTAAAATTGGCTTATTGACCAGGTATTTCAGCATAGAATGGTCAGTGAACATTGCAAAGTGCACGCCAAGCAAATAATGTTTGAACTTTTGTAATCCATAGACCATAGTGAGTCCTTCTCGCTCAATAGTGGTGTAGTTCTTCTCAGTCGATGACAGCTTTCTGCTGGAGAAGGCAATGGGATGATCAATACCTCCCTCTCCTAGTTGAGCAAGAACAACGCCTAATGTGATACATGAAGCATCAACATGAACATGAAATGGCTTCTCCCAGTCCCAAAAAACTAGGATCGGTGCAGTGGCCATCTTCTCTTTTAATGTGTCAAATAATTTCTCACAATCCTCATTCCAAGTGAATGGTACATCTTTCTTCAGCAGCTTCGCCATAGCTGCGGTTATCTACGCATACCCTTTTATGAATTTTCTGTAGTAACTGGTATGTCCCAATGTGGTGCGCAGCTGCTTGACTGAATTTGGTGTAGGCAAGTTTACAATAACTGCGATCTTCGTAAGGTCAACCATCAAGCCTGTTTGCACACAATGTGTCCCAACAAGATTCCATAGGGAACATAGAAAACACACTTCTTCAAGTTCAATGAAATTTGATGTTGTCTGCACTTTTCCAGCATCATCCTGAGGTTCATGGCATGGTTCTTCAATAAACCGAAAATGGTCCAATCATCAAAGTAAACCTCTAAAAACTTATGTATAAAATCCTTAAATGTTGCGACTACCACTTGAGAAAATATGGCAGGTGCGTTCTTCATACCAAAGGGCATCACAATGTATTGGAACGACCCCCATTCTGTAGCAAAAGTAGTCTTGTGCCTATCTGCGAGATCAATTCTGATCTGATGGTATCTAGAAAATCCATCAGTAAAAGAATATGCCTCATTCCCTCCAACATTATCTAGCACTTCATCTATAAAAGGTGTAGGAAATGGGCCATGCATTGAAGCGCCTTTCAGCTTTCTGAGATCCAGACAAATCCTGATCTCACCCTTTGTTTTCTTATCTGGGATAACCATCGGTCTTATCCACTCAGATTCTTCAACTGGCTCAATGATCCCAGCATCGAGCATCTTATCGAGTTCTTCCTTAACTCGTTCTTTATAGTGTGGATTCAATCTATATGTTCTTTGCTTTACAGGCTTCGCGCCAGGCTTAAGAGGAATTTTCATCACTCCTAAGTCTCCCAAAATACCTTTCATCTCTATGAATTTAGTCGGGAACAATTCGCGATACTCTTGTAGTATTCTCGCGACCTCCTCGGCTGTGTCTTCATCCCAATAGTCTCCGATAGCTGCAAACTTTGGCTCTTCACTGCTGCCAATGTTCACTTTTCTTGTCTTTACGGGTCTGCTCATATCTGGGATTTCTAGTGGAGGTCCTTCTGCCTCGCGCACGCCCTCTGATTTAGGTATCTTTATGTTTCGCGGGTCGTCCTCATCACTGTCTGCCTGAGCTGCAGATTCATTGGTGAGGTTATAATAATCAAGAGCAGGCTCTAATTGCTCCTCCCATTCTGGGTGTAGATGCGCAGGTATGCTTTCTGTGCCAAAGAATTCTTCTAGGGTCATATTTCCATCAGCGCAGTCTGGTCCGAATATTTTTTTCTTAAGAAGCTACAATGCATCATTGATGCTCAAATGTTCAACTTCAAAACTGAAATCTATCTGGAAGCTCATGGTCAGGGTAGACCAATCTATTGTGGCCCTGCGCAGTTCCAGGTCTAGTTACCATTTCTTTGGAATCGGTTCTTCCAACGTATGCACAAACAAATGCACCCATTCTATTTTTGGTCTTTCCACCCAATCTTGTGAACAAGTTTCCACATGATCCCTTGGATCTATCTGTCCATTATATTTTGCAAAAGGTAATGTAACCTTCTCAGCAAATCTGATTTGCATCTTAATTCTGCATTGATCCCATGTAGTCAATGTCTGCTTATGCACATCCCACCATCTGGCAGGTGTCTCGCGCAATGCTACATCTAATGCTTGTAAGCGGTGTTCATCTGCAATTGCTACAGTATAATCTCTGATTAAAGAATAAACATTAGATGAACCATCATATGTGGGGATTGGGCTTACCTTCTTTCCAATCCAACGTATCGACTTCGTGACCTATGCGCATCTCCTTGCAGATACTTCATGCATGCGGCTTTGCCAGTTCTCCAAACCTGCATTCGAGTCTGAAATGCAAGAGTTGTCGCATCTCCAGCTGAGTGTACCATCTGCAGTAGGGTTGATATAATCTTCCTGGTTTGTGGTCAGTTTGTACAACCGGTCCAAATCCCGAGCTTGGGATTCTTCTTGAATCAGCTCACTATATCTGTCTCCATTCGCAAGCTCTAGTGGTGCAATCACCCTGAGATGTTTTCCTTCAAAGATCATCTTCCTGGTCTTCATATTTATGATTGCGACGTTATCAATAGCTCAGTCTATCCCCAATAATACCGGGAAAGGCTGATTATCGTCCACAATCTCAATAACCTTGAAATCGGCGCGACTTTGTACTCCATCAATGTCAACAACCACATTGGCCAACCGTCTGAACGGTATGACTTTTTCTTGATTGGCCATTCTCATATGGATAGGTGACCATGATAGTTTTGGTCGCCTCATCTACTGCCATGTCTTCTTAGTCAAGACATTTACCTCCAATCCCAGGTCAAGAATGATTTCATCCATTTCGTAATCTCCTATCTACGCATTGAGTCTCATTTCTCTACCTGTTCTCTTATGTTTCTTGATATGATGAACTGCGCTATCAGTAGTGTCCTCTCCACTACGCGGTTCGTACTAATATATAACCTTCTACAGTTCTATTATAGCATCCGGATTCTTTAACAATTTCACGTAGCTTCTAAGGAACTGCGCAACAGAGGTGCATGTCTCTACAGCAGTGCTTGTGTTGTCATAAGCAACCAGTATGTCTTCCACATACGGAATTTGACTGCGCAGCGGGATCCTTGGCGACCTTGGTGTCGATTCTCTAAGGATATCCTGTGCTTCCGTAAATGGTCCTTTATTCTTCTCCAGGTCGAAAGCAGGTGTTTTCTCAGCATCTTTTCTTATCCATTGTGTCTCAAGGGGTGTTTTCTTAGTTCCAAAATCTCCAGAAGTTGAAGCTTCTGCTCCTCGATCGCGCCCTATCGCAGCACCATTACACGTTACTACATTGATTCTTGGATCTTCAGGTCTCCTCTCTACTGCGATCCACTGAATGTTTGGAGTCGGTGGGTCTATCCTTTTGCATTTCTGCATCTCGACCTCTAGTACAGGGAAATCTTCAATAACATGCTCAAAATATTTACAGTAATTTCATGTAGTGCATGGGTTGGTACAATCCCTAGAAACATGATCTGGTTGGCCACAATTATAGAAAATTACCTGGCCATGGCCTCTTCCTTGCTCCGGGCCTCTTCCTCTTCCGTGGTATCCACCACCACAACCTCTATATCCCCCCTGGTCATACTGTGGATTCTCTTGCTTCGACTGGTTTTCTTCTTAGACACGGTATATTCCAGCACCTCGCATCGCTTCCATATTGTGCTTTCTTTCATTCATCAGCTCATGTGCGCGACAGTTGGATTCATCATGTCCAACTGATTTACAAAAATTACAATACAAGATTGTAGGTGTTTTTAAATATTTCTGTATGAGATAACAGTCTTCTGGTCGGTGTCATCTGCTTCTGTAGATTTCACACCATGGTGCTTGGTTCTGATTAATCGGTTTGGGTGCACCACTGTTAAGATAGTCTTGAAATAAAGGGTAATGTTCTCTGGTGTGGCCTTCTCCCTTACAACTTGTACACAAAAATTCGTGCCTTGGTTCATATCTTTGTTCCTTTCCATTCTTCATGCTTTGCAATTCTAGTGTCAACGTGGTCAACTGGTTTTGGATCTGTGACATCCCAGAACTAGTCTTGTCGATCGGCGGATCCTCTAGCTTCATCGCGATCTCTAAGGCCTCTTCCTCCGATGCAACCTTTTGTTGCATCAATGGTTGTCTGATGTGGGGTAGCAGCACAGTAATGAACCATTCTTTATGTTGTTGTGGACCTGTCACAAATGTTACTTGGTCTAGGAGTGTTTTAAACTTCTGGTCAAATTCCCAGACCATTTCGTTAGGTTTTTTCTTAATCTCTTTCAGCTCTATGATACATTGGGATTCGGATTTCGGTTTCTTAAACTCTGCTACCATCGCAGCCTTTATTTCTACTAAGGTTCTTGGTTGTGCTTGAGAATATTTCATAAACCAATGAAGGGCTCTGTCTCTGAAATTAGTGACGAGTTGCGCTCTCTTCACAGCATCATCCTGAATTTTCTTTACACTCCATACGGCTTCACATAGAAACCAATGTTGATCAAGGTCTTCCAGACCTATTCCTTTGAATATCGGCAATTTTATGTTGTTATCTGTCATTCTCCTTCCTGGTGGTGTATTGGTATTCTGATTCTGGGGAGGGTTCTGATTCTGGGGTGGGTTCTGAGCGGAAAAAGTAAAGGGGGTATTCGGAATAGTGCTAGGGATACCACTCTGTGGACTATTCTGAGACTGGGTGTTCTGGAATAGAATGTTCTGAGTCGTATTTACTTGTGCACCCATGCCTGCGGTGCTTCCAGTATTAATATTTTGCAGGGTGGGCTACACGACGTTCGTAGCGGGTGGGTTCTGAGATAGGGGTGGCGCGGTATCTGCAACCAGCGGGTTTTGTAGTGTAATAGGATGGATGGTGTCTGATGATGGTGTGGTCTTATTATTAAGGTCACACGGGAGTTCGGTATTCACGCGGAGTCCAGGTCCTCCGGGATTCCTTTCTTTATTAAACTTATACCTCTTTCCACTTCTCAGGTTATGTGTCTCTTCGTCAGAATCACTATATATGCTATTGACCATGACAGATGCAAAAGTATTACTGCATTCTTAAAACGCCTTTCTCAGCTAAAAGCATTTTAATGTATAAACTAAGATTGTTCAGGAACTTACCTCTGAATCCTTTGAAAAAGTATGCTTCAGATTGGATGTAGGACTTCAATGTGTCCACAGCAAATTCTGTTACAAATCCTTCAAGTATGTTGTCAACCCAGAAGTTGACTGCTCACGTAAGTGGGCTGTCTATTGCTTTGAGTTGTGTCGTGAGCTCTGGAGTCCACTCTGTAGGAACGCCTCCTTGGAAAGAGGTTTTCTTCTCTGCAAGTCACGATATCCACGCGTGTAGCTCGTTTCCAAACGAAGCCCAGAATATCTCATGAATCTCTTTCCACAAGTATCTGTTCAGCCACTGTACCTCGGTAAGGCGCGGCTATCTGTTCTCTTTTCTTGAAAAATCTTTTTTGATCTTATCGCACCAGTCCCAGATCTCTTTCTTTTCAGGATGCCAATTGTCTGAACCCAATGGGAACTTGTATTCTTCTTCCCACATTACTGCGTCAACTCATCATGGATTCTTAGGGCGACAACGGAACCATTTGTTGGCTTACAAGCTAATCTAAAGGGTTTTCAAGATAGACCCGGGTTCTTCGCGGTTTCACTTAACCAACAAAACCCCTCTTCACCGGCCCTTTCGGCATCAACCTGTGAACAAGTTGAAGTATCACCCGAGGTGTAGCTATGGGGGCACTGCGGCACTAGGTTTCCATAGTGGGTGATGAGTTGTTTAACCAGACTGACTGCGTAGCGCACCAATGGACTGGTACTGCGAACCAAGGACAGCGCGACAATAGACTACGTTGCAGTCCGCGGTAGTCCAACTGACTGTTGCGATACCCGCAAGTCCAAAGACTGTGTGGTTCGGCCCCAACGATACTAAAGGGGTAGCGTGACTGACTTACATTCCTTCTCATCGGACTTGACAAATACTCAATGTCTCTACTTAATATTCTTAATCAATTACCTACTGTCTTAGGCTAAGTGACCTTACCAAAACCATAAGTAGATGAACAATGTAATACTATACGCGGCCTATGTTGTAGGTCACAAGATTATACGATCCGACCTTTCATACACAACTGTAGTTTTTCTATAAACTAATACTTGTGCAAACTTGAGTACTAGGCATTCAACATCCATTCATTCATACAATGCTTAACATTCTATTCCCATCTCTCTTTCTTATGGAAAATACATCCAAAAGCATTAATATACCATTGGTAAATGAAGATCCAGCATTCAATATAAGCAAATAAGTAACAACACATACACACAATCACACTACACAAGATTTAACGTGGTTCACTCCCCAGATGGAGACTACGTCCACAAGAATGGTTGTTAGTATTGATCTTTTAGGGAAGGGTACAACCGTTCTTAGTCTACGCACTCAGCTGCAGACTCTCTTCTCTCTCAGATAGGGCTCTGTGCACTTAGCTGCAGAGCCTTTACAATAGCTTCTACCTCAACAGACTCTAACAATATGCAACAACGACAAAATGAAGAGTAACCTTTCCCTTAGAAAATCGTGCCTTACTTATAGATCATGCCCGTAGGTCATGTCTTTACATTCCGCAGGCCAAAAACACTTAGGGTTTACAAAACAGTTATAGTTTCCGGCTCATCGAGCTAGCTAGCACCTGGTAGTGAATCTTCCATCATGGCCTGCCCTTCGTGCATGCCCACGTCGCTATCGGCCTTCCTGTCGCATGCGTGCCAACAGTTCGCTTTCACCGAGTCATTATTCCCCTAATGGCTTCGTGCGACTGGTTCAGGTAGTGGTATCTTTCGCGTGTGTGACCAGTCGCTTTCTTCCCTATATTCTCTTGCCCACCACTTGGCATTCCTGGAGCATCTTTTCCAAAACTAGACCACCGACGGTCTAACCGGAATACGTGCCATCTTCCCGTCCAACACTCTGCCCTATTGGATCCTTGTAGACTGGACACTTCGCAGTACTACATCCTTGCAGCACTGATCCTCACATCACTTCTTCTACCGCATTACGTGCATCTTCGCAGCATCCCCAAAACATGTACAAAAGAGTACTTTTTCTAAACTGCGCTCCGCTTCACAGTTCCAAAAGTCCTTGCTCAAAATTGCCCCACCTGGGCCAGGCCCAACACCTTCCCCTTTACATTTAGTACACCAAACCTCGTCTCGAACTTCTTTTCCTTTTTTGATATCTTGCAACTGTAATGTCAAATTTTCTAACTGTGTTTGTATATGTACCATTAATGTGCTAGTTTCCCCTATGGGTGAAGCTTCTAGTTTCATCGCAATTTATAATGCCTCTGTTTGTGAAGCAACCTTCTATTGCATCAGTGGTAATCTAATATGGGGAAATAATGCAGCTATAAACCATTCTTGATGTTGTTGTGGTGCTATATCAAAACTAACTTGATCTAACAATGGTTTGAATTTATGATCAAACTTCCATACAGTCTCGTTAGGTTTTTGTTTGATTTCCTTTAGCTCTGTGATGCACTAAGATTCTGATTTAGGTTTCTTAAATTCTCTAATCAGCGCAGTTCTGATCTCTGCCAAAGTCTTATTTTGTCCCATAGAATATTTCATGAACCATGTTAAAGCTCTATCTCTAAATCTAGTGACTAGCTGGGCTTTTTTTATGGCATCATCCTGTACTTTCTTAGCATTCCATACAGATTTAAAGAGAAACCAATGTTGCTCTGGGTCTTCTAGACTAGTTCCTTTAAAAATAGGTAGCTTAATGTCATCTGTCATTCTTCTTCTAGGAGGTGTAGTGTTCTGGTACAATGGAGGTATACCATTACTTGGAGGATTCTAAGTATTTTCTCCTGCAATATTACTACTACTATTTTTCTGCGACCAAGTAATATTTATTTATTCAATTGGAGGTTTCTGTGGAGTAATAGGCTAATATCCAATCTATTGAGGTTCTGTTTCACTATCAGACTCAACCTGATATGAGTTTTTGTCACTTCCTAACTCAGTTTCTAGGAATGCGCGATGTTCAGCTTCACAAGACCTCTTTCTAGTGATAAGTTTATATCTTTTTCCACCACGCAAAATACAAATATCTCTGTCTGTGTCACTATTTGTGTTACTGAACATTACAGACTCAAACCCTAGGAATCCGATTGCATTCTTAAGACACATTTTTCTACTAATAGCATTTTAATGTATAAACTGAGGTCTTTCAGGTACTTACCTATAAATCCTTTGATTAAATATCCCTCTATTGCAGTGTAATACTTCAAAGTGTCCATAGAAAATTATGTAACGTAGATTTCTAGTACGCTATCCAACCAAAAGTCTACTACTCTTGAAATTGGGTTATCAATCTCTTTAAGCCTCTGAAACAACTCTGGATTCCAAACTGTAGGTTCTCCACCCTGGAAACAATTTTTTCGTTCTGCTAGTCTTGATATCCACTCATGTAGCTCATTAGCAAAACAAGCAAAGAAAATTGTGTGCAAGTCAGTAAATATATGTTTCTGCAACCATTCCTCTGTAGTCAAACGCGGATGTTTGTTTTCTTTCTTCACATACTCCCTTTCTGCCTTACTTGCCCAGTTCTATATCTCTATTTTCTTAGGATTCCACATTAGCATAACACATCACCAGTTCAAGCGCGGAAACAGAACCATTTGTTGGTATTCCTTTCTTCCTTGTGGCTGACCCGGGTTATGTGTAGTGACTCAAAGACCCAACAAACCCCTTTTCACCGGCCATTTCGGCAACAATTTATGAACAAGCTGAGGACTTACCTAAGGAAAAGTTATAGGGGCTTATAGAATCAGGTTTTTGTAACCTAGGTGATGCGCGTATATGGAACCGTCCTGTTGTTTAGGATTTCTACCTTATAGTGAGGAGATGGACATTACCGACTGG
Organism: Larix kaempferi; assembly: GCA_027924585.1. Lineage (NCBI taxonomy): Eukaryota > Viridiplantae > Streptophyta > Pinopsida > Pinales > Pinaceae > Larix > Larix kaempferi. The sequence goes on along the minus strand of BSBM01000456.1, from coordinate 47,371,525 downwards.
GCGGGGTTGACAGGTAAACACATTAATTGTATTGCATTTAGTTACTACAAAATAAAGAGATCGAGATTGAAAGAAGTACCTCTTATCGACGGTTGGTCCTAGCTTTCGCTTGGTCTTTCGCTTTATCTCTCGCTTGGTCTTTCGCTTTATCTCTCGCTTGATCTTCTGCTTGACGAACCTGCAACACAAAAGATACCTTCCTCGGTGTATATTGGATATAATAAATATGATGAAAGAACAAACAACTTGATCATCAAATATAACAAGATATTAATCCAAATGAATATACAATCTAGTAGACATTCGATTTGGGATAGGAAGGGTGTTTCGACCTTTTTATTGTCAAAGAAACATAAATCAGTACAATATACCTGACGTGTAGAGATGCTTCTGCAACCGGATCCTAAGCTCCTTCTCTTCACTTTGACTTGGGAATTCCTCCAGCGTAACAGTACTCAAAGCATTCTTTCTAGGTTTTTCACAATAACTCCTCTCATGGATCCTCCTTGTATTTATGGGACAAGGTAAACAGTTTAGATCGAGAGGTGGTTGAATTGAGAGGTTGGGGAAGTTGCAGAACCAACTTCAACTAATCCCAATTCGTCAAATTAATATATTTTTGATTTCATCTTAAGATGTACATGGGTTTCATACAACAAGAGTAGCATACAGTAAGCAACTTTTGTGCTTTACAAAATGCGTTTACAACATTTTGGGAGATGTATGCTAGTTTTCCTTGAGCAAAGTAGAGTATTTTCTCAAGGTGTATGTTGGTTTTCTATATAGAGAGGCGCGTACGTGTGGTAAAATCATGATAAATTGCAATATTTTCAGCGAAAGAGTGTACTTCTAGCAACAAGTCATCCAGGTCAATCAAACGCTTCAATCCTTAGTGTCCTTTTGTGTGATCGACAAGGCAATGTGATCACGGACGGAGAAGTGCAGATTTGACCTATAACATATGCCCCCTAATGTGTGAGGTCAGAGGGAAATGATCATCGAAATACATTATAATTCCAAGTTAGAGGAGGAGCAAGAAACCACAGAACCAAGTCACAAAAACACCTGAAACAACAATCAAGGTCAGGGAGCAATTACAATCTTGACATCATATAGATGTGTAGCATGATACAACATGATCTCCGATACATAACTAGGATATTTATATATAGAGCATGGCCACTGAAATACAAGCATGGATCCATGTCAAAATGAGAGATCATATCCATAACAACAAACTGGATCTATGTCTCATGAAGAGCCAAAATGAGTGAGGCTCAATCTTGCGCAGCTTGGGCGATAACATAAATATGGTGATGCTATCAGAGTCCCAAGGTCTTCATCCAAAACAAACCAAGGTACAAACCCTATCCATGTGAATAAATGACCTGAAGTCGAACATGGGGGGCATCGTTTGATTACCAGTCATTAATGTATACCATTAACAAACGTGAGGACTTCCATCGATAATGATAATGGGGCCCAAGGTACCTAGTACAATCCAACAAGTGTGAATAAGAGGATTTGAAGTCGAACACTTGAGGAACCTGTCGAATAAGAGATATTGATGTATTCCCATTATTCAACAGCGAGGGAAACTGCCACTGATGACTGCAATCCCCAAGGTACTAACCGAAACTCTAAACTTCGTTCCCAGAGCATAATGAGTTGAAGTCAATGAGAATAAGTCCACTAGAAGGGAGGCATTAATGCATCCTCCATCATCCAACACGAGGAACACTCACAGGTATGAGCTGATGTGGAGTAGGATGAGTAACAACATGAAACAAACTGACACCAGGATGGACGACACATGAAGTCAAGGTAAACTACAGAATGGCTAACACAGGTTGTATCCTTGAACAGTGAGCACGACACAAAGTGACTTAGGCAGTTTTCAACATGAGCAGAAAATGATATAAGTATGCGATGTAGGAGACATAACAGACCCTCCATATGGTTGGAAGAATAACCAACAGGGGGAGTTCAAACTCGGAGATCAGGTTCACCCTAAGGTCAAAAACTAAAACCCAACTGAAATGAAAGACTCAAGTAGGTGCTATGTTCAAGGATATGACTGACTGAAAATACCTTTGAAACTGAAAAAGATGTGATATACCCTTCTTATCCCTTATTCGTTTTGTTAAAAGAATGGCCTTCTTGTTGTTTTAATGAGTCCAAGAAAGATAGAAAATTCAATAAGTCCAACCATGTAATAAGTTTAACGAGCCCATGGGAGGAAGACTCGGGACCTTCTTCATTTTTTACAGAGTTCGAAGAAGAGATAGACGAATACTCTATAATACTGATCTCTGGATTTTAATATCGATCCAAGATCTGTTCTTGCTCGCCAGTGTTTCAATTTTAAGGAGTCCGAAAAACTTAAACAATAAATCCATACACCTACTCGTGGATTTTAATATCGATCCCAAGTAGGTTAATGCTCGTCGGTGTTTTCCTGTTTATAGAGTCTGAAAAACTTAAATGATCCTCTATATACCCTCTCATGAATTTCACATCGAGCCCAAGTAGGTGAATGCTCGCTTGGTGTTTTCATGTTTCGAGAGCCTGAAAACCCTAAAGAGAGGCTCCAAAAGTCCTTTTTCGTACAGTTAGTCCCCTCCCCTGAAAAGGTATAAAACAATGAGAGGAGAACTCTTCTTGCCACGTATGACTAGAGTATTCCTTTTTCGTAAATAATCCACAAAAGTCCAGAAAAAGGGTTAAAATTATACCTAAGTGGATGTCGCTTCAAATCCTTTAACGATTCTGAAAGAACAACTATACTCGACAATCTTGTCATATTTAAAGATTCTAACAAGAGTGTGAAAGAACTCCATAAATATCTTTTCGTAAAGTTTTAACGAGCCCGAAAAAGTAAACTCGTGACCTCCTTACTATTTTTAACGAGCTCAAAGGAGAGATGGAAGAATGCTCACAACTTCCTTACTGTTTTTCACGAGCTCGAAGTGAAGGTAGAAGAAATGCTCATAGCCTTCTTACTATTTTTAACGATCTCAAAGTGAAGGTGGAAGAAATACTCGTAACCTCCTTACTATTTTTAACGAGCTCGAAGTGAAGGTGAAAAGATGCTCGTAACCTCCTTACTGTTTTTAACGAGCTCGAAGTGAAGGTGAAAGAATGCTCGTCGGTGGATCAATGTCCAAATGAATGGCATACTGCTTTATAGACTCTAGGAAAACTTCATCAGAAGGAATTATATTATCCTAGATGGAACACATATCTAAACATTCAGATGGAGTCATCACCTGGTCAATTGCCGGGACCCAGTCCCGAGAAGGTAAGCATGAATTAAGAGGCTTCTTCTCAGTAGCAATTGGACTCAAGGAACAATATTCCACATAATTTGATTGTGACATGGTAGTGCCTACTGGCGAGGGATATACTTGGTCTATAGTTGGGTAATAAGAGGGATCAACAAATGTAAGTTGATCGATAGTGACAATGCTTTCATTGTGAGGAAAATGCATCACACAAAAGAGCATAGACACCACAACTTGCATAGCATATACGTAATCACACCCAAGGATCATATCAAAATCCATAGGGTCCTTTAAAACCATGAAATCAACTAAGACTTTTTTTCCACCCAAAGTAACGAGTACCTGAGGGAGGAATCCCAACGGTTCACTAGGTCTTTTATCGAAAGTCAACGGCCAATTAACAGCTAGAACAAGGTTAGGAAAACCTAAATCTCTCCAAGCATAAGGGGATAAGATACTAACAGAGGCTCATTCATCTACAATACACCGATGAACCGCATGGTTGCCGATATCAACCTTTATCTGGAAAGGTGTAGCAAAAGGAAGGCGAGGCCTAGTTAGACTATTCCAATCAAAGGAAATGATCCCAGAGCTTGGTAGGGGTTCACTCGGCACAGATTAAGTGCCCCCTATTTCAGACACATCCAAACTGGTAATGCAGAAGACTTCAAGGACAGATGCATCAGTCTCCGAAGGACTAATGGGATCGGTCGAATATTGCATCGATTCGATCACTTCACTCTCCGAAGAAAGAGTGGGGTTGACCAAATATTGCATTGGTTCAACCACTTCATCAACCAAAGGTTGATTTGGCTGTTGGGAATCTATAGAAAATTTAGGAGCAAAGGATCCTTCAGACATGGACCACACTCTCCACACCTCTGGAATAGCAGGGCACATGTGAGTAAGGTGATCTCCCTTACAAAGTTTACAAGGGAACTTTGGCTTCCGTCCTATAAGCTTAGACTCCTTTACAACAACAGAGTTCTCAGCATGAATAGAATTGGCTGACAGCTTGCCCCTAGCATGACTTGCAGTGGCTGGTTTCTCAGAAGCAGAAGACTTTTGAACTATGGACCACACTTTTTGCACTTCTGGAAGTACATGGCACAAATAGGTCAAGTGGTCTCCCTCGCAAAACTTACAATGGAACTTAAGCTTTTGTTTATTAGGTTTTTCAACAATGTCAACGTTCTCATCATGACTTGCAGTGGCCGATTCAGTGTCTCCAGTATGACTCACAGTAACTGGTGATTTGTCATTAATATGACCAGCAGTGATCAATAACGTGTCCTCAACATGAGCAACAGTGGTTGAAGACATGCTTTTAGTATGATTTGCATTGACTGAAATTTTTCTCCCAGCATGACCTCCAGAGGCTAGGTAGGTACCCCCAGCATGACCTTCAGAGGCTGGATGGGTGCCCCCAGCATGACCTTCAGAGGCTGGGTGGCAAGGTTCAGTATGATTTACAGTGACTAAGTGATTTCCCCCAACATGACCACCAAAGGTCGGGTAGGTGCCCCCAGCATGACCTTTAGAGGATGGGTGGCGAGGTTCAGTATGATTTCCAATGACTGAAAATTTTCCCCCAACATGACCTCTAGAGGTTGGGTGGGTGCCCCCAGCATGACCTCCAGAGGCTGGGTGGCTGCCCCCTTGCTTTGGCATCTTCTTCCTATTATTACTCTGTTTATTCCTTTTAGACTGTTGGTTACTAGTATTACTACTTTCACCACATGAGGTAGAAGGAGGAGGAGAAGAATATCTTACTGGCGAAGTAGGCATAGGGTTCTAATGCTCTTGATGTGAGGAGCTTACTTGAGAAGCATCAAGAGCATGCAAGGCGTTCGGAGTGGAAAACAACCAAACCGGTAGCCCTATACTGAATCCCGGAAGATTCAAGTTAGCCATTAAGGGAGTACTAATGTTCCCAATGAATGGAAAAGCACAAGGATCCCCTTGAACAGGGGTCCCTTGATCGGTGCTCACCGGGATACTATCCATATTTTTCGACTCAATGGCCCAGAAATATCTAAAGCCAACTAAAATCAAATGGCACAAAGAGCACACCACTAAAAAGTTCCTAGGTAATCAAACCAGGCAATCAATGGTAAAAACTCTCAGAAGCAAGTATGGGATGATTAGGGCCCAAAACAGACTAACAGAGTATCGATTGTCAGTTACATGGCATCCTCCGGAGGACCACTGGGTGCAATCGTTTGAATCACCAAACCACCTTCCTGGGATTACTACCAAAGGGTTACCTTCCATGTCTGTCTGAGTTGAAGTGGGAATAAACACCCACTCTATCTGTGTAGAGCCCTAAAGGTATGATACTAAGGCTACCATCAATACGAAATAACCTAGGGGGACAGTCATCAGCCTAGTCAAAACGCATGGGCAGGGTAGCAAATCCCGAAGTCCGAAAGGACCCCCATACGCGAGCAACTTTGGTTTATGGTTGAGAGGAAAGTGAGGGGATATCCTCAACAGGTCCAATCGCCCACGGCCTCGTGCTTAGCTCTGTTTTAAGTAGAGTTTCCCATAACTATTTGATATAGATGGATTTACCTAAAAGATAGTCGTACTACGATTGTTGAGTAATGAAGCCAATTCCGAGCAGTTTAAGGTGATTTAAGCTCGAAACTCTAGCCTAAGCTAGTTGATGTCGTCTATACCTAAAAAGAAAAATGTTGCTAATAAATTTTATTAATGTTTCTTTTTAAGGGCTACTTGTTACTCAAGGGTTGTAGTGCGGTGTGTGGAATGGTTTGTTATGAAAGTAAAGTACTTGTAAAATAACACTTTCAAATTCACAAAACTTTTCTCTTTTCGTTTATAATTCTTTCAAAAACTTGAAACCTAAGCAAACCTAAATCAAAATCTTTTTGTATTTTCTTTTAATATTTTGAAGCAAACTATGCTACTTCAAAACAATGCTAAACCTTACTACTAAGCTACTTAAAAAAAAAAAATGCTTTTTCTGATAATTGTAAAAGTAAAAGAACTTGTAAAAGTGCAAGTAAGACCTAAATGTGAAGTGCGAGTAAGACTAACACCTAAATGGTTTAAAACAAACAAATCAAACGATTTGAGGAAGAATTGACTTACCAAGTTTTTGCAAAATAAAAACTTGAGACTTGGAAACAAAGTGTAAAAGAGACAGGGAAAAGAAATGCTCGTGACGGAAAGGCAGACCCAACAGGCTGCTCCGAAGCACAAAATCCCTAATAAAACACTAAGCCAAGTAAAGAAGTAAGCAAGCGAACCAACAAGTGACCTTACTAAACACACAGACTCGAAAGAAGGCTAACTAGGAAGCTTTGACTCACTTGAACTGAACTGAAAAGACAATCAGGAAGTATCTAAACCAAGCAACCTTTCGGAAGCAACCCTAAGGACTCAAACTTGAAGGTCAAACCCTAATGGAAAGGATAAGACAAAGAGAAAGCGTGCTATTGTTTCCACAAACAACTAACGATAATGACGCAGGTTTGTATGACTGCAACAAGCAACTAGGGCTAGAGTGTAAAGCTATGTCCAAAAGAGAATAGTGCACAAACTTCAAAAATGGCTAGAAAGCAGTGAAGACACTTAAACAAGGACTCAAGCAAGCCAAAACAAACTAAAAGACATCGAAGAGGCAAACAAGACTCAACGGAGACATGGGAGGTCTCAGGGGTCAGTGAAGACAGCAAAGCAACAGGATGGAAAAGAAACCAAAAGCTTGGAAATCAAACCCTAATAGAAAACTGGACACTACAGGAAAATACACTACTATGCAGTGTAGAAACCAGCGTACATCAGGAGAGGTACGCTACTGTGCAGTGCAAAGAGGGGCGTTTATTAGGTAACAAACGCTATTGTGAGTAGGGTGGACCAGTGTACATGCCTCACAAGGGCACAAACAGGCTTTGCAGATAGTCAACTAAGATGAATCGGGCAAGAAAGAAAAGGTAACACAAACCTACAGGTCCTCTCAGACAATCAAAAAGACTGAAAAATGGGCTGGAAGAAAACTTGACTAGGTATCCTAGAGTAGAAAAGCACACGGTTACTCCCTAGCGGAGTCGCCAGTCTATTGTTCAGGATTTATACCTTATAGTGAGGAGATGGACATTACCAACTGGGTGGGGTTGACAGGTAAACACATTAATTGTATTGCATTTAGTTACTACAAAAGAAAGAGATCGAGATTGAAAGAAGTACCTCTTATCGATGGCTAGTCCTAGCTTTCGCTTGGTCTTTCGCTTGATCTCCCGCTTGATCTTCTGCTTGATGAACCTGCAACACAAAATATACCTTCCTCAGCGTGTCTTGAATATAATAAATATGATGAAAGAACAAACAACTTGATCATCAAATATAACAAGATATTAATCCAAATGAATATACAATCTAGTAGACATTCGATTTGGGACAGGAAGGGTGTTTCGACCATTTTATTGTCAAAGAAACATGAATCAGTACAATATACCTGACGTGTAGAGATGCTTCTGCAACCGGATCTTGGGCTCCTACTCTTCACTCTGACTTGGGAATTCCTCCAGTGTAACAGTACTCAAAGCATTCTTTGTAGGTTTTTCACACTAACTCCTCTCATGGATCCTCCTTGTATTTATGGGACAAGGTAGGAAGTTTAGATCGAGAGGTGGTTGAATTGGGAGGTTGGGGAAGTTGCAGAACCAACTTCAACTAATCCCAATTCGTCAAATTAATATATTTTTTATTTCATCTTAAGATGTATGCGGGTTTCATACAACAATAGTAGCGTACAGTAAGCAACTTTTGTGCTTTACAAAATGTGTTTACAACATTTTGGGAGATGTACGTTTATTGTCCTTGAGCAAAGTAGAGTATTTTCTCAAGGTGTACGCTGGTTTTCTATACAGATGGGGGCGTACATGTGGTAACATCATGATAAACTGCAATATTTTCAGCTAAAGAGTGTACTTCTAGCAACAAGTCATCCAGGTCAATCAAACTCTTCAATCCTTAGTGTCCTTTTGTGTGATCAATAGGGCAATGTGATCACAGACAGAGAAGTGCATATTTGACCTATAACAAAGTTATAGGGGGTTATAGAATCAGGTTTTTGTAACCTAGGTGATGCGCGGATATGGAACTAGCCCTTACTAAAGATACTCTTACTTTGCATATACCTTGAATGTAACACCGCTAATATGTGACTATGCGCTTTGTAGTTACCAATAGTACAGACTCTGCTGAATTACTGTTATTCTTATCTATGTAACTACGCTTTCATCATATTCATTAACACTTCGCATATTCATACACATGAGTTTGGCATACTTAACATAACATTCTAATTTACAGTCATATGAAAGCAAGTATATGAACATCTCATAATACAAGTATAACACACATCATGCATTCACACAATTACATAGCGATTTACGTAGTTCACCCCCCAGATGGGATCTATGTCCACAGGAATTGTTCTTTATATTAGAAGGAAGGGTCTAACAGTTCCAGTATGCGCACATAGATGCAGACTCTTCTCTACAATAGATCTTTGCGCACTCAGCTACAGACTCTTCTCTACAATAGATCTATGCGCACTCGGCTGCAGAGTCTTTTCCTCTCTTAAGCTCTCTAGACAATAATCAACAATGACTACCCAAAACCAACTACGACCAACCACGACCAACCCTTCCCTATACAAAATATCCCTTTATATATATTGTGCCCAAAGGTCACATCTTTACAATAACTATGGTCCAACCCCCATAGTACCCTTACACCCAAAATGTCGTGGTTCTCCTGCTAACCACGCTTCGCTTTAACTTCTCAGCTACTTCATTGTACTCAGTCCTCCTTTTGCGTCGCTTCTTTGGATTTGACGCTTCTTCTGACAGACGTCATTCTGACCATGCAGCTCTGACTGTACCCTGGTGCATCCTTTACACCATTTCGCTTCTTTACCCCTATTCCTATAGCTCCAATCGGTCGCTCCATTCATAACTGCTCCAACTACCTTGATCGTCCTTATTACTTCGCCTTTATTAAGGATACGAGTCATTTCTTGCCAACCTCACATTGCTCCATACCCTGCTCCCGGGAATGGTGGAGTTGCTTCTCCAAAAATTGACCAATGTTAGGCCTCGCCTAACTTGTACTTCTTCATCACAACTACTGTACTTGGACCGCTCCCAACAATTATCCATTGAAGCATGAAGCTAAGCTGCTTCCTCCTTCGCTAATAGCTTATCTGAATGGCGATGGTTGGGGTGAATTTTTGGTTGTAACTCATAATGCAAAAATACAGATCATATGTCATGTATTTCATATTATGAACTAGATATTAATAATAACAATTATGGTATTTCATATAAAAAATGCTATGGGAAATTTACAAGATATTTCATCTAAAGTTGCTTCAGTATTTTTATTGAATTAAATATTATAGCATCCCAGTAAATTTATGCGGGTGGTCTATCTATTTGGAGTTTTGTTATGATATGTATTTGATAGTATTAGTATTAATTAGGATGAGATGGGTAGAAAAAGAAGTTTTGTTCTTATATGTATTTGATAGTATTAGTATTAATTAGGTTGAGATGGGTAGAAAAATATCATCTCTTATTAAAGTATCCTTGGATTGCAATTGCGGAAAAAGAGCATCTCTTATTTTGTTGCATCGAGACACAATATCAATGCCTTCTTTTCCCTTGTTTTTGGATTCTCATCGTATCATCATCTTCTTCTTGAATCTGCATTGTCCAAAATTACCAAAGATAACAACAATTGTACTGCAATTGGTGGAGATGAGAATGCCATTTGGCAACTTATAAGCATGATGAGTAGCGAGAACCGCCATGTGGTATGTACATATGCTTTATATGGATCCTGAAAATGTGTATCACCAATATAGATTTATATTAAACTCCGATCTATCAAGCACTAGGAAAGATCAAATTATTTGAGGTGTAGAATTTTTTCTTGATGTGTAAAAAATTTAAGAAAAAAAAATTACACATAAAGAGATTTGATCCCTTTCAGTGCTTGATAGATCCAAGTTTAAGGTGCATCTATACAGTTTTTTTGGTATGTGTGTAATTTAAAATTGAGCCTACATATGCTACTAAATTTCTTTACTGTATTTTCATCTCCCCCATACTGGGCTTAAAGCACCTCACTACTCTCGGTATGGTCATTTGAATATCAAAGATGAAATATTTTGGAAATATATGAAAGGAAAAATGTGTCAATTATGATCGTTGAACACTATTTTAAGCCAATATAGGCCATCCACTTAAAATATTAAAATATTAAAAGATAAATCATTTGAACTCAAATATGTTTTGAAATAGTTTTTACTTATTATTTTGGTGACAAGTTGTGGGAAACATTTCACCTAACTCGGATCAAATTGTGTCTGAAGGTGGAGCAAGCTTGCTCAGCTCTTTCATCTTTGGCATCGGATACTTATTTGGCAATGTTCTCAATGAAAACGGACATAATGCATCCTATTGAATCTGTTTTAAAGTCGTCTTGTCCATAAGAACTCGTTTCAGTATTGGAACTTGTAGTCAATCTAGCATTTGCTTCTGATGCAGTGGCACCAAAAATGCCCACCAAGGAAGTCATGAAATCATTAAAGTTGTTGTGTGCACACAAAGAAGTGAAGGTGAGATTTCACAAGAAGCCTACCTTGTATTTGACATGATTTTGAGTATTTTGACACATCCAAATTTAGATGTTCATGAAATGACAGTCTGTAAATAGGTTCAACATTTAGCTCTATTGGTTGTTGGAAATTTAGCATTCTGCTAGGAGATTTGTCACACCTTACTTGCATATGAAAGCTTGCGTGAACATATCATCCATATGACTGTTGTACCTACATATTGTTTATCTAAATTTGTTCACGTTCTTTAGCTATACTGGGTTTGTTCTCAAATTTGTATATATTGTATATTAGGAATTTACTTATGCTAGAGATGGAAATTAATGAGCTAATTACTAAGACTCAAAGTTATTTTCAGGAGAGAATGAGTATCTACGACGAGCAATAAAAGGGAGAGTTATTGGAGAGCAAGGCTTGTGTATATCATCAATGGATGGAGATGGTAATTCTTATTTTTTATGTTATGATGGAACGGATGGAGTCAAGTATTTTGGAATATTGTAAAGAACATTTATATGGTGGTTTTCTTACTATAATTGTTAGTGCATCATAATGCAGATAAATTTGAGATATTACTTAAATAAATGTGTACAGATGAAGATGGGGATATTCTAATATGCTTGGTTGTAAGGAACATTCCTGATGATTATATCATTTCATTACTTGTAAATGTAATACCATCTCAACCTTTCCTATTCATAAACTACCAATTAGTTATGATGAGTCCCTGAATTGGAGCTCTTTATGCAATAGTGATCATGTGAATAACGAAAGATAATGGAGCTCTTTAAGCACAAATGATGATGATTTTGTCGTCATGGTGGTAATCATGTGTTAATGGTAGTATTCATCACATGCCTTTATTGTAATAGCATCCAGACCATGTGTAGAGATATTGATGATGTTTTATCTTTATTATTGGACTTTTGTTTAACATATGTTATGTTATTTTATTATAATCCCCCTTAATGTAGGTGTTGGTTGGAGGAAGAGCCAGGTGGATGTTCGATATAACGTACTGATAATTGCTATATGTTTGAGACATTTTATCTGATTTCATTAATAATCCTGCAAAGGATGGAATGCTGGGCCAAATTCCAGCTCGCTAGGCTCATAGATGTGCACGTGTGCACTTGTCATAGACCATACTTTAAAAGGTGTGCCAATTGAATATGTTACATCAAAATCTCATAAAAATATTATATGACATCAAAATTACATACATTTTATATCAAGTGTTACATGATGGGGCTATGGTATGTGAATAGAACACACCCATACAACTTAGGAAAAGCAGGGCCATTGTATCAACCCTAGCCCCAATGCTCTTAAGAATCCACAGTTTTCATTAAGATATTTAGTTTGGGACTTATCTTCCGAACAAGTTACTAGCTTAGCATTGAAATCTCGAAGTTCCACTAGATGTAGAGGGATGGAGTCATTGTTGAAGGTTCCTTGATGCCTTTTTCAAAAAATATAGGACCATAATGTGAATCACTAGTCAAAGTTGTCTTCCATATTGTCTAGTCATCCAAACCTTTTGCAAAGACACACTCTTCCATTGGAGGAAGCTAACAAACAAAATTGGAAACTTTGATAATTGTGAGGCCATTTTTTGGAGTTTGGAAAGCCTCCAAAACAATATTCTGATGGATGTGGACGTGCATACTTTATGCAAGATGCAACAGGGAATAGGTATGTTAGTGTCTTTCAACCTATTGTTGAGGAACCTATGGATGTAAATAATCCAAGGGCTCTCCCTGTCTCCCCTAATGGAGAGGGCTTGAAAAGAGGGACTATGGTGGGAAAGGGTGCTTATAAATAGGTTGCTACATTTATATTGGACCATCCTGTTGGTAGACCTCAACTCTTGACTAGTGATGAGCCAAGATTTGCAAGTGTCCCTCCTATGATGATTCAGTGTTCTCATTATGCATTTCACAATGCAACTGTCATGGATGATTTAGTACCATAAACCAAGATGCAAGGTTCTCTACAAAAGTTTAAAGTGTGAAAGCAGTTTCGAATACATTGGTCCTGCAACTTTTCATGTACATGAAGTACAAAATATTATTGTTTGGACATCAGGCTGGAAAATGCTAATAGGCATGGTAGAAATATCCTCATTTCTGGAAATCAATTACCATTGTCGAAATTAATGGTAACATTTATTTCGATGCATGTCACCATTGAAAATTTCAATGGTGACATTTAATTTTTTGCACACCACCAATGTAGAAATTAATGGTGATGCTTAATTTTATGATCGTCACCATTAATGTTACTTCAGGGACTGTCGTTTAAGGATCATTTTAAAAAAATAGAATACAAATTGTTAGAACATTATTACACCTAGGACCATAATCTCAATGATCTTTTATTAATGATTTTTGGTTCAAGCAAGGTTAATGATGATTATCTAAGGTTGTTAAGTTAATAATGACCATTTACACTACCTTGGCGCCCATTTTTGGTCAACCAATGGGTAAGGAGCCCTCATTTATGACCACTACACTACTAGGGGAATGCCATTATTCCCTCTTTTGTGGATATGAGTTTGACTTGGGGTGCTCATGCATTGAACTTGGTCATTTTGCCTCCTGTTTGGAAGTTTTGGCCTATATTAGGCCACCCCCACTCCACCACTTTCTCCACCACTCATGTGAATCCATCATTAATTTCCTCCCATGTCATCCCAACATTTAGGTTAGAGATTCGTGACTTTTTGAGGTGATTTGGGAGACTATTGGTCAACCTAGGGGGGATTGAGGTCCAATGTAAGCTAGCCACTTGTAGCACATTCGAATGCCTCCAAAGGCTCACTAATTTTCCCAAATGTAATATAATTATATTACCATCTTGTTTCTGGGTTGGACTGTAATAGAATTATCAGCTATTTGCAACATTCGTTGTGTATATTGTGCTTCTTTTACAATGTTTTCATGCACACTTAGCCAAATTCGTAATTGTGAGGAAATACTTAGCTAGTAGATCCTGATGTGATTAAAATTTCACATGGTATCAGAGCTCTTGGTGTTTTTAGTTGAACCATATTGCTTCATAGGTGCACCATAAGTATTGGAGAAACCACAGAAATCATTGGGGCCATTGCCTTGAAGCCATTGGAGAAATATAGTGGAGTCTACCCAGGTGTGATGCACTCTCAAATGTGCCCTTTTTCAATGTAGGGTTTGAATTAGCTGCTTAGGATTCCCTCCTGAGTGATTGAGTGTTTTCATTATAGGTTTTCAGTGTTCTTTGTCACCAAGTGCGCAAGCTACAGAATGGAGAAGTATCATGTCACCTTGCTCACTCTATTCAACTACTTTGAGTGGAAGGCCGAGATGATAATACAGTTGAGATCGAAGGGTCTCTTCAAAGTTACCATGGGGACTGAGAATGAGCCAAAATCTGCAGTAGAGAAGTCGAATTCCTTCAACGGTATGGATGAATAATTTGGCATGCTTTGTCTCAGTATCTCAAGAGACCTCTTGTTTCATGTAGACAGTATCACTACTCCAAATGAAGTGTGGCTCAATCTTGAGTCACTATTTGGGAAGATTGGTAAGTTGAGGGGCCACCAACTTGAGAATGAGTTTATCTCTCTAATCCCAAGCAGCTTCGAGACCATCCAAAACTTCTTCACCAAGTTCAAATCCTTGGTTTTGCAGCTCAAGCAATGTGGCATTGAAAAGAAGGACAGATAGCTGGTGTTTTCCATTCTTTCGAAGTTGGGGCCTGAGTACTCTATGTTTGTTTCAACTTTCCATTCCACTAAGCTCACTATTTGAAACTGGAAGATGTTTTCTTAAGCATAATTCATGGAGTATATCACACAAGAGCAAGACAAGTTGGTCCAAATGGGAACCATCAAACCATCAAAGGACCAGGTCCTTCCAGCTGGTGATTCGAAGCATGCAAAGCTGAAGCAGAAGGCCAAAGTTTCGAAGCAGCAAGAGAAGAAGAAAGACAAAGACAGGCTCAAATCTTCTAAAGGGGTTTTGAATCCTAGAAAGGAGAAAAGGAATAATAAGGAGAAAATGAAATGAACGTACTATCACAAGGTTTGGCACCCTAAAAGTGCATGCATGAAGAATACCATTGACCTGATGGCTCACCTCCTTGAGAAGAACAATATCCCTCTTCCAGATGGAGCAAAGAAGAAGAAGGTTGGTTCGAATTATGAACACAAGTAGAGATGTCATGCATTGATGGCTAGTACTTCTGAATCCTATTCGTTCATCATAGATTTGGGTGCCTCATGGCACATGGATTCTGCAAGAGATTATTTCTCTACTCTCGCACCATCCAGTGGTCCTTCTATTCTCATGGGATATGACTTAGAGATCCCAGCAAAAGGCATTGGAAGGATCAATCTAGAGAATGGGTACTTCAGCAATGTGTTGTATGTGCCTGATATTGCAGCAAATATCCTCTCTGTTTACCAAATGACCCATATTGGTTCGGCCAAGAGAGTGATTTTCACTCAAGAAGATTTGGAAATTTCCGAAGTTTCCACTGGAAAAGTGGTTTCATTTGGTGTTGCAGATCATGATTCAAGGATGTACAAGTTTTCACACTTTCTTCCTTACTCTTCTCCTAATTCTCTTCTATCACATGCTAATGAGGTCAGTATACTTTGGCATGAGATTTTTGGAAGGATCAACTATAGATATATTCAATCTTTGAGAAAATAAAACATGGTTGAAAGACTTCCAAGCATCAAATTTTCCAAAGGCACATGCAAGGGATACATTGTTGGGAAGTATGTAGAGCGCAAGTTTGAGAAGGGGAATGCAAGAAGAGTTGCTCAACCTCTTGATTTGGTCCATTCAGATGTGATATGACCTCTTCCCACGCCCTCCGTGGCAAATCAAAATATTTCCTAACATTCATTGATGATTTTTCAAGGTACTGTTCGATGTTCTTTCTCAAGTTAAAATATGAAGTGTTTCATTCTTTCAAATTTTTCAAAGCTTATGTTGAGAACTTTAGTGGGAGGAATCTAAAGGTATTAAGGATTGATAATGGAAGAGACTATTTCATTAAGGACATGCATCATCTATGTGAATAATATGGCATTGACATGTAGCATTATATGCCTTACACACCCCAGCAGAATGGTGTGGCAGAGCACAAGAATAGAGCATTGAAGGAGATGGCCACCTATATGTTGGAGGCTAAGTCTTTGTCTCCTAAACTATGGGTTGAAGCCATTAATTGTATTTCATATGTTCAGAACAGAGTTCCACACAAATCCTTGGAAGGAAAGACACCATTCAAGGCTTGGGTGGGACATAATCCCGATGTGTCCGTCATTTCAGGGTGTTTGGCTCAAGAGCATGGGCTAGAATACCTCCAAAGAAAAGAAAGGCCTTGCATCCCCAAAGAAAGGAGTTCATTATGGTTGGTTATGTATAATATGCCAAAGAAAACAAGCTCTTTTATCCCTCATTTCCAAATTCTTTCATTCAGAGGAGTGTTCAGTTTGAAGAAGAGCCCATGCAAGAAGCTAACCAAGAAGAAGGGGAATGCTCAAATCCCCCTCTTGCAGAGGATGTAAGTGATGTTTCATTTTTTTATATTTATCATTCTAATGTTGAGGATGAATATGATTACATTTATGTATATCATGACCCTCCTACAAGGCCTAAGTGGGCTAAGAAAACCATACAAGTTGTAGGTGAACTTGTAGGAGATCCACAAGAACCTTGGAAAACTATATCACAGTTTCACAATGAATTTTATTCTTGTGATTCGAATATTCCTAGGATTTTTTTTCTTATGGTTGGATCTGATCCATGGTCATATGAAGAAGCATCAGATGACCCAATATGGCAAGCTTCCATGCAATAAAATTTGAAGTCTCTTCATGACAATGAGACTTGGGAGTTGGTTCCTCTGCCTCCCAAGAGGAAGTTGGTGCAATGCAAGTGGGTGTATAGGAACAAAATGGTTGATGATGGTTCTGAAGTGAAGTACAAGGAAAATTTGTTAGCTAAGGGCTTCTATCAAGTCCATGGAGTGGACTACATGGAGACATTTGCACATGTGGCAAAGATGGACTCAATCAGGCTAGTTTTGGCCATTGCAGCATCCAAGCAATGGGAGGTTCATCATATGGATGTGAAGAGTGATTTTATTCATGGTGATATTCATGAGGATATCTATATGTAGCAGAATGAAGGTTTCATTCAATATCCTTCACTTGTTTGCAGGTTGAAGAAGTCCCTATATGGCCTCAAGCAAGCTCCTAGAGCTTGGTATGCCAAGATGGACAGATTTCTTCTATCTCAAGGTTTTTAAAGATGCAAATCTGATCCAAATGTCTATATGCAGCATTTTAGTGATTCTATTTTGATAATTGTATTGTATGTTGATGACATCTTGATAACTGATAGTTGTGTTGAAGACATAGGCTCAGTTAAAGTTGCATTACATAGTGCATTTTCCATGTCTGATCTAGGATTGTTGAAACAATTTATTGGCTTAGAGATTGATCAATCTAGTGCAGGGATCAAAGTTTCACAATCAAAATATGATTCATATATGCTACAAAATTTTAGAATGGATGAATGTAAGGATTCCAAGTTTCCCTTCCTTTCAGGGGTAAAACTTCATGATTTGCATTCCTCACCATTGGTGGACAATTCATTATATAGACAGCTAGTTTGGAGCTTGTTATATCTCACTCACTCTCGACTATATTTGGCTTATGCAGTAGTTTATGTTTGTAGATACATGAAAGAACTTCATGAGATCCATTGGAAGAATGCCAAAAGGATCTTGCATTATGTGCAAGGTACCAAGCCGTTTGGGATTCATTATGCAGTTGGTTCATCACTTGAACTGGTTGGTTTTACTGATTTGGATTGGGCTGGAGATAGCACTAACCGGAAGTCCACTTCTGGTTATGTCTTTATGCTTGCACATGGTCCCATTTTCTATTCTAGAAATAAGGAGCACACTATTTCCTTATCATCAGTTGAGGCCGAGTACAGAGGAGCAGTGAATGCAGCTACACAATGTGTATGGCTACAAGGTATTCTTGGGGAGTTTGGATTTGCATTTGATTCACCCACAGTCATTTGGTGTGATAATAAAAGTGCAATCAATATATCCATTGATCCAGTACAGAGACAGAGGACCAAGCACATATATATACACATGCACTGCATCAGGAGCTTGGTGCATGACCAAATAATATCCTTGCAGTATTTACCATCTTCTGAGAAAACTGTTGATATCTTCACCAATCGTTTTGCATAGAAGAAATTCACCTACCTTAGATCACTCCTTGGGGTGGGTGATACATTGTGAAGACTGATATATGTTTCATATTTTGTTTTATGTCCATTTTTTATCGGAGGTTTTGTTCCCATGTGGTTTTCCTCCTTACCTTGGTTACATGGACTAATAAAAATTTGTAAGAGGTGACTTGAGCCTTGGTTTCCAAGGCCTCATTTTGTTTTGGATACATAAGTATATCTTAGGGGGGGTCTTAGAACATTATTACACCTAGGACCATAGTCTCAAGGATGTTTTATTAATGATTGTTGGTTCAAGCAAGGTTAATGGTGATTATCTAAGGTTGTTAGGCTAATTATGACCATTTCCACTACCTTGGCACCCATTTTTGGTCAACCAGTGGGTAAGGTGCCCTCATTTATTTCCACCACCCTCATTTATGACCACTACACCGCCAGGGCACGCCATTATCCCTTGTTTTATGGATCTAATTTTGAATTGGGGTGCTCATGCATTGAACTTGGTCATTTTTCCTCCTTTTTGGCAGTTTTGGCCTATCTTAGGCCACCTCCACTCCACCACTCATGTGAAACCATCATTAATGTCCTCCCATTCCATCCCAACATTTAGGTCAGATATTTTTTATTGTTTTAGGTGAGTTGGGAGACTATTGGTTAACCTAGGGGGGGATTGAGGTCTAATGTAAGCTAGCCACTTGTAGCTCTTTCGAATGCCTCCAAAGGCTCACAAGTTTTCCCAAATGTAATATAATGATGTTCCCAACTTGTTCCTGGGTTGGACTGTAATATAATTATCAGCTATTTGCAGCATTCGTTGTGTATATTGTGCTTCTTTTACACTGCTTTCATGCATACTTAGCCAAATTCTTAATTATGAGGAAATCCTTATCTAGTAGATCTTGTTGTCATTATAATTTCACACAAATGGTGATGGCCACATATAGACTGTAACTAATAAATTTCAGAGATACTAAAAATAATAACAGTTCGTTAAGTACAGTCACCATATATCTAATGATAGCGAAGGTTATTAAAGGTTCGTTGCCATTGGTAGATAGTGATGGTCATTAAATTTATGTCACTAATGATTCATTGTTCGCAAAAAATGGTGACGGAAATTAACCGTCATCATATATAACAATAGTGACGGTCATTAAATGTCTGTTGCCAATGATTCATTATTGTCCACAGAAAATGGTGACAGAAATTGACCGTCATCATATATAAAAATAGTGACGGCCATTGAAGACATGTCACTAATTGTTCATAGGAATTGTCTACAGTCACAGACCTTCACTAATACTAATTATTGGCAACACTTCCTTTGGTGACGTTCACTATTTGGTGACATCCACGTCATCATATATATGCAACAATAGTGAGGGTCATTAACAGTCTGTCACTATTGTTCAAATGGATTGGTGACAGGCACTGTCTGTCACAAATACTCATTTATGGTGACAAACTAGGTGCATCGCCATATCCCCTCTACTTTTGGCTACACGGCCTTTGTAAACGTTCAATTTTTGGTGAGAAAGGCCCTTTTGACAATCACCAATGAGGTTATGGTGACGGTTTTCGCCCCTCACCGTAGGCATTTTTTCTTGTAGTGATGTGAGAGCCACAAGGGTTTTTTAGAGTGTTGAATCTATTTATGCATTCAAGAACACAATTTGACCACTTCAAAATTTGGATTTCACCAAAAAAATTACTGTATTACGACAAAAAACTACCTAAAAGTCCAAAACATAGAATAGATAAACTGCTCCAACTATAAATGGGACTTCTCCAACACTTGGACATCATAGTCTTAATGAGAGCTACATGTTTTGTTTTAAATATTCTTAGTTCCAATAAATGTTCACCGCGCCATCTTGCAATAGATCTTAAATTTGTCTTAAAGTTTTTGTATATGGATAATAATAAATAGTGTGTCCAAGTTTGAGTGTATATTGTAGTTCTAATTTGCAATATAGAACAAGAAATTGATTTATGAAAATGGTTTTTTGTTCTGATTGTAAATTGGGTGAGTGTTTTTCCTAGATGCGGGTGTCAACGAAGACACAAGGCCATGGGAGGGGGTAAAGGTGGCAAGTGGAGGACACACGGAGGTGTCAAGAGCAGGGTTGGCAACTGGCATAAGGAGGGACATTTAAATTCTCAAGCATGCAAGGAAGGAAGTGTATTAAGGTGTAAGGTGGTAGAGTACTGTGAGTATTAATTAGAGGTGATGGAGAGGATATTGAAACCCTCGACGTGAATGCTTGGTTACTGCAGGTAGCCATGGTGATAGAGGAGAGTGCTGCAGCCGCAAATTTATCCCCAAATTTTGCATAAAATTATAGTGCCCCTCCTTTAATTTTGTATTTACGAAGGCATTCTTGGGCTTTATATTCCTTTTGATTTCAAACACTTTTCGTTCTTTGAAAAATCTTGAACTTAGAATAGTTTTTCAATTTTCCTGTTTCGAAACAATTTTGATTTTTTCCCCGAAACAGTCGGAACAAATAGTGATTCTTCGCCGAAACAATCGAAAGAAAACAAGTTTTCTGCAATCGGAGCAGAATTTGATTTTGCGCCAAAACAATCGGAACAAAACAGGATCTTTATCGAAATGGTCGATGCAAATCTTGTTTTCATGCCAATTTTCAGTCAAATATATCGCTACATTTTTGTTTTGGATATATGTCCAAAGTAACCCGGCATAAGACGGATCTATGTCTAAAACGCATCGGCACCCATTTTTTTTTTCTCTAGAATTGGCGATCGGTGCTAAAGTTTCTTTTTCACTGAAACTGGCCAGGGTAAAGTCGATTGGCGTCAGAATTTGTTTTTACCCGAAATAGCCCAGTGCCAAACTCAGTTTTGATCTGAATTGGGCCCGGCGTGAAAGGGGATTTTGATCTGAAATAGCCCGATACCAAATTTTTGGTTTTCTGTGAGATTGGGGATCGACATTAAAGTCTATTTTGACCCGAAAAAGCCCGGTGCCAAACGCAGATTTGATTCAAAATAGATCTGTGTTAAAAGGATTTTTTATCCGAAACTAAACGTTTGGGCACCGAGAAAGACTGAAATTTAGCACAAATTTTGAAATCCGTTTTAATACGTTGTCAAAAGGTAAATGTGCATTTAATACTAGGGTTACCCCATTGATTTAAAAGGCAGAGCATTTTGTATTTGTTTCACATATTACACATCTGCAAACGCCGTTTGATAAGAGTATAGCGAATCTTTTCCAGGACAAGCTCGAAGACACTTGGAGTCTTACTATTGCGGACCGCCAACTCATTATCACACCGCCAGGTATATTTTTTCTTACATCCATGATGGTTTTGTCACACCTGCTTGTGTAGAAATGGCATTTTAAAAATTGGTAGAGAAACGAATTTAACCATCGTTTCGCGCCCTATTTTGTGTGCTTTCGAGCCTTCGAAATTGTTAAAACTTCTGAAGAAATAAGGAGGGAGTGAACCTAAAATCTTGTATAGGTTTCTCATTGCATATAGTATGAACCCTAGGTGCCTCATCTTCAAATGCATGTATGTTTTGGAAATATATCGGTCCTTGGACTGTTTCCACCAGTGAACCGCGTATTTGAGCAACGGATTTGATTTTCACAATCCTTACGCATTCGGTTTCGACTCTCCCAAATGCATGCTAAGCCATGTCATTTTCATTCATCTGTCTCACATTTTTTTGGTTAAGTCTGTATCGTTATAAGAAATTACATCGTATACCCCCGGTGAAGGAATCTCCCTGTTGAAGCCTCGAGTGTGTAGGTTGCTGGAATGTTGTCCAAGGCTAACAACAGAGGGTGAAAACCCAATCTGGAAGGCTTCAAAAAGCTTTGCGCGAGAGCAGTTCTATCCCCTAGACTGTTTGGTATAGTTAACTCCCACAGATATAAAGGTCTCTGCTGGCACTAATGGGGTTTGATCCTGAAAGGATCTATCTTCCTGAGGGAAGATTAAAAGTTTTCTATATCTAGGAGTAAGTTTGCTTTGAAATAAATCTAATCTAGGTCAGATCTAATCTAAAGAAAAGTGTTTTGTTTATGTGCAGGATAACTTGATCTAAATTTCAATAAGTCTTTTCACCAGTTTGACAGAAATGTGAAATTGGATCTTTACTCATTAACTTAAGATACAACCAGAAAATGAAAATCAACTGATAGTAGTTTAAGGATTAGGCACAAGCAATATTATCCTATATATGAAATGCTAATTGAAAAATTAACATTAATTTAATAATTTTTGTTAATCATTTGAAGAAATAGATAAATGTTTTAAATAAATATATTCACTTAAAACATAAAGACATACAGATCATCAATTAAGATAAATCCAAATTGTATATCAATGTATTAATTATTTATTGCAAAATTAAAAGAGTGTTCATTCATAAGCTGAAGTGAAAATCAAAACCCATCAAAGAAATTTGATAAATTGACAAAAGAGATATCAAGAGGAAACTAACTGTATTTCTTCAAGGCTTGCCAAAAATTACAATCTCTTACAAATCATAGTCTCTCCGATCCTCTTTTGATGATTTCCCCCCCCTCCCCTATGAGACCTCTACCCTTTAAATAATAATTACAAAATAGTTACAAAGGATAGAATTCCCATAAAACAGGGATTACAAAATCAAACTAATCTAAGAATGGCCAAGGGCATTATGCCACTTGTCCCAAACATCTAACAACTCATCCACATCAGAATATTGAGCTAGCTCGAGTACCAACTGGGCATCACACGTGAAAGATTTGATCTCATTTTTGCTCAATTTGTGCCAAGTACGCAAGAAGATATGGATCTTGTGCTCCAAACTGACAGGTTGTTTGATGAATTTGTCAACATCAGATATCTGGATGTGATCAAGCTGCTGAATCTATTCTTTGACCTGCGCACACCTAGTATCTACCTGCTCAGTCATCAGCTTCGGTGGACAAGCTTGCTCAATTAGATCCATAGTGGAAAACTGTAATGTGATCATGATGTTATCTGCAGCATACCACCTTCTCCCACAAATTTCCTAATCCTTCTTGATTGTTTCTTCTACCATCTCATAAGAATCCTGCCAGGCCTACAAAGATTTTCTTATTTTTCTGAACTTGAAGCTGTCAAGAACAGGGATGTCCTTAGGTTTGTCCTTGATAAATCTTTGCCACTCAGAAACATCATCAAGGGCCTTGGAAGCTTGCTGCCTTTTTTCAATTTGCTGCGTAAGAGTGTCAGAATGCTTCTCAAAAATATTATAATCTTCCTGAATATCATTCAAGAAACTAAATAACTCTTTCAAGAGTTTATGATGTCCTTCATTGACTTCAAAAGACAAATCTTTGAACTCTTGCTCAGAGAACCTGGGGAATGAAGTAGCTGCATTGGTGACTGCATCCTTTATATATTGTTCCAATATTTCTAAATTCTATGCATTGGCAGTATTTAGGACTTGTGCATCTTACAATTCATCCTGGAGAGAAGAGTTATGTTCCTACAAACCCTTGAGCTGATTTTCATATTGGTCTCTCAATTTATGAATCTGAGATTCATGTCCTTCATTAACTTTGACCAGTTGCTCCTGAAGTTGCTTCAACTCTTCTTTCAGATTGTCAATTTCTTTATTCAGTGAAGTCACTGAATCAAAATTGGCTCCAGCAAATGCCCCCGTAGCTACTGCAGTTTCTAATGCTTACTTTTGGATGTCATCAGACTGTTTCACCCAAATTATCTGATTAGGAACAGGTGCTTGTAACACATTCGATCCCCTGCTTCTCTTGTTACCTCTTCTTACCACTTCCTTTGTTGTCCTGTTGTAAAAGTAGTCCCCAAGGGGAACCACAGCATCACATTCAAGATCAAGTGCCAACTTAGTTGCAAATGAACCAATGTTACCTGTTGTAGATGTTACATTGTTACCTGTTGCAACCAAAGGAGTTGTTTGGGTGATAGTGGAGTTAGGGATAGACATGGTAATCTAAGAGGTAGATATCAAAGGGGCAATGGCAGTAGAAACTGAAGGTGGATAAGGAGGAGAAGTAAACAAAGTGGAAAACTCAATGAGGGAAGTAGAGGCAATAGTAACTGATGGTTGTAGAGAGACAGTTGGAGACTATGTCTCTGTAATTATTGATGGTAAGGTGGCAGGTGGAACTGGCAAGTTTGTAGGTGAAGTAGAAATGGAAGTCAAAGCAGCAAATAATTGAGATATGGTGGAAGGTGGTAGTGTAGCCTCAAAAGATGAAATGGAAGGAAGCTGAACAGAAGAGGTAGCAGTAAGCTCCACAGAAGAGAGTGAGGGTGCAGAAGTTGATGCTTCAACTGTAGTAGTGACTTCATCAAATTGGTGATCTGAAACGAGGTCATCAATCACTATGTTCTCAAGCAAATCAGCATCTGCCTGAGAATTTTCAGTTATCTCTTGTACAACAGGAACAGGAGGAAGTCTTTCATCTTCTCCATCATTGTCCACAATGTTCAATGTAGGTATGGTAGATGCAAGGGTTTGAATCTTCTGCCTCTTTGTTGGGTTACTCATAACTACTTGAGTATCATTGGTCGAGTTACTGCCAGCAATCACTTGAGTGTCAAGTATTGAATTCATATGTGCCAGATCTTTCTTCAACTCATCAGCTGACTGAATTAGGATTTGTTTGGCCTGTTGGACATCTTCTACAAGTCTCTTTCCTTTGCCTCCATCTGGATATGTCAACATCAAAGGAGTAGATACCTTTTGTGCTTCTTTTTCTTCCATTTCCTTTCTGACCTGCTCTACTAGTTGTAGCTCCATGTTCCTATAACTCAAAACATTAGTCTTGAGCTCTTTCTGGTACTAAAGGATAAAACTCTGCTCTTCTTTGGTTTTAGCCCTAACTAGGACTTTGGAAAACATATTTTCCCCTTGGTAAATAGAGTCATTGGGAGTAGCCTCATGGACATAGGTGGTCTTCATGTGCTCTTGGGAAAAGTGGGCAGCCAGGAATCCTTTTGGATCATGCATCCTTTTGGGGGCTTGTCCCAAATTTAAGGAAACAATCTTCTTCCCCAATACTACAGCATATTTTGAGGTTGGAATAACCAGAGGTCCAACGTTCAAAGGGAATTTAGGCCATCCCCTTCTTTTAGGTCCAGTCAACTTAAGGAAGACCCCATCTGTAACAGTTTGAAAAGCTATTTCTTCAAGCAGCAGTCTATCTGGGACTATCCTTAGCAGCAAATGCATTGTGCTACTTCCCAAAACTATGACATATGAGAAACATTCTCAGACATACCAGTCACTAATGGTGGGAATGAGAGTTCCAGCCTCAGGAGAGAAGGCAGTTCCATCTTCTCTAAATATCTGATGGTAAATTGTACCAAAGAAGTGATCACAGATAGCATATAGTAAAGGAACATAGTTGTTCTCCCACAATGCTGAATAGTAAATATTTACTGGGGGAGTTGAAAGTATCCAATTTCATCCCTTGAAAGGGTACTGGAATTATGAGCAGAATACATCAATAACATAAGCTGAATAAAAGAAAGAAGGCTTCCTTGTAGTTGGTGTCTTCTGATACCACTCAATTGTTGACTTTAAATCCACTGACAGAATCGAATCCCAATTGAATGATTCCCTAGTTGTGAGGACGTGATGGGCCACAAGTGCCCATATGGATTTGAACATAGAACAGTTAGGTAAACCATACAGCCTGCAAAGCATGGCTTCCAAGAGGGAATAGGGTTCCTTGAACCACGAAACAGGGTATAGGTTATCAGCTTTGGGTATGAATTTGGTCGGGTTATTCATCCATGACTTTATCATCTCGTCGAAGTTAAACCTGGTGTTGGAAGAGTCCAGGAATGCAACATTAAGAAGCTGGGTAGCCGGCTTAAGGGCATAAGCTCTAATGAAAACTTTAGGGTGAAAAGAAACCAGAAGGGACCCTGCGTTGTTGTTAAAGGAACGGTCTTTGGGGTTTGCATGGTCAATTATCCACTTGACTACGTCCGTGTAATGGAGAAGGAAAGGTCTGGCTGCTATGGCATGTAGCTGGGAATTCCTAATCTTCTCATAGACAGGTCGGTTCTCTTGGATGTCTGACAGGTCATCGTTATCAAAAATAGCATAAATTTTGGACCAGTCTATCTGATAGGTTTTTGAGACTCTGTCACTGGTATCAACAAGGATGTCGAAGTTGGGGTCTCTGTTCAAAAGGTATTTCTGTGTTGTCTTAGAATGGGTAACTCTCGACATGGTAAAAACTGGTAATTTTTGTTAAAAATAAATTAAAACCAATTCAAATCAGTTTGAAATAAACAAAATGGAGAAATAACCAATGAGAGACGAGGGTAAACCAACCTCTGCTGACGAAAATAGCACAAAAATGACCCTAGTAAAAATTCACAGTGGAAATCCTTGCAGAAGGTGAAATCTCGAAATTGAAAAATGGTAAAAGAAAATAGAAAAATCGACATATTTAACAATTCCGTCGGATGCAATAAGGACCGTGGATGACTAAAAATCAATGGCTAAGATGTAAGATGTGGGATGTGGAAGAAGAGTTGTGGAGGTTTATTCTTGCAAATATGTACGTTCTTTCCGCAATCGGCAATGTGGGTTGCGTGTTGTAGAAACTCAACTTTAAATATAAACAAACCAAAGTTTCCACAATCCACAATTGCGGGTTGCAGAAACACAAACGATGCAATTTAAAATAATGATCTTTCCACAATATGCAATCCACAATTGCGGGTTGCTGGTTGCAGAAAAGAAAAACACAGATTTATTGTTCAAATACTTTCCGCAATCCGCAATCCACAATTACGGGTTGTGGAAACGCAAAATGAAAATTATTTTGAAACTCCACCCGCAATCCGCAATTATGGGTTGCGGGTTGCAGAAACACAAACCGCAATTATTGAAAAACATTTCCACATCCACATTGCGGGTTGTGGAAAGGAAAAGTTTCAAATCCAAAAAACCAAGCTTCCGCAATGCGGATTGCGGATTGCGGAAAGAACAAACTTTTGGGAAAATTACTTCTTTCTGCAACTCACAAATACACAAAAAAATGAAAGAATCTTCAAAGGGAAAATTATTAACTAAATCAAATCATGACAAAGACATAGAAAGCATGATAAAAAACCCCAGAATGACTAAGGAATTTAAACATTAACTTTGCATATAAAAATTGGGGCTCCCATGTTTTAGTGGAAACATGGGATCTGTTGTACCTATAACACTCCCTCAACAAAATGTCGAACCGAAACTCTCTATTTTGAACTGTAAAATTAGTCACAACAGATCTATTGAACAAGTAAATCAATCACAACAGATGAACATAGAAAATATGGTGTAAAACTGTGCAAAACATGCATCAGTGCTCAATATCCCAATGAGGGTGAATGATTACAATAGAATACAGTGACTATGATTGCGCAATTCGAATTGAATAAGAAGGCCATTCGAATCACTGAATGGAGTAGCTTGACTCCAACTAGGAGTCCTCATCATCAATCGGTGGTGGTCATCAATGCACAAGAACCAGTCATCCAGGTGTCAATCTGAGTCTAACTGAGTGTAAAAAGTGTAACTGAAGTGTGTAGCACTGATTAAGGGAAGGAGGCTCAGTGGAGGGCACATGGGAGGCTAACTGAAGTTAGAACAAGTCATCTAGTCAATCTGGAGGTCCAACGGAAGTGAAACAGTCAGTCGGGAGTGAAACTAGCCTCAAATCAACGAGAATCGGAGCTAACTGAGTGTAACTGAAGTAGAACTGCAGTGGTTGGTGAATAAGTGCGCCCTTCTCTGGCAGTAGGTGAGAAGTGGGCGCCTTCCTGACTAGGAGGGCTAAAAATCTGAGGTAAGTGGCTCCCAGGTGCTAGAATAAGGTGGCTAAGGTGTTGGAGGCATCAACCTGGTGACTGGGATGCATGCAAACCCTAGAATTTGCATGCAAACCCTAATTGCATGCAAGATCCTAAAAAAGATGATGTGGATATCCGAACACCCCCCCTCAAGCTAGACTATGATGTGCAAAAAATAATGCGGGGCCGTTGGTAACTAAGACCAAAGGTCACCCCAATACAATAATCCAAAAAATGGTGAAAATAAACTAAGTGAGGAAAGAGGGAAAACCCAGTGGGAAGAAAGCCCCCCCTCAAGCTAAAGCATAATAATGGATCAATCTGTCTCCACCATGATGGAACTCACCCCCAATAGTGAACGGAGGTAAGAGAACTTCTTCTCAGTGAAGCTCTTGGTGAAGATGTCTACAATTTGCTCATCAGTAGGGCAATATTGCAGAATGATGGTGCGATCATGCACCAACTGTCGAATGTAATGCATATGAATCTCAATGTGTTTGGTCCTCTGCCGCTGAACTGGATCTGTGGAGATCTTGATAGCACTTTTATTGTCACAAAATAGGACAGTCGAAGTAGTGCCACCAAAACCGAACTCGGAAAGAATACCCTGCAACCAAACTGCCTGAATACAGGCATTGGCTGCCCCTCGATACTCTGCCTCTGCTGAAGAAAGTGCAATGGCTGCTTGATTTTTGCTGGACCAGAAAATAGCACCATGACCAATCATGAAAACATAACCGGAAGTAGACTTCCAATCAATGCTATCACCTGCCCAATCTGAATCAGTAAAACCAATGAAATCAAGCTCAGAATCTGCAGCATAATGTATGCCAAACTATCTCGTACCTTGCACATACTGCAAGATCCTCATGGATGCTCGGCAATGAAGCTCATGTGGCTACTGCATATACCTTGACACGGCACTCACGGCATATGAAATATTAGGCCTTGATTGTGTCAAATAAAGTAGTGAACCAATCAACTGTCGATACATACTGCAATCTGCAAGCGGTGTAGAATCTCCCTCCTCAAGACTGATTCCTGATAGGAATGGGAATGGGGATGCCTTACATTCAGCCATATTAAACTTCAATAACAGGTCGGAAGCATATTTTTGCTAAGATATAGTGATCCCATCAAAATTTTGAGCTATCTCCAAGCCCAAAAAGTGGCTTAGCAAGCCCAAATCGCTCATGTCAAAAGCTAGATTTAAGGCAGTTTTTAGCTTGTTTATTGAAGTAAGAGTGCTACCAGTAATGAAAAGATCAACAACATAAAGTACAATATCCAACAAATTACCTTTAACTCGCTGAAGATACACATTCGGATCAGATTTTCATCTTTGGAAATTCTAAGAAAGAAGGAAGGAGTCCATCTTTGCGTACCAAGCTCTTGGGGCTTGTTTTAACCCATACAAAGATTTCTTCAATTTGCAAACTAATGATGGATCTGATGTGTATCCCTCTGGCTGCTGCATATATACCTCTTCAACAAGGTCTCCATGTAGAAATGCACTCTTCACATCCATGTGGTGCACTTCCCAATGCTTGGATGCGGAAATAGCCAAAACAAGGCGGATGGAATCCATCTTTGCAACCGGTGCAAAGGTCTCAATGTAGTCCACTCCTTGTACTTGGGAGAAACCTTTTTCCACCAACCTTACTTTGTATTTGCTGATAGAGCCATCAGCAGCAAATTTCGTGCGGTAGACCCATTTACACTTTACTAATTTTCTTCCAGGTGGAAGAGAAACTAGCTCCCATGTGTTGTTCTTTTGAAGAGAATTGTACTCTTCATCCATGGCACTTTGCCATCTCGGATCTCGATGGGAAGAATAGTATGATGTGGGATCTGAACCAGCCATCAAATAACAAATCTCAGGAATTAATGGATCATCAATAGAAAGAGCCATACCTGCTCTTTGAAAGTCTGCTCTTGTTCGTCTCGGATCAGCAGGATTTCCAAGGTTCGAACCAGCATATTGAAGAGTGTTTTGGGCCCACTTTGGTAACTAAGAAGGATCATAATGGTCGGATTCCAAAATTGATATGTCATGATCATCATATGCTTCTACAATATCATAAATATCAGAACTCATACCTTCATTATCGCTGCACGGATCTTCTTCTGCTAAAGGTGGTGAATCGGCAGTCTCTTCCTCGACTAGTTGCAATTCTTGAAGCGGTTCTTCAAATTGCACACTACGCTCTATGAATATCTTTTTAGATCTGATATCCATGAGTTTATATGCTTTTGATTCTTCCCCATATCCTATCAGTATGCACTCAATACTTTGTGGATCCAAAGCTCGTCTCTTCTTAGAAGGAATTCTAGCCCATGCAGTCGAGCCAAAAACTCTCAAATTTGACACATCCGGTTTGTGACCAAAGAATGCTTCGAAAGGAGTCATACCTTTCACGGATGAATGTGGAACATGGTTTTGTATGTATGCAGGAACATTGATTACTTCATCCCAAATATTTGCAGCCAAACCTTTTGATTCAATCATGCATGTAGCCATCTCTTTCAGTGACCAATTTTTCCTTTCCGCTACACCGTTCTGCTGGGATGTGTAGGGAACTGTATGTTGGATCTGAATTCCGCTTTGGGCACAAATTTGCAGCAACTCGGACTTGATATATTCTCCACCATTATCAGATCTAATAGCTTTGATCTTGCTCTCAGTGGCGGTCTCAACAGAAGCCTTAAAATCCTTGAATTTTCCAAGCACTTCTGACTTGTTTTTGAGAAAGAATACCCATGTAAAGCGGGAAAAATCATCAATAAATGTCAAAACATACCTTGAACCATTTAATGACGTATTGGGCAGCGGACCACTAATATCAAAATGTATCAACCTCAAAACTATAGAAGCTTTGCTAGCTTTGCCACGGTCGAATCTGTGCTCGGGGTGCTTCCCAATAATGCAACCAATGCATATTCCCTTCGAGGAACGGAGTTGTGGAAGACCATCTACCATGGATTTGTTTGGTAGCAGCAGCAAATACTTATAATTAAGATGTCCAAATCTTTCATGCCAAAGCCTACTAACCTCATTACTATGTGTGCGAAGAGCAGTGGGCTTTGCAAGCGGAATAAAGTGTGAAAACTCATAGCATTTTGCAGTGTGGTTTGCCTTTCCGACTGCAACAAGTCTTCCACTTTTGATATCAGAAATTTAAACTGTATTAGGGCTGAATGTAACTTGCTTTGGTTCACCAGTGTGTGTCATTTGATACACAAAAAGAAGATTTGAAGCCAAGGAAGGCACATAGAGAACATTTTGAAAGCTTCCATGATCTACATGAATCGTACCTTTGCCCTTTGAGGAAATTTTTGAGTCATCTCCCAAATGGATGGGGATGGAGCTGTTTGGATCGAATGAAGAAAAAGAATCAATATTTGCAGCCATATGATTCGATGCACCCGAATCTATCAAGAGAGTAGTGGGATTCAAAACAGTTGCCATGAGTGCTTGTCCTCTTTCATGATCATCATTCCTATCCTTCTTTCTTGCACCGTCAGGAAGAGTTATGTTGTTCTTTTCCAAAAGGAGGGCCATTTGATATATAGTTTTCTTCATACATGAACTTTTTGGATGAAAGCCATGGTTGCAATAAGTACATTTAGATTTTTGGTTACCTTCTTTGCCCTTTTGCTTGAACTTTGATCTAGATGGTGCATCCGTATGTTTGCCTTTCTCTCTTTGCTTGTGAGGCTCGAATTTGGGCTTCTCCTTCTTTTGCTTTCCTTTACCATTCGAGATCTTGGGTCCTTGAACATATAGGGCTGAATCTTTGGAGCTTATGGACCCCATTTGAATCAACTTGTCATGCTCTTTTGTGACGGGCTCAATGAAGGCATTCAAGGTAGGCATCTTCCAATTCGGGGTAGTTAGCCGACCGGAATTGAAAGTAGAGACAAATACTAAATAATCTTTACCAAGCTTGCTGAGAATGGAGAGGATCAATTGTTTATCCTCTTTGATAACTCCATTGTTCTTCAACTGCAAGTTCAAGTTCTTGAATTTTGTGAGGAATTCATTAATGGTCTCGAAATTCTCAGGACTAAGGGCAATCAATTCATTCTCTAATTGAAAAGCCCTAAGCTCATTCTGCTTGCCAAATAGTGTTTCAAGTTGCTCCCATATAGCTTTTGGAGTCTTCAATCCACTGAGATGGAAGTGAAGATATTTGGATATGGAGAGACAAAGAAGACCATAAGCTTCATCAAGCTTGTTGTAGTGTTTGGTTCTATATGACAGATTGTTTGGCTCCAATTCAAGACCAAGAGTGACTCGGTAGTAACCTTTTGAACGTAATATGATCTCCATATCATCTTTCCAATCAAAATAATTGAATGGGGTGAGGATAGGCTTTGAAGAAGAGTATTCCATTGCTAGGAGCGAGTGCACACTGATGTAGAGGAGCTTGCAAGGGCAGAGTAGCGAATGCAAATGATGGAGACAATAACCTACAAATCACAATAAACCAAGAACAATGAGGTCGAACAATCCACCCTTTTAGAGTTGCATCACACCTGGGATTGGAGATCAAACAATGTTGAATGGGTCCAATGTATCAGATCCAGGAATTATGTGGAAACTCAAGCTTATGGAGTGGTATTGGATGTATTTTCAAGCTTTGCATGCACAGGAGCGAATGCCCTTGAGATCTTTCATGCCAAAACTTTTTGCAATTTTTGAGCAATTCACTCAAATCTTCTTGTAGAAACACCTGTAGAAAAGAGATCTTGTCCCTGCAATGGCTCTGATACCATGTAAAATTAGTCACAGCAGATCTATTGAACAAGTAAATCAATCACAACAGATGAACATAGAAAATATGGTGTAAAATTGTGCAAAACATGCATCAGTGCTCAATATCCCAATGAGGGTGAATGATTACAATAGAATACAGTCACTATGACTGAGCAATTCGAATTGACTAAGAAGGTCATTCGAATCACTGAATGGAGTAGCTTGACTCCAACTAGGAGTCCTCATCATCAATCGGTGGTGGTCATCAATGCACAAGAACCAGTCATCCAGGTGTCAATCTGAGTCTAACTGAGTGCAACAAGTGTAACTAAAGTGTGTAGCACTGATTAAGGGAAGGAGACTCAGTGGAGGGCACATGGGAGGCTAACTGAAGTCAGAACAAGTCATCTAGTCAATCTGGAGGTCCAACGGAAGTGAAATAGTCAGTCGGGAGTGAAACTAGCCTCAAATCAGGGAGAATCGGAGCTAACTGAGTGTAACTGAAGTGGAACTGCAGTGGTAGGTGAAGAAGTGCGCCCTTCTCTGGCAGTAGGTAAGAAGTGGGTGCCTTCCTGACTAGGAGGGCTAAAACTCTGAAGTAAGTGGCTCCCGGGTGCTAGAATAAGGTGGCTAAAGTGCTGGAGGCATCAACCTGGTGACTGGGATGCATGCAAACCCTAGAATTTGCATGCAAACCCTAATTGCATGCAAGATCCTGAAAAAGATGATGTGGATATCCGAACATGAACCCTAAAATGATTTAAATTTGGCGCTTGGCTCGAAAGAATCATCAAGAGAAATGTTATTTGGATCCAACCCCGAGTTTGATATGGTCCTTAGTTCAATTGAAGTATAAACCTAACTCATATGTTTTCTTGCAAATAAATGTATATTGGATAAGCTATTAATTTTACAATTTTTTGCATGAGTGTGTTGCATTAGAATGACATTATATATTTATTGCTAGTATGCTTGCATCTAGTCGCTATTAATGAGCTACTGGAAAATAATGTCAATATTATGTTTGTTAAAGTTAACATGTTATTTATAAACTAACATTGTTTTAATCACGGGATTCAGAAATGTACAAGAGGGCTTCTAAACGAAAAGCTAAAGTTATAGAATCTAACTCTAACATTGAAATTGTACCAGAAAGCGTGATCGACACCTTATTTGAAGACACTAAAGAGATAACCAGAATAGTCCCTAAGTATAAATGGGGTGAGCTATATCACATTATCCGAGACCAGAATGTGATCAAGGCTTCCTTTGAATAAATGATGGTTTATCAAAACATAAAGAATTCAAGTCTTTATAAGGTTATGACTCGCCCGGATTTATGCCCTTGTTCGGAGGTGATAGGATGGATATTACCTCATAGAGATGTCAAATGTAGGATTGTGGCAGGAGCAAATGGGAAAGGGTTCGCTTCCTTTCAACCCACTCACATAAGCACAGCATACAAGTTACATGCTCTAAAAATCCTTATGACAGATGATTGGATAAAAGGTGTTAATATATATCATTCAGATTATTCCAAGAAGATGCTTATACTAGGAAAAAAACTAAGGCAGAGAGCTAGCGGGGAGCATGATTCGCAGTATTTAAAGACCCCTTTTAGAATTATAGTAATGATGTTGAGTAGGATATTTGGGAGACCAAATGCAAATGTATATAAGCTCAGTTTGGTGCTAATCGTATACCATGTTGCTTCTCACGGTACTTTTTCAATTGGGAGGACATCATTTCGAAAAGTATGGTTGTAGCAGTGTCCACAACCCAAGGAGGCATGACACAGAAGAAAGAAGAATTTTTCATGTCTTCCTTTCTAATTGATTTCATTTTGATAAGAAACTCATTCCATAAGTTGGGATTTTATTGGGTCCTAGATGAGACTCCACTCTACGTCTCCTATCAGATTATGTGGGCTCACAAGCATGCAATATTTTACAAGCTCTTATGTGAGGACTTCATAATTCCTTTGTATAAGCTAATTTTTAATGAAGAACCAAATTGCTTTTCGGACAATGCATTGGCAATAATTAGCGAAGATGGAGATTACTACTTCACCCCAAAAGGAAACTACATTCGGATGTATGGGGACACCAAAATTTTTTCCATAATGCCAAGATATGTCACAAATTACATAATACACAAGGAAGTTGTAAGGAAAGTCTTCATAAATGAGGTCGGACATTTCTTACATGAATATAAAAAGGCTTATTATCCTTCGCTTCCTTTCACCATTGGAGCATTCAAGTTTACTAAGGTAAAAGGAGAAGAGATTTTTGTGAAAGACCTAGAGGCATATCATTTAGGGGAAAATATATTTATTACAAATGACAAGTTGTAGAAGGCAGCTAAACATTGGGCTTCATGAAAGATAAATTTTGAGTATACAGACCACTTCCTAAAAGACGAGGAAGTATATAGAAGAGTAAACAGCATGGAAAACTTGGACAAAGGATTTGGTAGGAAAGAAGGAACGATTTCGAGTCAGACAAAAGAAACGGCAAAAGAAGCAGCAGCAGAGAGAAAGGGAAGAGGCTTTGGAAGTCAAAGAAGCAAAGAGGAAAGAAGAACAAGAAAATAAAGTTGTCGAGCGAGAAAATCAAATAAATGAAGAACAAGAGGTAGCAGAGAAAGCAGCTAAGTTAGAGAAACAAAGAGAAGAAGAAGA
Organism: Larix kaempferi; assembly: GCA_027924585.1. Classification (NCBI taxonomy): domain Eukaryota; kingdom Viridiplantae; phylum Streptophyta; class Pinopsida; order Pinales; family Pinaceae; genus Larix; species Larix kaempferi. Next base: position 47,336,035 of record BSBM01000456.1, on the reverse strand, counting down.
AACGATCAAGAACATTTTGGAAGACAAGAATATCCAAGAAGAAAATGAGAATTTACAAGATATGGACATAGATCCACCTGCTGATTTGGAGGTACCACTTATAGGGGGTCATCTCCCATTTTTTGAGCTTGGTCTCACACCATTCACCCCCTCGAAACATCATTTTGTGGCAAAGCTAGACACTATCGTCTTTGATCCTAAAAGAAAGACGATTCTAAGGAGAACAGAAAAGAGATTAAAGATGGGTATGCAGCCGGATATTGTAGCCATACAAGAGAATACCCTGGTAGAAGGAACCAACAAAGACCCCAAATTCACTGCTTCAGTGAATCTCATATCTACCTAGGCCAATGCATATAATGTGGACAAGTTGATGAATGATTTGGAACGTAGTAAAATAAAAATGCTGAAATTAAAAGATAATCTGGTACAAGCTCAGAGCGAAGGGATTGAAATGAAGAGAAAGCGGGATACTATGGAGTCCGAAAAGGAAAAAATACTGCTGGATTATCAAGAGCTTGAGGATGAAAGATATTCTTTAAATGCGCAACTAGTAATTATGGAAGGAGAATGAGATGATTTTCATCCTCAAATCAATGAGTTGGAGGAAAAGGAAACTAAATTATATCAGCAGGTGGAATCCCTAATGATTGAAAAAGGATTTTTACAATATCAGGTTAATGAATGGATAAACAAAAAGGAATCTTTGATGGATCAAATCAAAATTGCTCCGAATAAAAAACGGGATGTTAACACCCAAAAAGTGCTCACTAGCTCATTCCCTTATTCACATGACCCATTTGTCCACTTTTCCACCATTTGAGCCTCTAAAGCCATCAAAAGGTCACCAAAAAGACCATAATACCCCTTTTTCCCCTCAAAATATGTATTTTTTCCTCAAAAAAACACAAAAAAAACCCTCAAAAAGGGTCCAAAATTCCCAAAAAATATTATAAGGGAATAAAAATATTAAAAATATTCAAAGAGGGAAAAAGAGACCTAAACCATGTTGGTTAATACCATTGGTTTCCCTTAAAACCATAATGGTATTCCCCATCACCAAAAACTATAAAAATGTGATAGGGGCTCCTTCACTTATCATCCACATTTTATCCTATCCTTATGCTGCCAAATTCCCTTTGAGAGCCATTACCTCCCATTTTGAGTTTGAATATCCCCATTGAAGATTTGGAGAAGAAGAGACCATTGGATATTGGAGCTTCTCAACCTTGGAGTTGCTCAACACCCATCATCCTCACCATTTGAGGTAATACAAAATCAAATATTTTTCAAGTTATTATTCTTCCATAGATCTTATTGCTTATGTTTTGAAATCTAGTTTTTTATTTATTTGCACATGCTTATGTTAGATCATATTATATTAGTTTATTCATAATTGTTTTTGTTTTATATTGAAACTGCTATTACAAGTTAATAGGTGCATCTTTAGCACATGCTTGGTTGAAAAACCAAGCAACAGTTTTCGGGGACTCTGCTGGGTTTCTAACTTTAAGTTTTTTCTTTAGATCTTTATTTTAGTAGTTTTTTTCTCATTTAAAATTGTAGATCTGCCATACTAGACAGCTTCTTTATTGCTTCCCTAGCCATTGGCTCCTTCTGCAGCCTAAATAGCCAAAAATTTCAATTTTTGGGTTCGTTTTTTGTTCGCTCCATCGCGGTTGTTCGGCTCTTTTCCGCGCATCCCATCGCGGTTGTGCGTCTCTTTTCCGCGCAGCCCATCGCGGCTTTTTGGTCGTTTTCCGCACTGCCCATCCCAGCTTTTCAGCCTTTTTCTACGCTACCCATCGAGGCTTTTCGGCCTTTTTCCGCGCTGCACATTGCGGCTTTTTTCCGCAATGTCAATCGCGACTTTTAGCCTGAAACCCGCGATGCCCATCGCGACTTTTATCCTGAAACCGCAATGTAATTTTTTGGCAGCGCGACTCAACTTTCAAACGGCCATATCTCCCTCTCCCAAACTCTGTTTGAGATTATTTGTTTTTTCAAATTGGGTGTTTTCGAACAAGGAATCCAAATATCCTAATATATTTAAGAAACTTTTCATAGAAAGTTCTCTAATATTTTATTTTAGTGTTATTTATCACTTCAGTTCACCCATTTTGGCCCATATTTTCCAGCCATCTTCCCTGCACTTTTGAACAGCCTACTGTTTCATTTTGTAGCATTACATATTGATATTTCTTACTATTATTTTGCTTTACTTCATCATTTTTAAAAATTTCACTCTAGTGAAGGAAAAATTGTGAAGCAATTTCATTTTTGCAAAATTAAAACCAAATTTTTAATTTGCTATATATTTTTTCCCAAAGGATTAGAATACCACTTATTTCTATGATATTTGCTTTACTTTAAATTTTTTGAAAAATCCACACCTTTTTGAAAAGTTTACCATAGCATTTACATTTAAATTGTTGTCATATTTTGCAAATTGAAATCATTATTTTAGTTTGTGATTAAATCGCCCATGCGAGGCAAACTGTTTTGGTATACAACCACACCAGCACACAATTTGTCACAATAATTTTAAGTGAGCCTTAAAAAAAATTACCTTAACTCAACCAACATTCTAACCCCATTTGGGGAACACAAAAAGAATATTGTAGCTAAGTAGGACTAAGGGGATAAGTATCCAAATAACACCCCTCACTCATTTTTCATGTTGAGACATAATGGTTGACATTTAGGGTACCAAAATCCCTTATTATTTGACACAGTTTAAAACCAATTCATCGGGAAGGCCTCTCCCTGAGGAGGGTTGAAGTAGCCAGACTAGTTCAGGAAGCCTGAGTGGAATACCGCAATCCATTCAGTAACCAAAGGATACCTTTTGTAGTTCTCGTTGTACCACCCTTATGGGAGTACAGCGGTGATAGAACCAAACTGTAGATTCACCTAACCGAACGTGTCAAGAACGGGGTATCTTAGTGGCCAAACTTATAGGATTGTCTACCCAGTGTCCCTCCCTGTAGGGGGATATCTAGCCTTTGATTCTACAATTTATATTGTCTGACTTGGATTTCATCACCTTGCAGAGGATATACCTTGTTGAGTCATAATACTTTTTAGTTAGGTGTTTGCATGCTCCATTACCTCCCCTTGGTCAGTGAGTACACCTTTTTTCTATTTGTAGGAGCCGGTTGCATGTTGGTTTTCTGACCACATTTTTTTTTTATTGCTCCACTTACTATAGCACAGCTGTTATAGTAAGTGTTTTTTGAGTTTGGTTGTTGGCCTGAGTGCCATTATTTTTTACGCTCCCCTCTTGCACACACTGTTGCATTAGGCTTTTTGAGCTTTCCACTCATCACCACCTAGTAGATTTAATTCACAGCTGTCACCATTGAGTCCCCGAGACATTCTCGACGTTTCTGGGGTAAACCCCCACAGTACGGTTCCCTTGAATCCACACATCATCGGCATGGAACCCTTTCATCTGATTCTGACGCGCCTCATTTCACATTTGACTCTAAGGTAGAATCCAAAAATCCCACATACACCGCACCCACTGGCCCCATGGCTGATTTTTCTTCCAACCCTTTCAACACAGGGACTGTAGGTGGAACTTGTTCCACCATCCTGGCTACTACATTAGCTACCACCACCACAACCAATGTTGGTATGCTCAACCTGGGAACTGCTTCCACTCTAGGCATGCCTAATATGGGAACTACATCTACTCTAGGGATGCCCAACACGGGACCTGCACCTGCTATAGGTATACCTTTGACTAGAACCACTTCCAGCATACCAAACCCCGGGTCTATTATACCCAATCCAAACCCATCTATAACACAAGCTACAGTTAGGAACACAGGCTTCACCCATACACCTTTGATTGGGGGACAGATCCCCTTCACAAATCAGATACCCTTCGAGGGCAGTGGCCCACACCATAATGCTACCATTAGCACATATGCCCCAACCACTACATCACACCCCTCGGCCATTCTGCCATTTATGGCAAGTCTGAATTTGCCAGACTTGGCAAGACTAACTAATGATCCTATTAGACATGACCCCACTTGGCCCCCCATGCCCATAAAGCTCCCCTCAGACATCCCAAAATTTGAAGGGAAGGCTGGAGAAGACCCCCAAAACCAGATCATGTCCTTTCACCTATGGTGTTCCTCAAACTCCATAGTAGACAATTCCATTCATCTTCGTTTATTACAGCGAAATTTTACCGAATCGGCAGCCAAATGGTATATTGAGCAGCGACATGGGACGCACCCCACATTTACATCCCTCACCTCAACTTTCCTTCAGTTCTTTCAACTACCTGTACGCTATGATGCAGGAGTGAAAATACTATTGTCTTGTAGACAGAATATAGCCACCCATATCACAGATCATATCCATGAGTGGCATCAGCGCCGTAGTCTCTGCAAGATCAAGCTAGATGACCGTATCTTCCTGGATTGGTTCTTGAAATCCCTCCTTCCACTCATAGCCAAGGACGTGGCTTATGAATGACCCCAGTCGGAAGAAGAAGCCATTCTAAAAGCACAGCAACTTGATTTGATCTACACCGAGTGTGGCTACTTATATGCCATTTAACCTGACACTCCCCGTGGTGATTCCTCCTATACTAACACGCAGGGGGCATCCCACGCCATCGACGGCATCATTGGAGAAGTTGCGTCCCACAACTAACCCTTTTCCATTATGCGCAATAATACCGGCCCCGATCTTTCGTGGGCCACATCTCACTCCGGAGCTACAACTTCATATGCTCGCATGGCCCACCCCCACCACACTCATGGACTCTCATGTCCACCATAGTGTTATGTTCACGCACCTTTAGCCTATCCACCTCCGATTGCACCCCCTACGTATTAGCATCAGCAAGCCACACATGCTCCTGTTCACTCACAAGCCCCAGCGGCTTATTACCCACCATAGGAAGTGCTTGTTGTACCACAACCTCCAATCACTCAGATTTATCCTCCAAACAACAACAACGCTACCCCCACCAACCAAAACCCTGATCGACCACCGAAACAGGGTAAGAACCCCAATTTACGAACAAACCACTCATATTCCATATGCGGGGTATACGGCCATTACACACACTTGCCCCCATTTGGAGCGAGCGCACCAACTATGGACCGATGATTCCCAACGATAAGGACACGCTGCACAACCAACACCACCTCCTCAACTGCAACCCATGATATTGCAGAATCCTCTACCAAACCAAGGAGTAGTAAACACCCGTCCAATGGATCCCCCACAAGGATATGTTGCACCACATCAACAAATTACCTATGTTGCAACCGATTACTAGCATACGGAGTCAAACACTCACCATTTGCTAATGATGTCATCAAATGATATCAACCTCCAAACGTGTTGAAACCAATACGCCCCCGATGCACCTGCAAACGTTCTCCCTATGATTGAACAACCAGTTCAGAATGCACCTACATCGTTCGTCTCCACAGTCAAACCCGGATTATACTCGGAATCACCTATGACTTCCACATTCCTATCCATCCCACCCCCTTTGAAGATAACCGAGATATATGATTTGTGCACCCTCTCGCATAACATATAGGTACCAAACCAACAGCCCCCTTTACTCCCGCAACCACCCATAGTGCCAACTCACGTAGGAGCCACACCAATTCATACTATCCCATTTTTATTTCCCCCTTCAGGCGCCATCAGCACACTAGTCATGGCTACACTTAATCTCCCAGGATTGACATTAGGACTACCTGTATGGTACCTACCTGCCCCAACCCCTCCCCCGACACCGAATGTCATTTTACAACCGGTGCAACCCATCAATACTTCTAACTGTCCACCCCCTGGTGTAGAAAACATCCAGAATCGACCACCTCCAATAGCGACCACCACATCAACATCCAATTATACTCCCCCACCACTTCACAACACAGGGAGCAGAGGCCCACAAACCTATACCACTGGACCCACCACCCGCACCCCACCAACAACTCCAAAGTTGGCAAAGAATACCCCAACAATCCGTGTTCCCCCTAAGTGCTCTTTGCGCGACAATATAGGCCATGCTACCCATCAATGTCCACAATTACCAGCACTTCAAAAACACATGAATATGTTGGATAATGACGCTAACATCCCAATTGTCAAACTAGAACTACCCCCTCAGCCTCACGACAAATCGCTGCGTACCAACCACCCTTGTGTGATATGCGGCATTTATAGTCATTACTCACATCACTGCCCTGATCTACCAGATTATAGAGCGACTCTATACGAATTGAATAATGCCGACCTAGAGATATCTCCTCTTCTCATTAAGGAAATATATCCCCCAAAATCTTCCTCCTCATAACAAATTAACACCATTTACACAGTTTCCATTGGAGACCCCTCTGTCCGGTCGGCCCCTTCCACTGATCCCTTTGACACACATGTTCAACCCTTTCAATTCGATGAGGAAACCACATTTCCACAACATGGGGGCAGGCCTAAAACCTTGCCTACTCATCATCATCATAATTCTTGTCGGAGATACTGGGGGCATCCACCCCACAAGAGGAATCCCAAATCATCATATCATCACTTCAATATGCCACCATGGCCCACAGCCTCATGGTATACCCCCCCGCCAGCAGTTGCTCAATGCCCTATTGATCCCTCTCTGAGAAAACATCTACACCACATTGACACCTCTGAGTTAGGGGGCATAATAGATTACCTCGACCCTGGGATAGGGGGCATGATCAATCATTTTGAACCTTCCCCATCACATCTATCTCAGTATTTCAATGACCCCATTGTTCAAACCAACACATATGTGATCCACAATCATAAACCCCATGCACATAGCATGGCGGCAGGTCATTAACCCTGCTCACTTTTTCACATTTGTGATCTCAACCATTTTTTAGGTCACGTGTCACTTGTATATTTGATTTGATTTCATATGCCTAGTATTTCGCCACCGCGGGTCATCATTTCTCCCCACCACTGCATCCTTCGCTTGGTGGGCTCACCTTTATTTATAACAATTGTTTAACCTCATTTTTCCTTTGACCATTCCAGATTCATTTGACCTCCATTTTTCGCACCCTTTGCACTGTCGAATTCATATATCTGTGCGCGTGATGATGCTTGAGATCATTTCTCGCTCTCACCTCCATATTTTTTCAGACATTTTTTCCCACACTCGTCACCTCGATTTGCGTGCCACATCGGTCGTTGCCCATTTTTGACGATTTTTATATCCCTGGATTCCGTTTTCCGCGCTCATGATGATGCTCGAGATCATTTCTCGCTCTCACCAATACCTTTTTTGTTCAATATAATTTTACCCCTTTTTTGGGCTGAGCAATTCCTTTATGGAAAAGGCACTTAGGGAGTTTTTGTTAAGCTCTTTTCTGACTCCTAAAAACAATGAAAAGACCGCCGAGCAATCTTGCTTCCTTTCATTCTCGCTAAAAGTATCTGAAAGGGCGTCTACCTGGTATAAGTTTACCCCTTTTTCGGACCTTGTAGACTAATTACGAAAAAGGAATACTCTAGTCACATTGCATAGAAGAGTTCTCCATCTGCATCATTTTATGCTTTTTCGGGCCTTGGAGACTAACATACAAAAAAGATCACCAATGGAGTCTACTTATCGCTTTCAGACTCTCTAAAAATGAAATCAACCACGAGCAATCACCGTCTTGGGCTCGTACAAATCCACAGGACGGTACCCATCCACCAATTCAGAGTCTTCTTATCGTTTTCAAACTCCTTAAAAATGAAAGCACTCACAAGCATGAACAGTCCTAGGCTCGCATAAATACACAAGAGAGTACCATTTTAGAGCAAAATTTTATCCCTTCTTAGAGCTCATGAAAACCATCAAGAAGGACCCAACGGTGCTTTTCGGTGCCACAACAGATCATGTCTACTCATCAAGTAGCTTCCCCAGTATGGTCACATTTGTTCAGATCATTCTACAGTATGTCACCCTGAGAGTCTCCCAAAGCATCCATCAGCTTGTCCCCCCAGAGTCACTCCAGTCTACAATACATACCCCTAGGCCATGATCCCCACACCTAAAAGTCAGTTTCCTATGCTGCCAAGTCAACCATGTCATCATGCTCTGAACAAAGGAAGTTTGAGTCCACCCACTATATGACCCCAGTTATTCCTCATCCCCACAGTATGTCAGTCCTACCATCAGTACTACCACACTTCAGTTGTACACATCGCACTCCTATCAAGGAAACATCATTTCCTTGGTAGTTGATGGTCTCCCTCTTTCGACGCCAACCAAATCTATTCCAGAGGATAGACCCAGAGGCCCCTGTGCCTACGGATCATTTCGAAAGGAGTCCTCAGTGCCTCTCCAAATGATTGTTTCTCACATTCTCAACTTCAACACCTTAATTGTATCGTTGAGACTCGTACAGGGTATCGGTCCTTTCATTTATTTGTTGAAGACCCCGGATATCACCTGACTCTACCACATTTGAGAGTCGGATAGAGGAAACAACCAGTTACACATTTCTATGGATATTCGGGTTGCACTTGGCAACAATTTTCAGATGTACCCCAGTTTTATACTCCCTCGAGTATACAGTTACATATACTCCTCATAATTTGACTCACATTGATGGTTCCCTATAGATGTTGGACACCTTCAAATTCAGCAGTTTATCAACCCTTCTAACACCTTAATCAGAATGGTGTTTCTCTTTTCCAATGTATCAGTTATTGAGATCAGTCATGGTATGACCATGAGTACGTCCCAGCATTGTGTCCCTTCTGGACCATTATGATGTACCAACATATTTTTATGTATTATTTAGGTCCCCCTTCTTGAGCCTAATTGTTATGTATATGTCTTGATATGAGCATGGGTATGCCCACTTCGTCCATTATCAAAGATAATTCCTCATTCATTTTGAGGCCATGTATTTTTTTAGGTTTTTGCAGCTTCCAAGGAGCCGTTGTTCCAATCTCCAATCGGTCTCTTCTCTTCTCCACAGCCTAATAAAAAGACAAAAGAACAATGATGGCTATCATCCATACGATGAGCTCCTGCCCTCACACATCAGGGGGCAATCTATTAACACCCAAAAAGTGCTCACTAGCTCATTCCCTTATTCACATGACCCATTTGTCCACATTTCCACCATTTGAGCCTCTAAAGCCATCAAAAGGTCACCAAAAAGACCATAATACCCCCTTTTCCCCTCAAAATATGTATTTTTTCCTCAAAAAACCCTCAAAAGGGGTCCAAAATTCCCAAAAAATATTAAAAGGGAATAAACATATTCAAAAAAGGAAAAAGAGGGAAAAAGAGACCTAAACCATGTTGGTTAATACCATTGGTTTCCCTTAAAACCATAATGGTATTCCCCATCACCAAAAACTATAAAAAGTTGATAGGGGCTCCTTCACTTATCATCCACATTTCATCATATCCTTATGCTGCCAAATTCCCTTTGAGAGCCATTGCCTCCCATTTTGAGTTTGAAGATCCCCATTGAAGCTTTGGAGAAGAAGAGACCATTGGATATTGGAGCTTCTCAACCTTGGAGTTGCTCAACACCCATCATCCTCACCATTTGAGGTAATACAAAATCAAATATTTTTCAAGTTATTGTTCTTCCATAGATCTTATTGCTTATGTTTTGAAATCTAGTTTTTTATTTATTTGCACATGCTTATGTTAGATCATATTATATTAGTTTATTCATAGTTGTTTTTGTTTTATATTGAAACTGCTATTACAAGTTAATAAGTGCATCTCTAGCACATGCTTGGTTGAAAAACCAAGCAACACAGGACATGACACCTTTTTATGAACATGCTCGTAAAGTGCAAGAACATATTTTTCACTCACAAGAGTTAGTGACAGAACAAGTTTTTGAATTAAGAGAAATGATAAACATAATTAAAGAAATTTCTGCAAACGCTTCCATTGTAAAGAAGAATTTGATAGATACATTTAACAAGGTGAAGAAGTTGATTGGCTAGAAAGGAAAAAATCAAGATTTCCCCGATCACTTGCCAAAGAAGATAGTCGTTGAATTGAAACTAGATATAGATCTTCTGGAAATTTGTAGAAAGGATTCCAGAAAGGTACAAATTGAAGTACCGAATACCATTTCAAAATGTGAGGGAATTTATCAAAATGTCTGCCAAGCGCATGAAAATTGCCACATCCCAATTTCTAAAGATATGTACGAATTACCACCCTAAGATCAGCGTTTAGCGGAGTTGAGGAATAGCATAAGTGAGGATTTGGAATACATCAAGGCACTGGATGTGCTAACAGTAGAATATCTTCAACAGCATATAGGACAAGAAACTATGAATGCACATTTTCTGGAAAAAAGGCACAAAGCAGGAGCTAAAGGGTTAATAAACGTAGGGAAAGAGTTGTCCACTCATGAGGTTGGTTTGAAATTATTGGAGCCTCAACAATGTAATGTAATATTTTATGAAACTGATCTTTGGGATAGTTATATTTCAAGTTTAGAAAATCCTCCAGCAGAATAATGTAATTTGTATTTAATTATATATTTTTGGCTGAGCAAGTGCAAAAGGAAAAAATTAAGCAATCCACGAGTTTAAGGGGAGATGAAATGATTAGTCATGTAAAGATATAGTAGAGAGGAGAAAGGAGAAAGGAGAAAAAGGGGTGGCTTTTCTGGTGTAATAGCAACTAGTAACATTTGGTATGAAAATTATTTTTTCTGCTAATGAGAATGAACTATTTTGTTGGGTAAACGCTTACATGGAGTTTGCATGGAATGTTATGAATCAAGGCTCAAAATTATTTCATCCTGCGATCATCTTTATGCTCTGAGATATTTCTTACTTTGTTGGATTATTCTAATAGTATGAATGATTTTACTAGTTTATGCAAATATCTATGTAGTAAACAGTAATAAATGGAATTCAATTTTATCAAAGCTATCTTTGTGTATTATTTATGTTGTGACTTCAAGTGCTTTATTTCAATAGTTACTGGTTGAATTTGTACAAGCATTCTCAGATATTACTCTTCTTTTGTAAAATTTGCTCCTTGCAAGGATAGATTAGTTAAATTGGGATAATGTTAGTTGATTGATAAGGTAGAAGTGATCAAACGAGAGGTAAGAACCTACGCATCACTTGTGAGGATTCTACCTGTTAATTATAGGTCATGCATCATTAATATTAGGGCACTTGCATACCCATAATTAAATATAAAATATAAACAATGGATCAGGACGCAACCGATAAAGTTTAATTGAAAGACATATAAGGTGTTAATTTTTCATAATTTACGTCAATCTGATCTAGGATCTTAACTGAGAGAACAACATGCACAGCATATCTACAGCATATCAATCATGGACACAATAATGCAAGCACACAAGAGACACAGAGTTTACTTGGAGAAAACCATAAAGGTGAAAAACCCCAATAACTTCCTCGGAGATAGATAGAGCAATGATACAACCCAAGCATAAGATATAGACATCTCCTAGCAGTAGCTTCTCCTCCTCCACAAGTGCGCCACTCTATCGAGAGTGTGAGAGAGAATAGAATGATAAAATAGAGTGCCTCCCGCACTCTATTTATACTTGACTTGACTTCCCTAATAACCTTTACTAGGTCATCCTTAACTTAACCACATAACATAATGCTGACTGGGCCGACACCCAATAGGGTGGTCTAATAACCCTTTGACCCACATGGCCGACCCCCAATAGGATGGTCTAATAACCCTTCGACCCACATGACTTATACAGGGTCGACCCCAACAAGGTGGTCTAATAACCCATCAAGTATAAGTTACGACAGTTACAATATAAATGACGACACTTCCGTATAGAGGAATAATAACATCTCTATAGGAATACAAACACTTCCGTATAGAGGAATAATACCATCTCTATAGGAGTGCAATATACATATAAGAAATACATTCTGAAGTTACATATACATCAACACTCCCTCTTAACTAGGAAGGTATTTCTCGACACAGGTCTTCTAGCACAAGTCTTCTTCTTTGGATCATCGTCATTGGATAATCGTCATCGAGTCATCTTCATTGTCACTGCTACTACTATCTCAATCAATCTTTGAATCTACTCATCATAGGAAGTTCTACAGAGCCAGTCCTTTTTCATACTGGATGTAGGCCCACCACTTGCAAGTCTTCATCATCTGTGCGAACGGTCTGATAGAGGTGATCTCTCAGGACTAATTTTATGTGCTGAGGCAATACTTGACAAGAGCATCCCAGGAACATTTATGTGCCTAAGCACGACCTGCAAGATCTCCCAGGACTGATTATATGCATCCCCTTCACAATACCTTTAAAGAGTATCCCAGGAACATTTATGTGCCGTAGCACGACCGGCAAGATCTCTAAAGAGCATCCCAGGACTTATTACGAGCACACGACTCAACCTCTCGGATCTCCAGGACTGACTACATGTGAATAGACAATACCTTTAAAGAGCATCCCAGGAACATTTATGTGCCACAACACGACCAGCAAGATCTCTAAAGAGCATCCCAGGACTTATTACGAGCACACATCTCAACCTATCGGATCTCCAGGATTGATTACATGTCTCCATAGTAATACCTCATCCCAGGACTGATTACGAGCACACAGCTCAACCTATCGGATTTCTGAGGACTGATTACATACTACATAGCAATACCTCATCCCAGGACTTATTACGAGCACACATCTCAACCTATCGGATTTTTGAGGACTGATTACATGCTATTTGCACAACCTGCCACATATCATCTCTGACCTCCAAGTATCAACCTGATACTCATGATCTAACTGATCATCATCGCACGAAGCATCATCCTGATGCTCATGATCATACTGATCACCATCACTGTACTGTCCTGATACATATCATCTAGAGCAACATCCTGAAGCTCGTCATCATGATCATACAATGCATCCACCTGATGCATACCAAGTATCTACCTGATACATATCACCATACATGATCCACCTGATCATACAATGTATCCACCTGATACATACATAGATACATGATCCACACAATGTATCCACCTAATACATACATAGATACATGATCCACACAATGTATCCACCTGATACATACATAGATACATGATCCACACAATGTATCCACCTGATATATATCAACATACATGATCTACCTGATCATACACAGTATCCACCTGATACATATACAGATACATGGTCCAAGCATCCAACATGATGCATATACATATAAATGATCCAACTGATCATATCCAGCATCCAACATGATGCATATACATATAAATGATCCAACTGATCATATCCAGCATCCAACATGATGCATAGATACATATACATATAAATGATCCAACTGATCATATCCAGCATCCAACATGATGCGTACATACATATACATATAAATTATCCAACTGATCATATTCAGCATCCAACATGATGCATACATACATATACATATAGATGATCCAACTGATCATATCCAGCATCGTCCTGATGCATATATATAGAGCAGTAACTAGAGCATCGTCCTGATGTTGATCATCCATCGCTTACATCCACAGCCATGTGAAGGATCCTCCTTCCAACATGCTTGGAATGGCTTCAGCAAATGTGTCCATCACTTCTTCCTCGAAGTGTCGTCAATCTAAAGAACTCCAAGGCTCTCTCTGAAGTACTCAAACTTCACTCTGGATAGTGGCTTCGTCAGTACATCTGCAATCTGCTCATCCGCCGCAACATACAGGAGCTTCATTACTCCTCTCTATATCATATCCATGATATAGTGGTATTTGATCTCTATGTGTTTCGACCTATCGTGGAACACCAGGTTCTCAGACATCTTCACACAACTCTGGTTGTCACAAAAGATACCAGTAGCCTCCAGCGGGAGATCAAATAAATCTGACAATAGCTTCCACAGCCATATTGCCTCACAACTAGCCGCACAGGCTGCAACATACTCTACCTCGGCTATACTCAGTGCTACACAGGACTGCTTCCTGCTAAACCAAGAGATCACACCCGATCCCATACTGAAGCAGCACCCAGAAGTGCTCTTCCTATCTGCACCACTGCCTGCCCAATCTGAATCAACATAACCCTGTAGGTTAAAATTTTTATTCGCATCATACTTGACCCCATCAACTGTACCCTTCAGGTACCTCAGAATATGCTTTATAGAAACTAGGTGAACACTCCTCGGATCCGTCAGGAACTGGCTCAATGTTCACTGCAAAGCAAATATCTGGTCTCGTGTTTGTCAGGTACATCAAGGACCCAATCATCTGACAATACATAGTGATATCAACCAACTCAGATAAAGCATCACACAGAAGCTTCAAGTTCGATGACATAGGTGTGGCCATGGCCTTGCAGTCCATCATCCCATACCTCTTCAGGATCTCTATTGCATACTTCCCTTGTCCAAGGAAGATTCCATCTGCACTCTGCCACACCTCCATGCCTAGAAAATAGTGCATCATCCACAAGTTCTTTATCTCGAACTCGGCAGCAAGATTTTGCTGCATGTCGGCAATCAATCTATCTTCACCTGTAATAAACAGCTCATCCATATACAAAAGTAGTATCACTGGATTGCCTTCCTCAACCTTGTAGTAAAGGTTGGAATCCGCTTTACTCTTGGTAAAGCCCAAACTGGATATAAAGCTTTCTATCCTACCATACCAAGTTCTGCACATATATTACTCCCTGTAATGTGTCTCAGAACCAAGTGGCTACTCCACATACACTTCTTCTTCATCTACACCATTCAAGAAAGCTGTCTTGAAATCCATCTGGTGTATCTTCCATTTCATCACTGCAGCCAGAGCAAGTACGGATCTAATGGAAGTGTATCTGGCTACAAGAGCAAAAGTCTCTATGCTACCACCTGCAGCATGCTTGATCTTTTAGATCCTCTTGGAAGTCACTACAGGCTCCCCTTCAAGTCTTGGGACTGCATCCCAAACATCTTCATGATCGACTGGTACTCCTTGATCATGGCATTCTTCCTAGATCCTGGGAACTTCAATATCTTCAATATTTTCAATAGATAACTTTGTTGCTGAACAAATGTTGTAGTCCTTCTTTTGTAGGTGATCTTTCCTACACAACAAGTTAAATTTCATGATTAGAAAACATCTCATAATTTTTAGAACAAATTCTTGCGCATAAAGAAATATGTCATACAGTCATGCAATTATCTTAGCCAATGCTTCAATACAACATTTATCCATATCTCGTAGCTTTCTAGATGCCTTCCAATCTCTACCAGAACATTGTTAAGAGTGTGCACAACTCCCAACATGTCAGCAAAGAGGTTTCATTCTAGATAAGTAGCAATGGAATGTTGTACAATGCCATAGGCCACTTACCCATGTATATTAGTAGTATACTGTTCATCAATGCAACTATTCTAATATGCATAATACACAACCTAATTCTAGGAACATGAGTATATACATTATTGAACAGTATTACTTAAAATATTCAAATACTTATCTTTGTGTGTTTGTTGGGTTGACTCCCTCTCAGTCTTTGCTTCTTTTCTGCAACTCCATTCTGATGTGGATTGTGAGAAGTGGTCAACTCCCTCTGAATATCTACATCCTTCCAGAAACTACTGAAGTGTGCTCCTTCTTGATCTTTGCTTCCTTGCAGGAACAACTGGAGTGTGCTCCCTCTTGATCTTTGCTTTCTTGCAGGAACAACTAGAGTGTGCTCCCTCTTGATCTTTGCTTCCTTGCAGGAACAAATGGAGTGTGCTCCCTCTTGATCTTTGCTTCCTTGCAGGAACAACTGGAGTGTGCTCCCTCTTGATCTTTGCTTCCTGGATTACCTGTCCTTGAACTTATATCCATCACTATACATGCTTATTAGTATCATCATTGTGTTATCCTCGAGGTCTCATACATAATCACACATTCATTAGTATAGTCTTAATACTATCAAAACACAATAATCTTAAAGATGTATAGTCATGATCATTTCAAACACAGATAATAAACATTAGTATTCAAGGTTTCAGGGAAGTCATCTTTTACTCATGCATATTCTTATTTGATCATAGGACTCTTCTGGTTAGTTAAATCATCAATCAAGATAAGAGACATAAAATGCATAAACCCTTGATTACTTACATTTCTAACTTATGAATAAGCATAACCAATCATACCAAGTATACTTATATAAGGGATCCTAACACGAGGTAGTATTCTAACTTGATATAGGAAAAACATACCTGGATTGGTATGTTAGCTAGTTATGTCTAAAATACCCACATGATGTCTTCTTGTTCTCTTCAATGACTTGTGCTAGTAACCTACATATCTCATAGGTTAACCATTATAGAACCAAGTTATACATACCTCGCAAATAGATCTTCTAAGTGATTCATGACAATGGATGAATCTTTGTCCTCATGTCATCATGATCATATGTTCTTGAACTAGAATATGATTTGTCTTTCTTGGTGTACCTTTCATGTTAGCGGACAACATAAACCTCATACAACACCATAATGCATTAGTACAATCATAAGTGTCAACACCCTAATCAATGAATATCATGCATTCATAATTTTATTAAGGTGATACGACAAGTCTAAATTTAATCAAGATTGTACTAACCGTAATAATATGAAGACAAACATACCATAAACTTAATCATGAACAAATCTCGAAACATACCTGGATGAGTCATACCTGTCGAGATTGCTTGTAATCTTCTTATACAATGCCTTAGCCTCATCTCCCTCTGAAACAAGAACTTCTTCACTTATGCAGGTGACCAATCCATTCTCTTCTAGGATTAAACCAATCCATTTGATTTGCACGAACTGGATCTGGAGCTGGATTAGGGTTTGTAAGAGAAACCATAAAAATTCAAACTTTGAATTTCAAACTTCCAAAAGGATAGAAATATGCGCCTTGATGAGTTGATCAAGCTGGTATACTCATAATTTGAAAACTGCAAAGTTTCACCCCTCAAATTTGCCTTTGAAACTTTTGGATTCACTGGACATGACCCCGAACTAGGGTTTGATAAAGCCCACCATTCTGCCCAATCAAAAGGTTCGATCCAAATCTCTAAGCTTCTATTTTTCTGAGGAGCTTCCCGCCGTGGTCATAGATTTCAAAATTTTCCATTTTTGCAGAAGCCCTAATTTTCCACTTTTCCGATCAAAGTCCCGAACTAGGGTCTAATCAAGCCTGGTCTTCTGCCCAACCAAAAATTCTGATCTTGGTCTCTAAATTTCTATTTTGATGAATAGCATTCATCCGTAGTCTCCGATTACAAAAATTCCAACTTTCTCCGAAACCCTAAATTCCGGAAGCCGTGAATGAAGGTGCTCAAAAATAATTATGTTTTGACACAAATATGTACCTGATTGTTTCTAGTGTAACTCCAAACTTTTCAATCCATAGGGTCTGAACAATTTTCTTGAGATATCCCGACCTGTCATATTTCCAACCCCACAGGTCTGACCTCAAATGGATTCTCTGAGAGAGAATTATGCCAAGTGTCGCAACGTGACCTGTTTATGGGATAAAACAGAAGAGCGAACTTGTGCGGTGTTCCACATGTCACTGGTTCAGTTTCAGCCTCTAAAAACGTTACCTGAGAAAGTACATTCCGTGCACTACCTGTCACTTTTTACTAAATTTCATTTGGAGCTTCCTAGCCCAAGTTATGACATTTTTTCCAAGGTCGCATGTTTATGATTGAGATCTGGAAGAGGCAGAAACCCTATATTGTATAGATCATAAATCACAAAGTACAACTAATTAGAGGTTGTCCTTTGGACACAAGGTACATGGGTATCTTAGCTTCTCCCTACATTATTTTCAGACCCTGAAAACTTGCCGAAATTTATTTATAGTGAAAGTGATACGATGATTGGTTTTTGCTATATCAAGCCCTAGCTTCGCAATTGCAACAAGTGTCATACATGCCATACCATGCCTTCTTTCAAGCTAGCTCTGATACCATGTTAATTTTTCAGAATTTACTTCAATTTGATCTAGGATCTTAACTGAGAGAACAACATGTACAGCATATCAATCATGGACACAATAATACAAGCACACAAGAGACACAGAGTTTTCTTGGGGAAAACCATAAAGATGAAAAACCCCAATAACTTCCTCAAAGATAGATAGAGCAATGATACAACCCAAGCATAAGAGATAGACATCTCCTAGCAGTAGATTGTCCTTCTCCACAAGTGTGCCACTCTACCGAGAGTGTGAGAGAGAATATAATGATGAAATAGAGTGCCTCCCGCACTCTATTTATACTTGACTTGACATTCCTAATAACCTTTACTAGGTCGGCCTTAACTTAACCACATAACATAATGCTGACTAGGCCGATACCCAATAGGGTGGTCTAATAACCCTTTGACCCACATGGCCGACCCCCAATAGGGTGGTCTATAACCCTTCAACCCACATGACTTATACAGGGCCGACCCCAACAAGGTGGTCTAATAACCCATCAAGTATAAGTTACGACACTTACAATATAAATGATGACACTTCCGTATAGAGGAATAATAACATCTCTATAGGAATACAAACACTTCTATATAGAGGAATAATACCATCTCTATAGGAGTACAATATACATATTCTTGGAGCCTAGGCCGCAGCTATTGTAAAGTTGCGAATTTTGAGGAAAAAGCACAAGTGTTGAAGGGAAAGTGCTAATTTTGAATAAACACCAATTTTTGGGCAGAAGTAAACGGTGCGCAGTACGGTGCCAGATGGATGAGCTTAGCGTAGATTACGGACCGGAACTCGCAGAGCTCGCACGCACACGTCAAAGGAGAATGAATGTGGTCGAGTAGAAAGCTCAGCTACCACAATAAATGAAGCAACGGAGTAGAGGGCTCAGCTACCCTCATTAAGGCTAAGTACAGAAGTAATGGTTGTTCTGATCAAGGAAGAGCAACGGACCAAAGCATTGAAGACGAAGGACAAGGAGCAGTGAACGATGAAGCGGCGCCCATACCCGCAATCTGTGCTGAAAGTCACGAAACCTGCAAGAAGCGGCTACGGGACTGCAAGCGGCGCCTACAGTACACCTAGCCATGTCCGTGGTTAGGGTTTTTGGGGATTACTGCTGGGAAAGGCCCACAGTTTTGTAAAGGTGTGACCGTCATGGCCACCTATATATATATATGTAATTGAAAGGGACAAAGGGTTGTTGTTGTTGTTGTTGTTGCTTGTTTTCTATTGTGTGTTAGAAGACAAGAGTAGACGTAAGATAGCTATTTGAGATAGGTTAGCTAGTCACTGAGTTGCAGACAGTCTGAGTCGACGTCTGAACTATTGTAATCTCTGTAGAGGAAGAGACTAGATCGAGAGAAGGGCTCCCAGCTGTGTGCATGGAGTTTCCCGGAAAGATCTAAGGCTGCAGCTGTGTGCGCAGCATATTGTGTAGTTCTATCCTTTTCTGATTAATATAAGATACACTCCCGTGGACGTGGTTTCCCCGTGGAGGTGAACTTCATAATTCTGGTTGTTATGATGTTGTGTTGTGTGATTGCGCGTTTTAGCTCACTATCTATGTATACATGAACTTTGCGTTATCTTTATGAATATGTTAAGTAAGTTCTCAAAGATTCCTTGGTAATTATAATCGTTTAAGTGTCAAAGAAAACTGAAGAACGCTGTCGCTGCGGCGATAGAGGAATGCGTTACTGCGCTGGGCGTGCCAGCAGAAATGATACATAGAGTATCGATGCAGAGTATAAGTGCTTCGTGCGAAGGAGTGGAGATACCGCGCAGCTAGGCTGGAAGTGAGGGCTTCAGCGCAGTTGCGCTGAGAGGTCTGCGGAAGAGTAAGACATTCAGCTTCGAGGAATCATCAAGGAAGAAAGGGAGAAGATCGCAGTCTCCGCGTCGCCTCAGTTAAGGAAACCTGATTCCTTAGCCCCCCATAGCCACTTCGGGTGAGACCTCGAGCTGCTGCGCAGCTCGTTGCCGAGAGGGCCAGTGCGCCAAGGGGTTTTGTTGCTCCGCTTCATTAAAACCCGAGTCTGTCCAAAAAGCAGCCAACAAATGGTTCCGTTGCCTCGTGACTTGTCACTGTGAGACTTGTTATTTCGGTGACGCGCGAGATTGATGCGAAACCCAGAGAAAGAAGGAGCCAACAAATGGTTCCGTTGACTTGAGACTTGTTATTTCTGCGACATGTGAGATTGTTGCTGGAGACAACAAATGGTTCTATTGCCTTAAGACTTGCTCAGCTAACAAATGTGTTACTGGAATCCTACAGCTAAAGAAATTCAAGACTGGTTTGATTTAAAGGCTAGAGAGTTCGCTGAACAAGAAAATAAAAGCTTTAGGCTTCAGACAGAAGACTGGTTGCAGAAGTATATCTATACTGACCTTCACGAGATTTTCTTTGTCACATTTTCACTTGAGTTGCATGCGTGGATATCTATGTTAGCAGATACTAGACCCACTGTGCATGTTTATCGACCCGTCGCCTGGACGCCTGAGCTAGTCAGTATTTTGAAGCGGGTAGATAATTCTGTGTCCCGTGCAGTAGACTTTTGGTTGAACAGTCTGCTGGAAGGTTTCATCACTGAGTTTGCAGTAGATACAAGAAAGAGTTTCAGCGAAGCTGAGAGGAGTTTCTTCCAAGCACACAGAGGTAAGTTCTTAAATTCTCTGAACTTATGGATTAAAATGCTTCTATATGAAAAAGCAAAACTATGCATAGCTTCTGATGAATAGCATAGACAAGTAATGTCTGCAGATTCTGTTAGTGATCCTGAACTTATTGGTTGCACTCATAGTGGAAAATGGTATAAAGTAGGAATTGACCAGCATTCTTTTGAGTCCATCCCAGAAGATAGTCAAGTTCCTAGAGCAAGCCATATAGAGAGACAAGGGAGTGTTCATATCCCTTATCACCCCTTTACACCGCAAAAGCCAGATGGAGCTCAATATAACCCCCCAGTAACACCTTCTAGTAGCCCGCACGGTACTTCTAGTACCTTTGTACCACCTTTGTTTAACCATCCCGGAGGCACTCCTACAACACCTCCACCTCAACCTAGCGCAAGAAGGATGGGCGATGACATGAAGCTACCAACTTTTAGAGGAACAGGTATAGAAGACCCTGAGCAGCACGGGTTCCTATGTGAAGCCATTTGGACAATTAAGCAAATTAATGATGGTGTTGTTAAGCTGGTTTAGTTAGCAACCACACTAAGAGAAAGAGCCTTAACTTGGTTCATGAAATACTCAGCAGCATAGAATAGGACGCTTGCTGATGTAAGAAATGCTATGATTAGAGAATTCAAGAAACCTAAATCAGAATCACAGTGTATAACAGAGCTCAAAGACATCAAACAGTTACCTACAGAATCAGTATGGGACTTTGACCAGAAGTTCAAAGCCTTGATAGATCAAGTAAGCTTTGAGTTTGCACCGCAACAGCATAAGGAATGGTTCATTGCTGCGCTGCTCCCACACATTAGACTTCCTCTTATGCAACAAAATCTCACTACTCAGGAACAAGCTCTAGAGATGGCTATGAAACTAGAAGCTTCACCAATTGCTGGAACAAGCAACGATGTTGCGCAGTTGCAAAACCAATTAGCAAACTTAACCTTGAAGTGCATGATATTAAGAAAGGAAAGGATGTTAAGGAAGAAATTTGGTGTACAAAATGTAAAGCGCAAGGTCATTCAAAGGACCATTGTCCCGTTTTCATAGAGTATATTGCAACTGGAGCACCTAACCCTTTACCACAGGCACAGGGGCCTTGGTGTGAAATCTGTAGAACTAGAGGTCACAGACCACAAGAATGTCACTTACTTCAGAAATATGTACAAATTCCAAAGAATCTATATTGTAATTTCTGTAAATCAGTAGGCCATGATGAGAACAATTGCAGAGCATATGACCTTATGATGGAAAGAAAGCATGATGTTTATAGAGTACAGTCAGAGACACAAGGACCCACAGCAGGTCCACAGTATGACCAAACTCGCGAAGGCCGAGCAGGAAATTATAGGGGTCGCGGACGCGCAACAAATTTTGGTCGAGGAAGAGGACAGATCACTTGTTACAATTGCGGAGCGCAAGGTCATTTTGCAAGGGATTGCCAAAATCCTACAACCATTTGCAGATACTGTAAATCTTATGATCATATCATTGAGGAATGCCCTCAGTTGATGGCTAAGATGCAAGCAAAGACACCACAGGTCAATCAGAATATTCAGTTGATTGGAGCGGAAAAAAGAGAATCAGATCCTACAGTTAATATAGTGACGCACAGTGGAGCAACCACTGGTGCGCCAGAGATGGGAACTAGAAAGCAAGCGATGCAATGGGTGCGCCGCGCTAATATTAAACCAGCCCCACTTGACCTGTAGAAGCAGAAAGAAGCATTCAAGCAAGCTCAAGAGTATTTCTCAAATCCGAGAGCTTCAAGTTCTGTCGCAATTCTGCATAATGATATCAGATCGCAAGTGCTAAGACAAGACAACCTGGTACAAGAACAGGCCACTACATCTGGAAGGCCTGATGAAGAGGATGCACTAGGCAGTGTTCATACTTTTCTGAGGAACTGCTTAAAGTTATTGCGCAATGAAAAAGCAACCATGGAACTTCAACACCTATTGGATAAGTGTCAACAATCTGCTTCAACGAACACACCACAGCGTGCTGTTCACCAGATTGGGAGTCATAGTAGAACTAGAAAAGAGATGAGGCTCACAGTGCAGATTGGCGCATTTGAAATGGACGAAGTCATTTTAGACTTGGGGTCAGAAGTTAATGTTCTCACCATGCAGACATGGGAACAGATGGGTAGCCCTCAACTTACAAGATCTCCTATCCAGCTAAGACTTGCGAATCAGCAACGAGTCTCTCCACTGGGCAGATTACCCAATGTACCTATTGATATCGAGGGAGTAAGAAGTTCTGCAGACTTTGAACTAATCAAAATTCTGGATGATAGTAGACCTTACCCAGCACTTTTAGGCATAGACTGGGCATTCGATAATTTGGCTGTCATTAATTTGAAGAAAAGACAGATGACCTTTGAGGATGACCAGATTAGGGTCATTGCACCGCTTGATCCTATTCAAGGACCAAGATATATTGAACCCATTCGAGCAGAAGAAGAAGTGCGCCACATGGAAAGTTTGTATCAGATGACTGCTAGTCATAGTGACTATGTCAATCCCATAGCAAACGGCCATATCAGCTGGCAATGTGATAGCTCGTGCACATCAGATTCGGAAGCAGGATTGGAAAACTGGCAGAATTGTTTACATGAGGTTTCTGCGAGGCATTGCGCGATGATGACTAAATCCATTAGATGGATTGGCACAGAATTGACCGACACTCCAATTTTTGATGGTTTAACTGAAGTAAGTAAATTCATACATACATATGAACAGCAAATTCCAGATGAGCAGCGCATACAAGCTTTGGATGTAGCACTGTGCGCTACACCCGCAAGATGGTGGGGTGCACATAAAGAGAATATTCACACATGGCAAGACTGTCGCAGATTGATACTGCGCAGATTTCAGGACACTACAGCAGAAGTGTTGCGCAAATATGATGGACAGAGTGACCCCAGGTCACACATTGAAGCATGTATTCAGCAATGGCCAGATATTTCGGAAGATGAATGGGTTCACCTATTCATCCACACGTTGGATACAATTCCAAGGAACTAGTACACTGAAACAGAATTGCGCAGAGGCACCATCACTTGGCCTCTTATGATAGAAAGTTTTCAACTTACCTTCAGCTTTGAGTCAGAACATCCGAGCATCGACCACGCTTTAAAGTGTATTAAAAAGAAGGTATTTGAACAATGTCCATTACCAGAATATTCCCAACCAGATTGGGTTGTCCAAATAGAACATGCCCTGGAATGCTATAATTTCACTACTGAAGAAGAGGAGGATGATCCTCGCAACGTCAATATTCCAGAATCAGAAGGGACGTGCAATGTTGAAGGTCCTTAGCTTGATATCCCTCCCATTACAAAACACATCAAGCTCAAAAAGATTAACATTGGTACAGAAGCCGAACCCAAGTTTGCTTCTATCGGAGATTATTGGGATGATGAAACTGTCGGGCATATTTCAGATTTATTACGTGACTACCAGGATATCTTTCCTACTAAGTTCACAGAAATGAAAGGCATCCTAGGAGACTTAGGAGTGATGCACATACCTCTGAAAGCAGACGCCAAGCCAGTAAAATAGCGCCCATACAGATTGAATCCGTGATATAAAGAAAAGGTTAAAGAAGAAATTGATAAGATGCTCGCAGCAGGTATCATTGAGGCCGTAGAGGAAAGTGATTGGATTAGTCCTATGGTCGTACAAGAGAAGAAGACAAAAGGTGAAATAAGAATCTGTGTGGATTTGCGCAAGTTGAATGACGCATTAGCGCATGATCCATTTCCTACTCCCTTTACAGACGAAGTGCTTGATAATGTTGGAGGACAAGAGGCTTACTCCTTCACTGGTGGCTTTTCGGGATACCATCAGATCAGAATCCATCCAGACGATCGCCATAAGACGACTTTTGTGACTGAATGGGGCTCATTTCAGTATATGGTAATGCCCTTTGGTCTTAAAAACGCTCCTGCTATATTCTCTCGAGTCGTTGTTGCTGTATTTAAAGAATTCATTCATAAGTTTCTCGAAGTCTACTTTGATGACTGGACTGTGTTTGGTTTACTAAAGAACCATATAGGGAACCTACGCATGATGTTAGAAAAATGTAGACAGTATCAGATTTCCCTTAACTTGAAAAAATGTATCTTCTGTGCTCCTTTTGGTATTTTTTTGGGTCATATTGTATGCAGACAAGGACTCCTGATGGATCCTGCGAAGGTTTCCATCATTGCTAATTTACCTGCGCCCAACTCAGTCAAACAATTGCGCACTACATTGGGACATACAGGGTACTACAGAAAATTTATCAAAGGATATGCAAAGATCACTGCACCTATGGAAAGATTGCTGAAAAAGGATTCGAAATTCCAATGGACAGAAGAATGCCAACAGAGCTTGGATACACTTAAAGAAAAGATGATCACTGCGCCTATTCTAGTTTTCCCAGACTGGAGAAATCCCTTTCATGTTCATGTAGATGCTTCTTCCATAGCATTGGGGGTTGTGCTTACACAACCGGGAGAAGGAGGTATTGATCACCCGATTGCTTACTCCAGCAGAAAGTTGTCCACAACCGAGAAGAACTACACCACTACAGAAAGAGAAGGACTAGCTATGGTGTATGCCCTACAGAAGTTCAGACACTACCTATTGGGCGCACATTTTAAAATGTATACTGACCATTCTGCTTTGAAATACTTGGTCAATAAGCCAGTGTTAGGGGGAAGAATTTGCAGATGGCTACTGCTCTTCCAGGAGTATTACTTTGAGGTTATTGTCAAGCCAGGTAGATTGAATGCAGGACCTGACCACTTATCTAGGCTAGAGTCAGGGGAGGAACCTACAAATCTGGAGGACAATCTGCCTAATGCACAGCTGTTCTCTGTTCAAGCAGCAGATGAATACTATTCCAATATTCTTGAGTTTCTCACTACTGGGCAAGCGCCAGTTGAGTTTACAATCCAGCAAAAGAAGCAACTTGTTGTCAAAGCCGCAGACTTCACTTTGATAGCAAGCCAACTCTATAAGTTGGGCCTCGACGAAGTCTTGCGTAGATGTATCCTACCGCATGAGAAGAACTCCATCATCGCAGAAGCACACTCAGGAACCGCAGGAGGCCATTTCGCAGGAAAGCCGACTGAACAGAAGATCTTAGCCGCAGGTCTTTGGTGGCCGACATTGCACAAAGATACTAAGGAATTCTGCAAATGTTGCGATGTGTGCCAGCGAACAGGAAAACCTTCCAGAAGAGATGAAATGCCGCTAAGACCCCAGATAACACTGCGTGCTTTTGATAAATGGGACATTGATTTTGTAGGACCTATCAACCCACCAGGAAAAAGAACCGGCGCAAGATACATCATTACAGCTACTGAATACCTCACCAGATGGGCTGAGGCTAAGCCAGTTAAGAACTGCGACGCTGCCACTACCGCGTAGTTCATTTTTGAGAACATTATCACTAGATTTGGATGTCCACTAATTCTAATGAGTGATCAGGGTACACATTTACTCAATGAGACTATAGAGGCCCTTACTGAAGAATTCCACATTAGTCACCATAAGAGTACACCCTACCACCCTCAAGCTAATGGTACGGTGGAGGAATTCAATAAGATTCTCGAGAATGCCCTGACGAAGATCTGTAATCAACAAAGAGATGATTGGAACCTTAGAGTCACAGCTGTATTATGGGCTTACAGAACCACATGCAAGAAACTAACGGGTCACACACCTTTTAGTTTGGTGTATGGACAAGAAGCAGTTATGCCCATGGAATACATTGTTCCCAGTCTCAGAATTGTGCAAATTACAGAAATGGCAGATACTGATACTATGAGTGAAAGACTCTCACAATTGATTGCCTTAGAAGAAGACAGACTTTTAGCCTGATTCCATCAACAAGTACAGAAGGCAAGACAAAAATCTTGGCATGACAGGCATATTAAGAATAAACACTTTGAAACAGGAGACTTGGTACTCCTTTATGATGGTAAATTCATCAAGTTTCCAGGCAAGTTTCATGTACATTGGTTAGGACCTTTTCACGTCATAAAGATAACAGAATGAGGAGCAGTTCAGCTTGCGAAGCTTAATGGAGAATTGCTACCTACAATGATCAACGGGAGTCGGCTCAAGCTTTATCGCGACGGCCACTCCACCCTGTTGACTTAATACATTGCTAAAGAAGTGCAGATGTCCAGTGTAGTTGAAAGAGACATCGCATTATAACAGTCTACGCGGAAGTCGCGAGACACTTTCAGTCTCTGGCTTCCCACGCAATTCCTTGAAACATCTATGCATGTCAGTAAAGTTTGTTTTGAGCGAACCTATATTTGCGCTCTTGCGAAGTTTTTTCGATTGTCGAACCGTCGCTCTTGCGGCGTTCTCTGTGTCAACTTGCCGCTTGAGGAGTTCTCGTTGTGGACCCCTCTATATGCACAGTTACCTATGCTGAAATGACCCACCGAAAAATTTGAATTACAGTAGTCCTATAGCCGCTTTGAATATTAATGAAGGATAAGTTCGCCATTTAATTGTATCCACTCTAACAGAGTCGGCTTGATCTCCCGAAGATTCGAATTTATGTCATGCGCCGAAAGCTTTAGCTTCTCTCGGAAGGCTGTCAGAGCTTGTCCATCACAATTAATGCACCGCAAAGGCGCGGGGGTAGGAGTCTTGTCAACTCATGCAGAGTCGCCTACAGCTAGTAACCCCACTTGCCCGCATTTACTCTCGCCTTTACCTATAAATACCCCGCACTTGTATATTTTCGGGTTACTTTTCTTGAGTTGCATAGTCTTGTTTGAGAATCTAAGTTATTGTTTTCAGAGCCGAGTTGTGCAGAGTGCTTCCTTTGTTTTCAGCGTTCATATCCTACGTTGTTCCACCATTCGACTGTTCAAAGTTCTTGTTGTCTATATCGGTTCACGATGGAGAACTTGTCCACTGAATAAATTATTCGTTGATTTAATCTTAGAGGCTTAGATTTCGGCATGACTACCTCGGTGACGACCTCGGCTTACATGCACCCTGGTTGGACTGATCCCAGACAATCTCCTGGAATGAGGGCATCTCAGCAGCAGCAGCCGGACGAGCCCGTTCCAGAGCCCTTGGCCACTATGGTGAATTACATTCCGCCGCGTCCAGATGATGCACCAGAGGTGTATATTCTGAAGAATGCAAAGTATCTGATTCCGTTGCCTCCATTGCCGGAAGGCGTGCGACAAGAAGGGTCCCTGCTTGGACACCTTCCCCTGGTCAAGTTTTCTGATTTTAACTTGGGCAACTACAGAACATATCCTCAGTTTGCGCCAGATCGTTATCTGATGGTAGTACACAATACCACCAGAAAGGTTGACGAATTTGTCCCAAAGGAATTCGCAGCAAATTTAGAGAAGTCTGGACTGTTAAACTTGTTGAAGCTACCGCACTTCGGGCGTAGCAACAAAGTCAATGCAGTTGTTAAGGCACTGCTATCCTGCGTTCACGGTGGTTACCTGTGGCTGGGGAGGCCAATTGATTTAAATGTCAACTTAATCCATCGTATTACTGGCCTATCTAAGGTTGGTAAGGACCCAAATATTCATCTTGTTGGAAAGGACAAAGATAGAAAGTTAGCTGCACAGTTGGTGCAGAAGTATAAATTAATAAGAGGAGGTCGGGCTTATGACCTCACGATCGTGGAGGATGAGGCACTTAGATTAACAGGCAGTCTTCTTGCAGGCAGACTTCTCACAAAGTGTAGACCGAAGGAAGTTACTGGAGTTGTCATGGAGCTCGCTATCGCAGCTGTGGAGGGAGAACAGTACAATTGGTCTCTTTTCCTCCTCAATTCTTTCTTGGAAGACTGCCGCAACGTCCAAGACACCCCTGGTCAGTTGTTCCATTTTTCTTGGCTTTTAATTTTATGCACCTTGGTCGGGTGGAAGGAGCCCCCGAACACTCAATTCCTTCCGCGCCGCGCAGGAGAAGCCGCAAGAATGCGATATGTCAACCTCTGGGATTCTAGCAATCCCGCGAAGCGCAAGATGAACCGCGTTGTATTTTGTGAATACTACCATCTCCTCAAAGATACCATTCAGGAAATGCCAAGGCTGAGTGAGGAGACAGCGAAAATATATGAAGGAAAGTTGGTATTTTCTGCCAACTTGCATGAAATTTACCTCCGCCCCTGCGGCATTCAAGAAGGATGGGTCGTAGGCCTTTACAGGATGACCACTGAAGATGTTGAAGAAACTATCAAGTCTTGGTCGGATGAATGGAGGGAGGCCGCTGAAATCGCACCCGCGATGCGACCTCCTGCTGCGCAAGAGAAGGATAAGGGCAAGGAAGTCCCTGAGCAAAGAAGTGATGAAGGTTCGACAGAACCAGCGACCAAGAAGCAAAAGGTGTCGCATCCCCCTGAGACCATTCCCTCGGGGATCGACCAGTATTTACAGGAGCAATTTCGTGAGCTGTGGACCACGCACGCTCACATTAGAAGTGCTCTGGACCTGCAGTTCATAGAGTTAAAAGGTCTCGCAGGAAGAGTTGCGCAGACCCATGCGCCAGCATCTACTTCGCAGGCGCCACAAGTACTGAGCGAGTTGAAGTACTTGCAGAAAGGCATACTGTCGTGCACATCCCGACTACAAGCATAACACTTCCGGATCCTCTGGATGCACTGCAGGTAAGCGCAGTTGGGCCCGTTGAAATAAATTTGTCTTTGATTCCCATAGAAACTCTGCATCTAGTGCACGAGAAAGTTTCTGTTGAGTTGAGAGCTCGAGAGCTCTCTACCTTCCATGCAAACCGAAGACTGCAATCGCAGGAGATAGAGCTGAAGGCAGGCTACAAGAATATCTCCAAGAAGCTCACACTTTATGAGGCACAGGACACTGGGATAAGAAATGTAATTGATGAAATTGCCCAGGAGTTGCCGGCCTGCGAAATTCAACCAGACCTTCCTCTGGTTGAGAAAGTTCAAATTATTGGAGGAAGGGTGAAAACCCTGGAGCACGAAATAGTTGCTATGGCTGAAGACCATAGAATGCAGATCGCCGAGTTAGAAGCTCGTGTTGCAGCGCATTCTACAGATGATAGGCAGGAACAATTTGAAGCGCTGCGCAGAACTTCCGCGCAAATGAAGAGCAGAGCAGATGAAGCCAAGAACCTGATGACCCAAGCTATGGACGCTTGGACGGAGCTTGAGAAGATCCCTTTCAAAGTTGGTATTTTGGAACAGGTACAAGCCGCAGAACAATCCCTAACTGTTCTGACTGAAGAAGCTAAGGCCTTAGAAGGCTTAGCAAAAATGAGGAAAATGAGTGAAGTGCGCAGAATCCAATAGCAGCTGCACAAGCTCAGAAATGAAGATGCTAAACTCACCAACAGAATTCAGCCATTTATGGATGAGTATGCTGACCTCGCTGCCCAAGTCGAGGCAAAGATCAAAGAAATTGCAGAATCTCAACAGGTAGTTGATGGCATAACTAAAGATGAAGCCACTGCAGAAATGGTGTAGACAGCTGTGGAGTGCGTCAATGAAATGGACTCCGCTATTGCGCAATGGAAGAAAATATTTGCGGAGACCCAAGAAAAAGCAGATGCGCAAGTAAAGCGACCACACACTACTGCGAGTGGCTCGAGGGCGAGCCACAAGTAAGTGTTAGGGGCTTGTTGGAGCCTAGGCTGCAGCTATGGTAAAGCTGCGAATTTTGAGGAAAAAGCACAAGTGTTGAAGGGAAAGTGCTAATTTTGAATAAACACCAATTTTTGGGCAAAAGTAAACGGTGCGCAGTACGGTGCCAGATGGATGAGCTTAGCGCAGATTACGGACCAGAACTCGTGGAGCTCGCGCGCACACGTCAAAGGAGAATGAATGTGGCTGAGTAGAAAGCTCAGCTACCACAATAAATGAAGCAACGGAGTAGAGGGCTCAGCTACCCTCATTAAGGCTAAGTACAGAAGTAATGGTTGTTCTGATCAAGGAAGAGCAACGGACCAAAGCATTGAAGATGAAGGACAAGGAGAAATGAACGATGAAGCGGCACCCATACCCGCAATCTGCGCCAAAAGTCATGGAACCTGCAGGAAGCGGCGACGGGACTGCAAGCGGTGCCTACAGTACACCTAGCCATGTCCGTGGTTAGGGTTTTTGGGGATTACTGCTGGGAAAGGCCCACAGTTTTGTAAAGGTGCAACCGTCATGGCCACCTATATATATATGTAATTGAAAGGGAGAAAGGGTTGTTGTTGTTGTTGTTGTTGTTGTTGTTGTTGTTGTAAGGGTTGTTGCTTGTTTTCTATTGTGTGTTAGAAGACAAGAGTAGACGTAAGCTAGCTGTTTGAGATAGGTTAGCTAGTCACTGAGTTGCAGACAGTCTGAGTCGATGTCTGAACTATTGTAATATCTGTAGAGGAAGAGACTAGATCGAGAGAAGGGATCCCAGCTATGTGCGTGGAGTTTCCTGGAAAGATCTAAGGCTGCAGCTGTGTGCGCAGCATATTGTGTAGTTCTATCCTTTTCTGATTAATATAAGATACACTCCCGTGGACATGGTTTCCCCGTGGAGGTGAACTTCATAATTCTGGTTGTTATGATGTTGTGTTGTGTGATGCGTTTTAGCTCACTATCTATGTATACATGAACTTTGTGTTATCTTTATGAATATGTTAAGTAAGTTCTCAAAGCTTCCTTGGTAATTATAATCGTTTAAGTGTCGAAGAAAACTGAAGAACATTGTCGCTGCGGCGATAGAGGAATGCGTTACTATGTTGGGCGCGCCAGCAGAAACGATACATAGAGTATCGACGCAGAGGATAAGTGCTTTTTGCACAGGAGTGGAGATACCGCGCAGCTAGGCTGGAAGTGAGGGCTTCAGCGCAGTTGCGCTGAGAGGTCTGCGGAAGAGTAAGACATTCAGCTTCGAGGAATCATCAAGGAAGAAAGGGAGAATATCGCAGTCTCCACGTCGCCTCGGTTAAGGAAACCTGATTCCTTAGCCCCCCATAGCCACTTCGGGTGAGACCTCGAGCTGCTGCGCAGCTCGTTGCCGAGAGGGCCAGTGCGCCAAGGGATTTTGTTGCTGCGCTTCATTAAAACCCGGGTCTGTCCAAAAAGCAGCCAACACATATATAAAATACATTCTGAAGTTACATATACATCAACATAAGGTAGTCGGACAGTTAACCGGACGGATTCCCTATTCCAAAGGAGTGAACAATCTAATTGGGATTGTTCATTGGGGAGAATCCCTATTGTCAATGCAATGATTTTTCCAAGCATCAATAGAGAGGTACAAGGAAAGATTGGAAGCTAGCAGGGAGAAGATGACGGTATGGGTGGAGCAAGGTGACATTAAATATGGTTTGAATGAGAAATCAGAAATAATGATGATGGCATTGAATGATTTCAATGCCATGAATTTTCCCAATATGTATATAAAGGATGAGGTAGTGCAAAGCGAAGCTGTGAAGAAAGTGGAGTCTCTATGGGTAAGGACAAAATTAGACGCCTTGTCGCTCTGCAAGCTGAGGATGGCCCCTCGCCAATGCATGTGCAGCCGCCGGGGGGGATAGGATGTAGCAAGCAGAAGACTGAAGAGGTGGAACTAGGGCAGGAATTCATGGAGGGTTCCTCCACACATTGACGAGATAATATCGACAATGGAAGAGGAGGAGATGCAAAGAAAATTGAAAGAACATGGTATGGCAGCCCAGTTGAGCCCATACTGGGTCTTGAAGAAAATTTTAGCCAGGACTATGATGGAGTGGGAGAGATTCAGAGACCTGGTCATCGAGGTCTTTAAAAATCACAAGGATGACATGATGAGAGGAATCGTGGACTTGGAGGGAGTTCTGGACCTGGAGAAAGCACCCTACAGTGGTGGCAAGGAGAGCGTTAATTCTCCTCCTGCTGCCCTAGAGCAAGAATCGCCGACATGAATAGAGAACCCTCTGGAGGGAGGGACGTCGTCTGCGGCGGGCGAATGGTAAGTAATTTGTTGTACAGTCTTGTTTTGGTCGGATATTGTAACGACAGGGTGTCGGGGGCATGGTCTATCTTGCGATGGCCATAATCCAAGTCTGGAATATGTTTTGTTGAGGTCGTGGACCATGTCTGGGGTTTTTTTTCTTTATTAGAGCCAAGTTTGGGGTACTTTCGTTATGGTCGTGGGCCAATCCTGGGTCCTGTTTTGTGGGTATGGTCAAGAAGAAAGCTTGTGAGTTTCCTCAGGGCAGCTAATGTCGAAATTCTCTATAATAGAGACGAGAATTTTTGGCAGTGGGAGTTGTGATGTTTGGCCTTATGATGTAATGAGAGTAGACATCTTGGAAAAGTAGAAGAATAGGTCTGCAAGAGGTCTTCAAAGACCAGTTTTTGTATCAATATGTATAGCCGTTTTTTAATTTTAATAGAAAGTTATGAATCTTACTCACAAAAAAGAAAATTGGGTGAGTGCTTGAAATGTTTTTTATTTATGTTTTGTTTTGTAATTAACATGTATATTTTAATTATTAAAGAGGAAAAAAAAATATCATAAAGATCTAAGTTCTTTTCTATTTATTCAAAATTAAATTAAATTAAAACTAAATATAAATTTATCATAAAGATAATTCTCGTGTGAACCAGCCTTATGCACTCCTCGAGAATTTCATAAATTAAATAATATGTTTAAAACCGAATACAATTTATCCTAAAGATGGCGTGTATTTGAACACCATATAGGTTTTTCATTGTTTTTTTTGTTTTTTTAACAATGGGAACTTAGAAAACTCCGAAGAGTATATGCAACAACCAAAAAGCCACATATACCAATAACTCATAGATCAACCTAGGCCAAGACTTCACTTCAAGGGGATGCGATGAATAGTGATCAGATTTGAAGGGCTAGTCTTAATTTCAATTTGAATGTCATATATTCAATTAACCCTTCAACAATGAAGGGTTACATAAATAATTGTATTTCTATTGACAAGTGTGAATTAAGTAAACCTTTCATAAAAAAATGTGAAAATAAAATATTGTTCTTCCAAATCTTTACGATCTTAAAAAAATTAAACACTACCTATATAAAAATAATAATTAAATTTTCTATAAAATTTAATAAATAAACAAAAATTTCTTTCAAAATGGTGGAATCCAACAAATTAATAATTTTGTAAAATTTACATTAACGAATACGTATAGAAAACATTTTTTTCTTGGACATTCATTTGATATTCTTCAAAAATATCTAAGCTTACATCATTGAAAACATGAATCTATTTTTCCAATGGAAGAGGATTTCTAGTTTTCATTTGTTTCAATACATCATAAATAGCATTCCAATTTACAATTAGGGTGCTTAATATTATTCTCATATATTCATTAGTTTTGAAATAGTGAGACATTGTTTTTATGGTTTTAATGTTTACTAACATATGCATGAATACTCAATTTCTTAAACTATGTTCATTTTAAAAATGCATAGCTCAAGGTCACGTGGTTTTTTATTCCGTAGGAATGGAAATCACTGCATTCATGAGGCAAAGTTTAATATCAAATAAATGCCCATCCAAGCGAAGAACACTTTATGATAATCCAAGAACAAGAAGAAAAGAATAACAATGATGAAGATATGTAGTCAACTAAATCAACATGGCAAGTTAGTTTCCAAGTTTGGAATCATATATACTTTTAATGTGATAGCCTATTTTTTATAGTAAAATAAATTAACATAAATTTATATTAATATGTTTCAAAAAATAAATAAACAAGGGGCAGAAATATGTCTATTATCTCATAAAGACTTTGAAAGTGTCTCTCGTCTCTTTTGTTCTTGTCCTTATATTGTTCAGATTTGGAAAGATTGGTAGTTGGATAGGAGTTCAAAATGTATGGATCCTCTCAACAGTGGAGGAAGGTTTGTCTAATTGGTTTGGAAACCATGTGCTTAAAAGCTTCATAACTATCCCTTTTCTTACTATCTAGGGCATTTGGCTTGCCCATAACTCTAGTATTTTTTTAAATAAAACACCCATAATCGTGCAAGTCACCACCCAGATTAGTGTCGTGGAGCAGTACTTCATCACAAATAACATGAAAAATAAGGTCGTGGTGGTTGGGGATTTGTCCATAGATAAGAGTGACCCTTGGGGATTCTTCGATGGGGTGAGTCAAGGGGAGTAGCCTATCTATAGTATTGGTGGCACTGTGTAATATTCCAAGCTTATTTTATCCTGATTTTCAAACTTTATTGTGGATTGTCTTGGCTTGTACTTTCATCAAACACTTCACTATCAATTATCTTAGACTGTTAGACGTGTCCCCTTTAGCAATATCTGATATTTTAGACTTATTGTGGTGTAATGAGGGTTGAGAATTTGTCAAACACTTTATGTGCACACTACTATAAGTTTTAGTAACATGTGTTTCTAGTCAAATATGCCACCTATGTGGACTCATTTCCTTCTTTGAAGAGTTATGGTTTTGGAGGTTTGTGCAATTACGTGACCAATGCTTTTTTTGAGAAATTAAACATTTTAAATTTACCCATATACCAAACTCATCATACAAACCAGCATAAATATTGGTAAACCAAATCAGAAATTAGTATAATAATTAAGAGTAGTTATTACAATCATAAATATGAGATTTTTAACAATGTACAGGGTTGTGACAGTCAACCTTTTTAACACAATACAGATCTGATATCAAATATCAAGTCTAACCTGGAGTTTCATGGTGACTAGCAGTATCCTTGAAGTTAGTAATGCTCCCTTATTTAATCCACGATTTGGATGAGATATGGATAGGGTCGTTTCATCTCATCACAAAGGTGTCCAGACTCCCAATGCGCCCTTCCTCAGTTCATAAATAATAGCACTGTATAGTAGAAAGAATATAATGGAACACTAGGTCTTGAATAACTTAGCAATTCCTGTAGCTGACTAAAATATCTCTGTAGCAGTTTCCCCTTGCCAAAATGAGAGAGATACACCAACAAGGGTCTAGATAGTCACACCTCCCCTCCTTGGGATCCACAATAGTGCGCCCTCCTTACGTAGTCAACACTTCAACTGATGTGTCCCCTCCCAAATAGCATGGGTAGTGTGGTGAGGCCCCACTAACTTAACAACAAAGATGGGGAATGGAAAAAGTTGTTCTTGGGCCACTTGAGGTAGTGTGCCTCCTACATAACTCAATAAAATGACTTGAACTCAGTGAATATAACAAGCAACAAGTGCAACTCTCTACTAGAAGCTTAGTTCACTTCAAATAAGTGTGCCTCCCTCTGTATGAACATTGGAATCTTCATATCTAAGTTGGTTGCTTGCAAATGTTTCATAATAATGAAGATCTAATGGAAATATAGCACAAATAAAAGATCTAAATGGTCTCCCCCTTCAATAGATAGGGTGGATGGTTTCACCACCGAAACTATTTTCCTCTCCCATAGGGTTTCATCCAAAAGAAAGCAAGCTCAAGAGCTCTCCAAGATTTAGAAAATGAAAAATACATGAATGAATGAGATAATGAACTCGCTCTCCTTTATAATTCATTTTTCACATGTGTGACCCTTCGACTTCCCTTGCCCCTTTTCTCATTTAATAAATATGAAATGATTTTTTAATATGAAGGTGACCTTTTCATCTTTAGTTTTCATTTTGACCCCTTTTTGGCTACTTTTTTCTTTTCCCCCTTTTAATTAATAAAGTGACTTTTACAATAGTAAATTTATAAACTTATTACTCAATGTTACTTTATAAAAGTTCATTTTCTCCTAGTGACATTAAATAATAAATTTAATTCTCTCATCCGTCAACTATAGTCCATGGGAATCAAATGGACTAATTTGTCATCCCTGGATTGATCAAGCAAAAAGGGACATGAGATTTCTCCATTCCCAAATAATGATTGTCCTCAAGCAATGCCATGAGAACCTCTCAATCACAAGTTGAAGCAACCAAAACTGATAACAATCCCAGGGTCCCAAACCAATCTGAAAGATGTGGAGCATCTGCTAGAAACAATACTTCCTTGCAAGGTAATAACACAAGAGGCCTCCAGAAGACCACAAGTCAACAGAGCGAACAAATATTGTAAGTACTCAGTCCACCTCTCATAGAATCTCCTCCCTAGGAAGCCATTCCAATGCACTATAGGAATGAACTCGTGATGGTAAAATTTGACTCTCCCATCTGTACTAGCTTCCAAACTTTCCAACCATGTAGTCCCAAGGTCCCAAGATATGCTTAGAAAGGACCCACCACGTTGACGCTGCGCCACTTTGATCATAAATATATTTCCCTCATGCCTAAATTGTATCCTCCACTCCTAGGACCCCAAGCTGTAATTCCTAGAATATTTGTCCCCGGTATCAAGGATCACATCCTGCAATCAT
This sequence comes from Larix kaempferi, assembly GCA_027924585.1. NCBI lineage: Eukaryota > Viridiplantae > Streptophyta > Pinopsida > Pinales > Pinaceae > Larix > Larix kaempferi. Next base: position 47,298,993 of record BSBM01000456.1, on the reverse strand, counting down.
ATCCCAATGAAGTCAACATCTACAAATCTATTTTCAGCTTCAATCGTGAGTATCGAAATATAAAATATATACTAGCATATGGCATTCACTCCATCATATCCTCTTGAGTGTAATGTGCTCAAACATAAATTAGGAATATTGTCTCCAAGGTTCCATCTTTAATTATGTTGATTTTCAACTTTTTCCCAAACAGTAGCTTATGAAGGGTTGTGAGATGTTCTCGTTCAACAACAATGGAGTGTATGTGTATTTATGATGTCCATTAAAGGTGTGCAGATCATAAATTTATTTAGATTCCACTTATATGTGTCCCAAATCAGATTTTATATAAAATTGGAAGCTGGTAAAGAAACTAGGAACACTAGTTCAATTTTAGCCACACTGAACACGGGGTTTCCAACTCTTCCCAAACACTACCAGAGCAACTCAAATTCTCCAAATATAAATTTAATTGAATCAAATATACTCAAATAAAAATATATAACCCATTTATAGACTCCATATAACTTCCAAACTAGCTCGATTTCCCCCACATTGGAATACTAGTTTTTCAACTTGAGCCAAACACTTCCTAATCAGCCCAAGTATTCCCAAGCAGCTCCAATTAAACCATGAAACTCCCAAATAAACACAAATAACTTACTTATAGAGTTCATGGAGCGGTTATGAAATTTTATACACATTGTCTTAAGATTGCTTAACCATACTAGCAGATTTACACATAAATCACCCATAAACTTGAACATGGAACACCATATGATGAAAGGATCAATAAATATTTATTATTAATGTATGGAAAAAGAAAATATAACTATTACAACAATATATGGCTCTTAAAAAATCTCGAAAACCAAGAAACACAGATATAGAAAAGTAGTGGTGCGCCCCTCCACCAAAAGAGATGTCGAATAGAGTAGATTTAGTAAAATGATGATATCTCGTGCATACGGAAACCTTTTTGAGTGAAACAAAAATTGTTTCCCACTTGAAATTATGCTCTAAATTCAATGGAATAGTTCTCACGTCCCAAAATGTCTTAGAAGTATCTAAACTAGAACCACCATTTCGGCCCACCAACACTAGTCCAAACTCTAAATCAATAGAAAGAAGCTCCAAATGATGGGAATTCAACCCCACTACTGTAGATGAACATATAACCTGAAATAAACCTCTGTAGAGAAATATGAAATTTATTTCTCCCCTCAATAATCAGTTGTAGTGAAGCACAATGAAGAGATATCGATGATCTCCTCCTCTCTACTAACTAGGGTGGAATCTTTCAACAGCAAAACTTGTTCAAAAATGAAAGGGAACATCTCCCAAGCTTGAGAATATAAATGGCTCTCCAATCAAAAAATCAAAATAACCAAAATCCCTTTCACTTGTTTCTTCATCCCTTTTATAAATCTTCATGGAGCATTTCCCCCTCATTCTAGAATGCTCTCACAAATATTTAATAAAATATTAATAAATGTTATTTTTATGAGATAATGACACATTGGGAATCATTTAGTTCCTATCTAATGTTATTTGGTCAAATAGTAACTCCATCTACCTTGGAAATTCAAATTTGAGAGGCTTAGATTGATTTTGGGGAAGTTACATTAGCATGTGGGCCCACCCTTCTCCTCTAGCGCCCTCCTTGGCTAAATTTAGGACCTGCAACATGTCATAGGTTGTCATAAGTTATCATAAGATGTCACAGGACGTGATTCTTGTCATAGGTTGTCATAGATTTGCTATTTTTAGCACGAGGAGTTACAACCCATGAGATTCCTCTATGATAGGATCCCTTCCATTGTGGATGGGAGTTACACCGCGCAATTAAACTCATTCCACCACCGATGCAACCTCCTTGTCCAAATTATCTCAAAATATTAATAAAATTAATTTTTAGGAGAGAATGATTCCTTACTCCATAAATTTTTCCATTGGACCTTGGTTTTCCATAATGCCTCATGACCCCAATTCACTACTTTACTATTCTTCTTTAATTTGCCCAAGTGACTTTAGACCATTCAATTCCCTAGTAATGGAGTGGTCCATAGTAAAAATTTGGGGACATTACATTGAGGCATCCCAGAAATTACACATACCAATCATATGAGCTCTTGGAACCCGCATCCCAACTAGGAGTTCATTATGCCCCATACCAATCAACTCCAGATGTGCTACATTGATCAACCTCGTGCCAGGTAATCCGATCGGCTCTAGCCACAATGCACCAAAATATCTATTGTCTCTATCACTAACGATGCACAAAGGCATCCCATGCAATCTAAGCATCTCCCTGAAAATAACTCTCCTATCTGCGGTGCCTCATACTCCAATGAAATCGCGATGAAGTGCATGAACTCTGATAGCTGGTCAATCCCTACCCACATATCATCTGTTCTCTACACCCTCAGTAAACTTGTGACACACTCTAACAACATGGCCCCCCACCTTGGACCGAAAATGGGAAAAGACTGTATCAACCCTGCTACATGAGTTTGCCTCGGCCTACTCTGCTGACAAGTCGAACACTCCCCCCATATGTCCCAACACAATGTCCACAAACTCACTCCATGTGACCTTCTCACAGATCTACCCGTAAGTGGTAAGGTCATCAGGAACCCAAACTAGACTGTAAGATGTGAAATACTCTCTGCTCCTAGAACTGATCTGCAAGGTGCTAACCCAAGAATCCCCCTAACTCCCTTTGATATTCCAAGCAATCATAAGCTACACAAACTCGGCCAACTCTTCAAAAAACTGATCCTCCAAGCAATCAATCCTATCTATCGACTATCGAGTATCCAACACTGTAATACCAGGGTCTCAATGTTGACGCTACACCCCTCTGGTCATAATTTCCTGATCACCATGCTCCGACTACACTCTCCCATCCTAGAACCCTAAGTTGAACTCACTATCATGGATTACATCTCGCCAAAGCAACTTAGTGAAGTCAAATTCTTCCAAGCTATGGATAGGCTCGGTCCTGGGTAAAGTGAGGGGAAACCTATGTCACCATATAGAACAACGTTCAACAACTCCTATCACCACATCCCCATAACGACGTAGACCCATCACTAATATTATCTTGTTGATCAACCTCATCACCTAAAGAAATCTATGACTTCATTGAATGCAAGGATCCCACCACCAAATTGGAATTCCTCCACTCCCAATGCCTGTAAAAATATCTAAGAACCGATCCAAAAGAATCTGGATCTCCTCTTGTGCACTCTACGCACTGAACACATGGTCAAAATAAAATGCCTCTTTCATGGCCACAATTACCCCTATCTCATCCAACTAGCTCCAATGGTCCTCTCATGTCCTATTTTATATCATGAGTACATATAACTGCTTGTAGGTCTAGAAAGTGACTAGTGCATTGGTCAATGCCAAGGGTATGACCAAGAAATCACATTGAAATCTAGAAGTAGACCTGTGAGTATCTTGCTCCTTGTCCCTCCTCTGGTGATATCTCATATCAAGATCGATCATCGAGGGATGTGTTTCATCTTGAGGCTTACCCATCCACTCATCGATCCTCGGTAACCTCAAATCAATGGTATGCTCAAGGACTCTGCTTTGAGGTCTCCCTGGAGTAAACACTCTGAAACTCCAATGTACACCATCGTGTGCCCTCGTGCACTCCTGTATACTGTTGTATGTTATTGTAGCCTCCTGTGCCATCATGTATATTGTATGGGATGTTGTATCCAACACCCTACCAATGTCAACTAAGCTTGTATCCTAGTTCATATCCATATATGTCATATACTTGTCCAGCCAATTCATGTATGCATAAACTTCCCTGCAGGTTGGTCCACCAGGGGTGTGTTTGTGTAATATCCTGATTTTGACCCCATTGCATTAAAATGTAAATGATGTAATATCATTATAAAATCGTGGTGAGGAGCTCAAGGCCAAGGCCCCACCATCTATTTAGTGTTAAAATTTATGCATATGGTTTGTGTGCTATCCAGGCACAACAGAAATTGTGAATATCATGTAAATATGCATTTTAATAAAACACCCACAACTAGCTATGCAATGCAATGCAACAAGAGTATGGGGGCATGATTTTTACAAGGAATTGGGAGGGAAATATTCAAACCCTTGGATCCAATCAATTCAAGACAAGTGTCAATGAGAGAAGCCATGAACCCTCAACTACCCATGATTACTTTTGTACCCAATCATTTATTTCTCCCAAGAGTTAGTTGAAATAGTTATTATTTGGGGAAATGGGGAGGTATGGCTGTCCAAATTCGAGTATGGGAAAGCCACCATTTTGGAAAAACGTGTCTTGCTTCCTTGGAAATAAAAGAGCCATGAATTTTCTCCCCAAGCGATTATCCATCAACTAGTTTGGATCTCTCACGAATTTGGAGCTTGCTAAGCGTTTTTCTCCATGAAATTTATGTGGTTTCCTTCATTTTTCTAGCTGGGAAGGGAATTTTTGTGTTGTATAACAATGGGGAAGAAGGGAAATCGATTTGGGGGTCCATAGAGGCTATGTTTAGCCATTCGAATGCTCATATATATGTGTGGAAAAACATTTTCTTCCCTGTGGTCATTTTTCCTTTCCCACAACTCGTTTTTGTGATGCTACTATTTGGGGAAAACTCATGGACCCTGTTTTGTAAATCCCATTGTTGAAAATGTGTATCCATGCCCAATATTTGAGATTGTTGTGTGTGGGAGAGGATGTTGGGGTTGAGATGGGTGTCCATTGCTTTGGCTGTGTATGAGCTTGAGTGTTCCCATTCATTGTGGAAATCATGCCTAGCTCGGGGGTGGCAACTATGCTGAGAGATTGATGAGCATAGTTGGCCTATGGCTGGTGGAACATTGCAGTTGCGTAGCTAGTTGCTTAGGGCAACTTTACCATCAAGATAAGTATTCTCTATGTGTTTTACTTCTACATTGTTTTAATTATTTGATAACTGTTATTGATATGTTGAATGCATGTGAAATGTGTGTGGATAGTTTAATTCTGATGTGCATGATTATTTTTCAGCTATCTCCTCCATAGATAATCCTTGAGCCTCTAGTGGTCTCTCCAAAAGAAGCGGCTCAAGATCCAAACAATTCAAAACAAGCGCATGTTCAAAACTCTCTATGCCCAAAATCTCCTCAAGCACTTGTAACTTTATCTACTCCTCATGTAGAATCATCATGAGAGGATCCTCCCTCAAACCAAGAGTGCCACTCATGCCCTCATCTATCTTGGCTTCCAAATATGATGGATTCTCTGATGCGGTCAATAATGAAAAGCATGCCAAAATCAATTGGTAACCATGCTACTCAATATCCCCACAGTCACCATAAGTAGGACAAGTTGTTGCCTCCTCATATTTTGTTGATTTGGAAACTACATCATAGGTATACCCATCCATTATATTGGTGTCATCATCCTCATAAGTTTTTGTTTGGTCTTCCTCTATGTAAAAATACTTAATATGGCTAGATGCATGCTTCTTCTCTTGTCCTTCATGCTCAACTCGCTTTAATTTTTTACCTATTCCTTTTAAAGAATCCTCGTCCAAATACTTGGGCTAGCTTCCGTACTTGATGGTGTAATAGTCTTGAAAGGATAAATCTGCACATATCTCATCACCCAATGCTATATATTCCTAATAACTAAGCATGTGTTGAAGTGATGCTATCCCCTTCAAATTTTCAGCTAAGATCTCTCTCATAGTCTTCATGTTTTCACGGGCCGTCAAGATCACCAACTCTGATACCACTGTAATATTCCAATCTTATTTTATCTTAGTTTTCAAACTTTATTTTGGATTATCCTGACTTGTACTTTCATCAAACACTTCACTATCAATTATCTTAGATTGCTATAGTTTCCCCCATTAGCAATAACTGCAAGTTTAGGCTTATTTTGGTGTAATGAGGGTTGAGACTTTGTCAAGCACTTTATGTGCACACTACTATAAGTTTCAGTAACATGTGTTTCTATTCAAATCTACCTCCAATGTGGAATCGTTGCCTTCTTTGAAGAGTTATGAGTTTGCGGGTTTGTGCAATTATGTGACCAGTGCTTTGTTTTCGAAATTAAACATTTGAAATTTACCCATATACCAAACTCATCATACAAACCAACATAAATCTTGGTAAACCAACTCATAAATTACTAGAATAATTAATAGCAGTTTCCCATTAGTTATTATAGTCACAAATATGAGATTTTTAACATTGTAAAGGGTTGTGACAGTCCCCCATTTTAACACATTACAGATCTGATATCAAATATCAAGTCTAACATGGAGTTTCGTGGTGACCAACAGTATCCTTGAGGATAGGAATACTCCCTTCTTTGATCCAAGATCTAGATGAGATATGGAAAGGGTCGTTTTATCTCATCACAAAGGTGTCCAGACTCCCAATGCACCCTTCCTCAATTCGTAAATAATAGCACTATATAGAAGCAAGAATATAATGGAATACTAGGTCTTGAATAGCTTAGCAAATGCTTGTAGATGACTGAAATATCGATTTAGCACTTCCCCTTGTCGCAATGAGAGAGATACATGAAAGGGTATGGATAGTCATGCCTCCCCTCCTTGGGGTCCACAATACTATGCTCTCCTTACACAGTCAACATTTCAACTGGTACGCCCTCTCCCAAAAATCCTGGGAAGTATGTTGCGCCCCCACTGACTTGAAAATGGAGATGGGGAATGGGAGAAGATGTTCTTGGGCCATTCCAACTAGTGCATCCTCCATAACTCAAGAAAGTGACTCAAACTCAATAAATATAACAAGCAACAAGTGTGCCTCTCTACTAGCAGTTGAGTTTCTTAAAACAAGTGCACCTCCCTCCATATGAACATTGGAATCTTCAAATATGGGATGGCTACTTGTGAATGTTTGACATCAATGAATATTTAATGGAAATATAGCACAAATATAATATTTGGATGATCTCCCCCTTCAATATCTAGGGTGGATAGTTTCACCACCGAAACTATTTTCCTCTCCCTTAGGGTTTCGTCCAAGAGAAAGCAAGCTCAAGAGCTCTCCAAGATTTCAAAAATGCAAAATACATGAATGAATGTGAGAATGAGATCTCTCTCCTTTATAATTCATTTTTCACCTTTGTGATTCTTTGACTTCCCTTGCCCCTTTTCTCATTTAATAAATATGAAATGATTTTTTAATGAGAAGGTGACTTTTTCATCTTTAATCTTCATTTTGACCCCTTTTTGGATACTTTTGTCTTTTTCCCCTTTTAATTAATGAAGTGTCTTTTACAATAGTCACTTTATAAACTTATTACTCAACGTCACTTTATAAAAGTTCATTTTCTCCTAGTGACATTAAATAATAAATTCAATTCCCTCATCTGTCAAATATAGTCCACGGGAATCAAATGGACTAATTCGTTGTCTTCTGGAGTGATCAAGCAAAAAGGGACATGACACACTTTATATCTTCAACAGAAACATTATTGCGAATGTTGTGCTAATGCTAGTTGTGGATCTAACAATCATGCAGAATTGCTTTCTCTCTAGGCACTATTAAAATTCTCTTATAACAGACAGATTCCATAGTTACAAGTATTTGGTGATTCTTCCTTAGTGATCAAATGGATGAGGAATGAAAACAAGGTTCACGATATTTCTCCTCAATCCTTGGCCCAACAAGTCAAATAGGTTTCATCACATTTCACGGACATTACCTTTACCCATATTTCAAAGAGCTTAATGTGCAAGCAGATGTGCTATCAAAGGATGGTTTGAACAAGGATCTAGATCTAGGCATTCTTTTTGTCAAAGTATATCTAAATGGAACGACCATGCAATTTACCAATGCACTCTAAATTTACAATATAATTTTGATACATCTTTGATGATGTAATATTTAATCTATATGGTCGTTGATGGATGGATAATCAAATAAAATATTTCATATGTTGTACACTATTTTGGGAGGTTTTATTTTTTTGAACTTATGGATTGTAAAACAGTTGTTGAGGGGATGATTTGGAGATGATGCATAGACATACATGGACATGATATTTCAATTGCGTCAAGATATTTTGTAATCAGATGGAGTTCTTGGGTTTTGATTAGGACTATCGTACATAGTACAATAGTAGTAGTACCTTAAGAATGTAACTTTTGTTCTACTTTGAATACAATTTACGCTTTTTTTTGGAAAAAAAATTATATTAATATGTGAGAAATTCATATGTTAATAGTTAAAATGAATGTATGTTAATTTAGTTAGAAATTCATAAGATTTATACAAAATATATGCTCATAATAGACATACATAGTTTAAATGTGTACTATAATTTAATGTGATTAGAGGGTTTTAGTGAAGGACGACAGTGGCACTCCATGAGATTTAAACCATAAACTTTCATATAAAAATAATAATATGAAATTGACTACGCTCGGATGAACAGTAGTTGTAAATAAAGCCAAAATTAAAAATAAAATAAAATTACTCAACATATTCCCCAAAAGGAGATGGAACAAACCAAGATATGGACCAAAACATAAATCTGAACCTATAAGAAGTGGCCTAACAGAGTTTGGAACATATCTTCCCATAATTCTTACTTTGGAATACATGGAACGAGAGCAACCACCGAATATTTAGAGAGTAAGAAAGAGAAACTAGTCTAATATGGCAAACCATACATAAAATTTACAAGAATCATTGTGTGCAATGCACAATGAAAGGAACCAAAAAATACCTAAGGTTATGGCACAATAAGCATTAGTAAAAAAAATCTTGGAGGAAATGGTGGAGAGGTTGAGCTTTAAATATATGTTGTTAGCTCATGAGTCAAAGATGGGGGAATTGACGGAATTAATGCCCCACGTATTTAGTTTTCACTTGTGAGTTGCACCCATAGATTGAGGTGTTTTAATTGATTTCTCATACCAAATTAACTTGCTCCGAATAACTTGCTTCAAAGTTGCTCTAACACTAAAGTTGAGCTTGTGGCACTTTGGTGTCTGGCAAAATTTGCTTCTTCTTTTGGTATTGATACCTTGAAAATTTATGGGGACTCATTGGTCATTATAAACTGGGCAAAAAAATTAAGTTCCCTAAAGGTCATTTCTCCTTATCAATGGTGTTAGAGGACAGAATCTCTATTGGCTTCCTTTCATGAGCTGATTATTGACCATATCTGCAGGGAACAAAATCTTCTTGCAGATACTCTCTCTAAAGAAGCTCTTGGTGCAGATGAAGGTGTTCTTCAGTGGGAAGAATTTTTGGAAGGGACTATGGAAAATTATGGTTGTCTTCTTTTTTGGTACTGATGAAGGTTCAACATGATAGATGGTAATCTATCATATATGTTTCATGATTCTCACCGCTATTGGTTATCAAAGGATGTGCCTTGGGATAGGTATTTTTTTATGAACAGTTTTTTGATGTATTGTGCAGTTGATCTACATTTTTTCTAGACAGAGACATGAGGGGTCATTATTATGTGATTTCTACTGTATGTATGATCTTCATCTACAGTATACTGATAATACTTTGATATGTGTACTTTTTTATTCTATGAATAGCAAAAGTACGGTTTTTTCTGCTTGAAAAAAAAAACTTGCTTCAAAGTTGGTATGATGTTATTATGGAAAGTAATTGCCCCTTGTTATAAATAATATGTAAATTTATCTTGCATTCACATTTTTTATTATTTATTATATGGTGCATGCAAACTTGCAATGAGGAATTTTGTGAAATTGAACTATAAGAAATTGGAAAAAAACATAAATGGATTCAACTAAACATGTGGATAAATCACATGCAATATGGTTCCAAGTTCCAACTATTAATATTACCTTTTGTTCAAATCAGACAAAACCAATTAATCAAATTTGTCATTAAAGGGAATTTATTAATATGTTAAAAACTGTTCAAATTTGTAGTAACAAATCCTTAATTTTAATCTAAGAATGGATCATTATCTAAAGAATAAGTTATTTAAAAAAAATGGGAGTTCAACCAGGAGGCGGAGTCACTTTCTAAAAGAGCTTTTTTGGAAGATGAAGGATTCATTTTCAGTGAGCTTTGGGTGAATGGGCAGATTTCTTCAGTGGGCCGATTGGATATTTTTCACTTCTAGCTCTCTGGATCAGCTCTTTTTTTTGTTTTTTGCCCCTCTTGTCCTATGGTATTGATCCAAATTTTGTCTATTGGGACCTTTTTTGGGTGATTTGCCAATGTTCTATTGTTTTTTTGCTCATATGCATTTGACGTCTATATTGGTCCTAATTCTTCCATTTGGGCTACGATATAAGTCATCTGTCTATCTCTGGTTTTTCCTGATGTATTTTTATCTTTCTTTTAAAATATTTACATCTACTCTTCCTTAGTTGGCACAGTAAAGATAAGAGTTCAATTTTCTTTAAAAGCACTTTTTACTTAACACTTCTAGGATGGGATAAAAATTAAAAAATTGAATAATGAGTTACTTAATTTGATAATAAAGATAAACAAACAAATTTTATAAATTAAAAAAACATACAAATTTCATATATATATGTATAGAGAGAATTATAAACTTTATATCATAATTGGTATATTATTTTAATGAAAATATGAAAAATAATAACTATAATTGATTTTTCTAATTATTTATTAACCTAAATTTATTTTAATTTAGAATTTGTTATCTCTAGGATTGTTCCTTAGATTTACATAGCCCTTACCTTATCTTTGTTCATTTTTTCTTAAGTTTTATTTTACCATTTGTTATACTTCTATGATTAAATAGGATCAGGCTCATGTTCATATTTATGATTCAAAATGAAGTTTAATTTCTTGCTTCAAAAAACATTTCAAATGTTTGGAAAATTTAAAATGTATCAAATTTGATTTAAATATCAAACTAACAGCATGTGCAAATTTCCCGAATCTAAAAATTGGTGATTTGCATTGATTTAATTCGAAATGAATTATCCGCATACATGAATTTGTTACTTCATGAGGCGTGGTAGCTGGCTGCACTCAACACTTGGCAATATGATGGTAAATGAGTACTTCCTCCAGGTATCGAAATCAATAGAGTTGATGGACAGGAAAATGTAATTTCAAAGAAATTAACCCCGTAGGGTAGGGCTTTTATAGCATTTGTTACAGGTTCATTTTGAAGAAGGATAAAAACATGCAGGGAACCTCGCAAGTACAGGAGAAGTTTTGAAGAATAATGTGTCCAAAACAATATCACTTGGAGAATTTATGAAAGCAGATTTTTCTAGAAATGCCATGTTTCGTCTTTTTTTTCAGCACAGATTGTGGCCAATAGAAGATGAATTTTGGAAACCTGAATGAGGTTTTTATTCCTAAGATATAGAACTAAAAAAACCTATCTCACTTTTTACACAGCTATCAAGTATTGAAATATTCGAGCTCGTCATTTCAGCCTATTTTTCTGAGTGCGGAAATTCCAGTATGAGTCATATTTTTGCAGAGCTGATTATGGACAGCTGGAGGGGAATTTTGAAAATTTGAAGGAGTTTTATCTTAGTAACATATTATCTATAATAACCTTTTTCATTTTTCTTACAGGTGTCATAGAGTGAGAGATTTGAATCCATTACTGAGTCCTATTTGTTTGGATTTCAGACTTTTTCTGTTTTGACACTTGTTTTTAGAATGCAGATTTCAAGCAAAGGGAAACGAATTTCAGGAAGTTGAGAGAGGTTTTTTATCATAATAAACTGATACACAAAAACCTCTCCCGGATTGTACACAGCTATCATGATTCAGGAGATACAAATTCATAATTGTAGCCCATTTTTCAGCAGTTTTAGTCCATTTTTCATGGCAGACAGTTCTAAAATTTATTGTAATCTCTGTTATCTTTAGAAATTCTACCTCCTAGGGAGGATTTCGACCTCAATATTTATATGAGGCATGATTGTAATATTTGGGAGTGGGGAGCAGGGGGCTCTTCTTCTGAAAAGAAAGGGTTGGAACTTGACAGCATGATCGAAGTTCAATTTTAGAGGCTTTTTACAGGCATGTATAAATTTGCTTATGTTTATAAAATGCAAAAATCACTGTTTATGAATTAAGATATGATCTTTGAGCCAATCCTGTTCAATTTATGAAGTATATGATTTTAGTATTCTATCTGCACATGGTCTAAATTTCGTGTGATGATTCTTCTAAAACAGCATACAACTATGCCCCTGTCATGAAACATTGTCTGAGCTCTTATTTTCATAGTTTATGATCACAGTCAATTTTCTGCTTCTATTCATATATTGAAGTTTTATATTATACTTTTGTTTTGTTTTTAATCCTTCTACCTAATTCATGTTTTCAACTACCACTAGAAAAACATAAAAATTATTATGTAGATGCCCCATTCCTACTATCCAAGATTACCTTAAGCTTGAACCCTTGTAGTCTAGGTTCAACTTTAGGGATAACATCTTTTGGCGTTGTTGCCGGGGACAGAGAAACAAAAGTATATCTTCCCTGGGTGTTGACATTTTTATAGCTGGTTTTGAGAGGTGACAGAATCAGTACATTTGTTTATAGACTACATTCACCTGACAGTCAGAAAGTTACAGTGGCTTCAAAGCCGATTGGTACAAGAGGGAATCCTTCATCTCCTTTACATGAAGGAGTTTTTGATCCAGAAAAGATTATCAGGGATGCTAGAAGGAAGTTAAATATTCCATCATTCAGTAACCCTCAGTTTTCCACTAATGATACAGATCTAGGATCTTCCTCTTCAAACCCTGTGAACAGCCAAGAAGAAAATAAATTGGATTTATCAGTTAACATTCCTGAAGTTGATGAATTAAATCCAACACAAGTTGGTGACATAGGGGCTGCAATATTCACCCGGTGACTCCACTGGTTTCAAAATGGCAGATTCAGTTTCTGAGCGAGTTGCTTCATATACCAAGACAATAGGATTTGAGGTAGATCCTGCTTCTCTTAAAATTTTCAAAGAATGGAAAGCTGATAATGATGAATGGGAGGAAGATTTATATTCTTATAACATTTCAAGTGAAGAAGATAAACTTAGTTTTTTGAAGAAGCTTCTGAAAACACTCGAGTTGGAATGTGAAATTTGGTTGACTCATAAAAATTCTCAAAAATTTTCTAAGATTAACATTTCTAATGGTCAGTATGAAGATATGTGCGTGGCTTTGAATGAAGAATTAAATCTGCATATCTTAGAAAGTAAAAAGTGGTTTTCAAATGATTGTGAAGGAGAAGGTTTTATGGAGATAGTGAGTTCAGATTTTATCCAGAGGCAGCTTGCTTATCTTCAAGAAGAAACAGGGATATCTGATCAAAACATGGTCTTTAATAATTTTTATGATCCAGTGGCCGCTTATCTCGAGGTTTTTATCAATTCCAACTATTCAGTTTTGTTCAACTACAAATATGGATTTCAGATCCATGACAAATTGCCTATCAGTTCTTCAATCTTTATTTTACAGCAGCATGTTTCAGGATTTCAATTGCTAATTCTGTTCTTAACTTGGTTCCATTGGAAATCGAGTTACACATGATCAGCTTGATCTTTGCAAGACTAGTGTAAATAATGTGGATAAATGAGCTCATCTCAAGAGCATTCATCTTCTTTCAATTCTCAGCAGTAGAACAGTTATCTGGTTTTCAATATGAATTTGGTTTTCCACAAACATAGTTTGATTTCAGTTTCCAGTACATGGATTTCAGTATACAATTTGTTTCTAGTGGGTTTTACTTTTTATTATGATGTGTGGAGGAAGAAGTGAAAGATGGTCAAAAAAGCAGTATTTGTGGAGATAGGCTTGGACTGCACTAAAGATGGGAATCAACCATTCGATACAGGTGAAATTGTTTTTCAAAGTCCAACAGAACTTGCAGAAGTAGTTAGCATCATAAAAGTTCAACTTAGCATAGAAAATGGATTTTTCAGCAAAGATATCTGTTGAGCTGTTTCAAAAAATTCTTAAATTTTTATCTTCAGAGGATCTTGTAACCCGTGCTTTAGTTTACCAATATTTGAATTATGAATCATCATATATATGTCTATGGCGTCAGCTATATTGTATGCGTTGTTGTATGCGTTGGGGTTTGTCTTGCCCAACAAAATTGCAGGGAATACTTCGATCTTCTGCATAGAAGCGATTATATATTGAACATGATGAAGGTAATATGATAATTCCTTCCTATGTGAAAAGACAGAACAACTGCATGTGTTTGATGATATATGCCAAAAAATTGTTTTAGATACATCTAGTGTGTACAGTCTATGGGCGATGTTTTGATATATGGTTTTCACCTTCAGAAGAGGAACAATATATGGAGGCCAACAAGGTGATACTAACAAAGCAGCATGAAGACTCTAGCCCAATGGAATGGAAAAGGCACTTAATCTTCGTGTTCTTAAGGTCTCACAGGGAGGACCTTATCCCCAAGTGGAGCCAGATGTTATCTCTAGGATTGTTCCTTAGATTTACATAGCCCTTACCTTATCTTTGTTCATTTTTTCTTAAGTTTTATTTTACCATTTGTTATACTTCTATGATTAAATAGGATCAGGATCATGTTCATATTTATGATTCAAAATGAAGTTTAATTTCTTGCTTCAAAAAACATTTCAAATGTTTGGAAAATTTAAAATGTATCAAATTTGATTTAAATATCAAACTAACAGCATGTGCAAATTTCCCGAATCTAAAAATTGGTGATTTGCATTGATTATAATTTGAAATGAATTATCCGCACACATGAATCTGGTACTTCATGAGGCGTGGCAGTTGGCTGCACTCAACACTTGGCAATATGATGGTAAATGAGTACTTCCTCCAAGTATCGAAATCAATAGATTTGATGGACAGGAAAATGTAATTTCAAAGAAATTAACCCCACAGGGTAGGGTTTTTATAGCATTTGTTACAGGTTCATTTTGAAGAAGGATAAAAACATGGAGGGAACCTCGCAGGTACAGGAGAAGTTTTGAAGAATAATGTGTCCAAAACAATATCACTTGGAGAATTTATGAAAGCATATTTTTCTAGAAATGCCCTGTTTCGTCAAATTTTTTTCAGCACAGATTGTGGCCAATAGAAGATGAATTTTGGAAAACTGAATGAGGTTTTTATTCCTAAGATATAGAACTACAAAAACCTATCTCACTTTTTACACAGCTATCAAGGATTGAAATATTCGAGCTCATCATTTCAGCCTATTTTTCTGAGTGCGGAAATTCCAGTCCGAGTCATATTTTTGCAGAGCTGATTATGGACAGCTGGAGGGAAATTTTGAAAAATTGAAGCAGGTTTATCTTAGTAACATATTATCTATAATAACCTCTTTCATTTTTCTTACAGGTGTCATAGAGTGAGAGATTCGAATCCATTACTGAGTCCTATTTGTTTGGATTTCAGACTTTTTCTGTTTTGACACTTGTTTTTAGAATGCAGATTTCAAGCAAAGGGAAACGAATTTCAGGAAGTTGAGAGAGGTTTTTTCTCATAATAAACTGATACACAAAAACCTCTCCCGGATTGTACACAGCTGTCATGATTCAGGAGATACAAATTCATAATTGTAGCCCATTTTTCAGCAGTTTTAGTCCATTTTTCATGGCAGACAGTTCTAAAATTTATTGTAATCTCTGTTATCTTTAGAAATTCGACCTCCTAGGGAGGATTTCGACCTCAATATTTATATGAGGCATGATTGTAATATTTGGGAGTGGGGAGCAAGGGGCTCTTCTCCTGAAAAGAAAGGGTTGGAACTTGACAGCATGATCGAAGTTCAATTTTAGAGGCTTTTTACAGGCATGTATAAATTTTCTTATGTTTATAAAATGCAGAAATGACTGTTTATGAATTAAGATATGATCTTTGAGCCAATCCTGTTCAATTTATGAATTATATGCTTTTAGTATTCTGTCTGCACATGGTCTAAATTTCGTGTGATGATTCTTCTAAAATAGCATACAACTATGCCCCTATCATGAAACAATGTCTAAGCTCTTATTTTCATAGTTTATGATCACTGTCAATTTTCTGCTTCTATTCATATATTGAAGTTTTATATTATACTTGTGTTTTGTTTTTAATCCTTCTACCTAATTCATGTTTTCAACTACCACCAGAAAAACATAAAAATTATTCTGTAGATGTCCCATTCCTACTATCCAAGATTACCTTAAGCTTGAACCCTTGTAGTCTAGGTTCAACTTTAGGGATAACAGAATTTATTAAACATTGAATAAAATTAAAAATACCTCTGATGTGGGTGTCACCCACGCCCCGCTCACAGGTGGATGCGTTGAGCGCACACCTGGAAACAGCATGTAGCACGGGCCCCTATTATAGCATGCTAGCACTAGCTCTCATAGAAGAGTTATTGCGGTGGAAGTTGGTGAGGTGGGATATGATGTTGCAGTTATTATGCCAGGGTGGACGAACCCAAAGCAGGATAGGAATGTCCCTTCGCATTAATCTCGTAGACCGGACTATGATGCTTCCTTGTGTGGCACCTCCTGGCTCCTTCTCCAAGCAAAGAGTTATGGCAAACAGGATCGAAACCATCCCCATTTGCAATTGCAATCGGGTAAGCAAAGTTGGTCGCTTTGCTCTAGAGTTTCCAATTTGGGTGGTTGATAGCTATAGAATGTCGAGACCGCGTGGTACCTCCAGAACAGATGTTGGCCATGGCGTCGAGCAAGGAGTTGATAAACCTGGAAAGGAAAAAGTGGTCATCAGCGGGTATGCAGATAACATCTCTAGTCTTGTTCGTTGATTGATTGACGACTGGGAATCCAGCAGAGTTGCGAAAATTCTAGCTTCTGGCAGCCATGGAAACCAGATCAACTACTACTGGCTAGTCAAAAACATGATGGGTACTCTGGTTGAGGAGATGATTTCCAACTGGAACACTGGAAAAGCCTCCATTGTGGACATCAGAGCCAACCTGGTGCATCTGGACGAAAAACTGGTAAACTTGGACTCCAGCTTCGCTGGAGGTAAATATTCTATGGAGCGCTGCATCGTCTTACGTGTAGGCTCAAGGCACGTTGGTCCTGCAAAACCCAAGGAAGCCTCTGCAACTGGAGGAGTTACAAGGTCTGGTGTTGTCTCGGCCGCCACTGGTGTTGAACCATCTACCAAAGACACTATGGTCACTGAAGGACAACCGTCGAAATCCATGACCAATCCAGATGGCCCTTCCCACTTGGCCACCTTCCCCGTGTCGTCTACCATCGGACCCTGCAATTCAATATGTCCGGGATTCTGACGATGGAAGCATCTCCCCCCATCACAAAGCGGAGCCTCTGTCTCATAAGCTCCCTCCTCATGGATGGGACAACAAATTCTTCGGCAGCTGCCCAATTTTGGAAGAAAAATCAAGTCCTCCTCATGCAGGAGCAAGCTCATAGGTTGGATTTGGTGGTTCCAAGTTCTTGCTGTGATTTTCAGTGTTTTTGTTTATATTGGCTTCATAGTCTGTTTTTTTGGTCGGGTTTGTTCCACAGTCTGTTATGACAGGACTCCCACACTACCTGGTCTCCTCACACAGGTTTTTTTGTAATGATAATAGATTTTCTAACATTTTTGAGCACCTGGAATGGTGGTTTCACCACCTCAGACTGCCTAAACTTGTAAACAGACATGTAATCTTCAGACCTCTTTTTTAAATATATAGTTACAACTTTACAAAATAATAATAATAATAATATATTATAATTTTAAAATTTTAAAATTTTAAAAAAATTGTGCATTCCATTCCTCTCAATATAATAATTTATTTTTGTTTTTTAAGAATTGTAAACCTTACATCATATTAAATATACATTTTAAATTCATATTAATTATAAATTTATTATTAAAAAAATAATAAAAATGAATTTATATATTTAACTTCTTTAAATATAATATATTTTTAAATATTTTAATGAAAAAATATAAAGCTTACACGGTTACACCATATATGTCAAAAAGAATCCACGCAAAATTAAACTAACTCTCTTCACTTATCTAACTAACAACATAGGAATTTACTTTAACTTTTCATGTTACACTAACATCACAATTGGATTGGAAGTGTACTATTTGCTTTAGGGAATATATTGTAACCGTGGTTAACTTTTTGGTCAGGGTCGAGTGAAAGTTGGAACAAACAAATAATATTCACATAATGAGAATATGAAAAATGATCAATATAATTGATTTTTCTACTTATTTATTAATTTATAATTTATTAAACATTAAATTTATAATTTATTAAACATTAAAGAAAATTAAAAATAATGGCATTGTAATTTTTTAATTTTAAAAAAACTATGTATACATTTTATTCATCTCACTATAATAATTTATTTTTAGAAGGGTAAGCTTTAAATCACATTAAATATACATTTTAAATTTATATTAATTATAAACTTATTATTAAAAAAATAAAAATTATTAAAATGAACTTATACACTTCACTTCTTTAAATATAATATATTTCTTTATATTTTAATGAAAAATTATAAAGCTTACACATATATGTCCAAAAAAAAGAATCCACCCGAAATTAAAGTAACTCTCTTCACCTGTCTAACCAGCAATTAAAAAGAATATTCTTCTTTTATTAATTGCTAACTGATGATGATATGATGTGACGAGGAATCAAAATCGAATAATAGTAAACCAAAATATCTTTAGTCGGAGACAAGCAAATACTTTAGTTTGTACGGTGAAAGAGGAAGAAGTTTCATGGAAAATATCTTTTCATTAGGTTGACTAAGAGGGCCGTTAAGAATATTCTTCAAGTATTACTTTTTATATCATGATATTTGTCATATTATGATGTAGTATTTTTTATAAAGTTAATAGTGCAAGTAGTGTAAGTGGTTGAGTGTTGTAAGTTGTGAGTAGAAGGTCTCGGGGTCAAATTTTCGGTGGTTATACATCGCTATATAAGGGCCTCACTTGATGTCTCCATCAGGTTAGCTCCATAATCAGAGCGAACGGGGTGTGACCCCTTCGAATAGGCCCCCTGTGATTTCTTACCGTGAACGTAGCAGCCCTGCTAAGGAGTTTGTGAACCATATATGAAAAAAAAAAAATTAAAGTTAAAATTTATCTTGCAACTCTTTTAATTCTAATAATAGTATTTTATGTGACAAAGCCACCATTAGTGAGGAGGATAAGTGAAATATTGAGGTAGACCATGAATGATGTGCAAAATGGTGATGGGATGTTCCCTCAATCCCTGAAGTGAATTGTCATTTACGGCAAATTTTCAAAATATAATTCTCAATTAACTCAGTAGTAAATTAAAATTTTAATATTTTTGATGATTAAAATATTTTATAAAGTGATTGTGATAGTTATAATTTTAATTATCTTCATATCTTATTTTTTTACATACATATATATTACTATCAAAATATACATTTTACATACGAATTTAAGAAAAAACTTTTGTACTATCCTCACACTGTTATAACAATGTGAAATTAATTTCAAATCTCGTATAGTCAATGTTACTTTGATTTGTATTCTCTCTTTAACTAAATATTTGTGAGTTGTCAACAATTAAATCTTCACAAGCTGTCTTTAAACTACATTTGAATGTTCAAACAAGTACATTAATATTTACATCATAAGGTGTTCTCCTTATAGAACCCTATGTTCTAATTTGACCTTTAAATTGCTTCTTATTCATCGATCTTTGTTGGACAACCATCAATGCATCTTGCATCGTCCATTCCTTAAAAAATGCCAACTAACAAGCATTTGCAACAGGTACATCCTTTGCAATCCATTCCAAGAAAATGACCAACTAGCAAGCATCTGCGACTGGCACCCAGATTTGAGTGAGTATCTTTGTAGGCCAAGTCTAGCTAAGTAGTCCCCAATTTACGAATCCAATCTTACTTGGTCTATATGTTGACACAAAGGAGTGGCCTCAAGACAAACTCAGAGATATTCTTGAAACGATTTGCCACCAAGTCTTGTGGGAGATCCAAAGAGTTGAGATGCACCCAAAAATCCTAAAACAAGATATGGTAGAGGCATTACTGGGAAACTTGAAGATGAATGCTTCTTTCAAATATTGAGCAAATCCTATGCCAAGAAATCTCTGCAACATTTGGAAACAATTCACTTCATTAATCATTAGTTTACACATAGGCTTGTCCTATTCCAATTAATGGACATGGTCAAGTTTGAATGGACATTTAACATCAGTACCCAATACCCATTTCACAATAATGATGAAAGTTTTTATCTTCATTTTTGTCTATTATAAAGCCCCATTGCTTTCTCATTGATTATAGAAAATTGGACTAGAGATATAGAATGGAAATCCAATGCATGTACTGATAATATGACCTAAATCCATGGAATGACTTTTTCCTACAAATTACCTACAGAACCATCTTAGCTAAACAACTTGAATTTTATGAGAACTTGAATTTAATTGTGATTTATTATCACTAGTTAAGTTTAGAAAGTAGTCTTAGTACTTATATTTCCTAATATATAACATTGGATAGTTTTTCAATTAAGATGGTTTCATAGGTAAGGTCTATGGGAGACCATAAATATGATATATAAATATTAAGGACATTTTTCCATAAATTTGAACTACAAAACCTTAATTGTGTAAAGTATTTCTTAGGTTATTTTTTATGTTTCTTTCGATAACCTAGATCAATATTCCCATATTGTGTTATGTATTTTCAAAACGAATTTTGATTAAGGCAAAATCATTGCTTAAAAGCTTTGCAAAATAAATATTTTGCATTTCTAACAAAAAAAATGCTAAGAGTTACAAACCCGATGAACAAAGTTATAGGCACAACTTAAATAATAAGGAATAACTTGGTTGATCAATGGAATGATCTCACTGTCAACGAATTCGTTAGGCTCACTCTCGAATTGGGAAATTTAACATGGATAGGGAGGAGGTTCTATACAACCCTTGAGCTCTGCAACTTGCAAATTTAGGTTCATCATAGGAAAAAATGGGTTTTGACGGACTGTGTAGGATGGGTGGTTGGCGGGTGATGCGCTTAGGTGATTTTATACTGGAAGTGGGGTTTAGGCAGAACTGGATGGCTCAGTGATGGACGAGAGATACTAGGGGGGGAATATTTCCTCAGAAAATATTACAGTCGGTAAAACTACAATAGGTTCTTGGATCAGGGCCTGTATCGACCCTAATATTGGGGTTTGAATATGTTTTTTACCTGAGGTTATTACTAGAACCTAGTTTTTGGTGAAGACCTCAAGCACTTTTGAATGGAACCATTTTGGACCAGCAATTAGCGGGTTCCACACTGGGGAATAAACAATTATCTGACAAATGGTGGGAGAAGGCAGACATTCTAAAGTCGGATGAGGAATATCGGGGCATGTGGAGGGTGCATGCCACACATGCAGTTCAAACCTATGGGAAAGAAACAACTCAATACCTACGAAAAAATATGGAAAAAGAACTTATACTCAGTCGTACCGGACAATCTACCGAAAGCGGACTTAAGGCATGATCTCCCTAGTTCAATGTGAATCTAGAACAAGTAGGACATAATATAGAACTGCTTTCCTAGATCTAGTTAAAAATCGAGTGATTAGATGTCTTACCTTTAGATTGTAGATCTTTCTCCTTGTTGTTTCTCCAAGCTTAATGGTCGTCCAATCTCAGCTGCAAGACCAGTCAAGACATATAGAAACAATAAAAGCAGTAAAACATATCTAAACAGTAACAGATCTAAGTAAACGGTTAAGCAAGTAAACTACACAAACATTATTAACACAGCAACATTTGGTGGAAAGATTTTATATTATTGTATTAAAAGAGGGAAATACAAAGTAGAGAAATGATTACAACCAACACTTAACGTCGCAATCCTCCTCCAACAAGCCAAGCCAAAGCCTCCAAAGTAAGTATGGGTCTCCCAATAGATGAGTAGGGATCTCCTAAGCTAATTTCACCACCATGCAAGTGCTATAGACTTCCTCCCTTTGGAATGGGAAGGGGCTTCATATATATAGAACTAAGAGGATAGGATAGGTTGAGATATAGTGGGAGAGGACTAAGGGATCCTCCCAAAGGTCTAGGGAACTGAATGCCAGCTCTCCTGTAGGTTAGGGATAGAGATCCACATCACACACCTTCTAGAAATGGCTCGAAGATTCCCTTTATCCACTTTAACTGACATCGCCGCAGGCTGCATTAGTACAACCTGCGCCGTCGCATGCTGCACAAGGTTGACCTACGACGACCTCACTAAACCCTATGGAAATAGGTCAGTATCTCTTCCAGTTTGATTTCCTAGTCATGGGAACTTCAGGGATGTGTACACTGAGTCTTAAGGTGGCAAGATTTAGGTGCAACAGAATGCCCCCCAAAGCATGAAATTGTTGGAACTTGACAGGTGAAATGCTTTGACAGAAGGATGGTAAGGACTTGTTGGATGGAAGATGCCTCTACAGTACAACTGACTCTGAGAACACAGTCTCTTATGACTCACAACATGGCTGCCAACCAATACATTGCAGATCCATTGTAGTAAAGACCGACTGAACACAATCATGTCTACTAGACACAAGCATAGATCCATGATGAGATGATAACACAGCCACGACCAATACAAAAGTGGATCTGTATAATATGACTCAAAACAATCTCCATCGCAACCTAGGTAAAACATGACTCCTGAGGGTCTTCAAGCCAAACCCGTAATGATAAAAATCTATCCATGTGATTACAAATGTCTTGACGTCGAACATGGTAGAAACCACTTGATTACCGGCCATTGATGTATACTGTTAACAAGCACGAGGGAAATCACCATTAATGTCAATTATCCCCAAGGTATAGAAGTACATATCACCAAGCGTGAATAAATGAGTTGAAGTCGAACGCTTGATGAAATATTTTAGTCAAGAGTCAATGATGTAAACTCATGGTAAAAGCGAGGTAACCTGTCATTGAGGCATGCAGGCCCAAGGTACTTGGTTGGTTTCTAGATTCAATCCTCGGATGATGTGTTGAGGTCGACAAGGATGAATCCGTCGAAGGAAGGCCATAATGAATCCCCCATCAACAACACGAAACTTGACAACAGATGTTTAGAGAAGATCGAATGGTATAGTAACATGCAAGACTGACTCAGAGTAGACTGACATGGTGGAAGGTGTGCTGACTGCAAATGATGAGCAATGAATGTATTCTTGAACATGGGCATGGCATGACTTGGCAGTATTGACATGACGATAATGACGTTAACTCCTAACGCAACTGATGATGGAAGTATTTTTTGGATGACCCAAAGGAGTAAAAAGACTCAGGAAGTAGGAAAACTCGAGGACAGACGAATGACCCAAGTACTGTATGCAAATGAAAATGAGTGCCATGTTCAAGAACGACTAAGTACTGCCACTGGTAAAGGTGTAACACAAAAACTTTCATTTTTCCCCATCATGACTGATAAGTGCCTCATGTGTTTTTTACGAGCTTTATGAGGGTAACCAGATGCTCGGTATAGCTCATCTCATAGATGATTCCAATCCCAAACATTTTTCGAACCTGGGAAAGGAGGGGTTCATCCCATAGCGGGCCCTTCAATGTTGAATTTTAAAAAGTCCATAGAAGGTAAACTCAACGTCATTTCATGTTTAGAGAGTCTGAAAAGAACTAAAGAAGACTCCAAAGGTCCTTTTTCGTAAGGTTAGCCTCTTCGCCCGGAAAATGATAAAACAACGCGAGGGAGGACTCTTCCAGTCATGATTGGCTGGAGTATTCTTTTTTTGTAAGAAGTGCCCCCTGGTCCGAAAAAGGGGTAAACTATCACCAAGGAGACGATCATTCCAATACTTTTACAAGCGTGAATGCATCAAGTTCACTTGGTGATCTTTTCGTATTTAGAGACCCTGAAAAGAGCATAAAGAGAGACTCTGGGGGGTTCCTTTTTCCTAGGAGTTTAACAAGCCCGAAAAAGTGATAAACTATAACTTGATGACTTATTCTCATCGTTTTATGAGCACAAGAAAGAACAAAGAGTAAGCTCGGTGTCATTAGTAATTGAATTTAATGAGCAAAATAACAACAAAAAGATGCTCGAAGAGTTGTTCATACCTGATAATACTTACGAGATGATCATCACGACAAAAAATGGCATTAATTAGGCACATAGCTTCTCCTGCAACTCAAAGAATAGGTTGAAAACAATTAACCAAGCGTTTAAATACAGCAAACAACCCAAACTATAGTAAAAAACCCACTAGAGCGTCAAATTATAAAACGAATATTCCATTTTTTGTTATAAAATGAGTGAAATGGTGAAAAAGAATTACAATTGTAAGTGTCGTTTGGAGCCAAATTTCACTTGCTAATTCCGGGAGCTACGGTCCACCATTTCGCTAGCCGTCAGAGACAAGTAGGCCTAAGCTCACATATGCAACTTTTCAGTGGATTAGTTTTATGTTTTTTGCTTAAAATTTAGGGTTTTGAGTTGTTTTAGTGGGGGGGAATGCGCCCACGGGTCGGCACAAGCCCTCCTTATGGGAACTGCGATGGCCATGCACCGTCGCAAATACCGTAAGGACCTTTTGCGCCGACGTCACACTGTCTGCAAGGATGTCCTGCAATGGCGCAAACGTCCAACTGCAACTCAATGCTCGACCCATAAGAAAAAAATTTGATGCATGGAGTGAGTTCTTATGGTGTTTACTTGTCCTTCTTGACAGGTTCACGGTGACAAGCATGGTTATTGAGTGGATAGAACAAGAGCACGAGGTGGATGATGCTCAGATCGAAAATGACCTTGAATGCATTGTTGCATTGAGGAACTGCGGGTTACTCAAATACTTTCGAGTGTCGGGCATGAGGGCCCAAGTCCCACTGCTGACACACATGATCCGATGTTGGGATCCAGCGCAACAACACTTCGAGATCGGGGTGCATACGTTGAGTATAGATGTCAAGGACATATACTTCCTGACAGGGTTATTCCTGAGGGGGGAACTTGTATCTCTTTCCGGATCACGAGGAGGTGACCGGACAATGGAGGATATGATTACTCAGTACTGCACTGGGGGCACTACGGCTACTGGTGGGAAGATTCCCATCAAGGAGATTCGAGACTGTCCTTTACGTGCCATGCTCTTCACCCTAGTGAGGGTGGTGGGGAGTCAGTCTTCTCACCATGCGAGCAAGTCATAGTTGATGTACGCGGAGGAGTGCATGGCTCCTCGGGTATTCAACTGGTGTGAGGGACTCCTTACCAACCTCGAGAGTCAGCTGACCAAATGTTGATGCGGGGCGCTTAAATAGTTTGGATATGGGTCCGTGGTGATATATTTTCTATTAGAGTGGGTACCTCATCTGTGTCCACAGGTGGACTTGGATGACCGAGATGCAAGGGATCCACACATGATTCGATGGGTAGAGGTGATGGCCCGCCATGGTGGCAGGGGTCCCATCATAGGTTACGGTACAGGGTTCTTCACCTGGTTGGAGGGACAGCTCCTCATGATAGAGGACTATCTGTACAATGGGACAAACTTCAGAGGTGATCCCGACCTGGTGCTTCCCGAGGGAGCCCAATGGGGTGACATCGATAAGAAAAACAACTTTTGTGCTTTTCATTTTATATATTTTATGATTTTTTGGGGAGTAGTGTTGATAACTTGATGTTGTGTGTAGATGTGGATCCATCACGACCAATTGGAGTCTCACTCATTGCGAGGAGAGGAGAGGTGTTGTTTGTGGGTCCCGCAGTGCGAGATGCCACCGAGGAGGCAGAGGAGGTCTACGAGAACCTATAGAGGTTGACACTGGATATCCTAAAGGCTGGTGTCCGTGATCTTCCTCAGGGTTACTAGAAGTACACTGTCGGGGTGTCTACCCGTTTTGGCACCCTGCTGGCTAAAGTGGTGAGGGTTGTAGTCTACTTTCATGAGCAGCAGCCGGGAGCTTAAGGGTCTAGGGCTGAGCGACCTTAGACTTAGACTCATGTTCTATTTATGTATGTACTGAAAGCTTATGAGCTTCATATTTTGTAGAGACTTACTAAAATCTAGCATGCTTCATATTTTTGTATCAGCACCATCATTTTGTATCGATTTATATATAGAGATACATTTTCAGCGGCTTTATACATTATGTGTTCCATGGATGATTAATGTGATCTTGTTTACATGTTTGCTTATACAATGGATGATTTACATGTTATGTATGCTTTTATATTTTATGAATATGCTATGTGTGTGCAATGTACCAATCTAGAATGAAGTTGGCCATCGAGTCAGCAACTGTATTGATGTCTTGTGGAATGTGTAGGTACTGAATAGATTCAAAGGACCTTTCCAGAAGATGGACTCGTCTAAAGAGACGGAGTAGAGTAGGGTCGCGGACAGCATAAATCCGGTTAAGATGAGAAACCACTAGTTGTGAATCCAAATAGATAACAACGTGGTCCATACCCAAGGAAATAGCGTTGGTTAGGGTTCCAATGACTGCCTGATATTCTGTGGCGTTATTGGTCGCGTATCCTAGATGTCACGTCCCCATTTTGACCCCCTTTGTAAATGATGTAAATATTGTAACTTAATCATGGTGAGGAGCTCAAGGCCAAGGCCCCACCATTGATTTAGCGTTTATGTATCGGCAATTAAAATAGATGCCTATGGTTCTTGTGCGAGATGGGCACAATGTATATAAGACATCATGTAAATACGAATTTTAATGAAAAATACCCACAACCGGCTATGCAATGCAACAAAAGAGATGGGGCATGGTTCTACAAGGAATAGGGAGGGAAATTATTCAAACCCTTGAGCCAATAGTATTAATCCATGTGTCAATGGGGAAACCCATAAACCACCAACTACCCATTTTGTCTCATGTACCCAATCATTTAATTTTTTTCCAAGAAATTGGTTAAGGCAGTTAATGCCTTGGGAATGAAAGAGTATGGGCAAGCCATTTTCGTGCATGGGCAGGCCATCAACTTGGAAAATCGTGTTTTTGCTTGTGGGGCAAGAAACCACCCACGAAATGGTGCCCAAAGCCATGGGGAATGGGGAGTCTTGATTCACTCACGCAGTTGGAGTTAGCTGGGTCTTTTCCATTTACGTTTCTCATCTAAATACTGCATTTTTCCATGCCTGGGAGTCGTTTTTTCCTGGTATAATAGTTGGGAGAGGAAGGCCACGAATTGGGGACTAGGAGGGAGGTCGTTTTTGCCCCGAATGGACCCTGGACGTTTTTCTAAAAACGGATTTGGCTTCCTGGGTTGTTCACCAACTTCCCATTTCGTTTTTGTGGGTTCCCACGTTTTTCTGGGTTAGTTGAAACCCCATATCATGCATCCCACTGTGGAAAACGTTTTTCTCATGCCCAGCAAGTGGGGTTCTGCTGTTATGTGCATCCTCGTTTTTGGTTTGAACCTGTGAATTGAAGTTTGGAGTGGTAGTGGATAGAAGTGGCTTGATAAACCTAGTGGGGGAGGCAACCTCTCAAGAAGATCAAGAGGGCTTTGGTTACTCTTCTATGCATACCCTAAGAGCACTAGATAGGGAAGGTATGGCTTGAGGGACTGTATAGCAGAGAAAAGAATACTTCCTTGTGCTGGGTGTGTAGGTATTGTGGGTGCCAATCTAGATAGATCTTGCAAGGTTATCCCTGGCTCTGTGCTGGAGCTCACTAGCTTAGCAACTCTTCCTTTCCATCTCCTAGCAGCCTGATAAACCCAATTGTAGATTGGCTTGGATCATTTTGGTGTACGCTTGGCTATGTGTGAGTCTATTGTTCCCTGGTTCCTTGTAGAGATCATGCCCAGCTCGGGGGTGGCAGTGGTGCTGAGAGATTGAGGAGCACACTGGCCTACGGTTGGGTGGAACGTTGCAGTTGCATAGCCAGTTGCGTGGGACTACTTCTGTATAAGATAAGTATTCTCTTGTGCGTTAAATTGGCAATTACCATTTGATGAATATTATGAATGTGTGAAGATTGTGCAATTCATAAATAAATTCCGCTTGATTTCTGATAATTATGCATCTTCATATCTCTATTTAAAAATCTGAATGATTGTTTGAATGCTTCTTTATAATGTATGGGGCTGGATGCCCAGTTTAACCTCACGATCCTCTCCATCTAGCTGGTAGAATGGGAGGGGACGTGACAGAATGGTATCAGAGCTGCGTTGCAGCATTGGGCCTCTATGGGCCAAATCTGATAAGCAATTACAATAAAATTGTTGTCTTATGAGTTTTTGGAAATTTTGTTTTAAAGTCTGTTTTTGAAAAATTTTGGTTTAAGTCCGTTTTTGAAAAAAAATTTGGTTTAAGACTGTTTCGGAAAGAATTCCCGAATGCCTTCCGCAACTGCGGAAGCATTCGGCGAATCGTTCCGAAATTTAGGAAGTGTTCCGAGAATTTTCCGAAAATTTGCGTAGGGAAGTTTTTCGGAAGGAATTCCCTTCCGAAATTGCGGAAGGATTTCTCTTCCGAAAGTTGCAGAAGGAATTCTCTTCCGAAATTTCGGAAGGATTCCGCGAATCGTTCCGCAACGCGGAAGAGTTCGGCGAGCCGTTCCGAAGTTGCGGAAGACTTCGGCGAATCGTTCCGCAACTGCGGAAGACTTCGCCGAATCGTTCTGCAATTGCGGAAGACTTCGGTGAATCGTTCCGAAGTTTCGGAAGCAATTCGCAAGATCGTTCCGCAAAAGCATTTCCGAAAAAGTGCCCGAAATCGAGGAAGCATTCCGGCGGAAGCATTCCGCGAACGGCTCCGGAATTGCGGAAGCCTTCGCTGAATGGCTCCGCAATTGCGGGAGCATTCGCCGAATGGCTCCGCAACTGCGGAAGCCTTCGCCGAATGGCTCTGCTCGGCAAAACGCCCCGCTATTGCGGAAGCGTTCGGCGAACTGCTCCGCAGTTGCGGAAGCTGTCGCCGAACCACTCCGCAATTGCGGAAGCATTCCGCCAAGCGCCCCGCATTGCGGAAACTCTCGGAAAATCGCCCCGCCAGTTGCGGAAGCTTTCAGCCTATCACCCCGCCCATTGCGGAAGGCCAACCTCCCCGCGGTTGCGGCAGCATCCTGTGAATCGCCATTGCAACAGCATTCCGTGAATCTCCCGTTGCGGAAAGATTCAACGAACCGCCCATTGAGGCGTGATTCGTAATAATAATAAATAAATAAAAATGAGGGCGCTGCCCTCGACCCGCCCTGCTGTGGCGCAGGGAAGCCACAAGGGGGCAAGCCCCCTTGACCCCCTTTTTCTTTTTCCCCTCATATTTTCGTTGTTGTGATTTGACGAATTGTCAAGTATGGAATTTTTCCCACATGCATGAAGTAATTGTGAATTCTAAGAATGTAATGCAGCTAACAATTGTGTTGATGAACACATTTCAGAGAGCCACAGTTACAGCAGGGTAACACTCTAATTAATACAGTGGAAAAATTTTGGATCTTGGTTGGGCCAAGAAAACGAACATCATGAATGATGCACAGGATCCCTATGAACCTGAGACAGATGCCATGGGAGAAAACATACAGGTTGAGAATGCTGAGACAGAATCTAATGGGAGAAGAAATCAAGAGACCCCCCCAGATGTTGCAGCCACCATGAGAATCCTAAGGGTGGAGTTGCAAAGCTGTAGGGAAGATAATGAAAGGATGATTAAAGCTCAAGAAGAACAAAATCAGCTGAATGCAGTGATGCTGCAGAGCTTAACAGACATCCAAAGGCAAATAAACTCTGGGCATCAAATATCGAATCTAGAAAGGGGTGGGAGTAGCTCTAGAAGGAATTCCCGCAAGAGGGCCAGTAGCCCAAGAAGAATTTCTACAGACAGCACATATAGTCCAGAAATCTCTTCTAATGAATCATCTGACTCTGAAGAATCCATTGAGGGTTCAAGCTCTTCGTCTCACATGAGTAAGAGAAAGAAGCACCACAAGAACAATTCACATGGGGAATTTAAGAAGGCAAAACCTCCTACCTTTGACGGAGAGGTAAAATCTGGTCAAGAAGTTGAAGCTTGGCTTCTTGGGATGAGGAAATACTTCCAAGTCCAAGACTACTCGGGAAATATGAAGGCAAGGGTAGCCATCTTCAACTTGAACGGAAGAGCATCTATATGGTGGGAACACACCAGGCAAGTGAAGAGGATCAATGAACGGAAGATTGTGTGGAAGCAGTTCAAGAAATACTTCAAGCAAAAGTACCTCTCTGATAGGTACTATGATGATAAGATCAAGGAGTTCCATGAGCTGAGATTGGGACAATCGACCATGGAAGAATATACAAACAAGTTCTTGGAGCTGCTGAGGTATGTTAAGTATATTCGAGATGATAAGGTCAAAATTCAGCGTTTCCTAAGTGGACTGCCCCAGTCATATAAAGACAGAATTGAGTTTGATGAACCTCGAACTCTAGAGGAGGCCATAAGAAAGGCCAAGTATTGCTTTGATCAAAACAGAAGCAAACCAGAATTCCATAAGGCGTGGAAGGATAAGAAAAATGAAAAGTTTGATCAAAGGAAGAAGGGGTTCAAGCCTCCTCAATTCAGGAATCAGCAAAGGCAGCCATCACAGGTTGTGACTAAGCCAACCAGGACGATGGGAGACAAGCCGAGAGATCCAAAAGAGCCAAGAGAACCACTTCAATGTTGGGGTTGTGGAGGAGAGCACATGCTTAGGAACTGTCCACATCGGAATGGGAATGCAAATCAAGTTCACAACATCCAAGGAGCTGGAACTGTGGGACAAGTGGCAAGGACAATCCCTAGGATCTATGCAGCAGTAGATGACCGCCAAGCAGATCATCAGTCAACTGTGGTTGAAGTTGAAGGTAAGATTGCTAAGCAGTCTGTTTCTATTTTGATTGATCCTGGATCTACTCACAGTTATGTCACTCCTAGAATTGTTGAGGTTTGCACTTTCAAGAAATTAAAGCATAGTAAATCATGGTTAGTTCAACTAGCCACTGGAACCAAGAGAAAAGTTAGTGAAATAGTATAGAAATGTCCATTAGAGATGGATGGGCTATTCACTTATGCAGATCTGAATATTTTGCCACTTGGTTCCTATGATATTCTCATTGGAATGGATTGGTTAGAAGCACACAGGGTTAAACTTGACTGCTACAATAAGACATTTGAATGCATGGACGAGGAAGGAAACCCGAGGGTTGTAAAAGGCATTCCAAAGGTGACTTCTGTTAGACAGGTTTCAGCCATGCAACTAAAGAAGTTCTGTAGGAAGGGATGTCAACTGTATGCAGCTCACGTTTTAGAGGCAGCAGAGAGTGAAACTCTTAGATTGGAGGACTATCCTGTATTGCAAGAATTCAGGGATGTTTTTCCGGATGAGATTCCAGGACTCCCTCCAAAGAGAGACATTGACTTTACAATTGAGCTTGTGCCAAGAGCGGCACCAGTGTCCAAGACACCCTACAGGATGAGTACACCGGAATTGCTAGAATTGAAGATGCAATTGCAAGAGTTGCTGGAAAAGAAATATATTAGGCCAAGTGTATCCCCGTGGGGAGCGCCCGTTCTATTTGTGAAAAAGAAAGATGGAACACTCAGGTTATGTATCGACTACAGGCAGTTGAACAAAGTTACTGTGAAGAACAAATACCCATTGCCTCGAATTGATGACCTTTTTGATCAAATGAGAGGAGCAAAGGTATTTTCAAAGATTGACTTGAGGTCTGGTTACCATCAGGTAAGAATCAAAGAAGAAGATATTCATAAGACAGCCTTTAGAACGAGGTATGGACACTATGAGTTTGTAGTGGTACCATTCGGTCTCACAAATGCACCAGCTACATTCATGTGTCTCATGAATAATGTTTTTAGCAAATATTTGGACAAGTTTGTTCTTGTATTCCTGTTGGGGCCAAGGTCGCAGCTATAGTAAAAGCTGCGAATTTTGGGAAAAAGCACGAGTATGGAAGGAAAGTGCTAATTTTGGGACAAGCACTAAGTTTTGGGTAAGAAGGAGACGGTGCGCAGTACGGTGCCAGATGGATGATCTCAGCGCAGATCACGGACCGGAAATTGCGGAGCTCGCGCGCACGTCATCGAGGAATGAAGGTGGCTCAGCTACCATAATAAATAAGGCGATGGAGTAGAGGGCTCAGCTACCCTCATTTAAAGGCTTAGTACAGAAGTTATGGTTGCTCGGATCAAGGAGGAGAAACGGACCAGAGCATTGAAGGCGAAGGACGATCGCCCATACCCACAATCTGCGCCGGAATTCACGGAGCCTGCAGGAAGCGGCGACGTGACTGCAAGCGGCGCCTACAGTACACCTAGCCATGTGCGTGGTTAGGGTTTTTGGGAATTACTGTTGGGAAAGGCCCACAGTTTTGTAAAGGTGTGACCGTCATGGCCACCTATATATATGAATCATTGTAATAGGTAGAGGTTCCTTCAGTTCTTTCCTTTTGGAGGATTAGAGAGTTAGATGCTAGACTGTTAGAGAGCCAGTCTAAAGGATAGATCATGTGTTGATTATCCTTCACTGTATTTTCTACCCGGTGCGTAGAACTAGAGAGGAAGTCGGATAGCCGAGGAGCTAATCCCTGAGTTGCCAGACAGTCTGAGTCGACGTATGTGCCTTTGTAATCTCCATAGAGAGGAGACAAGATTGAGAGAAGGGCTCCCAGCTGTGTGCGTGGAGTTTCCTGTAAGATCTAAGGCTGCAGCTGTGTGCGCAGCATATTGTATAACTCTATCATTTTCTGGTTAATATGAAACTCCCGTGGATGTGGTTTTCCTCGAGGAGATGAGCGTCACATATATCTTCTTGTTATAATATTTGCGTGAATGATAACTGTTTAAGATCATTACCTGTGTGAACATCTTTTGCATCATCTTTGTGACTGTTTAAGTGAGTCGGAAAGGTCTCTTGATAGCTATGAGTGTTAAGTACCAGGAAGTAGTAACGCGTTGTCGCTGCAGTGAGCGAAGAATACGTTACTGCGCCGGATGCGAAGGGCAAGGAATTATTTAGCGCGTCAACGCCAGGAATAGTTGCCTTCTGCGCTAGAGAGGAGAAACCGCGCAGTAGGCCGTCCTAGGAAGGAATCCGCGCAGCTGCGCCGAGCGGCCTGCGGGAAGGTCCGACCGCCGATATTTGAGGAAGAGGAAGATATACAGAACAATCTCCGCGCCACCACGGTTAAGGAAACCTGATTCCTTAACCCCCCATAGCCACTTCGGGTGAGACCTCGAGCTGCTGCGCAGCTCGTTGCCGAAAGGGCTAGTGCGCCAAGGGGTTTTGTTGCTGCGCTTCATTAAAACCCGGGTCTGCCCAGAAAAGCAGTCAACAAATGGTTCCGTTGCCGCGCGAATGAGACTTGTTATTTTGGCGACGCGCGAGATTGAGGAGTCAACAAATGGTTCCGTTGCCGCGCGAATGAGACTTGTTATTTTGGCGACGCGCGAGATTGAGGAGTCAACAAATGGTTCCGTTGCCGCGTGAGGGAGACCTCTTATTTCAGTGACGTGCGAGATTGACGCGCAACCTAGAGAAAGGAAGCAGCGAAACAAATGGTTCCGTTGCCTAGTGACCAACAAATGGTTCTGTTGTCTTATGACTTTTTGATCACATTACTTCCATGGCTTTGAACCCTGTTGATTGAGCCAACAAATGATTCCTTTGCCTTGCGACTTGTTGCTGTAAGACTTACTAGTCACGCGACATCTGAGACTGTTGCTGAAGACAACATAAGGTTCTGTTACACTGAGACTTGCTCAGCTAACAAATGTGTTACTGGCATCCTACAGCTAAAGAAATCGGAGATTGGTTTGATTTAAAGGCTAAAGAGTTTGCTGAACAAGAAAATAGAAGCCCTACGCTTCAAACAGAAGATTGGTTACAGAAGTATATTTATGCTGACCTTTACGAAATTTTCTTTGTTACGTTTGCATTGGAGTTACACGCTTGGATAGCCAAGTTAGCAGATTCTAGACCTACGCTGCATGTTGATCGACCCGTCACATGGACGCCTGAGCTAGTCAGTATTGTGAAGCAGATAGACAACCCTGTGTCCCGCGCAGTAGACTTTTGGTTGAATAGTCTACTGGAAGGTTTCATTACCGAATTTGCAGTCGATACAAGAAAGAGTTTCAGTGAAGCTGAGAGGAGTTTCTTCCAAGTGCACAGAGGTAAGTTCTTAAATTCTCTGAACTTATGGATTAAAATGCTTCTGTATGAAAAAGGAAAGCTATGTATTGCTTCTGATGAATAGCATAGACAAGTAATGTCCGTAGATTCTGATAGTGATCCTGAAGTTATTGGTTGCACTCGTAGTGGAAAACGATATAAAGTAGGCCTTGACCAATATCCTTTTGAGTCTAGCCCAGACAATAGCCAAGTCCCTAGAGCAAGCCATATAGAAAGACAAGGGAGTGCTCATATCCCTTATTACCCCTTTACACCGCAAAAACCAGACGGAGCTCAGTATAATCCTACAGTAACACCTTCTAGTAGCCCACACGCTACTTCTAGTACCTCTCTACCACCTTTGTTTAACCATCCCAGAGGCACTGCTACAGTACCTCCACCTCAAACCCGTGCAAGAAGGATGGGTGATGACATGAAGCTACCAACTTTTAGAGGAACAGGGATAGAGGACCCTGAGCAGCATTGGTTCTTATGTGAAGCCATTTGGACAATTAAGCAAATTAATGACGATGCTGTTAAACTGGTTCAGTTAGCAACCACACTAAGAGAAAGAGCCTTGACTTGGTTCATGAAATACTCAGCAGCACAGAATAGGACGCTTGCTGAGGTAAGAAATGCCATGATTAGAGAATTCAAGAAACCTAAATCAGAATCACAGTGTATAACAGAGCTCAAAGACATCAAACAGTTACCTACAGAATCAGTATGGGACTTTGACCAGAAGTTCAAAGCCCTGATAGATCAAGTAAGCTTCGAGTTTGCACCACAGCAACATAAAGAATGGTTTATTGTTGCACTGCTTCCACACATTAGACTTCCCCTTATGCAACAGAATCTCAATACTCAGGAACAAGCCCTAGAAATGGCTATGAAACTAGAAGCTTCGCCAATTGCAGGGACAAGCAACGATGTTGCGCATTTACAGAACCAATTAGCAAACTTAACCTTGCAAGTGCATGATATTAAGAAAGGCAAGGAGATTAAGGAAGAAATTTGGTGCACAAAATGTAAAGCCCAAGGTCATTCAAAGGACCATTGTCCCGTTTTCATAGACTATATTGCAACTGGAGCACCTAACTCTTTACCACAGGCACAAGGGCCTTGGTGTGAAATCTGCAGAACTAGAGGTCATAGACCACAAGAATGCCACTTACTTCAGAAATATGTACAAACTCCAAAGAATCTATATTGTAATTTCTGTAAATCAGTAGGTCATGATGAGAACAATTGTAGAGCATATGATCTTATGATAGAAAGAAAGCATGATGTCTATCGGGTACAAGCAGAGACACAAGGACCCACAGCAGGTCCACCTTATGACCAAACTCGGGACGCCCGAGCAGCAAATTACAGAGGACGTGGACGCACAACAAACTTTGGTCGCGGAAGAGGACAGATCACTTGTTATAATTGCGGAGAACAAGGTCATTTTGCTAGGGATTGCCAAAATCCTACAACCCTCTGCAGGTATTGTAAATCTTCTGACCATATCATTGAAGAATGCCCTCAGTTACAGGCTAAGATGCAAGCAAAGACACCACAGGTAAATCAGAATATTCAGTTGATTGGAGCAGAAAAAAGAGAACCGGACCCTACAGTTAATATAGTGACACGCAGTGGAGCAACCACTGGTGCGCAAGAGATGGGAACGGGAAAGCAAGCGACGCAATGGGTGCGCCGCGCTAACATTAAACCAGCCCCACTTAACCTGCAGAAGCAAAAAGAAGCATTTAAGCAAGCTCAAGAGTATTTCTCAGACCCGAGAGCTTCAAGTTCTGCCGCAATTCCACAGAACAATATTAGATCGCAAGCGCTAAGACAAGACAACCTGGTGCAAGAACAGGCCACTACAGCTGGAAGGCCTGATGATGATGATGATGATGATGATGATGAGGAGCATGCACTAGGCAGTGTCCATGCATTCCTGCGACAATGTTTAAAATTGTTGCGCAATGAAAAAGCAACTCTAGAACTTCAACACCTGTTGGATCGGTGCCAACACTCTGCTTCGACAAACACACCACAGCGTGCTGTTCACCAGATTAGGAGTCACATTAGAACTGGAAAAGAGATGAGGCTTACAGCGCAGATTGGAGCATTTGAAATGGACGAAGTCATGTTAGATTTGGGCTCAGAAGCCAATGTTCTCACTATGCAGACATGGGAACAGATGGGAATCCCTCAGCTTACAAGATCCCCTATCCAGCTAAGACTCACAAATCAGCAACGAGTCTCTCCATTGGACAGATTACCCAATGTACCTATTGATATTGAAGGAGTAAGAAGCTCTGCAGATTTTGAAGTAATCAAAATTATGGATGATAGTAGACCATACCCAGCGCTGTTAGGAATAGACTGGGCATTCGATAATTTGGCTGTCATTAACTTGAAGAAAAGACAGATGACCTTTGAGGATGACCAGATCAGGGTCATCGCACCTCTTGATCCTATTCAAGGACCAAGATATATAGAACCCATTCGCGCAGAAGAGGAAGCGCGCCACATGGAAATTTTGTACCAGATGACCACTAACCACAGTGACTATGTCAACCCCACAGCAGACGGCCATATCAGCTGGCGATGTGATAGCTCGTGCACATCAGATTCAGATGCAGGATTGGAAAACTGGCAGAATCGTCTACATGAGGTTTCTGCAAGACGTTGCGCCATGATGACTAAATCCATTCGATGGATTGGCACAGAATTAATTGATACTCCAACTTTTGATGGCTTAACTGAAGTAACTAAATTCATACAGGAATATGAACAAAAGCTTCCAGAACCGCAGCGCATACAGGCACTAGATATATCATTGCGCGCTACACCCGCAAGATGGTGGATTGCGCACAAGGAGAATATTCATACATGGAAAGACTGTCGCAGATTGATACTGCGCAGATTTCAGGACACCACAGCTGAAGCGCTACGCAAATATGAAGGACAGAGTGACCCCAGGTCACACATTGAAGCATGTATTCAGCAATGGTCAGATATTCCGGAAGATGAGTGGGTTCACCAATTCATCCACACATTGGATACAATTCCAAGGAATTGGTATACTGAAATAGAATTGCGCAAAGGCACTCTTACTTGGGCTCTTATGATAGAAAGTTTTCAACTTACATTCAGCTTTGAGTCAGAGCATCCAAGTATTGATCAGGCTCTGAAGTGTATTAAAAAGAAGGTATTTGAACCAGGTCTAGTAACAGAATATTCCCAACCAGATTGGGCTGTCCAGATAGAACATGCCCTGGAATGCTATAACTTCACCGCTGAAGATGAGGAGGACGATCCTCGCAACATCAATATCCCAGAATCAGAAGGGACGCGCAATATTGAAGGTCCTGAGCTTGATATTCCTGCCATCACAGAACACGTCAAGCTCAAGAAAGTTAACATTGGCACAGAAGCTGACCCAAAGTTTGCTTCTATAGGAGATTATTGGGATGATGAAACTGTTGCGCATGTTTCAGATTTATTACGTGACTACCAGGATATCTTTCCTACCAAGTTCACAGAAATGAAAGGCATCCTAGGAGACTTAGGAGTGATGCGCATACCTCTGAAACCAGATGCCAAGCCAGTAAAGCAGCGCCCATACAGGTTGAACCCGCGCTACAAAGAAAAAGTCAAAGAAGAAATTGATAAGATGCTTGCAGCAGGTATTATTGAGCCAGTAGAGGAAAGCGATTGGATTAGTCCTATGGTGGTCCAAGAAAAGAAAACGAAAGGTGAAATAAGAATTTGTGTCGACTTGCGCAAACTCAATGATGCATCAGCGCACGATCCATTTCCCACTCCTTTCACAGATGAAGTACTTGATAATGTTGGAGGACAAGAGGCTTACTCCTTCACTGATGGATTCTCGGGATATCATCAGATCAGAATCCATCCGGATGACCGCCACAAGACTACTTTTGCAACTGAATGGGGCTCATTCCAGTATACGGGATTTGCAGCAAATCTTGAGCGCCCTGGACTCTTGAATTTGTTGAAGCTACCGCACTTTGGGCGTAGCAATGAAGTGAACGCAGTCGTTAAAACACTGCTATCCTGCGTTCATGGAGGTTACCTTTGGCTCGGGAGGCCAATTGATCTAAATGTTGATTTGATACACCGCATCACCGGTCTATCTAAGGTTGGTAAGGATCCCAATATCCATTTTGTGGGAAAGGAGAAGGAACGAAAATTGGCTGCAAAGCTGGTCCAGAAATATAACTTGACAAGAGGAGGTCGGGCTTATGACCTCACGACAGTAGAAGATGAGGCACTTCGCTTCACAGGAAGTCTGCTTGCAGGCAGACTTCTCACAAAGTGCCGACCGAAAGAAGTTACTGGAGCTGTCGTCGAGCTCGCTATCGCAGCTGCGGAGGGAGAACAGTACAACTGGTCTCTCTTCCTGCTGAATTCTTTTTTGGCTGATTGCCTGAATGTGCAGGACAATGCAGGCCAATCATTCCATTTTTCGTGGCTTCTAATTTTATGCGCTCTCGTCGGGTGGAAGGAGCCCCCGAATACTCAGTTCCTTCCACGCCGCGCAGGAGAGGTTGCCGGCATGCGCTACATCAACCTCTGGGATTCCCCTAATCCCGCGAAGCGCAAGATGAATCGCGCTGTCTTTTGTGAGTACTACTATCTCCTCCGAGATACCATACAAGATATGCCGAGGCTGAGCGGGGAGACAGCCACATTGTATGAAGGAAAGTTGGCTTTTACTGCCGACATCCATCAACTCTACCTTCGGCCTTGCGACATTCCAGGTGACTGGGCGCTAGGTCTTTACAGGATGACCACAGAAGATGTCGAAGAAACCATTAAGTCATGGTCGGACGAATGGAGAGCAGCAGCTGACATCGCACCTGCGATGCCACCCGCCGCTGCGCAAGAAAAGGATAAGGGCAAGGAAGCCCCTGAGCAAAGAAGCGATGAAGGCTCAACAGAACCAGCTACAAAGAAGCAGAAAGTGTCGCATCCCACTGAGGCCATTCCCTCGGAGGTCGACAAATACTTGAAAGAGCAATTTCGTGAGATGAGGAACATGCATGCTCACATCCGAAGTGCTCTAGACTTACAATTTGTAGAACTGAAAGGTCTCGCAGGAAGGATTGCGCAGACCCATGCGCCAGCATCTACTTCGCAGGCGCCACAAGAAATTCCAACTGATGAGCGAGTTGAAGAACTCATAGAAAGGCACACTGTCGTACATATTCCGCCTACCAGCATGACACTTCCAGATCCTCTAGCTGAACTACAGGAAAGCACAGTTGGACCTGTAGAAATAAATTTGTCTATGATTCCTATAGAAACCCTACAGCTTGTACAGGAGAAAGTTTCTCTTGAGTTGAGAGCTAGAGAGCTCTCTACTTTCCAGGAAAACCAACGACTGCAATCGCAGGAGATAGAGCTGAAGGAAAATCATAAGAATATCTCTGCGAAGCTTGCACTCTATGAGGCGCAAGACACCGGCATCAGAAACGCAATAGAAGAGATTGCCCAGGAATTGCCGGCTTGCGAGATTCAACCAGACCTCCCTCTGGTTGCAAAAGTTCAAATTATTGGAGGAAGGGTGAAAAC
Organism: Larix kaempferi; assembly: GCA_027924585.1. Taxonomy (NCBI): domain Eukaryota; kingdom Viridiplantae; phylum Streptophyta; class Pinopsida; order Pinales; family Pinaceae; genus Larix; species Larix kaempferi. The sequence continues at coordinate 47,259,267 of BSBM01000456.1, read as the reverse complement.
CCTGGAGCAAGAAATAATTGCTATGGCAGAAGGCCATAGAACCCAGATTGCTGAGCTAGAAGCTCGCGTTGCTGCGCATCTTACGGATGATGCGCAGGTACAATTTGAAGCATTGAGTAGAGCTTCCACACGAATGAAAGACCGAGTACAGGAAGCCAAGAACCTGATGGACCAGGCTATGGAAGCATGGTCAGAGCTTGTAAACCTCCCTTTTAAAGTGGGACTATCAGAACAAGTGCAAGCTGCAGAACAGTCTCTCACTGTTCTGAATGAAGAAGCTAAGTCCTTAACAGGCTTGCCAAAGATGAAGAAAATGGGCGAAGTGCGCAAAATGCAGCAGCAACTGCACAAGCTCAGAACTGAAGATGAGAAGCTCACCAACAGCATTCAGCCATTCATGGATGAGTATGCTGAAATTGTTGGCCAGGTTGAGACAAAAATCAAAGAGATTACCGAGTCTCAGGAGATCATTGATACACTCACTAAAGACGAAGCGACCGCAGAAACAGTGCAAACAGCTGATGAGTGTATCGAGGAATTGGACTCCGCTATTGCGAAGTGGCAGAAAACATTCGCGGAGATTCAAGCAAAAGCAGATGCGCAAATCAAACAACCACGCGCTAGTGCGAGTGGCTCGAGGACGAGCCACAAGTGAGTGTTGGGGGCCTGTTGGGGCCAAGGTCGCAGCTATAGTAAAAGCTGCGAATTTTGGGAAAAAGCACGAGTATGGAAGGAAAGTGCTAATTTTGGGACAAGCACTAAGTTTTGGGTAAGAAGGAGACGGTGCGCAGTACGGTGCCAGATGGATGATCTCAGCGCAGATCACGGACCGGAAATTGCGGAGCTCGCGCGCACGTCATCGAGGAATGAAGGTGGCTCAGCTACCATAATAAATAAGGCGATGGAGTAGAGGGCTCAGCTACCCTCATTTAAAGGCTTAGTACAGAAGTTATGGTTGCTCGGATCAAGGAGGAGCAACGGACCAGAGCATTGAAGGCGAAGGACGATCGCCCATACCCACAATCTGCGCCGGAATTCACGGAGCCTGCAGGAAGCGGCGACGTGACTGCAAGCGGCGCCTACAGTACACCTAGCCATGTGCGTGGTTAGGGTTTTTGGGAATTACTGTTGGGAAAGGCCCACAGTTTTGTAAAGGTGTGACCGTCATGGCCACCTATATATATGAATCATTGTAATAGGTAGAGGTTCCTTCAGTTCTTTCCTTTTGGAGGATTAGAGAGTTAGATGCTAGACTGTTAGAGAGCCAGTCTAAAGGATAGATCATGTGTTGATTATCCTTCACTGTATTTTCTACCCGGTGCGTAGAACTAGAGAGGAAGTCGGATAGCCGAGGAGCTAATCCCTGAGTTGCCAGACAGTCTGAGTCGACGTCTGTGCCTTTGTAATCTCCATAGAGAGGAGACAAGATTGAGAGAAGGGCTCCCAGCTGTGTGCGTGGAGTTTCCTGTAAGATCTAAGGCTGCAGCTGTGTGCGCAGCATATTGTATAACTCTATCATTTTCTGGTTAATATGAAACTCCCGTGGATGTGGTTTTCCTCGAGGAGATGAGCGTCACATATATCTTCTTGTTATAATATTTGCGTGAATGATAACTGTTTAAGATCATTACCTGTGTGAACATCTTTTGCATCATCTTTGTGACTGTTTAAGTGAGTCGGAAAGGTCTCTTGATAGCTATGAGTGTTAAGTACCAGGAAGTAGTAACGCGCTGTCGCTGCAGTGAGCGAAGAATACGTTACTGCGCCGGATGCGAAGGGCAAGGAAGTATTTAGCGCGTCAACGCCAGGAATAGTTGCCTTCTGCGCTAGAGAGGAGAAACCGCGCAGTAGGCCGGCCTAGGAAGGAATCCGCGCAGCTGCGCCGAGCGGCCTGCGGGAAGGTCCGACCGCCGATATTTGAGGAAGAGGAAGATATACAGAACAATCTCCGCGCCACCACGGTTAAGGAAACCTGATTCCTTAACCCCCCATAGCCACTTCGGGTGAGACCTCGAGCTGCTGCGCAGCTCGTTGCCGAAAGGGCCAGTGCGCCAAGGGGTTTTGTTGCTGCGCTTCATTAAAACCCGGGTCTGCCCAGAAAAGCAGTCAACAATTCCTAGACGACATTCTCATCTATTCTAAGAATGAAGAAGAACATGAAGAACATTTGAGAATGACAATGCAATTATTAAGGGAGCATAAGCTGTATGCCAAGTTGAGCAAATGTGACTTTTATAAAGATAGAATTCATTATTTGGGTCACATCATCTCCGACGAAGGAATATCTGTAGACCCTGAGAAGATTGAAGCCATTATGAATTGGCCAACTCCAAGGAATGTGACTGATGTGAGATCTTTTATGGGCCTTGCTGGTTACTACAGGAGGTTTATCGAAGGATTCTCCAAGGTTGCTAACCCGATCACTTCTTTGCAAAAGAAGGGGATAAAGTTTGAATGGTCACCAAGATGTGAGGAAAGTTTTCAACGGTTGAAGAATCTTCTTACAAGTGCACCTATTTTGAAGATTGCAGATCCGGAAAAAGACTTTGTGGTGTGTACCGATGCATGCAATCAAGGACTTGGAGGAGTTCTTATGCAAGACAACCACGTGATATGCTATGAGTCAAGAAAGTTGAAGGAGCATGAGAAGAACTATGCTACTCATGATATAAACTGGCAGCCATAGTACATGCCTTGAAGATGTGGAGGCATTACTTAATGGGAAGAAAATTTGAGTTAAGGACAGACCATTGTGGTCTGAAGTACTTGTTTGATCAGCCAATGTTAAATGCTAGGCAAGCCAGATGGTTGGAATTTTTGTGTGAATTTGATTTTGAGATCAAACACATAAAAGGGAAAGAAAACAAGGTGGCTGATGCGCTCAGCAGGAGGGTACATGAAATGTATGTGGCAGCGCTTAGTACTTGCCAACCAGATTTGAAGCAGCAGATTATTAGCCGTATGGTTGAGGATGAAGTGTATGAACAGATAAAGGACAAATTGCAGCAGCAAGACCTTGGCAAGAAGAATGAAGGCTATCACTTGGAAGAAGGCGGACTTCTTACTTATAAGAATAGAGTCTATATTCCAAATGCAGCAGATTTAAGGAGAATGGTTATGGATGAGATCCATAAAGCTCCATACTCTGGTCACCCAGGATATCAGAAAACAATTGCTACAACAAGAAAATATTATTTCTGGCCAGGTATGAAGAAGGACATCGCTGAATACATCTCTAAGTGCATGGAATGTCAGCAGGTGAAGGTTGAACACCAACACCCAGCAGGTTTATTGCACCCAGTGCCAATTCCAGAATGGAAATGGGAAATAATTTCCATGGATTTTATTACAGGATTGCCAATGACTAAGAGACAACATGATTCCATCATGGTTGTGGTGGACAAGTTAACAAAGGCAGCACATTTCATACCGGTTAAGTCCACACATAAAGCCGATGCCATTGCAGATATTTTCATGAAGGAAATATTCAGATTACATGGGTTACCTAAGGCAATAATTTCTGACAGGGATACCAAGTTCACTTCCAATTTTTGGAAAGGTCTCTTTGCCGATTTGGGTACACAGTTGAAATTTAGCACCGCGTACCATCCTCAAACAGACGGGCAAACAGAAAGAGTAAATCAGGTGCTTGAAGACATGCTTCGCATGTATGTAATGGACAAGCCATCCAAGTGGGAAGATTATCTACACCTGGTAGAGTTTGCATATAATAATGGGCATCAAGAATCATTGGGAATGAGTCCGTATGAGGCTTTGTACGGCAGAAGGTGTAGGACACCAGTGACTTGGGACAATCCAGTGAACCGAATTGTACTTGGGCCAGAATTGCTTAAGGAAATGGAACAAGAGGTTGCAAAGATCCGGCAAAATTTAAAAGAAGCCCAGGACAGACACAAGAGCTATGCAGATAAACATAGAATGCATAGGGAATTCAATGTTGGGGATCATGTGTATCTTAGAGTAAGATCAAGGAAAAGTTCCTTGAAGCTTGGGAGTTGTGCCAAGCTATCACCTAGATATTGTGGGCCATTTGAAGTGCTTGAAAGAATAGGGCCAGTTGCATATAGACTTGCCTTGCCTGCTAGCACTAAAGCTCATAATGTTTTTCATGTCTCCTTGCTTAAGAAATATGTACATGATCCTAACCATGTGATTAATTGGGATGTGATCCAGGTGGAACCCGAGGGCGAATTCCAAACCGATCCATTGCGCATCCTAGACAAGAAAGTAACATTGCTCCGGAACCGAGCCATCGGACAGGTAAAGGTGCAATGGAAGCACTACGGTCCCGATGAGGCTACATGGGAGCTGGAGGATGCCATGAGGATGGCATATCCATTTTTGTTCAATTTTGATGAGCACTGAGGACAGTGCTAATGTAAGGGGAGGGGTATGTCACGTCCCCATTTTGACCCCCTTTGTAAATGATGTAAATATTGTAACTTAATCATGGTGAGGAGCTCAAGGCCAAGGCCCCACCATTGATTTAGCGTTTATGTATCGGCAATTAAAATAGATGCCTATGGTTCTTGTGCGAGATGGGCACAATGTATATAAGACATCATGTAAATACGAATTTTAATGAAAAATACCCACAACCGGCTATGCAATGCAACAAAAGAGATGGGGCATGGTTCTACAAGGAATAGGGAGGGAAATTATTCAAACCCTTGAGCCAATAGTATTAATCCATGTGTCAATGGGGAAACCCATAAACCACCAACTACCCATTTTGTCTCATGTACCCAATCATTTAATTTTTTTCCAAGAAATTGGTTAAGGTAGTTAATGCCTTGGGAATGAAAGAGTATGGGCAAGCCATTTTCGTGCATGGGCAGGCCATCAACTTGGAAAATCGTGTTTTTGCTTGTGGGGCAAGAAACCACCCACGAAATGGTGCCCAAAGCCATGGGGAATGGGGAGTCTTGATTCACTCACGCAGTTGGAGTTAGCTGGGTCTTTTCCATTTACGTTTCTCATCTAAATACTGCATTTTTCCATGCCTGGGAGTCGTTTTTGCCTGGTATAATAGTTGGGAGAGGAAGGCCACGAATTGGGGACTAGGAGGGAGGTCGTTTTTGCCCCGAATGGACCCTGGACGTTTTTCTAAAAACGGATTTTGGCTTCCTGGGTTGTTCACCAACTTCCCATTTCGTTTTTGTGGGTTCCCACGTTTTTCTGGGTTAGTTGAAACCCCATCTCATGCATCCCACTGTGGAAAACGTTTTTCTCATGCCCAGCAAGTGGGGTTCTGCTGTTATGTGCATCCTCGTTTTTGGTTTGAACCTGTGAATTGAAGTTTGGAGTGGTAGTGGATAGAAGTGGATTGATAAACCTAGTGGGGGAGGCAACCTCTCAAGAAGATCAAGAGGGCTTTGGTTACTCTTCTATGCGTACCCTAAGAGCACTAGATAGGGAAGGTATGGCTTGAGGGACTGTATAGCAGAGAAAAGAATACTTCCTTGTGCTGGGTGTGTAGGTATTGTGGGTGCCAAGCTAGATATATCTTGCAAGGTTATCCATGGCTCTGTGCTGGAGCTCACTAGCTTAGCAACTCTTCCTTTCCATCTCCTAGCAGCCTGATAAACCCAATTGTAGATTGGCTTGGCTCATTTTGGTGTACGCTTGGCTATGTGTGAGTCTATTGTTCCCTGGTTCCTTGTAGAGATCATGCCCAGCTCGGGGGTGGCAGTGGTGCTGAGAGATTGAGGAGCACACTGGCCTACGGTTGGGTGGAACGTTGCAGTTGCATAGCCAGTTGCGTGGGACTACTTCTGTATAAGATAAGTATTCTCTTGTGCGTTAAATTGGCAATTACCATTTGATGAATATTATGAATGTGTGAAGATTGTGCAATTCATAAATAAATTCCGCTTGATTTCTGATAATTATGCATCTTCATATCTCTATTTAAAAATCTGAATGATTGTTTGAATGCTTCTTCATAATGTATGGGGCTGGATGCCCAGTTTAACCTCACGATCCTCTCCATCTAGCTGGTAGAATGGGAGGGGACGTGACACTAGACAACTTCATCCTGAGCTAATAAGCTCGTCGGTGGGAGAATAAAGTATCTAGGTTTCCGAAGCAAGGTTACGGGTATGCCAGTGGCGCCGTCCGCGGATCCGTAGCAATCTGCCATCTGCACATGCAGACAGAACATGGTATAAGAAACAAAACAAGACATAGACACACTAAAACAAAAGCATCACACCACACAAAACACACACGCCATGTACAGTATATACAAGATATCTATGCGTGAAAAACTCAGGCATAGTACCTCTTCAGGTAGAGCCCATTGCGGGGCTCACCCAAAGATATCCCATCGTAGTCTTCTAGTTCATGGGCTCCTTTCTCCATAACACGTTTCACTATGTATGGTCTGTGCCACATGGACTCAAACTTACCTGCCCCCATATTATCATGCCTTTGGTCATATGTAAGGACCAAATCACCTTCATTATAAACAAGGGGTTTGACCAACCTGTCGTATTGTGCCTTGATGCGCTTCTTGTGTGCCTCATTGGAAGGAGCAGCATCACGGCGGGTCTCATCGAGTTTTGTTAGATAAAGGAAACGTTCTTCCTTGGTAGTGGTGTTTGGAAGAAGTTCGACTGCGATTTTGAGTGATGGAATCTTGCACTCTATTGGTAGGACTGCCTCCAATCCGTAAACTAACTGGAACGGTGTAAATCCGGTAGCAGTATTAACGGGGGTCCATTATGCCCATAGTGCGGAAAAGAGCATGTTGTGCCAGTTAGACTTGTGCGTACCCACCATGCGTTGAATCATGGTTTTCAAGACCTTGTTGATGGCCTCTACTTGTCCATTGGACTATGGGTAGTAAAGGGTTCAGTTTTCATGACAAAAACCCAATCTGGAGCTCAATTCATCAACCATGTGGTTCTGAAAGTGAGATCCATGGTCAATGACTATGGCTTGTGGAACTCCAAACAGTGAGATAACATGATTAAACATGAAGAGTGCGGCGGTTTTTCCATCATCATTGTATGTAGGCATAGCCTCGGCCCACTTTGTAAAGTAATCCACGGCTACTATGACATAACCATGCCCCCCGGCCAAGGTAGGATTATAGTGCATTAAGTCAGTGCCCCATTTTGCGAAGGGGCTAACGAAAATAACCGAGTGTAACGGGGCTGGATGGGTGCACTTTTTCGTTTGAAAATGCTGGCATGGGGGACATTTTTTAACGGCCTCAATACAATCTTTAAAGATAAAGGGACAATAATATCCCGTGCATAGCAGATTTTGGGTTGTATCCATTCCATAGAGATGACCGCCACAAGCCCCAGCGTGACAGTGATTCAAGACGTGTTCATCCTCCTCATGTGTCAGACAGCATCGAAGAACAGAATCAATGCCCTGATGGTATAAGGTATCATTGATGATCAGGTAATACTTTACGTGGTAGCGTATTCGACGGTGATCATCACGAGACAGTTGTGGGTTGAAACGTTAGGTTTGAAGATATAAGGTAATATCTCCATACCATGGGTCAGATGTGTTGATGGGAAACAATGATTCGTCCAGAAGAGAATCATTGGGCTCAGATCCTAAATCAACATGGGGAAGATCGCAAATGAGCTCGACGGACACCAAAGACTTCTTACACTTGGCTTTCTCGAAGAGGAGGTCGAACTCCTGAAGTATCATGATCCAGTGTCAACACTTGCCCCCAAGTACTTGACGCATTAAAACATGGTATATGCAGTTCGAGTCGGCGATAATGGTGGTGGTGTGGAGCAGTATGTAGTGACGAAAATTTTGGACGGCAATGACTGCCGCAAGAGCGAGCTTCTCAACATGTGAATAATGAGTTTCGAAGTCAATAAGACCCTTACTTAGGTAGTAGATCACATGCTCTAGGGAATTGTTTTCTTCATGTACCAAGAACATGGTGATCGTGGTGGAAAAAGCAAGATAAAGGATATAATCCTTGTAGTAATTGGGCGGTTGGAGCACAGGGGCATGCGTAATGGCATGTTTCAGACTCTCAAAGGATTGTTGCGCTTGATCATCCAATATGAACGGAATGTCCTTCGTGATTAGTCTCATATAACCCTGCGTCTTTTGCGCGAAATTACAAGCAAAATGTCGTAGGAAAGTTTCCTTCCCTTACAAACTTTGAAGTTTTGTGATGTCATTGGGAGATGGGAGAGCGACGATGGCTTCCACCTTCAAGGGATCAATGCGGATCCCATCTTTCGAGACAATAAAACCAAGGATGTGTCTAGACTCAACGCAAAAAATACACTTGTGAGGGTTCAGACGGATGTTATACCATCTGCATCTGAGGAATACCGCCATCAGATGATAGATGTGGAAGTCACGATGTCGCGAATGAGAGGGGAGATCGTCGAGATAAGGTTCCACAAAGTCCTTCACGTCATGAAAAGCGTACGACATGGCCCGCTAGAATGTGGCACCAGCATTTTTGAGACCAAAAGGGAGCTTGCGATAAGCAAACGTGCCCCAAGGGCAGATGAAAGCTGTCTTATGTTGATCAACCGAGTGGATCTCAATCTGGTTGTAACCGAAAAATCCATCCATGAATGAGGAGATGACACTTCCGACACAATTGTCTATGATCTAGTCGATGAAGGGAGTGGGATAGTTTTCCTTAGGAAAAGCTTTGTTCAAATCCCGATAATCAACACAGACACATATGGTGCCCTGCTTCTTAGCTACAGGGACGACATTTGAGACCCATTCTGTTAATGGAACAGGGTAAATTAAACCGACCTTCAAGAGATTTTCAATTTCTGCCTTAATCGCCGCAGTTTTTTGAGGGTGTACCGGTCGTAGCTTTTGTCGGACTGGTTTGGCATCAGGATAGGTTTGAATCCTGTGCGAAACAATAGCAGGGTCTATCCCGGGCATTTCCTCGTAGGTCCAAGCAAACATGTCTCGAAATTGCTTGAACAAGGCCGTGAAAGTAGTAATTTATTTAGGGGAACACTTCTGGCCTAAACGAATGTGTTCCACTACACCAGAAGTAACTGATATGTCTACCGGAATGGTGGGTTCGATGTTGGCCAAATTGCCCTCTGTGTTTGTATGAAATGTGAGTAACGAGGACTGGCGACAAGGGTAGACATCCGGTGTAAAAATGGTGGTGATTCTATTCTCCACAATATCCAATGGGGGAAGGAAAGACGATCGATGATGAAGGTCTTCCCACAAAGGGTCATCCCCACTCATAATATCCATAATGGACTCGTTAGAATGAAAAGTCCAGAGCAGAGGATCGGGTAGGGACGACGTCCGCTGTAGAGAACAGGATGTAGAGGTGACAGCTAAGTGGTCCTCTGGTGCTGACAGGATAGCCTCATAAGTGAGTTCGGTTGGTGAAAGAGGCATGGTATCTCCAATCAGGTGCATAGTGGCTTCGTCGGGTACGAGCCATGGATCAGTGGAGTTGGGAAGAGAGGATATCATGTTCACCGTGGCAACATGGTTAGGGGGATCCGAGGTTGGAAAAATACCCATAAGAGATGAGTCTTTTATGAGGCCGACCCCCACGCTCTCATATGGTTGCGAATATTGCCCGAGTAACGGGACATTATCATCGGGATGAGTAGCGGTGTCCGGTGTACAGAAGTCCAGTCGGTCGATAGTGACAATTCGTCCTTGGTGGGGGAATTGCACAATGCGGAAGACAGATGATGCGACCGTAGTCATGGCATAAAACCAATTATGACCAAGTAAAAGATTATAATCTAAAGGGGAAACGACCACTTCCACGTTAATGGTTGCGGTCTTACCCCCCAACTCTACTGCCAAGGCTTGTAATAGCCCATGGGGTTGGAAACCATGACCATCAAATGCTTTCAAGGTGGTGGGAGAACGGTTTAACTCAGGAGAGCCAATGGCTCTCCAATGCGAAATCGATAATACTGAGGTAGAGGCACCTTCGTCCAAGACAGTATGATGGATTTTCTTCCCAACAACATTTGTAGCAACTTGGAATGCCAACTAGTGGGAAAGCATCGGTTTAAAGTACTCGAGTCAGAACATGATGGTATTGGAAGAATCCGGATCAACCGCACCAATGGCGGCGAGAAGAGTCTTGCGCTGTTTGGGACATTTCTACAAGACTTCTAGTGTCGACACAGCATAAGGAGCATGTGCCAAGTCCTCTACAATATTGTAGTTTTGAGCTGCCCGAGCATTGGGATTGAAAACGAGTTTTCGAATCGTTCTATTAAGCGGACGCAACATTGACTCTAAAGAAGGATTCTCAATGGTGAGAGAAGTATGTGGTACAGTGACGTCGGGAATAAAAGTGGAACCTTTTTCAGTATTACTTCCAACGGGTTCCTTCTGAAGGACTGAGTCGTACGAGCGTGAACGTGTGTTCAACTTAACCATCTCACTGCGCATCATGAGAACATGTGAGATGGAGGATGCCTCTCTGTGGGAAGGAAAGGTTTGAGTGATCAGTTGTTCGTTCTGAGTGGGGAAGGGATCGTTGAGAACTGTGGTAGTAGATTTTCCTTTGAGAAACTTCTGCACTTCGTCTCGGTGAGGACATTCCTTGGAGAAATGGTCACCACCGCACAGTAAACAAGGATACTTCAACTTCCTCTTCTGTTTGGTGTCTTCGGGGGTGGGCTTGGGCTCCTATTGATTGGAATATTTCTTAGGTTTTCCTTTGTTTTTCTTCTTACCACCTGACTTCTGAGATGAAGCTGATTGAACATAATTCACCTCTTCGGTGGAGGAAGGAGTGGGGGACTTGGTGGTGATGTTTCCAGCCTATGGTTGGGATGGGGAAGAACCCTGGGGGTTCAACGATCCACCAGTTTGAGTATAAGGCTGGGAGGTAATGGAACCAATGATGCCATCGGCTTGAGGTCCCTTAGGTGGTTTCGCAGGGTCATACATAGGGAGGGGTGCATCAGGACCAATTTCATTCAACGTGTCGGATTGAGCATAGACCAGGTTTAAGTAATGGGCACGGGAAATAGCTTGTTCCTCGGTGACGGCCCCTCCCATGGCCACGTCTTGAGCTACGACAAGTAAGAGAGACTTTGTGAACCAGTCAACTAAGAATTGGTCTAGATTATGAGCCTTAATAAGACGTCGTCTCCTCCGCCACTCATGGATATGAGTGGCGGTGTTTTGACGGAGCGAGGTCAGTAAGTCTGTACCAGTCTCGTAGCGAATGGGAAAATGGAAATGGGTCAAAAAGGACATAGCAAGAGAGCGGAAATCTGGAAAAGAGTTGGGTGGCAATTCAATATACCACTTGGCAGCTGGGCCAGTGAGAGTCCGTTGGAATAACCTAAGACGGATCGAGTCATCCATCAAGGAGTTGGATGAACACCATAAATGGTATGTCATCACATGGTTTTTTGGATCCTCACCAGGTTTTCCATCAAATTTCAGAATATCTAAGGTAATTTCACCGGAATTGGTGGCCAATTGTATCCGTGGAAGATGGGGCCATTAGTCAGACGAGACAGGTCGGGTAGGTCCAAAGTATCCAAGAAAGGCAGTTGTTGATTCGGTTGCAGGTACTGATAGTACTGATATGGCATGTATGGATCAGTGGGACCTTGCATCGACTGGTTGTAGGGTGTTCCCAGAGGAAACTGGATGTAAGGGGGTGTGTCTCCCAGACCATATGTAGGTCTGCCACCATAATAGGGTGGTCCATAAGGTGGGGATCCACCACCACCACCGGGAGGAGGTGGGCCTCCTCCAAATGGTGGGGGTCCACTGATGCCACCGGGATAGGGTGGACCTCCACTACCTCCACCAGGAGGGGGTGGTTCTCCACCACTGCCTCCAAATGGTGGGGGTCTTCCATCGCCACTGGGATAAGGTGGGCCTCCACCGCCTTCGTCGGGAGGAGGTAGTGCTCCACCGCCGTCGTCGGAAGGGTGTGGGCCTCCTCCGCCACCGCCACCAAAATAGGCTAGTCCTCCACCACCGCCACCATGATGGGGTGGTCCTCCGCCACTGGGGGGTGGCCCTCCAACTCCACCGGAAGGGGGAGGGCCACCACCTCCACCACCAGGAGGGGGTGGGCCATGGTTGCCAGAATGAGGTGGTCCTTCACCAGAAGGTAGAGGTCCGCCTCCTCCTTCGGAATTTTGTGGGGGCCCGCCGCCTCCGAAAGAAGGTTGGGGGGGACCAAACGAGGGTGCTAGTACTTGAGGGATGGTAGGTGGGGGTCCAATTTGTAAAAAAAAATTATGCCCCCACAGAGTGTATGGATTTCCGGGATAAGGTATCTCATAGAGTGCGTTTTCAGGATTGTATTGTCCTGACACAGGGTTAAGATAACCTGGATATGCTTGACTCCATGGTGGTTGGTTTGACTGGGATGGTTCCCCAACATGGGATAATCCCGTGGTGGAAGCTTTGGCGGGTAGGGAAGTTCCAACGGAAGGACCGATGGGAACTCCTCCTCCTGCATTATGGTTAGGAGATGGGGGTTTCCCCCAGCAGCAACGTACTGACCACTAATCAATGGTTGACCCAATGCGGGTTGTTGATTATCTACAGTGGGATTAACATTAATCGTAAGGAAGGTAGGGGGTAAATAGTATCCTCCCCGCGATTTTTGGGGTGGGGGAGGAGTGGGTAATGTTCTCGTAGTAGTAAGAGGAGTGTTGGACTGTTGTCCTTCAACGGGTTGAGTCGTTTGAGGTATAGAACTGGTCTCATGTCTAAGGCATGTACTTGCAGGAAGTGAGGGTTGACTAGGTTCATAAGTGGTCATGTTGTGAATGGATGGTTCCGGTGAGTCATAAGATAAAGTACGAATCCGGATCTGCCGATATGCGGGTAACGTCGGGTCTTTAACCCTTCGTAGAAGGCTTTGTCGTCGAAATTCCTTGCCCATGGCACGTAATCGATTCAAACGATCACGAAAGGGTTCGAGAAGATCGTCAGGAGTGGGCCAAGGGGGTGGGGATGTAGTGGCAAAATGGGCCACTTGTTGACCTAGAGATGTTTCCCAAAAGGGTGCAGCTGGACCAAAGGTAGCTGATACAAGTTCATCTTGGGGGTGATTTAACCATTCCACCGATCCAGGCTCTCCCGGTAAAACGGAAGGGAGAGGTACGTCTTATGAAGTGGAATTTTCCGTCTCTTCACCCCTTGAGGGGTTGGAGGTGGGTGAATCTGAAGGGAACATGTGTGCTCCAATATTCAAAGCAGGGTTTTCTACTTCAGGTGACACGACCGTGACGTGTGGGTCCATTTTTACCTTCAAAATTACCTCCTGGTTAAGGAGATACTCGGGTGGTAAGTTCAAAATCCTACGGGACCTTCTCCAAGGAAAGTCAGCCAGAGTGACTGAAACAGAGTTTCTCCTAAGAGTATTCTAAACAAAACAAAAGCAGTCCAGAAAAATCTACACAAACTAAGGCCGCAAGCAAACTTATGTGATAGGTGTGGATTCAAAAGTCTGGAACCTCACGGGATTGTCAAGGCTTCGCAACTCGCGATATACTCCAGGGTCCAACAGTTATACTTAGCCCAATTTTTAAGAGCACTAACCAGGGAGGATTAGGACCGTACCCCTGACCATATAACCTGACTACCTGATAGTATGTGCATAGTAGCTTTCCGAGTGTTGTTCTCGGTGTATTGCTCTACCAAGACGGCCAAATGGTTAACTCAGTTGGTTTCAAGAATCCTAAGAGTGTCTCCCGATGAACGCAAGGTACGTGGGATCTCAAATCTGTGTTGGTGTTGTCTAATGCACAACCGTACGTCACGATACCTTCCTATATAATACCGAGTACGTGAAACACCTTTCTATATACGCCAAGTACATGAAGTGCCTTTCCATATACCCTCAGGTACGTGAAAGAGCCTTCGATATATTGGTTGGTATGTGAAAGAGCTTCGATATACCATTTGGTACGTGGAAGACTACAATACCCCGGGATGCAGTGTAGGCAAATAATGACAGTTGCCATGTTTTAAGACGCTAGAACACGTCTCTAACTTAACACACAAGTTACTAAATATTTTACCCTAGTTCTACCGTTAATTTTATCTGGATGGTTAGGTGAATGCATGAGGTGAGTACATAAACGTAAGCATAATGCAAGCCCTAACTACATCAAAAAATGCACTTTTCTTTTGATGAAATCTATGTACGGGAAGGAGAAATATTTTTCAAGTGGTTTTTTACCAAAACAACAAAGCTTCAACAAATCGCAATTCGACCAAAAATGATAATGAAAGTACTATTTTCGTTTTTCCAAACAAAACATGAAAATCAACATCAAAACCAAATCTAAGCATTTTCTTTTTGTATTTTCCAAATCAAAAATGAAACTAAGTGATGAAAAGAGAGAATTTCTATCTAGAGCACACTAACTCTTCAAATTTCACTATGATAGCCAGAAAGCATAAAAAACCAAAAATGCATATAATTTTTTCAAGCATGGAGTCACTTTTGCAAAAACTTGATTTCACTTGGATTTTTCAAGAAAATGAATGGCTCATAATTCACGAAAAACACAAATGATTAACTTTTCTTCAAACTTTTCAAAAGACTTATGAATGATAAATTCCAATGCGTGAAACAACTTTTAGAACAATTCTCAAATTGACTTGAAAAGAGGTAAAAATGAAGCACTTTTAATTTTTCAATGATATGCCAAGACTACAACTTGATAAAAATAATGCTTTTAAGCATGAATGGCTGAAAAAAACGATTATCTGCAGCACTCTAAACACTTAGAAATTCTCAAGAAAATGACAAGCCCTCACATGAACCGAAAACACACAAGACACTCAAAAAACAACCGGATGCAAGCAAAGCTAAATAACACGTGCAAAAGAGGTCTGGGATTTGATCCAATGAAAAGAATAGATCAAGTGAGGAGAGGAGGTAATGCAAGGTCAAGTGGATGAAGGTGGGGGAGACTAAAGTGTCCACAACTACCAAGTCTCAAACTTGTCCAAAATGGAACCCAAAACCAATCCAAACACAACCAATGCAAAATCAAAAAGGTCTATGACTGGAAGATGTAGTGTAGAGAAGGTCTGTAAGGGAAACCAAACTCAAAAGTTGGAGAGGAGAGGATCCAACCACAAGGCTTGACTGCTCAGCGTAGCCTGTGGTCAAGCTCAGAGTGCCCGTCGCAGGAGGGAAACAGGTGATCTGCGCCGATGGTGCAGGATGTAAAACTGAGCTGAGCGACGACATCGCAGGTTGCATGGCAGCATACTACGCCTGAGGGAGGACGTCGCTCTGGCTATACTACCCAGGTGTGACGAGCGAGATCCCAATGCAAGGATGGAAAGATCTCCAAAAATGAGCACTCAAAAGGTTTGACAATCATACATACAGACTAAAAGGAATTCGACGGACCCTTCCAAAAGAAGATCTGATGGTAAAAAAGACTTAGGAGGCAAATGAAATGGCTCACAAAGAAATCAAAGAAAAAGACTTTCAAACTAAAAACTTAAAACAATGCATTTAATCCCCAATATGATTGCCAAACTTGTTACCGGACAATCTATCGAAAGCGGACTTAAGGCATGATCTCCCTAGTTCAATGTGAATCTAGAACAAGTAGGACAGAATATAGAATTGCTTTCCTAGATCTAGTTAAAGATCGAGTGATTAGATGTCTTACCTTTAGATTGTAGATCTTTCTCCTTCTTGTTGCTCCAAGCTTCACAGTCGTCAAATCTCAGCTGCAAGACCTGTCAAGACATACAAAAACAATACAAGCAGTAAAACATATCTAAACAGCAACAGATCTAAGTAAACGGTTAAGCAAGTAAACTACACAAACATTATTAACACAGCAACATTTGGTGGAAAGAGTTTATATTACTATATTAAAAGAGGGAAATACAAAGTAGAGATATGATTACAACCAAGACTTAACATCGCAATCCTCCTCCAACAAGCCAAGCCAAAGCCTCCAAAGGAAGTATGGGTCTCCCAATAGATGAGTAGGGATCTCCTAAGCTAGCACGCAAGTGCTATAGACTTCCTCCCTTTGGAATGGGAAGGAGCTTGAAATATATAGGACTAAGAGGATGGGATAGGTTGAGATATAGTCGGAGAGGAGTAAGGGATCCTCCCAAAGGGCTAGGGATATGAATGCCAGCTCTCCTATAGGTTAAGGATAGAGATCCACATCACACAGCTTCGATAAATGGCTCGAAGGTGCCCTTTATCCACTTTAACTGACATCGTCGCAGGCTGCATTAGGACAACTTGTGACTTCGCATGCTGCACAAGGCTGACCTACGACAACCTCACTAAACCCTATGGAAATAGGTCAGTATCTCTTCCAGTTTGATTTCCTAGTCATGGGAACTTCAAGGATGTGTAAATTGAGTCTTAAGGTGGCAATATTTAGGTGTAACACTGAGGTGATTTTATACTGGAAGTGGGGTTTAGGCGGAACTGGATGGCTCAGTGATGGGCGGGAGATACTAGGGGGAGAATATTTCCTCAGAAAATATTACAATCGGTAAAATTGTAATAGGTTTTTGGATCAGGGCCTGTATCGACCCTAATACTGGGGTTTGAATATTTTTTTTACCTGAGGTTATTACTAGAACCTAGTTTTTGGTGAAGACCTCAAGCACTTTTGAATGGAACCCATTTCAGACCAACAGTTAGCGGGTTCCACACTGGGGAATAAACAATTATCTGACAAATGGTGGGAGAAGGAAGACATTCTAAACTCGGACGAGGAATATCGGGGCATGTGGAGGGCGCATGCCACACATGCAGGTCAGACCTCTGGGAAAGAAATAACTCAAGACCCCAGGAAAAAATATGGAAAAAGAACTTATACTCAGCTGATACAAAACCATTTGGGGACTAGGGTTTCCAAAGAGGGATCTACTACACCTTGACAACCTCCCAAATTATTTCCAAAAACCAATACATATTCACAGACAAACCATATAAGCAGAAGGTTTGTGACTATAAGAAAAAAACAAAAGTGGAAAATGAGAGGTCAGGGTGAAGACTTGATGTTGGATCAGATGGTTGGTCTAGAAGGTATTGTTGCTTTATCTCTCAAAGCACTAGTTGGAAAATTTAGTTACCGAGAGATGAACCCTAAGGACATAGATCAGTGGGTGATAGCTAAATGGTCTCCATTAATCGGCTACAGAAATGAAATATACATTATGAGTAAGGGATGGTATGTTTTCTATTTCCGCAAGGAAGAGCACACAAATCTAATACTAGAAAACACTTGGATTAAAGGCAATGGAAGCCTTATGTTAAAACGTTGGAGATTGGGGTTTGACCCTACCTTGGAGAAGTTGAGATTCAGGCATCTGTAAGTACTATTACCTGGTTTCCACTTGGAAATGTGGAATTGGGAGGCTTTTGTGGCGGTGGTGAACCACATTGGGAAATTTCTGCATTTAAATGAGGAAACCCTAAATGGTATGGACAAAAGGGTCGGTAGGGTTTTGGTGGAAATTGACATGTATCTGGGTTTATTTGAGAAACTGGAAATCTGGTGGAGAGACCGCAAATTCACTCATCCTCTGGACTACTGGGGCATCCCTTTCTATTGCTCGAGATGTAAAGCAGTGGGACATCTCTGGCGGGATTTCTCGGATTTCAGCTCAGGTTCGGAGTGGGAAGATTCGTCAGACAACATACATGCTTGGACCTCGGATAGCAACATAGCGTTAGAGGGTGAAGATGTTGTGAATGATACTAGAAACCTCTCACATATGGAGCTAGGTGTGGACACTACGAAACCCACTACTCTTATCGGTAAGCTCCATCGAATTGATCCATCATTTTCTACTCCCTTATCCCTAGCTGATTTAGAATACTTATCGATGCTGGAGGAGAAAGGTGATAGTATTGGGGAAGGACTCATTGGGGGCCCTCTGACTTTATACCTAGGTATTAATGTGAATACTATCCAACATGCTAACCATAAAACCTCATATATCTTCTATTATGGTTTCCCCTCCAAGTGTTCAGGGTGAGCGTCATGGGAACCTAGTTTTGGACTGTGAACACACCCCTATTGTCGGAAATACTCCCCAGGAAATACTTGCTTCGGCTATTGGTACCCATTCCTTGGCCCCTTGTCATTCTACCCACTTAAATACTCCTTCATGTTACACCCAAAATCTACTCATCATCAGATTCAGTGTATACACCCCTGAAGATACTTGGACTAAGTAATCATCGTGGGAGGATTTGCACTCAGTTCTGCTTTTCTTTTAGCATACCCTTAGGAGAAACGTTGTTTCATCCAACCTGGCTGATCATCCTGACACTCTGGTGGATTTTCCCTAGAGAAGGTCTCATAGGATCTTAAACTTATCACCCGAATATCCCCTTAATCCGGAGGTTATTTCGAGGGTAAGAATGGATCAGCATAACACGGTCGTAGTTACTGAAGTGGAAAACCCCACTTTGAATGTTGGAGGACTTCTGTTTACACAAACTCCTCCAGATTCACCTGCCTCTCATCCCCCTCCGGATGGAGAAACACAAACCCAGGCTTCACAAGGCCTTTCTCCCGTCGTCTCGGGAGAACCTGGATCATTGGAATGGATAAACTGACCCCAGGACGACCCTACAGCAGCTGTTGGTCCTTCAGCAACTTATTGGACATCTTCTACAGACCACCCAGTGGCTCATTTTTCCATCTCATGTTGGGGGGCCATCCAATGTTACTCAACCCTCATGGAGTTAAGCGTATCCAGGTTCTATTAACCCTATGCTGGGCCAGCCTAATCCTGGAAACGCGCCATACGGGATACCTTATCCCGGGAATCCATACACTCTATGGGAGCAACAACTTGTGTTGCAACACAGACCCCAACCGATTATCCCTCAGGTACCACCACCCCCAATCAATCCTCCCCCACCTCCTGCTGGAGGTGGCAGGCCCCCACCTAACATTGGTGGAGGCCCACCTCATTTTTCATACAATATCCCTCACAACTCCGGCGGTGCCAGGAATGGTCCACCACCCCCTCTCGGCAGAGGCGGCGGGGGGACCACCCTATCATGGTGGAGGTGGACATTCCCCTTCGGGTGGAAGCGGTGGTCCACCACCCCCTCCAGGAAGAGGCGGTGGAGGACCTAATTAATATGGTGGTGGCGGTGGTGGTGGAGACCCTCATCCTTTCAACGGCGAAGGTGGTAAGGGCCCCCATCCTTCTTGCGGCGGAAGTGGTCCACCACCCCCTCCAGGTGGAGGCGGTGGTGGGACACCTTATTACGATTATGGACCCCCACCTCCTCCTGGTGGTGGTGGCGGACCTCCACCCCCTCCCGGAAGTGGAGGCGGACCCCCACCTTATTGGAATTGACCACCTTGCGGTGGTGGACCTCCTTACGGTCCGGGCAGCAAACCCCCCTACTATTAGTTTCATCCTGGTACACCTTACGGTCAGTCTGGTCCTTACATGCCTCGTTCGTATTACCAATACGCACATCCTAACCCACATCTGCCCTTATTGGCTACTTTGGACCTGCCTGACCTATCCCATTTAACCAACGATCCTATTTACCATGGATCGAACTGGCCACCGATTCCGGTGAAACTTCCGTCTGATATCCCCAAGTTTGACGGCAAACCGGGTGAAGACCCTAAAAACCATGTGATGACATACCACTTATGGTGTTCATCTAATTCCTTAATGGACGATTCAATTCATCTTAGATTATTTCAAAGGACTCTCACCGGTTCGGCTGACAAGTGGTACATTGAGTTTCCACTACACTCTTTTCCTGATTTTGGTTCTCTTGCCATGAACTTTTTGACACATTTCTAGATGCCCATACGGTATGAGACTGGTACTGAGCTTTTAACCTCGCTCCGTCAGAACACTGCCACTCACATTTTGGATCATAGCCACGAGTGGCAAAGGAGACGACGTCTCATTAAAGCTCCCATTCCAAATTAGCTCCTAGCAGACTGGTTCACAAAATCCCTCATCCCTACCATAGCAAGAGACGTTGCTATGCGAGGTGATGTCACCGAAGAACAGGCCATCGTGAGTGCCCATGTGCTAGCTAGTCTACACTCAATCCGGCACTTTGTTTGATATTCTGCCTGATGCACCCCGTGACGTTAATGACCCTGCGAAACCACATAAGGGACTGCAAACTGATGGAATCATTGGTTCCCTTAACACCCATCCTGCTGCTAGCACTGTTGGATCATCCAACCCGACTCCGGTTGGCCACAACACCACCAAATCCACCACTCCTATTGTAACTGAAGACGTGAATTCTATTCAATTGGCTTCATCTCAGAAGTCTGGCAGTAAGAAGAAGAACAAGGGGAAACCTAAAAATTCTTCCACCCAGCAGGAACAAAAGAGCACTCCTGACGATACCAAGCAGAAACGAAAACTAAAGTATCCTTGTTTATTGTGTGGAGATGACCATTTCTCCAAAGAGTGTCCCCATAGAGACGAAGTGCAAAATTTTCTTAGGGGTAAACCAACTCTCGCAGTCCTCAATGATCTGTTTCCTACTCAAAACCAGCAGATGATTGCTCAAACCCCCCCATCCCAGGGGGAACCATCCAATACCGTGCATGTTCTCATGTTGCGTAACAAGACAATCAATTTGAACACTCGTTCGCGATCTTACGAACCGGTCCCTTCAAAATAATTTACTGGAAGTAACGTTGAAAAAGCTTCCGACTCCTTAACTGATGTCACTGTACCATCGACGTCTCTCACCATTAAGAAGCCCTCCTTAGACTCGATATTGCGACCGCCCAAGAGTACTATTCGAAAAGTTGTTTTCAATCCTAATGCTCGAGTGGCACAAAATTACAATATCGTAGAGGACTTGGCACAAGTTCCTTGGGCCATGTCTACCCTGGAAGTTTTGCAGAATTGTCCTAATCAACGCAAAACTCTCCTTGTAGACATTGGTGCAGTTGACCCGGATTCCTCAAACACCATCATGTTTCGACTTGACAACTTAAAGTCGAGGCTCTCACACCAGCTCGCATTCCAAATTTCTGCAAACATTGCTGGGAAAATTGTCCATCGTACCCTTTTGGACGAAGGAGCCTCCACTTCTGTCATGTCCATCGCCTGTTGGAGAGCCATTGGCTCCCTCGAATTGAATTGTTCTCCTACCACATTGAAAGCATTCAACGGGTGTGGCTTTCAACCTCATGGGCTCTTACAAGCTCTTGTAGTTGAGTTGGGCGGAAAGACCATAACCATTAACGTGGAAGTGGTCTCGGCCCCGTTAGATTATAATCTCTTGCTTGGTCACAACTGGTTTTACACCATGTAGGCGGTAGCCTCTTCAGGCTTCCTCATAGTACAATTCCCCCACTAAGGACGAATTGTTACTATCGACCAATTAGATTTTTGTACACCAAACGCCACTACTCATCCTGGTGACCATGTTCCTTCCATTGGACAGATGTCAAAACAGTACGAGAGTGTAGGGGTTGGCCTTTTGAAAGATTCATCTCTCATGGGCTTTTTTCCAGCCGCAGACCCCCCTAATCATGTTGCTATGGTGAACATGATCTCCACAGAGATTTTATCTCACTCTATCGATGCTTGGCTTGTACCGGATGAAGCCACAACACACCTGCTTGGAGATATGATGCATCTTTCACCCGTTGAACATATTTATGAGGCTATCCAATCAGCATTGGAGGACCATTTAACCATGGCCTCTCCATCCTATTCTCTACAACGGACGTCATCTCTACCTGATCTCTTACTTTGGACTTTTCATTCAGACGAGTCCATCATGGAAGTTATGAATGTTGACGACAGTCCGTGGGATGATCTCCACCATAGGTCATCTTTTCTTCCTCCTTTGGAGTACATAGAGAACAACATCCATGCCCTCTTTTAACCAGATATCTACCCATCCCCTCATTCCCCCATTCTTACATGTCTTACGGACACGGAGGGCAACTTGGCCAATATTGAGCCAACCACCCCGGTAGACATCTTGGTGAAACCTGGTATAGTGGAACACATTCGCATAGGCCAGAAGTGTTCCCCTGAAGAAATCGTTGTTAGCACGGCCTTGTTCAAGCAATTTCGAGACGTATTTGCTTGGTCCTAGAGGAGATGCCTGGGATAGACCCCGCAATTGTTTCTCACGAAATAAAAACCTATCTTGACATCAAACCTGTACGCCAAAAGTTGCGACCGGTACACCCCCGGAAGACTGCGGCAATAGAGGTAGAAATTGAAAAGCTCTTAAAGGTTGGTTTTATTTATCCTGTCCCATTGACGGATTGGGTCTCATACATCATTCCTGTGAACAAAAAGCAGGGCACCATTCGCCTATGTTTTGATTATTGGGACCTTAACCGGGCTTGTCCAAAAGACAACTACCCGACCCCCTTCATTGACCAAGTCATCGACAACTGTGCCGGAAGCGTCATCTTCTCATTCATGGATGGCTTTTCTGGTTACAACCAAATTGAGATCAACCCAGCCGACCAAAATAAGACAGCTTTCATCTACTCGTGGGGAACATTTGCATACCGCAAAATCCCGTTTGGCCTTAAAAATGTTTGCGCCACGTTTCAGCGGGCTATGTCGTATGCCTTCCATGACATTAAGGACTTTGTGGAACCTCACTTGGACGATCTCCCTGCTCACTCAAAGCAGCACGAGTTCCACATTGATCATCTGACGGCCATTTTCCTTAGATGCGGACGGTACAATATCCGTCTGAATCCTCACAAGTGTATCTTTTACGTCGAGTCCGGACGCCTCTTAGAATTTATCGTTTCAAAGGATGGGATCCACATGGATCCCTTAAAGGTGGAGGCCATCATCAACCTACCACCCCCGACTGATGTGACAGAACTTCAAAGTCTCCAAGGGAAGGAGACTTATTTAAGACGTTTTGTTTGCAATTTCGCGGAGAAGACTCAGGGGTATATGAGATTGCTCAAGAAGGACGTCCCATTCATTTGGGACGACCAAGCTCAAAAATCCTTCAACATTATCAAACATGCCATCACGCATGCCCCGGTGCTCCAACCGCCTAATTAATATCGAGATTACATCTTGTATCTCGCCGCTTCTGCTACCACTATCACCATGGTTTTGGTACAGGAGGATCAAAATGCCCAGGAACATGTAATATACTATGCAAGTAAGGGTCTAGCTGATGTTGAAACTAAATATTCACATGTTGAAAAACTTGCATTCGCGGCGGTCATCGGCGTCCAGAAGTTCCAACACTACATCTTGCTTCACACCACCATTATCATCGCCGACTCGAACCCTGTGTACCACGTATTACACGTCAAGTGCTTGGGGGAAAGTATTCACACTGGATTGTGATACTGCAAGAATTTGATCTTCTTTTCGAGAAAGCTAAGTTTAAGAAGTCTTTGATATTTGTCGAGCTCATTTGCGACCTTCCTCGTCCTAATGCAGAAGTTGAGCACAATGACTCCTTTCCAGATGAATCATTGTTTCTCATCAGTCCGACTGATCCGTGGTATGGATATATCTTATTGTATCTTCAAGCCCAACGCTTCAACCCTCAAATTTCTCGCGACGAACGTCGTAACATACGTCACCATGCAAAGTATTATTTAATCATCAACGATACTTTGTATCGCCATGGCATTGATTCAATTCTTTGACATTGTCTCACTCACAATGAGGTTGAATGCGTTCTAAATGACTGTCACACTGGGGCATGTGGCGGTCACCTATCTGGGATGGCTACAACCCAGAATATTTTGCGCGCAGGATATTTTTGGCCTACTATCTTCAAAGATTGTATTGAGGCCGTAAAAAATTGTCCTCCTTTCCAACACTTCCATATGAAGAAGCGCACTCATCCTGCCCCATTACATCCGGTTATTTCCATTGGCCCATTCACAAAATGGGGCATTGAGTTTATGCATTGTAAGCCTACCTTGGCCGAGGGGCATAGTTACATAATTGTAGTTGTGGATTACTTTACAAAGTGAGCCGAAGCTATGCCTACATACCAGAATGACGGAAAAATCGCCGCACTCTTCATGTTCAATCATGTAATAGCGCGGTTCGGAGTTCCTTGGGCAATTGTTACCGATCATGGTTCTCATTTTCAGAACCATATGGTTGATGAATTGAGCGACAGGTTGGGTTTTCGCCATGAAAATTCAACACCCTACTACCCACAATCCAATGGACAGGTCGAGGCCATTAACAAGGTCTTGAAAACTATGGTCCAAAGGATTGTAGGGACACATAATTCCAATTGGCACAACATGCTCTTTTCAGTGTTATGGGCCTATCGAACTTCCGTCAAAATGCCACAGGCTTCACTCCTTTCCAATTGGTATATGGATTGGAGGCTGTCCTACCGATAGAGTGCGAAATTTCATCTCTACAACTCGCTGTCAAATTTCTTCCGAACACTACTGCCAAGGAAGAACGTCTCTTGCACTTAGCAAAACTTGATGAGTCCCGCTAAGATGTCGCTCTTGCTAATGAAGCGCACAAGAAACACATCAAATCCCAATACGATAAGTCATTTGAACCTCGTATCTTTAACGAGGGTGACCTACTCCTCACTTATGACCAGAAGCATGACAAACTAGGAGTAGGGAAGTTCGAGTCCATGTGGCATGGACCTTACGTTATAAAACATGTGTTGGAAAAAGGTGCTTACGAGCTTGAAGACTATGATGGAATCTCTTTGGGTGAACCCCGCAATGGGCTTTACCTGAAGAGATACTATGCTTGATCTCTCATGCATAGACTTGCTTGTATATACTGTACATGGCGTGTTTTTTGTGTTTTTGTGTGGTGTGATGCATTTCTTTTTTCGAGTGTCTTTTGATCTTGTTCCTGCTTCTTATACCATGTTTTGTCTGCATGTGCAGACGGAAATGTGCTATGGATTCACGGATGGTGCCATCCGGCATACCCGTAACCTTGCTTCGGCATCCTGGGTACTATATTCCCCAACATGTGAGCTCATTAGCTCAGGAGGAAGTTTCCTAGGGTTTGCGACGAACAATGTCGTAGAGTATCAGGCCATAATCGGAACCCTAGCTAACGCCATTTCTTTGGGTATGAGCCACATTGTCATCCACATGGATTCCCAATTAGTGGTTTCCCATCTGAACCGGGTCTACGCCATCCCTGATCCCACCTTTCTCCGTCTCTTCAGACAAGTACGTCTCCTATAAAGGTCATTTGAATCCGTTCAATACCTGCACATTCCACGAGAGTTAAACACAGTTGCTGACTCAATGGCCAACTTCATTTTGGATTGGTACATCACACACACATAATACTCATAATATGTAAAAGCATTCACGACATGTAAATATTGTAGAAGCAAACATGTAAACAAGATCACATCACTAGTCATTTTAAAAACACATAATGTATAAATCGCCGATAATGTCTGTATATATATATCGCTCAAAAAGTAGTGCCAGTACAAATATGAAGCACGATGGCTTTTAGTGAGTCTCTACAAAAGTCTGAAGCATCATATCTTTCAGTAGTACAAAATTTGAGGCCTCTAAGCTCTCAGTACAAGTATAGTAGTGTCATCATGTGAAGCACCTGCAACAATTAATTAATAAGAATATGCGAAATAGCAGAAATGACAGAACTCATAATCACTTTTATATTGATCACAGGCCACTTCGAGGGGGCAACCTCCTTTGAGCAAGCTCAATACAAATAAATTCACGGTGCCTTCATAGGTATAAACATACACTTATATACTAAGTCTAGGCGCCAATACTATGGGTCAAAACCATGGGCCACTACAAACTATGGATTAATACTACGGGCGACTTACAAAGCATATGCGCCAACAACAATAACACAAACTATTGATCAACAAATACTACGGGACGAATTACAAAGCATATGCGTCCAACAACAATATACTAACAAAGTAAAGACATGGGTTCCTAACATCCCCTCCCCCTTAAAAAAAGCTTTGTCCTCAAAGCTTTAGATGTGGAAATTGTTGTTGAATATGAAGGAGTGGTTTCCATGTAGCATCCTCTGGTTGCATGTCGTGCCACTGAATTAAGACCTCTGTGATAGAGCAAGAGCAAAGCTGACGAGTGCGCCGATTGAGGATGGTCTCCGGCTCCAAAAGGATGGATCCTTCATTATCCAGTTCGGTTAAAATAGTTTTTCCACTGATGTTGGTGCCAAGAACTTTCTTCAGACAAGAGACATGAAATACTAGATGAATGCGGGAAGAAGGAGGAAGTTCCAATTTATAAGCAACGGACCCAATCTTCTAAAGAATCCGATATGGCCCATAGAACATTGGAGCGAGCTTATGACGCCCTTTGAGTTTCAGGGAGGATTGCTTGTACGGCTGGAGACGAACAAAAACCATATCACCTACTTGAAAAGTGCGCTCAGAACAGCGCTGATCAGCTTGTTGCTTCATGCGATTTCTTTCCATGTGAAGATTGTCCCGCAAAATGTGAAGAATCTGATCGCGGTTTCGAAGGAACGTGTCAACTTCCTGAACTGGTGAACTATTGGGGGTGTATGGAAGAAGAATTGGAGGTGCCTGACCATAGACTGCTTCATATGGAGTCATTTTAGAGGCAGTGCGGTAAGAGGTATTGTACCACCATTCAGCGAGAGGGAGCCACTTTGCCCACTGATATTGTTGTTCAGAGGTGAAGCAACGAAGATAAGTTTCCAAGCATTTATTGATAATTTCAGTCTGACCATCTGTTTGTGGGTGATACCCTAAACTCATCTTCAGTTTGGTTCCAGTGTGGTGAAATAGTTCTATCCAAAAATGACTGGTGAAAGTCGCATCACGATCCGAGACAATGGAAGAAGGGATGCCATGAAGACGAAAGATCTGGTCCAGGAAAATTTGAGCGACTGAGGAGGCTGTATAGGGATGGCTGAGAGCACAAAAATTACTATATTTGGAGAGGCGATCAACCACAACAAGAATCATTGTCTTCCCGCCAGATTTAGGGAGCCCTTCAATTAAATCCATAGAAATATCTGTCCAAATCCGTGTAGGTATGGGAAAGGGTTCGAGCAATCCTGGAAGGAGTGTTGTTTCACTCTTATTGCACTGGCAGGTATCACATTCAGCCACCATCTGTTGAATTGTCCTTTTCATGCCCTGCTAAAAGAAGTTACGTTGTGCCCGTTCATACGTTTTGAGGAGCCCAGAGTGCCCTGCCGATGGAGAAGCATGGAGTTCATAGAAGACAGCCTGTTGAAGATCTGTGCTCTGGGGAACCACCAGACAACCCTTGTATCTCAGAGAAGTACCATCCCAAGAGTAATGTGGTACAGCAGAAGGGTTGTTGGTCAAGCGTTGGATGATTTGAGATAAGGAAGATTCATTGACATAACCCTGTTGAACAGATTGCAACCAATTTGGAACAGGCATAGAAATAGCTGAAAGAGAACCTTGGGCATCAAATGTGCGAGAAAGAGCATCTGCCACAATATTGTCTTTACCCTTCTTGTAAGTGATCTCATAGTCATAACCCATGAGTTTGCTAACCCATTTCTGTTGTGCCGGGGAGGAGACACGCTGTTCCAAGAAATATTTCAGACTCTGGTGATCAATCTTGATGCAGAAATGATTCCCTAATAGGTATGGTCGCCACTTCTGTACTGCATGCAAAATAGCTATCATTTCCTTCTCATATGTAGAGGCAGCTAAATTCTTACCTGAAAGGGCTTTGCTGGTGAACGCAATGGGGTGTTCATCTTGAAGGAGAACAGCACCAAGTCCATTGCCGCAAGCATCACTCTCAATAGTGAAGGGCTTGGAAAAATTGGGCATAGCTAGAACAGGTGTAGTACACATAGCTTGTTTTAGTTTGTCAAATGCACACTGAGCAGCATGTGTCCATGTAAAAGCATCCTTTTTCAATAGATCAGTTAATGGAGCTGCAATCTTCCCATAATCCTTGACAAACTTGCGGTAGTATCCAGTCAACCCCAAAAAACCACGAAGGCTCTTGAGTGACTGAGGATGCGGCCAATTGTTCATGGCATCGATTTTGGCAGGATCCACGCGAACCCCTTGTGTTGAGATAATGTGCCTGAGATACTCAACTTCCTTCTGTCCAAAAACACATTTAGACTGCTTGGCGTGGAGATGATGGTCAGAGAAAAGTTGCATGACAAGATCCAGATGTTGGAGATGTTCATCCCATGTTTTACTGTAGATGAGGATATCATCAAAGAATACCAAAATGAATTTCCGCAAGTAGGGCTGAAATATTTTATTCATTAAGGCCTGGAATGTGGAAGCAGCATTAGTGAGGCCAAAGGGCATGACCAAAAACTCATAATGGCTATCATGTGTGCGGAAAGCTGTTTTAGGGATATCATCCTCATGAACCCGAATTTGATGATACCCAGAACGAAGATCCAACTTGGAGAAAAATTGAGCCCCATGAAGCTCATCAAGAAGCTCATCAACAGGAATTGGAAAATTATCGTTGATGGTGAGGTGATTAAGTGCACAGAAGTCAATGCATAGGCGCCATGACCCATCTTTTTTGCGGACAAGAAGAACTGGAGAAGAAAAGGAACTAGTGCTTGGGAGAATAATACCTTGCTTCAATAAGTCCCGAACGAGCATTTCAATCTCCGTTTTTTGGTGAAATGGGTAGCGATAGGGCCTAATGTTGGGAGGAACACTGCCAGGAAGGAGCTGAATACGATGGTCTTCTGGCCTTGAAGGGGGCAATCCCACTGGTTCAGCAAAGACACCTGGATATCGATCCAGAATGTGTTGTAGATCCAAAGGAGTAGTGGAGACCGCTGATGGTTGCATCTGAATGGAATGGATCTAAGCGATGACACCATGTGAATTCTTCTTGAGGAGTTTTTCCATGCGATGTGAACTGATGATGCTGAGAGACCCTGGTTGTAATCCATTCAATGTGTGTTTTTGTCCATTGAGGAAAAACTGCATCCAAAGTTCAGCAAAATCCCATAAGATAGGGCCAAGTGTGCGTAGCCATTGAGCACCCAAAACCACATCACATCCGCCTAAGGTCAAGGCAAACATGAAAGAGTGCAAGGTATAATCTCCCATAGAGATACGCACATTTCGACACTTCCCTTTGCAAGGTAAGGTGCCCCCATTGGCAACCATGACTTCAAAATTGGAGCAAGGATGGATAAAACAATTAGCTTGTTTGGCGATCCGAGGGTCAATGAAATTATGAGTGCTACCAGAGTCAATGAGTATTGTAAGAGGAAGATTCTTGAAGCAACCCCTAACACGCATTATTTGGGGTGTGGTGATTCCAGCTAAAGCATGGAGAGATATCTCTGGTTGGTCATCCTGAGATGGAGGGTCAATAGGCGGCTCCTGAATGTCGACCTGAGCATCTATTGTTTCTGGATCGTAGTCACCAATTTCAGAGGCAGGCGGAGAATCCACATCCAAGAGATAGAGCTTTTGCTGAACACATATATGTCCCCGAGTGAATTTCTCATCACAATTATAGCAAAGCCCCTTTTCTCTGTGTGCTTGCATCTCTGTTTTAGACAAACGCTTGATAGGAGTTGGTCGAGGAGCCTGTGATATGGGTGGTCGTTGAGAACCCATATTTCGGAAGGGAACAAAAGTGGGCTTGCAGCGCTGTTGGGCTGCAATCTTGTCTTCTGCCAACTTAACCAACCCTAGGGCTTCCATCATTGTGTTGGGACAGAACATTTTTACCTCAGAGCGGATGGCATCCTTTATACCACTGATAAAACAACTCTGGTAAAATTCATCAGAAAATCCTTCAGTGTGGTTGGCTAGTTTCTCAAATTCGGTTTGATACTCTCTCACAGTGCCAATTTGGCGAAGTTTAGTGAGGGCTCCTGTGAAGTCATCAAAAGCACTAGGACCAAATCGTTACAAAAGGAGCTGGTAAAAGTCTGGCCATTTTGGCTCTTCATGAGCCTTGATGTACCAACGGTACCATTGAAGAGCTTCCTGTTCCAAATGAAAGGATGCAAGCGAAACTTTGTTGACATCAAAAGTATTATGCAAACTGAAATATTGTTCTGCACGATAGATCCATCCAATTGGATCAGTACCATTGAAGCGAGGAAAATCAAGCTTTGGACCACAGAAATTGCTGGAAGAAGAGAACCCATTGTCTGATGAGGACTCGGACTGTCGTTTGGTGTTCATAGCTGAATGTTCAAGATGGAGGCCGAGAAATTTTTCATCCAAATCCTGGAGTTTGGCTTGGATGATTGCAAGTGCTTCTTCCATGGTTTTTGCTCCTGCGCGGGTGACAACCATAACCAGGAGTTTTTTTTTGACTGGGTAGAAAAGCAAAAACAGAAACTGCTTCAAAAAAGGAAAATCTAGATTTGGGAAAAAATATGAAGGGTAATTGGGGTTTGACTAGGTTTTGGACACTGTCGAATAGACAGGGAAGCAAAAAATGAGGATTTCAAAAGTGGGGTGAAGGAATGGGAAAATTTGGTAGAGGGGGACAAAGAAGGAGAATTCGGAAAGGAACTCTATGGTAAAATTTGAAGGTGATTGGGTGAAATCTGAGGAAGTTATGGCAAAGCCTAAAAATAGACAAATGTGGGATTTCAGGCTTTGGGAAGTGGAATTGGGGATAGGGTCCTTAGGAATGAAATATGTAGAATGGGATGACAGGGGTTCCCCGAAAATTTCAAGGGAAACAGAGTGAAAGCAAGGGAGATATGGAGAAAAAATTGATTTTTTTTTTTTCCAGACTGGAGCGGCTATGGCTCGGAAGGGATCTGAAACAGATAGATCTGCAACGGCCTAGAAGTGAGCGGAAATAGAGGGATCTGAAACGGCGCCGAATGGATTGAAAATGGTTGGATCTGGAACGGCTTTCAGAATGGATCTGAACGGCTAGATCTGGAACGGCGCAGCAGATATCGACAACAGTTCAGCTGAAAATAGATATGGACCCCAGGTATGTGCGGCTTCCTAACAGTTCAGGGGTTTCACTCGGCCACCAATGCTGTCTGACGGCTTGCGTATTGGGGCAGTACCCCTCACTCCACGGCTCAGGTAAAATTGATAACCGCTTTGCCACAAACGACAGCTCTTGGTTTACCTCACGGGTGGGAACTAGTCAATCAGGTAGGGGTCATTGCCCTTTTCGTTGGCAGGTCCTCTCAATGGGCCAGCTACTTCGGGGTTCCTGTGGTACTCCTCACAATGATTTTGAGGGCTTATGCCAAATTACTTCGCACAGTTAAGCGGATAGGGATTATTCCCAAATCCAAACCTGCAACAGATGTGAAAAACAAATTGGCAGAAATTTCACCCAGCGAGCCTAAGAAAGTGCTCTGATACCAGATGTGAAGCACCTACAACAATTAATTAATAAGAATATGCGAAATAGCAGAAATGACAGAACTCAGAATCACTTTTATATTGATCACAGGCCACTTCAAGGGGGCAACCTCCTTTGAGCAAGCTCAATACAAATAACTTCACGGTGCCTTCATAGGTCTAAACACACACTTATATACTAAGTCTATGCGCCAATACTATGGGTCAAAACCCTGGGCCACTACAAACTATGGATTAATACTACGGGCGACTTACAAAGCATATGCACCAACAACAATAACACAAACTATTGATCAACAAATACTATGGGACGACTTACAAAGCATATGCGTCCAACAACAATATACTAACAAAGTAAAGACATCGGTTCCTAACACATCAGGCCTGACGCCTGACGCGTACACCACCCCTAGCACGGACGGCACGCTGTCACTGGGTGAGGAAGCAGTCTACGGTCCGAGCCACCTTGCGGAGTAAGGCGTTGAAGCGCACGGGCGCTCCAACCCCAAATCTTTGCATGGGCCTCGGTAAGTCATCAATAGCTGGCTCCAGTACCTCCACGGTCAGCTGGGATAGGTTCCTGTACACCTCCTCCATCTCCTCGATGGTAGCATGAGCACATGCAAGAATGACTGCCTCCCCGCCTCTGTCTCTCCTCTCCAGAAGGGAGAGACCCACCGGTCGTACGGGGCCCACATCTACACACACATATTACATACTTGTCAGCACTACATCAAAAAAATGATATAATATACAAAACTAAAAATACAAGGGTTTTTTTCACACCTATATCACCCCATGTTGCACCCTCCGGCAGCACCAAGTCGGGATCCTCTCGGAAGTCTATGTCGTTGTATGGAAAGTCCTCGACCATGAGTAACTGGCCCTCTAGCCAGCTGAAAAACTTGGGACCAAAGCTAATGATGGGCCCACCACCATGACGGGTCATGACCTCAGCATATGGGGATCCCTAGGTTCCCTGTCATCAAGTAGCAACTGCGGACGTAGAAGAGGAATCCGCTCTAAGAGGAACGATACTATGATCTACCCATACCCAAACTTCTTGAGCTCCCCTCATCGACACTTGGTCAGATGAGCTTGGATGTTTGCAAGGAGACCCTCGCACCAGTTAAAAACCATGGGGGACATACAATCCTCCGCATACAACATTTGGGTCCGAGTAGTCGTGTGTGGGGCTTGACTACCCGCCACCCTAGTAATGGTAAGAAATATGGTCCGCATTGGACGACTCACCACATCCCTTATGAGAATCTTCCCGCTGGAAGGTCGAGAAGTAGCAACACAATGCTACGGCACCATGTCCTCAATTGTACGGTCACTGGCCTGTGTTCCAGTAAGATGTACGGCATCCCCCCTTCGGGACAAACCGGTAAGAAAGTAGATATCCTCAATTTCTATCGTGACGATATGCTCACCAATCACAAAGTACTGTTGGGCCGCATCCCAACTCTAGAGCATGTGTGTCAGTAGTGGGATCTAAGATCTCATCCCCTGGATCTCAAAGAACTTCAGTAACCCACAATTTCTCAAAGCATCCACGCATTATGGATCGTTCACAGCTTGTTCATATTCGAGTTCATGTTCTCTCTCTCGCCACTCCAATACCATATTGGCTAGCTGGTAACCTGCCAAGAAGGATATTTAAACACTGTTAGGTCCTGCTTCAAACCTCAGAAGTCCATTTTTTAAATTCTTTTTGATGTTTGGATTATGGTTCTCCGCCGTCGCACTGTACGTTTAGGTACAGTGCGATGACGTCGCACCTCTCGCATTCAAGGCTTGCAACGACTCGGTCTCATCGCAGGTCCCGAAAGGACAACCTACGACGATCCGAGGGTGCATGTAGCCCTCCATAACATCATCAAAAACCCAAAAAATGGACCTAAAAGCAAAAACTAAACCACTGGAAATTTGTTGGATGATGTTTAGGCCTACCTGATCCGAACGGTTGGTGAAATTTCGAATCGTAGCTCCCGAAATCGGCAAAGGAAGTTTTGGCTCCAAATTGGTACTTCTCCACCCAAATTGGCAATTGAAACAATGTTTTCTATTTTTGGCTCATATTTCTATTTATAAATAGAATGGAATATTCCTTTTCAAATATTTTGATGCTTTTGGGACTTTTACAATAGTTTCGACCGTTTGTCATTATATTTGGGGCTATTTGACACTTTCTCTAGTCTACAGGAGTCGTAAAGTGGTCTTTTGTTCCGTTTCTCGCATCACCAACGGTAACTACAGGTATGAACACCCCTTTGAATGTTTTGTCATTATTATTTTTGGTTAGTCGTAATTATTGCATGAGGACGAGTTTACTCTCCGTTTGTTCTCGTACTCACGAAACCATGAGAGCAAGTACCGAGTTATGATTTATCACTTTTCCGGGCTCGTTAAAATTCCACGGAAAAGGACACCCCCCGGAGTCTACCGTTAAGCTCTTTTCAGGCTCTCAAAAAATGAAAAGATTTCCAAGCGAACTTGTCGCATTCACGCTTGTTAAAGTATTTGAATGGTCATCTTTCTGGTGATAGTTTACCCCTTTTTCGGACCAAGAGGCACTAATTACGAAAAAGGAATACTCCAGCCAATCATGACTGGAAGAGTCCTCTCCCGCGTTGTTTTACCCTTTTTCGGGCGATGAGGCTAACTTTACGAAAAAGAACCGTTGGAGTCTTCTTTAGTTCTTTTCAGACTCTCTAAACATGAAATGATGACCGAGTTTACCTTCTATGGACTCATTAAAATTTTCACATTGAAGGGCTCGTCATGGGACGAACCCCTCCTATCCCAGGTTCGGAAAATATTTGGGATTGGACTCATCTATGAGATGAGCTATACCGAGCATCTGGTTACCCTCATCAAGCTCATAAAAAACACTTGAGGCACTCATCATTCATGATGGGGAAAAAGGAAAGTGTTTGTATTACATACCTTAGTGGCAGTATATAGTCGTTCTTAAACATGGCACTCATCTGCATTCGCATACAGTGCTTGGGCCATCTGTTTGTCTATGAGTCCCCGCTTACTTTCTGAGTCTTGTTACTCCTCTGAGTCATTCGGAGAAAGCTTCCATCATCAGTTGCATTAGAAGTTTGCGTCATTCTCATTGTGTCAATACTACCAAGTAATTCCATGCCCATGTTCAAGAACATGTTCACTATCTATCATCTACAGTCAGTACACACGTTGTCATGCCGTTGTTACTTTGAGTCATTCTTGCATGTTACTGTACCATCCGATCCACCCTACACATATTTTGTCGTGTTTCGTGTCGATTGATGGGGGATTCATCATGGCCCTCCTTCGACGGATTCATCCTTGTCGACTTCAACTCATCATCAGAGGATTGAATCTAGAAACCAACCAAGTACCTTGGCCCTGCATGCCTCAATGGCAGGTTACCTTGCTTTCATCATGAGTTTACATCATTGGCTCTTGATTGAAAGATTTCATCTTGCGTTTGACTTCAAATCATTTATTCACGCTTGATGATATGTACTGTGATACATTGGGAATCATTGACATCAATGGTGATCTCCCTCGCACTTGTTAACGGTTTACATCTATGGATGGTAATAAAGTGGTTTCTACCATGTTCGACGTCAAGACATTTGTAATCACATGGATAGATTCGTATCATTGTGGGTTCAGCTTCAAGACCCTGGGGAGTCATGTTTACCCAAGTTGTGATGGATTTTGTATTGAGTCATATTACACGGATCCACTCTTGTATTGGTTGTGGCTGTGTTATCATCTCATCATGGATCTACGCTTGTGTCTAGTAGCCATGATTGTGTTCAGTCGGTCATTGCTACCATGGATCTACACTGTATTGGTCGGAAGCCATGTTGTACTTCATATGAGATTGTCAGTTCAAAGTCAGTTGTACTGCAGCACTGTCCTTCGTCCGACGAGTCTATTGCCATTACTTCTATCAAAGCACTTTACCTGTCTATCTTCAACAACTTCATGCTGTGGGGGGCATTCTGTTACACTCAAAATCTACTCATCATCAGATTCAATGTATACACCCCTGAAGATACCTGGACTAAGTAATCATCCTGGGAGGATTTGCACTCATTTCTGCAATCTTTTGAGAGGTCGTCACAAGTTGCACACTAGAAACATGCGACGTCGCAGCTTGCTCCACTGCAAGGTGCGACGAGGTCAGTTAATGGGAAAAAATAGATTATTCCAGATCCTTCTCGAAACTTGCTCATTTAGGGGCTTATCCCTGACCTCTAGGGGAGTTGGTACTCGACCCCTAACTCTTTGGGAGGATCCCCTATCTCTCTCCTACCATCTCTCAACCTATCCTATCCATACCCTATCCACTTAGTCCTATATAATTGAGGTTCACTCCCATCCCAAAGGGAGGAAGACTATGGTATCTACATGCTGGTGAAATCTCTCTTAAGACACCTCCATTCACCCATTGGAGAACTCATACTTCCTTGGAAGGTTATGGCAATTGGATTGATCGGAGAAGGGCTACTGCGTTAAGTCTTGGTTGTAGTTCTATATCTCTATCATGTACTCCTCTATTTGAAGTAATAAAAATGCTTTCCACCAATATTGTTCTTGTGTGCAATGATATTGACTAGTTTACCTGCTTAACTGTTTACTTAGATCGCTTATTGTATAGATGTCTTTTACTGGTTTCTCTTATTTCTTGTCTTGACAGGTCTTGCAGCTTGGATCTGACGACTGCGGGACGTGGATCAACATTCGAGAGAAAGGATTGCGTAGTAAAAAGGTAAGACATCTAGTACTTGGTCCTTAAGTAGATCTAGGAAATGCACTTGTAGTCTATTCTATTTTTTCTAGACTCACATTGAGCTAGGGAGATCCGTCTCGTGTCCGCTCAAGTGGATTGTCCGATAACACTTCAAGAAAGACTTTTGAATTCCATGGCGATGGGAGATTCTTACCGGAATCAGATATCTCATTTAAGAATGAGATTGTCCATGGGGTATCCTTGACTGGGATGTCGGCACCTACTTATGTGAATATCGTTAAAAATAAAATTCCCCTTACTACCTACATTGACAACATTCCATCTGAGGGGGGAAACGCGTTTGGTCCTCAGAAGCTTCCTAGTGGTAGTCCTACAGATATATTGTCAACTAAAGGAGTCAGAAAGGGAGGGATTACCCAATTCTCTCCTATAATTCCAAGAAGGGAAAATAGTTGACTATGGATGGCCCCCCTATGGGTATTTTGCAGGATTCTGACCCAATAAACTGTACACTTGTCACAAAACAGGCTCTTAGATATTTGAAGGGCCTTTCTAGGGTTGAAAGATGAATTTTTTCTCTCTCAATATTAGAGGGATTGGGGGGCCTCAGAAAAAATTGGCCCTCAAAGGTTTACTGGATTTGTGGAAGTCGGATATCATCTTTCTTCAGGAAACTATGGTAACGGCTGAAAGAGCTAGGATATTTTTCAAAATTTTAGGAAAGACTGGGCCACTTGTTCTGTGGATGCGGTGGTCCAGTCGAGTGGTCTGTTGTCATCCTGGGACCCTAAAATTTTCCAATTATCACCTTTCTGCACCCGTATTGGTATCTTATTGGAAGGCCATATATTGGGATTCTCTGATGTGGTCAACTTATTGATGATATATGCTCTATACTCGGAAAGGAGGTCTTTGAAATTTTGGGATCAGGAAAAATATTTTGGATTATTAAACCTAGATAATATTATTCTGGCTGGTGACTTCAATTTAAAAGTATCCTATGTAGAAATTTGGGGGAAAAAGGGCCATATGGGATAACCAAAGTTCATATTTTCTATATTTTTTTGCTAAAGCGGGTTTAAATGGCATTGAGCCAGTTCCTCTGGGACCTACATTGAGTAATGGACGTAAGGGATATTGGCAGGTATCTAAAAGACTGAATCGGTTCATGATAGATGATCATATGTTGCACAATTTGAATAAATACAGAAATTGGGTGGCTTTTTCCTCGATATCTGATCATTTACCAATATTTCTGGATATGGAATTCAAAGGGTCAAGGAACCCTTATCCTTATAAATTTAATCACTCTTTACTCAAGATCGAGGAATTCAAGGAATTTTTTAGGCTTGAATGGAACAGTTTCCATATCGAAGCGGCTTCTTCTCCGACTCAAAAACTCGTACAAAAAATACGCATGCTCAAACGTGTTGTAATTCAATGGGAGAATGCCCGTAGGCAGATGGAGAAAAAATATCTTGGTAGCATTGATCACCAGATCGAAACTATACATACTGAAAAGCTAGGAAGACCACTATCTGATGAGGTTCGATCTACATTAATGGACCTGGAAAGCATGAAGCTACAGATAATCAAAAGAGATGAAGAAACATGGCGCCTTAAGAGCAGGGCCTTATGGATCTCGTTGGGGGACGGTAATAATAAATATTTCCACAGGTACGTTGATAGTAGAAGAATTCATAACTCTATTTGGTCTTTGAAGAGTCAGGAGGGTGTTTCAATTACGGACTTAAAGGGTTTACAAATGGAAGTTGTTGGTTATTTTAAATATTATTATCAGGTACAAGGGGAACATTTAGTGAGGGATCAGATAAAATTCATTAAAGAATACCCTCATTTCTTTTCTGAGAAGGAAGGCAATGATATATTTCTCCCAGTTACTTTGGATGAGATATATTATGTACTCTGTGGCTTTGCTAAGGACAAAAGTCCCAATCCAAATGGCTGGACCACGGAACTTTTTATGGAATTCTTTGATATAATGGGACAAGAAATTCTGGAAATGGTGGAAGAAACTAGGTTGAAAGGGGAGGTTTCTGGGTCCTTAAATGCTACATTCTTAGATTTAATCCCAAAGGTTTCAAATCCTAAGTCACTTGAGGATTTTCGACCCATTTCCCTGTGTAATCTCATTTACAAAATTATCTCCAAGATCATTTCCAATAGGATAAAGCCTGTACTTTCTAGGTGTCTTTCCATGGAACAATTTGGATTTCTGGAAAATCGTCAAATTATTGACGCGGTGGGGGTGGCTCAAGAGGCCTTTCACAGCATAAAAACAAGAAATATAAAGGCTATGGTTCTTAAGTTGGACCTCACTAGAGCTTATGATAAGGTAAGTTCGTATTTCCTCTGAACGACACTACTCCAGATTGGTATACCTTGGAAGGCTATCAAGTGGATTATGTATGGCATATCGTTAGTGAATTATTCAATACTTATCGACGACTATCCTACAGAATTCATCTCCAGTTTCAAGGGACTCCGGTAGGGTTGTCCCATTTTACCATTGTTATTTTTAATAGTGATTGAAGGCCTCAGCCGGTTGATTCACAAATTTAAGATCGATTCTCAATTATCTGGGGTTCAAGTATCACCAAATATATCTATCACTCGTCATTTTTTGTAGATGACGTGATGTTGTTTGGGACTACAAATACGATGGAATGGTACCATTATATGGGACTTCTTAAACTTTTCTGTAACTCTTATGGTATGATTATAAATGAAAGGAAATCAAAATTTCTTAAGCATAATCTAGATGAGAATCAATTGGTACAGATTTCCAATCTTCTTCCCTACATGGTTGGGGACTTTTTTTAAGGCACAAGATACCTTGGTTTTTTCTTAAAACCAAACAAGTACAAGGTTGCGTATTGGAATTGGATCTTGCAGAGATTCAAGAATAGGATCCATCACTAGCACTGGAAGTGGTTATCTAGTGGAGGACGACTCACTTTAGTCAAATCGATATTGCAAAACCTGGGGGTTTATTGGTTTTCCTTATGCAGAATACCAAAATCCATACTGTCTAGCATTAGAAGGGAGATCCACCATTTCATTTGGTCTGGAAATGGTTGCCAAAAATATCATTTAGTATATTGGGCCAAGCTGGCTAGGCCTTATGATATGGGCGGTTGGTCGATCAAAAATATCTATTCTTTTGCTTCTGCACTATTGGAAAAAAGTCTTTGGGGAGCCTTATCCGTGAATAGTTTATGGGGCACAATCCTCAAAGGTAAATATTTCAGGAAACTTACAACTCTTCAATGGATATGCTCAAAGGTAAAAAAGACAAAGGGAGTCTCAAATATATGGGCTGGATTACTTTCTGCTTTCTCTGTTATGGCAGACTGGCTGGCTTGGTCTCCTGGAAATGGTAGGAATATATTGGTTGGAGAAGACCCAATAGTGGGAGGCCCTTTTTCCTTCATATTATCTACTGGTTTGATCTCTCACCTAAGAGATCGCGGATTATACTATTTAAACCATATTCTACTAAATAGAAATCCAGACCACACATTCCACAGCAGGTTGAATGCCTCGCAATTGGGCCTCCATGGTGATATGGAAAAATAATGGCAGAGATATATAATTGACCTCCTCCGAGCAAATATCAGGATCATGGAAAAAGAAGATATATTACTATGGTCCTGGAATACCAAGGATGGTACTTTAATCGCGAAACTGGCATATGATGCGATCATGACCAAGACTCCACTGGATATGAAGTGATGGTACAGTCGGTGTTGGAAGTGGCGTATTCCACTTAAAGTGAATATATTTGTTTGGTTATTGTTGGAACAAAATATATTGACCTGGGAAAATATGCAAAAACGGGGTCTTTCAGGCCCAAACATATTCTCTCTATGCAGACAAGATGCAGAATCCTTTGTCCATCTATTTGTAACCTGCTCTTTTCTGCAAAAGTTTGGTCATACATTGGTATTTCATTTGCAAATATCCAGGCTTGGTTGGGAAACTCGGTTCAAGAATGTTTCACTAACTGGTTCACATTTAACAAAAACTCTAGTGAACTTGCTTGTTTTGCTGTCTGGGAGATATGGAAGTCATGGAACCGACAAATGCTTGATAACTTTACCTAGTTGGGTTGCTAGCTAGGCTTTAGCACTGTTCAGAGAGAGAATACTTTATTATTCGATCAGACAGGTTGGCTGCCCCGGCTTCTAAGGACTGGGAAGAAATCCTGGTTTGATGGATTTGCGCAAATATCCTCTGGAAAGTGCGGGAATGGGGCCTGTTTAGAACTGGATGATGGTGAACATGTTAAACTTTTGATGTCTCGCGGTCCGGGAACTAATACAAAGGGGGGATTGTTGGCACTTTGGATTGTTTTATATTTTCCAAATTAGGCCAACATTGTCTTGGAATAGGTTGTTGGGGATGCATTGACCATTATAAACTGGGTGAATGACACGGGTTCAATCAATGCCCTGGCTCTTTCCTCTTGGATGGATCAGATCAAACTCCTTCAAGTTAAATTCCCCCATACTTCCTTCATCCACATTTACCGAGAGCATGATACTGTTGCGGATGATCTCTCTCATTGGGGACTGGAGGCTCTAGAAGGTCGTATATTTTATGAGATATGGGATGGCCATGATCTCCCTTCGGTCGGGTTTTGGAATATTTTCTCTTCCTAGCTTTCTTTTTTTTGTTTCCTTGTTCGTTTTCTTCCTTTTTTCCTAGCATCTC
The DNA here is from genome assembly GCA_027924585.1 of Larix kaempferi. Classification (NCBI taxonomy): domain Eukaryota; kingdom Viridiplantae; phylum Streptophyta; class Pinopsida; order Pinales; family Pinaceae; genus Larix; species Larix kaempferi. The sequence goes on along the minus strand of BSBM01000456.1, from coordinate 47,218,450 downwards.
GAGATGCTAGGTTTTTTTTTTTGTCTTCCCATGGTTTTTTGAGCATATGTATTCTTTGGATGGACTGCTTCTATGTCCTTGGGACTATTGGCGGTTGGGTCGTTTTTCTTGGGACCGATATGTCCTTTTGGTCGTTTTGTATGGTTGTAACTGTTGTGGCTGGAACTGGATGTTTTCAGGTGTATGGAGCATATGGAGCTTTTGTAATTTACATATACTTTTAATTTAAGTATATCATTTTAACTGTGTGAAAAAAAAGGAATAACTTGGTTTATAGAGGAGCAAGATATGAAAAAAATCAAGTAAGAACTCTTGGTTTGTAAAATAGCAAGGCATAATGAAACTTTGATGACTAGTAGCACAACCAAAAAAATTGTTATCCACCTTATCTCAATGGAATTCAAAACCTCAAATATATGTAGATTTTGATGAGTTTCGATGAACTTCAACACCTAAGATATATATAGACCTTGATTGGTTTCAAAGCCTAAAATATATTTTAGATGATGTTATGGAAAATGACAATGACATTTTCTCTCTCAACTACAACCAGAACTTATTGTCATTAAAATTGAACACCATTAAAATGTTTGAATATCACACTAGTCGTAGCATTGCATTGCCTTCTCATCAATGTATTCATTAGAGACAACTAATGGAGTATTTATAGGTTAAGAGTACTTTATTTTTACTCATAAGCTTGCAAAATAATGTGGTTCCTCCTATCATTTCTTCCTGTCGTCCATCCATACCACTCGACGATGCTTGGAATAAGACACATGTACAATTTTTTTCATCTTCCTCATATGCATTCATACTAATACCAAAAATTGCCAATAGAGAGATAATTTTAATATTCAATTAGAGTTTTAATATATGTCCATAACTATGAAGATCAAAGTATATGTTAATAACCTTGGATTATGTATATTTTTTTATGATGTAAAAAAAAAACAACGAAACGTATAGATCAATTTATGGAAATGGTTAATAATATTTACTTTATTACATTTCAAGATTATGGAAAATTTTAAGGGTGAAATTTATGTTATAAACTAATTTTTGATATTTTTTCCAGAAAATGATTAGCCAAATTATTTTTCTTTTTAAAATTATTAGCCCAAATTCCATAGGATTAAAAATATTTTACTCTAAACATTGTTAAAATTCTCTAGAAGCTATATAAAATCCTTAGAAATTTGAATAAATTTCAAAAATTATCGCCAACATTTTACGGTTGGAAATTTAAGAATTAGTAAAATTCACGAAGGCTTTTACACTTTAAAAAAAGCATAGATCCTTAAAAAAATTAAACAAGTTTATAACTTACAAATTTAATAATTGAAACCTTAAAAAAAACTTTAATATCAAAAAAATATCAACAATATTCATTAAATACAATGCAAGCATTTTCAACATAATAATGATTTTAACTCTTATAAACGGAGTAGTCTATTTATTCTACGTTTTCGACTTTACGGTGAGTTTTGGTCGGAATTCAGTAATTTTCTTTTTTGGTAAAATCCAAATCTCTACGTGTTTAAATTGTATTTTTGAATCTATAAATAGATTCAGCACCCTCAAATACCCCCATGGCACTCAAATTATACAATTTCCATAACTAATATATATGATTCTAATATTTTTTAAAGATTTCCAATCGGAATACAAACAAAATTAGACGGAAAATATGCTCAGAAAAAGGTTGAAAACGTAGAATATTTAGACTACACCCTTATAAACTATAATAAAAACAATTTAAAAAAAAACTTATTATGTGTCAAAGTTATAGTTGCTAGTGACGTGATGTTCTCAACTCTAATATGAATGTAGTCATGTTTCTAGTTGTCCAAAGGCTTGAATTTTCTTACTTTCTTCTATTTCTCTAAATATCATTCTTGCTTTCCTCTATTTTCTCTATTAATTACTTTACTCTTTTTCTTGGCACCGTGAATAAAATGAGAATGGATTTCAAATATAAAATATGAATGCATAGTTCAAGAGTACATGTTCTTTTTTTTCATAGGAAAATATCTTGCTACACATTTTATTAATATGTATCACATTCTTTATGGCCTATGGCCTCTAAAAACAATGTCGATTGTCGTCTCCATCAAAAATGGAGAATAATCATCAAAAAGAGAAGTCCTTTATAACATATCACATCAAGTATATGAGCATTCCAGCTTCCATAAATACAAAAGGCCCAACTGAAAGAATATAATCTTTTGGGGTCAGTCAAAGGGGCAAAAGAAAACTAGAAAGGGATTGGTCCAGGATCATCCTCTTCTAAGGTGTCGCCAGCACATGTCCAATGCTACCAGAATTCATCACCTAATTGTAAGCCAATTTTGGATAAACCATCAGCTATAGAGTTCCTCTCTCTGATGAAATTTTGACAGTTAATGTTGTCAAAGAGATCTAATAGGAACACAATATCGTCGTAGATGGGACGAAGATGGATGTTATGAGGTGGTATTCTGTGATGCATCCATATAATGGCCATTTTTTAGTCCCCAATAACCTATATCCGCTGGATAGCGATGGAGATAGAATGATGCAATGATATTTTTAGTGCTACTATTAGAGGAAATTTGGGTAAAAATGGGCCTCCTAAGGAAAATAATAAAATAATAGTAGAGATAGAGTAAAAAACCTACTTTTTTGGATCGTATTTTCAACTTATCTCCTTGTAGGTTTACTCATATTTCAAGCGGGAGGACTCGTTGGATGCAAAATTAAATTATGCATCCAACGAGTACCCATGTTGCATACTTTCAACAACATCCACACCATGGAAAATTGAAAATACATTAAAAAATGTGTTTCTAGTGAGAGAAAACACATTTTTTTAATGTATTTTTGATTTTTCATGGTGTGGATGTTGTTGAAAGTATGCAACATGGGTACTCGTTGGATGCATAATTTAATTATGCATCCAACGAGTCCTCCTGCTTGAAATTTGAGTAAACCTACAAGGAGATAAGTTGAAAATACGATCCAAAAAAGTAGTTTTTATTTTTTCTCTCCAATTTTTTTACATGCACCTTGTTTGAATTTTAAAGCATTTTGATTGGATAATATGTGATGACAAGAAATTATATTTAGGGTTAAAAGGCCCATTTTTCATCCAAATTTCCTCTAATTCAGTTCAGCTTTATTATTGGTACTTTGGCCAATGGGAGCAGCAAACTTAGTCCATTGTGTAGAGGAAGTGTAAATGATACCCCCATCACCTCCTTTCTGTGGGTTTCCTTGTGATGAACCGTAAAAAAAGCACCATGGATAGGACAGGTCGATCTGCTTAGACGCAATCACTCAAGGAGGCTTCCACTTTTTCTGTGTAGTCATGGCTTCCATCGATTCAATACTCTTAAAGGCATATACTGATGGTGGGATATACCGATATTTGAAAACCATGTAGTTCCGAGCGAGCCAAGTGTACCAGATGATAAAAGGGGGAGTGAAGTGATATCCGATGATATAGGGTCTTCATTCCATGAATAGAAAGCTTCTTGGAGTTCCATACATGTCCAATTGTATTGTTTTCCCAAAACCTGTAGAGCGCACTTCCATACTTGCTGGATATATGGAAAATGTATTAGGAGATGTTCGATACTTTCATTGTTGACCTTGCATAAAGAGCAATGTCCCGGTCTCGAATAAATATGTTTACAAAGGACACTACAAACAGGGATTTTATATGATAACGCAAACCATACAACGAGTTTAATCTTCGTTGGTGAATCAATTTTCCAAATCCAGGAGTGCCACCAATAAATATCTAGATAGTCCTAAGCTTCATGCAAGACTTGATATCCCAAACATGGGGTGTAGATACGTCTGTCTGGGTTCCTGCTCCAAACAATGACATCGTCATCTTTGGTCATTCTAATGTGGGAGGATTTAAGTGAAGCTACATAATTGTCTCATAAAGCTCAATCCACCTGTGGGATGTCCAAATGATTTTATGATAACCATTCATGGGTCTGAGTAATGCCACTGGACGAAGCGGTAATTTGATGCAAGAAGAAGATACCGTTGCCCTACAGAAAGGTAACCAAATGATCGGGAAGATAATAATCTTGGCATCCAATCCATGGGTCAGTTCCAATTCTTACCAGTATTCCATTGTCGATTTTCCACTGGATCCAATATGCTACCAAGTCGAATGAATGCAAAATGGCTCTCCACGTGTTGGATATATTCCAGAACAAGAAAGTCCTTCTCCAGATCCATTCTTCAATGTTAAGGGGGTGGATATACTTGCAGTGGATGACCTGGGTATATAAGGTATTTTCCTTAATGAGGTGCCACAAATTTTTAGCAAATAAATCATGAGCAAAGGATGTTGTATGTTTCAATCCCCATCCACCCAAGTACTTAGGCCATGTCAACTTATCCCACATGACCCAATGAAAAGGGTTTTCCAATTTGTGACTTTTCCACAAAAAATTAAAGGATATCTTCATGATGGTGTTGAGAGTAGCCTTGGGTACTTGTGCAATAGTAACCCGGTAGACAGGTATGGCTTCGAGAACAACTTTCACAAGTATGTACCTACCACCCTTTAACATCTAGTGATTGCACCATAAATGTAATATTTTTTCCATCCAGCCTATTAGCCACGTATAATCCTTAGGCCCGTAATCATTTGGTTTTAGAGTAAAGCCCAAGTAAAACAGGCCATCATCCACATTTATGATGGTGAAGTTAAATTGAGTATAGATCCACTGTGAAGTGTCATCGTCCATATTCATAAAAGATAAGGTGGAATTTTGGGAATTGATAGACATACCTGTGGCATCAGTGAAGAGGTCCAGAATCCTTCTCATCTTTGTGATGTCACGACAAGATCCGTCAATGAAGATGAGAATGTCGTCGACAAAAAGTAAATGTAAAATATGGATATTCCAACCACTACGATGCCATTGAAGGTCGCATTATGTTTTGTTGTGTTAAGTAATCTACTCATCCCTTCAACCATCAGCAGGAAAAGGATAGGAGCCAGGGGACAACCCTGTCGTATTCCTCTAGCCAGTCTGAAAAATGTTGTCACCGATGTGTTGATAAGGATAGCAAAAGAAACAGTCTAGACGCATGACATAACCTATTTAACCGTAGATAGATTCATACCAATTTTCAATAACACCAATCGCATGTATAGCCAGTTGACCTGATCATAATCTCGTTTAAGGTCGATCTTGATGATTGATGTCGGCAATCTTTTAATTTTGGCCGAGTGGAGTGTTTCCTGGGCCACTCCCACTACATCATGGATCTGATGTCCCTTGAGGAAAGAAAATTGTTCATCTGATATAACCTTGGAGAATATCACTTTGATTTTGTTGGTTATCACTTTCGCTGTAATTTTGTAAATACAATTACATAGAGAGATGGACCTGTAATCATTGAAGGACATGCCATGATCAGTATTAGGAATGAGTGTAATGAATGTGGAGCTGAAAATCGCCAAAATTCTCCCCTTCAGTCTAGAATCATCAACCACGGCGAGAAGATCCTCTTTTATGGTATCCATAAAGCACTCAAAAAACTCCACCGACCAACCATCTAGTCTAGAGATTTTATCGTGCTGAAGAGATTTAATAGCCTCTTTCAACTCTTCCATAGTGGCTGGTGCTTGTAGCTAAACATTATCATCTTTGGAGATAAGGGTCGGTATGGATGATGCGAGCGTTAATTTCTTAAGCAGAGTAACCTCGTGAGGATCAGAGTAGGTCTGTTTGAAATGATACAATCCCAAAATCTACTAGAGCTTGATATCCAGAATGTTCCATACTATCCTCATCCTTTAACATCCATATCCAATTTGTGTGTCCTCGATGTTGAATATATTTATGGAAGAAACTAGTGTTATTATCCCCGAGGCTAATCCAAATCACCTGGCTCTTTAACCTTTCTGAGGCCTCTTCATCTAACAATAGTTCACGCTTATTGTTCTCCCATTTTTTTATATCCTTTCTTTGTGCTTCTAATTCATATCCAACATGATGTGAAGCATAAAAATCCTTGATGGTAGATTCAATCATCTGAAGATCTTCTTCCTGCTCTTTTCGCTTCTGTGTTGTCCATGGAATAGTCACTTTTTTAATCTTCATAAGGTTCTTTTGAAACTGTATAGAAACAGATGTGTTACTGTTATGGTCGAATGGTGATCACTCCTGCTTGATCATCTCTCTGTACTCAATCTCTTTCAGCCATCTAACATCGAATATATAGAGACTCGGTGGTTCTCTGAGTCTTTGAAAAATCTCTAGGAAGATGGGGTTGTGGTCAGAGACACCACCCACACCTACCCATTGTTTGATAAAGGAATTAGAATGGATTGTTCCTTCGTTTAACAGAAAATGGTTGAGCCTTTTGGCGATGTGGTCTTCTCTCGTTCTCATGTTGCCACAGGTGGGCCTTAGAGTGATAGGTGGTATATCCACAAGTCTATGATTCTCAAGTAGATTACTGAAAAATTCAGCATGAGATTTTAAACCCCAAATCTCCGACTCACCAAGAGTCAAGTTCAAATCGCCCCCAATAATTAACTTATCCACATTGAGGTAGGTCGCACCTAAGAATCTGTCCCAGAAGGCCTGTCGATTTTTGTAAGGGTCGTATACATTGATGAAGGATTATGAAAGGCCAATTTCCCTCGAGAACAGAATGGCACCCAAAATGTATTATGAGGCTCAATTATTTGTACATGGAAAAAAATAGAGTTACATCCAGTCAATAAACCACATGATCGGCCTGTTGCATCAACACAAATAAAGTGCCATCCGGGTAACAATCACTACATATCATCAATATTAAGATCACTTGTAGCAAAGGTCTCTTGTAAAAGAAGAACCATAGCGCTCGAACTCTAAATCAGTCGCTTCAGGGAAAGCTTTTTAGAGGGTAGCCTTATCCCTCGGTAGTTTAGAGAGAGAACTAACATTAAGGAAACCTTTCCTAGGCCTTGCATGCTCTAAGCGGCCCGATGAGTCATTTTTTCCTACCATTGTTGATATCCATAGTAGCGTGTGCTCTAGTTTTGTCCAAAATAGAAAGTCACAAACTAAAAAATAAATTTTTTTACATTATCTTTAATAAGCTACAAATATTTGAGACAAAAAAACAATTTATGGAAACTTTATTTTATAATGTAATTTTTTATTTAAAATAATTTTAGGTGAAAATTATAAAAAAATATACATATTTTTCTATATATAAATAATATACATTTTTATAACTATTTTGAAAATATTTAATTTTATACAAAAATAAATTTAAATTCATTTCAAATTTATATATAAGTAATATATTAGTAATAATACTATAATTTTTATAATTAATGTATTTATAGTTTTTTTTTAAGAAACAAGAAATATTTTATATATAAGCTGCAAAAATTGCAGAAGAAGAGTTACAATTGTTCATCAAACCCATAGAATTATTCTGTTGTTAGAGTACTAAATATAGCATATATCCTATACTTACTAGCATATATTTATACCTTGACCAAAAACTACAGAAAATTCCTGCGTAAATTCTACAATAGGATCCCAAAATTAGAATCCAAAAGCATTTTATCATGAAAAAATTCTAGAGATGGATTTTCTTGGCATTCTCCTCTGTCTTGTTCTCTTTCCAAATGTTGAATTCGGTAGCTACTTCATCTCCTGGAAAAGGCAGAAGGTTTAAGTCAGGGACCCTGAAAAACTAGGGGGACGATTCTTCCATGGATACTTCTAGGGAAGGACTAGCTTTTAGAACCTCAATTTCAAACCTGAGGGCATCGACTTCATCTTCCATTCTCTGCAAGCTCCCCTTCTAATCTACGAATAGATCTAATGTGGCTAGATGCTAGGATTGAAGGCCTCTTATTTGAATATGGAGAGACTACACTATTGGTTCCTCATCTTTAATGCAAGGTGCAATTACGTGCCTTTCAACTTTCATCTTCCTCGACACATTTTTTCGCTTCCTATCCATTTTCCAATACCGAATGAAAGAGACGTAGCTATTCCAAACTTTGACCACCTTCTCGAATTTGAGAGTGATGCTATCATAATTGGCTATTCGCTCCATTTTAAACAATCTCGAAGTTTCCCAAATTATGCCTTCCATCATTCCATGGGATGGCGAATTAACTCCTTTAATCTTCCTCGTGCTACTTGATGTATATATCTCATCATTAATCCCGCTGCTTACAAATCTGATCCATGCGAAATTCAATTTCATTCTCCCGATGATGTGAAGATGGCGACCCTGCACATGAGAAGTACAGAAAGGAGGACGGTCAGTAATGAGGCTTAATAAAATGCTTGCACTGAACATTAAGATGAAGGAAAATCTCACATATGTCAATATCATTCGCCTCGTTCTGTCATGGATCAACATGGCATAATCTTCTTATTGCCATATTACTCACTTTGGGCTTGCTTTTATCCACCATTTTTCTTTAGAACGCCTTAGAACCAGGCTATCACCACCATCAGGATCTCTAGTTTTTGACATTGTGCTAAGTTGGCTTGCATGTCAGCCCTGGTTATTCTGTCTTAGAATATGGAGAACATTGACTTTGATGAGAGCCTGAATTTCTTGGAAAATTTTCCTGAAAATATATTTGAGTATCTATTCGAATCACCAAGGATTGTTAGGGCACTCCAACCTTTCGCTTTGACTATGCGTATGTCGAGGAAAAGTGCTAAGGCCTCAACTTGATTGTTTGTTGCCTGGCCTATGTTCCAAGCATAGTTAATACTTTTATTTCCCCCTGGGGAGATGATCTCCCTACCTGCTCCTGTTGCTTCATAATGTATTTATAGTTATATAATACTACATGTTTCATAATTACTTTCTTTATAGCTATATATAATTAATGCATTAACTCTTTTTTTAATGACCTATGCACAACTATTACATTAAGATATAAGATAAGGAATAATAAACTATGTTACTAATTTCACTTATTTTATCTAATTAAAAAATGTATTGAAATTATTATATAAGGAATAATGATGATGATTAACGTCCACTAAGACCAACTTTAGTCTATCAGACAGTAAGAAGGTAATTACTTGGTTTGCTTTAAAATTTTGTTCCTATGCTCAAAAAGATTAGAAATAAGCTTTCCAAGATCACTATAGTTTTGGCAAGTCAGGAGGTTATAAAGGTTTGTATTGTACAAATACTATGAAACTCATATATAATGTGGGTGTAAGCAAGACACTCTAAGAGAAATTGATTTTCATCCTCAACGCTCATAGACTCGCAAAGATGGCAAACCCTTTCCTCCCACATAGGTTTGGGAATAGACCAATGCCCTGTTTCACTATGGAGCTCATGAGAGTTCGTTCTAATCTTGGATATATTCATTTTCTTCTTTGAAGTAGTTACTATCGAGAGATAATTTTGATATTCCAAATTAGGGTTAATGACCTCCTTATAGTATCTTAGTTTTCTCTTAATCGCTAAATTTTCCCCGCACCACAATTTCTCTTTAAACTTAGAAGAAATCATATTTTTGACATTATTGATATTTTGCAAAGTGTCATTTTCATCAATGCCCCAATGGTCTAACCAAGCCATTGTATCTTTTCACCAACTCCACTTGAGGCGTAATTGGTTTTGACTTGAATTTCAAGCAATTTTGAGGAAGTCTCTTGTTTTTCATGTTATTTATCTTGTGCTTGTACATCAGGTACCTAGTCATAGCCATGCTCTCGATGGGGGAAAGACCCGCTTCTAGGAGGAGAATAGGATAAGGTGTGTTGCTTTTAATTTTGAGGTTATAAGTTATATACTGCTTCTGTATTTGCTCAATATTTCTCCAAGATTATCTAGAAATGTTGCACCCCCATACTTCACAACCGTATAAGATAACGGGGATGACAAGAGTTTCAAAGAGGATCTTCTTTTTATCCCACATGACCAGGTTGGCTAATTTACAATTATTTTCAAGACCAAAATAAGATTTCCATCCTCCATTAATCCCTTTCTCAATGTTGTGGTTCCAATTGAGCTTGTGATGAATATCAATTCCAAGATACTTGTAAGAAGTCACTTCCTCCAATTTACTTTTATCATAAATAAAATTTGCGTAGGTGTTTTTCTTAGATTTTATAATCATAACTTTTGTCTTGTCGGTGTTAATAGTCATACCCGTGTTAGAGAGGAAATAGTTGAGAATTCTTAATTGTTTATTGAGATCGAAGGGGCACATTTCCATAAGAACAATATCATCAGCATAAATCCATAGGATGATAACTATCCCAGCTAAGATCGTACCGGCACAACCTGCTTCTTCTAAACACATTTATAGTTTATCGATGTAAATGCCAAAGAGGGTAGGGGAGAGGGGGAAGCCTTGCTTAACTCCAATATTACAGTTTATATCCGTTGACCATCCCTCATTATTCTTAAACTTGTAAATGACCTTTTCATATAACCTTATTGCAGAAGCTATCAATTCAAAAGGAACATTAAGCTCCTCTAGCCTATTCCACAGGTTATTTCTACGCATTGTATCAAAAGCTTTCCTAAAGTCCACAAAGCAACAAAAAAGATCTGACTTATTATTACGACAATCCTCTGCAATGATCTTAAGCATAAGGAGGTGTTCCGTGGTTGAATGGTTCCTTCTAAAACCTACTTGGCCTTTAGCCCTCTTACCTTCCATCTCTAGCCATTCGTCGATCTTCTTTTCTAAGATAATACCGTATAACTTGGCTAGGAGAGGGCTAATCATAATGGTATGATAATTAGAGGGGTTATTTTTATCGCCACTTTTGAAAATAGGAATAATGAGGCTTTGAGTCCAAGGTGTAGGGAACCCTTGCTTGACTGCTAAATTAAAGAGTTTGTGAATGTGCGGGATGAGGACAGGTCCCCCAATTTTTAAGATTTTTTATTGGTGGTCTTCAATGTCTTTGGCTTTTCCATTTTCTAAGCGCTTAACCCCGAAATCTATGTCTTCTAATGAGAAAACTTATTTTGTTGTGAGGGTTTGAATTTTATCTCTGATATCTGAGGATTTGTAAAGTTTTTTAAGATAGGAATTCCAATCTTTTAAAGCAATCTTATTATCTTCTTTTGTTTTGCGAGTTAGAATTTACCTCCATAATTTCTTAGGAGCCACCTTGGAGAGGTGTAAGAGATTTTCCTGTCGTTTACTAAGATAGTGCATTTTTTTCTTTTAATTAGGGTTTTGTAGTGATTTATCTTGTCCATTTTTATCGATTCTGTAGTAGCTTGCTTAATTTATTTTCTCGCATTTTTACAATCTTGATCATACCAAGGGTTGGTTATAGTATATCTCTTTTTAACTGAGACTTCAATAGAGAACTTGCTAATGGACGACGAGAGGGATGTGGTAAAATTATGGTAGAGATTTTCTATATTCTCCATACTAGATAAAGGAAACAAATCATTTTTTAAATCATGGAGAAAAAGGTCGATTTTATTTTTATCGAAGATCGTGTGCTTTTGGAAATGATAGTTTTCCTCTTTGGGATCACTATGCATGGAAATATTGAGAGTTATAATTAAAGGCCTATGATCAGAGTCAGGCTCATGGTTGTTTAAGATGTCGAAATCCACTAAATTGTTGTATAAAGGGATATCAGAAATAACATAATCTACCACACTACTGCCAAGCCCGTGAATACAAGTCATACGGTTAGAATTTGGCTATTTTGTTAGTCCATTGCAAATGATAAGATATTGGTTACTACAAAAATTGAGTAGCTCATAACCGAATAAATTTGCACCTAGATCTTCATAAATTATTTTGTACCAATTAGTTAGCTCAAGATATTCGTCTAACCAAAGAGGATTAGGGTTGGAATAATTGCTTAAAATAATAGATTGGTTACTCGAAGTTCGAGCATTGAAGTCACCCATAAAAAGGATATTTCCTCCCTTCCTTAGACTAGAAATATCATGTTCTAAACCATTATAAGGACAATTTTTATCTAAATTTTTTTTATAGAAGTTGGAATTAATAGGTGAAAAATAACAAATGGCTATGTAGGTTTTTTCATTATTAATGTCTATGATCTCTATCCAAATAAATTCGTTGTAAGGGTCTTTCTTCTAAAGCCTAACATGAGGGATATGTTATCCCTAATATAGCAGGATATACCCCCAAATGCCTCTACGAAATGAACTTTTATTCCATATCGACCAAAGGACATATCCATCTATATTAGGGACCTTGGATTCTTCGTGCTCCCAAGTTTCAACCAATAATATAATATCAATTTCACTCAAGATCCAACTTAACTTGGCACCTTTGCTCCATGGAAAGCCTCGAAAGTTCCAGGAAAGGATCCGGACTGTGTCAAATTGCTATTGATTACTATTTCAGTTTCTATCTCGAATAACGGCTTTCATGTTTCTAATTAATGCCCATTTCCCCTCCTTCTTGTCTTCTTTTACCTTTTGGACCTCCTTTCTTAGTTTGGCCTGATCCTCTGGAATGAGGTCTTCATTTATAAATATCCCCAAGCCTTTTAAATTTGAGGTCTTACTAAGTATATCATACTTTTGTTTGGTAGAGCTAACCTTAACCCGTATTAGCCTTTCTTTATTCTCAATTAATTTTCCAAGCCTTATTGTTTCGGTGAGACCAATAGTTTTCAATTTGTAATCTATTGTGAAGTTTTGTCTTGACAATGGCTAATGTATCCTCTTCTACCTCCTCTTTTATACCAAAAATTATGAGGTTCAAAGATCTTTTGTTATTCTCGTGGTCTAATTTCACTTATTTTATCTAATTAAAAAATGTGTTGCAATTATTATATAATTAATATATTAATGTGTAAAAAGTATAAATTTTAGATATTATTCATTATCTCATATTTCATTGTTCTCCCTTTCTTAACTCTTCTTGCCATAAAGCATGATAGTATGAGAAATTACTTAGTAATATATAATAATAATAAAAAAAATCAAAAGTTCTTCAATGATAATTAATAGTAATATTTTATTAGGTGTAGTCTAAATATTCTATGTTTTCAACCTTTTCCGATCATATTTTCAGTCTTATTTTGTTCGTATTCCGAGTGAAAATCTTTAAAAAATCTTAGAATCACAAATATTAGCTATGGAAATTGCATAATTTGGGTGCCAACGGGGTATTCAAGGGTGTTGAATGTATTTATGGATTTAAAAAACACAATTTAAACACTTAAAATTTTGGATTTTACCAAAAAAAAAATTTCGAATTACGACCAAAACCCACCGTAAAGTCGAAAACATAGAATAAATAGACTCGTCCATTTTATTATAAAGAGATAAAAATGTTTTCATGTAAAATCAAAATAATAAAATTTATTTGGGTTTATAAAAACTTGTTATTTGAAATTAGTAAGTTGTATATAACCACTTTTAAGAATGAGACAATATGTGTTCTTGTTTTGTATTTAAAATTGTTGGTTTATAGTCTTGTTTCCCATATCTCTTATAGACAAATCAAATAAGTTTTCTTTCACATTATCTTTAACCGTTTCACAATGTATATTTACATAATGCTCAAATTGTCATATAAGGTATTTATTTAAATATTGGCTAGCTTTGTTAGTCTTAACATATTTTTTTTCATTAGAAAAAATACCGCAATTTATATATTAAATAAACCACATTTTATATGGATCAATTATCTGTATACATTATTTTAAGAATGGTTGCAATATTGTTTCTCAAAAAACATGGAGAAGAGCATAAACAATACAAAAATAGCCAAAATGAATCACACAATGTCCTCCACAAAACTATAGAAAGATAAAAATAACATATTAGCCTAAAAAGGGCCTGGGACGATCTCAAGCTTCGCCCACATCTTTCAACTTCTCTTGTCTTTACCAGGTAAAAGCATCCTTTGGAAGGTCTTTCTTTGACAGCAGATCGGTAGTTGTGTTCCTTTCTCTATATATATGGATGAAAGAAATGGTCTATAATAAACCTTCCATTTTGTAGATCTCTTCATATATAGGGACGGGCAATAGGTTTTTAGGAGACTTCTTCTTCATAAAGCAGTCTCTAGCTAACTTTGAATCCCCGAACACTTGCAGGTGTTAGACTGCATTCATTTGAGACAATATTAAAGACAAGTTGAGGGCCAGCATCTCAGATCTGTTATTTGTACTAGGGCCCACACAAGCTACAAATTTGATCCATTTATGATCTAATAAATGAAGATTGCCTCCAGCTTCGCCCACTAGCCGATTACTTTGAGAGGCTCCATCGAAAATGAGCCATGGAACAGAGTGATCAATGAGTTCTTCCACAATAATTCTGGATTTATTGGGATTATCCTTTTGTGAAAAATGACTTAGAACAACTAATCCTTCAAAAGCACAAATAACTAGATGAATGAATGAAGCCTCAAAAATAACCATGTTCCTAGAAATCCATATTCCCCAGCAAAAGATTAAGGGAAATGCCATATAATCTCTAAAAATCTTATTGTAAGACCAAGATTCTAACGTGTTAGACAAGGAGAAGCCTTCCAAGTAAAAGAAAAATCACATACATGACCCCACATCTTCTTAATGCATGAAGATATAATAAATAAGTACTCGATATTATCTTAAAATACTTTTATTTTACAAAATCTTAACCAACAAAAAAATTAAAATCACCCCCAACAATATCTTAAAATTATATCATTCCAATCTGTAAATTAATATAATAATAAAATATATTGACCTTTCATTTTATAGCAACTTACATTTTACATCTTCAAAAACAATGCTAATTATTATATTCGGAAAACATATATATTTTCAAAAGAAACAATCAATAATGACATTTGGTGGGTTTCTTTCTTTCAATGTGCATTTTAATGTGAATGATGCAGTTCATAATTGTTTTTTCATACATATAACAAGAACTTTGATAATAATTTAATATATGATTAATATTTATTATAATTTTAGTTAATAATAATTTATTATATAATTAATATTTATTATAATTTTAGTTTTGTGAATAATGTTTTAAAAAAATTCGTCCGATGCAAAATGTTCTGAGTTTTTAAATGATGATACAGGTTTACACAACATTGGTATCTTGTTGAGGAATGTAGGATAGGACATGAGTCGATCTTGGAGCTCGCAGGGGTTTTGATTCATGGCCGAACCCTAGGAAGGCCGTCGGCGGCCTGTTTTCTGTCAGGCTGAGGCGTATCAGCCTAACACTCGAACTTGCGAGGTGGAGTCCAAATCTACATCGAACACCGTGTACTCATGAGGGGTTTTGCTGTGATAATATTGGGTTTTGTTTAAACCCTCGTGGTATTGTTACTACTCCTGTTTACTGTTTACTTATTACTGTGGTCTTGCTACCGTCATGGCTACCTATGATGACATGGTGGACTATGCCTTCGACCCATCGGATGAAATGCCCATCTGGACTCAGCCATTGGGTGCCGGGTGGCAGGATGGGGCTCATTCAGCTGCTGGTGGGGTGGAAGGTTTACCTGCTCTTGAGAACAAACCAGAGTTAGGGTTTTCACCTTCCGTTTTTCTTGCTAGTTCTTCAGGTTCCAGGCCATTAAACGTTTCATCTAGTCGTATCCCATCGTCTTCACCTTTGACGGAAACTGGGACTTCACTCTGGTCTTCAGAACAGGTTATTAAAGCCATTGAGGTTTCGGCAGAAGGAAAGAAAGGGCCTATTTCGATAATAGACGGTTTTCAGGGAACTGGAAGGGTGGACTTACCATCAACGGACTCATTTCCTGTGTTGAACACTGCTGGGGCGAGGGAAGGTTCGAGGCAGGGTTTACTGGAATTACATGAACATCGTGGGTTTGCTAGCCCATGTGTGGGCTCTGGTACCAGTTCCGAAGAATGGGGAGGCCCTTCATCGGATGATACTTCACATCAGGTGAAAAGTGGCAGAAAACGATGGCTAAAGCTGAGCAGGACCAAGTATAACTATGCACTGGGGGAAGACATTGAGTGGAATCAATTGGTCACGATGACCAGTATCACCTTGGTTGGTAAGGCATTGGGAAGATCCTTCTCTCTGCGTACCATTGAGGCCTGGATGGGAGAAAATTGGGCTGCAGAATTAGGTTATTCCCCGGAAGTTGTGGAATTAACCCGCAACTGGTTTGCTTTCAATTTCCACAATGAGGCACATACTAAATGGGTCCTTAATTCCAACTGGAGCTGGGATCATTGCCCGGTCATGATTAAGCCTTGGCATCCGATGTTTGACGTGAGCCGGGAACGACTGGATCTAGTCCCACTGTGGGTTCGGCTCCCTGGTTTACCTCTCCATTACTGGTAGGAGAGGCATTTCAAAGGGATTGGTAACCTAATTGGTACCTATTTAGATGGAGATTATAGTTTTCTACAAACCCGTCAAAGGAAGATTGCCCGTATTTTAGTTAATTTGAACATCAGAGATGGGTTAGCACCGGATGTTACCCTCAGCTGGGGACCCTATGTATATGTGCAGAAACTGGACTATGAAAATGTTCCATTCAGATGCCGTCATTGTCATGCTTATGGTCATCCGGTGGCTGAGTGTAAACTTCCTTTACGGAGGAAAAATGGAGGGACACATAAATCTACTATTGCTGTGGAGTCTACCCCGCCGACTGATGTTCCATTTTCTGGACCTTCTCATGATGTGGCTTTGGATGCGGATGAGGTACATGGAATCCCCCGGGATAAGGAAGACCCACATGGCCTTGCTCTTTCAGAGCCTGGGGCTACTGGGGAAGGGGCTGACAGCATACATCAGGAACTGGTTTTGGATGCGCCAATTATTGGACAGTCGGTACCTGGATCATCAGATATTGTGCTTTCTCAACCTGCTCCTGCCTCGGAACCAGGGACATCATCTGCGGGTATTACTCAATCCATTAACCCCCTCTCCTTTCATTTTGTTTTAAAAAACTTTACTTTCGAAAATCCGGACTGGTTAGAGGCTTTAAAAAATTTGAATATCTCCTCGGCAATGGATTTAGTGGAACCTACTTGTATAGCTTCTGACCTCCCTTCCTCTTCACATACCCTCCCCTCCACTTCTCATACTCTGCCGTACCCCGGGGTGAGACTACTTGACCTACCTCATGAAACTGATCCTGGCCCTATTGAAGGTCTTTCTTCCTCCTCCCCTACTACCTCATCGGATTCTGGATATTTTCTTCGATCTCTTACAAAAGTTTCCCCGGGAGGGTTGGGTGCTGGGGTGAATAAAATTGGAAAAGGCCGTGCAGGAAATCACATCTTTCTAAAGCACAATCCAAGGCCAAGATGGATCTGATTGAAGGAAAACAGGTGACTATTGATCGGGCGCTTAGAGCGGTGCGTGCCCAGAAGAGGGGTCGTTAATGAAATTTATGTCCTTTAACTGTCGGGGTCTTGCTGGTCCCCATAAAAGATCAGCACTTCGTAGAGTGGTATCTCTTGAACACCCGGATATCATTCTACTCCAGGAGACTTTGGGTGTTGGTGAGGGTATAAAAATATTACTTGAAAGTTGGTTTGGAGGATGGACCTTTGCTACCTTGGATGCTCGTGGTCGGTCTGGTGGCCAGGCTATTGGTTGGAATTCTCGTACGGTGCAGTGCCTCAACCTCTGGGGTGTGGAAGTGGCTTTGGGCATGACCTGCTCGTCTCTTGATTTTGGTGAACTCTTTACGATGGTAAATGTTTCTGGACCGTATTTGAACTGGGCTCCTTTCTGGGATTCTCTTCTCTCGCATCCTTTGTTATAGGAAGGAAACCTGATCCTCGGAGGGGATTTAAATTTTTCTCTTGGTCCGGCAGAAGTTTGGGGTAGCAGGGCTCGGCCAGACCCATTGGCATACTTTTTCACTCATAAGTTGGTAACAAATAATTTGCTAGATATTGAACCTACTCTTCTAAAACCTACTTGGAGGAATGACAGGACAGGTGACAACAGGGTTGAGAAACGGTTGGATCGGTTTCTGGTGTCAAAACTTTTTTTGAATAGAAACTATCTACTGAGGCAGTGGGTAGGGTCGGGGGGCTCGTCTGACCACTTCCCTATTTTTTTGGAGATTCGTGACGGACCTTCTAAACCAGCTAGACCGCTGAAGTTCAATAAGATCTGGTTAAAGGATGAGACCTTTTTTGATCTGGTGGGATCCCTCTGGGTACCCTACAACCCAGGGGGGGGCTTCTCTGCCTCACATCAGTTCTTTGCTAATATCAAAAGAATTAAAAGGCCAGTGAAGGTTTGGGCCTATGAAAAGAATTGTAGAGCTGATAGAGATCTGAAGTCGATTGAATTGGAGCTTCAGTCTATTTATGATTCTGGCTCTGGGGGACTGGGCACTGCGGAAGAAAAAGCACACTTGATATCTCTGGAAGGTAGGAGAAATTTGCTATTATTGGAAAAAGAGGAAACATGGCATCTTAAAAGCAGGGCTTTGTGGCTATCGGCTGGGGATGAGAACACAAAATTTTTCCATGCATATGCAAAAGGTAGAAAGGCGTCTAATACCATTTGGAGCCTGGAAGACTCTTTGGGGGATACCCAGACTTCTTTTGATAGTATGGCTGGGGTTGGGGTAAATCACTTCCAAACTCTCTTTAAAGCCCCTGCATAGGCTAATATATTGGAAATAGTCAGAATGGCACAATGTTTTCCTCGGTTTGTGGATGAGGATGACAATCACTCATTGATGGCAATTGTTACAGAAGAGGAGCTGAAGGGAGTGTTACAGAGTTTCCAAAAAGGACAAAAGTCCGGGGCCTGATGGATGGACTGTTGAATTCCTCTTAGCACTATTTGAACTTATTGGGAATGATCTACTGCAGATGGTGGAAGACACTAGAATCTCTGGGCGGATCCCAGCTGCCCTAAACTCCACCTTTCTAGCCCTAATACCTAAAACTGACAATTCTTCCTCTTTAAGTGATTTCAGACCCATCTCTTTGTGTAATTGTGTATATAAGGTGGTGTCAAAAATTATTGCCAAGCGGCTAAAAATTATTCTGTCCAAGCATATTTCTGAGGAACAATTTGGATTCCTGGAAGGACGAAAAATCCATGAGGCGATTGGAGTAGCTCAAGAGGGCACCCATAGTATGAAAGCAAAGAAAATCAAAGGAGCTATAATCAAGATTGATCTATCAAAAGCTTATGACAAGGTGAGTTGGATGTATATTCATTTACTCCTTACACATCTGGGTTTTGATGTGGATTTTATTAGGTGGATTATGAGTTGTATATCTACGGTATCTTTTGCGGTACTCATCAATGGTGCAGCATCTTCCTTCTTTCGGTCTGAAATAGGTCTACGTCAGGGTTTCCCACTATCACCTTTACTGTTCCTGTTGGTTGCTGAAGGGCTAAGTAAAGCACTGAAGAAGGCCTGTAGGGATGGCACCCTTCAGGGGATACAAGTGGCTCCAGATTTATATATCACACATCTGCTTTTCGTGGATGATATACTCATCTTCTGTTCTGGGTCGGCTAGGGATATGGAAACTCTCCAGGACATCTTTCAACTTTTCGATTGAGCTACGGGTATGGAGATCAATGACAGGAAATCTACTATAACGACTCACCTACTTAGGGAATGTGAGATTTCGGCTATTCGAAGGATCTTCCCCTATACTTTTTTACATCTTGAAGATGGTTTCTGCTACCTTGGGTATCACTTAAAACCTAATGCATATACCAAACAGGATTGGCACTGGCTTATTCAAAAATTTCACAAGCGGTTGAAGGTATGGAGTCACGGGTGGCTATCTAGAGCTGGGAGGCTGGTCCTGGTGAAATCTGTTTTAGAGGCCATACCGGTGTACTGGATGTCCCTCTCTTGGATCCCCAAAGGGACGTTGGAAAAAGCTAGGAAACTGTGCTTTCGTTTTCTTTGGAGTGGTAAAGGAGATTTTGTTTCCCCATGGGTTCGTTGGCAGAAAATCGCTATCCCTAAATCCTTAGGGGGATGGGGTCTTAAGAACATTCATCTCTTCTCAAAAGCACTGGCGGCAAAAGGGGTTTGGAGACTGCTAAAATCTGAAAGCCTTTGGACAAGAGTTGTCATACAGAAATACATTGCCCCTGTATCTGTAATGGACTGGGTTCGGGCTACGAATAAGTCTCATATTGGTTGCTCTGTTATCTGGAAAGCAATTATCAAATCTTTTTCTGTGATTGGAGATCTTCTAACTTGGAATATTGGGAATGGACAGGCTCTTCGTGTTGGGGAACATCCTTGGTATGGGAGTGCTGGTAGACACATCTTATCAGATGACTTGATTACATCTCTTCGGGAAATTGGCATAACTAACTTATCCCAACTCGCAATTCATGATAGGACCAATCCATGGAATCAGTCGTGGATTGGTGCAGATACTTTGGTACTATCTGTGGAGGAACAGGGGGAATTGAGAACGTATTTCCGAGCACTCATTTGCTCACATATACACATTCATGACAGGGAGGATTGTTTGGTATGGGAAGGGGTTCCAAATGGAATGTACACACCAAGGAATGGCTACATCAGCTTAAGTCACTTCATTGATCCACGTGAGTTGGTGTGGTGGTGGAAATCCATATGGAGGATAAACTGCCCATTGAAACATCGTATCTTCATGTGGAATGTCCTCGAAAATACCATCCCTACCTGGGATTTTTTACAGCGCAAGAACAGGGCGGGGCCGAGGTGGTGCATTTTGTGCAAAGCAAACGAGGAAACTTGTCTTCACTTATTCCTTCGTTGTCCATACGTGGTGCAGGTATGGGCGGAATGCTCCAGATTATCAAATACCATGTTTAATTGGGATGGGGATACGATACTTTTGGCTTGGTCACAATGGTTTAGGGACCCTATTGGCATGTCCTACAGAAATCTTCCTTTATTGGTGGCATGGGGCATCTGGTTGGCACGGAATGGCATGATCTTCAATGAAAAACCCTGTACACCGGTGGTCTCAGCTGTACAGATCTGTGGATTTTTAAAGGCCTACCCTCATCACATTAAGATTGCAAAACAAGGAGATGTCCTTGCTCTTGAAATCGACGATTCTATTCCTTGGGGATTCTACGATGGTTCTGCATTGGAATACAACTGTGGGGGTGCGGCTATTCTACATTTATCTCGAACCCACTCATACCACCTTTTCTGGGGACTGGGGGAGGGTGGGAACAATTATGTTGAATTAATGAGCCTAAAGCTGCTTCTCATGTTTGCTAGGGAGATTGACTGTCAACAGATAAATGTGTATGGAGACTCTATGAATGTCACAAACTGGACAATTGGCACTCAACATTGCAGGGATATCAGACTTGGAAATATTCTACAGGACATCCTGGAACTGAAATTGTCATTTTTACATTTTTCTTGCAGACACATATTCAAGGAGAACAACAAGGAGGCGGACCAGGCTTCTAAGATTGGCAGGGACTTGGCAATGGGGCTGTGGAAAATAAAGGAACACCGAAATGGGACTGTCTATGAATTCTATCATAGACCTTTTATGGACGTATTGACTATACAGGAACAGTAGCTGGAAACTGTAGTGATGATACTATATACTATGGAACTGATATTACTTTTTGGTTTTGATGAAAGGTTGAGCCTTTTACAAACTTTTTAGACCTTTTTTGGAGAAATCAGGAGGCTCGAGGATCCACCTGTCATATATATGTTTTTGCCATTTTTTTTATGTTTTTACTGATTTGGCCATATCTTGGCGATGTTGAACATACTGGACTGATGTACTGAAGTCTTTTTGTACTGGTTTTTCGTCCTTCAATGGATAACCGCATGCTATATGCATATTCAGAATGTAATTTTTTCACCTCTGCTGAAATAAAATTACGCTTTTTTTCTTGGAAAAAAAAAATGTTTTAAAAAAATTATTTAATTATAAATTAATTAATATTTAAAAAATTTAAATAAAGTTATATATTAATTATAATTATTAATATTATTAAAATTGATAATGAGAAGAATGTTTGTCATAGCTTAAACAATTTTAAAAAATATAACTTAATTAAGATTCTAATAAACATATAAAAAAAATTAATTTATTTTATAAATGCTTAAAATATTTAAAGTGAAGAAAAATCTATATTAATTTTTTAATTAATTTATTTTATAAATGCTTAAAATATTTTTTTTTTATAAGCTATATGAAGGTCCTTATATTATCAGAGGCAAAATGTACAGATTCATAATGTAGCCGAGTCCTCCCCTCACGGAGAAAACAAACCCAATATCAGTTTGAAAATGTCTTAGAAACCGAGATTAATGACTGAACATACCTAACAGTAGTGTAATAAAACCAACAGAGGATTGTTTTTGAACCAACTAACAGAACTATCATAAACCGGCTGACTACATATCCTATAACATAAGCAAAAAAGCTAAAAAAAAGAGCACACGCAGTACTCATTAGTCGCTATGATATTCTTTCTGCACGGGTTGAGTGGTAGGATCTTTGGCGAGAGTGACGCCAAGTCTATGAGCGAGTTGTTGTTGGTTGAAGAGCAGTTGTTTCATCATGTCTTGGAGGTCATCGAGCTGCATAAATATCTCAGCTTGCGCCTCATTGCGATCTGTCATAGCTTTACCAAGAATGATCTTATGCGACCAGTGGAGGTCCAACGTCTTCTGGTAGAGGGTGCTTCTACCACGGGTGTTGCCAGGGTCGAGCACCAAGGCCTCAAACTCCTGCTGTATTTCCTCATCCGTGGTACATCTTCTGGAAACCCTCGCGTCCTCCTCAGCATCATAAATTTCCTCCTGAACTTCCTTGGTAATTTCCAAGTGGAACTTGCGGGCTTTTTCCACCACCCCTCTCATCAGGCGAATGGGGGGAGTGGAGGAGGAGCCATAATCCCCAGCATTCATCAACCGGGCATCCTGTCGGATGCAGACCCGTCTTCGAGTGGCCATGGGAACTAGAAATAGGTTGCACAGTAAGGAATGGGACTGCGGGACGAAAGCACCCCAAGTTGAATCGTGCGTGGACTAGCGAATCAAGGTCTCAAGAACCGGGCCGACCCCAGAATTGAGAAACTCAAAGCCTACGGCGGACCAGAAACAGCTGGAATGGGTGGAGGGATGGAGAAAACCCAATGGCCCAAACCACAGTACAGTGTAACAACCCTCAAAGCAACTTATAGCAATGTAACAACCCTCAAAACAACTTACAGCGGTGGAACCCTTCCTTAGCAAAGCAATCAGTCTTGCATCAGTTGGTCTAAGGAGAAGAAGCTGATAATTCGTAGAAGTTCTGGTATGAATACCCTGGGTTCCAGTCGGAATCATAAGAGTGAAGTGACCGAGAGAATAATCAGAGATAGAGCTCAAGGACAGAGTCAAAACGCCAAGCAAGAGGCGTACAGGTGACAAGATTTTACACACGCAGGAGGTGTTATGGTAGCTGAAGGTGGCGAAGCTCCTGACAATGGTAGCAGTAGAACAATAATCAGTGAAAGTGGAGAGCTGCATCATCATGGGGGGGAGGGCAGGTGTTCATGGAGGTAGGTGGTACTTGGACCGGCAGGTGGCGGGATCATGCAGCGGTATCGTGGAGATCAACAATGGGCATGTGGGCAGGGACGAAGACAGGTGCCGGGCTGGAGGTGGCTTCAGGCACGTGGTTAACACTGGGAGCATGGGCAGGTGGAGCGTTGTCCACAGGTTGCTTGTTGGAAGAGTGACCTGTCTCATGCGAGCCCTTGTTGGTGCCATTTGTCTCGGTGTGCACCCGCAGTGGGGGGAAATGCTTAAAATATTTAAAGTGAAGAAAAATCTATATCAATTTTTTTCTAAAAATAAAAACACCAACTAATTTAAGAAAGTTGATCACTACTTTTTATTATTATCTCTTTTTAATTAAGAGAGTTGACCATTAGTTTTTATTATTATATATTTGAAAATATCCTCATCTTTGCGTTTCATTGGCGCAATGAATAATGGCACATTTCATGGCAATGAACAATGTGGGGATTTTTAATTATGAGTGTAATGACACATTTCACGCCAATGCAGAATGTTGTGATTTTTATTTATGAGTGTATTTTAAATTGTTCTTGATGTATTCCATGGTTTAGCAATAAATAAGACACATAACATGTTAAAAATGAAAATACTAATTAATTTGAGAGATAGTAAAAGCCCGTGTTCTTGTATTTTTAATTATTATTGATAGTCATATTGATTGGAAGGTTGGTAATTAGAAAATTGTTAAATTATGTGTTAATGTAATTTCGATTTGTGAAATTGGCATATTATTACTAGTAGATTTGATACATCATTTATAACATATTGGATTGTTTACTTTAAATCGGGTCATAGATAAAGGAGCTATAGACTTATTGCATCAAGGGTGGAAGTCTACAAATTTGTTGGGTTTAGAAGGAGAATTAGTTGTGAGATGGAAAATATATTTCGAGACTCTGAGGAGGGGTCATATCTGAATTAGGATTGAAGAGGATAGTTTAGGTTGGGCTAAAAACAAAAGTGGTGCTCACTACATAGCTCGATTGGGATTAATTGCTTGGAGATAGGATGAGTAGTGTGAGAATAAATGGTGGTGGGACAAGATCTGGAAAGTCGAGACTCTAAAGAAAATAATTATCCTATGTGGTTGGCTCTAAACTATCAAGTATTAACTTGGGAATTACTTCAAAAGCGACAGACCCAAGGTCCTAGTATATGTGTACTTTGCAAATGTGATGAGAAGAATATCCTACATCTTTCTATTTATTGTCCTTTCACACTATAAGTACATAGGGATATAAGCCATTTATTGGATTTACAAGATCTATGGTTTGGGAATTGTTTGGAGGATTGCCTATTAGTATGGTTTCAAAGACATGATCTTAAGAAAAATCAATCTATACCCTTTCCAGTATTATGGAGTATATGAATTGCTAGAAATCATTTGCTCTTTGAAAATAGACAAGTTCCTACTTTCTAGGTTTTAGCTCAAATTATGAGTATTTTCAACTCATTAAGAAGGACACATCTCATAGAATTTATTAACGAGATGGGGAATTATAAGTTGACAAGAACTTTCCATGAGAGTTCTTTGATGGATCCTGCCAAGGTTTTGAGAATCATTGTGGCTTAGGAGATCTCTTATTTTTAAATGATTATCATTACATTAAGTTC
The DNA here is from genome assembly GCA_027924585.1 of Larix kaempferi. Classification (NCBI taxonomy): domain Eukaryota; kingdom Viridiplantae; phylum Streptophyta; class Pinopsida; order Pinales; family Pinaceae; genus Larix; species Larix kaempferi. The sequence goes on along the minus strand of BSBM01000456.1, from coordinate 47,193,324 downwards.
AAGGCTTGTTTAGGCATTGATAAGAATAATTATGTAGAGTTAATGGCACTACGATCACTCATGATGGTTGCTAGGGGAAAATATATTAGAAGACTACAAGTTTTTGGGGATTCGAATTTGGTAATCAAGTGGATGAAATCTTCACAACTTATACAAAATGTGACACTTCAACCATTAGCCATCCAACTTAAAGAAAATTCTAGACGATTTGAGATGATTTCCTTCACCCATATCTACATAGAGTTGAATACTGAAGCTAATTTGTTGTTAAAGCAAGGAATTTTCTAGGAACCAGGATATCTAATGTTGGTGGGACATTGTGTAGAGGAAGTGTAAATGATACCCCCATCACCTCCTTTCTGTGGGTTTCCTTGTGATGCACCGTAAAAAAAGCACCATGGATAAGACAGGTCGATTTGCTCAGACGCAATCACTCGAGGAGGTTTCCACTTTTTTTGTGTAGTCATGGCTTCCATCAATTCAATACTCTTAAAGGCATATATTGATGGTGGGATATACCGATATTTGAAAACCATGTAGTTCTGGGCGAGCCAAGTGTACCAGATGATAAAAAGGGGGAGTGAAGTGATACCCGATGATATAGGGTCTTCATTCCATGAATAGAAAGCTTCTTGGAGTTCCATACATGACCAATTGTATTGTGTTCCCAAAACCTGTAGAGCGCACTTCCATACCTGCTAGATATATGGGAAATGTATTAGGATATGTTCGATACTTTCATTGTCAACCTTACATAAAGAGCAATGTCCCAATCCAGAATAAATATGTTTACAAAGGACACTACAAACAGGGATTTTATATGATAACACAAACCATACAAAGAGTTTAATCTTCGTTGGTGAATCGATTTTCCAAATCCAGGAGTGCCACCAATAAATATCTAGATAGTCCTAAGCTTCATCCAAGACTCGGTATCCAAAACATGGGGGGTAGATACGTATGTCTGGGTTCCTACTCCAAACAATCACATCGTCATCTTCGGTCAATCTAATGTGGGAGGATTTAAGTGAATCTACATAATTGTCCCATAAATCTCGGTCCACCTGTGGGATGTCCATATGATTTGATGATAACCATTCATGGGTCTGAGTAATGTCGTCGGACGAAGCGGTAATCTGATGTAAGAAGAAGATACCTTTGCCCTACAGAAAGGTAACCAAATGATCAGGAAGATAATAATCCTGGCATCCAATCCATGGGTCAGTTCCAATTCTTACCAGTATTCCATTGTCGATTTTCCATTGGATCCAATCTGCTACCAAGTCGAATGAATGAAAAATGGCTCTCCACGTGTTAGATATATTCCAGAACAAGAATGTTCTTCTCCAGATCCATTCTTCAATGTTAAGGGGGTGGATATACTTGCAGTGGATGACTTGGGTCTATAAGGTATTTTCCTTAATGAGGTGCCACAAATTTTTAGCAAATAAAGCATGAGCAAAGGATGTTGTATGTTTCAATCCCCATCCACCCAAGTACTTAGGCCATGTCAACTTATCCCACGTGACCCAATGAAAAGGGTTTTCCAATTTGTGACTGTTCCACAAAAAATTAAAGGATATATTCATGATGGTGTTGAGAGTAGCCTTGGGTACTTGTGCAATAGTAACCCAGTAGATAGGTATGGCTTCGAGAACAACTTTCACAAGTATGTACCTACCACCCTTTGACATCCAATGATTGCACCATAGATGTAATATTTTTTCCATCCAACCTATTAGCCATGTCCAATCCTTAGGCCTGCAATCATTTGGTTTTAGAGTAAAGCCCAAGTAACACAGGACATCATCCACATTTATGATGGTGAAGTTAAATTGAGTATAGATCCATTGTGAAGTGTCATCATCCAGATTCATAAAAGATAAGGTGGACGTTTGGGAATTTATATACATACCTGTGGCATCGATGAAGAGGTCCAGAATCCTTCTCAGCTTTGTGATGTCACGACGAGATCCATCAGTGAATATGAGAATGTCGTCGACAAAAAGTAAATGTGAAATATGGATATTTCCAACCACTACGATGAGTCCATTGAAGGTCGCATTATGTTTTTCTTTGTTAAGTAATCTACTCATCTCTTCAACCATTAGCAGGAAAAGGATAGGAACCAGGGGACAGCCCTGTCGTATTCCTCTAGCCAGTCTGAAAAATGTTGTCGCCGATGTGTTGATAAGGATAGCAAAAGAAACAGTCTAGACGCATGACATAACCTATTTAACCGTAGATATATTCATACCAATTTGCAATAACACCAACCGCATGTATAGCCAGTCGACCTGATCATAATCCCATTTAAGGTCTATCTTGATGATTGCTGTCGGAAATCTTTTAAGTTTGGTCGAGTGGAGTATTTCCTGTGCCACTCCCACTGCATCATGGATCTGATGGACCTTGAGGAAAGAAAATTGTTCATCTGATATAACCTTGGCCCGAATATCACTTTGATTATGTTGGCTATCACTTTTTCTATAATTTTGTAGATACAATTACATAGAGAGATGGGCCTGTAATCATTGAAGGATGTGCCACGATTAGTATTAGGAATGAGCGTAATGAATTTTGAGCTGAAAATCGCCAGAATTCTCCCCTTTAGTCTAGAATCCTCAACCACGGCGAGAAGATCCTCTTTTATAGTATCCATATAAAGCACTCAAAAAACTCCACCGGCCAACCGTCTGGTCCGGGGATTTTATTGTGCTGAAGAGATTTAATAGCCTCTTTCAACTCTTCCATAGTCACTGGTGCTTGTATCTGAACATTATCAACTTTGGAGATAAGGGTCGGTATGGATGATGTGAGGCTTAATTTCTTAAGCAGAGTAACCTCATGAGGATCAGAGTAGGTCTGTTTGAAATGATCCAATCCCAAATCTGCTAGATCTTGATATACACAATGTTCCATACTATCCTCATCCTTTAACATCGATATTGAATTTGTGTGTCCTAGATGTTGAATATTTATGGAAGAAACTAGTGTTATTATCCCTGAGGCTGAGCCAAATCGCTCGTCTCTTTAACCTTTCTAAGGCCTCTTCATCTAACAATAGTTGGCGCTTATTGTTCTCCCGTTTTTTTATATCCTTTCTTTGTGCTTCTGAGTCATATCCAACAAGATGGGAAGCACAAAAATCCTCAAGGGTGGATTCAATCATAGGAATATTCTTCCTGCTCTTTTTGCTTTTGTGTTGTCCATGGAATAGTCACTTTTTTAATCTTCATAATATTCTTGTGAAACTGTATAGCAACAGATGTGTTACTGTTATGGTCGAATGGTGACCATTCATGCTTGATCATCTCTCTGTACTCAATCTCTTTCAGCCATCTAACATCGAATATATAGGGACTTGGTGGTTTTCTGAGTCTTTGAACAATATCTAGGAAGATGGGGTGGTGGTAAGAGTCACCACCCAAACCTACCCATTGTTTGATAAAGGAATTAGAACGGATTGTTCCTTCGTTTAACAGAAAATGGTTGAGCCTTTTGGCAATGTGGTCTTCTCTCGTTCTCATGTTGCGTCAGGAGGGACTTAGAGTGATAGGTGGTATATCCACAAGTCTATGATTCTCAAGTAGATTACTAAAAAAATCAACAAGGGGATCCCTGTGGGAGTTTAAACCCCAAATATCCGACTCACCAAGAGTCAAGTTCAAATCGCCCCCAATAATTAACCTATCCACATTGAGGTAGGCCGCACCTAGGAATATGTCCCAGAAGGCCTGTCAATTTTTGTAAGGGTCGTAGACATTGATGAAGGAGTATGCAAGGCCAAGTTCCCTCGAGAACAAAATGGCACCCAAAACTTATTGTGAGGATCAATTATTTGTACATAGAAAAAAAATAGAGTTCCATCTGGTCAATAAACCACATGATTGGCCTACTGCATCAACACAAATAAAGTGCCATCCGGGTAACAATAACTACATATCATCAATATTAATATCACTCGTAGCAAGGGTCTCTTGTAATTAAAGAAGAACCATAGCGCCCGAACTCTGAATCAGTCGATTCAGGGAAAGCTTTTTAGAGGGAAGCCCCATGCCTCGGCAATTTAGAGAGAGAACTAACATTAAGGAAACCTTTCTTAGGCCTTGCATGCTCTAAGCGGCCCGGTGAGTCGTTTTTTCCTACCATTGTTGATATCCATAGTAGCGTGTGCTCTAGCTTTTCCAAAATAGAAAGTCACAAACTACCAATAATTTTTTTTTACATTATCTTTAATAAGCTACAAATATTTGAGACAAAAAACAATTTATGGAAACTTTATTTTATAATGTAATTTTTTATTTAAAATAATTTTAGGTGAAAATTATAAAATAAATAAATAGATATACATATTTTTTCTATATATTAATATATACATTTTTATAACTATTTTGAAAGTATTTAATTTTATACAAAAATAAATTTAAATTCATTTCAAATTTATATATAAGTAATATATTAGTAATAATACTATAGTTTTTATAATTAATGTATTTATATTTTTTTTTTAAGAAACAAGAAATATTATATATATAAGCTACAAAAATTGCAGAAAAAGAGTTACAATTGTTCATCAAACCCATAGAATTATTCTGCTCTTAGAGTACTGAATATAGAAGATATCCTATAGCTTACTAGCATATATTTATACCTTGACCAAAAACTACAGAAACTTCCTGCGTAAATTCTACAATAGGATACCAAAATTAGAATCCAAAAGCATTTTATCATGAAAGTTTTTTAGAGATGGATTTTCGTGGCATTCTCCTCTGTCTTGTTCTCTTTCCAAATGTTGAAGTCGGGAGCTGCTTCATCTCCTGGAAAAGGCAGAAGGTTTAAGTCTGGGACCCTGAAAAACTGGGGGGCAATTCTTCCATGGATACTTCTAGGGAAGGACGAGCTTTTAGAACCTCAATTTCAGACCTGAGGGCATCAACTTCATCTTCCATTCTCTGCAACTTCCCCTTCTAATATGAGAATATCTCTAATGTGGCTAGATGCTAAGATGGAAGGCCTCTGATTTGAATATGGAGAGACTGCACTATTGGTTCCTCATCTTCAATGCAGGGTGCAATTACGTGCCTTTCAACTTTCATCTTCCTCAACACATTTTTCCGCTTCTTGTCCATTCTCCAAGACCGAATGCAGGAGACGTAGCTATTCCAAACTTTGACCACCTTCTTGAATTTGAGAGTGATGCTATCATAATTGGCCATTCACTCCATTTTAAACAATCTCAAAGTTTACCGAATTATGCCTTCCATCATTCCATGCGATGGCAAATTAACTCCTTTAATATTCCTCGTGCAACTTTATGTATCTATCTCATCATTAATCCGACTGCTTACAAATCTGATCCATGCGAACTTCAATTTCATTCTCCCGATGATGTGAAGAGGGCGACCCTGCATGAGAGAAGTACAGAAAGGAGGACAATCGGTAATGAGGCTTAATAAAATGCTTGCACTAAACATTAAGATGAAATAAAAGCTCACATATGTCAATAGAATTTGCCTCGTTCTGTCATGGATCAACATGACATAATCTTCTTGTTGCCATATTACTCCCTTTGGGCTTGATTTTATCCACCATTTTTTTCTAGATTTTGACGTTGTCTAAGGAATTGGCCTAAAGGTTACTTCCTCGTTGATTCTTAAATTTCCTATCTCTCCCTTAGTGCTAAGTTGGCTTGCAAGTCAGCCCCCTCGTCATTATGTCTTAGAATATGGAGCACATTGACTTTGATGAGAGCCTGAATTTCTTGGAAACTTTTCCTGAAAATATGTAAGGCACCTGCAACAATTAATTAACAAGAATACGCGAAATAGCAGAAATGACAGAACTCAGAATCACTTTGTATTGATCACAGGCCACTTCGAGGGGGCAACCTCCTTTGAGCAAGCTCAATACAAATAACTTCACAGTGCCTTCATAGGTCTCAACACACACTTATATACTAATTCTAGGCACCAATACTATGGGTCGAAACCATGGGCCGTTACAAACTATGGATTAACAATACTATGGGCGGCTTACAAAGCATATGCGCCAACAACAATAACACAAACTATTGATTAACAAATACTACGGGACAACTTACAAAGCATATGCGTCCAACAACAACATACTAACAAAGTAAAGACATGGGTTCCTAACATCCCCTCCCCCTTAAAAAAAGCTTTGTCCTCAAAGCTTTAGATGTGGAAATTGTTGTTGAATCTGAAGGAGTGGTTCCCATGTAGCATCCTCTGGTTGCATGCCATGCCACTGAATTAAGACCTATGTGATAGAATGAGAGCGAAGCTGACGCGTGCGCCGATTGAGGATGGCCTCTGGCTCCAAAAGGATGGATCCTTCATTATCCAGTTCGGGTAAAATCGTTTGGCCGCTGATGTTGGTGCCAAGAACTTTCTTCAGACAATAGACATGAAAGACTGGATGAATGCGGGAAGAAGGAGGAAGTTCCAATTTATAAGCAACGGACCCAATCCTCTGAAGGATCCGATATGGCCCATAGAACTTTGGAGCGAGCTTATGACGCCCTTTGAGTTTCAAGGAGGATTGTTTGTACGGCTGGAGACGAAGAAAAACCATATCGCCGAATTGAAAAGTGCGCTCCGAATGGTGCTGATCAGCTTGTTGCTTCATGCGATTTCTTGCCATGTGCAGATTGTCCCGCAAAATGTGAAGAATCTGATCGCGGTTGCGAAGGACCTTGTCAACTTCCTGAACTGGTGAACTGGTGGGGGTGTATGGAAGAAGAGCTGGAGGTGCCTGACCGTAGACTGCTTCATATGGGGTCATTTTAGAGGCAGTATGGTAAGAGGTATTGTACCACCATTCAGCGAGAGGGAGCCACTTTGCCCACTGATGTTGTTGTTCTGAGGTGAAGCAACGAAGATAAGTTTCCAAGCATTTATTGACAATTTCAGTCTGACCATCTGTTTGTGGGTGATACCATGAACTCATCTTCAGTTTGGTGCCAGTGTGGCGAAATAGTTCTGTCTAAAAATGACTAGTGAAAGTCGCATCACGATCCGAGACAATGGAAGAAGGGATGCCATGAAGACGAAAGATCTGGTCCATAAAAATTTGAGCGACAGAGGAGGCTGTATAGGGATGGCTGAAAGCGCAAAAATGACTATATTTGGAGAGACGATCAACCACAACGAGAATCATTGTCTTCCCGCCAGATTTAGGGAGCCCTTCAATGAAATCCATAAAAATATCTGTCCAAATCCATGTAGGTATGGGAAAGGGTTCAAGCAATCCTGGAAGGAGTGTTGTTTCACCCTTATTGCGCTGGCAGGTATCACATTCGGCCACCATCTGTTGAATTGTCCTTTTCATGCCCTGCCAAAAGAAGTTACGCCGTGCTCGTTCATATGTTTTGAGGAACCCAGAGTGCCCGGCCGATGGAGAAGCATGGAGTTCATAGAATACATCCTGTTGAAGATCTGTGCTTTAGGGAAGCACCAGACGACCCTTGTATCGCAGAGAAGCACCATCCCAAGAGTAATGTGGGATAGCCGAAGGATTGTTGGTCAAGCGTTGGATGATATGAGATAAGGAAGAGTCATTGACGTAACCCTGTTGAACAGATTGCAACCAATTTGGAATAGGCATACCTTGGGCATCAAATGTGCGAGAAAGAGCATCTGCCAAAATATTGTCTTTACCCTTCTTGTAAGTGATCTCATAGTCATAACCCATGAGTTTTCTAACCCATTTCTGTTGTGTCGGGGAGGAGACACGCTGGTCCAAGAAATATTTCAGACTCTGGTGATCAGTCTTGATGCAGAAATGATTCCCTAATAGGTATGGACGCCACTTCCGTACTGCATGCAAAATAGCCATCATTTCCTTCTCATAGGTAGAGGCAGCTAAATTCTTACCTGAAAGGGCTTTGCTGGTGAACGCGATGGGGTGTTCATCTTGAAGGAGAACAGCACCAAGTCCATTGCCGCAAGCGTCACTCTCAATAGTGAAGGGCTTGGAAAAATCGGGCATAGCTAGCACAGGTGTAGTACACATAGCTTGTTTTAGTTTGTCAAATGCACACTGAGCATCAGGTGTCCATGTAAAAGCATCTTTTTTTAATAGAGCAGTTAATGGATCTGCAATCTTCCCATAATCCTTGACAAACTTGCGGTAGTAGCCAGTCAACCCCAAAAAACCACGAAGGCTCTTGAGTGTCTGAGGATGTGGCCAATTGTTCATGGCCTCGATTTTGGCAGGATCCACGCGAACCCCTTGTGCTGAGATAATGTGCCCGAGATACTCAACTTCCTTTTGTCCAAAAACACATTTAGACTGCTTGGCATGGAGATGATGGTCAAAGAAAAGTTGCATGACAAGATCCAGATGCTGGAGATGTTCATCCCATGTTTTACTGTAGATGAGGATATCATCAAAGAATACCAGAATGAATTTCCGCAAGTAGGGTCGAAATATTTTATTCATTAAGGCCTGGAATGTGGAAGGAGCATTAGTGAGGCCAAAGGGCATGACCAAAAACTCATAATGGCCATCATGTGTGCGAAAAGCTGTTTTAGGAATATCATCCTCATGAACCCGAATTTGATGATACCCAGAACGAAGATCCAACTTGGAGAAAAAGTGAGCCCCATGAAGCTCATCAAGAAGCTCATCAACAACAGGAATTGGAAACTTATCCTTGATGGTGAGGTGATTAAGTGCTCGGAAGTCAATGCAGAGGCGCCATGACCCATCTTTTTTGCGGACAAGAATAACTGGAGAAGAAAAGGAACTAGTGCTTGGGCGAATAATACCTTGCTTCAATAAGTCCCGAACGAGCATTTCAATCTCCGTTTTTTGGTGAAATGGGTAGCGATAGGGCCTGATGTTGGGAGGAACGCTGCCAGGAAGGAGATGAATACGATGGTCTTCTGGCCTGGAAGGTGGTAATCCCACTGGTTCAGCAAAGACACCTGTATATCGATCCAGAATTTGTTGTAGATCCAAAGGAGTAGTGGAGACCGCTGATGGTTGCATCTGGATGGAATCGATCTGAGCGATGACACCATGTGAACTCTTCTTGAGGAGTTTTTCCATGCGATGTGAACTGATGATGCTGAGAGAACCTGGTTTTAATCCTGTCAATGTGTGTTTGTGTCCATTGAGGGAAAACTGCATCCAAAGTTCGGCAAAATCCCATAAGATAGGGCCGAGTGTGCGTAGCCATTGAGCACCCAAAACCACATCACATCCGCCTAAGGGCAAGGCAAACATGTCCGAGCGCAAGATATAATCTCCCATAGAGATACGCACATTTCGACACTTCCCTTTGCAAGGTAAGGTGCCCCCATTGGCAATCATGACTTCAAAGTTGGAGCAAGGATGGATAAAACAATCAGCTTGTTTGGCGATCCGAGGGTCAATGAAATTATGAGTGCTACCAGAATCAATGAGGATTGTAAGAGGAAGCTTCTTGAAGTAACCCCTGACCCGCATTGTTTGGGGGGTGGTGATTCCAGCTAAAGCATGGAGAGATATCTCTGGCTGGTCATCCTGAGACGGAGGGTCAATAGGCGGTTCCTGACTGTCGACCGGAGCATCCAATGTTTCTGGATCTTCGTCACCCATTTCTGAGGCAGGAGGAGACTCCACATCCAGGAGATAGAGCTTTTGTTGAACACATCTATGTCCCCGAGTGAATTTCTCATCACAATTATAGCAAAGCCCCTTTTCTCTGTGTGCTTGCATCTCTGTTTCAGACAAACGCTTTATAGGAGTCGGTCGAGGAGCCTGCGGTATAGGTGGTCGCTGAGAACCCATATTTCGGAAGGGAACAAAAGTGGGCTTGGAGCGTTGTTGGGCTGCAAGCTTGTCTTCTGCCAACTTAGCCAACCCGAGTGCTTCCATCATTGTGTTGGGGCAGAACATTTTGACCTCAGAGCGAATGGCATCCTTTAGACCACTGATAAAACAACTCCGGTAAAATTCATCAGACAATCCTTCGGTGTGGTTGGCTAGATTCTCAAATTCCGTTTGATACTCTCTCACAGTGCCAGTTTGGCGAAGTTTAGTGAGGGCTCCTGTGAAGTCATCAAAAGCACTAGGACCAAATCGTTGCAAAAGGAGCTGGCAAAAGTCTGGCCAGTTGGGCTCTGGATGAGCCTTGATGTACCAGCGGTACCATTGAAGAGCTTCCTGTTCCAAATGAAAGGATGCCAGTGGAACTTTGTTGGCATCAAAAGTATTATGCAGACTGAAATACTGTTCTGCACGATAGATCCATCCAGTTGGATCGGTACCATTGAAGCGAGGAAAATCAAGCTTTGGACCACGGAAATTGCTGGAAGCAGAGAACCCATTGTCTACTGAAGACTCGGACTGCCGCTTGTTGTTCATAGTTGAATGTTCAAGATGGAGACCGAGAAATTTTTCATCCAGATCCTGGAGTTTGGCTTGGATGGCTGCAAGTGCTTCCTCCATGGTTTTTGCTCCTGCATGGGTGACAACCATAACCAGGATTTTTTTTTTTTTTTTTTTTTTTTTCTCTGACTGGGTAGGAAAACAAAAACAGGAACTACTTCAGTAAGGGAAAATTTGGATTTGGGAAAAAAATCAGAAGGGTCATTGGGGTTTGACTAAATTTTGGACACTGTTGGATAGATAGGGAAGCAAAAATGAGGATTTCAGAAGCGGGGTGAAAGAATGGGAAAATTTGGCAAAGGAGAACAAGGAAGTAGAATTCAGAAAGGAACTTTGTGGTAAAATTTGAAGGTGATTGGGTGAAATCTGAGGAAGTTATGGCAAACCCTAAAAATAGACAAATGTGGGATTTCGGGCTTTGGGAAGGGGAATTGAGGATAGGGTCCTTAGGACTGAAATATGCAGAATGGGATGACAGGGGTTCCCCAAAAATTTCAAGGGAAACAGAGTAAAAATAAAGGAGATAATTGGAGAAAATACTGAATTTTATAGTCTTGGAACAGCGCCGAATGGACTGAAAACGGCTGAATCTGGAACGGCTTGCAAAATAGATCTGAAACGGCGCAGCAGTGATCGACAATAGTTCAGCTGAAAGTAGATATGGACCCCAGGTATGTGCGGCTTCCTAACAGTTCAGGGGTTTCACTCGGCCACCAATGTTGTCTGACGGCTTGCGTATTGGGGCAATACCCCTCACTCCACGGCTCAGGTAAAACTGATAACCGCTTTGCCACAAACGAAAGCTCTTGGTTTACCTCACGGGTGGAAACTAGTCAATCAAGTAGGGGTCGTTGTCCTTTTCGCTGGCAGGTCCTCTCAATAGGCCAGCTACTTCGGGGTTCTTGTGGTACTCCTCACAATGAGTTTTAGGGCTTATGCCCAAGTACTTCCCACAGTTAAGCGGATGGGGATTATTCCCAAATCCGAACCTGCAACAGATGTGAAAAAAAAATTTGGCAGAAATTTCACCCAGCGAGCCCAAGAAAGTGCTCTGATACCAGATGTAAGGCACCTGCAACAATTAATTAACAAGAATACGCGAAATAGCAGAAATGACAGAACTCATAATCACTTTGTATTGATCACAGGCCACTTCGAGGGGGCAACCTCCTTTGAGCAAGCTCAATACAAATAACTTCACGGTACCTTCATAGGTCTCAACACACACTTATATACTAATTCTAGGCGCCAATACTATGGGTCGAAACCATGGGCCGTTACAAACTATGGATTAACAATACTATGGGCGGCTTACAAATCATATGCGCCAACAACAATAACACAAACTATTGATTAACAAATACTACGGGACGACTTACAAAGCATATGCGTCCAACAACAACATACTAACAAAGTAAAGACATGGGTTCCTAACAAAATAGATTTGAGTATCTATTCGAATCACCAAGGATTGTTAGGGCACTCCAACCTTTCTCTTTGACTATGCATATGTCGAGGAAAAGTGCTAAGGCCTCAACTTGATTGTTCGTTGTCTGGACTATGTTCCAAGCATATTTAATACTTTTATTTCCCCCTAGGGAAATGATCTCCCTGTCCGCTCCTGTTGCTTCATAATGTATTTATAGTTATATAATACTACATGTTTCATAATTACTTTATTTATAGTTATCTATAATTAATGCATTAACTCTCTTTTTTTAATTAACTATGCAGTACAACTATTACATTAAGATATAAGATAAGGAATAATAAACTATGTTACTAATTTCACTTGTTTTATTTAATTAAAAAATGTATTGCAATTATTATATAAGGAATAATGATGATGATTAACGTCCACTGAGACCAACTTTGGTCTATCGGACCGTAAGAAGTTTATTACTTGGTTTGCTTTAAAATTTTGTTTATGTGCTCAAAAATATTAGAAAGAAGCTTTCCAATATCACTATAGCTTTGGCAAGTCAGGAGGTTAGAAAGGTTTGTATTGTAGCAAATACTATGAAACTCATATATAATGTGGGTGTAAGCAAGACACTCTAAGAGAAAGTTATTTTCATCCTCAATGCTCATAGACTCACAAAGATGGAAAACTCTTTCCTCCCACAGATTTTTGGGAATAAATCAACGACCTGTTTCGCTATGGAGCTCATGAGAGTTCGTTCTAATCTTGGTTATATTCATTTTCTTCTTTGAACTAGTTACCATCGAGAGATAATTCTGATCTTCCAAATTAGGGTTAATGACCTCCTTATAGTATCTTGGTTTTCTCTTAATCGCTAAATTTTCTTCGCACCACAATTTCTCTTTAAACTTAGAAGAAATAATATTTTTGACATTATCGATATTTTTCAAAGTGTCATTTTCATCAATGCCCCAATGGTCTAACCAAGCCATTGTAGCTTTACACCAACTCCGCTTGAGGCGTAATTGGTTTTGACTTGAATTTAAAGCAATTTTGAGGAAGTCTCTCATTTTCCATGTTATTTATCTTGTGCTTGTACATCATGTACCTAGTCATAGCCATTCTCTTGATGGGGGAAATACCTACTTCTAAGAGGAGAATAGGATAAGGTGTGTTGCTTTTAATTTTGAGGTTATAAGTTATATATCGCTTCTGGATTTGCTCAATATTTCTCCAAGATTCTCTAGAAATGTTGCACCCCCATACTTCACAACTGTATAAGATAACAGGGATTACATCATTTTTAAAGAGGAACTTTTTTTTATCCCACATGACCAGGTTGGCTAATTTACAATTATTTTCAAGACCAAAATAAGCTTTCCATCCTCCATTAATCCCTTTCTCAATGTTGTGGTTCCAATTGAGCTTGTGATGAATATCAATTCCAAGATACTTGTAAGAAGTCACTTCCTCCAATTTACTGTTATCATAAATAAAATTTGCCTAGGTGTTTTTCTTAGATTTTGTAATCATAACTTTTGTCTCGTCGGTGTTAAAATTCATACCCGTGTTAGAGTAGAAATCTTTGAGAATTCTTAATTGTTTATTGAGATCAAAGGGGAACATTGCCATAATAACAATATCATCAGCATAAATCCATAAGATGATAACTATCCCAACTAAGATCGTACCAGCACAACCTGCTTCTTCTAAACACCTTTATAGTTTATCAATGTAAATGCCAAAAAGGGTAGGGGAGAGGGGGAAACCTTGCTTAACTCCAATATTACAGTTTATATCTGTTGACCAGCCCTCGTTATTCTAAACTTGTAAATGACCTTTTCGTATAACCTTATTGCGGCAGCTCTCAATTCAAAAGGAACATTAAGCTCCTCTAGCCTATTCCACAGGTTATTTCTACGCGTCGTATCAAAATCTTTCCTAAATTCCACAAAGCAACAAAAAAGATCGGACTTAATATTACGACAATTGGTTCCTCTGCTTTGAATATGGAATTGGCTAGATGCTAAGATTGAAGGCCTCTGATTTGAATATGGAGAGACTGCACTATTGGTTCCTCATCTTCAATGCAGGGTGCAATTACGTGCCTTTCAACTTTCATCTTCCTCAACACATTTTTCCGCTTCTTGTCCATTCTCCAGGACCGAATGCAGGAGATGTAGCTATTCCAAACTTTGACCACCTTCTTGAATTTGAGAGTGATGCTATCATAATTGGCCATTCACTCCATTTTAAACAATCTCAAAGTTTACCGAATTATGCCTTCCATCATTCCATGCGATGGTAAATTAACTCCTTTAATATTCCTCGTGCGACTTTATGTATCTATCTCATCATTAATCCGACTGCTTACAAATCTGATCCATGCGAACTTCAATTTCATTCTCCCGATGATGTGAAGAGGGCGTCCCTGCACGAGAGAAGTACAGAAAGGAGGACGATCGGTAATGAGGCTTAATAAAATGCTTGCACTAAACATTAAGATGAAGTAAAACCTCACATATGTCAATAGCATTTTCCCCGTTCCGTCATGGATCAACATGACATAATCTTCTTGTTGCCATATTACTCCCTTTGGGATTGATTTTATCCACTATTTTTTTCTAGAACGCCTTAGAACCAGGCTATCACCACCATCAGGATATCTAGATTTTGACGTTGTCTAAGGAATTGGCCTAAAGGTTACTTCCTCGTTGATTCTTAAATTTCCTATCTCTCCCTTCGTGCTAAGTTGGCTTGCAAGTCAGCCCCCTCGTCATTATGTCTTAGAATATGGAGCACATTGACTTTGATGAGAGCCTGAATTTCTTGGAAACTTTTCCTGAAAATAGATTTGAGTATCTATTCGAATCACCAAGGATTGTTAGGGCACTCCAACCTTTCTCTTTGACTATGCATATGTCGAGGAAAAGTGCTAAGGCCTCAACTTGATTGTTCGTTGTTTGGACTATGTTCCAAGCATATTTAATACTTTTATTTCCCCCTAGGGAAATGATCTCCCTGTCCGCTCCTGTTGCTTCATAATGTATTTATAGTTATATAATACTACATGTTTCATAATTACTTTATTTATAGTTATCTATAATTAATGCATTAACTCTCTTTTTTTAATTAACTATGCAATACAACTATTACATTAAGATATAAGATAAGGAATAATAAACTATGTTACTAATTTCACTTGTTTTATTTAATTAAAAAATGTATTGCAATTATTATATAAGGAATAATGATGATGATTAACGTCCACTGAGACCAACTTTGGTCTATCGGACCGTAAGAAGTTTATTACTTGGTTTGCTTTAAAATTTTGTTCATGTGCTCAAAAATATTAGAAAGAAGCTTTCCAATATCACTATAGCTTTGGCAAGTCAGGAGGTTAGAAAAGTTTGTATTGTAGCAAATACTATGAAACTCATATATAATGGGGGTGTAAGCGGGACACTCTAAGAGAAAGTGATTTTCATCCTCAATGCTCATAGACTCACAAAGATGGAAAACTCTTTCCTCCCACAGATTTTTGGGAATAAACCAACACCCTGTTTCGCTATGGAACTCATGAGAGTTCGTTCTAATCTTGGCTATATTCATTTTCTTCTGTGAACTAGTTACCATCGAGAAATAATTCCGATCTTCCAAATTAGGGTTAACGAACTCCTTATAGTATCTTGGTTTTCTCTTAATTGCTAAATTTTCTTCGCACCACAAACTTAGAAGAAATAATATTTTTGACATTATCGATATTTTTCAAAGTGTCATTTTCATCAATGCCCCAATGGTCTAACCAAGCCATTGTAGCTTTACACCAACTCGGCTTGAGGCATAATTAGTTTTGACTTGAATTTAAAGCAATTTTGAGGAAGTCTCTCATTTTCCATGTTATTTATCTTGTGCTTGTACATCATGTACCTAGTCATAGCCATTCTCTCAATGGGGGAAATACCCACTTCTAAGAGGAGAATAGGATAAGGTGTGTTGCTTTTAATTTTGAGGTTATAAGTTATATATCGCTTCTGGATTTGCTCAATATTTCTCGAAGATTCTCTAGAAATGTTGCACCCCCATACTTCACAACTGTATAAGATAACGGGGATGACAAGAGTTTCAAAGAGGATCTTCTTTTTAACCCACATGACCAGGTTGGCTAATTTACAATTATTTTCAAGACCAAAATAAGCTTTCCATCCTCCATTAATCCCTTTCTCAATGTTGTGGTTCCAATTGAGCTTGTGATGAATATCAATTCCAAGATACTTGTAAGAATTCACTTCCTCCAATTTACTTTTATCATAAATAAAATTTGCGTAGGTGTTTTTCTTATATTTTATAATCATAACTTTTGTCTTGTTGGTGTTAACAGTCATACCCGTGTTAGAGAGGAAATAGTTGAGAATTCTTAATTGTTTATTGGGCACATTTCCATAAGAACAATATCATCAGCATAAATCCATAGAATGATAACTATCCCAGCTAAGACCGTACTGGCACAACCTGCTTCTTCTAAACACATTTATAGTTTATCGATGTAAATGCCAAAAAGGGTAGGGGAGAGGGGGAAGCCTTGCTTAACTCCAATATACAGTTTATATCCGTTGACCATCCCTCGTTATTCTTAAACTTGTAAATGACCTTTCCGTATAACCTTATTGCAGAAGCTCTCAATTCAAAAGGAACATTAAGCTCCTATAGGCTATTCCACAGGTTATTTCTACGCATTGTATCAAAAGCTTTCCTAAAGTCCACAAAGCAACAAAAAAGATCTGACTTATTATTACGACAATCCTCTGCAATGATCCTAAGCATAACGAGGTGTTCCGTGGTTGAATGGTTCCTTCTAAAACCTGCTTGGCCTTTAGCCCTCTTACCTTCCATCTCTAGCCATTCGTCGATCTTCTTTTCTAAGATAATACCGTATAACTTGGCTAGGAGAGGGCTAATCATAATGGTATGATAATTAGAGGGGTTATTTTTATCGCCACTTTTGAAAATAGGAATAATGAGGCTATGAGTCCAAGGTGTAGGGAACCCTTGCTTGACTGCTAAATTAAAGAGTTTGTGGATGTGCGTGATGAGGACAGGTCCCCCAATTTTTTAAATTTTTGTTTGGTACCCTTCAATGTCTTTGGATTTTCCATTTTCTAAGCGCTTAACCTCGAAATATATGTCTTCTAATGAGAAAATTTCTTTCGTTGTAAGGAGGGTTTGAATGTTATCTCTGATAACTGAGGATTCGTAAAAAAAAATTAAGATAGGAATTCCAATCTTTTAAAGCAAACTTATTATCTTCTTTTGTTTTGCGAGTTAGAATTTGCCTCCAGAATTTTTTAGGAGCCACCTTGGAGAGGTGTAAGGGATTTTCCTATTGTTTACTAAAATAGTGCCTTTTTTTTTCTTTTAATTAGGGTTTTGTAGTGATTTATCTTGTCCATTTTTATCGATTCTACAGTAGCTTGCTTAACTTATTTTCTCGCATTTTTACAATCTTGATCATACCAAGGGTTGGTTATACTAGTCTCTTTTTAACCGAGACTTCAATAGAGAACTTGCTAATGGACGACGAGAGGGCTGTGGTAAAATTATGGCAGAGATTTTCTGTATTCTCCAAACTAGATAAAGGAAACAAATCGTTTTTTAAATCATGGAGAAAAAGGTCGATTTTATTTTTATCGAAGATCATGTGCTTTTGGAAATGATAGTTTTCCTCTTTGGGATCACTATGCATGGAAATATTGAGAGTTATAATTAAAGGCCTATGATCAAAGTCAGGCTCATGGTCATTTAAGATGTCGAAATCCACTAACTTGTTGTATAAAGGGATATCAGAAATAACATAATCTACCACACTACTGCCAAGCCCATGAATACAAGTCATACGGTAAGATTTGGCCATTTTGTTAGTCCATTGCAAATGATAAGATCTTGGTTACTACAAAAATTGACTAGCTCATAACCGAATAAATTTGCACCTAGATCTTCATAAATTATTTTGTACCAATTAGTTAGCTCAAGGTATTCGTCTAACCAAAGAGGATTAGGTTTGGAATAATTGCTTAAAATAATAGATTGGTTACTCGAAGTTCGAGCATTGAAGTCACCCATAAAAAGGATATTTCCTTCCTTCCTTCCTTAGACTAGAAATATCGTGTTCTAAACCATTATAAGGACACTTTTTATCTAAATTGATTTTTTATAGAAGTTGGAATTAATAGGGGGGAAATAACAAATGGCTATGTAGGTTTTTTCATTATTAATGTCTGTGATCTCTATCCAAATAAATTGGTTGTAAGGGCCTTTATTATAAAGCCTAACATGAGGGGATATGTTCTTCCTAATGTAGCAGGATATACCCCCAAATGCCTATATGACATGAATGTTGATTCCATATCGACCAAAGGACATATCCATCTATATTAGGGACCTTGGATTCTTCATGCTCCCAAGTTTCAACTAGTAATATAATATCAATTTCACTTAGGATCCAACTTAACTTGGCGCCTTTGCTCCATGGAAATCCTCGGCAGTTCCAGGAAAGGATCCGGAGTGTGTCAAATTGCTATTTATTACTATTTTGGTTTCTATCTCAAATAACAGCTTTCATGTTTCTAATTAATGCCCATTTCCCCTCCTTCCTAGCTTCTTTTACCTTTTGGACCTCCTTTCTTAGTTTGGCCTGATCCTCTAGAATGAGGTCTTCATTTATAAATATCCCTGAGCCTTTTAAATTTGAGGTCTTACTAAGTATATCATACTTTTGTTCGTAGAGATAACATTAACCCGTATTAGCCTTTCTTTATTCTCAATTAATTTTCCAAGCCTTGTTGCTTCGGTGAGACCAATAGTTTCAATTTGTAATATATTGTGAAGTTTTGTCTTGGCAATGGTTAATGTATCCTCTTCTACGTCCTCTTTTATACCAAAAATTATGAGGTTCAAAGATATTTTGTTATGCTCGTGGTCTAATTTCACTTATTTTATCTAATTAAAAAATGTGTTGCAATTAATATATTAATATGTAAAAAGTATAAATTTTAGATATTATTCATTATCTCATATTTCATTGTTCTCCCTTTCTTAACACTTTGCCATAAAGCATGATAGTATGAGAAATTACTTAGTAATATATAAAAAAATCAAAAGTTCTTCAATGATAATTAATAGTAATATTTTTTTTTCCATCAGAAAAAAACCATACTATTGTTATTCAAACCGAATCAAATAGTACAATGATAGTTCAAGAAGCAAACAAGTGAACTTGATCTCAAGAAAGTGACATGCTTATCTGTTATACAGAGGAGGAATTTACCTATCCAAAAGTCTTCTCAAAAAGTCTTACATCATTTATCAAAAATTAGGACCAAATTTAAAAGAAAGAAAAAAGTTACCCCTGTCCAACAGACAGGAATCCATCCATTCTTCCCAAAGCAAAAAGCCTTTAGTCCCCTCAAGTGCCTGTTTAGAGAGATGATCAGCAAGAGTATTGTGTCCTCTGAATATATGTTCAAATTCAATGTGCTCATGTCTGGATATCTCATGACGAGTTCGAAAACACCAATTCCTGAGAGTAGTAATATTCAGAGTATATTCATTTGCTGCCCATTTGATGGTCACCCGTGAGTCGCCATATACTTTGAGATTGACCAAACCAAAGATATTTGCCACTTTTAATACGACCCAGAGTGCCAGCAACTCAGCCTTCATATTGGTCCCTCTGCCTCCATTAAGACGAAGGGAGAAATAATGACCTTCATTTAATAAAATAACTCCACCTGTTGCACAAAAACCATCTTGGGCCGCCCCATCAAAAAATAATGTCGGCTGTGATATAGTAAAAGAGAATAGACTATTTCTCTCCATTTTCTTAGAGTCGTCCTCCTCGTAATATAATTGTAGCATTTTAATAACAGTCAACCTTAGGTGTAGTCTAAATATTCTATGTTTTCAACCTTTTCCGGTCATATTTTTAGTCTTATTTTGTTCGTATTCTGAGTGAAAATCTTTAAAAAATCTTAGAATCACAAATATTAGCTATGGAAATTGCATAATTTGGGTGACAAGGGGGTATTCGAGGGTGTTGAATGTATTTATGGATTCAAAAACACAATTTAAACACTTAAAATTTTGGATTTTACCAAAAAAAAATACTAAATTACGACCAAAACTCACCGTAAAGTCGAAAACATAGAATAAATACACTGGTACATTTTATTATAAAAAGATAAAAATGTTTTCATGTAAAATCAAAATAATAAAATTTATTTGGGTTTATAAAAACTTGTTATTTTAAATTAGTAAGTTTTATATAACCACTTTTAAGAATGAGACAATATGTGTTCTTGTTTTATATTTAAAATTGTTGGTTTATAGTCTTGTTTCCCATAGCTCTTATAGACAAATCAAATCAATTTTCTTTCACACTATATTTAACTGTTTCACAATGTATATTTACATAATGCTCAAATTGTCATATATGGTATTTATTTTATATTGGCTAGCTTTGTTAGTCTTAACATATTTTTTAGTCCCTGCTCCGCAGGGATTATAGCGATCGGTTGGTCGCAAAATTTCTTTGACCAGCCTTTTTGCAAATATTTTTACCTAATGTTTATTAAAGTTTTTCAAATTTTTATTATTAAAATGAATTTGCTAAAAATTAAAAATATTTTTTAAAGTTTTCAAAATTAGATCAATTATATTTGTGATTGGTGCCGTACAGGGATTTGACAAATTTTCCCTGGTGTGCAAAATAATTATTGAATTATAAAAATAATAAAAAATATAAACATGCCAAGTGTTGTCAAGTGTTGTCAAGTATTTAATACAACACCTCGCAACCATCATTCATTCATTTAATATGATAACCATCATTCATTCATTTAATATGATATATCGAATATTTGACAAATGTTTTAAAAAACCCACTAAGGTCTTGTCCATCCATTGAGTCAAGTATTTAATACAGCACTTGGCAACCATCATTCATTCATTTAATATGATATATCGAATATTTGACAAACGTTTTAAAAAACCCACTGAGGTCTTATCCATCCATTGAGTCATATATTTAATACATGACACCTGGAAACCATCATTTATTCATTCAAGGTCTTGTCCAGTCATAAATATGGTGCAGCCCTGCATTGCAGTCAAACGTGAGTCAAACATTAGTTTAAACTCGTATAGTACTACCAGGGCTATTTGCATCAAACTAAAGTCTAAGATATTATTTCGTAATAATGTTTAAACTGGCATAGTACTATGAGGGCTATTTGCATCAAAATAAGATATGATTTCATATCTAAATCGTATCTTTACGATGTCTACTTTGTAATTATTGACACTCATTGCTTGAATTAGTAAATAATCATTGAATAATTACTAAATAACCATTGAATAGTGAAGAGTGAATGTGAAGTTCTTAGTTACAAAGTATATCTACGCCTAAACATTACTACCCCCTAACCCTCTCACATTTATAAACATAATGATCATGGGAAACAATCTTATGGGGTTTATATGCTCAAGGCTATGGGATAGTCTTATTTATTCTTTTTCATGTTAAGTGGAAATTTTTTATTATATACGTAATAATACTTACGTATTACTACCACCGGCTTTCAATATTTAATGTCTTAACAAGACGCCTAAACATTACTACCCTCGGCTTTCAAGATTTAATGTCTTAACAAGACCTGGTAGCATGCCCAACAATCCCCTTGACTTCATGGGGCTAGTGAGACTCGATCTCAGGTCGAGACTCTTCTTGAGCAGGTGCCTCATGGCACTAACAAGATGCAATGCATCTGGATCTTCCGAAGCAGGTGCCTCATGGCACTAATAAGATGCAATGCTAGATGCACAACGAGGTTAACTGCATGCCCTAAATATGAAGTCATATATGCCCAAAATTTAAGCAACAATAACCCTAATCCTCCAAAGTATGCTTCTTACCTGGTCAGTGAGAAGCTTCCTGAAGTTGACTGCTCCCCAGTGCTTCGCTAGGTTAATAACGCGCTTATTTAAGAGGTCACGCCTTCTTCCTTTGCAGGTGATCCACCAGATTTTTCAGAAGGACAAAGCTCAAGCTCTTCTTCTGGTGCTTTTTATAGCTATCAGAGAAGCTTATCTGCAGATCAAGCTCTTCTTCTAGTGTTTTTTCTGGGTGTCAGAGAAGCTTCTTTACCCTTTTGGTAGTAGGGTCCCATAATTTATTCAGTCAAGCCATTAAGTCTTGTTAAGTTGTGGGCATACCTGCAGTTATCACCGTGCTTTCAATCCTGTGATCGACGTCTGAAATATGAGTAGAGCACCCATTCCAATTACTTAATACGTAGTTTTCGGTTCCACACCTTACGTCAATTTTTTCTAAAATCATTTTGTCCTCGCCCTCTGCTAGATACAAAGCGGCATCAGTGAAAGCACCGAATTGCCTCTGTACCAGTAGCGCTCCAGTCAATATAGGCCATTGTAGAGTCTGTTGCCTTCTCTACTACATCTGCGGGTGCTACACTTGCTCTAGCCTTCATATCCTTTGTGGGTTGCACCTCGCTGTCGGAGTTCACAGCATCGCAAAAGTCCACTTCAATGCCAAAGACGTCCCTGTTGCCATCTTGAGCATCCACCAGCAGCAATGCAAACCAGGCTCTGATCTCTAATACAAACGGATATGAGGGAGAAAATTGCAAATAATCATAAGCAAGCGCCCTATATGCCAGTCCATCAACATAATCAAAGCCAGATTTATCAATAATGAAAGCAACTTTATCACTGTCTCTTCGTCCTATGAGAAGAGAAACATGAATGCTCTCACTGAACACAACCTGGAACCTGGGACTCACGGGAATTGTCATCTTGCAAGTTAGGCTTCTCAAATGATCCCTCATGATATGGCAAATTCCAGGAGGAGGGTTTATAATCCTTGACTGAAGGAGCGTACCGGGGACTACATCTAAATAAACCGACTTATCATCTAGCCATATATCAACATAGAATTCTATATCATCAAAGGACAATCTGGGAACCGAGAGGGAGCTGCGCTGCCTCTTGCAGAGACTCGTGTAAAGTTTGTGATAACCTGAGAGGCCCCAATTGGAGGAGACCCCTTGGTTTTGCAAGTAGATGGCCATTTCTTTGCACACAAATTCTTCCAGAAATAATCATCTTTGGCTAGATCTCTCCACCGCGTGCATACACACATACAGGATGCTAGGTCTTTTCCATTCATGAGGGGGAAAACGGCCTTTAGCACCTCTGCAGAGCACCAACCTTCTGCTATTTTTAGAAATGGCATTAGCTGCCCCAAATCAATAAATACCCAGCGTTGGACCTTACCCACATTTCTGGGCATTATCTTCTGTAAAGTGCATCACTTATTTTCTTCTGTATGAATCCATGACATGAGCGCAGAGTAAGCTCCAAAATGAACATTTCACAATCTTTTTGCAAAAATCACAGGCGGCTCAGCTGAAATCATCCTCACATCTTCATCTGCCTTCATAATTTTCTTCATTTCGTGTGAGACGGTGGAGGGTAATTCATGCCTGAGGCTACCTCAAAAGTAACATCTCCTGTAACAACTCCTGTATCAAAGGCAATGGCGCGTAACAATGTTCCATGGCTATAGCAGTAAGGAACCGGTAAGGAGGGGAAAGAGTAAATCGGTAAGGAAGAGAAATATCCTCAATAAGGCAGGCATGTATGAAACTCAAGATATCATCTTGTCACTTGACCTTTCCATGTGTTCGTGCTTCCCAGTAATTCATGCATGATACCACCTGTCATGCATCAGAGGAGGTGTGAAAACTTAGAGGGAGAGGCGACGACTTGATGAAGCCACACGCTGAGATAATGGTTCTGGTAAGCAGATCAGGGTCATGCCACGCGTAGCTCATGCATGGACGTGGTCATGTGTTCATGCAAGTCCTTGTCATGGTCAGTTAAATTTTAAAATACCTTTCCAAAAGCATCCACGTTCTCGATGTCGGGATTTCCATAAGGAGATCCTCCCCTCTCCACCACCAAAACTGAATACTTGGTAGATAGTGTTGCGGCCAAGAGGCAGCCGTCCGTTCCTCCTCCATACTTGAATCTTAGTAAGACCGTGGAATTGATGAATAGGTTTACCCATGTAACTTAGGTGTGGAAGATAGATAGATAGGATAGTCGAAATTCACTTTTGACTAGTGGAACAAGGCAGTCACATAGAACAACCCACATATTTACATCACGCTACGGCGCTATGGCACATAGTACGGGAACAAATTATATCCTTACTTGGGCTGGACCGCATGGTTGGGCAATTGGTTGGACTTTGTTTGCAACTATAGAGGCCTATTTCGAGTGGATACCCGGCATCTTCAGCAACACTGTTGGGGGAAACACAAAGTTGGCTTGGAACAAATTATTAAAACAATCTTTGTCACCATTTTCATTTAGCAACAACTAGGTTTTAGGAGGTCGGAGGCCCCTCATCACGAGTACTAAAAATAATTTATTATTCCTCAAACTTGCCATTTAATTAACTTTATCCATGTTTCTTTAGGCCGGATTGATTCAATTGCTTCTCGAGCCCCTTTACCCTTGAGACTATTTTACTTTCCCTTTTACTTTACGACTTGAGCACTACCGTTTGGAGCAGGTACAATGTTTCGGTGGAACAGATCTTTTAAAACCTTTTCTCCTTTTAGTCGAGTGGATCCGCTCCTCATTCCCAATTTTCATTTTGTTAAACCTCGTTTTTAGGAGATCCAAGCAGTTATATAATCTGGGCCACTCAAATATATTTTTTATTTTATAAATTTGGCATTTTAAAAACTTTATTATTCGCAGGATGGAATCAATTGCTGGGCGGGGATACTCGACTGCGCTACTAGGCAGGGCGGCTTGGCTTTGATACCGGGCTTTGATACTTGTTGGCTGCTGGCATATTCGATCGACTGCGCTACTCCAACGACAATGTAATCATATTTTCGAGCAGCTGCTCTCTCGACATCCACAGTCATAAACTTAAACGGAAACCTTGCAAATGATCATAGCACCACACAAAACAAACAAGAAACAATTAAATCAATCATATCATATCAACTATATAAAGACACGCCACTTCAATATGATCCCATGCTCTTACCCGAGGGTGTTGTCCCTGCCTGAAAAGAGTATAAACTCTGATTGCCTCTCAACATCATGAGCAAAAGCATAAGCCATGCACGAAATACATATGAATAAGCATTTATATAAAAAAAAATTACTAACATAAAATTATTGTAATCAGTAAAAATGAGAAGGAAGAATTTATACGTCCTTCATCTCGATTTAAACTGACTCTCTTCAGGTTTAATCTCGGTAACGTTCATCTCTTTTAGCTGGTATTTCGGTGAAATTTTGCTGGACATTTGCAATTTTCTTGGCATCTCAAACTGATAAATAGTTTGATAATACTGTGACGTTCAGCTACACAATCCAACCTTTGAATTCCACAAATATTTACATGGGAAATAGTAATGTCAACCTTCTATTGATTTTATAGGTGGTATTCTTGTGATAAAATTTGATTAATTGGTAGAGCGTTTAAATTTGCATGACAGCTATCTCCTCGATATGCGTCATAAAGCTGCATGTAAATTAAAAATTAATTCTAAAACATAATACCTTAGACTTCAAAAGTTACGCATTCCTGCCGATGGCTATTTTACTTATCATTTAAAATGAATATAGTGAAGGAAAAACTTAATTCACACGGAAAAAAAGTTTTTTTTATCTTAAATAATCATGGTAAAAGAGTAAGTAACTTTTGTGGTAATTTGAAGTCAGATTCCATTAGTTATTAATACTCTTATGTTTTGCCCAGGAAACTATCTCACGCAAGATGGGTAAAAGCAAAGGGCATATCCTTAAGAATGACCACAAAATATGTGACATGGAATCATACACGCAAGTCAATGAAAATAGAATTTCATGCATAAATTGTGAAGGCAATAAAAGGTGCATCTTCCACATGAAAATTAGGTTTTGTAAAAATGATAATTGTTGATTCGTTTTTATTGCTTTCCATGATCAACTAAATGTAAGTAACTTAATCCAATATTCATTTCACTAATGTGAAAGATAAGATGATGAGAGTAGCAGGCTAGAAATCAATTCAGCGAGAGAAGGTCCCTAGATTTATGTGGAGGAAGCCAAATATGAGCAGGAATAAGTTGTGATTGACTGTGTGGAGGGGGGGCACGTGATTTAGTGCATGCTAGAGGAACCATAGTAAAGTAAACAAAGGAGAATATTATTGTGGAAGGTGTACTTGAAAAGTTGTAGAAAAGAGGAATAGAAGAGGAGGTACTATTGAAGGAGGCACTCGTGGGAAGTTTTTATTCCCATAATGCTTGTTGTGTTTATTTGTGTGCAGGTACAACAACAGCGGAAGAGAGTGTAAATGTTGTTTATTATGGTGATGAAGGCCATGGGAGAAATACTTGAGAAAGAGCTAAACATGTCCACGAAAGGGATGAGGTGATGGACAAAATACAACGTGAAATTGCATCATATTGTTGTTGTGCTAATGTGAAGATTATGAACAAGTAGAAGATTTGTAGCAGCAAAGGACTTGCCATTAAAAAGGAATGATTCAATATGTTTAATAAAGATATTCCACGAAAATATAGTTTAAAATAAAATATGTTTTTCAACTTAAAGATATTCCATGAAAAGAGTTTAAAATAAAATATATTTTTTCTAATTTGTCAAACTCTTAAACTTCTTTATAATCACAAATTCTATTGTAAATTGTAAACTTATAATGTGATTTTTTTTTAAATAGTTGGGTACATGGCAAAATATTGTAGGGAAAAAGGGTTTAGGAGGATGTTTTCCATGCATTATGTGTATTTTTATATGTCAATGTAACGTACCCTTCCATCATCAAATGTCGGAAAAGGAAACGTCAACAACACACCGGGCTTTTGTAAACTTAGCCCCAATATTTTTACTCATAAAATATTAACAATTAAAAACTTCTCTATACAGATGTAAACTTCAATAAAACACAGCGGGATTTAAACATAACAACACATATAAGCATAGATTCGCATCAGCATATTTATCTCAAGCAATCAACAGGCAGAGAATTCAATCCCCTTATTATGCTACTTCATATCGATTTCATTAACATGCAAAATAATCATTCAAATACCACATTGCAGAACACAGATTGTATATAATTTAATCCACAAGGAATACTTATCTTGCAATGCAAATGTCCAACGACTGGCTACATGAGAGCAACTTTCCACCCAACCATAGATCTTTGTCCAGCCTGTATTCTTTCAGCTGAGAGATCACCCCCGAGCTGGGCTGTGTATCCACTAAGGAGGAACTAGATGGCTCACTCACAGTCAGGATTTCACTCAGACAACCATGCTAAGCCAACACACAGTTGGGTTTTTCAAGCATGCAATGGGAAATGGAGGAGGATGCTAGTCCACTGAGCTCAATCCCAGAGCCACATACCCTTCAAGCTGGACTCAGCAATCCCATCCTCTATTCATACATCCACAATCGGATTTCTCACAACTCTGTCACAAGTAACCCCAAATCCGTCACTGATTTTCTGGGCAATTAAAACTGGGTTTTCCCATGGATTTTGGGGTAGCTATTGCTCCCAAATTCACCCCAAGGCTCATACCAATGGATACCCCATTGGATTTCACTGTCCAATACCCATTCTAGGCATTTTTGGTCTTCCAAAATCTAGGTTCTCTCAAGGTCGCGATTTCTGGTTCTCTCACTCATGGGAGCTCGTTTTTTTGGATGGAGAATGATGCTGGGTTCTTTTACCATGGAATGGGGATGAGAATGAAGCAACCCCCAAGAGGTAGAGTGACTTGTGGCACAAGTAAACAGAGCCCATACCTACCCATACGAATTTCAGGGCTGCCCATGCTCCATTGAAGCCATGGGCTGACATCTCAACCAATTCCTTACAACAGGCATAAATGTCATCTAGAAAAGTCAAATGGATTCTCATAATGACATATGGAAACCTATGGTTCACTCCCTTAGCCCCCTCACCACTCCCTAGTGGATACACGTGGCCCCTTCTCATTCATTGCCTCCATAGCCAGTCTTGGAATTTTATATTGCATGATGTTTAATTACATCATTTTTACAATTTCCATGGCTTAAGAGCACATGGGCATCAAATATCAATGTTTGTCTTTTAAATCGAAATTCAGGCTTTCACTAGCAGGGCCTTGGCCTTGAGCTCCACGCTAAGAAACATACATCACATGTACACATTATTTACATTAAAGGCTAATATATCCTAAGGGTCGAATTGGGGGTATTACATTCCCCTCCCCCTTAGAATAACACCGTCCTCGGTGTCCCAAGACTTAGGCATACATATACAATTTACACATGTCCAAAACTTCAAAAACTTTGCAGATCTGCCCTGCATTCTATCCTTTACTTTGAACTTTCAGGACCAAGTCCTTTGATCTTCACGAGCTGCTCCTGCTGATTCAGATCTTCCAGCTCATCCATAAGTCTAAAATCTTTATGGCTGCTACCCTCTTGAGGTTCTCTTGTTGGGAAATTGCAGAGGCAGTGATCTCCTCCACATTTCCAACACTTCACTGGTTGCTTCATCTTTACCTGCTCAATTTCCTTTGAGTCTTCCCACCTGGAACGTTTCTTAATCGGACGATTGGATGAATGCTTCTTCATTGATCCACTTTTCTTTCCCTTGCTAATTGCTCTCATAATGCTTTTTACCTCTTTCTACAGACGAATAGTGTCCTGCAAGACCTTGTGGTTCATTTCGCTCTGCTGCTTTTGCATCTTGAGCATCTCTCCAAGATTTTTTTGGGTCTTGGCAATTGTTTGAAGAAGACTTCCAGCCAATTCTAATAGCCCTTGGTCTGCCGCCATGGTCAATGGAAACAATTGACCACACTTTGCTCACTAGCAACACTTGTCTGCATCGGCTGTAACCAATTGATTCAATTTTCACCTGTGAAATTCATCATTACAATTCTCATTAGGCCAAGCATAACCCAAACATTTAAAAATCAGTCAATGGTTTTTCCCCCAGTTGACATGGATAGTCCATGCTTTACTCATGAGACTTCCACACTTTTTATGCTTGCCCAACATACACATGAATTCCTTCATGTTCATCCATTCACAAGAAATTCCTTAATTAGCATTCACAATTCACTTTAATCAAATAAACACACTTTTACTTTCAGTCATGCATGCATTCAGCAATTTTCTAATTCTATAAATGCATCAATAAAAAGGAAAGAGAGAGAGCAATAAGAGTTTCTCCTCTTAGTTTTGTTCCATCTTGGAACCCACACCACCACTGTGGTTTTCATGCTCCTGTCCTCTTTCACTTCATGTGAATGCTCGACCTGCCATTCTTGGCTATGACACGTACTGTCTATGGTCTATTCCAGACCTCTCAACCATGGAGTTCCTCCACTTGGTTGGTCTAACTCTTGGCTGCTAGGACTCACACAGTTTCACTAGCCCCATCTTTCATTACTGCTCATGCTGAGCCCTTTTAGGGTGGTTACATGTCCACACGCATCCTTGAGATGCTTTCATAGTCATTGCTTCCAGCAATACCTACACTCAAACATTGAATTAATTCACATGTTTAGTTTATTTTCATAGGAAATCATAACCAAATCATATACACATGTATATTCATAAGCAAGAAATTACAAGATAACCAAATACTTATCTGCACTAGATGTCTTCACTTTATTCCATGGGGTCCTTCTTTACTTTACAAGCCTTGGAATCGCCTATGGATTTGGGTGTTTGGCCAGCGCGCAGGCTTCCCCTCAACATCTAATAACCTTGTATGTTTGGCCAGCACGCAGGCTGCTCCACAACATCAAATAACCTTGTATGTTTGGCCAGCACGCAGGCTGCTCCAAATCATCAACAATCTCGCATGTTTGGCCAGCACGCAGGCTGCTCCAAATCATCAACAATCTCGCATGTTTGGCCAGCACGCAGGCTGCTCCCAATCATCAATAATCTTGCCCAACCAGCCACTCTCTGGATTTACCAAGCAATTTATAGTTCTTTCAGGGTCCTTGTTTCCTGTATGACCAAGGTTTCCAACAAAGAAATAATAGTGCATCAACTTAATTGTTACAAGACTTGTACTTGTAATCTTCATTATTCCAAACAGGAAATAAATGAAATTGAACACTTATCTGTATTGTGCATTTCTTCTCTGGTCCACATGGTCCTGCTTTTACTTTATGAGCCTTGGGATCCTCCTGCGGACTAGGATGTTTGGCCAGCACGCAGGCTGCTCCAAATCATCAAATAATTAATGCCCTACCAGTACACCTTCACGCCGACTGGGTTTACCAAGCATTTGGTGGTGCCCAACCAGTCCCATACCTGGTTGGCCCTCTCCATTGCTGAGCCAGCACATACATCTGGGTCATCATCCAATGGAAGGTAACTGCACCACCGACCATTACAAGTCAAGGCTCCACTACTCGGCCTTAGGCTTGCATCAGCATTTCACATGTATCACAATCCCTCAATGCGCATAACAATTCTTCACCCACACAAGGGTGGCACTTATTCTCTTGTGTAAGCCGGCGGTCCCATTTAGGAATTCTTTAGGTGACTTTCTTAACTGCAGGCTATCATGGCCCCATGATACCCACTCACCCTACACAAGGGTTACCACTGCTCATACGGTTCTCTTGAGTATTCTTTTCTTCACTTTTCCCTTTAATGTGCAGCACTGAATTTCATATGTATAATCTGTCAGCACAAAATGGATAGCAAGCTCATTAGTATTGCTGCCCTAAAACTGTAAACATATTCCATAACATTCACTATCCAACCTTGAAACACCAGGAATGCGTCCATTCCCTTAAGGCGTAGTCAATATTGGCATCCCTAACATAACTCAGCACCAGAAAGGCGTGCACTCCTTACTGATGTGAACTATGAAGGTCCTAATCATACTTCAAGCAGTCCGCCATAATGGAAATAAAATCAAAACATGCTCTGCATATTAACTCTAATAATTAGACATGCATGTATGTATATATATATATATATCATTCAGGGTTTATGGAACACTTATCCATTTTGCAGATGTTATTTCTCTTCTTTAATGAGGAATGGAGGCTCCTTCTCTGAGTTGACAGTCCCTCGGTTTGCCATCCCAATTCTTTTTGATGTTACATGCCTCTCACATGTCTTACTGACATAATCTTTACCATCTCACTCATATTGTTTACCAATCATGTAGTGCAGATGAGACATTATTAATGTCTTATGGCGTTTCACCTTAAACCCATTTTCAAATCATGGAATCTCTTCCCAGGAAGTTTGGCTTCTGCAGGCCCACTCTCATGGTCTTACCGCAATGTGTCCTCCTGGCACACTTATTGAACAGCCAAACAGTTAGCAACATTTAACAATACAATTCACATCCGGTTGTTCCGTAACCAATCCATGGCACTAATAATTAAATTCAGTATGAATTTGCAACTCTGTCTACTACAGAAATTGGTTTTCTTATCCATGAGGCTATCCTCATATTGTTTGGCTCCTGTAAGTGACACCACTCTTCCCATTATGGTCTTATGCCCGTTGCCATACATGAGCATCCACTTACAGCATGTCCTCCTGACACATTTTCATATAAGCCAAACAGTCATTAGCAATTATTAGCAAAATTTCCAATCCGAAACATTTACAAATCTGAGATTTACAACTGTTCTTCCACAGAGCATTCTAGCAACCCATCGATCATGATTGGGCTCTTCATGCACTTACTATTCTGCATTCATAACAGCCCATGAAATGGTCCTAGAATCATCATAAATTCATCATTTCATTCATTATTTATTTTGCAATGACATATGCATCATCCC
The DNA here is from genome assembly GCA_027924585.1 of Larix kaempferi. Classification (NCBI taxonomy): domain Eukaryota; kingdom Viridiplantae; phylum Streptophyta; class Pinopsida; order Pinales; family Pinaceae; genus Larix; species Larix kaempferi. Next base: position 47,161,566 of record BSBM01000456.1, on the reverse strand, counting down.
TATGCATTCATACAATGCATCACAAGATTTATAAAATCTCTTAATGCACATATACTCAATTCTATCTTGCATTGTTTCATGAGTACTATGCATTCAAGCATATTATGATCGAAACATGACTATCTCATATAACTTGTATTACCATAATCAGGACCACCAGTCCTCACTTGCTTTGGTTATCAAGCACATAACCAACATACACATGGCATGATATAAATTCATATGAATGCATTGAGATTTCTAAACAGTCATAGGGTGTAAGGATCATTTCCTTCACTTACCCACACCTCACCAGGCTTAGTAGGTTAACAGTCCCAATCGGTATTCAATACCACATGCAAACTAACTCAACATAGCTCGAACATAGTTGAAGAGATCTTACCACATTCTCTTTCAACATTTATGCAATTTGGCACCAATAATCATTACCTGCATGGTTACCATTAACATCGCCTGATGTTACCTGATCAATTGGCCTCTTACCAAGGCTGCTCAGTCCTTTTGCCAACTTTATGATCATAGATTTGTTGCACCATCCTTTCTGCATAAGGTTGTTGCCTTCATGCAACAACATCCTGAGCACATTTAGCCATGCTCTTTGTTATCTTTGGTCCTACAACCAATACCAACATCAATAGTCATTATCAACCACAATATTCTCCATTAGTGGTTCATTTCATATGTAGACTTCATTATTTTACCAATATGCAATATCTCATTTATGCACAATCATTCCCATATGCACTATGCAATGTTTGTTAAGATGCCATCTAGTGCATATACATCTATGTAATCACTTACATTTTTAACATTTTTTTATGCCATATGACAATTTCATAATTATAAGTATGATAACAAAAAGGGGTTTAAGGAATTCTTCCATGGAAGGACGAGCTTTTAGAACCTCAATTTCAGACCTGAGGGCATCAACTTCATCTTCCATTCTCTGCAACTTCCCCTTCTAATATGCGAATATCTCTAATGTGGCTGGATGCTAAGATTGAAGGCCTCTGATTTGAATATGGAGAGACTGCACTATTGGTTCCTCATCTTCAATGCATGGTGCAATTACGTGCCTTTCAACTTTCATCTTCCTCAACACATTTTTCCGCTTCTTGTCCATTCTCCAAGACTGAATGCAGGAGACGTAGTTATTCCAAACTTTGACCACCTTCTCGAATTTGAGAGTGATGCTATCATAATTGGCCATTCACTCCATTTTAAACAATCTCAAAGTCTACCTAATTATGCCTTCCATCATTCCATGCAATGGCAAATTAACTCCTTTAATATTCCTCGTGCGACTTTATGTATCTATCTCATCATTAATCCGACTGCTTACAAATCCGATCCATGCGAACTTCAATTTCATTCTCCAGATGATGTGAAGAGGGCCACCCTGCACGAGAGAAGTACATAAAGGAGGACGATCGGTAATGAGGCTTAATAAAATGCTTGCACTAAACATTAAGATGAAGTAAAAGCTCACATATGTCAATAGCATTTGCCTCGTTCCGTCATGGATCAACATGACATAATCTTCTTGTTGCCATATTACTCCCTTTGGGCTTGATTTTATCCACCATTTTTTTCTAGAACACCTTAGAACCAGGCTATCACCACCATCAGGATATCTAGATTTTGACGTTGTCTAAGGAATTGGCCTAAAGGTTACTTCCTCGTTGATTCTTAAATTTCCTATCTCTCCCTTAGTGATAAGTTGGCTTGCAAGTCAGCCCCCTCATCATTATGTCTTAGAATATGGAGCACATTGACTTTGATGAGAGCCTGGATTTCTTGGAAACTTTTCCTGAAAATAAATTTGAGTATCTATTCGAATCACCAAGGATTGTTAGGGCACTCCAACCTTTCTCTTTGACTATGCATATGTCGAGGAAAAGTGCTAAGGCCTCAACTTGATTGTTCGTTGTCTGGACTATGTTCCAAGCATATTTAATACTTTTATTTCCCCCTAGGGAAATGATCTCCTTGTCTGCTCCTATTGCTTCATAATGTATTTATAGTTATATAATACTACATGTTTCATAATTACTTTATTTATAGTTATCTATAATTAATGCATTAACTCTCTTTTTTTAATTAACTATGCAGTACAACTATTACATTAAGATATAAGATAAGGAATAATAAACTATGTTACTAATTTCACTTGTTTTATTTAATTAAAAAATGTATTGCAATTATTATATAAGGAATAATGATGATGATTAACGTCCATTGAGACCAACTTTGGTCTATCGGATCGTAAGAAGTTTATTACTTGGTTTGCTTTAAAATTTTGTTCATGTGCTCAAAAATATTAGAAAGAAGCTTTCCAATATCACTATAGCTTTGGCAATTCAGGAGGTTAGAAAGGTTTGTATTGTAGCAAATACTATGAAACTCATATATAATGTGGGTGTCAGCGGGACACTCTAAGAGAAAGTTATTTTCATCCTCAATGCTCATAGACTCACAAAGATGGAAAACTCTTTCCTCCCACAGATTTTTGGGAATAAATCAACGCCCTGTTTCGCTATGGAGCTCATGAGAGTTCGTTCTAATCTTGGCTATATTCATTTTCTTCTTTGAACTAGTTACCATCGAGAGATAATTCTGATCTTCCAAATTAGGGTTAATGACCTCCTTATAGTATCTTGGTTTTCTCTTAATCGCTAAATTTTCTTCGCACCACAATTTCTCTTTAAACTTAGAAGAAATAATATTTTTGACATTATCGATATTTTTCAAAGTGTCATTTTCATCAATGCCCCAATGGTCTAACCAAGCCATTGTAGCTTTACACCAACTCCGCTTGAGGCGTAATTGGTTTTGACTTGAATTTAAAGCAATTTTGAGGAAGTCTCTCATTTTCCATGTTATTTATCTTGTGCTTGTACATCATGTACCTAGTCATAGTCATTCTCTCGATGGGGGAAATACCCACTTCTAAGAGGAGAATAGGATAAGGTGTGTTGCTTTTAATTTTGAGGTTATAAGTTATATATCGCTTCTGGATTTGCTCAATATTTCTCCAAGATTCTCTAGAAATGTTGCACCCCCATACTTCACAACCGTATAAGATAACAGGGATTACATCATTTTTAAAGAGGAACTTTTTTTTATCCCACATGACCAGGTTGGCTTATTTACAATTATTTTCAAGACCAAAATAAGCTTTCCATCCTCCATTAATCCCTTTCTCAATGTTGTGGTTCCAATTGAGCTTGTGATGAATATCAATTCCAAGATATTTGTAAGAAGTCACTTCCTCCAATTTACTGTTATCATAAATAAAATTTGCCTAGGTGTTTTCCTTAGATTTTATAATCATAAATTTTGTCTTGTCGGTGTTAAAATTCATACCCGTGTTAGAGTAGAAATCTTTGAGAATTCTTAATTGTTTATTGAGATCAAAGGGGCACATTGCCATAATAACAATATCATCAGCATAAATCCATAAGATGATAACTATCCCAACTAAGATCGTACCAGCACAACCTGCTTCTTCTAAACACCTTTATAGTTTATCAATGTAAATGCCAAAAAGGGTAGGGGAGAGGGGGAAACCTTGCTTAACTCCAATATTACAGTTTATATCCGTTGACCAGCCCTCGTTATTCTAAACTTGTAAATGACCTTTTCGTATAACCTTATTGCGGAAGATCTCAATTCAAAAGGAACATTAAGCTCCTCTAGCCTATTCCACAGGTTATTTCTACGCATCGTATCAAAATCTTTCCTAAATTCCACAAAGCAACAAAAAAGATCGGACTTAATATTACGACAATCCTCTGCAATGATCCTAAGCATAACGAGGTGGTCTGTGGTTGAATGGTTCCTTCTAAAACCTGCTTGGCCTTTATCCCTCTTACCTTCCATCTCTAGCCATTCGTTGATCTTGTTTTCTAAGATAATACCTTATAACTTGGCTAGGAGAGGGCTAATCATAATGGTATGATAATTAGAGGGATTATTTTTATCGCCACTTTTGAAAATAGGAATAATGAGGCTCTGAGTCCAAGGTGTAGGGAACCCTTGCTTGACTGCTAAATTAAAGAGTTTGTGGATGTGTGGGATGAGGACAGGTCCCCCAATTTTTAAGATTTTTGTTTGGTAGCCTTCAATGTCTTTGGCTTTTCCATTTTCTAAGTGCTTAACCTCGAAATCTATGTCTTCTAATGAGAAAATTTCTTTCGTTGTAAGGAGGGTTTGAATGTTATCTCTGATACCTGAGGATTTGTAAAAAAAAATTAAGATAGGAATTCCAATCTTTTAAAGCAAACTTATTATCTTCTTTTGTTTTGCGAGTTAGAATTTGCCTCCAGAATTTCTTAGGAGCCACCTTGGAGAGGTGTAAGGGATTTTCCTATTGTTTACTAAGATAGTGCCTTTTTTTCTTTTAATTAGGGTTTTGTAGTGATTTATCTTGTCCATTTTTATCGATTCTACAGTAGCTTGCTTAACTTCTTTTCTCGCATTTTTACAATCTTGATCATACCAAGGGTTGGTTATACTAGTCTCTTTTTAACCGAGACTTCAATAGAGAACTTGCTAATGGACGACAAGAGGGTTGTGGTAAAATTATGGCAGATATTTTCTATATTCTCCATACTAGATAAAGGAAACAAATCGTTTTTTAAATCATGGAGAAAAAGGTCGATTTTATTTTTATCGAAGATCCTGTGCTTTTGGAAATGATAGTTTTCCTCTTTGGGATCACTATGCATGGAAATATTGAGAGTTATAATTAAAGGCCTATGATCAAAGTCAGGCTCATGGTCGTTTAAGATGTCGAAATCCACTAACTTGTTGTATAAAGGGATATCAGAAATAGCATAATCTACCACACTACTACCAAGCCTGTGAATACAAGTCATACGGTAAGATTTGGCCATTTTGTTAGTCCATTGCAAATGATAAGATCTTGGTTACTACAAAAATTGACTAGCTCATAACCGAATAAATTTGCACCTAGATCTTCATAAATTATTTTGTACCAATTAGTTAGCTCAAGGTATTCGTCTAACCAAAGAGGATTAGGGTTGGAATAATTGCTTAAAATAATAGATTGGTTACTCGAAGTTCGAGCATTGAAGTAACCCATAAAAAAGATATTTCCTTCCTTCCTTAGACTAGAAATATCGTGTTCTAAACCATTATTAGGACACTTTTTATCTAAATTGTTTTTTATAGAAGTTGGAATTAATAGGGGGGAAATAATAAATGGCTATGTAGGTTTTTTCATTATTAATGTCTGTGTTCTCTATCCAAATAAATTGGTTGTAAGGGCCTTTATTATAAATCCTAACATGAGGGGATATATTCTTCCTAATGTAGCAGGATATACCCCCAAATGCCTATATGACATGAATTTTTATTCCATATCGACCAAAGGACATATCCGTCTATATTAGGGACCTTGGATTCTTCGTGCTCCCAAGTTTCAACTAGTAATATAATATCAATTTCACTCAGGATCCAACTTAACTTGGTGCCTTTGCTCCATGGAAAGCCTCGATAGTTCCAGGAGAGGATCCGGAGTGTGTCAAATTGCTATTTATTACTATTTTGGTTTCTATCTCGAATAATAGCTTTCATGTTTCTAATTAATGCCCATTTCCCCTCCTTCCTGGCATCTTTTACCTTTTGGACCTCCTTTCTTAGTTTGGCCTGATCCTCTGGAATAAGGTCTTCATTTATAAATATCCCTGAGCCTTTTAAATTTGAGGTCTTACTAAGTATATCATACTTTTGTTTGTAGAGCTAACCTTAACCCGTATTAGCCTTTCTTTATTCTCAATTAATTTTCCAAGCCTTGTTGCTTCGGTGAGACCAATAGTTTCAATTTGTAATCTATTGTGAAGTTTTGTCTTGGCAATGGTTAATGTATCCTTTTCTACCTCCTCTTTTATACCAAAAATTATGAGATTCAAAGATCTTTTGTTATGCTCGTGGTCTAATTTCACTTATTTTATCTAATTAAAAAATGTGTTGCAATTATTATATAATCAATATATTAATGTGTAAAAGTATAGATTTTAGATATTATTCATTATCTCATATTTCATTGTTCTCCCTTTCTTAACACTTCTTGCCATAAAGCGTGATAGTATGAGAAATTACTTAGTAATATATAAAAAATCAAAAGTTCTTCAATGATAATTAATAGTAATATTTTTTTTTTCCATCAGAAAAAAACCGTACTATTGTTATTCAAACCGAATCAAATAGGACAATGATAGTTCAAGAAGCAAACAAGTGAACTTGATCTAAAGAAAGTGACATGCTTATCTGCTATACAGAGGAGGAATTTACCTATCCAAAAGTCTTCTCAAAAATTCTTACATCATTTATCAAAAATTAGGACCAAATTTAAAAGAAAGAAAAAAGTTACCCCTGTCCAACAGACAGGAATCCATCCATTCTTCCCAAAGCAAAAAGCCTTCAGTCCCCTCAAGTGCCTGTTTAGAGAGATGATCAGCAAGAGTATTGTGTTCTCTGAATATATGTTCAAATTCAATGTGCTCATGTCTGGATATCTCATGACGAGTTCAAAAACACCAATTCCTGAGAGCAGTAATATTCAGAGTATATTCATTTGCTGCCCATGTGATGGTCACCCGTGAGTCACCATATAATTTGAGATTGACCAAACCAAAGATATTTGCCACTTTTAATACGACCCAAAGTGCCAGCAACTCAGCCTTCATATTGGTCCCTCTGCCTCCATTAAGACGAAGGGAGAAATAATGACCTTCATTTAATAAAATAACTCCACCTGTTGCACAAAAACCATCTTGGACCGCCCCATCAAAAAATAATGTCGGCTGTGATATAGTAAAAGAGAATAGACTATTTCTCTCCATTTTCTTAAAGCCCTCCTCCTCCTGATATAATTGTAGCATTTTAATAACAGTCAACCTTAGGTGTAGTCTAAATATTCTATGTTTTCAACCTTTTCCAGTCATATTTTTAGTCTTATTTTGTTCGTATTCTGAGTGAAAATCTTTAAAAAATCTTAGAATCACAAATATTAGCTATGGAAATTGCATAATTTGGGTGCCAAGGGCGTATTCGAGGGTGTTGAATGCATTTATGGATTCAAAAACACAATTTAAACACTTAAAATTTTGGATTTTACCAAAAAAAAATACCGAATTACGACCAAAACTCACCGTAAAGTCGAAAACGTAGAATAAATAGATTGGTATATTTTATTATAAAAAGATAAAAATGTTTTCATGTAAAATCAAAATAATAAAATTTATTTGGGTTTATAAAAACTTGTTATTTGAAATTAGTAAGTTTTATATAACCACTTTTAAGAATGAGACAATATGTGCTCTTGTTTTATATTTAAAATTGTTGGTTTATAGTCTTGTTTCCCATAGCTCTTATAGACAAATCAAATCAGTTTTCTTTCACACTATCTTTAACCGTTTCACAATGTATATTTACATAATGCTCAAATTGTCATATATGGTATTTATTTTATATTAGCTAGCTTTGTTAGTCTTAACATATTTTTTTTCTTTAGAAAAAATCCCGCAATTAATATATTAGATAAACCACATTTTATATGGATCAGTTATTTGTATACATTATTTTAAGAATGGTTGCAAGATTGTTTCTCAAAAAACATGGAGAAGAGCATAAACAATACAAAAATAGCCAAAATGAATCACACAATGTCCTCCACAAATCTATAGAAAGAGAAAAATAACATATCAACCTAAAAAGGGCCTGGGACGATCTCAAGCTCGTCCGCGTCTTTCAAGTTCTCTTGTCTTTATCAGGTACGAGCATCCTTTGGAAAGTCTTTCTTTGACAACAGATCGGTAGTTGTGTTCCTTTATCTATATATATGGATGAAAGAAATGGTCTGGAATAAACCTTCCATTTTGGAGATCTCTTCATACATAGGGGCAGGCAATAGATTTTTAGGAGACTTCTTCTTCTTAAAGCAGTCTCTAACTAACTTTGAATCCTCGGAGACTTGCAGGTGTTAGATTGCATTCATTTGAGACAATATTAAAGACAACTTGAGGGCCAGCATCTCAGATATGTTATTTGTACTAGGGCCCACACAAGCTGCAAATTTGATCCATTTGTGATCTAATAAATGAAGATTGCCTCCAGCTTCGCCCACTAACAGATTACTTTGAGAGGCTCCATCAAAAATGAGCCATGGAACAAAGTGATCAATGAGTTCTTCCACAATAATTCTGGATTTATTGGGATTGTCCTTTTGTGAAAAATGACTTAGAACAACTAATCCTTCAAAAGCACAAATAACTGGATGAATGAATGAAGCCTAAAAAATAACCATGTTCCTAGAAATCCATATTCCTCAACAAAAGATTAGGAACAACGCCATATAATCTCTAAAAATCTTATTCAAAGACCAAGATTCTGATGCGTTATACAAACAGAAGCACATACATGACTCCACATCTTCTTAATGTATGAACATATAATGAATAAGTACTCGACATTATCCTAAAATACTTTTATTTTACAAAATCTTAATAAACAAAAAATTTAAAATCACCCGAACAACATCTTAAAATTATACCATTCCAATCTATAAATTAATATAATAATAATAAAATATATTGACCTTTCATTTTATAGCAACTTACATTTTACATCTTCAAAAACAATGCTAATTATTATATATGGAAAACATATATCTTTTCAAAAGAAACAATCAATAATGACATTTAGTGGGTTTCTTTCTTTCTATGTGCATTTTAATGTGAATGCTGCAGTTCATAATTGTTTTTTCATACATATAACAAGAATTTTGATAATAATTTAATATATGATTAATATTTATTATAATTTTAGTTAAGAATAATTTATTATATAATTAATAGTTATTATAATTTTAATTTTGTGAAAGATGTTATTAAAAAAATTATTTAATTATAAATTAATTCATATTTTAAAAAATTAAATAAAGTTATATATTAATTATAATTATTAATATTATTAAAATTGATAATTAGAAGAATGTTTGTCATAGCTTAAACAATTATAAAAAATATAACTTGATTAAGATTCTAATAAACATATAAAAAAATTAATTTATTTTATAAATGCTTAAAATATTTAAAGTGAAGAAAAAATTATATTAATATTTTTCTAAAAATAAAAACACCAACTAATTTAAGAAAGTTGATCACTACTTTTTATTATTATCTCTTTTTAATTAAGAGAGTTGACCACTAGTTTTTATTATTATCTATTTGAAAATATCCTCATCTTTGCGTTTCATTGGCGCAATGAATAATGGCACATTTCATGGCAATGCACAATGTGGGGATTTTTAATTATTAGTGTAATGACACATTTCATGCCAACGCAGAATGTTGGGATTTTTATTTATGAGTGTATTTTAAATTGTTCTTGATGTATTCCATGGTTTAGTAGTAAATAAGACACATAACCTGTTAAAAATGGAAATACTAATTAATTTGAGAGATGGTAAAAGCCCGTGTTCTTGTATTTTTAATTATTGATAGTCATATTGATTGGAAGGTTGGTAATTAGAAAATTGTTAAATTATGTGTTAGTGTAATTTCGATTTGTGAAATTGGCATATTATTACTCGTAGATTTGATACATCATTTATAACATATTGGATTGTTTACTTTAAATCAAATCATAGATAAAGGAGATATAGACTTATTGCATAAGGATGGAAGTCTACAAATTTGTTCGGTTTAGAAGGAGAATTAGTTGTGAGATGGAAAATATATTTCGAGACTTTGAGGAGGGGTCATATCTGAATTAGGATTGAAGAGGATAGTTTAGGTTGGGCTAAAAACAAAAGTGGCAGTCACTACATAGCTTGATTGGGATTAATTGCTTGGAGAGAGGATGAGTAGTGTGAGAATAAATGGTGGTGGGACAAGATTTGGAAAGTCGAGACTCTAAAGAAAATAATTATCCTATGTGGTTGGCTCTAAACAATCAAGTATTAACTTGGGAATTACTTCAAAAGCGACAGACCCAAGGTCCTAGTATATGTGTACTTTGCAAATGTGATGAGAAGAATATCATACATATTTCTATTTATTGTCCTTTCACACTATAAGTCCATAGGGATATAAGCCATTTGTTGGATTTACAGGATCTATGGTTTGGGAATTGTTTGGAGGATTGCCTATTAGTATGGTTTCAAAGACATGATCTTAAGAACAAGCAATCTATACGATTTCCAATATTATGGAGTATATGAATTGCTAGAAATCATTTGCTCTTTGAAAATAGACAAGTTCCTACTTTCTAGGTTTTAGCTCAAATTATGAGTATTTTCAACTCATTAAGAAGGACACATATCATAGAATTTATTAACGGGATGGGGAATTATAAGTTGACAAGAACTTTCCATGAGAGTTCTTCGATGGATCCTTCCAAGGGTTTGAGAATCATTGTGGCTTAGGAGATCTCTTATTTTTAAATGATTATCATTACATTAAGTTCAAGGCTTGTTTAGGCATTGATACAAATAATTATGTAGAGTTAATGGCACTTCGATCACTCATGATGGTTGCTAGGGACAAATATATTAGAAGACTACAAGTTTTGGGGGATTCAAATTTGGTAATCAAGTGGATGAAATCTTCACAACTTATACAAAATGTGACACTTCAACCATTAGCCATCGAACTTAAAGAAAATTCAAGACGATTTGAGATGATCTCCTTCACCCATATCTACATAGAGTTGAATATTGAAGCTAATTTGTTGTTAAAGCAAGGAATTCTATAGGAACCAAGATATCTATTGTTGGTGGAACATTTGGATGGGGTCTCTTTTGAGACTTAGATGAATTTATGATAAATGACTAGTTTTTGAAGTTTTGTATAAACATTGGAAGTATAGATATACTCTTTGTGGATGTTCCACAGTGCATCTCGAGGGTTTGCTTTTATTGGATAACTATTATATTACATTAATAAACATTTATGAGGATAAGTAATTTCTTAGGTGGAATTTTGGTTATATTGTAGAGGTCAAAGAATTTATGGTAGTATCAATACTTTTTGGTAATGATGGTTAATGACATTGATTAATTTTAAATTTAAGAAACATAAAATCAATTCATATGATCCAATATTTTTTAGCTCAAGTCCAATACAAACAATATACTCATAAGAGCTCAACATGTAATTTGTGGGAATTGATCCAAGGCGGGGAGGGTAATAATCATTCCTCCCAAACACCTGAGCAAGACCCAATTGACAAGCCCTTTGCATGCTCATTGAGTATCATTGGTAATCTTTATTTAGTTGTATATTCTCTTGCTAATAGCGATACTACTATGTAATATAAAATGCAATCCCATCATTCATTGGCACTTGCTTTGGAGTTTCTCCAGGCATTAACTCAAGTGAATAACCACCTAGATTAAGAATAAAAGAATGAGCATTGATAATTAGAGCCTTTGTCATTGCTTACAATTTAACTTCAAGTTGAATCCACCAATCATATGTGCCTATGTAATGTTGGGATGCAAACTAAACAAAGATAATGAAAGCTAGGCGTGAAAGCTCATACTTTTCGTTAAGATAGAGCACATATTTATACAATCATATGACTCTTGGTTTTGTATTCCCAAGGAATCTCTTGGACTTTAGATATGGATCTATGTCTTCACCTAACCCTAATGTATTAGGTTCCAACATTATCCCCCTTAATATGAAGGGGTGTATAGGAGTCCAAGCAGAGAGTTGAAATATGAGTTGCAAATGGCTGAAAGTTATCTTTGAATCAAAGGATAGCAAAAGCGAATGTCTTCTACTAAATGGGTGGTTTTGGATGACCACAAACTCTGGAACTTGGAACTCACTCTAGTACCAGCTCAGCGATTCCCTTTGAAACTTGGCTTTGACTCATTTTCTAGCTCAACGGTTCCCTATGGAACTTGTCTCTTACTCAAGTTATGGCTCATCGATTCCCTTTGTAACTTGTCTCTATGGATCAATGGTTCCCTCTATAAAATGGTGGTTTGAGGAATACCACAAACTAAATCATGCTTAGGTGGAACATGGCTCTGACTCTAGATAGGTAGCTCTGATCAAGGTTCTAACAACTGGAACAAGGTTTTGGCTATGGATTTGGCACTGGTTCAGGCTCACTTGTTCCCGCTCACTTGTTTCTGACCATCAGTCACTCCCTTTGTCAAGAACAAGGTGAGGAGAAGAAAATTTCTCAAATGCAAGAAGTGTCATTACTCGAGAAAGAACTCTTTAGCATGACATATATATCTTCTTGGTTGTCAACAACCATTGCCAAGAAGCAAGCCACCCATGGTGAATCTTCTCTCCTGTAGGTTTCTTCAAAATGAAGCATTTGTCTGAAGAAAGGATATGCTTTCCACAATGCTTACAAGAGTGAAAATAAAAAGACCAATCTTTCATATGTCCAACTCGATCACAATGTTGGCATTTTGAACTTTGAAATGGAGTAGATGAATATGAACTTTCTTTTAAGAACTAAGCACTTTGAAATTGGATTGGCTTGGAGTAATCAGGAATGTGAAATGCCACTTTCTTGTCGTATCCAAGACCATCTATGGGCTTGTTGTGTACAATCTCTTCCCAAGGTTCGATGATGGGCTTGGAAAGAACAAGTTGAACATGTGTATGGAAAACATCATCTTCTTTTTCCTTTTTTTCCAAAGTGGAACCATTTATTTGATTATGTGCTTCCGAAGTGGTGTCATTGTGTGCATGTTGCTGAAAGGAGTCACAAAGAATATTGTTCTGAACATGAACAAGTTCAGAATGTATTTCTTCCTGTTGGAGATGTGACTCAAGTGTGTCTTGTGAATCTTGTACACAATTTTGAATATGAGTGAGAGTTGTCTTGTCGACCAGGGTAGTGTTGTCGACAGAAGAGAGAAGTAGAGTGTTAAATAACTCTACTAAACTATTGGTAAATTGTGACTGAAGACTTACTCAAATAAAGAAGGGCTTCTTGCAACTCCACCCGTTTAGAAACAAACTCAACAATTGAAGTCTCAAACTCAACAGCTGGAGGGTGTCGGCTTCTACCGAAAATGCACCCAAGTACAATGCAATTCAACTTAATTCTGAAAGGTACAAAAGACTAGTTGCAAGTTACAAAACACAATTGAACTTACGATGATGGTTGATTATGAAGTTAAATTGATGATGCTTCAATGCTGATGTTGTTGTATGATTGCTTGATTTTTGTTTCACCGATGTGATGTTGTTGTCAATTACATGTGCTTGATTGTATTCTTGAAGTTGTTGTCTTTGATTACAAATGAGATTGATAAAAATCCTTATATCTCCTTCAATGGAAACCTTTATAACTTCGTTATTCTGTTACATATATTAGCAAAAACAAATAATCCCCTTCACAATAATGGTCACACACACACACGCACATATTTAACCACAAGCACATGACATACAATGTATCACCTTATAACTTCTAACTTCTTATTACGTTTCTCTCCCTCAAACGAAATCCTTATATCTTGAGTTTGAAAGCTTAATGATAACGTATGGGAGGACAACTTTGACTTACAATGTTCATTAATTTGTTGAAGGGGACAAACTTTGAACTTGTTGATGTCGATGCTTTGAGTTCTTTGATTTATAAGTTGGATAAGTGATGATGATTCGCTTGATCCTTCAAATACTCCTTAACTTTCTCATCCATTCAGGGTAGTTTTCCTTTCCAATGAGCACTGCTCCAACTAAAGAAGTTAAACAATGCATCTTGAACAGTATTTTAAAGAGAAATAGGTGCAGGTCATAGTCTTTGACTCCTTTTTACAATATTCTAAAGTAAAAATATTCTCAATAACTATCTAAGTTTGCATAAGAGAGTCAATTTCTCCACAATACAATCATTTTTTTCTACATTTCTCTCTATGACAAACCCAAGAAAGCTTTGACAAGTATTAATTCCCTTTAAAAATGATTACCCCACATCTATCCTACAAAGACATATTTACAATAGAGGCAATAAGATATATCTACTCTAGAACAATACCAAGCAACTATACCCAACAATAATATGATATACAAATACTATTGTATCAATACCAGTCTTCAACACAGAGAGGTGGCCCAACATATCTCCTAAAGATTTCCAATGCAATCTTCAATACTAGTCTTCAATGTAGAGAGGTGGCCCAGTATTAAAAAATACAATCTTAAATGTAGCCTTTTAATAAGTGATAAATGTGACAATTCCACAAGTGATATACACAACTACTTCACAAGTGATATATGCAATAATACCAGTCTTTGTACACTTCAACACATTCAATCCCGTAGTCTTCAACATAAATATATTGTTATCATGGATAAATTCCGAACTTAGAGGCCATTATTGTTTGCAAATATTGGTCTATTTTCACTGGAGTCTTGAGCGTGACAGACCGATGGTTGAAACTTGGATAGCTTAAAAATATATGGCACACGTGTTCTATTTGTAGCATTGAGCTTAAAAAACTTTACATCGATACATAAAATAAGAATGAAAGTTTATGGTTTCAACCTTTCAGGGACGGGATCTAGTGGAGAGAGATTCAATGATCCATATTACCTACACACCATTCATCTCCTTCAAATCACAGATAGGTTGTCATCTCCTTCAAATTGCATACATGTTGCACAAGGAGATGGTCACAACTATAAAAAACAAGGACGAGAATGCACAAGAACGAAGATGAGGGAGAGGGCTCACACAGATGGTGAGGGTGGTCATGTGGAGATGGATGTGAGGAAACCCACATAGATGGATATGTTCATGCAGATGGAGAGGCTCACGTGAGGCATATGTGGAGAGAGGTGAGAATTAGGGTTTCCAAATTCAACGTAGGACAGGGCTGAGTTGGGGTACGCAAGAAAAGAGAGAGGTCGTGGATAATAACTGCAACCAAAGTATCCCAAACAGAGAATATGCCAGGGAGAGTAGGCAGATGTGCAAGACCGAGGAGCAACTGACAATACTGGCACACAAATAAGCAGGAGTGCAGAATGTAGGTCACAGATTCGGTAGGGAATAAGGCAGACTGTCGGGACATGATTGAGGAGAGCCCTACTTTGGTAGGAAAATATGTAGAGATAAGGATATTCTACAAGCCCTAATAACAGTAGGGTGGCTCTAATACCACTGTTGGGATGCCTAGTTGGGAAAATAAACACAGACTAAACAAAGACAATCAAAGTTAGGCGTGAAAGCTCATTCTTTTCATTAAGATAGAATACATATTTATACAATCATATGATTCTTGGATTTGTATTCCCGGGGAGTCTCTTGGACTTTTGAGATGACTCTCCGTCGTCACCTAATCCTAACGGATTAGGTTCCATCATGTTAAAAATCCATATGTTTCTAAAGGTCTCTTCTAGCCTATCCTTGAATCTATTTAAGATGTAGTGTGTATGGCATATATGGAAACAACTTGTTTTTTTCATGCAAAATATATTCACCACTTTAAATAAGTTGTGTATTTTCAATTTCATTGATTATTTTTAGGTTTTTAAACATATCCAAAAAAAAAAAATCTAAAACTAAAATTGACGGGTTATTAATTTATTCTACATTTATCTTTACCTTAAGAATACAATTAAAATTGACGGGCTATTAATTTATGTTACATTTATCTATACCTTAAGAATAAAATTATTTATCAAGCGTTGAAATTTGTAATGCACCCCTCTTTGTCATTTTGATAAAATATTTAGACATTTTAATTGTATTTGTTGATAAGCAACTAAAATGTTAACCATATTAAATTACCAAAATAGGTAATAACATTTGAGCGCCAAATTTAACAACCATGCAATGGTAAACATTTGACCATCTAATGAGGTAGGCCTGGGGGATCATTTTCGACCCCAACATAAGTACAATATTAACCTATGAATAGGGTCTAAGAAAAACAACTAACAATCAAATAGAACGTCATGTTGTCTTATCTTAAATTAGATCTTATTGTTTTTCTAGAAATTCAAAAGATCGTCATTCTTGGAGACTCCCTTTTGGTTATTTCTCAAATCTGAAAACAAGTGGAATTAGAAGATAGGATTTCCGGGAGGCTTCATAAGCATATCATAAATATTCTCCAACATATCCCGAATACCAAATTGATGCATATACGACGTGAAAACAATAAGAGGGCTGATAAATTAGCAAACAAAGCTTCAATGTTGGCAAAAGGGAAAATGGTGCAAAATGGGGGCCAATAAACATCACGTTGGCTTCCCTACGAACTAACAAGCATCGTTATAAGGATACATGGTCCATAGGACACCTGCCATATGCAAATAATGGAATCCACTACCACTAATGGAGTCACCGTCGTTTCACTCCCCAAGAAAATATTGTAAGGCACCACATGACTTCAAGCATGGGAGAACCTTCTAGAAGTTTGGCCACGAGTCAAGTACATCATAGATGTCCCTCCTTTATGCCGACATATTTGGGATAAAGCCCTGTAGCCATATCGAGTCCAAGTTCGTGAATTTTGTAGAGAGGAACAACATGGTGATGGCGACTTTGATTTTGGTGGAAGATGATGCATTCCCCTACTCTCAGGGGGAGTGGCTCTCCATTCAAACTATATGTGGGTCGTTGGAAATTATCAGGATTGAAGTGAGAATTCATATTAGATTGGAAACAAAGGATATATCCTGGTTTATCTTTCCAAACTGCAAGGAATTTAGTGTTGGTGGGGAGAATTATAGTAGCCCCTAGTATGAAGGTGAAAGAATTGGAAGCTAAGTTTGTGGAGCTTACGGTTGGAATAAGGGATGTAAGAGTTGATATTAGGGAAATGAAGAGTAATTTGTCATAGATAAACTCACAGTTGGTCGAAGTCTTAGAGGTTGTTTGTCAAATTACCTCGCATACCTCAGGTTTGGATACTTGTTTGGAAGAGGTTGAAGAGCGTATTCGGGTGTATGGTCATCAAGTGGAGATCATGATGACTACTATGGATCGCCACCATGAGCTATTGACTACGAGACACTCCAAGGTCATCCAACAAGTTGGAAGCATACGCATGGAGGACAACTCAATTATTTAAGCTCCTCACACCATTGTGGACATTTATAGTTCCACTGGACATTTAAGGAACAATGCAGCTCCTTAGGTCGTGAATAAGAGTCTCAACATTGGTTCACACTAGTTAGTTATGCTATGTTTTTTTGGTTTTTTGCTCAACCAATATGTTAAAGCATATTGTTGTTTAGTAGATGTTAGTTTTTAGTCAGAAGAAATAGGAATTTTGGTAAATGCAACAGAGCAGAACATTGCTCAAGACAATCTGTTGCTTCTTTTTGAATTGTTGTAAATTGTTATGTTGATATTTTTCAACCTTTTATCAATAGAAATTTACCTGTTTTAGTTTGAAAAAAAAAATTGAACATCAAATTCCAACACGGAATATAATTATCGACATGAGTTAATAAGAGCGTAGTCTAAAAGTTTTACGATCTCAAACGAAAAAATTTGATTTTTTCGGCACGATTTTGAAAAAATCCGACATAAATTTTTATAAATCCTGGTTACAACTCTCAAGCTCTGAAATTTTGGATGCCTCGAGGGTTTTTGATGGTGTTGAATCCATTTCTACCATCAAAATCGCCATTAAAACACAGTTAAATTCAGATTTTGCAAAATAAAAAAAACGTTGAATTTTGGTGAAAAGCCTCCGTCCAGGCCAAATTGTTGAATTTTTAGACAAGTTCGTTAATAAGTGGACAAACTCAACCTTATTAGTGAGTTTTTTTTTCCAACGAGGAAAAAATTCACCTTAATCTATTCTTTTTTTCTCAAAATTTTGATCATCTAAGTCATCTTAAAATGAGACAAAACCTAGAAGGTCAAAGTCATCATGAATCAAACACAATTATAATTTCCCACAAAATTCCTATTAACTTTGCGTAAAAAAAAAATTAAACTTTTTTACTAGTTAACTTACTATGTAATAATCATCTTATAATCATCTTCGTACCTTACCTTGCTTTGAAAACATCAATATTATTATTTTTAAATTTTCAAAATATAAATATAAATATAAACTCTAACTTTCACTATTATTGAAAAAACTCAAACACTATCTAACCTAACCTCTTGAAAAAACTCTTGTACCGTCCTCGCCGTGTCCTACAATTACCTTGACTATGTTACCTTTAAGTACAATGTGAAACTAATTTCAAATTTCACGCGGTCAATGTTACTTGGATTTGTAGTCCTTCTTTAATTAAATCTTCACGAGTTGTCTTCAAGGTACATTTGAATGTTGAACATGTCCATAGTGCCTTTACACTTGGAACAATCAATAATGTCACATTTAGGTTAAGGTTGGTCCACAATATTGAAATTTGGTGAGTTTTAATATAAGTTATGCATGCCATAAGAAGATTCCTTTTACAAAAAAACAAAATAATTTAATGGGTTGTCTTCAAGTTACATGTGAATGTTGAATATTTTTTCAAGTTACATTTGAGTGTTTGAATATTTTTTCAAGTTACATTTGAGTGTTAGAATATTTTTTCAAGCAAGTTACATTCGAATGTTTGAATATTTTTTCAAAGGGAGAAAAAATAGCATACTATTAATAAGTGATAAATAGTATATTTTGAGTACAATGTTAATAATGTTACATTTCAAGGTTAAGGTTGGTGAACAATATTGGTATTTGGTGCGTTTTAGTGTAAGTAATGCATGCCATAAGAAGATTCTCTTTACCAGATGTTGATAATAATTTAACTTAATTAATGCTTTATTATAATTTTAGTTTTAATATAGTGTAATAATGTTTTAGGTTGATTAATATTGTTAAAACCAATAGAAGGGATATATATATATATATATATATATATATATATATATGTTTTTGACAATAATTTATTTAATTATGATTCATGTTTTATTGTAATTTTAGTTTTCTAAATAGTGTGATAATGTTTTTGGTTTATTATTGTTGTTGTTGTTATTGTTATAATCAATAATCAAATGAAAGTTTATATATATATATATATATATATATATATATACTCGAATGTGGTGATAGGGAGGTAGGGAAGGGTTGTATGAGGGCCTTTGTGCTATGATCCGTAAGAGGCGACACCTCATGATGCAACTCCCAAGCATACAGGTGGATGGGCAAAAGAGTATACAACGAAGAGAGGTACTTGCCACTCATTAGCGAACTAACTCCAAATTCTTGTTTGGCATGATGGGGGGGATTGGTAATGGTCTACGAAAGGGTGTTCTCATAATGGCTTCTCTTAGTGATATGGCGAGGCTTTGATGATCCCTCGAACCACGTCGACGAAGGATGGAAAGCGCATGATGAATACGTGTTGGCTATTTGGGAATGACAATAGAGGAAAACACTACAATGAAATGCCTTTTATGCAGTTTGGGTTAGCTGGAAGCTTCAATTCGCATATGTCAAGCTTGAAATTGGAGATTACAACAAGCCTTCTAACACTCTCTTATTCGTTTTCGAGTCGCACTGAAAAAAGGATGCACTAGTTGTAAATTGGTGCAACCTTAGGTTTGTAAACCCCTAGTGGGATTTTTTCAGGTGGCATTGGGGTTGGTTGCCCTGCTCTCTGTTGTGTCAAAGAAACCATTTTCTAATATGTGGTTGTGTCTGGATCATCCTCGGCAGCATGGCAGGAAAGGGAAGGGGGTGTAGAAGGAAAAGAGGCAAAGGGCACAACCACATGTCTTGAGTTATGCAAGAGGTTGAAACCTTTGCAACACAATATTGTAGACACATTCCTAACCACATTGAAAACTTTGAAGTCGCAGCCAAGCAAGTCTGGCGTAGATGGCTAGCAGGGGCCGCCAAAAACGTCGCAGCTTCTGTTTAGTATAACTGATTTGGCATGCCAAGAATTTACAGAATCACGTTGCGTTTCGACAAGTACTGTAATCAGAAAACGACAACCACAGGATGTCAGCAGCCTGCTTTGAAAAACAACAGGTAAAAGCAGTGTTGGATCATTGGCACTCAAAACACCCAGTTTCGTTATGCTGGAACTCGACGAAGCATCACGGTATGAATGTTGATCAATGATTTTTCATTTTTTTATTAAGGAGAGACCACCAACGTCTCTCGGGTACAGAGTGTCATATTGAACGGAACTTTATTGAAAATCTTATCAGTCGACTACCTTCGCGATGTTCTTTTCGCCTAGGTCAAAAGACGACAGGTTTCGACATCAACTACCATACAATTTTTTTTTTTAAACCATAAATGCAACTCAACCCTCAACACAAGCACAGTTTCATGTCGAAACTCTAATGGTTCTAATGGCCTGTCAGAGCTTCTGTTTAGTATAACTAATTTGGCATGCTTCTCAAATCCGTTGACTACAAAGATTGCTGGTATGTGTTTATGAATGAGAGACCTTGATTCCGATTTAGCACTGAAATATGTCGACCAGATGCATGTATGAAGAGAAGCTTGTACACCTATTGATGGGTAATGCACAGTGGACAATGGATCGTTGAGATTTTATCTACACATAATAAATGCCAAACTAAGTATCGTATGCATTAAAGCATGGTTGAGGCTGATTGATGTTGGTTGGGTCGCTATATAATTAGCTGAGTCAACATTTATTGTAAAAATGATGGATGGATCAAACTTTGATCAACCCTTCATATGGATGAATTAATTTTCGGTCGGCCATTTCTTTGAGTCAGTTACATCAAAATATGTGTCAACACAGTTAGCAGACCATTTATTCTTGAATCAGTCGATGAAATTTTGTCGGTTAAAAAGTAATCGATTGTAAATAGGGTCCATATTATATTCGGTCGACTATTCATGTCGAGTTTGGTGGTCGATGAAATTTTGTCAATTAAAAAGTAGTTGATTGTAAATAGGGTCCATAATATATTCGATCAACTATTTATGTCGAGTTTGGTTGAGGTTGTCAAATGGAGCCCTTTGGTCTAGGATGTCAAATGGATCCCTTTGGGTGTGGAGTTGGTGTTTAAAAAAGGCATCATTGCATTGTGGACATTTTGGATAGTTCTTTTAATAATATTTTGTCCAACATATAGTTGAACCTTTGTGAAAAAATGGTTGAGTATCACATTGTTTTTTCTCAAAAGTTTTGTCAAATAATCATGAAATCTCTTAATAGTGAAAGCCAACTTTGTAAAAGGGTTCATATTCATCTTTGATGGTCAAAGAATTGAATTTTGGTTGAAAAAACAATTATTTCTTTTCACTATTTGAAAGGAGAAGTGGAGAATAGAGTTTTTCTCAAACTCATTCACGATCAAAGTGAAGTTAAGTGAAGTGGAGTGTTAGCACATTATTGTTTTTTTTTCACCCAAAAGGTTTGGGATGTAATGGAAAAATCCTAGAGTAAGAAAGGAGGTTGGTTATATTTTTGTGATCTTCTTTAGGAGAGGCCGGAAAGGTTTGATCTTTAAAGAAGAAGTCAAAGAAAAAGTTTAGTTGAAGGCTTCATATATTGCATTTCTTAATAAATTATTCATTTTGTGGTGATGAATGTGTAATAAACATGGATTAAAATCAAAATAAGGGGGTCTAGGTATCATTGTATACTCATGTGCAATTTGTGTATGTTTTTTTATGCTTGATATTGTGGATATTGTGTGTCTAATGTTTGACACATTTAATTTTTCAAACAACACACGCATTCAAGACCAAGGATTAAAATTAGTGATTATTAAAAATATGCAATCTCATGTAACAAGGGGAATAAAATGTTCTTGTTCCTCTAATATTCATGAAACATTGATTCATTGAAAATTCAATAGTCAAGAGAACAATTTCGACTCATTCAATTAAGGGTAGAGTTGTAAAACCCTTTGTGAAAATTATAAAAAATAGACTTGCTTGAAATTTGAACAAGGACGTCGTTGACAATTGAAGTGTTAAAAATCATTGTAAACGATCACTTTGAATAACATGATTGTTGATACCTTACATGCTAAAGTTGCCATAAAATAAATAAAGCACGAAATAAGAGAAATAAAAAAGTGAGTGTGATACAAGTGAATGAGTACAAGAAAGTCAATATCAATAGTACCATCAAAGCATAGATTACTATAGGAAGAGAAGAGAAGAAATAAATAGGGTTCTTGCATTTGACAGAAATGAGTTTTAAATGCCATATGGTCATAAAAAATTTATAACCAACGGAATTGAAAACATCATTGCCATTTGAAGAAGCATCTTCACCACGCACATTATCAGTCTTAGTATTTACAAAGTTTATCTATCCATGCATGAAACGAAACACCTGCACATTTTTATCTTCAATAACTTACTTAGAACTCATCGAAATGAATTTCCTCATATGCGACACCTGAAGGTAATCTAGACAGAACATTGTGCTCTTCTCCTCTGGCAGAATATATGGAGAGAATCCATTTGACTGGTCGGTAGCGACTTAGATTGTATTGGTCGGATGTATAGCGACTGGAGTGGTCGGCTCGACAGGAGTGGTCGGCTGCATTTCTATTGGACAAGTCGTCTTGCTCATCGACTGATGTGGTCGGTCTCCGACTAACGTTACCTGCAAATAGTCTGAAAATGCTTCATTACCACAACGTGATTCTATGCAGTGTTATGCAATTCCACCAATGCGAGATCGACTGGAAATGGCCGGTAGGGAAAATGCAACCCGACGATATGCTTTTCCCACCATCGATCTTTGACAAGATCAAACTCAAGTTTTGCCTCGACAAGTCTGGACTAGAACAATCCCAACAAGTTCCGATTCAACAGTTTCAACTCGACCAACCTCGACAGGTTCATGTTTGACAAGTCTCGACAAGTTTCAAGATCAGCACACATACAACACTTCGATAGATTCAGCAACCTTAGACAATTTTGTGACATCGACCTTCCGCGTCCATATGCGAATGGCGACCGTTGAGTCTCAGATAATCTTCGTTTCTGGTCCCACAACGCTCTGACTTCGACAATCATCGACAAGTCTTGACTCGAACAATCCCGATAGGTTCCGGTTTGACAAGTTTCAACTCGACCGACCCTGACAGGTTCTGGTTCGATAAGTCTCGACATGTTATTAAAACATTTGATTTTATACCAACCAAGCATATATTGTTTGAGGGAGACAAGTGACACCATTCGTCTATAGTTGTTGACTGCACCACTCAATATTAGCCAATTGCACCCATCGACTGTATATATCATTTGCTTTTTTCCAAGGTTTTGACTCATCTTTTTTGGTCAGGATAAGTGTTGGTCGACTGGACCCTGTCGGCTGATCGTTTCAGTCAAAAACTTCCATCGCTATATAAGCAATCATAAGGCATCATTTGTTTGCATGCAATATCAATAGCGTATGCCTTTCTTTTTGCAGGTTTCTTTACTTGCTCCTCGAACAGGTTCTTGGCATGTTGCAGTCGGCACGGTGTAGTCGTCGCATTCTTTTGGTCGAAGATAGTCGAAGAGTTAAAGCTTTATCCTAATTTGTTTAGTGGGAATCATAAAACAAATGTTAGTACTTAACAACCATAAGTACCAATAAGAGTGAGTTCACATAAAGGTCCAAATTTTAAAAGCCATAAAGTTAAGGCACACACTATCAAGAGTGACGCATTTACACACTGATAACAAATGTCTTTTGTGCAATGAACAACATGGGACCAATCTCCCCTTTTGTTATCTGAGAACTCATTATAATATGGATTGATTTCCTAGGTGACATTTTGTGGCATGATTTCTTTATCTTAGAGGTGTTAAGGCCTAAATGTGGGAATTTATCATTGAATAAGGCAAGGAAATTATCATGAATCACAACCAATTGTTGTGTTGGTTACAATGTTAATAATTTGTGTGCACTACATCATGTATATATTGGTTGCAACCTAGACGAGACTGATGCTATTGGTGAGATAGGGTTGTTGAATAAGTGGGGGACTTCTTTCTTAGATTACACAAGGCCCACCCTAATAATCAAGTGAGCGAACAAATTGAGTTTAACCAAGCGCAATCATTTACACTTTACTAGAGGATCAACATAAGGTTGGCCTTATGCACAACATCCTCCTTGAAGATGGTTAAGAAGTTATGAAGAGAAAGCATTAGATTGGATCTTCCCCACTTAACATTAAATGCAAGCTATCTAAAAATAGAAACTCGCTAAAACACAATAGAAACATGGTTCCACAACAAGATTTGTTCAATCAAGAGACAAGTTGTAGCAACAATATGCTTATGTTGACTTCTACTTACTAAATCCATTGACTTTGATTAAACTAGGGGAAAATAAGGTTATTGTTCAAAGAGTGGATGTAGTTCACGAAGGTCTCTAAGATGTGATAGATAAACACCGAGCGACTTATGCTCTCCCCTAAAATTGTTTGTATACCTACAATATATGTTGGGTGGCTCCCACTAGATCACTCATTGGTTTAACCAATTGGGTGATTGCCCATTTGTTATATAATCCACAACTCTCTCTACTATATATGTCTTTTGGTTCTTTCAAGCCATTGGCATGTCCTTCTCTACAATGTCAATTTTAGGTCACATAACAATTTGTTTGCTTTGAAATGGTATGGACCTCCTTTCTGGGCCTTAGGGACACTTATTTCAATTGTGATGGGGATCACTTTGCGCATTTTTACAAATCCATAATACATGCATTTCAATACAAGTCAAAGTATCTCCACATTTACATTAAGGTACAAAATAAAATAATATTGTACTATATATTTTAAAGGAGATATCACAACTACACACTTACCAATTAACAAAGAATCATGGAGTCTCTTAGTATAAATGAGATATAACTTACATATTTTTTCAGATTGCTTATATATTCCAGATATAGTAGTAATCTATACTGTTGAGCTTACTACTACAGAAATTGTGAGAAAAGCAATTGTAGTTGGCTTACTGTGTTGGTGAACTTAACATTCTTTTTTATTATGGGTTGAGTGCCTATGTCTTTGTAATCTGAGATTGTTACAAACTTTGCTCTTTTCCTATCGGCATTCACTTTTGCCCCTCAAGAGACAAATGCTAGTTTATTAAACATTAAAGAAAATTAAAAATAATAGTATTGTAATTTTTTAATTTTAAGAAAACCATGTATACATTTTATTCATCTCACTATAATAATTTATTTTTAAAAGGGTAAGATTTATATCACATTAAATATACATTTTAAATTTATATTAATTATAAATTTATTATTAAAAAAAATAAAAATTATTAAAATGAACTTATACACTTCACTTCTTTAAATATAATATATTTTTTTATATTTTAATGAAAAATTATAAAGCTTACACATATATGTCCAAAAAATAATCCACCCGAAATTAAAGCAACTCTATTCACCTGTCTAACCAGCAACATAGGAATTTATTTTAACTTGTCATGCTAAGGGTATACTATTTTAACCGTGGTTGACATGTTGATGACAATTTGACGACTAGAATAATAGTATGCAAAATATCTTTACTCCGATACAACAAATAATTTATTTGTACGGCGAAAGAGGAAGAAGTTTCATGGAAAATATCTTTTCATTATGTTGACTCAGAGGGCGGTTAAGAGGTTAAGAATATTCTTCAATTATGTATTTTCTTATATCATTGTAGAGGTTATGATGTGGTATTTTTTATAAAGTTACTAGTGTAATTAGCTCAAGTGGTTGAGTGTTGTAAGTTGTGAGCAAAAGGTCTTGGCGTCAAATCCCTAGTAGTTATACATCACTATATAAGGACCTTCCTTGATGTAAAAATAATTATTAATTTTAATTTTTTTTAAATAATAAAATGTTTTTTTAATTTTTGAAATTAGAAAATACTATTTTTTTATTGGTTGTAAGGTTTGATTTGACAAAATACCCTTGGTTGGAGGTGACAATTAGTTTTTAAAAAAATATTTAAAAAATATTTTATTAAAAAAATTTCTCAAATTGACAGATAGTCATAAATAGTACATATAATAATTGCGCCGAGAGGGGCTTTACAGCTCAGTATGGGGGAGATCTTGTTAGTCAAGTGTTTGTCGAGTAACAAAATAATACAAAGTAAACAAAAAAAAATAATACAAAGTAAAAAGTAATAAATATTATGTCGGCCATAAACAAAAAAGAATAATACAAAGTAAAAAGTAAATATGACACTTAAACTAGAGACTTTAGAGCTTAGGATTAGGTGGTAAATATTATGTCGACCATAAACAAAAAAGAATAATACAAAGTAAAAAGTAAATATAAGACTTTAGAGATACAAAGTAAACAAAAAATAATAATACAAAGTAAAAAGTAATAAATATTATGTCTTCCATAAACAAAAAAGAATAATACAAAGTAAAAAGTGAATATGAGACTTAAACTAGAGACTTTAGAGCTTAGGATTAGGTGGCTCAGGTATTGCACTCAAGGAGCTATTCAAGGAGAGGTTTGATCCCTCTCGGCGCTTGATAGAGCCTAGGATTTGGATCTAGGTTGGTTATTTTACAAATACCAAAACAACAACTAGTAGTACACATTAATTGTGGATGGTATGTACATCAACAACTAGTAGTACACATAATAATTGTGGAAGACTATGATCAAATTATTTTTCAATATATTATGGTTAATAAACTTTCTACTCAAATTATTTTTCAATATTTTAATGACGAAATAATTTTTTAAACAAAAACTATGATCAAATTATTTTTCAATAGTTTAACCATGTTTTAATGGCGGGATAATTTTTTAAACAAAAGCTATAATCAAGTTACATTCCATATTGATTGATCACCATGACAGCTAGGATCGCACGGTCTATATGTTGCCAACAGTCAACATTAAATATAAGATCTCATGGTATACATACCTTACCCGTACAACATTAAATGTTTTTGAGTTGGAAGGTGTTTACAGTTAACATTCTATAATATTATAATAGATATCCAAAGGTATTTGTTTTTTTCAATGTTTTTTTGTGTGAGACATTATTGATGGGTTTTTAAAACAATATGCAATACTCTTTTTTGTGATATAGTGGTTTTTTAATTTATCAGTCCAATTAACAATTCAAAAAGTAATATTTGTTTCATTTTTCATCAACAAATGAGATATAATTGCACACTATACAAAAATAATATCATATATATATTAAAAAAACAAAAGTTGCGGGCAGCTTAGTCCCTGCCATTTGAATCAACACATCCTAACCTTATATGTCTATGATACATTCAAAGTTGAGAGGTATAAAAAAACTTGAGAGTACCAATTTCAACACTTAGAATCTCAATGTTCAAAAAATTGATATTTGCATCTCAAGTTTTGCTATATCTTTATACCATATTTAATTGATACTTTTTCTCTGTGATTTTTAATTGATACCTACACAAGAAACATATAATAGCATAGCAAGAATTTGAATCTACATACTGTTAAGTACTTGAAATACAGGAGATTGCCAGTATTTACTATTTATAACAAACTGGGAGAAGCCCAGCTCATAATTTGATGGTATGCCAACTCGGCAAATAAGGTGTACCAACTTGACAGATAAGTATACCAGCCTGGAAGATAAGTATTAGCCTATGTGAGCTTAACAACTGTCTATGTACAGTAACACGATCTGATTGTGTATCCAATACCAAATTTCTAATTTTAATTTTGCGATTAAACTTTGATTATCATTTTGACAGCTGAACAAAGGCATCCCAAACTTTCAACAAAGAAAATTTAGAACTTATAAACAAAATGTAAAAGCAATATATGGGAGTTTCAAAGTTTTCATGAGTCATTTTAAAACCTGCATTTAGCTGTACAAACAAAATGTCTTGTTAGTTTGGTTTATCAGGGTGCACACTATATAACACAAAATCAAACATGCAAGGAACCATCTCCAAGTGCCTACATTAGAAGAATATGCTACACACTGAGTTATTTAGCCTCAAAAACTCCAATTCTACAAATGCTATGTCAAATCAAGGTTCATGTCATGTTTCTGATCACTTAGTAATGGCAATTCTTGCCAATGCCAAATGCCAAATGCCAAATGCCAAAAAGTTAAGCATCTCATACAAGAAGAACTAATTACATCAAACTGAAGTAGTATGTAATGTCATGTGAAATGTATTTACTTCTCTAAGATTTTGTATACACATTTTCAGTGCTGCCTAATAGAAGTTGCAACCCATATATTTTTCAAGATGTCTAAAAGGCCATTTCATAGGTTCTGCAGTTAACTCCAAAATTGACCACGTAATACACAATAGATAGTTAAACAGTTCTAAAGGCTTGGACTAACTAATGTATCTATCGGCCTATCTATCTTCATGTTTTTTTTTACATTTCACCCTAAATTATAGTATATTGTGCACCCGTCATGACGTCCAAAATGTGGGGATACAGAATTTTCAACATAAAAGAGACCTCCATAATTAGCTACATTGGTAGTTGAGAATGCTCAGTTGCATGTGCAATCTTAATTCAAAGTAAGGACTGGACTGCATTTACAATACTCATTTAAACCTCTTAAGGCTTATGTATGGTTGAGAATCAGTGTCATGTCATTTGTGTGAGGACGGCATGAGAAAGCAACCATTTTCAGTTAATTTCCACCATGGATTTTCATTTATGGGTTGGATGAGTTTGATGCCAAATGAAGAAACAAATACCAATTTACCTCCCTAGAGGATTTCATTTCATGACTGCATTTCCATTCAAAGTAGTCATTTCTTTGGCAATCAGATTGATTCCACGTACCCAAAGCTCTACATTTCCAGCACTTCTAGCTTCAAAATGAACCTCTCTTCCCTTAACAGTGACAATTCTAATTATCGTCGGTTTATCTCCATCACCTTTGCAACAATTTTTGCGGAATGTAACACTTGGTCCCACCCCTACTTCTTTGCAAATAACATTTCTTCTGTTGAATTTGCCCCATGTTAGCAATCCTGATTTAAGCATTCGAACCATCTTCATATGAGGAGCACCTTTACCTTGCCTAGTGTGCTTGTAGAGTTCTTCACCAGCAAAAACCATATTCTGTGCAAGATGATCTGGTATGACACCTTCAGCAACTCTTGACGGGTTATTTCTCCTAGAAAGTGCCAAAGCTGTCTCACCTCTATGATTTACTAGACAACAGTCAGATCCTCTAAGAAGTAGGATTTTACAAGCATCTGCATGGCCCTCCCTTGCAGCAAGAATCAAAGGAGTGTAACCATCCTCATCAAGGGCATTGACTGCACAATCTCTTTTCAAAAGTTTCCCTAGTGCCTCTACATTGCCTCTCCAAGCTGCATAATGGAGGGCTTTAAACTCCTCTTCCTTCAATACATTTGCTAGAACAACATCCAGCAAAACCCTCTCAATAACATCTTTGCATCTGTGGGCTTCTGAGAGGACTATGTTTGTTTCACCCTTTTTATTGGTCAAGCTTAAATCAGCTCCAGCAAAAACAAGAACTTTGAAAACCTCAATATGGCCCTCTATTGCAACAATCATGGCAGCAGTATATCCATACCTATCCTACTCATTCAGATATTTATCAGACTGTTGTAGAAGTTTCTGAAGAACTACCGTACCACCAAATCTGGTCACAAAATGAAGAGGAGAGAAGACTTGGATATCACCAGAATTTATTTTATGTCCTGCCTTTAGTGTATCCCAAAGAATTTGATGGACAGAAGAAACATAATCACTTTCTTCTGCTATGCTTACTGCATTCTGTCCTGCCATATTTACTAGCCCAAGATCGCCCCCCCTGCAACTAGTAGCTCCATGAAACATTCTTGATGATTAGCCTTTACACATAGCATCAATGCAGTTTCGCTAGTTTATGTTCTTGCATTTAGTTCACATTTTTGTTCTATGAACTATTTTATAATAATATGACAGCCCATTCTAGAAGCCATGTGAAGAGGGTGGAATTCATGTCCATTATTTGTCCTTACACAAAACTCAGCATTCGCACCAACATCTAAAAGTGCACCAATTGCCCCTGAGTTGCGGCAAAGAACTGCATGACAAATAAGTGTTCTCCCTCGATGCTTACTATCAAGGCATGTGTATATCGCAACTACACACTTACCAATTAACAAGTAATCATTGAGCTTTTAAGTCAAATGAGATATAACTTATTCATAACATGCAGGGTTTAGTAGAGAAAGATGAGATTTTTCTAGAGTCAAAAATTTCTACATATAGTTGCTAAGCAAAGATATCGAAATACAAATTTAGTTTCCCAAACAACCATAAAATCATAGTTCGCTCCTTCAAAATGCAAACGATGCAAAGGATTTCTTGAAACCAGATTTTGCCAACCGGTTTTGGGTAGATTCCAAATGGTTATGGATCCGATTTTGCCGGGGGCTCTTTCGTCGAGGCATTAGCAAACATTGGATCATTTGGGATCACCAACGCATTCATAGGACACATTGGAAACTTAGAACTAACCGCGTTTTCTCTGCTCGTGGGCGTTCTTGTTCCCTTTGTTTCCATGATTTTGGTTAGTATTTTCATTAATGCTTGTGATCATGATTTAAATTCATATCACATAGTTAAAGGGTTTTAGTATAATTGAATGTTGAGTATATAGTTTTGTAAATGGATTGAAACCTTCGATGAGAGGACTAAAATTCCCCTAAATACGGTAAACCTAAGTACACAGAACTTACATATCTTATGTTCTACTCAAATTTAACCTTTCAAATTCATTTCCTGCACCATGAAATCTATTTAGAAGATTCTTGAACTATTCAACAGAGCCTCAAGGATTCTGAAGCACCCATATTTGGATTTGGCAGTTAGGTGGGGATAGAGGAATCGAAATTAGCTTTTGTTTAAAATTATGCAGCTCAGGTTCTGCTGACCCAACCACCATCCTTAAATTCATTTATTCACGTCAAATACTAAGCCCTAAAACATAGGAATTCGCCCATGAGAATCATCACGCTTGATATTTTGTCGAATATTTGTGTGCAGTATACCTTTGTTGTATTGAATTTTACCTCAGCTTTTAATAGATCCAATTGGATGCACAAGTTTAACGTATGGTAATTCGACTTAAAAAATCTAATTAATATAGTCATTAACTCTCAGATCAAGCAGTAATAAGTGATTGACTTGAATTTTTCTGGACATAAACCCCAAAACTGGAATGGGAACACACTCAGATTTCCACCCTTATTTTTGGGAAAAATTCTATGTAGTTTTCAGTAGGTTTATCCATATTTCACACTTACTTACCAATTAGATTCTCATGCGACCTACAGAAGCTTGGAAGTGAAGAAAACAAAAATGATGTAGGAAAAATCGCTACAGGCTTTACACACAGGGCTCAGTCAATACATGATAGAAATATAAAGGTGAGTACTACACATCTAGAAATATAACGAGTGGGATAAAAGACAGCTAAAACGCCCAGCTTTTCCAGCTATTTTTTTATAAGAAAAGCTCCATATATATTTTGTAGAGCAGACCACTGATAGGGGACAAGTCTTGGGTTCAATTCCTAACCTATCCAAGTTTTAACATAGATATTCTTTAGATGTTCTTATGACTTTGGAGCAGAATTTTCTTAATGATCAGTTTACATGAAATATGAACCAATGGTTTTTTGTATTATGATGTAAATTAATGCAAAACTATTTCTCAAAACAAAAAAGGAAGAGAAATACAAAGCAATACAGTGTGTGAAGCAACCTTAAGTGTCCTCAATGGGGCATTAACTGGGGCATTAACCGGATCACAATCTGAACAAAATTAAAAACTGTATGGAATAAACTATATTTACAAATTAAGTTAAAACAACTGTCAAATTTTGCTCTTGAAGTACCTGGCCAGGCATTTCATGAATGCAGAATACCAAAGTTCAGAGTGAATTAAAACAAAATCAAATGATTCCTCTGAATTACTACTCGGCAAACCTTATCTTTTCAATAGAAGCAATACTACTCATATCATCATGTATTTGCAACACCAAATTATTTTATTATTGTACTAGTTAATAATTTGAATTGGGATTGATCGATCATGACTTTATTCCATAATTAATTTAAAAAATATAGCAAAGTAGAAGCCTAGAGCTTACCTGATACCAGCAACAAGTTCAATCAACTTTGTGTCATCTTTTCTCAAAGAAGATCTTAGCAGTTTCATAATTTTCTTTTCACAATCGTACTCGTCCCCGTAAGAAGTTATGTGACGCTCGCACTCCTGTTGCTTTGCTTGTGTCCTGTTAAAACCAATTTTTCCTCTAAAGTCATTGTGCAAAGCATGGAAACCAATTCTTGTGATATGTGGAGGCTTCGGATCTCTATCATTCCATGGCCCAGTATAGATATGCTGCAAAATGTATAAAACACTTAATGGGTCACCTGAAATCGACATTAAAATTTAAAAAAAATGTTGATATTTCACACTACCTTCTAAATGAATTAAATATATGTGATAAAGATGAATTCTGCAACACATGACAAATATGGACAATCGTGAAGCAGGTGGACAATCCTTTTGGTTATTTTGCTACATTATACTTTTACCTATATTATTGTCATAGCATTTTTTACACTTTATCAGCTTTCATTGTCATGCTTCAAGCCACTTGTATTTGCTTCTGGAAAGTAGGGATACCTGAACCTGTAAAACCTCATGCAAGGCTGTAAGCTCACATTTTGTAGACAAGCAACCTGAACTGAAGAAGCAACTTGCAAGAAACATAGACTGTGAGAAACAGAATGCCACATATGCAACTAAAACATGGTGACACAAAACTCTTTACCACAAGGTGGATGGCCTTAGTCAGGCTTAACATAATCTTAATTGATGAAAAACATAATGCAGACATTATGCACAACAAACACAATAATCCATGATGCACACACTAACAAACATGTTCTTGTTACTCAAAATTTTCTTCCACGGAATTTATTCTTCAGGTTTTTCTATAGTGTTTCCTAGGTTAAAGATGTTTTGAGATATTAAGCAAACTAGCACATTGTCAATACATAGGAGTTGATGCAATTGTGATCAGCAACACTTATCTTCAGAATAACTCACCGGAATGCCATCCAATACAACAGAAGTATTTGTTGCAGCCTCCTTTCCCTCCACAAATAAAAGAAAGTTGGTTACGCCAATGACTTTATGGTAATATATCCAGGGAAGAATCTAATCGAGCCTTGATGAAGTGCTTGTAGTAATACACATCTGCAGCATAGTCAACAAATTGTTATAAATTTACATGGTTTAATTGGTTGTCTGTGTGCTCACCATATCAGAGTGATGATTGCCTTGAAACATAATATAGGTAACAATAAGTGTTTATTTTTAAATAAACAAACATGCCCATTACTCTATTACATAAGGAACAGTTGCATGCGAAGATCCAAAAATGAAAACAGGAGAACATAGTGAAGGCAATGAGCCAAAATCTGAGGAAAGGGAATCGACTGCGACTTCTGCATCTGGTAGATGCCCTGTCAAGAGGATCAATACTCTGTAATATCAATTTTCTAAACTGTTTGATAGGAAAAGGAATGTCAGCTCCTTGTTCTGAACAAATCTTTATCAACAAAAAATTTATATTGATTAAGAATCATTTCAAGATCGAAATGTGTGAAACTAACCATATCATCACACCAAATGCCACCAATAATTTGACAAAAGGCCACAAATCCTCGAACGCTTGTCTTGATAGTTCAGTCCATGTCTGGGGACAACCTCCATAGATAACATAAAGAAACTGGCCAATTGGAGGCAACCACCATGCTAAATTCAATGTCATAGCTGCTCTGATAAGTCCCATATCCAATTTAACAATAAAGAGCCAGCTTAGAAAAATATGAAGCAACAATGTGGCTGCAGCGGTCCATGCAATGATCATATTTTTCAACTGCGACTGCAAGTATTTCTGAATTGGAAACATGAATACAAATGCAAAATGCTAAGGAATAAACCAAATTGAAACTGCTCAATAAAACTACAACAGTAAATATTTTTGCAATAAATGGACACAGTGACAAAGATGCCAAGGGTTGGAAACTGTTTGCACATTCCCTAGATCTCTAGATACTTCTCAATATCCCTATGATCATTTGCATTGCAACGACAAAGAAGAAGGGCTTTGGGAAATGGACTTTGTAAGATCTAGATTAGCACAAAATGTCAGAAATATTTGTGTAAAGTGTAATGTATATGGATTTTTTTTTTGGATTTTTTGTTAATATGATCAATGATAAAAATTGTCAAATCTAAACATATTCACTAATCAAATTTTAGAAAAAGCATAATAAAACATTTCAAAAAATAATATTATTTTCATAACTTTATTAAAACATTATGTTTGTGATAAATTGTTATCAAATTAATACCAAATGGTGGAACATATAGTCTCTGCAAATAAATTATGTAATATATATGAAGCTTATAAACTAACAAATTATATATTAGATATGAAATATATTTTTAATATAAAAAAATACAACCTATCTAGTACATGCTAAATGACTAATTCCTTTAGTACCAAAAATATAAATTAATTTTTATTAATTTTTTTTACAAAAATTTCCAATAACAAATAAATATATCATAAATATTTTCTTTTTCAATAAACATATATTATATCTCAATTATAAATCTCAATTTAAAGCAGGGACTAGCTACTTTACAAAATATATTGCAATTATTATATAATCAATAGGTAAAAAGTATAAATTTTAAATATTATTCATTATCTCATATTCCAGTGTTCTCCCTTTCTCAACACTTCCATAAAGCGTGATAGTATGAGAAATTACTTAGTAATATATAATAAAAAAATCAAAATTTCTTCAATGATAATTAATAGTAATATTCTTTTATAAAGAGATAAAAAAGTTTTCATGTGAAATCAAAATAATAAAATTTATTTTGGTTTATAAAAACTTGTTATTTGGAATTAGTAATTTTTATATAATCACTTTTAAGAATGAGACAATATGTGTTCTTGTTTTATATTTAAAATGGTTGGTTTTATAGTCTTCTTTCCCATACCTCTTATAAACCAATCAAATAAGTTTTCTTTCACACTATCTTTAACCATTTCACAATGTATATTTACATAATGCTCAATTTGTTATATATGGTATTTATATTTATTTTATATTGGCTAGCTTTGTTAGTCTTAAAAATTTTTTTTTCCTTTTGAAAAAATATCACAATTTATATATTAGATAAACCACATTTTACATGGATGAGTTATCTGTATACATTATTTTAAGAATGGTTGTATGATTATTTCTCAAAAAGCATGGAGAAGAATATAAACAATACAAAAATAGCTAGAATGGATCACACAGTGTCCTCCACAAAACTATAGAAAGAGAAAAATAACATATCATCCTAAAAAGGGTTTAGGATGATCTCAAGCTCCGCGTCTTTCAGTTTCTCCCATCTTTACTAGGTACGAGCATCCTTCAGAAGGTCTTTCTTTGACATCAGATCAACATTTGTGTTCCTTTTTCTATATATATGGATGAAAGAAATGGTCTGGAATAAACCTTCCATTTTGGAGATCTCTTCATATATATAGGGGCAAGCAACAGGTTTTTAGGAGACCTCTTCTTCTTAAAGCAATCTTTAACTAACTTTGAATCCCCGAACACTTGCAGGTGTTAGACTGCATTCATTTGAGACAATATTAAAGGCAACTTGAGGGCTAGCATCTTAGATCTGTTATTTGTACTAGGGCCCACACCAGTTGCAAATTTGATCCATTTGTGATCTAATAAATGAAGATTGCCTCCAACTCCGCCCACTAGTGGATTACTTTGAGAGGCTCCATCGAAAAAGAGCCATGGAACAAAGTGATCAATGAGTTCTTCCACGATAATTTTGGATTTATTGGGATTGTCTTCTTGTGGAAAATGACTTAGAACAACTAATCCTTCAAAAGCACAGATAACTGGATGAATGAATGAAGCCTCAAAAATAATTGTGTTCCTAAAAATCCATATTCCCCAACAGAAGATTAGGGACAACACCATATAATCTTTAAAAATCTTATTTTAAAACCAAGATTCCAATATGTAAGACAACGAAAAACCCTCCAAGTAAAAAAAAAACCACATACATGAATGATATGACCCCACATCTTCTAAATGTATGAACATATAATGAATAAATACTCGACACTATCCTAAAATACTTTTATTTTACAAAATCTTAATAAACAAAAAAAAAATTAAAATCACCCGAACAACATCTTAAAATTATACCATTCCAATCTGTAAATTAATATAGTAATAAAATATATTGACCTTTCATTTTATACAACTTACATTTTACATCTTCAAAAACAATGCTAATTATTACTATATTGGGAAAACATATATCTTTTCAAAAGAAACAATCAATAATGACATTTGGTGGGTTTATTTCTTTCTATGTGCATTTTACTGTGAATGATGCACTCCATAATTGTTTTTTCATACATATAACAAGAATTTTGATAATAATTATATTATATTTGGAAAACATATATCTTTTCAAAAGAAACAATCAATAATGACATTTGGTAGGCTTATTTCTTTCTATGTGCATTTTAATGTGAATGATGCAGTTCATAATTGTTTTTTCATACATATAACAAGAATTTTGATAATAATTTAATATATGATTAATATTTATTATAATTTTAGTTAATAATAATTTATTATATAATTAATATTTATTAAAATTTTAGTTTTGTGAATGATGTTTTTAAAAAAATTATTTAATTATGAATTAATTAATATTTTAAAAAATAATAAAAAAGTTATATATTAATTGCATCGAGAGGCGCTCTATAGCTCAGTATGAGGGAGATCTTGTAACATTTGTCGAGTTTGTCGAGTAACAAAATAATACAAAGTAAAA
Organism: Larix kaempferi; assembly: GCA_027924585.1. Taxonomy (NCBI): domain Eukaryota; kingdom Viridiplantae; phylum Streptophyta; class Pinopsida; order Pinales; family Pinaceae; genus Larix; species Larix kaempferi. Next base: position 47,124,667 of record BSBM01000456.1, on the reverse strand, counting down.
AATAATAAGTATTATGTCGACCATAAACAAAAAAGAATAATACAAAGTAAAAAGTAAATATGAGACTTAAACTAGAGACTTTAAAGCTTCGGATTAGGTGGTAAATATTATGTTGGTAATAAACAAAAAAGAATAATACAAAGTAAAAAGTAAATATGAGACTAAAACTAGAGACTTTGTTTTTTACTTTTAATACAAAGTAAAAAGTAATTTTTTTTTTCACACAGGAAAAAATCAGCTTTTATATTAAACACAAAAGCCGACCACGAGTAGTGATCAATTACATCAAGGCAAATTCAGAAACTTTTTTCCAAAATACATCTAGTACCTCCCACATTTTACAACTTTACAGCTTGTAAACAAAAGTTGGTTCATACCCATTGGGCAATGACATCTGAAGTCTTAACAACCCATTTCAACTATTAGTCAGCCTGAATATGTTAATATCTAGACAAGATATCCTTGAAGAGAGTGAATAACCGAGCACATGACAGGTGACCTAAAAAGACTGTGCTTAAAAGCAAAAAACCAGAACTTATGTTCGTTGTTCCCAGATAATTACAAATAGAGCGGGAGAAGTGTAGTTCCCATTAGCTTTCCCGCCATCCATTCATCGCACTGAACAAATCCCTGCATATCTCCAACAGATCTCCTCGAGAGACTGTCAGTTGTAGAGTTATGGACACGATAGATATGCTGAAACAGAATGTAATTGAAAGATTTTACCAAGTCCATAACCCGGGCTTTCCAATGCGTGAGGTGAATAGCATTCAGTGCAGATCCTTTAGAACACCAATCAATGATACATTGTGAGTCTCCAAATACCCAACAGGACAAAACAGCACGAGACTGTGCAAACCAGAGAAGTAACCAAAGTGCAATGAGTTCTACACGCGTGTTTGTACCCTTGCCTGCCGCACAGGAAAGATGGAAATGGTGCTCCGGACTTACACAGAGAACAGCACCAGTCCCACACAGGTTTGCTTGGGCTTCCCCATCAAAGTACTCGTGTGGAAATGGATAGATCCCCGGATCCCAGACCTCAACAGGCTCCCGACGAGTGATGGGAAGACCCCAACATGTGGTGAAGAGGGAAATTGTCGATGCAGCCACACGCCCAGAAGAAGGGGCATGATCATTGAATATGGCCGCATTACGTTCTTTCCAGATGAACTAGCAACATAAACAGTAAATGAGCGCTCGTTTCCCATGACATTGTCTCCAGATAAGCAATGTTTCAGTAAAAGTAGGACCTGTCCCACAAGCCCGGAGGTTGAAATGAGCCGAGAGAAAGTCAAGTGACTTCAGCATGAAAGCACAAGAACAAAATAGATGTGAAGAAGATTCTCGATCCCCCAAGCACAAAACACAGAGATTCGGGCTAGTATAACCCCGCTTCTGTAAATTAGGCCAAGTAAGTATTTTATCGTGGAGCCCCAACCATAAGAAGAGTTTTATCTTAAATGGACAACCAAGCTTCCAGATCCACGATATCCACCATGGAACCCAATCATTAGTAGGACGAGGAACAAAGCAAGAATAGGCCAACGCCGCCGTAACCGTTCCATTAGCCACATTATTAGACCAAATAAGTCTGTCTTCCTTATTTGTCAGGATTATCCCAGCATTGGATAATGAACAAACATACAAATCCCATTCCATTGCTAAAGGGCCACACAAATGAAGATCCGAAGAACTCAGCCAAGATGAGCCAGTATCCCCCCAGGGATGTTTATATGCTTGAGAACATACACGTTCCGATCATGAAGTAAACTTACCAGAGCAGGAGATAACACCACATTTTCATTACAGCCACAAATGGCATCCACCCCAACAACAATCTGCGTGCCACGGCCTACATCCCAAGATATGGAACTCTGGAGTAAAGGAATGGTATTAATAAGACTACGCCATATAGTGGAGGCAGTAGCAGTCCAAGAAGAGCGGTCTCGAAGGAGGCAAGAAACCGGAAGCCTTTTACAATACTTCATTTTAATAACTTGTCCCAACAAACCGCCAGCAAAAAAGGCTCTCCAGAGACTTTTTGCACATAGTGCCAAATTGAAATAATGCAAATTCTTAATCCCCCAGCCCCCGAGCTTAAAGGGAAGGGAGAAAGAATCCCAAGAAGATAAATGAAACTTGAAGCCACCACTACTGCCTGCCCATAAAAAATTAAAAATGACTCTGCATAGGGAAGTCAGTATACCCCGAGGAATATTGAAAAGTGAGAACCAGTAGACAGGAATGCTCAAAAGCACCGAGTAGATGAGAATAACCCGGCCTCCCAGAGAGAGCCACCGAGAGGACCAAGAACCAATACGATTTTGTACCTTCCGAATGAGCCATTTCCAGTCAAGGAGCGAGTAACCATTCGGTTTCAACATGAAACCCAGATAATAAAAACCCACAGGTAACTCCACCCACTTATAAGGTAGTAAGCACTGAAGGGAGTGGAGAGTAATCGGGCAAGAGACCTGATATACAATAGCAGATTTGGGAGTACTCACCTCCATTCCAGATGCCAAACAGAAATCCTCAATAATAACCTTATATCTGTTCCATTCCAACAGTGAAGCCATCCCGAACAGTAGTACATCGTCAACGAAGAGGGAGTGAGTAAGATAGCAAGCACTGGCCACCTTAATACCCTGAATGAGACCCCGCACCTTAGCATCGCGAATCATGAGACCGAGTCCCTCTATAGCCAAAATAAATAGGTAAGGTGAAAGTGAACAACCCTGGCGAATGCCACGTCGCCCCTCGAAGGAGGCCGAGGGAGAACCATTAATAAGTACCGAGTAGTTCACAGAGGATACACATGCCAAAATCCAGTCAGCAATCTCCACAATGAGCCCAATCTGAATAAAGATTAAACGCGGGTATGTCCAATCTAAGCGATCATAAGCTTTAACAAGATCGAGGTTAAGCACTAGAGCATCCAGGTGTTTCAACTGAATAGAATGAAGACCTTCTTGAGCTAGGCCAACCGCATTAGAAATCTGTCAACCCGGCAAGAAGCCGAACTGTTCAGGTGAAATATGCCTTGCCAAGTAGGGTTTAACCCTTTTTGCAATAATCTCCGAGACAATTTTGTACAGTAGATTGCACAATGATATAGGTCTGTAGTCATTAAAGTCAACAGGACAATCTTTCTTCAGATAGGTCGAATTTATAGATGCCGGCACAAAGGCCCTCACACGAGAGTCCTCCACAACCCTTGTCAGATCATCCCTAATAAGGTCAAAAAAGTGAATGTAAAATTCGATAGGGATCCCATCCGGTCCAAGGCTCTTATCCCGAGCAAAGCATTTAAGCGTTCTAAGACGTTAGAGTGTTTGTTGAGTAACAAAATAATACAAAGTAAACAAAAAATAATAATACAAAGTAAAAAGTAATAAATATTATGTCGGCCATAAACAAAAAAGAATAATACAAAGTAAAAAGTAAATATGAGACTTAAACTAGAGACTTTAGAGCTTAGCATTAAGTGGCTCACGTATTGCACTCAAGGAGCTATTCAAGGAGAGGTTTGCACTTAGGGAGATTTGATCCCTCTGGGCGCTTGATAGAGCCTATGATTTGGATCTAGGCTAATTGTATTGAGTGAAACAAGGTGCTCTACAGTCCAATATGGGGGAGATGTTGTAACGTTTGTAACAAAATAACAAAATAACATTTGTAACAAAATAATTAAAAAAATTCATGTCGGCTCATAAAATAAAAAATTATGGAAAGTATTTTTAAAAAAAAATCCATGTTGGTTCATAAAATAAAATATTATGAAAAGTAATTAAAAAATAGATGTTCGTTTATAAAATAAAAACTTAAACCCGGATCTATCAATCAAGAGAGATCAAATTTTTTGAGTTTAAATTTAAAAAAAGAAATACACCTTAAGAAATTGGATCAATTTCTTGAGTTTAAATTTTAAAAAAGAAATACACTTCAAGAAATTGGATCCCTCTCGGTGTTTGATAGATACGAGTTTAAGATAGATCTATGCTCATTATTAATATTGTTAAAATTGATAGTTAGAAGAATGTTTATTATATGCTTAAACAATTTAAAAAAATATAACTTAACTAAGATTCTAATAAAAAAAACAAAAATTTAAGAATGCTTAAAATATTTAAAGTAAAAAAAAATCTATATTAATTTTTTTCTAAGAATAAAAACACCAACTAATTTAAGAAAGTTGATCACTACTTTTTATTATTATCTCTTTTTAATTAAGAGAGTTGACCACTGCTTTTTATTATTATCTATTTGAAAATATCCTCACCTTGCGTTTCATTGGCGCAATCAATAATGGCACATTTCATGGCAATGCACAATGTTGGTTTTTTAATTATGAGTGTAATGACACATTTCACGCCAATGCAGAATGTTGGGATTTTTATCCTCACCTTTGCGTTTCATTGGCGCAATCAATAATGGCACATTTCATGGCAATGCACAATGTTGGGATTTTTAATTATAAGTGTAATGACACATTTCACGCCAATGCAGAATGTTGGGATTTTTATTTATGAATGTATTTTAAATTGTTATTGATGTATGCCATGGTTTAGCAGTAAATAAGACACATAACATGTTAAAAATGGAAACACTAATTAATTTGAGGGATAGTAAAAGCTATGATTTAATTTACATTTTGTATCCAGGGGAAAAATTGACGACTCACATTGATATGTGAGGATTGGGAAATAAAGCGAATGAAACCTTTTTTATTTAACTATTAATTTAAATTTATTTAAAATATATTAAACAAAACATTTTCCATTTCACTTATTAATCTTGTCAAAAAATAAAGTATGCAAAGTATGCAGCCCTCTCAATAAATCTAAAATCAAAATAAAGTTCTATAAAAGGTCAGATTTGAGGCGACTTCGGCGAGTCTTCTTTGTGACAAAAAAAAAAAAGGAAGCTTGAAAGTAAGTATATATATCATATATATGGGCCCTTGTTCTTGTATTTCTAATTATGGGTAGTCATCTTGATTATTCTTTGTAATAAAAGAGGAAGCTTGAAAGTACGTATATAAGTAAGTATATATATTTTTTAGGAGTTGTCTAAAAATTGATGATTTGGCCTGGACGGAGGATTTTTATCGAAATTTAACGTTTTTTATTTTGCAAAATTTGAATTTAACTGTGTTTTAATGGCAATTTTGATGGTATAAACAGATTTAACAACACCAAAAACCCCTGGGCCACCCAAAATTTTAGAGTTTGAGAGTTGTAACCAGGATTTTTAAAAATTTCTATCGGATTTTTTCAAAATCGTGTCGGAAAAATCAAATTTTTCCATTTAGGAATCAAAGAAAGCTTGAAATACAATAATTACAATAGGGCTCAACAAGAGCATCATGTCACTTACAAGAATTGAACCAGGGTGGGGAGGGCAACAAATTCCTCCCAACCACCCAAGCTACAACCAATGGACTAAATTGGCATATTATTATTAGTAGATTTGATACAACATTTATTACATATTGGAATGTTTACTTTAAATTAGATCATAGATAAAGGAGCTATAGACTTATGGCATCAAGGATGGAAGTCTACAAATTTGTTGGGTTTAGAAGGAGAATTAGTTGTGAGATGGAAAATATATTTCGAGACTCTGAGGAGGGGTCATATCTGAATTGGGATTGAAGAGGATAGTTTAGGTTGGGCTAAAAACAAAAGTGGTGCTCACTACATAGCTCGATTGGGATTAATTGCTTGGAGATAGGATGAGTAGTGTGAGAATAAATGGTGGTGGGACAATATTTGGAAAGTCGAGACTCTAAAGAAAATATTTATCCTATGTGGTTGGCTCTAAAAAATCAAGTATTAACTTGGGAATTACTTCAAAAATGACAAACCCAAGGTCCTGGTATATGTGTACTTTGCAAATGTGATGAGAAGAACATCATACATCTTTCTGTTTATTGTCCTTTCACACTATAAGTCCATAGGGATATAAGCCATTTATTGGATTTACAGAATCTATGGTTTGGGAATTGTATGGAGGATTGCCTATTAGTATGGTTTCAAAGACATGATCTTAAGAACAAGCAATCTATACCATTTCCAGTATTATGGAGTATATGAATTGCTAGAAATCATTTTCTCTTTGAAAATAGACAACTTCCTACTTTCTAGGTTTTAGCTCAAATTATGAGTATTTTCAACTCATTAAGAAGGACACATCTCATAGAATTTATTAACGAGATGGGGAATTATAAGTTGACAAGAACTTTCCATGAGAGTTCTTTGATGGACCATGCCAAGGGTTTGAGAATCATTGTCGCTTAGGAGATCTCTTATTTTTAAATGATTATCATTACATTAAGTTCAAGGCTTGTTTAGGCATTGATAAGAATAATTATGTAGAGTTAATGGCACTTCGATCAGTCGTGATGGTTGTTAGGGACAAATATATTAGAAGACTACAAGTTTTGGGGGATTCAAATTTGGTAATCAAGTGGATGAAATCTTCACAACTTATACAAAACGTGACACTTCAACCATTAGCCATCCAACTTAAAGAAAATTCAAGACGATTTGAGATGATTTCCTTCACCCATATCTACATAGAGTTGAATACTGAAGCTAATTTGTTGTTAAAGAAAGGAATTATATAGGAACCAAGATATCTAATGTTGGTGGAACATTTGGATGGGGTATCTTTTGAGACTTAGATGAATTTATGATAAATGACTAGTTTTTGAAGTTTTGTATAAACATTGGAAGTATAGCTATACTCTTTGTGGATGTTCCACAATGCATCTCGAGGGTTTGTTTTTATTGGATAACTATTATATTACATTAATAAACATTTATGAGGATAAGTACTTTCTTAGGTGGAATTTTGGTTATATTGTAGAGGTCAAAGACTTTATGGCAGTATCAATACTTTTTGGTAATGATGGTTAATGACATTGATTAATTTTAAATTTAAGAAACATAAAATCAATTCATATGATCCAATATTTTTGATCTCAAGTCCAATACAAACAATATACTCATAAGAGCTCAACATGTCATTTGTGAGAATTGATCCAAGGTGGGGAGGGTAATAATCATTCCTCCCAAACACCCGAGCAAGACCCAATTGACAAGCCTTTTTCATGCTCATTGAGTATCATTATTATTTTTGTAATCTTTATTTAGTTGTATATTTCCTTGCTAATAGCGATACTACTATGTAATATAAAATGCAATCCCATCATTCATTGGCACTTGCTTTGGAGTTTCTCTAGGAATTAACTCAAGTGAATAACCACCTAGATTAAGAATAAAAGAATGATCATTGCTAATTAGAGCCTTTGTCATTGCTTACAATTTAAATTCAAGTTGAATCCACCAATCATATGTGCCTATGTAATGTTGGGATGCATACTAAACAAAGATAATGAAAGCTAAGCATGAAAGCTCATTCTTTTCATTAAGATAGAGCACATATTTATACAATCATATGACTCTTGGATTTGTATTCCCAAAGAGTCTCTTGGAATTTAGAGATGGCTCTCTGTATTCACCTAACCCTAATGGATTAGGTTCCAACATTATCCCCATTAATATGAAGGGGTGTATAGGAGTCCAAGCAGAGAGCTGAAATATGAGTTGCAAATGGCTGAAAGTTATCCTTGAATCAAAGGCTAACAAAAGCGAATGTCTTCTACTAAATTGGTGGTTTTGGATGACCACAAACTCTAGAACTTGGAACTCACTCTAGTACCGGCTCCGCGGTTCCCTCTGAAACTTGGCTCTGACTCATGTTCTAGCTCAACGGTTCCCTCTGGAACTTGGCTCTTACTCAAGTTATGGCTCATCGATTCCCTTTGGAACTTGTCTCTATGGCTCAATGGTTCCATCTGTAAAATGGTGGTTTGAGGAAGACCACAAACCAAATCATGCTTAGGTGGAACATGGCTCTGACTCTAGCTAGCTAGCTCTGGATCGAAGTTCTAACAACTGGAACAAGGTTTTGGCTATCGATCTGGAACTGGTTCAGGCTCACTTGTTCTCGCTTGCTTGTTTCTGACCATCAGTCACTCCCTTTGTCAAGAACAAGGTGAGGAGAAGAAAATTTATTAAATGCAAGAAGTGTCATTACTCGAGAAATAACTCTTTAGTATGACATATATATCTTCTTGGTTGTCAATGATCATTGCCAAGAAGAAAGACACCCATAGTGAATCTTCTCTCCTGTAGGTTTCTTCAAAATGAAGCATTTGTCTGAAGAAAGGGCATGCTTTCCACAATGCTTACAAGAGTGAAAATCAAAAGACCAATCTTTCATATGGCCTACTAGATCACAATGTTGGCATTTTGAACTTTGAACTAGAATAGATGAATATGAACTTTCTTTTAAGAACTAAGCAGTTTGAAATTGGATTGGCTTGGAGTAATTGGGAATGTGAAATGCCACTTCCTTGTCGTATCCAAGACCAGCTCTGGGCTTGTTGTGTACAATCTCTTCCCAAGGTCCGATGATGGGCTTAAAAAGAACAAGTTGAACATGTGTATGGAAAACATCATCTTCTTTTTATTTTTCTTCCAAAGTGGAACCACTTATTTGATTATGTGCTTCCGAAGTGGTGTCATATGTGCATGTTGCTGAAAGGAGTCACAAAGAATATTGTTCCGAACATGAACAAGTTCATAATGTATTTCTTCTTATTGGAGATGCGACTCAAGCTGTAGAAACTCAAGTGTGTCTTGTGAACCTTGTACACAATTTTGAATATGAGTGAGAGTTGTCTTGTTGACCAGGGTAGTGTTGTCGACAGAAGAGAGAAGTAGAGTGTTCAATAACTCTACTAAACTATTGGTAAATTGTGACTGAAGACTCACTCAAATAAAGAAGGGCGTCTTGCAACTCAACCCTTTTAGAAACAAACTCAACAATTGAAGTCTCAAACTCAACAGCTAGAGGGTGTCGGCTTCTACCGAAAATGCACCCAAGTACAATGCAATTTAACTTAATTTTGAAAGGTACAAAAGACTAGTTGCAAGTTACAAAACACAAATGAACTTACGATGATGTTTGATTATGAAGTTAAATTGGTGATGCTTCAATGTCGATGTTGTTGTATGATTGCTTGATTGTTGCTTCACCGATGTGATGTTATTGTCAATTACATGTGCTTGATTGTATTCTTGAAGTTGTTTTCTTTGATTACAAATGAGATTGATAAAACTCCTTATATCTCCTTTAATGGAAACCCTTATATCTATATCTACTCTAGAACAATACCAAGCAAATATACCCAACAATAATATGATATACAAATACTATGATATCAATACCAGTCTTCAACGCAGAGACTCGTGGCCCAACGGATCTCCTGAAGATTTCCAATGCAATCTTCAATGCCAGTCTTCAATGTAGAGAGGTGGCCCAGTATTAAAAAATATAGTCTTAAATGTAGCCTCTTAATAAGTGATAAACGCGGCAATTCCACAAGTAGTATACACATCTACTTCACAAGTGATATACACAATGATACCAATCTTTGTACACTTCAACGCATTCAATCTCAACATAAATATATTGTTATCATGGATAAATTCCGAACTTAGAGGCCATTATTGTTTGCAAATATTGGTCTATTTTCATTGGAGTCTTGAGCGTGACAGACCGATGGTTGAAACTTGCATAGCTTAAAAATAAATGGCAAACACGTTCTATTTGTAGCATTGGGATTAAAAAACTCTACATCGATACATAAAATAAGAATGCAAGTTTATGGTTTCAACCTTTCAGGGACACGATCTAGTGGAGAGAGCTTCAATGATCCATATTACCTACACACCATTCAGATCTTTACTCAGATCCAAACCATTCATCTCCTTCAAATCACAAACAGGTTTTCATCTCCTTCAAATTGCATACATGCTGCACAAGGAGATGGTCACAACTATAAAAAACAAGGATGAGAACACAAAGGCACAAAGATGAGGGAGAGGGCTCACACAAATGGTGAGGGTGGTCACATGGAGATGGAGAGGCTCACGTGAGGCCTATGTGGAGAGAGGTGAGAATTAGGGTTTCCAGAGTTAGCGTAGGAGAGAGCCGAGTTGGGGTACGCGAGAAAATAGAGAGGTCGTGGATAATAACTCCAGCCAAAGTCTCCCAAACAGAGAATATGCCAGGGAGAGTAGGCAGACGTGCAAGACCGAGGAGCAACTGACAATACTGGCACACAAATGAGCAGGAGTGCAGAAGGTAGGTCACATATTTGGTAGGGAATAAGGAATACTGTCGGGACATGACTAAGGAGAGCCCTACTTTGGTAGGAAAATATGGTAGAGATAAAAATATTCTACAACCCTTAATAACAGTAGGGCGACTCTGATACCATTGTTGGGATGCCTAGTTGGGAAAATAAACATAGACTAAACAAAGACAATCAAAGTTAGGCGTGAAAGCTCATTCTTTTCGTTAAGATATAATACATATTTATACAATCATATGATTCTTAGATTTGTATTCCCGAGGAGTCTCTTGGACTTTTGAGATGACTCTTCGTCTTCACCTAACCCTAACGGATTAGGTTCCACCATGTAAAACATCCATATGTTTCTGAAGGTCTCTTCTAGCCTATCCTTGAATCTATTTAAGATGTAGTGTGTATGGCATATATGTAAACAACTTGCTTTTTTCATGCAAAATATATTCACCACTTTAAATAAGTTGTGTATTTTCAATTTCATTGATTATTTTTAGGTTTTTAAACATATCCAAATATTTTTTTTCTAAAACTAAAATTGATGGGCTATTAATTTATTCTACATTTATCTTTACCTTAAGAATACAATTAAAATTGGCGGGCTATTAATTTATGTTAGATTTATCTATACCTTAAGAATAAAATTATTTATTAAGCGTTGAAATTTGTAATGCACCCCTCTTTGTCATTTTGATAAAATATTTAGACATTTTAATTGTACTTGTTGATAAGCAACTAAAATGTTAACCATATTAAATTACCAAAATAGGTAATAACATTTTAGCACCAAATTTAACAACCATGCAATGTTAAACATTTGACCATCTGGGGAGGTAGGCGTGGGGGAGGATCATTTTCGATCCCAGCAGAAGTACAATATTAACCTATGAATGGGGTCTAGGAAAAGCAACTAACAATTAAATGCAACGTGATATTTTCTATCTTGGATTAGATCTTATTGTTTCTCTAGGGATTCAAAAGGTCATCATTCTTGGAGACTCCCTTTTGGTTATTTCTCAAATCCGAAAACAAGTGGAATTAGAGGATACGATTTCCGAGAGGCTTTCTAAGCATATCATAAATCTTCTCCGACATATCCCGAATACCAAATTGATGCATATACGACGTGACAACAATAAGAGGGTTGATAAATTAGCAAACAAAGCTTCGATGTTGGCAAAAGGGAAAATGGTGCAAAATTGGGGCCAATAAAAATCACGTTCGCTCCCCTACGGACTAACAAGCATCGTTATAAGGATACATGGTCTATAGGACACCTACCATATGCAATTAATGGAATGAGGAATCCACTACCATTAATGGAGTCATCGTCGTTTCACTCCCCAAGAAAATATTGTAAGGAATCACATGACTTCAAGCATGGGAGAACCTTCTGGAAGTTTGGCCACGAATCAAGTACATCATAGATGTAGTAATATGATGTCCCTCCTTTATGCCGACATATTTTGGATAAAGGCCTGTAGCCATATCGAGTCCAAGTTCGTGAATTTTGCAAAGAGAAACAACATGGTGATAACGACTTTGATTTTAGTGGAAGATGATGCATTCCAACATGGTGATAACGACTTTGATTTTAGTGGAAGATGATGCATTCCGCTATTCTCAGGGAGAGTGGCTCTCCATTCAAACTATATGTGGGCCGTTGGAAATTATCAGGATTGAAGTGAGAATTCACATTAGGTTGGAAAACAAAGGTTATATCCTGGTTTATCTTTCCAAACTGCAAGGAATTGAGTGTTGGTGGGAAGAACTATAGTAGCCCCTAGTATGAAGGCGGAAGAATTGGAAGCTAAGCTTGTGGAGCTTACGGTTGGAATAAGGGATGTAAGAGCTAATATTAGGGAAATGAAGAGTAATTTGTCATGGATAAACTCACAGTTGGTCGGAGTCTTAGAGGTTGTTTGTCAAATTACCTCGCATACCTCGGGTTTGGATACTTGTTTGGAAGAGGTTCAAGAGCATATTCGGGTGTATGGTCATCAAGTGGAGACCATGATGACTACTATGGATCGCCACCATGAGCTATTGACTACGGGACACTCCAAGGTCATCCAACAAGTTGGAAGTAGACGCATGGAGGACAACTCAATTCTTTAAGCTCCTTGCACCATTGTGGATATTTCTAGTTGCACTGGACATTTAGGGAACAATGCAGCTCCTTAGGTCACGAATAAGGGTCTCAACATTGGTTCACACTAGTTAGTTATGCTATGTTTTTTTTGTTTTTTTGCTCCACCAATATGTCAAAGCATATTGTTGTTTAGTAGATCTTAGTTTTTAGTCAAAAGAAATATGAATTTTGGTAAATGCAACATAGCAGAACAATGATCAAGACAATCTGCTGCTTCTTTTTGAATTGTTGTAAATGGTTATGTTGATCTTTTTCAACCTTTTATCAATATAAATTTACCTGTTTTAGTTTGAAAAAAAACATTTGAACATCAAATTCCAACACGGTATATAATTATCGGCACGAGTTAATAAGAGTGTAGTATAAAAGTTCTATGATCTCAAAAAAAATAAAAATGATTTTTTCGGCACGACTTTGAAAAAAACCAACATAAAGTTTTATAAATCCTGGTTACAACTCTCAAGCTCTGAAATTTTGGGTGCCTCGAGGGTTTTTGATGGTGTTGAATCCATTTCTACCATTAAAATCGCCATTGAAACACAGTTAAATTTAGATTTTGCAAAATAAAAAAACGTCAGATTTTGGTGAAAAGCCTCTGTCCGGGCCAAATCATCGAATTTTTAGACAAGACCATTAATAAGTGGACAAACTCAACCTTATTAGTGAGTTTTTTTTCAATGAGGCAAAGTTTCACCTTAATCTATTCTTTTTTTCTCAAAATTTCGTTCATCTAAGTCATCTTAAAATGAGACAAAACTTAGAAAAACAAAGTCCTCATCAATCAAACACAATTATAATTTCCAACAAAATTCTTATTAACTTTGAGTAAATTAAAAAAAAAATTAAGTTTTTTTACTAATTAACTTGCTTGTATAATAGTCATCTTCGTACCTTCCTTTAAAAAAAATCATTATTATTATTTTTAAATTTTCAAAATAAAAATTATTTTTAAATTTTCAAAATAAAAATAAAAATATAAACTCTAACCTTCACTATTATTGAAAAAACTCAAACACTATCTAACCTAACTTTCCTACTCTTGAAAAAACTCTTGTACCATCCTCGCCATGTCCTACAATTACCTTGACTATGTTACCTTTAAGTACAATGTGAAATTAATTTCAAATTTCACGCGGTCAATGTTACTTAGATATGTAGTCCTTCTTTAATTAAATCTTCACGAGTTGTCTTCAAGTTACATTTGAATGTTGAACATGTACATAGTGCCTTTACACTTGGAACAATCAATAATGCCACATTTCAAGGTTAAGGTTGGTCCACAATATTGAAATTTGGTGCGTTTTAATATAAGTTATGCATGCCATAAGAAGATTCCTTTTAAAAAAACAAAATAATAATTTAATTGGTTGTCTTCAAGTTACATCTGAATGTTGAATATTTTTTCAAGTTACATCTGAATGTTAGAATATTTTTTCAAGCCAGTTACATTTGAATGTTGAATATTTTTTAATGTTGAATATTTTTTCAAGTTACATTTGAATGTTAGAATATTTTTTCAAGTTACATTTGAATGTTAGAATATTTTTTCAAGCCAGTTACATTTGAATGTTGAATATTTTTTATTTTTTCAAGGGAGAAAAAATAGCATACTATTAATAAGTGGTAAATAGTATATTCTTGAGTACAATGTCAATAATGTTACCTTTACCTTTCAAGGTTAAGGTTGGTGAACAATATTGGTATTTGGTGTGTTTTAGTGTAAGTGATGGAAGATTCTCTTTACCAAATTTCAATAATAATTTAATTTAATTAATGTTTTATTATAATTTAGTTTTAAAATAGTGTAATAATGTTTTAGGTTAATTAATAGAAGGGATATATATATATATATATGTTTTTGACAATAATTTATTTAATTATGGTTCATGTTTTATTATAATTTTAGTTTTCTAAATAGTGTGATAATGTTTTAGGTTTATTATTGTTGTTGTTGTTATTGCTATAATCAATAATCAAATGAAAGTTTATATATATATATACTCGAATATGGTGATAGGGAGGTAGGGAAGGGTTGTATAAGGGCCTTTGTGATATGATTCGTAAGAGGCGACACCTCACGATGCAACTCCCGAGCATACAGGTGGACGGGCAAAAGAGTATACAACGAAGAGAGGTACTTGCCACTCATTAGCGAACTAACTCCAAATTCTTGTTTGGCATGATGGGGGAGATTGGTAATGGTCTATGAAAGGGTGTTCTCACGATGGCTTCTCTCAGTGATATGACGAGGCTTTGATGATCCCTCGAACCGCGTCGACGAAGGATGGAAAGCGCATGATGAATAAATGTTGGCTATTTGGGAATGACAACAGAGGAAAACACTACAATGCAATGCCTTTTATGCAGTTTGGGTTAGTTGGAAGCTTCAATTCGCATCTGTCAAGCTTGAAATTGGAGATTACAACAAGCCTTCTAACACTCTCTTATTCATTTTCAAGTTGCACTGAAAAAAGGATGCACTAGCTGTAAATTGGTGCAACCTTTGGTTTGTAAACCCCTAGTGGGATTTTTTCAAGTGGCATTGGGGTTGGTTGCCTTGCTCTCTGTTGTGTCAAAGAAACCCTTTTCTAATATGTGGTTGTGTTTGGATCATCCTCGGCATCATGGCAGGAAAGGGAAGGGGGTGTAGAAGGAAAAGAGGAAAAGGGCACAACCACATGTCTTGAGTTATGCAAGAGGTTGAAACCTTTGCAACACAATACTATAGGCACATCCCTAACCACATTAAATGGGAAATTCCCCAATTGGAGGATTGGGAGAAGAGACAATAAGAAATGATAAAGGATGAGGACATGCAGAAGGAGATGGCATCTTGGATACTTGATGCAGGGACCTTTTGTACTCGTGATACAAAATATTTTGAGATTGTTCTCCTATACTAGCAGATGAAATCATTGTTGGGGAAAGCACTCTTGGACAACAAAGAGGAGTGTAAGGAGATTTTGCTCCAATTGGATGAGCTTCAGGACCATGTTAGAAGACTGAATGTCAAAATCGGCTTGATTTCAAGGCCATCAAAGGTTTTGAATTTGTAGACAAAGAGTTAACAACTAAAGAATGTCCATATGCCTAGGTTCAAGAGATGCCTATGATATATATTTTCGACAATGAGCATTCTCCATAGTCTTTTTTATGCCAGTTCTCCCATTTTGATCACTATTTATCCCAATTTTATTTTTAGTTCCTTTAGCCACCATTGGTATATTGTTAACCTTAATAGAATTAAAGACTGAATCTTTAAATATAATAACAATACGTTAATACTAATTCATAATGATAATGTTCTATTTTGTAGCTAATCTGCTTCACATGTGGTAGACTTGTTGACTAAAACTCAATATATTTGCTTTTACTTAATATAATTGAACATAACTCACCAAAAACATATAAAATCAATAAAAAGCTAGGTGTGTGTGTGTGTGTGTGTGTATTATACACACACACACACACACACACACACAGAAAATGAGAATAATGCAAATATATACTCACTCAATTACAACAATACAAAGCAAAGTGGGTGCACATGATTCCACTGAACATTTTGTAAAAGGGACAATGAGTCCATTGACCATCTTTTCTACCTGTGCGCTTTCAGAATATAGGTTTGGCATGAAGTTTTAAATCTCCTCCATGTGGACGAGGATTGGGGTCATGACAGTTTTGAAGTAATTTTTGCTTCTTAGTTCAAGAAGGTAAGATTGCACAGATTCCTGCCTATCTTTGTTAGTTGGAAAATTTGGCTTATGAGGAATAGGGTGATTTTTGAGGACTGTTGTCTTAATGTCTATCTTTGTGTTATCAAGTCCCCGGGGTTGTATAAGGATTTTTCTTTTGTTTAGGTGCCTAAAAAAAGAAGGCTGCTTATAGGTCCCTCTTTTTTGAGAAGGCAAGGCTATAGGCTTCTTTGGTGGTACTATATAAGGTGGTATATGGGGGTGTGGCATGCTCTTAAAGATCAATGAAGATCATTATTTTCAACTCAGGCTTGCCTGTGGCAGGGCTACTAATACTAAATCTGAACTCATGGCTTTATGGTGTCTATTACATTTTGTCTCAGTTACAATATTATCTCCTTGCAAGCCTTTGGTAATTCTCAATCAATTGTAAATTGGTCAAAGGGTATTTACAAGCCACATGTCTTATCCTTAGAACAATGGTGTCTAAGGGTCAGAGAGATCTTGTCCCTTTTTGAGGACATTTAGGTTGATCATATACATAGGGAATTTAATTTAAAGGTTGATGCTCTGTCTAAAAGTGCCATCACTTGTCCTGAAGGTCTTCTTTACTATGCATAATTTATTGAGGGAAGCCTAGCTTGTGAAGGTGTGGTGAATTTTTTTGCTTAAGTAGAGGGCTGTTTCCTTGACGGTCACGACACCATTTTTGTTTTTTATGTTCATGCTTATAATAGCAGTGATGTTGTAACTGTGAGATTGTACTTCTAGAGGTGTTTCTTTGTAGGTATGTAGTTAGTAATGTTATTCCCAGACTGGTTTAATAGTTGCCATCTCTGACTTGGAAATGAATTATTATATGTAGCAAGAAAATGTTTCTTTTTCTTTTGTGGAAAAAAAAAGTGGGTGCACATGACAATAGTACAAGGCAAGGGGATTGATTCCTCGTTTAAAAAGATATATTATATACCAATGAAATTGAAGGGCAAGGTGGCTATATACATATAGTATATACTCTAAACGCAAAAGATGACAAGGTGGGTACATAAATAATTAAATTAAATGAGCAATAAGTGCATAAATAAATAACTCAATGCTGATGGCATATGTATTATTAAATCACATTGAATCAGGTGGAGACACCCCTTCCACTAGGTATAGTAATATGATGATGCCCACTAACCTAATAATAATAATAAAATGCCACGCTTAGTTAATAAAATAAAATATCTCTCAATCTTTAGAGAACCTTAAGTCCCGGTCATTCCATAAATATCTCTCCATAGTTGGGAAACTTGGGCCATTCGATAAATATCTCTCCATGTTTGACGAAAGTGGACTAGAGTGCTTCCGATATATCCGATGATACTCCGTAAGGTGTAAAGTTTAATTACAGCTGTCCATCTTTAAATACGTCGTTCCCCTTTGAAGGCATTTTCAAAAAGCTGCCAGCATTTCACTCCCCCACCAAAATATCTCTGGTTCGTTACAAGGCCTCGTAACTTCGCATGGAAAATCGACGGTGAGATTCTCGTTTTACTCGGTCGGAGGGGCGATTGCCTAGATAAAAAGCAGTCTATTTAACGGACAGACCGAATCAGCTTTTTCATTCCCCTGACCAATAAGAATATGCCCAGTGTCACAATACATCTGTTGGAATGTTGGCCACCCGGAGGGTTTAACGTAATTATCGTTCACATTCTCTTGTTCTTGACCGTCAGATGGAATATTGGTAAATGGGAACAGTATCGGACGAAGCAAGTCGCCTGATGCTTAGCAACGACCTCCAAGAGAGGCCACATGGTATAAAAATTATTTTTTTATTAAAGTAGCAAGAAAATAATATTATAAGAGGAGGGAGGGGGTGGTGTTTGCCCTTAAAGTCACGGTCACGGTTGGGTCTTGAAGAAGAGCCGCGGCGAGCACAATATCGCAAGCAGAGGAGGAGGAGGTAAGATGTGGTTGGTTATGGAAAATGGCTTTGTTTTTAAACTTGGTTATTATTCTATTTAGTTTCCATGACTTTGAAGGTCTGATCTGTGTTTTCTTTGGTTTTTTAATGGCTGTGATCTGCTCCAAATTGCTAGCTGTATCGTTACATACGGGCGTTCTATTTTCATCCCTGTTACCTTTTATTTTCTTGTCAAAATCTAGGTATTTTGGATTTTTGTTTGGTTTCTTTTTGGTTTGAATGGGCAAAATCTAGATAGTTTAGGATTTGATCTGTTTATGTTGTGATCTATAAATCTGTTTAATATGCATTTCTTATGTATTTATGTGCTGAATGAATGCAGAGTATTAAGTTTTTGAAGGTTTACACTTCTTATTTGGCGCTGGAGATGTTGATTGGCTTACATTGTTTTAGACTTTTAAGATCCTTTGATAGTTGATAGCTTAACTTAAGATTCGTTTCATACATTTGGCGGGTAGATCTTGTTAAGCTCTGTACTCTCTCTCTGTTGTTGTTGAAGATCTTAACTGAAAATCGACTACTGAAAGTCTTTTAGTTTAAAGATTCTCTCGCGTGAATATGGATTAAGTTTTAGATTTTTGTAAATGCAATATCTGCGTAGTATCTCAGATTTTCACTATGTGAACTGTTTATTTCTTGTTCTGTGTGCTTTGCAGTTTGCTGAAGATCTGTTGTAACAATGGGGGGTGGTGGGAGGATGAAATTGCCTGGGGACAAAGATATAATCGAGCGAGCGCCTTGTGCAAAACCTCCCTTTACATTTGGAGAAGTAAAGAAAGCCATTCCGCCTCATTGTTTCAATAGATCGCTGGTCAGATCATTTTCATATCTGGCATTTGATCTTGTTATTGTTGCGTTGCTGCTGTATTCGACGACCTACTACTTCTCAATATCAGGCATTCTGGGATGGGTTCTCTGGCTTGGGTACTGGGTAGCTCAGGGGAGCGTGCTCACTGGTGTATGGGTTATAGCACATGAATGCGGCCACCATGCATTCAGTGATTTCTCTTGGGTCGATGACACTGTTGGGCTTATTTTCCATTCTTGCCTTCTTGTGCCCTATTTCTCCTGGAAATACAGCCATCGAAGACATCATAGCAACACTGGGAGCCTAGAACGCGATGAAGTTTTTGTTCCCAAGCCAAAGACTGAACTCAAATGGACTTCCATGCTTTCATCAAATCCTCCAGGAAGGTTGCTGACAATAGCAATTACCCTTACCCTTGGATGGCCATTGTATCTGGCTTTCAATGTTTCAGGAAGGAAGTATCCCCGTTTTGCCAACCACTTTGATCCATATGGCCCGATTTACAACAACAGAGAGAGATTGCAGATACTGGTCAGTGACATCGCGTTGCTGGCAGTTGCATATGCTCTGTACCTCTGTGGCTCTGCATATGGATTTTCTTCGCTGGTAAAGGTCTATGCCATCCCTCTCTTGATTGTCAATGGATTCCTTGTACTCATCACCTATCTGCAGCACACTCATCCCTCTCTTCCCCACTATGACAACTCAGAGTGGGAGTGGCTGAGGGGTGCACTCTTGACTATGGACAGGGATTTTGGAATCTTGAACCATGTATTCCATCACATTACTGACACCCATGTAGCGCACCATCTCTTCTCCACCATGCCTCATTACCATGCCATGGAGGCCACCAAGGCTATCAAACCAATTCTGGGTAACTATTATTGTTATGACAGCACGCCTATTTACAAGGCTGTCTGGAGGGAGTTTAGGGAATGTGTGTATGTAGAGGCAGATTCCCCCCAAAAAAGTGGGGTCTTCTGGTATAAAAACAAATTCACTTAATACCCACCGCCAGGCAGAGTAGTTAGGTGCACTTTCTCCATCAATTAGGGAATCTGAGCATCATGTAGGTCATGTATGTGTTTCAGCAACGAGTGTTGTTTTCTCTTTTTTCCTTTGCAAGAAATCAATGTGGACATGAACACAACCTATAAGATGGGTTGTCATGTGAGAATCATTCTATTCAAATGATAATGGCAGTTGCTCTGAGGTTTTCTTCTCGTATGTTACTGGTTACTGCAATCTGTATTTTATGTTTTGGTGCCAGAATCAGTAACTTAATTTGGAATCTGTTTTTATGTTTTGTTGCCAGAATCAATAATTTAATTTAATTCCAATTTTATGTTATGGTGCTAGAGTCAATAACTTAGTTTGCAATCTGTATTTTATGTTTTGGTGCCAGAATCAGTAACTTAATTTGGAATCTGTTTTTAATGCTTTGGTGCCAGATTCAATATTTTATGTTTTGGTGCCAGAATCAGTAACTTAATTTGGAATCTGTTTTTAATGTTTTGGTGCCAGAATCAATAACTTAATTTAATTCCAATTTTATGTTCTGGTACCAGAGTCATTAACTTAATTTGGAATCTGTATTTTATGTTTTGGTGCAAAAATCAACAACTTAATTTAATTCCAATTTTATGTTTTGGTGGCAGTATCATCAACTTAATTTAATTCCAATATTAAATTGAGTTGTCACTCTGGTTGTTGGTCCTTCCAATATCGATGGATTGATGCTCATGCTCTAGTTCGTTATAATTTTAAAAATTCAGACCTCTTTTTGGTCCTTCCAACATCGATGGATTGATGCTCATGCTCTAGTTCGTTATAAATTTAAAAATTCAGACCTCTTTTCAAAAGTAATAGAGGCAGCTTAAAAATTCAGACAAAATGTTGAAATTGCATTGCAAATATAAGTTGTTACAATTCGGGCAGTTCAAAAATTCATTGATGAAGTGTTGAATTTGCAATATCAATTGTTAAAATTGTATAATTGTTAAAATTGTGAATCCGGATGCAAGTATAATTGTTAATTGTGAATCCGGATGCAAGTATAATTGTTAAAATTGTGAATCCGGATGCAATTTCAGTAATGAAAAGACCAAATCCTCATAACAGTGGAACTACTATAAATATATCCATGACAAAAGAGGAATAACTGTGGGCATATATTTTACTATTCTCTTTTAATATAAAGAGGAATAACTGTGGGCACAGATGTTATATACCCACTTGCTCTGTATTGTATTATCTCATAATTGCTAAATATCCCTTTGTCCAAAAACGTTTTTGGTGTAGAGGGAGGACAGTTTACCGAGTAGAGGGACTTATCTCATTGTCAATAAATAAAATTTGGTCTTGCATTCTCTATTCCAGTCTCCAGAGTATGTGGTTTGTTGGTTATATATCAATTCTATTTATTTGGTCTTGCATCCTGTATTCCAGTCTCCAGAGTATGTGGTTCGTTTGTTATATATCAATGCAAGGCGATAAATAATACAATGCTTATCCAAAACCTAACCTGGTATTGTCAAATGAAGAGATTTCTATCAATAATTAATTGAGATCCAATCTTGTGCTTATCATGAATTGGGCTTGTTACAACAGCATTTATAACGTTAACAATATACTAATGCATGAATTGGGCTTGTTACAACAGCGTTTATAACATTAACAATATACTAATGCAGTTCATTAGCAACTCTTATCATTCCTCTCTAATTGTTGCTGTCCAATTAAATGTAAAAATGTCAAACCTATTCAACCATAAATATATTAAGAAAAACAATATCAAATTACACTTTGTTTTTGATTTGAGTTAGGCAACTCATGAATTTTCTCTTTGTTTGGTACTCCATGATTGCAGATTTATTTGATTATATGGAACTCATTTGACTTTTATCTTAGTTTTGATTGAACTTGCCAAATCCACGAGCCAATTAAATTCATTAGAACTTGTCAAAGGTTTTGACCAGTCCCAGTCTCGAGCCGATTAAATTCATTGGAACTTTTCAAAGGTTTTGAGCAGTCCCATTCTCGTGATAGAGGATAACACGTTTCTCTATAACTCATAAGCAGATTTTATTATAATTGACAAGTTGATTTGTTCGAGAGAATGAATATTTTAAAGAGTTCCCTTATTTGATACGACAGGCCTATGAGATTCTATTTATTTGGAAAAGGGGGGGTGCATTAAGTTTTTAGGTTGCGTATCTTAAATGTAGATCGAAGTACCATTCTCACATGTGTAGCTTTGAGTCGCACGTTAGCAATCAGTCAAACACTACCAAACGAGGTTGACGGGAGAACATTTCATATAATTGCGTTAGAACACTAGAAAAGGATGTGCTGTGCCATTTCTTATTAAGTTTACCTACATTTAGGTGAATGCATTTCGTACTCCTTGCTATGCATACGAGACTGATTGTATAGAGTTAATTTTCATTTTATATATAAATTTATTATAATAAAAAGATGGTTAACAATTTAATTTTGCTCACTATCTCGACATAAGTTTCATCATTATCATGCATCATCATCATGAGCTCCATTTTCATCTTATTTACCTATATGAGCTCCATTTTAATCTTATTTACCTATATGAAATGTGTAATATGACTAAAAATTAAATGAAAAGTCAACATTTGATCATGTCAAGCCTTAGTTGGTCCTATGGTATTAAAGTAGTGATCGATCATTAATTTGCCCTCTAAAGTAGCGACCTAATCCACAAAAAAACAAAATTTGGTTGTCATCCATCATTGCATGTTAATCTCTTCACTAAGTCATTCATACAATGAAGATGATCCACATTGGAACTAGATCTCATTTATATCCACCATATTTCCTATAATTACAACCTTCATGGTCCACCATTTTCATATCCATAACCATCATATTCTCAAAGCATCGTTATATTGCTGAAATTTCATTAGAAAGCAAGAAAGAGGACATATTGTTCTTCTTTCACCATTATGGGATAATCAATTAGTCACTTAATCCATAATTAATACCAAGGTACACTTGTACAGGGGAGGCATGTGTTGAGGGGGGGCTATTTTTGACCCAGAAGGAAAATTGATCTTATCCTTTACATGGGGGCTAGGCAAAAGGACAAACAATCAAGTTGAATGGGCCTCACTAATGCAGGGAATAGAAGCCATGTCAGACCTAAACATTACTAAATTCCAGGTCTTTGGTGACTCCAGGATTGTTATTCAAAGAATGCAGAACATCCAGGCCGACAAGGAAAAAGAGATAGGGAGAGCATAGAGAAGAATCCTGGCTTTCATCCAGGATATATCAAGTGTGCACTCTTTCACGTGAAATGTCATAATAACAAGATTGCATATCATTTGGCAAATGTGGGTTCAAGGCTAAAGGAAGGAAAAATAAGTTATAACAACTCTCCCCCTTTAACTAAATTGATTTCTTGCTTCCAAGCTTAAAGTTTTCCCTTTGTTTTTTTTGTGAAGTGCTCATGGACATAAGGAATCAGTTCGCCCTTGGGGTTTTCCTAGTCTTAATGGTTTGCATTAACTATTCTCCTTGGCGTTGTTGCCATCGCGACTTGTGGTTGGCTAAGCTGAGGGTGGAGGACAACCAACACACTTTGAATTCTCTTCTTTTTAATTTATGTTCGGATATCCACATCATCATTTTCAGGACCTTGCATGCAATTAGGGTTTGCATGCAAACTCTAGGGTTTGCCTGCATTTTGCATGCATCCCAGTCACCAGGTTGATGCCTCCAGCACCTTATCCACTTCATTCTAGCACCCGGGAGCTCCTTCCATCAGAGTTTTAGCCCTCCTAGTTAGGAAGGCGCCCACTTCTCACCTACTGCCAGAGAAGGGCGCACTTCTTCACCTACCACTGCAGTTCCACTTCAGTTACACTCAGTTAGCTCCGATTCTCCTTGATTTGAGGCTAGTTTCACTCCCGACTGAGTGTTTCACTCCGTTGGACCTCCAGATTGACTAGATGACTTGTTCTGACTTCAGTTAAGCCTCCCATGCGCCCTTCACTGAGCCTCTTTCCCTATATCAGTGCTACACACTTCAGTTACACTTGTTACACTCAGTTAGACTCAGATTGACACCTAGATGACTGGTTCTTGTGCATTGATGACCGCCACTGATTGATGATGAGGACTCCTAGTTGGAGCCAAGCTACACCATTTAGTAATTCGAATGACCTTCTTAGTCAATTCGAATTGCTTACTCATTGTCAGATGATTGTATTGTAATTATTCACCCTTATTGGGATATTGAGCACTAATGCATGTTTTGCACAGTTTCACACCATATTTTCTATGTTCATCTGTTGTGATTGATTTACTTGTTCATTAGATCTGCTGTGACTAATTTTACATGGTATTAGAGTCATGGCAGGGACAAGATCTCTCTTCTATAGGTGTTCTACATGAAGATTGAGAAATTTTTTGCTCACTTTGCAGCAGTTTTCTGCAGTTATAGCTATTGCTCCATAATGGTTGTTTGTGTGTGATTTGCAGGTTTCTTACTTCCTCCATTTGCATTCGCTATTGCAGAGATGGAATATTCTTCTTCACAAAATCTTCTTACTCCATTCAACTATGATGAATGGAAACCAAAGATAATTGCATGTTTGACGAGACAATGTCTTTTTGATATGTGCATTGGTATTACAAGAGATTTTGATTCCGATGAAGAGGAGAATGATTGGCTTAATGATTGTGATAGAGCTTTTGGGACAATATGTCTTGCTATGTCTCCTTGTATGCGCTACCTCAGTACTACTGTTGAAAATCCAAGAGATCTATGGGCCCAACTCAATAGAGAATTTGGAAAGCAGGAAGAAGAGGATCATGCTAGCCTTTTGGAGAACAAGCCTAGTGAGATCTCCTTATGTGCTCTCTCCAATTATGTCTTGGCCTCATCCATTGTTCAAGATGAAGAAGAAACTATAGATTCAACACTCATTCTCTCAAAGTCTTCTATTTCGAATTCTGAGCAAGAAAAACCAGCTCATACTCTAGATTCCAAAGAGGTTCTTGAATCCTCTCTTTCACATGAGTTTGTCGGCATGTAGAATAATGATCTACTTGATGTTTTGGAGGTAAAATCTGATTTTGGAGGTGAAGCATTCGTCCTTTTTGATTGCATGCCTCCTATAAACTTTTGTTCTATCGTTTGCACAATTTATCAGAGTTTTACTAAAGATGAAGAGCACTACCATTCGCTTGAGTTTAATTCTCATGCAATTTTTGTTGATTTTGGTTTTGATCTCACCACTGTTGGTTCAAAGGAGATCTCAAGAAACCATTTGTCAAATATTGGAGCTGATTTAACTTCTACTGATAAGAAGTTCAAGTTTCAAGATCTATTTGATCCGATTGGAGCTATTCCTACCTCACTTAGTTCGAATCATAGGTTCCAGGATCATCCTCATATTTTCAGATTTGTTCTCACCATTTTCGGTATGAAGAGCAAGTTCATAAAGTCTCCACATTCGCTTGCATCCACTAATGGAGAATTCAAGTACATGTTTTTGGAGCATGATCCATTTACTCTCAAGAGTAAGATACCTCCAGACATATCTACTTGAGTTTGGAGCAGTTAAATCTTTTGGTGTGTTACAGTTCATTTTGAGGGGGGGTTTTTCCCATGAGGTTTTCTCCATTTCCTCGATTCATGGATTGTTCTCTTTATTTGGATTATTATTGTATTGGGGTGACCTTTGGTCTTAGTTACCAGGGCCCTACATTATTTTTTTTGCACATCATAGTCTAGCTTGAGGGGGGGTGTTCGGATATCCACATCATCATTTTCAGGACCTTGCATGCAATTAGGATTTGCATGCAAACTCTAGGGTTTGCATGCATCCCAGTCATCAGGTTGATGCCTCCAACACCTTATCCACTTCATTCTAGCACCCGGGAGCTCCTTCCATCAGAATTTTAACCCTCCTAGTCAGGAAGGCGCCCACTTCTCACCTACTGCCAGAGAAGGGCGCACTTCTTCACCTACCACTGCAGTTCCACTTCAGTTACACTCAGTTAGCTCCGATTCTCCTTGATTTGAGGCTAGTTTCACTCCCGACTGACTGTTTCACTCCGTTGGACCTCCAGATTGACTAGATGACTTGTTCTGACTTCAGTTAAGCCTCCCATGCGCCCTCCACTGAGCCTGTTTCCCTATATCAGTGCTACACACTTCAGTTACGCTTGTTACACTCAGTTAGACTTAGATTGACACCTAGATGACTGGTTCTTGTGCATTGATGACCACCACTGATTGATGATGATGACTCCTAGTTGGAGCCAAGCTACACCATTCAGTAATTCGAATGACCTTCTTAGTCAATTCGAATTGCTCACTCATTGTCAGATGATTGTATTGTAATTA
Organism: Larix kaempferi; assembly: GCA_027924585.1. Classification (NCBI taxonomy): domain Eukaryota; kingdom Viridiplantae; phylum Streptophyta; class Pinopsida; order Pinales; family Pinaceae; genus Larix; species Larix kaempferi. The sequence goes on along the minus strand of BSBM01000456.1, from coordinate 47,098,419 downwards.
TTCACCCTTATTGGGATATTGAGCACTGATGCATGTTTTGCACAGTTTTATACCATATTTTCTATGTTCATCTATTGTGATTGATTTACTTGTTCATTAGATCTGCTATGACTAATTTTACAATTTCCCCTGTCCTGAGCCATTCTCTCTAGGCATTTCACATGTTGGCTCCCACGCGCAGTATAGGCTTTGAGATATGGAAAATCTCTCAAGCGATGTCTTTGCGGTTAAAACTGGAAGGTTGGAAGCCCTTCTCATTCCTTTGAGCATCTCCTGTTGCAACAGTGAGGTATTTGAATTTAGGAAGGAGTGCAGCTTGGCTCCCATGACCATGGACATTGAGGATAACGTCTTAGAGAAGATGATGGGAGAGGTTTTGTCTCTGAAAAACCTTATGGTGGACTTTAAAAAAATGCTGCGCTGCGTGCTTGAGGTTTCGAAGGCGGTTCTTGACGAGAATAGAAGAATCTTTGTGGACATTAACTGCCTGGACACTCGCATGGACGACGTTGAGATGAACATTCGAGTGCAGGCTGGAGAGGTGGAAGATATTCAACGCTATATTTAGGATATGGAGCAAGTTCAGGCCTCCAGGCATGAAGAAATTCATAGGGCTATCAGTGACATGGTTTGCAGACACCAGGAATGAGTATGTCTGTTAATGAAAAAAATGAAACTCGGTTCAAGCAGTTGAAGGATATTCTCAACGAGCTGCAGGTTGAGATGGATGAAATTGGAAGAGGGAACAGTGACCCTGTGCGTGATGAGGCATCCCCAATGGAAGACATCTCCTCTGTGCAAGTGGCCGACGGAAGCGAGCAGCCCCAAGAATGATGCCATCAGTCTCCCTTTAAATTTTGTCTATGTATTTTGCTTATATCCATGTTTTCAGTTTACTAGGGTATACTTGTCAAAGGAAGTAGAATAGGAACAATAATTCACCTTCATTTTGCCTACTAGCAAGAGGCTGGATGAAGGAGCTTTTGTATCAGACCTAATATGTTTAGTCTTTCCTTTGCACTGCTACATTCTGGCTGATGACCTATATGTATTTTTCATATTAATATAACATCCCTTTCTCGTTTCTGTTAAAAAAAAACCAAGGTGCACTCGTAAAATCATATTCTCCGTGTAATAAGAAATATCATTATTTATATGTTGCATTTCTATTTTATGGCTAGTTTTGGAATGAATGTTGCATGTATGTTAAAGAGTTGATCTCATTTAACTTAGTTTTCATTTTTGTTGTATATGATTTTTCACACGTAGGTGCAAAATACACCTACTAAGGGGTTGTGCGATCTTTAGTAGCAAATTGAATGGAAAAGAAATTAAACTAAACTACATTAAATTAAAGAAATCGATTATTAGACAAACATGCAAAATTTATTATAAAACCAACCATAAAAGTGACATGCAACATGTGAAAGAATATATATATATATATATATATATATATATATATATATATGATGTTGAAAACGAAATTAGTTGAGTTTATGGAGGGTTCAAAACTCAAATGGGGGAGTTGGGTTCTGCATATATATATATATATATATATATATATATATATATATATATATATATATATGATGTTGAAAATGAAATTAGTTGAGTTTATGGAGGGTTGGAACTCAAATGGGGGAGTTGGGTTCTGTTCTCGAGGTTTCTTTTTTGAGGGGGTGAATCTACCTAGGGTTTCATGTGGCAGAGGTCTCGACCTTGTTAGGTTTGTTTTAACTGCACCTTAAATGGACCTTGATGAAGTGGACTATGGGGAGTTCGGCCCCAGCCCGACACAAATCTTTATCTCTGACAATCAATTCAAGGAGGGGAGATGTGGGACAATCTTAGTGTTCCATTTGGGCCCAAGATAAAACTAGACAAGTGTGCTCCTTGAGGAAGCTTTAAAGGTATGTGAAGAGGTTAACTGTGATGCTTCTTGACTTTCCACCACAGGTGTCTTGCATCATAAGTCCCATCCTTGAGGACCCCTTGCTTTAAACAAGGACTATGATGTAGGTTGCCATGTGCCATCACCTACCTCTAGTGACTTTCCCTTGCATAAGTCCTCAGATCCTCATAAGCATAACTTTAAAGCAAAGAACCCTATCTATATTCAGGTAAGGAAGGAAAAAACCAAATTGGTAATAGGGGCTAACCTACAAATCAAAGATATACCAATCTATCTAAGCCAGGCTCTTGTCGATCGTTTTAGCGAGAAACTCATGCAGGCTGACTCCCTGGGATTGTGGATTATGGATAATTGGGAGAAAGTTTTGGGATTTTCTCTAGTATTTCATATTCTGTGTCGTGGATGGCTATGTTTTATATTCAAAAAAGAAGAGGACAATAAGCTTATCCAGAAGAGCGGTTGGTCATGGGGGACTTTGGGCTTGTACCTTCGAGAATGGAGGGTGGACTTCGACCCGAGTCATGAACTTGCTAACTTCCTACAATTATGGGTTATTCTTCTTGGCTTGCCCCTTCCGTTTTGGTGGAAAAAAGTTTTAGAGTATATTGGTAATAAAATTGGCCACTTCATAAGGCTCAAGAAGGACTGTGACCGGATGCCAGATCCTCATTGGGAGCGCTTCTTGGTGGAAGTTAACATATGCCAAGGTATTTTGGAAGAAATCAAGTTGGTCATCTCAGACGCTTCATGGTATCAGAGAATTGATTGCTGGAGGGTGTCATGTAGATGTTATAGTTGTTGTGGGGTAGGATATGTGCAAGCTCAGTGTGATTCTCACCCTGGTACTTTCATGGTTGCCAAAAAAGTCTGGAAAAGGAAAGAAGAGTGTAGGTGGTGAGCAAGGAAATCCCCTTGCGAGGACTAATTGTGGGTCCCTCGTAGGAGAAATTGGATAATGTAGCAGACAAGGTCTCCTTCAAGATCCTCAAGTCCAACTCTCTCCAGGGTAAGAATGACAACTCCCCTATCGAGCCTTGCTTTATTCAAAGTAACGAGTCTTCTCATTCACTTTCTGCCCCCCCCTTTCTTCTCCTCAATCCCCTCAATCCCCTCAATCTTGAACATGTTCCAAGCTTTGCCTCCCCCCCCGAAGCTTTCAAAGGGGGCTTCCCTCATCAAGGATTGATGCGATATGTCTCTACTCCAGAAGTTTGATTGTTTAGTGAGGGAGGCCTTTGTCCTTGGCACTAACTATCTGTCTCAGCACCTAGAAATGAATAGCAACTGTGTCCTCTCTAGTGCTCTTCATTTAGAGCTCTGCACTCTGCCCACCTTATTCCCTCCATTCTTTCTGATTATTGACTGTGTTCAAAAGCCAAAAAGATTGATGAATCCATTGTTGATAGGGGCCTTGCTCTGGATAATCCTATCAAAGGAGGTTAAGGAAGGAAATCATTGATGTCCTTAGCTCAGAAACAAGCAAGAATCGATGTCAATTCTAGCAAACAAACCACGATTGACCGAGCCCATAGAGCAGGCAAAGCTCGAGGCAAATCTCCATTATGATAATTCTATCCCCCAACGCATGAGGGGTTGGGGGTGCCCCTAAACATCTAGCCCTCAAACTGCTTCTCAAAGTCTATAATCCAGATGTAATTCTAAACTAGGAAACTATGTTTGCAGGGGTGAGAGCTATCAAAGTTTTTTCGCCATGGCTTAAGGAATGGTCCTTTAGCACTATTGATGAAAATGGTGTGTTTGGGGGACTTCTCACCCGGTGGAGTCCTGGTCTCTTTGTGCAATCTTCCTCTAAATTTCGCTCTTGCATTTAGACTGGAGTCTTGGACAAAGCGCAAAATTGTTCTTTAAAATCCTAAACATCTATGGACCCTACGTGGAAAGGCGTGAATACTGGGAGGCACTGGCATCATCGGGGCTCTATCTGGGAGCAATATCGTTGTGGGGGTAGATCTCAACTTCACCTTATCGAGAAAAGAGCTCTGGGGTAGCCACTCTCGCCATGACCCTCTTGGTGACTTCTTTGCTAATTCTCTTGAGATGCTGCATCTTGTCGATCTGGAGCCGATGAAGTCGATGCCTACTCGGAAAAATGGACGTAAAGGTTTGAAGGGTATCTCAAAAAGATTGGATAGGTTCCTTGTGTCTGATTTTCTATTGAATGGAAGAGCTTTACTTAAATCGTGGATAGAAACGGGTAGCTTGTTGGGCCACCTTCCTATCCTGTGTAATTGATAAAGCCAAATGGAAACTACCAGTTCCTCTCAAATTTAACCATGTATAGTTGAGGGAGGACTACAGAAGATTGATAAAGACAGGATGGAAAAAGTTACAGGTCAATAATCGTATTCCTCTTATGAAACAATTTGTGGATAATCTTGCAAAGGCCCATAAAAACTCAAGGGTATGGGCGAAGGCTTTCAAGAAGAAATCGCAAGAGGAACTCCTTGAAGTAGAAGCATGTACAAACCAACTGTATGTTGCAAACTCTGAAGGGGTCTACTCTGATAGTGAAAGTTCATCTCTAGCTTTGTTAGAGGCTAGGAAGTAAGAACTGTTAAAAAATGAGGAGATAACACGGTGTTTAAAAAGCCGCATCGTTTGGATCTAGGAAGGTGATGGCAATACAAAGTTTTTCCATCATTATGCGAACTACAGGAAAGACTTAAATACTATTTGGTAGTTAAAGAATGCAAGAGGGGAGGTGGTCTCCTCCTTTAAAGACAAAGCAGAGCTTGGCGTCGATCACCTAAGGAACTTTTTAAAGAAACCACTGGATGACCTGTTGATCAAATTCTTCAGGTACTCAGGTTAGTTCCTATAAGCATTAATGACGATATGAATTCTCTCTTAGATGCTGATGTCACAGAGGAAGAGCTTCTTGCAACTCTCCTTTCAATGAAGAAGGGAAAAAGCCCTGGGCGAGATGGCTTCTTAGTTGAATTCTTCCTGGGATTCTATGACCCATTAAAAGAAGATATGGTCTTGATGATCAAGGAATCCAAAAGAACGGGTAAAGTTCACGGAGAATTAAACTCTACATTTATAGCTTTGATTCCGAAAAAGCAAGATGCAATGTTTTGGATGATTGCATGCCCATGTTGTTATGTAACATTATTTACAAGGTGGTGGCTAAAGTCCTAGCAGACTATTTGAAGGTGATCCTAAGCTCAATCATCTCGGAAGAGCAATTCACTTTCCTCAAAAATAGAAGAATCCACGACGTTGTTGCAGTTGCGTAGGAAGCCTTGCTCTCCATCAAGCAAAACAATATTCCAACAGTCATTCCAAAGTTGGACCTCTTGAAGGCTTTTGACAGAGTCAATTGGGTCTTCTTGCATTGAATACTTATTATCCAGATGGGAATGAACTTAGCGTCGGTGAAATGGATCATGGGATGTATCCAATTGATGTTTTCTCAATTCTCATCAACATGGATCCCTTTTCTTTCTTTGGCGCTTCTAGGGGACTCTGACAAGGTTGCCCGCTCGAGTCCCCCTTCATTTTTCTTCTTATCGCTGAAAGTTAAGTATCTTGATTAAGGATGCCACAAGAAGAAGTGTGTTGAAAGCCTAAAGATATTGCCTTCAGATGTTGTTACTCACTTGCTTTTTGTAGACAATGTACTTCTTTTCTGCGACGGGAATCGAAATGATTTTCGAGAGCTTAAAATAATTATTGATGTTTTTATCTTGGTGGTAGGCATGATCTTTAATTATTTAAAGTCATGTATGCTTTCTAATGCACTTCGTGATAACCTTCTAGTAGATCTTGATCGAGCTCTACCTTTCTCGCGCGATGCTTTGGTTGCAGGTATGAAGTATCTTGGGTTCCATTTGAAGCCAAATTCTTATAGGATTGGGAGCTCATCCTTACCCCCTAATATGTGAGGATGGGAGCTCATCATATTGTCAAAATACATCAATCTTTCTTACTTTCTATAGGGAACTAAAGGGCACCAAAGACAATAAGCCAGGACTACTCTGGAGAAAGGCCCCCCCTCTAAAGGGACTACAAAGGTCCATACCTACATACAAATTGCTCAAAGAGGTGAGGTGCATATATTCTCAAATATAAATGAGGCAGACATCCTCATGCTTGTATCATTGTCTCACTATCATCTGGGATCCATATTAAGAGGGTCTGATCAGTATATGAATAATCGCGAGGTACAGTACATTATGAGGGTTGAAGAGGGACCCAATCCAAGTACATAAACATGGTCCAACCATGGAAGATCTAAAGTACATGAGGAACTATGGCATCCCCATCGAGATGACAAATCACAGTAATTGAAGCCCACTGAAACTAAAGGGACCTAAGATCTGGAAGGAGTAAAGAGAGAGACAAATCCTCACATGTGGTTGAAACTGTTGAAAGTATGAGCCAAATAGGTCTAGGGAACTGCAACTAGATCATTGCCACCAATGCGTTAGTTATGGTGTCCGATTATCTTCCAGTTTCAAAGGTCTTATTTCAGTCGTGTTTGGATTCCAGTTCCTAACATTATTGTCATCAGGGGGTTCAAGGGGGGTGGCAACAGATTTTGGAGCCCACCTTAGATGTGATTCAAGGGCAACGCCCCCGAAGATATTTTTTTGGAAAAATGCCTTGTAAAATATATAATTTCGTAGTCAATTTGGACTGTTCATCATTAGGTCACAAATTTGATTGTATAAGTTATGTTGATGTCTTTTTTGTCTCAGAAGGCAACCATCTTTTTTATAAGGGCATTATATTACGACTGTGTAGTGTGAGAGAGGAGACCGTTAGAGAGTGAAGAGGAAGTTGTAGTGGATGTGTTGTAGGTTTTATCTTTTCATTTTGTTGGATAGAATAAAGAAAGGATTGTTTGTTTCTTCGTGAATGTATCCCATATCAGGTGAACCACGTATATCGATGTCTCTCTTGTATTATGTTCTTCTGTGTTTTATTTTTGTATTCATTTTGATTTTTATTGCTCCGCAATCCTATTCCTAACAATTGGTATCAAATTCGATGGTCTATTTGGCTAATAAACTCACAAGAAGGGAGGGTTCTTGATTCAAGTAGGAGAAATGGTGGAAGAAGACAAGTTTAGGGTCAAGAAGTTTAACGGTTAAAACTACTAGCTATGGAAGATGCAAATGGAGGAATATCTATATCAGAAGGATCTTATCCTACCATTGGGCGGAAAAGCAAAAAAACCGATGACTATAAAGGACAAAGAATGAGATGTTTTTGACAAAAAGGCACTAGGAACAATATGGTTGTGCCTGGCAGCGTCAGTAGCTTTCAACATTTCAAAAGAAAAGACAACAGAGGATATGATACTTCGGTTATTGGTTGGGATCCTACCCCAGATGATCATGGCCAACCTCCTTGACACTGACATGATATTTCTTAGTTTGTCTATACTCATATTGTGGCCCTATGTTTATTGTTGTTATGACTCTTTGGACTTTGGACTCCTTGTTTTTATGTGTGTGGTTGTGGATGTTTTGGCTTAAGCCAATCTGCGTTTTTGATCTTTGACAAGCTCTTGATTTTGCTTGTGGATGCTGCCTTTGTGGTCCACATCTTTTTGTGTTAAATCATTGGACAAACTGTTTATATTGATAGTCAAAGGAAGCTTTAATTAAAAAATTAAAATGTGGGTTTGATCTTAGATGCTGCTATAGCACTTTATTCATTAGGCAGTAAGGGAAGAGTGAAGAAGAAAGGAGGAAGTGGTTCACTCTAGTCACAATAGAAGACAAGTTCCTTCAAGTGTAATGAGGATACAAAAGAGAAGAAGAAGAAGAAGAAAGTAAAGTGTTTTCACTACAATGACAAAGGGCATTACAAAATATATTGTCCAAAGCAGATTGCTAAGAAGAAAAAGAATGATGAAGTGAGTATGGTTCATGTAGCAATTTACCCAAATGTTCTCTTGACTACACTAGTAACCATGACTTCCCTTAAGTAATGAAACTTGAATTCGAGGGCAACTTAACATAAAACCTCTAATAGGAGTTGGTTTGGGAAGTGTGCACTTTGAAGCAATTTCTAAAGGGCAGGAATATTACTTTTGGAGACACCAATAAGCATGCATGTCCTGTATCTGATCTCTATTATCAGGAATGGGGCACTGATTTTCCTCATTTTGCATTATCCTTCATGTCTTAGGCTCTTATATGCTCTCATTCCACTGTCATGTACCGAACCTCCAGATCAGACATTTTGGTACCTCGATCCTTTTCAATTTTCAACCTCACAACTTACTCCGACCCCTTCAACCAAATACTTGCTTTGTTGCCAATTCTTGGTGTACCCAGCTCCTTTTTATTAGGATTGGAGAAGTCATACTACCTTGGATTGGAATGATGCTTCCATTCTTTCCAGTGAACATACGTTCTCAGCTAAAGGTTGTGAAAATACAATACATTTGACCCAAATCTTGTCCCCATCTTTTGTTGAGTGATGAGTCATGAAGCGAATACCCCAAAGATTTTAAGAGTAGCCAACACTAAAACTACACCACGTAGTAAATTTCCATACAACACAAGCCACCAATACCTTTTCTCTACACATCTGTATAATTCCAATGCAAGAATCCCTTGAGTGTTACCCATGAAACCCTTGTGTTCAACAGGTTTGGCCCCACCTTTTTGTATTACAGTATCAAATAACCATGTCTTGTCATGTTTGGGTCTTGTTTGATTGCTACTTAGTGTTTTATACCTCCATGGTTACAAGTAGCATAACTGTCTTCGTGAAAATACAGCTCCTTGCAGTGCATTTGTGTATCCTATGATATCCTTATATTGTTTGGTTCCAATGAAAGAACCAAAGGTGTATACTCTACTTCAGCTATTTAAATTTGAGTACCTGTGAGACACATGACCTAACAATGATTGCACATATTTGAAATATATGACTTATCCACCAAAATCTGCCTTGAATTAAGTAACTATTTGGACCATCTTAGATGCAGGTTTGAGAGTAATAGCTTGATCATGATCCCTAACAATATTTCCAGTATGCAATCTTGTAGCCCTTGATGGTTTAGCCAATTTTATTTTTCCATCACCAAGCTTAACAAACACTGAAAATAATGTTGATTAAGCACCCTCGAATCCTATAGCATTCGAGCTGTTGTCTGGGGTGTCAAGTTTATCATTAGGATTTTCAACATGATATGTATTTCCTTGTTAGTTGCAGATTCCTCTCCTTAAAATCTTCAAGTTCTCTCTGATCCTCTTCATAAAGTTGAACATATTCTAAAAAAATTATTCAAGATACTTTTAGTTATAAGACTCCCATAAGCCTTGAATAATAGATGAACTTATGCCACTCACTGTCTAAAAAGTTTTGGGACAGCAAACTGGAAACTAAAAAAGCACATGCAAGGAAGCTCTAACAGAACTAGAGCAGATTGCATCTCAATAGAACTTAAGGATTGGAAACATCATATTCAATATGTTGTATACAGACCAAGCGATCAATTTTGTCAGCAGTATGTCCTTACCCTGATTTCTTTTAGAGAAGGTATTGTGCATTTGATTGGTAATACATATGTAAGTGGGAGGAGCGAGGATCTATTTTGGAACCTAGATCCAATGCCTTATTTATCTTTCCACTGTCCAGGCTTTATTCATGGGATTGAGCCAGCCTGCACACTTTACTACAACTGTGTTAGTTGTAAGAGACAAAGGGGTAATGCAATTGATTACAAGGCTAACAGAAATGGTCATAATTTGGTTATAAAAGAAAAAGAGGACTTTGGAGAGGTGCTTGAGGATGTTTTAGCATCCCTTACTCAATTTGGACTCCAGTAATTTATCTTGGATATGAATTTTAGAAGCTGAATTGCAAAGTTTGGATGTTACTCCTCTAAAGTTATGAATCAGAGCATCTCATCTACAAGAACCCTTGTTATCAGTGCATTAGCTGCAAGAGGGATGCATATCAAGTCTACCCATTCTGTGGTTGCTTACATCTTACAGCCAAACCAAGAACCCATGTATTTGTTGATTGAGGAAGGATGGCAGTAAATCTGCTTAGAATTGTTTGGTATTAAAGTTGATGACAAGGGCAATGTGAATAATAATTTTAGGTGGATGGGAGAAGATAATGGAGGGCAGGGACAACCACCTATGGGTTTAAACTTTCAAGGACTAGGCATTGATTTTTGGATACAGGTGCAACAATGATTTGGGTCTTAACTCTTAAGTGACAGGAATCCAATCAGATGTGTGCATGGAAATGCATGCAGAAAGTTGAAACATTGCAAGAAATAAAGAGTGTTGATCTTTCAAAACAGCCTTTGCAATTTCAATCACTACAACCTCTTCAGTTTCAACAACTTCAATATGTGCCATAACCACTACTACAAAGGAAAATTTCCAGCAACTGCCATTAACAAATCTACAACATATTCCTCAATGGGAAGCACAGAACTTGCAGCAACAATAGCCACAACAATATATACTTCAACAACAAGCTCTAAAAGTGCTGCTACAAAAACCAGAATAGCATCTGTTGCATCATGTTTAGAATGTGTAGCAGCAATAACCATATAATCATTGTTTCCCATATATTCTCTTTGTTACAGGAGAAAGTGAAGAAAAGCCCACCCTTTTCATTCAATATTTTCTTTCTACATTATGCCTTTTCATTTAATATTTTATTTTTACAATATGCCATACTGCATTGTACCATAAAGGATGCGATGGTCTAGCGTCATGTGTAGGGCATAAACATAGTAGCACCTTTCAAGATTAGTTGAGGGTATTTCCCAGGAAATTGTTGTTACAATTCAACTAACATGTAGCATTATAATGAACATTTTGGTGAAGAGAGATGAAATGCAATTTCAAGTGATGGTTCTTGACTTCCTTTGACCCATTTGCCACATGATTCCAAGCATCCATGAACTTTGGAACAGGAGGTATAGTTTTCACTGAACTAATGATTTCTTCGTTCATATATGTGCTATATTGAATGGGTGATGAACCTGTAAAAACTCTTTCAGTGCCAGTAAATGTTTGCCTTCTATGTCTCTCCATCACCATAGATGAGGTACAGGTTGCTCGATGAAACCAATTGAAATGGCTTTTTGAAGCGCCCTGAGGTAGATTGGATAAATTTTTGTTGTCCTTGTTTTCTGTTGACATGCTTTTATTCCCACAGTTTGCCAGAACTGGTATACTTTGCAAGTTTGCCCCATTAGCCTCAGCATGGGTGCCAAGGGCAGAAAGTTTTTCTTCCCAAACATATAAATAGAAACAGATTCTTGTATTCCTATGTCACCAGAGACAACAACTATTAAAATTATCGATACTGTAGTAATTAAACAAAAACTGTCAAATGCAACAAATTAAACACCAAGTGACAAAAATAGCTCCAGCCTCCCATGCATCAGTGATCTTTAGCAACTTACCATGGATTCTCTTGTTGTGGAGGAGGGCACTGTAGAGCAGCAACAGCCAGCCTATATCAGATTTAAATTTGCAGATTTGACCAATAGGCAGCACTAGATGCCCGATACTTGCATTTTCTTTAATGATATTTGAAAGGCAAGTTATCTTTTGGGTGCATTTATCACATTTCCAGTTTGTTGGGAAGCAAGTAAAAACCTTTGTGAATGACATGTTGTTTTCCTAGTTGGATTACAAACACCTATGAAAAACATTTAGTGCAGAAAAATAGAAAGCAACAGCAGCCCTACTTTTAGCTTTGTTTCATCAACATTTTTTTCGGAGAATGCTTGGGGTGGCCATTAACCACTCTCAACAATCCCAACCTTGAATCGAATGGGCTCTGTTAACACCAGGATCTGTCCCAATGATTTGGAGATGTTGTTCAAAGGCCAATCTAGAGTCAAAACAGAGTTGATAGAAAGAAAAAGGTGGCAAATATATAGGTGCAACAGGAATGTTATTTATAGACAGGCCAGTGTTCTTAACAGGAACGGAAGACAGTTATGGTGTTGGTCAAAGGTTTCTTCTCTGGCTGCAAGTATTCAGTCAAATGTAGAAGTTCTAAAACTGCACTGTTGAGGCCTTTCTCCCATGAGCTGCATGTTGACAGCATGCTGACTAGTGTGCTAATTAAGGCTTGCAATTTGCTGAAGAGCCCATTGTTGAGCTCTTGGGCCGATGTGGAATTTCGAAACTCTATGAGGTCCCATCATCAAACTATGTGACAGGCATTCATCAATGGAGTCATTGAGAACCTTTGATAATCCTGATTTTTGGTAGGGCATCCACCCTCAAGATGAGAATAAAAGGGATGATGGGCAGGGCTTGATCTGGAATTTCTCAGATACTGGAAGGTGTATGAGGGTTTTTTTAAGGTTTTATTGTTCAAGTATCTTATGGAAAGGATGATTATAGAATTATTTAGGCACTGAACGAACAGATGCTCAAATAACATGTGGGGTTGACAATTTATAGAAAGTTAAACAGAACCATGATTATCTACATTTCACTCATTGTGAGAGGGATTCATTTTGTTAAGCCTCAATAAAGCTCATATTTGCTAGTCACAATCTTGCCACAAGAATATTGTATCAATCTGAAAAGCATCCAAGGCAAGCGATAGTTACTATCAAAGTTCACTATGGATATAACCCACGAAACTCTTTGGTCACTATCCAGGTTTCAGTAGACTGTAGACAGTTCCGATCAATACATATTCATAGTTTCATAGTGGGGATAGATCACGATGAGAATGGTTGTAAGTTCTAACAAGGCTTCTTTGTCAAGACTAGAAGTGGAAAGTCAGTTTTATATCTTCACAAAAGAACACATTAGCCCTGATATAATCATCAATCTAAATGCTTCCTTTCCAGGCCAACTGTTTGAATGTGCACTTCGAAAAGCAATTGCTGCTAGTGGCCTTGTTGGTGATGCTGCACTTTTTAGACCTGATTTTTCAGTTTCTAGAGATAGTAGACTTGATTTTTCACTTTCTAGATACAGCAGACTTGATTTTTCACTCTCTAGAGACGGTGGAAATCTTAGAGTAGTTAATAAGCCATCAGGGGAAGTTACTGAAACCTTCTTAAATATTGACGTTTGTGTTTTGCAGCAGTGTGCAAAGTTGCAACAACAGGTATTGAAAGAAATAACATAAGATGAGGAGCTCAAGGCTACCAAAGTTCTGTTACCAGATTTCAATCAAAGCATACTTACATCTAAATATTATACCCTGTTTTGGTACACTTAGAGAGGGTACTTACATCTGGTTCTGGGCACCTTGATAAGACATTTGTTATAGCAAAACTAAAGGTGTTGAATGAGAGGAATGTAAGTGTAAGCTTGAAATCTTAAAGTAGAATGCAATCTGAATTGTTCGGAGAGTAAACCAGGAGAGGAAGCTGCTGTTGAGGGTTTGTCTCCAGATAGTGGACATGTCTCCAACTGTCAAACAATTGTGTCCAGGAGTGTTTTGGCAGCTGTATTTTTTTTAATGAGAGTTGAAAGTGCAAGCTGTGTGGATAAGTCCAACTATCTTTGATGAACATTTTGACAGTCAACTAGAGAATGGCAACTTAAGTGCAGGGTGTTGACATGGTTTTCAGTGTTACCTGTGTAACTGATCTGATTATAGATGGCAGTGTAGTGGTTTCCAAAGCCAGGGATAGTGGAGTAGTTATTAGCAGCAGCAGAAGAAGAGATTGTGCTGAAGCACAAGCTCTTACATGTGATCATAAAGTTGAAAGGGAGAGCTAGTTACTATGCATAAAAAATCTGTTGGACATGTTTATTGTATCGGTCGACTTTGGCAAGCTCAGGAAGCACCAGGAGTGTCCAGGGCATTACGTGATGTCAACTTCATAAAATTGGTATCAGCTGAACTAGCACCACAATTACTGAAATTACATTTGATCGTGAGTTTTTAATTCTGGTATCCTCCATTATAGTCAGTGCAACTGATGTGTTTGGAACCAACATTACAGTCTGCATGGAGGAAACATAAAATTTAAAAATAGCTCTGTTTCACCTGTCTGCTGTGTCTGAGAATTTGGCTTCCGATGCTACCATATGGGTGCCAAATGACCAGATAGTGAAGGATTCGACATTATTACCACATGACTACATGATTTTGTTATGTGATGCATTCAACATTTGAAAACCCTACTTATGTGATTCCAGATGAGGCACTGGATTCCCCACCAGCACAACCGTCATAAGTGAATAATCACTAGGCACATCAATACGTTCTGACCACCAGGCACATCAATACATTTTGAAGGCCTTCAACATGATTTACTATACCAGATTGTTGTTCAGATCTCAAGTAACAACTCAAAGGCCTCTGTCTTTCAAGTTATGTAAATTGTATCTGACAAGTAGGAATTGAGCTTTGTAGAGAAGGTGCATCTTCTAAAAGAGCAGATTTTGCATCTGTGCAATCAAATTGTACCCAATGTTGCCGAAAATCAATGTCCAAAATTCTGATATCTAAATCAATTTAAAATCCTTCCTTCAGCTATTGTTGTTGACAATTGGACTCTATGGGGACAAGCGGATGAGGGTAGAATATTGAAAGAGATAGATGTGGTATATCATTCCAGTTACATGCAAATGGAAGAAGAAAAGCTTGAGCCAGGTTTGTGCATTGGTGTTTTGAAGCAAGTCATATTTATTTTCTATTGGCATCAAGTAACCCATCTCAAAAGTGCATCAAGGACCAAGGTTTTGTGCAAGTTTTTATGTTATATAGTGGATCTGTGATGATATTTATGTGCATTCAAGAGTTTAACCTTTTTGAAGTTCTAGATGCTTTTGTTGTTACCACTTCTCATAGACATAGATGAACTAAGAGGCTCAATATAAGCCATGTGTTACGTGGTACCAGTACCAGCGCACCCTCAGATGTTTACCCAAGGAGAGGGGTCGTAATTTTTTTTCAAGGCCATGATGGGGTGCTATCAGTACTTTCTGAGACAGTGGTTATGGATGGACCCTTTGGTCCTTCCTTTAGGAGTACCATGTCTTAGTGGCATTGTTGGCTGCCTCATTTTAGGGCTTGTAGCCCTGAGGTTGGTGTCTGGGGCTCCTAGGAGTGGGTCATTGGGTCACATGACTCCCTGCTTGTTTTCTACACTGGTGACAGTGTTCTAGCTCTGAGGCTCTTGCCTTCCCTTCTGGTCACCTTATGCACCCATCATGGTCCCTTTCCAACAGAGCGCCCTCCTTGGTGCAATTTCCTTGATGACACCATCCTTGGTTGCCAGGCCCATAGGCTTATTGAGGGGGGACGTTGAGAGATTTTCAACATTATTGGAGTTAGATGGGGCATGACGATCCCCCTGCTCACTCCACCTTTCAAAGTGAAGTTTTTTGCTCAGTTTTAGTCATTTTTAGCAGTTTTTAGGCACCTAGGGGGAAAATACCACAAGTAGCCATCTTTAAGCCATATTTTGGCCATTTTTAGATTATTTTATTTTATTTCATGTTATATTTTTACATTGACATTTATTTGGCTTGCCAGCCTGCTTATTTTGTAAAAGTGAGTTGAGAACACTATAAATACAATTTCTCACTTCATTTGTAAATCATAACTCATCGGATAAAACACAACATGTTTCTCTTTTACCCTAGATAACTCTTTTGGAAGTGACGCGCCCCTCTTGAAGTAGGCTCTTCTTGCTCTTGTGGATGAAATTGGATTCTTGTCTTTGGTTTTTCTCATGCTTGGTGGATGCTAGGAATTGTTGGAAGAATGCAAGCTCAAGTAAGTTTAGTTTTTAGCCTTGCTTGCTTGGTGAAAGGTAGGTGAATTCTTGCTTCTTGAATGATTGAATGGTGGCCTTAGAGCTGCATTTTTTTTTGAATATGGCCATTTTGTCTGCCTTCAATCCCCTTTGCATGGTGGAAAACGCTCCCTAGAGGAGGTTTTTCTATGTACAGCCTTGGATCTACAATTTTGTCATAGATTAGGGTCTATAACGAACCCTAGAGGTTGCAATAGTAAGCCCTAGTTTAGTAGACAATGATAATTTATTCCAAGATGGAGGCTGGTCACCTCTCCTCTAGGTATAGGGTTAAGGGTCTTATCCATAAAACCCTAGTTATCAATCTTTTACCAAAATTTCTTGCATGGGCATGTGTAAATATTGCATTTCATGCTAGATTAGGTCATCTAATTAGGCATGCAATTTTATGTCTGAAACCCTAAAAAATAAAAAAATAAATTTTTTCAAAATTTCGGCCTTCCTAAAATGTCGGCCCTCCCTCCAATTTCGGCCTGCCTATTTGTCCCTAAAAAACCCTAGGGAGAAATTTTAGGAAGCACCAAAAAACCAAAAAAATATAGAATAATAAAAAACCCCTAAAAACAGTCCTAAGACCCTACCTCCTCTTCTTTCCAACCCTCTTGGCCCTCCCTCCATAGGCCTGCCCTAGGCTCGGCCTTGCTTAGGGAGGCTTCCCTCTCCCTTGGCAGCCCCTTACAAGGCTGTAGCACCCTCCTTAAATACTGCTCCGAGGTCTGCAATTTATTGCAGACTGTCACCATTACCTTCCAGCCCTAACACCTATCACAAGAAGACCACAATCAAACATAAAAGGGGTTAGAATACAACATAAATTAGACTGAGATTTGAGCTAAGAGTGGTTAATAAAGGTTAGCAAAGGGGTATTGTGATACTGTTTGCTTAAAGGACTGATTTTGGTATTGTTTACTTGCCACACAAGACACATATCAGACATTGATGAACTGCCTATATTCCTAGAAGATAAAGCCTCAAAGTTAAAGTTGCTTTGATGTGCATTAAATGTGATTGATCACTGTTGTTGCTTTACTATTTATTGCTGCAAAAACCACTGTCATAAACATACTGCTCATTGCTAGAGATTAACTGGTGGTTGCTATTAAATACTCATATGTTTACTTTCTTGTTGATGGTAAATGGCTTCATAAACCAATGAATGATTTTTAGACTACTCACTGTCTACCTTACATCAGTATACATACTAAGTTGAAATGGTTACTTGTCTATAATAAATGTAGTATGAAGGACCTCTTAATATTGGCATTGATACATCTGTTTGGCATCTACAATATTACAATTTAAATAGTATGTCTTCTTCATTATGAGGTTGATTAATTAAAGGCATTGGTCACTAATATTATTATATAGAGGATATAGTTTTTTTGTCCAAGTGTCTTGCAGAGTATCTAAAGGGCTCTCCCCTTGGAGGTTATGACACTCCTAAGAAGTTGGAGGTGTGGCTGAGCTGACAGTGGTCACACTCTCCCTACATTTGTCTATTGGACACTAGCCCTGCTAGTTCGTTCGGTAACACCATGCTCAAAATTTTGAAACTTATGGCAGGGAGTTTCTTTGGGTTTCAACATAAACATAGGAAGGTGTATCAATATGCCCCTTCCAATCAAAGTGTAAAATCCAATGAAAGCTTAATGAATTTGAAAAGCAATTCTTGCAGAATTTTCTCCAGGTTCTACCAAAGTATTGCAGTTTCATTGGATACTTAGAATCAACATCTCAAGAGAGGGAGGAGATTAAATCTTGGAAGGTTCATGTTCAAATAAGTAGGTTTGAGCATCTGGAACATCATTTGGCTCCTTTTTCGGGTGGCAACTTGAGGAGCAACAACTTCTTTTTGCTGGTATAGAGATTAAATTTCATCCCACCAATGGGATGAAATTAGGGTTCATTATTGGAAGGTTTGAAAAGTATGCTCACCCATTTTTGTTTGAAGAAGATATTATATTGATGTGCATAGGTGAAGGTGACAATACAAAC
This sequence comes from Larix kaempferi, assembly GCA_027924585.1. Taxonomy (NCBI): domain Eukaryota; kingdom Viridiplantae; phylum Streptophyta; class Pinopsida; order Pinales; family Pinaceae; genus Larix; species Larix kaempferi. The sequence goes on along the minus strand of BSBM01000456.1, from coordinate 47,080,744 downwards.
AAAAAGCATGGACCTTGTCCATTAGAAAAAAATGGGTCTGTAAATAAATGGCATGTAGTGTCAGGTGGGCAACTTATTCTTCAATTTGAAGGAAACATAAAGATGTTAAGAGGGATTGTAGAACTCATCCAAGTTTCAGACAATGCACTCCATGATTGGATACAACTTTTAGTTTGTAAACAATTTACTAGAGGTAGCACAAAATATTGTTTATTGGGTTTCCTTATTAGCAATGTCATTTTAGAGCAAATGAAGAGCTTTGGTCAGCCTATTGTTGACAAACTTTTGATCGTAAAGACAAGTTTCGTTGAGAAACAACTTCTGTTGCCTTAATAATAATTTAGACCAAGCCAAGAATTTCAATATTTTTTGATGAGGAATTTTTTGACTTCTAAGTTATGGTAGCCTAGATATTATTGGATTTAGAATATGTGAAAGAATGCCTTTCACCAGAGTTGCACAAATCTTATCTGCAATGGCAAATAAAGTTTGTTTGTTTGTTTGTTTTTAAAACTTGATGACACCTTGAATAATGTTGTTTTTGCAATAAACACACGGAAAGACATTTGTTTGTGTATCTCTAGAGAATGAGAAAGAAGAATTTAGGGAAAATTTCCTACGACGATTAGGAAGGATATTTTTCCCCTGCTTAAGAAAACAAATTGAATCCAAAAAATCAGCAATGGAAAAGTTTTTAGGAGCGATAGTTCAAAAGGTAACAAGAATTTTTTCTTGCCTAAAACAAAGGAAAATCTATCCCAAAGCAGAGTGCTTGGTTGATGTCTGTGTATGAAAGTTGTGTTGTTAGAAGGTCATATTTAGGGTTACAAATTTTGATGGCAAGCTTGCAATCTCCAAGTGAAGAGGAATTGAGTATACATGGATGATTGCAGAGATGGCACCAAAGAAAAAGGTGTAACATCCCGATATTTTCATAAAATTAAAATTTTTTAAAATCTTAATATTGTAAAATGCGGAAATAATAATAATCAATATTCAACAATTAATAAAAGTGTCGCTTGGTAGTAACAATTCAATGCTTGTGTCTTTTGTCTTTTAATGACGTCATGAAAATCAATTAATGATTATGTACTTTATTCGTATGCTGGAATGATTGAAAATTTATGATGTATTGGAAAACAAAATTCTTTTGACAAGTGCTGACAATATAACTTTTCTGGATGATGATGAGAGGGGTCCCACGAGGTGCCCCGAGGCTTACTTAGCTATTCCGCTAAAGCACTGCACTCGTCCTCCATGCACAGGTTCGCGGGTAAGAGATAGCGATAAAATTCAGAGTGTTTAATAACCGCGATATAAATCGAAACTGCTTATGAATTTCAATGCTACAGGTATGGTCTCCTTCCAATTCTGTAAGATGAACCTGTCGATCACAAGACTGCAGATAACCTCTATTTCAGGGTGCGTTCGTCAGGATTGTTTTCATTAAGGGTTGATGACTTTACGTATGGTCAATCCATAAATGTTTTGCGGCTGTTAAGTAATTCACTTTAAAAATATTGACGGTGACAGGTTCAGGACGAGGGCTCATGGTCTTAAGTCATGCTATGGAAAGAGTGATAAGTTGGTTTTAAGTCTCTATTATCTGGGCAATTAAAATGGTGATGCCTTAAGTATTAATACCCAACCATGCAATGAATGCGATGGTTCCTTGGGTGGCACCATACCCTAACGATGTGTTTATATAACTTATGGTGTGGACAAGCTTTATGAGCTCTACAATAATCCCTATAGTAACTTTATAATAGACTATATGTAATGGGCGGAGTCAAACCATGCCCTATGGTTGCTCACGACCTTAGTGGATATTCACAAGCTATGAATGTGGTTCGAAAATGATTATATGGGATCGTATGAGACCTTTGGCTATATGCTATCGGTGATTGTTATACATTGATAATATTTACATGTTGAAACTTTTAACGTTGGTTTGAATGGGTTGGCAGGTGGAATGATGGCCCTGCAAAAGCTTGCATACGAATCGAGGGTGTATTAAATGATTAGTTTTGTAATTATTGTGCCTGGCCACCGTGTTAGGGATCGTGTTACGTGCACGCCTATGTGGATGTTTCGGTGTGTGATAAGGTTTGGCAATTGTTGAGTTGTAACGGCCTCCTGCCCTGCTATCAACCGATATGGCAACTCCGTGGCTTGGGAAGTAGATGAGCCATTTATTGCTACTCCTGCCACCTTCCAACGTGGCTTGATGAGGATGGATCTCCACCGTTGATCGTTGTGTATTGGGATGAGCTCAACCCTTGCGTAACTTATGGATTCTTTGTAATGTTTCTTGGTCATTTGTTCGGTGGTAGGGTTTGGGAGGTGAGGCCAACAGGCCGAGAGGCACTTAGGGTTTGCTGGTTTTTCTAGCCTCCCTCGGGCTCGATCCTGAGACCGGTAGCAACCCTGGGTCTGCGAGTAAAGGTTATCCGTGGAAGCCAAGTTTGGAACGATGATGTGGTAATCTACAGGTGGGATGAGTGTATCTGTGCCGGCGTTGCCCTAGCTTGCAAGTCTGGGTTTTCAATTGAGTTGGAAGTTTTTGGGAGGTATCCCTCATCGTGGTCTTCGACCTGGGTGCATCTCCTTCATAGTGGATGGATGCTGGCTACGTCGAAAACTCTGTCACAACTCAGGTAATGTAACGTTGCAAAGGTTTTCCTACTATTCATTGTTGCATGCGTTCTACCTCATGATCCGATGCTTAACTTGTTGCATGGCTGTTGGCAGGTAACCCTTGGTGAATCCACAGGGTGCCGAAATAGTTGAAGGTGAAGAGAACTTAAGCGAACCCACCGGTAAGCTTCGGTGGTAACCCTCCTTAGTGGTTCTCCTGGAATCAGACTTGATGAGCAAGTGCTGGTAGCATGCCTTTGCGGCAGTGGCTTTGTCTCTCCTGCAGCATTTGGGAAACCTTCAGTTTTGAGTTTTGTTGATAGAGTATGTGATGTAAATGTTTAAAATATACGGCCGGCCATTCCTGGCATCGGCGAGTTTAGCAGGGTTGAACCCTTGTGTTTGCAAATAGTATTTCATCTTTCCGTTTATGTCTTATCGTTTTTGTGTACTTTTGGGTTGATGCATGTGGAGATACGTAGACTGTAACTTTGTTTCAGTATTTGATGTGTGCATAAATGGCATGGGGTTTCGAAAGGAACCCTCAGCAAAAGATAGTGGCGACCATAGGGTGTAACCACTGTTATTTTTAATGGAAACGATAATATTTCAGGGTTTAATGGCTATGTTGGTGAATTGGTCTTCTCGTTTTTGTATCTTTATCTAATAGCCGGTTAAGATATTCTGGGTTTCATGTCTGCGCATAGTGTTTTTCGATCTTTCCATTCTTGAACTCAGATCCAAGGATCGAAGGCATGTTGTTAAATTAAAAAGTGGCTATAAGCCAAGAGCGATCTTCCAGGATTATACTGCGTTTGTGCTTGTATGGATTAAGCCGAGAATTAGAAAGGAAATGGTTTTGTTTTGGAAGCATAAGTGATAACGTTAAACCCTAGCTATCGATGTGAATGAAATCCACATGTCTATATTGATGTTTTAAGGAAATAAGAATAACAACTCTTGATTCTGCAGTTAAATTGTCTATGGCAAGGAAACCTTGATTTGGTAACTATTAAATGTTATAAATAATGATGTAATGAGAACCTGTTGACCCCAGCTTGGGTGTAGAGATACTATAATTTAATCTGTCAATTTAATAAAGCTATGCTTGTCCTAGCTGTTAATAACTTGGTATTCTGTGGTGTAAGTTTTTTCATATGCAAATGATAGTTCGGGAAAAACAAAGAAAATAACAATGCATTCGTCAGATAAATTGACTGCTTATGAATATACAATTTTTTATTTATTCTAACTATGTATTCCTGTATTCGTCCATTTTGGGCCTCTGATGAAAGGATAAAATGACACAGTAGCCTTCTTTCTGTCTGTACAATATAATACAGTGAAGACAATATTTATATAAGCTCAACTAGATTCTAAAAATGATAAGAAGATAGCAAAATGGGAATATGGCTAAACAAAATGCATGCTATTGTTTTCTTTGAAGTAATTAGTAAAGATCGGTAACCCTGGTTGTTAACATAATGATCACCTTCAGAAATAAGAAAAGAACCTACTGCTAGGATTAGTTTCTGTTAACTTGTTTCAGCATAGAAAATTGAATAGTAAAACAATACATGCATAGATCTAATCTACAACTGCTAAATTACGAGATGCATGATAACATAGTCTGTTCATGGGTGGTATTTGGTTTAGATATTTAGGTGCAAGCTATTGTTTTCACTTTTAGCTGGGCAGATTTAATGCTACCTCTATGTACTGGAGTACGATGCAGCTCCACGCTTGGGGAAAAATGCAGAGGAGTCATTTTATCAATTCAACAAATGTAAATTAATTAGGATCTGACATTTTCTACTATTGATCATTAAATAACAATACTACGCCATTTTTTGAGAGCATTCATGTGATTTGAAAAAGAAAACACAGCAGAATAGAACCGGAGGGTAATGGGAGGAACAAATCACTCAAGAAACCTGTTCCACCCAACCTGCTCCCAAACATCCAAGATGTCTGCTTTAGGACTCCCGAGCCTATCCACTGATCCACCAGGAGGAAGAAGGTTCTGCAGCTTAGGACTTCAACTTGCAGCAGCAAAAAAATTTATATATCCATCTTTATAGGCTTAGTAATTCCATGGGATCAGCACCAGCACCTCTGGTCTGTCCTTCTCATAACATTTGCAGACTTATACTTGCACTCTCCACAGCCTCCCCTATTCGAATCTCTCAGCCATCACCTGATGAGCATGAGGAATGTTTCTGCAGAAAACATTGTAAGAGCTGCCTGCTCAATTCGAATTGCCTTTTATAGGTTGCCTAGGTCTTTTGAAATTAGTTGGTCATTAGTGAGCTGCCTACTCACCTCTCTCCACCTGGAGAGGGAAATTCCACAAAATTAGGGGGAGTTGTCCCATACCAACAACTAATGGTAGAGTGCAAATCCTGCCATCTGTCCCAATCCTTCCAACAACTTCCATTCCTCCTAGTGGGCCAGTGGATACTCTTGTAACAACTTTCTTGAGTGTTTGTCTCCCATTTTCATTTATTAAATAATAATAATGAGTCATTACATTCATTTTTGACCTACTTGGTCATAATTACAAACTTGTAATTATAATTTAACACAAAATATTTTTCTGCAAAAAGAATAATAGTAGAAAATAATTATTTTCAAAAATTGGGTAGGTGACAAAAGGACTTGGGTGAGTTAAATTCAAACACCATGCATTTCATTATCCTCTCTTGCTCAAACCTATTTTAATTAGCGTAAGGTCTAAAAAAGTTAGCATTTTTGGATTTTGTAAGTTGCTCGTTTTAAAAAGAATGTGGTCGGATGTACAAGTTTCAAAATTTCCTTTTGTAGTAGGGCATGACAAATCAAAGGTAGAAAAATTAATTTTTTATGAAATCAAAGGCCTTCATAAATGCTATGATCATCATCTTGTTCCTTTCTATGATTGAGATTGCTGTGCCACATGATAGGTATTTACTGCTTTGTGTCCCTGAAAATGGTCTACACATGGACCAGATAATCCATATGGCTTTTGGGATATTCAATTTTGAGGACATCTCTATATTTGGAAACACCTTGATGTGTTTGTGGACACACAGGTTTCGAGATTTTCTTTCCTATCTGTTTAACCTCATAATATACTAATCATTTAAATAAACTTTCCAAATACAATTGAAAATTTCTAGTGGGATTTTGAATTTTCCTTGTTAAGTAAAAAAAATTATAACTAAAAGTGGGTTGATTTGAATAAATTTGTTAAGCATCAAATATTTGCTAAAGTAATTTACTATAAGTATGAGGCCCATAAATTTACAAGTGTACATACCATAATTCTGTAAGAGCACAACATGTTGCACTTAATCTGGACTTTTATGATTACAGCTCTAATTTATGCAAAGCAATCTACAAACAAATAACAACATCTGTTTTCAACAACAAAATACTTGAATAAAAACGTTCCTTTGCATCAGTAGGGGTAATTGCTAGTTATCATTTGGTTGTCTTAATTTTCCTCCATAGGGTCTTGTTTAATAGTAGAATTGTTAGGTCATCGTTTTGTATGTATCGGGGACTATGCTAGGGTGACTAATACTATTATAGAACACTTAACCAAGAGGTCTAAATTTTTTGGTATTGAATGTGCAGGTGAAAGGAGGACGAGGTCCCATTTCTGAGACTGCTTTTAGACTTTTTTATGGCTGTGATGGGGTTGTTCCACTTTTTGGAAGATCATCGGTACACATTTATGAGTCATTGTATAATGTAGACAATACTGCACATTTATTCATGTTACGCAGTAATTCTTTTTACTCATGAATGGAGGACCATGTTTAGATTTAGAGGTTCTCGACGTTTCGATCCTAGAGCAAGGATCATCCTCAGGAGTTGACGAGCTTATGAATGAGCTCATGCAACTCTTGAGGATGATCCCTGCTATGGGATCGAAATGTCAAGAATCTCTAAATCTAAACATAGTCCTCCAATCATAAGTAAAAATTCTGCAAGTGTAAGGTTTCATCCATTTGCAACATCATCAACAACTGTTAGTCTATCAACATTTGGGCCCGGTGGTCCTTTTAGTTTTTATTTTTTCATGGCAAAAGCACAAGCACAATAAGAACAAACCAAGTAAAGAGAATTGGGAGGCAAGAGGAGCGCCACATGGTATGTTTTTACTGTAGGTGGAACAAAAATAAGTTGGATTTCGAAACTGCAAAAAGGTTGTTGCACTTTTAAAAATGGAAGTAGAGTATGTCGCTGCTATAGAGGCTAGTAAAGAGATGGTATATGGAAGAATTGAGAAAGATGCAGGAGAATAACAAGTTGTACAATGACATCCAGAGTGTCATTCATCTTGCAAATAACTCAACCTTCCATTCTAAGACCATACATATACATGTCATGTACTTTTTCATACGATTAGTTTTGGAAGATGGACAATTGAAGTTGGAAAAGATACACATTAGCATGAATCATGTAGACATGTTAACGGAGGTAGTAACTAGGGAGAAATTGAGTTCTTGCTTAGTTTCAGTTTCCCTGCAAGTATGACGGTGAAGATGAGAAACTTGCTAGTTCCAAAGTTGGAGCACAATCCAAAATGTGTAGTAGTGGTGGAGTTGATGTGATCACTCTCCAAGTGAGACATTGTTGGTTGTGGAGACTAATTATCTTAATGATTCAGAGGTCTTGTTTTAGTCGCATTTGGATCCTAGTTCCCAATGGGTGGGGGGGGTGTTAGGGTGCTTGCCACCCCACTATTGTTGTTAAGGGGTCTAGGGGGACAATGACAGATTTTTGGAGTCTCCCTTGGAAGGGGTTTGGGGGTAGTGCTCTCGAAGAGATTTTTTTTGGAAAATTGCCTTGTAAAATATTATAATTTTGTAGTCAATCTGGATCATTCATCATTAGGTCACAAATTTGATGGTAGAAGTTATGTTGATGTATTTTTTTTCCTGGAAGACAACCCTCCTTTTAATGAGGGCATTGTATTACGATTGTGTAGTGTGAGAGAGGAGTTTGTAAGAGAGTGAAGAGGAGGTTGCAATGAATATGTTGTAGGTTTTATCCCTTCATTTTGTTGGACATAATAAATAAAGGATTGGTTGTTTCTCTATGGATGTAGCCCATACTGGGTGAACCATGTATATCCGTGTTTCTCTTGTATTGTGTTCTTTTGTATTTTATTTCTACATTCATTTTGATTTTTATTGCTCCACTATCCTATTCCTAACAGAACGCAACTTAAACATCACAGGAAGCAAAAGACTGAGGGGATTCCAGGGTAGACTCAAGAATTGGAGGGAGTCATGAATGTCTATGGTCTTTGACAAAACTGGATAAGAAAGTCACCATATTGTACGATTCTCAATGGTGCGATAATGCGCTGGAGTCGAGCATGTGAGAACCAAACAATTTAAGGGGCAATGAGGCCTCCCCTCAATTCAAGGGAACCCATTGATTATGGTTATGGGGCCAAGGTACATAATGCCTCTAGGTCTATCTTTTAGAATATCAACATTGACATCGATAGAGGGAGATCCACTCACAACAAAGCAATGAGGTTTCTTTGTTGATCAACATGAGGGATGTCACTGGATAATGAAAAGAATTGGAATTGAGACACCAAAGGGGGATACATGGTCATTGAGTGATGGACTCAAAGTTTTTTTATTCAAAGCATGAAGGCACGACTGACCTGGAATCATATGTGAAACTCGTGATAATATTAGGGGAGGGACACATTGGGGATAATCATATGCCATAATGACAATGGGGATACTTGCGGAGGGGAATTAAAGGTACTAGTGTCAACTTTGAGAGAGGCCAATATCAGTAAGGCTCCATGGGTGACACATTTCAGAATGTTCTGAATAAAGATGACTAGGGATGCTGTGATAAGAGATCATATACAATTTGTAGTAGTGTTGAAGAGCATTGTTTTAAATGTTTTCCCAAGTACATGGGTACCTGAGAGAAAAAGGGAAGTGCAAGGAGAGAAGTGTTCAATGTACAACTAAATGAATCAATGAATCATTCAATAACAAATGGAAGAGACCAGGGGGAGGACACTCATGGTAATCTCCTTGAGGAAAGATGAATGGTGACAAAATAATGTAACTTTTATAGTATGGATGAAGCAGTGGGCTTATGAAAATGTAACATCACAATGCGGGAGTGAGGGGGTCAACCAATGAGTGAAATAAAGAAGCATATGTAATTAAATTTAGGATCACAAAATAGACAAATTCCCAATCCAAGGGGAATTGATTGACATGGGTGCCCATAGGCATTGGGGGTACTAATGAACGACACCCATGTAAGGGAGGTTCTACTGTCGAGCAAGGGTGAATGCAATGATTGTTGGGTTGGACCATTTATCGAAACAAAGGGGTTACTACATATATGTGAAAAAAATATTATGCTTCCAAATCTTTACAGCATCCACTAAATTATTATTTTTGTAAATTTTACATAAATGAATACGTTTTAATGAAAAATAGCTATCATAATTTTTCTTCCTTTCATTTGATATTCTTCCAAAGTATTTGAGCTTACATCATTGAAAACACATGTATCTATTTTCCCAATGGAAGAGCATTTCTAGTTTTCATTTGTTTCCATACATCATAAATAACATTCCAATCTACAATTAGAGTGCTTTATATTCTTTTCATATATTCGTTAGTTTTGAAATAGTGAGACATTGTTTCTATGGTTTCAATATTTTGACATATGCATGAATACTCAATTTTTTAAACTATGTTCCTTTTAAAAATACATAGCTCAAGGTCACACGTTTTATTTGTAGGAATGGAACTCGCTGCTTTCATGAGGCAAAGGTTAATATCGAAGAAATGTTCATCCAAGATGAGAACCCTTTATGATAATCCGAGAACAAGAAGAAAAACGATACAATGATGAAGATATCTAGTCAACTAAATAAACATGGCAAGTTAGTTTCAAAGTTTGGAATCATATATGCTTTTAATGAAAATGAATTAGCTTATTTTTTATATTAAAATAAATTAACATAAATTTATATTAATATGTGAGAAATTCATATGTTTTTGGATGTTTATAGTTAAAATAAACTAATGCTAATTTAGTTAGCCATTCATAAGATTGACACAAAATATATGTTCAAATAATAGACATACATAGTTTAAATACATAATTTAATTTAATGTGATTGGAGGGTTTTAGTGAAGAATGACAGTGGCACTCCATGAGATTTAAACCCTAAACTTTCAAATAAAAGTGATAGTATGAAATTGATTACATCTGGATAAACAATACTTGTAAATAAATTCAAAATTCAAAATAAAATAAAATTACTTAACATATTTCCCAAAATGAGATGGAACAAACTAGGATATGGACCAAAATGGAAATGCTATCTCGTAAGAAGTAGCCTAGAATTTTTACTTTGGACTACATGGAAAGAGATGTAACGCCCCGTTTTGACATTACTACCTGAACTACTATTATATGTTGTATTTGGTTGATTGTGAGACTTCATCAGTTTGACGACACTGTGGACATATGGTTCTATTATTTTGCCTATATATATGTGTGTGTGTGTGATGTTAGTATTATGATTGGTAGTCATGTTTAGATATGTATCATGTGTTAATTATGTCTCATATATGAAAATTACTGAATGATGGGTACGTGGATACCAATACAATTATATGTTGAATTAATGAATGTTATGTTAGGTGAATGGTGAATAAATGAGTTTATTGTTGTTATGTTATGATGAAATATATGTGTACATGTCGAGGATTTATGCACGATATTTTATATTGTATGTCGAGGACTGACTTACAGGTTGAAATGACTAAGTGATAGCTAGATCCTACAAGGTGGGAGGGCCTCGGGGACATGGACTTTGAAAGATAAAATGGTATGCAAGTGATGCATTATTTACTTTCGTGAGGTTATTATGCTGTTTATTATGATGTATATTATGACATGGGTAGGGTAGGGTTTCGGGAAACTCATCCGCCTAGATTGGTTATACGATGACAAATCGAGTACAAGTGCAATGTTGTTGTTATGTCGGGTAGACATAGTCCCTTGTTCCATTAGGGGGGTGGAGGATTTACCCACCGTTTATCCCTGAAACCCAGAGTCATGGGAGGGCTGTGCTACGGTGCGCTCCCCAAGGTGTGTGATGATGACTAGTGGTTACCTGCTGGGGAAGCTTGGTCGATGTAGTCGACACTTCCGCTTATGGGTTCTAGCTGGAATCGGTCATGACTTGACATTTTAGGGTAGTCCAGTAGAGGACAGGATAGGATGTGGAAGTTAGTGATGATGTAGGTAGATAGGTGTAGCGTGAAGTAGGGGTGAAAACAAGATCTAACTGTATGTGTGTAAAGACCTTGATTGATTATGTGTCGTAACTCGGTAATGTATGAATTGTCGTAACTTAATAAAATGCAGTTAGGTAAAAGGAGACACCTTGCAAACTATGTTAAAACATATGTCAGTAAATAAAGTTTCATGATTATGATTGACGTGTGTGAGTTATTACTGTTAGTGTACTTACGCGAGGTATGTAAGCAGTAGCTACGCTTACATATTTATAAATTTCGTGAAATAATGTTGAATAAGAATGTAATTATTGTCGATTAATAATTAAATAATGATGATTAGGGTTAATAATGTTGATTAATGATTAATTAATGTCCATTAATGATTGATTAGTGTTGATTAATAAACAAGTTACGGTTAACTTAAGTAGTAAATGATGCAATTGGTTAGTAATGATTAATTGAATGCTAATGAGTTGATTAGTAAAAACTAATGGTTAAATGATTATTGTAATGTAAAATTAAGTAGTATTAATTTGGTAAGTAAATATTAATTGCAAGGGTAGATAATTAATTAAGAAGTATGGATAAGAATTGGTTATAAACCATTAGTTTTATAAGGATCATGCTTAAGATTAATTAGAACACAGGATTATTATTGGTAATTAATAAATTAAATTAGTTGAATGTGAAATTAGAGGGTAATTATCATAATGGAAGTATGTTAAATAATTAATTAGATGATTAGGTTATTATTAATTAATCAACTGACAATTAGTATTAAGTAATTAATTAAGTGATTAATATGAATTGACAATTAGTATTAAGTAATTAATTACGTGATTAATATGAGTAATTGGATGTTGACTAAGAATAATGATTGATTAGTTTTTAATTGAGAAATCTGAGTTACAAAGTCTATGAATATATTATTTAATGATTAATAAGAGTCCAAGTTGAGGGCTCGAGGATTGACATGGGGGTTGAGGAATTTATGATGAAGATAGGGGTAGTAATGGGGAGGAAGAGTCGACAAACAGGGGATAAGATGGAGAAGGGAGGAAGAAGAGAGGATCTTTTACCTTAGTGATTTTGGGATAGGTTTTGAGAGCAGAGATAGAATTTTTAGAGCAGAGCTGAAAGGGGGTTTTTGCTGGAGATTTTTTTGAAGGGATATAACAGGTTGGCTTATACTCGGTTTGGGCTCGGGGGTCCAAAGGGGTACCTTTGGAGCTGGGTGGTCGGCGAGACCTCGCCAGTTGTTAGGGTGGAAAAACTGTTTTGGGCTGGTTGAGTTTCAAATCTTTGGGAAGGTTTTGGTAGCAGGGAAAAGCAAAGAGAACAACAACAAGGGTGGATCTACTAGCTATCTACAGGTATTTTCTACTAGGTATTATTATCATTTCTACCCTTGTTAATTATTAATTCCAGTTATGAATTTATAAATTATATGCTGTTACACCTGCACAAACAGAACTGGTTAGAGGTAGAAAAACAATAAATACATTTATTTCAAAACCTGTAAATGTAAATGATATTTCTAGACCCGAAGTTGAACACAAACCAACAAAACAGAAACATAAATTGACAGTATGTAACCAGAAATAGATGAGTATTGTTTTATTGTTAAACTCAGAAGAGTTTAGGACGTGGGTCCTACAAGAGAGCAAGAATGAGAACTTGGTTTAATATGGAAAAACATTGAGAAAAATATACAAGAATCATCAAATGAAAGTGTGCAATACACGAGGAAAGGAACCAAAAATTACATGAGCAATGTTATGGCACAATAAGCATTAGCATAAACATTTCTTGGAGGAAATGGTGGAGAGGTTGAGATTTAAATAGATGCTGCTAACTCAGAGTCAAAGATGGGGGAATTCACATAATTAATGCACATAGTAACTCGGCCCACATTTTTAGTTTTCACTTGTGAGTTGTAGATTTAATTTTTTTAATTGATTTCTCATACCATGTTAACTTGCTTTGAAGTTGGTATAATGCTATTATAGAAAGTTACTGCCCCTTGTTAATAAATAATATGTAAATTTATAATACATTCACATTTATTATTATTTATTATATGATGCATGGAAATTTGCAATGAGGAGTTTTGTGAATTTGAACTATAAGAAATTGGGAAAAACATAAGAAATTGTTCAAATTTGTAGTAATAAAATTCTTAATGTGTATCCAACAAATGGATCATTATCTAACAAATAAATATTAATGGGTTATTTAAAAAATTACCGTTCTTTTAAAAGGTTGACAACTACTCTTCCCTTCCCTTCTTAGTTCTTTTAAAAGGTTGACAACTACTCTTCCCTTCCCTTCTTAGTTCTTTTAAAAGGTTGACAACTACTCTTCCCTTCCCTTTTTAGTTCTTTTAAAAGGTTGACAACTACTCTTCCCTTCCCTTCTTAGTTGGAAGGGTAAAATTAATAATTTTTTTAAGGGCAATTTTTACTTAACACTTATGGGACCAACCAAAACCCTTTGGAAGAGTTGTGATTGGTTCAAATTTGATCATTAAGGGTGAACCTATGCATTTTTCAAGAATATCATAAATGCTAGGAACATAGATTCTTTTGCACTTATTCCAAAAAAAATAAAGAATTTGAATTGTGAGTTATTTGATTTGATATTAATGATAGACATATATTGAGTTCCTTCCTATGTTAACATTTAATTGAGAATATGAAAGGAACATACAATTTGAGTGGGGGAGAATTATAAACTTTATATAATGATTTGTATATTATTTTAATAAGAATATGATGATGGTAGTTAACATCCATTGAGACCTACTTAGGTTTATCGAACTTTAAGAGGATTACTTGGATTGTTGTAAAATTTTATTTCGATGCTAGAATAGCTTAGAAAGAAGCATTCCTAGATCGTCATAGTTTTGACATGTTAGAAGGTTAGGGAGGTTTGTATTGTAGCAAAGAATATGAAACTACGTTCTAATGTGGGTGTACATAGGGCATTCTAAGAGAAAGTGACTTTCATCCTCAATGCTTGTAGTCTCACAGAGATGTCTACCCACTGTGTTTTAGGAATTGTCATGTGTCTAGTTTCACTATGAAGCTCATGAGAGTTTGTTCTTATCTTGGTTATATTAATTTTCTTCTTTGAACTAGTTAACATAGATATATATTTTTGATCTTCCAGATTAGGGTTAATGACCTCCTTATAGTATCTTAGTTTTTTTTAACCTCTAATTCTTTCTTGCCCCACACTTTCTCTTTAAACTTAGATGTGATAATATTTTTAATGCTATTGATATCTTGCAAAGTGGATTTTTCGTCAATTCCCCAATGGTTTAACCAAGCCATGCCATCTTTGTACTAACCTCTCTTGAGTCAAAGTTGGTCTTGATTGGATTTTAAAGCAGTTTTAGGAAGTATCTGGTCTCCCATGTTATTTATCATGTACTTGTACATCATGTACATGGTCATAGCGATGCTCTCAATGGGGGGAAGACCCACTTCTAGAAGGAGAATAGGGTAGGGTGTACTGATTTTAATTTTGAGGTTATACGTTATGCAATGCTTCTAGATTTGTTCAATCTTTTGCCAGGATTCTCTAGAGATGCTGGAACCCCAAACTTCACAACCGTACAAGATAACGAGAGTGACAAGAGTTAAAAAAAACTTATTTTTATCTCACATCACAAGGTTTGTTGATTTACAATTGTTTTCAAGACCAAAATAAGCTTTCCACCCTCCATTAATCATTTTCTCAATGCTATAGTTTTAGTTGAGCTTGCGATGAATATCAATTATGAGATATTTGTAGGCAGACACTTCCTCCAAGTTTCTATTGTCATATACAAAATTAGCTTAAGTGACCTTCTTGGACTTGATAATCATAACTTTTGTTTTGTTAGTGTTAACAATCATACCCATATTAGAGTTCTTAATTGATTTTCAAGATCAAAGGGTCACTTTTGCCATAAGAACAATGCCGTCTACATAGAAAAGGATGATGATGACTATTCCAGCTAGGGTTGTTCGAGCACAACTTGCTTCTTCTAAACAACCTTCTAGCTTATTAATATATATTCCAAAAAGGGTATGGGAGAGGGAGCAACCTTTTTGTTGTTGTTGTTGTAAGTTGCAGAGCAGAAATTTATTTAACACAAACTGAATATACATCTAGAGCCGAGAGGAGTTTTGCATATTGGGGAGGCCTCATATGCTGAAGCCACCATCCCAATTGCTCAAAAATACTGTAATGACTGACATAATATAGAATTAAGACCTCTGGAGTGTGGTCTGCCCTTAAAAAAAAGGGACTTTTTCCAAAAATGGAAATCTATTGAGTCTAACAGTACTGAAAAAAAGACTATGCAGGAAATAGAAACAAAATAGCTGATAGTTGCAGAGGTAACCCGGAGCAGTGGCCGCCTAGGTTTCATTTTGCCAGTGGTTTTGTTGGGTCTTCCTCGATGATTGGACAAGCCACATAGAAATCTTCGAAAATCCCCGATGGGGACAGTGAGGGAGAACCTGGAGTGTGCATTCCATCCTGGGTGATGTTGGGTCCCGGAGCCAAGCCTTTGTTCTTCTTTTCGGGCGATTTCTTGTTTTCTAACCCATGGTCAGGGCTTGTACTAGCTGCGTCTTTAGTTTTTCCTTTTTGTTTTTTAGGTTCTGAGTTGTTGCCAATGGAGAAGACCTCCCAGGTCATGCTTGCATCTAGGGTGTTGGAGTGTTCTGCAGCTTCCTTCAAGCTTTCCTTGACGTTGCGGACGATGCTGGAACTAGCTTTCCAGTTGGCTTATATTTCTTGTACGAGTGTGCTCATCATGTTTTTGAGCAACCAGTAATGGTTAATGGCACCGCCATTACTACTTGCAGCAAGGAGTGCCGCTACTCTGCGAGCTTCCCACCCGTCAATGAGATTACGTGTCCTCGCTGAGATACGTTTGGCATATCCATCCATCACAGACCAGTCCATGGCCACCTTTGACCGACGATTGTTGGTCTTATGGCCACTCCCACTCCCACTCCCGCGATGAGAGATGCCCCTTGTGCGGTTCATCATGGCAAAGAAATGACGAGAAATGACAGAGGGAATGTCTGCAATTACCTTGAAGTTCGCTGAAGCCCAGGGAAGAAAAGCAACGAAGAGCCAAAGATCTATCATCGTAGCCGCGTCAATGTCGACCAGGGGATTTAAGGAGCCGAGGTAATCATTGCCACAAGCTGTCGTCTTCATTGAAACTGCAAAAAATGAATGCAGGTCTCAAAGGCTGAGGGGAGACATCAATCCAGGCGCAAGCGAAGGAGAGCAACAATAACTCCCTCGTCTTCCAGGTTTAAATTCATGCCGTCATCCACATTTCCGCGTCGATGTGGTTCCATGTGGCTGCATCGTTCACCGTTGATGTGGGCCAGGTGTCTGCCATCATTCGCCAGAGGGTTCTGCTCCTGCATGCCGAAGGTGTTGTCATGTATGGGGGGGTGCAGTGGCAGCCTCTCCCTGCGCACAATGACCGAGGGATGTGCGGTGATGTCACCTGCATCCGGGGTATAAAGATCTTTTTTTGCGAGTTCATGGCATTTTTGATGAAGATCTATATCATCCATTGTATCTGCCGTGGTGATGGTGAGCAGGGAACTATCTTCTGCTCCTTTGTTTGCCAAAGTGTCAGCCACTGAGTTGGCTTTACGTTTGACATGCTGGAAGGAGATGGTTCTGTTGTTCATCAAGATCTCAGAGAGGTCTTGGAGACGTTGTTCAAGTCTCCAACTGGGTGAGATTTTCTTAACAGCTGTGCCGTGGAAGATTTTGCTTGCTAAGTTGATGATGATTTGGGAGTCTCCCTCCATGATCAGTGGAGTGTAGTTATAGAGTAGCAATCTTTATTCCTTCTACCAACCTTGAGAGTTCAGCAGCATTATTTGTGTTGTGACCAATTGAACCATAAAATATACAAATGATGGATCCTAAACAGTCCTTGAAGACTCCTCCAAATATTGCTGTACCTGGGTTTCCTTTTGAAGCTCCATCAAAATTGAGTTTATAAAAGTCTGGGGGAGGTCTGCTCCAAAAGCCAGGGCTGGAGATTTTGGGCGCCGTCTGAGGATTTGGATGAATAGGAGGAATTTTGAGTTCCCATTTGATCAGGATTAGTTTTTCCTCGGGAGTAGTAGGAAGGTCTGTAGTATCCCATCTAGAGATGCCTAGCGTTTCCTGAAGATTGTTCTTGAAGTTGAGCCAAATCGCTATGAAGTTTTGGGTTTTGCCTTCAAAGATTCTTCGTTTTCTTTCCTTCCATATGTTCCAGATGGCCAAGCCTGGCGTGAGTTCCTAGATGCGGTTGAGAAGCTTGCTTTGAAAGGGATGTCGTTCCCAGTTGGAGATGGTGCTGACGACGTCTCCTTGAGCTCTGTTAGTGTGATGGAATATGTTATCTATCAACGTCCAAAATGTTTCTGCCATGTCACAAGAATCTAGAAGGTGATCAGTGTCTTTAGCGTGAGAGTTACACATGACGCACCATGAAGGTCCTTGCAGTCCTCTTTTGAGAAGGTTCTCCCACGTGAGGATTTTGCGATGGGTAAGGAGCCATAGGAAGGTGGCAACTTTGGGCCAGAAGTTTGAAGTCCATATTCGTTTCCATCTTGGGTCTTCTGGATCATTGTTGACATTGGTTGTCACCCGGTATGCTTCCTTGATTGTGAAGGTACCTTTGGTGGAATATCCCCATCTTAAAATATCATGATTTTCATTGACCTGCTGATGACGGGTTTGCAATTCTTCTCTGAGTGTCTCTTCCTTGTTAAGGGGTATCTGCGTGTCCCAGGAGTGGGGATCTTTCCAGATTCTATTTCCATGATAACCATACTGATGCCAGTAATTGCTAATAGTGAGATTGGATTTTTCTTGAAGATGCTGTGTTAGGTCCAAGTGGGCAGTGATTGAGTGGAGACTGGGCCTTTGTTACCAGGAATCATGCCAAAAGAGAGCTTGGTCCCCTGCTTGAACTTCCCAGAAACTGTGCTGTTGTACTAGAGCTCTTTGATTATTGGCTGACTGCCAAATGAGTGAGCCTGGAGGGTCTAGATTGTAACGGATTCTTTTCTGAGGGTCCCAGTCTTTTGCATATTTAATGTTCCAGAGTTGGATCCAAGGAGCATTATTCGCCGTAACCCAATTCCACCATATCTTGGCAGAGAGAACATGGTTGTTGATTTCCGTGTCTCTGAGGCCTAGACCTCTGGCATTTTTAGGTCTGTAGAGCATTTTCTAGCTAACAAGGGCCCATTTGCGGTTGTCATGATTTCCCCCCCATAGGAAGGAGTGCTGCATCCTTTTTATGGATTTAATGACCCATTTGGGGGCAACAAGTACTGAAAAGAGATAAAGGGGCATAGATTGTAAGACTGATTTAAGCATGATGAGACGACTGGGCAGATTTAAGGTTCTGAAGGTCCAAGAGGAGATTTTGGCTTCAAGTTTGTCTAGGAGTTCTCTCCAAGAAGAGTGTTTGATGGCAGTTTGGAAGAGAGGCGCCCCCAGGTATTTAGAAGGTAGGCTGGAGATCTGGTAGCCGAGGATGCGAGCAATGTTTCTCTGGGTTATTGCATTGGTGTTGAAGAAGAAGATCTGGGATTTTTCAAGGTTAATAGTGGTGCCTGAAGCTGCTGAGAAGGTGTTTAGGGATTTCTTTAGTGAGCGGGCTTCTTGCACAGAAGAGTGGCCAAAGAGGAGGTTATCATCTACAAATTGTTGATGAGTGGTGGGGGGGAATCCATGGGGAGTGAGTCCCTTGAGCGTGTTGTTAGAGACTTGAGATTTAAGCATGTGTCTTAGGCCTTTCATCATAAGAATGAAGAGAAAGGGTGAGAGGGGGTCTCCTTGACGTATACCTCTGGAGGGAGTGAAGGTCTAGGCCGAAAAACCATTGACCAGGACAGAGAAAAAAGCAGAGGAGGTGAGGGCGAGATTCCAATGGATCCAATCATTGCAGAAGCCATAGGCTTGGAGCATTTTCCTTATGAAGTCCCAGCTGAGTTTGTCAAAAGCTTTTGAAAGGTCAAGTTTGAACAACATACCAGGAGTTTTAGTAGTCTTTAGGGAGTGGATCATCTCATGTACCAGGCTGATGCCGTCCAGAATTTGGAAACCTTCGACATACCCAGTTTGTTCAGGGGATATGAGTATAGGTAGCAGGGCTTTTAGTCTGTTGGAAATCGCTTTCGTTATGATTTTATAAATAACATTGCACAGAGATATGGGACGAAATTTACCAGGACAAGTAGTCCCTACTTCTTTGGGTATCAAAGTAAGAAAGGTGGCGTTCAAAGTTGGGAGAACCCATCTTTTTCTTCTGGATTCGTCCACAAGCTCCAGAATGTCTTGTTTAAGAAAGCTCCAGCAGTGCTTGAAGAAGTTGGTAGTGAATCCATCCAGTCCAGGGGATGTGCCTTCCGCCATTTGCATGACCACTGTTTCGATTTCCTGAAAAGTGAAGGCTTTCATGAGAGCGGCATTGTGCTCAGCCGTCACCAGATTGGGTATGTGGCTCGTGACTTTGTTGATAACAGCTTCTCTGTTGGGAATGTCTTCTGTGAGAAGGTTGTGGAAATGAGTGGTGAGCTCCTGTTCAATGTCATTTTGAGTTCGTAGCAGACTGCCTTGTTCATCTTTGATGGCTGAGATTCGATTGGTCATTCTATGCTGGATCACAGTTCTATGGAAGAAGGCAGTGTTTTTGTATCCCTCCTTCAGCCATTTATTTCGTGATTTTTGCTTCCAAAGAGTTTCCTCCTGAATGCAGCGCTCGTCCAGCTGTTTTTGTAGATCTTGCCCTGTTTCTTTGAGTGAGTCAGAGTATTCCTCCTCCATTATTTTTTTTTGAAATTTTTCAAGGTCTTTCTCCAGAGTACCTTTTTCCTTAAAGATATTGCCAAAAATGGTGCGATTCCAGATCTTGAGCTTCGCCCTCAGAAGTTTAAGCTTTTGATGTATTATTTCCATTTTGGAACGCCCTTCCACCTTGGTGTTAGTCCCCCATGATCTTACCATATCCAGGAAGGTGGGGTGTGTAAGCCAGAATTTCTCGAACCTGAAGGGGCAGAATTTGAGAGTGCTTGAGTTGTGCCATGAGAGTGCGATGGGCCAGTGATCAGAGCCTGCAGATGGTAGAACGACGGTCGATATGTTTCCAGGAGCTTCGATGATTTTTTGGGAGATAAGAAAACGATCCAGTCTTGAAGAGATTTGGTTGCTTCCTCCCCTTTTGTTATTCCAGTTCATGAAACCTTCAGATGGAAAGACATCAATGAGATCACATTCTTCTATGAAGTCTTTGAAGCTGAGGTCCTCCTTGGAGAGGAAGCGTATTCCCCCTTTTTTCTCCTGTAGAGAGGTGATCATATTAAAGTCCCCTCCTATGATAAGCATATCTTCTGAGTGCAGTTGAGAGAACCAGGTTAGATGCTTGAGTAGCTGGGTCTTTGCATCAGGGGTTTGAGGTCCATAAACATTCATGAGAAAGCCAGAGATGTCAGTGCCTTCTAAATGGAAGGAGGCAGAGAGAGAATGAGATGAGGCTGCAAAGTCATTAAGTTGAATCTGCGCAGGGTTCCAGGCTATTGCTAGGCCACCATAAGCGCCTTTAGCATCAATTGCCATAGTTTGAAAACCTCTCCATATTGTCTTTTGGAAGAGATCTTGGAGAGTGTCATCAGTGCATTTGGTTTCTTGAAGAAAAATTATGGTGGGCTTGTCTTGCATTATTTTCCTTTTCAACATATGATGTTTGGAGGCACCGTTTAGACCTCTTACATTCCAGGAGATTAGCTGCATTGAGAACCATAATTGAAAGTGGGGAAGAATTCCGTGAGTTGGGTATATTGCCCATACTCGATTAATCTTGTACCCAGTTGACTAATTCTTTGCATGTCTGATTTTCTGCCCCTTTTCTTGTTATCCCTTTGAAGTTTCTGCTTGTCTTTCTGAGGCAGATTTAGTATTCCAAGTTTGTTGTTCTTGGCCTTTTTCAGAACTTCTGACAGGAGCTGAATTTGCTTGGGCGAGATGGAGTGAAAGTATTTTTTGGAACAAGCATCTTCCATTCGTAGAATGTCTAGATCTCCTATTTCCAGCTCCAACATGGAGTCATCTGTGGGTGCATCAGTGTTGGTGATGTTTTCAGTTTCTTGAGTTCTGACTGCTTCTTCTTCTTAATAGGTGGGAAGATTTTCCTGGATCATCGAGGTTTTTTCCTGGGAGGTTTTAGGAGGAGCCTGTTTCTCATTTGAAAGGTTTGAATCTTTGGGTTTTTCGACAGCTATTTCCATCTTTTTAGGTCCGGCGGGAAGATCTTCTGGTTGATCGATGAGGGTTTTGAAACTGTTGCTGGTGCTAGGTGAATGGGGTTTTTTTCCTTCTTGCTGGGGTTTGCGGTGGTGCTTTTTTCTGCGACCAATTCTTTGAAAGCCATCTTCATCCTTGTTTTGATTCGTTGCTGCTTGACCTAAAGGGTAGTCTCTGTAAAGATGTCCATGCTCATGACATTTTCTACAGCGGAATGGTATGTGCTCATAATCAAGGGATTGTATCCATTCAAAGTCATCATGGATGAGGTTGATAGAGTCTGGTAGGGCTTTGGCTATATGCATGTAAACACAGATTCTGGCACAGGAGGTGTACCTGTTGTATTTGGTTTGTTCTGCAACTTTGACGAAGCTTCCCAATGAGTTGCCTATGTCCCGGAGGGTGTCTTCATCCCAATACTCTTGAGGGAGCGAGTACATGCAGATCCAAACCGGCGCCCATGTGAAATATTCTTTCTCAGGGCTGAATCTTTCTGTCCAATTTTTCAAATAAAGGCCAGTTGAGTTAAAGAAGTAAGGGCCACCCTCTTCCACTTTTGCTTTGTCATCTGGCCTTTCAAAGATGATTGTGAAAAAACCTTTGTAGCCGAGCTGTAGTTCAAAATGCGCTTTGGGTTTCCATTTTGCTAAGATCCATCCTCTGAGAGCCTGTTCAGTGGGCCAGAATCGCATGAACTTGCCTATGAGGGCATTATCTTTCATGTATTGAGCTCGAGCATTTATCCGTTCCGCCGGAAGACAGAGGATTGGCCTCTCTGACGTTTTGGCAATGCATGTCGTATTTCTTTTTACTGTTGCATTTGTTGGTGTAGCCGCCGGGTCTTGCTGTTTGTTGCCGCCATTTTCGAGAGGTACTTCCACAGATCCAATTTGAATGGATTCCTTACCAGGTGGAGCTATGGGAGTCTTCGTTGATTGGAGTGCCTGATGGGAAGGGCCAGGGGCCCCTCCCGGGGGAGCGTCCATGGAGGAGGTCAAGGGTTTCAGTAGGGTGTCCGCCACAGTCCGTATCGAGGGCAGAAGGGTGAGCCGAGGAGCTTGAGCGCACGCATGAGAAACCCTAGCAGAGCAAAAAATCGACTCTTCAGACCGAGAGGGAGCAACCTTGCTTAAATCCAATATTATAATTAATATCTTTCGACCACCCCTCAGTGCTCTTAAATTTTGCAATGACAGTCTTGTACAACCTCATCGCAACAACTCTCAACTCGAAAGGAACCTTTAGCTCTTCTAATATATTCCATAAGTTATTTCTAGGCATCATATTGAAAGCTTTCCTAAAATCCACAAAGCAACAAAATAGATTGGATTTACTATTACGACACTCCTCTACAATGATTCTAAGCATAACGAGGTGGTCCATGGTAGAGTGATGTCTTCTAAATCCCGCCTAACCTTTAGCCCGCTTACCTTCATTTTCTATCCATATGCTGATTTTCTTTTCTAAAATGATACTGTAAAGCTTGGCTAAGAGAGAACCAATCATAATGGTCCGATAATTAGAGGGGTTATTGTTATTACCGCTTTTAAAGATAGCAATAATGAGGCTCTGAGTCCAAGGATTAGGGAAACCTTGATTGATCGCTAGATTGAAGAGTTTGTGGATGTGAGGAATGAGGACCTTCCAATTTTTAGGATTTATGCTTGCTATCCTTCAATGTCCCTAACTTTTCCATTTGCAAGGTGCTTAACCCCAAAATCAATGTCTTCTAAAGAAGAAAATTCTTCCTCTATAAGGAGGGTTTGAATGTTATCAATGGCATTCGAGGATTCATAAGAGCTACCATAGAGAGATGTAAAATATTTTCCTGCTTTTTATTATATAGTGTGTTTTTTTCTTTTATTTAGGGCTTTGTAACTATTTATCTTGTCAATTTTTAGAGACTCTTCAATAGCTTCATTGATGGCTCTTCTTGCAATTTTACAATCTTCATCATACTAGGGGTTGGTTCTTCGGTTTTTCTTTTTAATCAACACTTCGATGGAGAACTTGTTAATGGAAGGAGAGAGGACCATACTAAAATTATGATAGAGGTCTTCTATATTGTTCGTGCTTGATAGAGGAAACGAGTCATTTTTCAACTCATTTATGAAAGTATCATCATTATTTTTGTCGAAAACCAAGTGTTTTTTACTGTGAGAATTTTCTTTTGTGGGATCGCTATGCATGACAAAATTGAGGGTTACAATTAGGGGTCTATGATCCGAGTTAGGCTCTTGGTCTTTAAAATGTCTAGATTTATTATTCTATTGTATAAAGGGATATTAAATATGACATAATCTACCACATTGCTACCAAGTCCATAAATATAGGTCATCTGGCTAGAATTTGGCCTCTTCATTAGGCCGTTACAAATTATAATATCTTGAGCACTATAGAGCTTGATTAGTTGAGAGTTGAACAAAATTTCACCTATATTTGCAAAACTTCTTTTGTACTGATAGTCTACAACAGAGTCTTCGTCTAACCAAAGTGGATTAGGTTTGGAATAGTTGCTTAGAAAAATAGCTTGTTTACTCGAAGTTTGAGCGTTAAAGCCACCTATTAAGAGGATATTGTCTTCATTCCTTAGACTTGAAATATAATTTTCTAAGCCATTGTAAGGGCAATTTTTATCTATATTGCTTTTCTTATAAAAGTTAGAATTAATAGAGGCAAAAAAACTTAGTTGCTATGTAGGTTTTTTTAGAATTAATGTCAGAAATTTCTATCCAACTATATTGGTTGTGAGGGTCTTTCTTATAGAGCTTAGTATGGGGGAAGATGTTTTCTCTATTGTAACAAGCTATACCTCTAATTCCTCTACAACATGATCGCTTGTTCCAGATCAACCATAGGACAAATCCTTCTATCTTAAGAACCTTAGATTCCTCGTATTCCCAGGTTTCAACAAAAAGAATAATCAATTTCACTCGGGATCCAACTTAACTTGGGCCTTTTTGGTTTGTATCTTTAATAACAACTTTTCTATTTCTAATTAATATCCATTTTCTTATATGATAAATGATATATATATAATTGATTTTGAAAATTATTTATCAATATAAAATTATTTTAATTGAGAATTTATTAAACACTATAGAGAATTAAAAAATAATTTAAGTATGGACGCATTTCAGGTGGACACGCCACCCATCTTTAGGATCCATATGAAGATGTGGCAAGAAGAAAAGAGTGAGGATTTAATGGAGATAAAATGGGTGTACGGTTAATGATGAATAACAAGAGGTTAAGTTTATTCATAAATATTTTATTTATTCATTACATATCAATTTAATTTCTTTTATTAATTTAAGATTTTCAACGTTCTCTAATATTAATTTTATTATTTTTCTACTATAATATGTATATTTAATAACCAAATTAAACTTGAAATCATATTTTATTAACCTGCTAAAAAAAATTAGTACAGCTTGAGTGGGCCTAACGGTTAAGAGCATGTGTTTCCTCCTAGGAGGTCACATGTTCAAATCCGAAGGGGGTAGGGTATGTACACCTTTGTAGACTTTAGCAGTTAAATCACTACGCAGAGGGCGGTCCCTTGTCCCACAAACAAGGGGGTCTCATACACCAAATTGGTGTCTTACTTGGTGGTGACCTTAAAAATAAATTATTATAAAAATTACTTTCTCTTTTTATTCTTCCTAGAGGCTACACCCATTTTATCTCCATTAAATCCCTAAGGGATATCTCTCTATTTAATTCGCGTTACCACTCGACAAGCATACATTTTTTAATTATTTATCGCCCACAAAACGTAGAATAGATCGTGATGGATGTAAACTCTATAAATACTAGCTTAAATATTTTTTTATTAACACAAATTTATTTTAAATGAGAATTTATTAAACATTAACAAAATTTAAAAAATTTAAAAAATAATTGTGATGTAATTTTTTGATTTAAAAAAATCTAAATTAAAATGAATTTATACATTTTATATCTTTCAATATAATTTAATTTATTTTATTTAAAAAAAGTTAAACCTTACATCATATAAAATATACATTTTAAATTTATATTAAGTATAAATTTATTATTAATAATTAAAAAGTTTAAATTATATGGATTTACACACTTCACTTCTTTAAATAAAAAATATATATATATTTAAAATGAAAAATTATAAACAATAAAAAAAATTAGCCAAAAGCAAACTAAGTCTCTTCACCTATGTTAACCAGCAACATAGAAATCTATTTTAACTTTTCATGTTACCATTAACATCAAAATTGGATTGAAAGTGTACTATTTGCTTTAGGGTATACTATTCTAACCGTGGTTAACTTTTTGGTCACGGTCGAGTGGAAGTTGGAACAAACAAACAATATTTCCAACTGATGTGACGAGGAATCAAAATCGAATAATAGTAAACCAAAATATCTTTAGTCGGGGACAAACAAATAATTTAGTTTGTACGGTGAAAGAGGAAGAAGTTTCATGGAAAATATCTTTTCATTATGTTGACTAAGTGGGCGGTTAAGAATATTCTTCTTTTATTAATTGTTAATTGATGATATGATTTGGCATTCTTTTATAAAGTTAGTGGTTTAAGGATCATTTGGCATTTTTTTAATAAAGGTCGTGGTTTAATTAGGGTTAGAATTTATGTTGCACCTCTATTAATCTTAATAATAATATTTATGCAATTTTGTTTTAAAGGCGTAAAATTTATTTTAAAATTAATTTAGTCCTGAATTATAATTTTTAATATTTTTTATGATCAAAATATTTTATAAAGTGATTTTGATTGTTAAAAATTTATAACGGTTCTGGAAAGAATAAAAAAAAAAAGAAAAGTAATTTTATCTACTAATTAACTTAATTTTTAAATTTTTTTATGATTAAAATATTTTATAAAGTGATTTTGATTGTTTAAAATTTATAATGGTTTTGGAAAGAATAAAAAAACGAAAAGAAAAGTAAATTTATCTACTAATTAACCTTTTTTTTTTCGAAAAAAAACATTTATTTAATTTTTGAAGCAAGTAGTACAGATATACATCAAAAAGATTATGCCATCTTTTCAGAGTTCTAGAATGATACTTCCAAAAACTCCAAATTTACAAAATTTTACAAACCAGACTGAAACCATAACTTATATGTAGTCATACTAAAACTTAAGAACACTTAGACAAGAAATGGGAGGGTCCCAGCATCCAACACAATATCGTTACAAACATCTTCCCAAAAAAGTAGTCCTTCATCCCCATCCAACGCCAGCTTTGACAGCTTGTCCGCCTGTGTATTAAATTCACGATAAATATGCTCCAGCGAATAAGACATGAAGGAACTTAAACCCTGCTTAATGCGATTGCACCAATAGGTAAGATTCAGTACCTGCAGATCAAACTCACCTTGGGCCCACTTTATAGTGACTCTGGAATCACCGAATATTTTAAGTTTATGCAGGCCAAAAAGTATAGCAACTCTGACTACACACCAGAGAGCAAGCAGCTTAGCTTTCATGTTGGTCCCATAACCACCATTCATACGAAAAGTGTAAAAATGATCAGAGTTTACAAAGATAACTCCTCCAATACCACATTTCCCCGCAGCTGCTGCCCCATCAAAGAATATAGCTGAAACGTTCCAATATTCCTTACACCAGGAATATTCTCATCACCTTGAAATCTCAAGTAATAACTAAGTGCCTTGTAGAATATCGAATCAACAGTGGGAGTGATATTATCAAAAATAGCTCTATTTCAAACTCTCCAAATAACCCAGCAAAGAAAGACTGGCAGTGTGGTATGTGAATTGCCAATCCTCACCCAATCAAACAGACATTTTTCAAAATTACTGCCTTCCCACTGATATGACAGCCCCAGATATTTTATCAACTTTGCCCAAACACATAAAGTAAATTCACATACCAGAAAAAGGTGTGAGACCGACTCCGATTCCACCTTGCAGAGAATACATCGATTCGGGCCTTTCCAACCCAGCACATTTAGGTTATCCCAAGTTTTTAGTCGGTTGACTAGCACAAACCATAAAAAGCATTGGATTTTTAACGACAAATGCCATTTCCATATGAGATTATACCACTAAAGAGCCGGGAACAGACATCTTCTTTTAATGATATAATCATAAGCCGACCGCGCAGTGATCTGACCAGTAGACTCATTTCCAGACCATCGAATTTCATCTTCCTTATCAATACATCAAATACCTGTAGAATTCAATGTACCAATAAAAACATTCCACTCCCAAGCAGTCTGTCGAGGCAACTGTAAGTCCACTGCAGTCATCCAGTAACCCTATGTGTTGTTCTTCACAATAGAGTTCCGAGTGATATACCCTTTAGCTCTTATAGTATCTAATAACCCCTATGAGAACAACACCTGCTCATTCATACCACAGATTGGATCCACACCAATCACCACTTCAGCCCCACTACCAACATTCCAGCAAAGGCCATCTGCCAACCAACAATATACTTTCATAAACCCATTCCAAATGGGTGAGACTCCCCTTAAAACTTTCCTCGACTTCCTTAGCCAATGTGAGGTTTTAATTTTGATATACTTTTCATGAATCACTTGGGACCAAAGGGTTCTGCCAAACAAGACCCTCTAGAAGCTTTTCAATCTCAATGCAACACTAAATACATAGAGGTCCTTTATCCCCCACCCACCAGCAGAAATCGGGATTGAGAGTTTATCCCATCCGATCATGGATAAATATGACTATTTCAGACCCCCATACCATAGAAATTTAAACATCATACTTCTCAAGGAATTGATAATAGTGCAAGGCACTGGAAGTAAAGATAGCCAATAGACCGGTGTCCCTGTGAGAACCGACCTTACCAAGGTAAGTTTCCCACCGATGGAAAGCAAACGATAAGTCCAGTGTGAAATCCTGGCTTCAAACTTCTGAATAAGCCACTTCCAGTCCTTGACCAAATAACCATTTGGTTTAAGTTGAAATCCGAGATAGGTAAATCCTTCCCCAATTTTTAAGCAGTTATAAGGCAAAATAGCTCTCAAAAGACTCAGTCTATCCATACAAACCAAGTTCTCATACAGACTAGACTTTTTAAGACTGACCTTCATACCTGAGGCACGGCCAAATAAATCAATAATTCCCTGAAATGTAGACCATTCCTCCACCATATCAATTCCAACAAGTAAAACATCATCAACAAAGAGAGCATGGGAAATTGAAAGATTTCTTGAGATTTTTATACCCTTGATTCTCCCCTCCCCCACAGCTTTCTTAATCAACCAACTCAGACCATCAATGACAAGCAGAAATAACAAAGGAGACAGAGAGCATCCTTGGCGTAATCCTCTTGAGCAGCTAAAAAATGAAGATGGAGCCCCATTTACCAAAACAACAATATTCATGGAACTGACACAGTCCAGCCATCTAGCCCAGGACTCTTCTCCTTAGCGAATGATTTCAAAGTGCACTCTACCTCCTCCAATGAAACTTCCTTGCAAAGTTCAGCAGCAGCACTATCATCAATAAATTTAGGATATAATCTTGCAACCTGTAACTGTGACATTAAATCAAAACTATGATCCACCGAATAAATAGAACCGAAATAATTCTTTGCCATAGCCTGAAGCTCCACCGGATCCATAACCTCATTACCCTCACCATCACCCATTTTCCAAATTGTATTGCAGTTCCTCCTAGCCGAGGCATAGGAATGGAAAAGGTGAGTATTCTTGTCACCAGATTTCACCCACAGGGCCCGGCTCTTCAATCACCATTCCTTTTCCTCCATTAAGTAAAAATTCTCCTTATCTTTCTCCAAATCTTTCAACAAAATAAAATTTCTATCATCCAAAGGATCCTGCAAAGAACGATCATATAAAACCTGCAGCTGTGATTCAATATTCTGCAAATCATGTTTTGCCAACTTTTTTCTTTCATGAATCCAGGCAGATACTTTTCCCTTAAGCACACGCAATTTATAACAAAGTCTATCCACAGGATTTAAATCTTCCTCCACATTGATATGAAGCCAAATAGAAGAGACAAATCTTACAAACTCCCCATTTTCAATCCACGAGCTGTCGAATTTGAAAGGGAAGCAACGATGCTGAAAATTATCATTAAGCTGCAAGAATATAGGCCAGTGGTCAGATATTTTAGACCTCCCAACCCATGAACGATATCTGCCACAAGACTCCAACAGAGAATATTTCATAAGAAATTTATCCAATCTTTTCATAATAGTGTCATGACCGCCTCTGCCATTTGTCCAGGTGGGGGAATATACACCTGTACACACATCAACCAAATCATTTTTAAACAGAAATTCATTAAAATAATCCGCCAAATTGTCTAATTTCCCGGGAGAACCTCGTAAAGTTCAAGTCCCCAACCACCAAGATATTGTTTCTACTCAAGAAACCAGAGGCTTGAAGCCCGTTCCAAAATGCTTCACGATTTCTTTAAGGCGCATAGCAATTCAATATAGTTAACCGGAAGCCATCAACTCTTCTCTCCCCTTCCAAAATAATACCCCAAGATGACTTGAAAGCCTGGAAAGAGTAAACCCTAGGATCCCAAGCCGCAAGCAATCCACCAGATAAACCAGAGGAGCTGGAAGCCGAGACTTCCCAACCACCCTTAAGACCAACAAACTTTGAGATTGCATCTAAATTTGAACACATCGTTTCTTGGAGTAACAAAAGACTCGGCCGAGCAGTAGCCAAAAGATCAGAGAGGGCCCTAGATCGGACAACCCCCCCTAACCCCCGAATATTTAGAGAACAAATAGGCATTAAAGAACCCTCCCTTCCGGGGATAATGCTCTAAGTCCCCGCGAATGTACCTCAGAATTCACATCACCAACCAACTGATCAATCCTCTCCGAAACAGGAATATGACTTGATAAACCATCCAAAGGCTTATCCCCCCGAGTACCCCCTTTACGCCGAGGCTCCCTGATGGTAACATTTTGAAATCTGTCAGAATGAACGGATTTTACATGATGGTTTGAACTAGGGTTTTTTGAATATATGACAAGAGGAAGGAATGTATTATCCCCACCAGAGTCATCATTGCCAATATCTCCAACACCCCCATGATCCAGAGCCACTAAAGCTTCCCCAACCACCGGCTCAATCCTCAACAATTCCCCCCCCTCATCTACAGAATTTGGAAAACCAGACCCTTCCACCAAATTAGAAGAGGAATTTAAAACAGTAGAGTCCCAATCAACCTTAGAGGAATCTCCCCCAAGATTGACATATCCCCAAACAATGATCGACATGTCAAATTCCTAGATAACGGAGCATCCATACTAGGTAAAGGAACCCCATCCCCCAGCAATTTTGACCCCAACTTCTTTTTGGAGATATCCGAGTAAAAAATCTCATTTATCTCTGCATCAGAGAATACAGGAATAGAGGGTTTGGGGGAGACATATTGCTTACCAATATCCGCTTGACCATTTGTGAGTCCATCTGAGGGAGCCGACGAAGAAGTCTTCTGAGCCTTTGTACGTGCCCTCAAATGCAGACCAGCCGAAAGTGTCTCAGCAAGCGGACATTGTGCCTTAATATGTCCAGTCCCATAACAGTTAAAACACCTAAATGGAATTTGAAGGTAGTCTAGTCGCTGCCTCCACACCTTATTTCCCCAAACCAGTTCAATCTCTTCAGGAAGACCCAAAGCCATTTCGAATGAAACCATAACCTTCGCAGCCCTTCTATCAAACCCACACAATGATCGGTTATCCAAACGAACAAATTTCCCCACCGTATTCGCAATACCCATCCTTATATTCTCAGACCATAGCTCCACAGGAAGCCCAGGGATGAGAAGCCATAGATTCCTTACACTTTGTGCTTCCGATAATGGATTGAAAGCCAAATGCCACGTTTTCAAATACAATGACCCTTACTTAAAGCACCAAAACCTATTCAAAATATGACCAACCATCTCAGATTTGGTAAAAACAAACATAATCCACCTATTCATCAATTGCATCACCCTGGGCATCTCCCCTAAAATGGGAACCCATTGTTTCCGGACCCATTCAACCAGCTCTTTCTAGTCCCCAGAGGTAAACTCAAATTGCCCTACCATATCCCTCGCTGACAACATCTCAATTCGATCGAGATTAGTCTCCTCTGGGATGACAAATCGATTAATCACCCCCCTAACCTTAAGGGCTTTCGCCTGGCGACGTTTACGAGCCTTCAATCCTGAGAATCGTTGTTTCCAACCCTTACCCAACTCTCCGGCACCATCACCATGAGAACGCCGAGAACCCACCAGACCCTCCTCGCAGAACCCCAAATGACTAAACCCTCCACCCACATCAGCTCCTTTGACAAAAGTCTTGCAACCTCCTACCCCCGGTGAGGAAAACCCTCGTCCCTCTGGAGTATACTCATCCATTTCCAAAAAAAACTGGCACCTGTCACAGGCACCACCTACCCATACAAGGCATCAAAAGCGTATACCAAGAAGGTGGAATACACCTGTCATCCTAAACGTAATCCAGCAGAGGGAGTAAGTACTTCCGCCAAAAATAGCCAAAACACCTCCAACAGGCCAACAGTACCTTAGAAGACGGAAATACAAAGACAAGTGAAGAGAGAAAGTACTTCACCAAAATAGCCTACACTAGAGTGATATGTACTAGCTAAAGTCAGAAGTAACTTGTTTCTAGTGAGCAGAGGTGAACACCCCCCTCTATTACTTGCTCGGCTGAGAATCGCTGGTCCAACCCTTACCTTATCTCCATATCTCACTTTTTCTTTCTTTTCATATATATATAAGAATATTAAAATATACATTGTTTAGTGCTTTGAATCTAAGGAAAATATTTTGTAATTAAAATATACATTATTTAGTGCTTTGAATCTAAGGAAAATATTTTGTAGTATCTTCAATGTGTTCTATAACTACCTTACCTACATAACTTTTATAGACAATGTGAAATTAATTTCAAATCTCATATAGTTGATGTTACTTTGATTTGTATTCTCTTTTAACTAAATATTCACAAGTTGTATTCAATTAAACCTTCACAAGTTGTTTTTAAATTGTATTTGAATGTTTGAACAAGTATATTAATATTTACATCGTAAGGTGTTCCCCTTATAGAATCATATGTTTTATTTTGACCTTTAAATCTTTCTTTATCCATTGATCTTTGTTAGATGACCTTCAATGCATCTTGCATCGTCCATTCCTAAAAAAATGCCAACTGACAAGCATTTGTGACAAGTGCATCCTTTGCCATTTATTCCAAGAAAATGACCAACTCGAAAGCATATATGAGAGGAACCCAAATATGAGAGATTATCATTGTTGGTTAAGTCTAGCTGAGTAGTGCCCAATTTACGAATCCAATCCTACTTGGTCTATATATTGACACAAAGGAGTGGCCTCAAGACAAACTCAGACATATTCTTGAAATAGTTTGCCACCAAGTCTTGTGAGAGATCCAAAGAGTCGAGATGCACACAAAATATCCTTAAACAAGATATGGTAGAGACATTACTGGGAAACTTGAAGATGGATGCATCTTTCAAATATTGAGCAAATCCTATGCCAAGAAAGCTCTACAACATTTGGCAACAATCCGCTTAAATATCAATCATTAGTTTACACATAGTTTATCCTATACCAATTAATGAACATGATCAAGGTTGAATAGACATGAAACAATAACACCCAATACCCATTTCACAATAGAAGGAAAGTTTCCATCTTCATTTTTATCTATTATAAAGCTCCATTGCTTTCTCATTGATTATATGAAATTGGACCAAAGATATATAATGGAAATTCAATGCACATATTGATAATATGACTTAAATCCATGAAATGACTTTTTTCCCACAAATTAAATACATAACCATCTTACCCAACCATCTTGACTTTTATAAAAACTTGAATTTTGACTTTTATAAAAACTTGAATTTAATTGTGATTTCTACTCACCAATTAAGTTTAGAAGCTAGTCTTGGTACTTATTTTTCTTAATATATAAAACATAGATAGTCTAGGATGGTTTCACAGGTAAGGCTGATGGAGAACATAAATATATACATGAAGGATAGACACTTTTCCATAAATTTGAACTACAAAGTCCTTATTATGCAAAGTATTTGTTAGAATTTTTTTTGCATGGTCACATCAACATTTCCATCTTGTGTTACGTATTTTCAAAATGAATATGATTAAGGAAATACCATTACTTAAAAGCTTTGCAAAAAGATTTTGTGTTTCTAATATAAAAATGCAAGTGTTACAAACCCTATAAACAAAGTTATAAGCACAACCTAAATAATAACGAATAACTTAATTTGTAAAAAATGCAATTGTTACAAACCCTATAAACAAAGTTATAAGCATAGCCTAAATAATAAGGAATAACTTAATTTGTCAAAGAAAGAGACATGACAAATCTCAAGTAAGAACTCTTGGTTTGTAAAGGAGCAAGACATAACAAAACTTTGACTAGTAACACAAAAAATAAATAAATTGTTATTCACCTTATCTCAATGACCTTCAAAACCTCACACACATATATATATATATGTAAACTTTGATGAATTTTAATGAGCTTCAAAACCTGATATATATAAACCTTGATGAAATTCAAAACTTGAAATATATGTGGCTCTTATATTGTCATAAAAACTAATAAAAACTTTACTTATATTGTCATAAAAATTCAATAACAATAATAAGAACTTATATTGTCTAAAAATTGAACACCGTTAAAATGTTCAATGATTACACTAAGTTGTAGCATTACATTGCCTTTTCATAAATGCATTCATTAAAGGCAAGTAATGGTGTATTTATAGGTCGGGAATACTTTATTTTTACTCATAAGCTTGTAAAATAATGTGGCTCTTCCTATCATTTCTTCCTGTAGTCCATCCATGATTCCATACTACTCGATGATGATTGACATAACAAACATAACACACATTTTTTCCTCTTCCTCATATGCACTCATACTAATACCAAAAATTGCCAATACACTCATACTAATACTAAAAATTGCCAAATGAAAAATACATTTTAATATTCACACTAAATTTTAATATATCTTCATAACTTGATTAGAATGCACTCATACTAATACCAAAAATTGCCAATGCACTCATACTAATACTAAAAATTGCCAAATGAAAAATACATTTTAATATTCAAACTGAATTTTAATATATCTTCATAACTTGATTAAAGGACATGTTAACAACATTGGATTATGTATATTTTCCCTTTCTAATGTAAAAAATGCAATAACGGAAGTATATATGAATTAATTTATAAAAATGATTTACGATATTTATTTTATTATAAGGAAAATTTTAAAAGTGAAATTTAATTTATAAATTAATTTTTATGTTTTTTTTTCTAAAAATGATTATATCTTTAAAATAAGATAAACATATTTTATTATAAATATTGTCAAATTATCTAAAAACTATATAAAATCTTTGTAAATTTAAATATAATTAAAAAAATTTGCGCCAAAACTTTATCTTAAAAAATACATTCTTTAAATACAAATACAATGCAATGTATTTTCAATATATTGATGATTTTAGCTCTAAAAACTATATCAAAAAGTGGCAATTTAAAAAAATAACTAGTTACGTCGTCCAAGCTATAGTTGCTGGTGGCCTAAGGTTGGCCAGCTCTAATATGAATGTAATCTTGTTTCTAGTTGTCCAAAGGATTTGAATTTTCTTTTGTAAGTATTCCACTAGATTTCTCTACATAATCATTCTTACTTTCCTTTATTTTCTCTAAGTACTATTTCTCCTTGGTACCATGATTAACAACTTATTTTTACATCTTAACTACTCTTTCTCCTTAGCACCATGATTAACAACTTTGTTTTACTTCTTAACTACTTTTTATCCTTAACACTTTAATTAACAACTTTGTTTTACTTTTTAACTACTTTCTCTCCTTGTCACTATGATTAACAACTTTGTTTTACTTATTGGGCACAAAACTTTAAGTTAGAAAAATAGGAATGGATTTCAAATGTAAATTGAGAATGGATTTCAAATATAAATGTGAATGTATAGTTCAAAAATACAAGTTTTTCACAAATTGCAAGTAAATTTTATATACATATTTTTTACATTACCTTTAACAAGCTATAAATTTATGAGGCAAAAAATAATTTATTAAAATTTTATTTAAATAATGTCTTTTTTTAATTTAAAATAATATTAAGTTGAAATGATAATATTTTTTTTAAATATATATATTTTTCCAATGAATATAAACCAGTATAGATCTATCTTAAACCCGTATCTATCAAGCACTGAGAGGGATCCAATTTCTTGAGGTGTATTTCTTCTTTTTTTTTAATTTTAAACTCAAGAAATTTGATCTCTCTTGATTTATAGATCCGGGTTTAAGTTTTAAGTTTTTATTTTATAAACGAATATCTATTCTTTAATTACTTTTCATAATATTTTATTTTATGAACCAACATGGATTTTTTTTAAATACTTTCCATAATTTTTTATTTTATGAGCCGATATGAATTTTTTTAATTAAAAAAATTACTTTTTACGTTTTATTAATGTAACTCTACATACATGTTAGAGCATCTCCCCCATACTGGGCTGTAGAGCACATCGTTTCACTCAGTGCAATAAAAAAATTACTTTTTACGTTTTATTAGATGTAACGCTACATGTAACCTTACATACACGTTACAACATCTCCCCCATACTGGACTATAGAACACCTCTTTCACTCAATACAATAATATAATTTATTTTAATATTTTAAAAATAAAATTTTAAAATCACTTCCTAAGTAATACATTAGACATAGTAAGACTACATTTTTCATAATGATTTTATTTATAGTTATATGTAATTATTGTATTAACATTTTTTAAAATTTTTAAATATATACAACTAATAAGAAATAATAAACTATGTTGCTAATTTTACTTATTTTATTCTATTCAAAATATATATTAAAATTATTATATGATCAATACATTATTGTTTATAAAAAATATAAATTTACATATTATCAATTATCTCATATCCCATTAGTCTCCCTTTTTTAACACTTTTAGCCATAAAGTTGGATAGTATGAGAGATTACTTAGTATGAGATAACTTATTTTAATTCCAATATTAAATTGAGTTGTCGCTCTAGTTGTTGGTCATTCCAATATGGATGGATTGATTCTCATGTTCTAGTTATTTATAAATTTTAAAACTCACACTTCTTTTAAAATGTAAATGGTAATTTAAAAATTAAGATTTAAATAAATTGTTAAAATTGTAAATATCAATTATCACAATTTTAATAATTTAATAATTAAACTGTATTAAAATTGTACAATCCAAATACAATTTTCAATAATGTAAAGATCAAATTCTTTAACGATGTAATTTCAAATCCTTCAACAGTGTAATTACTTCCTTTTAATATATGGAGGTATCTATGACAAAAGATGAATAACTGTGGGAACATATTTTATGTTTCCACTTGCTCTGTATTGTTTATCTATATTGCTAAATATATTTTTGTCCAAAAACGTTTTTGGTGTAGAGGGAGGATGGTTTACCGAGTATAGGGGTAGTTAAACCTCAAGCTTGTTAATAAATTTACTGTATGTGTAAAATTTGGTCTTGCATCATCTATTGCACTATTTCCATAGTATGGGTTCGTTGGTTATAACTATACTAATAAAAGGTGATAAATAATACAATGCTTGGTCCAAGAGCTAATTTGTGTTGTTAAATGAGGGGATTTCTATCAATAATTAATTGATATCCAATCTTGTTCTTATGATGAACTGGGCTTGTTACAATAATGTTTATAACATTAACAATATACTAATGTAGCTTATACATTATCATTCCTCTCATTTTTGTTGTTTGTGTCCAATTAAAAGTAAAATTTTCAAAGCTATTCAATCATAAGTATATTAAGACAAGAGATGTGTGCAGCTTAGTCCCTGTTTTCTAGGCTAAGAAATAAACAGATAAAACAAAACTCTCTTTACTCTTTCATTGAAAAAGTCATTATTTAAGAGCACATTTTCTAAAGAGAGAACTTTCTTCAACAAATAAGAGTTGAGAACCTATCTATCGATACGTGTCTTATTAGTATATTACTATTGTTTCATATTTATACTCGAAAGTAGAACATCGATCAATGATTCCCTTGGCTCCATTACTGAATTAGATTGACCAACAATCAATTGATTGCCACTATCCACCCATAAAATTTAGACATGGTTCTTATGAACAAGAAATTGATTATGAGAAATCTAGTAAGAATGTTTAAGATTCATAATTCAAGAACAATTCTGTCATTAAAATCACTCTATTAAAATGTTGGAAAAAAAAATGTAAACGAAGAGCTGTCGTTTGTGGCAAAGCAGTTAACAGTTTTACCTAAGCCGTGGAGTAAAGGGTACTACCCCAATACGCAAGCTGTTAGACAACATTGGTAGCCGAGTGAATCCCCTAAACCTTTAGGCATCCGAGCATACATGGGGTACATATCTATTGCCAGCTGATAAATAATAGATTGAATCTTCTTTGCTTTAGCTCCGTTTCCCTCTAAAATTCACTGGAACCCCTGCACTTCCATTCTACATATTTCCATCCTAAGGATCCTATCCCAAATTCCACTTCCTGAAGCCAAAAATCCCACATCTGTCTATTTTTAGGGTTTTCCTTAACTTCTTCGATTTTCACTGAATCACCTTCAAATTTTGCCACAGTGTTCATTTCCTATTTCTTCTTCTTTGTCGCTCTTGGACAAATTTTCCCATTCTTTCACCCCGCCTCTGAAATCCCCATTTTTTGTTTCCATGTCCATTAGGAAGTGTTCAAAACCTAGTCAAACCCCAATTACCCATCAAAGTTTTTCCCAAATCCAAATTTTCCTTTACTAAAGAAATTTCTGTTTTTGTTTTTCTACCCATTATTCCAAAAAAAATTAAAAAATCCTGGTTATGGTTGTCACCCTCGCAGGAGCAAAAAACATGGAGGAAGAAATTGCAGCCCTCAAGACCAAACTCCAAGATTTGGATGAAAAAATTCTCGGCCTCCATATTTAGCCTTCAACCATGAACAATAGACAATAGCCAGAGTCTTTTGCAAACACTGGGTTCACTTCTTCCAGCACTTTTCGTGGACCGAAGCTTGATTTTCCTTGCTTCAATGGTGATGATCTGACTGGATGGATATACCGGGCATAACAATATTTCAGTCTGCATAATATTTTTGATGTCAACAAAATTCCACTTGCATCCTTTCATTTGGAACATGAATCCCATTCAATGGTTCCGTTGGTACATCAAGGCTCATGCAGAACCAAAATGGACATATTTTTGCCAACTCCTTTTGTAACGATTTGGCCCTAGTTCTTTTGATGAATTCATAGGAGCACTCACTAAACTTCACCAAATTGGTACTGTGAGAGAGTATTAGATATAATTTGAGAAACTGGCCAATCACACAAAAGGATCTCCTAATGAATTCTACAGGAGTTGTTTTGTTAGTGGTACGAAGGATGCAATCCGATCTGAGGTTAAAATGTTCTGTCCCAACACAATGATGGAAGTCCTAGGGTTGGTTAAGTTGGCGTAGGACAAGATCACAACCCAACAATGCTCCAAATTCACTTTTGTTCAATTCAGAAATATGGTTTCCCAACGACCTCCCATCACGCCAAGTCCTAGAGCAACTCCTATCAAGCATTTGTCTGAAGCAGAGATGTAGGCATGTAGAGAAAAAAGGATTTGTTATAATTGTGATGAAAAATTCACTTGGGGACATAGATGTGTTGAGAGAAAACTCTATCTCTTGGATGTGGATTCTCTGCCTACAATTGAAATTTGTGAAGAAGCTCAGGATAGTAACAACAGATGATCAGGTCAGCATTCAACAACCACCCGTTGACCCTCCTTCTTAGGATGACCATCCAGATATATCTCTCCATGATTTAGTCGGAGTCACCACCCCACAAACAATGTGGGTTAAGGGTTACTTCAAGAAGCTCCCTCTTACAATACTCATTGATTCTGGTAGCACTCATAACTTCATTGACCCTCGGAGTGCCAAATGGGATGATTGTTTTGTCCATCCTTGCTCTAGCTTTCAAGTCATGATTGCCAATGGGGGCACCTTACCTTGCAAGGGGAAGTGTCGCAATGTGTGTATCTCTATTGGAGATTATAACCTACGCTCCGACATGTTTTCCTTTTCCTTAGGCATATGTGATGTGGTTTTGTGCGCTCAATGGTTGCGCCGAGAGGCGCTCTACAGCCCAGTATGGGGGAGATCTTGTGAGTCGAGTGTTTGTCGAGTAACAAAATAATACAATGTAAACACAAAAAGAATAATACAAAGTAAAAAGTAATAAATATTATGTTGTCCATAAACAAAAAAAGAATAATACAAAGTAAAAAGTAAATATGAGACTTAAATTAGAGACTTTAGAGCTTAGGATTAG
Organism: Larix kaempferi; assembly: GCA_027924585.1. Classification (NCBI taxonomy): domain Eukaryota; kingdom Viridiplantae; phylum Streptophyta; class Pinopsida; order Pinales; family Pinaceae; genus Larix; species Larix kaempferi. The sequence goes on along the minus strand of BSBM01000456.1, from coordinate 47,041,001 downwards.
GTAAGTAAAAAGTAAATATGAGACTTAAACTGGAGACTTTAGAGCTTAGGATTAGGTGGTAAATATTATGTCGGCCATAAACAAAAAAGAATAATACAAAGTAAAAAGTAAATATGAGACTTAAACTAGAGACTTTACTTTTTACTTTTAATACAAAGTAAAAAGTAAATATGAGACTTTAGATCAGTGTTTGTGTGTTTCTCCAGTAACAAAATAATACAAAGTAAACAAAAAATAATAATACAAAGTAAAAAGTAATAAATATTATGTCGGCCATAAACATAAAAGAATAATACAAAGTAAAAAGTAAATATGAGACTTAAACTAGAGACTTTAGAGCTTAGGATTAGGTGGCTTAGGTATTGCACTCAAGGAGCTATTCAAGGAGAGGTTTGCACCTCAGGAGATTTGATCCCTCTCGGTGCTTGATAGAGCCTAGGATTTGGATCTAGGCTAGTTATGCACACTTGGACCCATCTTATGGTATTTTGCTGAACTTTGGATGCAGTTTTTAGTCAATGGGAAAAAACACACATTGAAGGGCTTACAACCAAGGTATCTCAACATCATCAGTTCACATTGCATGAAAAATATCCTTAAGTTCACACGGTGTCATCGCTCAACTCCATTCCATTCATATGCAACCATCAGTAGTCTCCACTAATCCTTTGGATCTACAACAAATTTTGGATAGATACGCATGTGTCTTTGCTGAACCAGTGGGATTGAATGGATACTACCACAAGTTTGTCAAGGATTACAGGAAGATTACATCTCCATTAATCGCTCTCTTGAAAAATGATGCTTTTACATGGACACATTCTACTGAGTGTGCATTTGACAAACTGAAACAAGCTCTGTGTACTACACCTGTTCTAGCTATGCCCGATTTTTCCAAGCCCTTCACTATTGAGAGTGATGCTTGCGACAATGGAATTGGTGTTGTTCTCCTTCAAGTTGAACATCCCATTGTGTTCACTAGAAAATCCTTTTCGGGTAAGAAAATAGTCGCCTCTACACATGAGAAGGAGATGATGGCTATTTTGCATGCAGTACAGAAGTGGCGGCCTCGGCCATACTTAATTAGGGAATCATTTCTACATCAAGACTGATCACCAGAGTCTAAAATATTTCCTGGAACAACGGGTCTCCTCCCCAACACACCAAAAATGGGTTAGCAAACTCATGGGTTATGACTATGAGATCACTTACAAGAAGGGTAAGGACAACCTTGTGGCGGATGCTCTTTCTCGCCCATTTGATGACCGAGTTTCTCTTTCAACTATTTCTAACCCTGTTCCAAATTGGTTGCAATCTGTTCAACAGGGATATGCCAATGACTCCTCATTATCTCAAATCATCCAATGGTTGGACAACAACCTTTTTGTTGTACCACATTACTCTTGGGATGGTGCTTCCTTGAGACACAAGGGTCGTCCGACTCCATGCTTCTCCATCAGCAGGGCACTCTGGGTTCCTTAAAAAGTATGAGAGAGCACGATGTGACTTCCTTTGGAAGGGAATGAAAAGGACAATTCAACAGATGGTGGTTGAATGTGATACCTGTCAGCGCAACAAGGGTGAAATGACACTCCTTCCAGGATTACTCAAACCCTTTCCCATCCCTACATGGATTTAGACATATATTTCTATGGATTTCATTGAAGGGATCCTTAAATCTAGAGGGGAGACAATAATTTTGGTTGTGGTTGATCGCCTCTCCAAATATAGTCATTTTTTTTCCCTCAGCCATCCCTATACCACCTCCTCAATCGCACAGATTTTCCTAGACCAGATCTTCCGTCTTCATGGAATCCCTTCTTCCATTGTCTCAGATCGTGGTGCAACTTTCATCAGTCATTTTTGGATAGAACTATTTCGCCACATTGGCACCAAACTGAATATAAGTGGTCAGACTGAAGTTATCAACAAATATTTGGAAACTTATCTTCGTTGCTTCACCTCCGAACAACAACATCAGTGGTCAAAGTGGATCCCTTTCGCTGAATGATGGTGCAATACCTCCTACCAAACTGCATCTTAAATGACTCCATATGAAGCAGTCTATGGTCAATCACCGCCAGTGCTTCTTCCATACACCCCCAATAGTTCACTAGTTCAAGAAGTTGACATGGTTCTTCGAACCCAAGATAAGATTCTTCGCATTTTGCAGGACAATATTCACATGGAAAGAAATCAAATGAAACAACAAGCCGATCAACACCGTTCTGAGCGCACTTTTCAAGTAGGTGATATGGTTTTTCTTCGCCTACAACCTTACAAGCAATCCTCCCTGAAACTCAAAGGGTGTTATAAGTTGGCTCCAAAGTTCTATGGGCCATATAAGGTTCTTCAGAATATTGGGTCCGTTGCTTATAAATTGGAACTTCCTCCTTCCTGCATTCATCTAGTATTTCATGTCTCTTGTCTAAAGAAAGTTCTTGGCACCAACATTAGAGCACAAACTGTTTTACCATAACTGGATAATAAAGGATCCATCATTTTGGAGCCGGAGGCCATCCTCAGTAGGCACACTCATCAACATCTCTCTCGATCCTTCACAGAGGTATTAATTCAGTGGCACAGAATGAAACTAGAGGATGCTACATGGGAAGCACTCCTTCAGATTGAACAACAATTTCCACATCTAAAGCTTTGAGGAAAAATATTTTTCTAAGGGGGAAGGGATGTTAGGAACCCATGTCAACCCTTCTCTTTACTTTGTTAGTATATTGTTATTGTACGCATATTCTTGTAAGTCGTCCCGTGAGTATATTGTATTATCCCACATTGTTAGTATATTGTTGTTGGACGCATATGTTTTGTAAGTCATCTCTTGAGTATATTGTATTATCCCACATTCATGGGGAGTAATAGTTTTTTAGCTTAGAATTAGTATATAAGTATGTGTTGAGGCCAATGAAGGCATCCACAAGTTATTTGTATTGAGATTTCTCAAAGGAGTTTTCCAGCTCAAAGTGGTCTGCGATCAATAAATCTCTTATGTGTTCTGCTATTTCTGATATATCGTGCATTTTCATCATTTAATTGCTGGAGGTTCCCCACACTTGAGAGATCGTCCCGAATCCATCTGACACCACATTGAAACAAGCATGCAAACATGTACAAATGCATGATAAAATATCCAGTGGAATGAGGCCAATCCACACAATGTCAACATGCATGTAGAAGCAAATACATCTCAGTCATACAAACAAAATTATTCCAATTTAAATACAAGAGAATACTTAACTCTAACAACATAGATCCAAGTAACTAGCAGTGTAAGAGCGATTTTCCACCCAGCATATACTCTTTATGCCGCAAGGCCACCCCCAAGTTGGGCTATGGGGCCACCAGTGATAAGGAAAACACCTACAAGATTCTACCTCTCATCCCACAACAAATTTTTTCTTTCCATGCTTATCCAATTGCTCTTACATATCTCTACAGGATCTCACTCAACAATTACAGCCTTGGCTTCCAAAATACCTGCCCCACACACCACCCTTCTAGGATCAGGCATCGCCTTCACCAATCCATGGTTCTCTTGGGAGATCCATCTTTCTATGTGCTTTCAGTGTATGCATAGAAGAAGACCAATCTGTTATGATGCTGGAGAACAATCTGTATCTTCAAATTCGTGGCTTCCCAAGCATCTATGAGCAACAAAACTCAATGGGTAAAAGGGTCCCTAGCTTTCCCAACTTTTGTGCTCACCTACAACCATTTCTTTCTCCTTCAAATCAACAACCCCCTTCTAAACTCGAATTTCTGGGTTATACACAACAATGGGGAACTCACGCGAGGTAGCCCTGCATGAGAAAAAATGATAGAATGTGAGTGAAGTGAAATAATGACCCCCAAGGGATATGGGAAATGGGTAAAAAGACAACTCACATTTCTTCTGACTATAGAAGAAACGGACTGATGTCACTGCAGCATTGATTTTCAGCAGGTTACGGGACTATCACGAAATTCAGTCACCCCCATGCTTCAATAAGTATGTGAGGTGAATTTTCCCACCAAGCTCACACTTAAATTCAATGATTGGGTTCAATAGTCAAGAGGAGGTGATTGACTCATTTAAAAACACATGGAATATTTTGAATGAGTTCTAAGGTTGGTCCTTGGTAGCAAGGATAATTTTAGGGCCAAAATTTATCCCATGGGCTATTTTTCCATGTTTTTTTCCAAAAAACGATTTGCCAATTTGCATTTTTTGAAGCCCCATTTCGCCCAATTTTGACGGGGTAAACTTTTTTCACTCTAAAAATCGCCAAATTATTATATAAACTATATAAAATCCTTAGAAATTGAAATAATTTTAGAAAAGTATCGCCAAATATTTTATAGTTTACATTTTAAGAATTGGTAAGATTCGCCAAGGTTTATACACATTCAAATAAGTAAGGGTCCTTAAAATTATCCCTGCTTGGTAGCTTAGGATTTAGTCACCTATGGACCCCCTTCCTCTTCCCCTCTGGTAGAATCATAGCCCCTTTGGTGTTCTTTACACAACCATTATTGGACCATTTTATTATTTATGCACATAATATTTACATATATTTCAATTTAGCACGTGAAGCCAACCATACGGACCAAATAACAATATTACATCATACATGCCTAGCCATTCACTAGTCAGGCCTTGGCCTTGAGCTCTGCACTAGGAATCCACACTAGCATAATTATATCATTTACATAATTTTGGTTAATTACATTCCAAGTCGAAAATTGGGGATATCACAGTCTGCTTTCCCATGTGGTAGACCTACTGACTAAAACTAAGTATATTTTCTTTTACTTAATGCAATTTAGTGTAACTTACCAATATATATATATATATATATATATATATATATATATATATATATATATATTTATAATACAAGGCAAGGTAGATAAATATATATACACAAAATGAGAATAATGCAAATACATACTCCCTCAATGACAATAATACAAGGCAAGGGGGATTCCTAGTTCTAAAAAATAAACAATATATGAAAACGTAACACAGTTGAAAAAAGAAAGCTTGTATCTAACCATATAGATAGCAATTTGGAGAGGATCACGACCTCAAAAAAACCAAAGAAAACACAAGTTAGACCTTCAAAGTCATGGAAAACAAATGGAATAATAATCCATGTTAAAAACAATAGCCATTTTCCATAACAAACCATATCTTACCTCCTCCTCTGCTTGTGATATTATGCTCATCATGATTCTTCTTCAAGATCCAACCATGACTATGACTTTAAGGGCAAACACCTCCAGGGAAAATTTTAAGAACCCCCCCTAAATTTTTATGTATAATAAATGGGAGAATCCCCATGATATATTGGAAAACATGAAGGCTATTTTATCAATATTATATTATGTTTATATAATGTTTTGGAAAATATTTCACTAAACTATAAATCCTTGTAAAATCTTGAATAATCGTTCACTAAATTATAAAACCTTGTGAAGTCTTGGAGAAACTTTCAGAAAGTTTCTCCTTGGAAAGTCATGTCCCACTACATGCCCAAATATGCAGCTATGAATGAAGTCCCAGTCCCTGCCATGATGCCCAAAACACCCACAAAAACATTATTACCGCATCGTCGATCGCAAGATTAACAATCCCCATGTTTCTTGGGGAAACTTTGGATCTGAGGTGATCGGATTCAAAACTCTCCTAGATGCAAATGGGTCGCTATAAGAAATGATAGTAAATATTAACTGCCCTTCTCATGTGGGCATTAAGCAACTTGCAAGACAGTATTCAACCCATAAAATGTGGATGAATATAACTCCAACTTTGATTTCCATGATTGATAGAAGGTGAAAGAGCCCCTAGGAATTGTCATTTATGGATATCGGGGGTGAATGAGAGATTCCTAGTGATTTTCCTAGGCTAACAGAGGTTTAAATCCATTTTTAGAGGGGCGAAATTGTTTTATATTGGCTCCCCTTTTTAAATTTGATGGGGCTAACCTCCTATTCATTAAAAATAAATAAATAAATAAAATGTGGGCTAATCATACCTAATGGGTGTTTAATAAAAAATTACCCCATTAAAAATTTAAAACCCTTAAAGTTAGCCCATGGGCTAATATTAGCCCCTGAAATTTTCCATGAAAACCCTCCCTCTTCTTATAATATTATTTTCTTGTTATTTTAATAAAAAATAATAATTTTTATACCATGTGAAAATGAGCACAAAATCAAAAGATCCCTAACCTCATCATCGAAGTTTACTCGTACAAAACCGGGGTGTGGCATGAAATGAAGCCCCTAAGTGTAACAACTAAGAATGAATAATATTATCTAATGAAAGGATTAAAGCATCTTGCAACACATCACCTACCACATTTTTTTCCTGATTATTCTCCTATTGTCTATCTCCTTGTTTTCCTTTTAGAGACTGACATTCTTTTATTTAGGTGCCATTTCTTCCCACAATGCCATTATTCCATCTTCCCCCTGGTTTTGGATATGCCCTTCTTAGACTTCCCACGATTCCCTAGACTGTTTTCTCTCTCCCTTTGTGTTTCCCTATTCTCCACAGTCAAAGCATTACCTGATGTGTCACCTATGATTTTCCATCGCATTTCCTCGCTAAGGAAAACACCAACCACATCTCAAACTTTAAAGTGATTAAACAAGAGACATAATTACTCATAGCCATGACCAAGCCATTCTAAATTTCTGGAAATGAGCACAAAACCAAAAGAAACCTAACCTCATCATCAAATTTTACTCCTACAAAACTTAATTGATTGGTAATTGCACTAAACTCATTTAAATGATCAGCAACAGACCCACCTTTTGACATCTTCATTTTAAATAAATGTTTCATAAGAAATACCTTGTTTGAGGTTGAGGGATTTCCATACAGTTTAGCCAATGCTTTCATCAGATCCTCTGTTGTCTTTTCTTTTGAAATGTTGAAAGCCATTGTCGCTGCCAGGAACAACCATATTGTTCCTAGTGCCTTTTTGTCTAGAAATTTTATTCTTCGTCCTTGATAATCATTGTTTTTTTGTTTTTTCACCCAATGGTAGGAAAATATCCTTATGATATAGATATTCCTCCATTTGCATCTTCCATAGCTAGTAGTTTTAACGTTAAACTTATGGACCCTAAACTTGTATTCTTCTGCCATTGCTCCTACTCGAATCAAGAACCCTCCCTTCGTGTGAGTTTATCAACCAAATAGACCTTAAACTTTGGTACTAGTTATTAGGAATAGGATCATGGAGCAATAAAAATAAAAATGAATGTATAAATAAAACACAAGAACACAATACACGAGAGACATCGACATACGTGGTTCACCCAATATGTGCTACATCCATGTAGAAACAACCAATCCTTTCTTTATTCTATCCAACAAACTGAAAAGCTAAAACCTACAACACATCCACTACAACCTCCTCTTCACTCTCTGTCGATAACCTTCTTTCTCACACTATACAATTGTAATACAATGCCTTTATAATAGAGATGGTTTCCTTCTAAGACAAAAAAGACATCAACGTAACTTATATCATCAAATCCATGACCTAATGATGAACATTCCAAATTGACTACGAAATTATATATTTTACAAGGCGTTTTTCCAAAAATAACCTCTCTGGGGGTGCTTCCCCCGAATTACATATAAGGGGGGCTCCAAAATTTGTCTCCACTCCCCTTGGACCCCTTGATGACAATAGTGTAAAGAACTAGGATTCAAACAGGACTGAAACATAACCTTTGAACCTAGAAGATGATCGGACTCCACAACTAACTCTTTGGTGACAAAGATCTAGTTGCAGTTCCCTATATTTATCTGGCTGAATATTTCAAAAATTTAAGCCACCTGTGAGGATTTGTCTCTCTCTTTACTCCTTCCATATCTTAGGCCCCTCTAGTTTCAGTAAGGATTCAATTACTGTGATTCGTCATCTTGATGGTGGTGCCATTGTTCCTACTCGTGTATTTCAAATCTGCCATGGTTGGACCATGTTTATGTACTTGGATTGGGTCCCTCTTCAACCCTCATAATGTATTGTACCTAGTGATTATTCATATATTGATAAGATCCCTCTTAATTTGTATCCCAAATGATATTGAGATAATGATACAAGCATGAGGATTACTGGCTCATTTATACTTGAGATTATATGCACCTCACCTATTTGAGTAGTTTGTATGTAGGTACGAGCCTTTGTATTCCCTTTAGAGGGGTACTCTTTCTCCATAGTATTCTTGGATTATTGTCTTTGGTGCCCTTTAGTTCCCTATATAAAGTAAGAAAGATTGATGTATTTCGACCATACGATGAGCTCCCGACCTCACATATCAGGGGGAGATTTATTAACTGTCTAATTTTTATCACCTACATTGTGATGAATTTCATCACCATTTTGCATCATTATGGATAATATAATCCTTGCTTCCATCTCATTTCATCCATGCGAACTCAGAAAAATGACCAAAAACTGAAAGTCAACACAAAAAATTACCATAACTAACAAGTCATGACTTTTCCCTCAAAATCCATAACTTAGGTCACACCTTTCACCCAAAATCCCTCGACTTGATAAAAACAATGTTCTTTGTCAATCATCATTCATTATTTCATGCTTCCCTAGGAGTAGTGGATCAAAGCAAACAAATACAATTGTCAAGGTCAAAATTAACCACTGATCTGGTCTTCCAAAACCCTAACCTCACCACTAGGTCATAAATGGAATGGAGAGTATCCACATTGGAACTAAATATCATTTTTTACCATTATTTTTACTATAAAAACAACCCTCATCATCACTCCAGATCTCCATATCATATTCTTAAAGCACTGTTATACTGCCGAAAATTTTGCTAGAAAGCACGAAAGAGGCCATTCCTTCCTTTCTACTTTCACCATTACAAGTAATTCTAGTATTCACCTAGCTGGAGATTGGACTACAAAATATATCGACAAACCCTCCCTTGGATCAGTTGCAAAGGCCCTCTACCTTTCACAATCGATACCAAGCTACGATTATAACATCATATATCTTTTTTCTGGGCATAAAAAAATATTTATATTCATATAAATATAATATACATTGAGTTGTGTAGGAGGACTATCCATCATATTTGAAACAAAAATGACTATCCATCAAACATGTTATCAAAATAACCCAAAACAACCTATTGTCCTATTTTCACTATAAAATTCTTGCTTCTTTCCTCCTTTGATTGGAAAATGTACCATCACTATCATATCAAGATACTGAAAACTCATGTAAGAGGCATTCTCCTCTCTTTTGGAACTAACAATATAGAAGATTAGAAATGAAATTCCATAGATTCACATTGATATCCTTCGAAGTATTCATAGAATGAAAAAGAGCCTTCCTTCAACCAAAGAGCCTATTTGGAGAGCTTGTCTGCCTAGATGTTTAAATATTTGAATATAAGCGAGAACGATGTCCATTCAAACAAATAGATGGAATTCTGGATATTTTGCAAGAGATGACGAGGGGTGACACGATTGATTTGAGTACGCTTATTGGCCCAATCGATATATTGATTTCAAATCTCCCATCACTTGCAACTTCTTGATATTAAGTTTGGACAAAAAATGAAGAAGCGTCCACAGAGCTACTAATTCAGTGCTTGTATTTGAACGAGGTTCATGAGCATACACGATATGGAAATAATGGTTCTGGTTGAGGAACGACACAACTTCCACACCACATTTCTGGGGTTTTCCCTAGCTATCCCCTCAAAGAGACCCCATGGCATGTCAAAATTTAATTGCGACGTAATTGGGGTTCTCAAACCTTTTTCTTATACTTCAAATTTGAACTTTAAGGCTAGTTTCTCCACAAGACTGGATGTAGCTTCAAAAAGAATTACTAAGAGTTTTGGAAAATGCACATATTACAATTCCACCAGACAACATACACTATGAGACAGAGGAAAGATTCATAGCTAGAGATAGTTGCATACAATACCCACTCCAAAACATAATCGACCAATCTATCTTTTGAACAACTCATTTTCGACTTTAACTTGTGAGTCAAGAGAAACCATACCTTTTTTAAAGTAAGGGAAGAAAATGAATAAATGATCAAGTGACTCGGAATTGCATCTACACAAGGTGCACTAGTTTGGGTGATTCCAACCCCTCTTGATACCAATATCACATGTCAAAAGCTTGTTCTTAAGAGTGAGCCATAGAATAATCTTTCCCTTCAAAGGGATAGAGAAATTCCATAATGGAATCCACCACCATTCCTGAACACCATTAAACTACTCTTTTGCTAATGATGAATATCATGTCTTGGATTTATAAGCTCAGAAACCTACATTTTTAGACCATGCAAGGGAATTAGTTTCATCGTCACTCAGATTAATAAAGTTTATGCAGATTTTATTGATATAGCCCTTCCATTCATCAACTTGAATGCCATCTAAACCTAACTCAGAAGTTGTCTTCCAATAGGAAACACCCGACCCTTCACGATTTGGAGATAGTGCATCTCTTAAGTAGAATAAACCCTTCTTGTGAAGACTTCAAAGCAAGTTTACAAAGAGCCTATTACTTGAGGTCACCCCAATCCAGGGGTCTTCGCTGAGTCTTACTCTTCTCCAATTTCCATTTCTCCATGCTATCCATTTACCCACCGAAGGGAATGCTTCAATGAAATATTTCCATACCAAGGAGCAATTCCTTGAGTCCTTCACTAACTGCCTAAACCATTCTTTTATGGACGCAGTACCATTCAAATATTTTGATTCCAAGACTCTCACCCACGGAGAATTACTAAGTTTTATTCTCCACAAGTTGTAAGACACCGAGGCTTGGGTAAAGAGAAAAATGTTTTTGATTCCCCATCCATTGAGACTCTTGGGTTGTGCAAGCTATGTCCATTTCACCAGAGGGATTCCATTTATCTATATTTTTCCTGTCCATAGGAAGTGAAATCTCTTCTTTCGAATTCTAGAGAGAATACCTTTCAGAAGTTTCACTATCGATGCTTAATAAACTGGTATACTTTCCATGACATATTTTATTAAGACAAGGTGGCCACCTCTGGAAAGCCAATGATTAACCCAAAGAGATCTGCACAATTCGATCTTTCTAATAATCGACATCCAGTTTGCAATCCTATAAGAATTTGGATTCAAATGGAACTCGAGATACTTCATACCTACATCCAAAGGATCACGCAGGAAATGTAGAGCTCAATCAAGATCTACTAGAAGGTTATCATGAAGCACATTAGAAATCATACATGATTTTAAATAATTAAATATCATGCTTGTCGATGAGCTAAAAACATCAAGAATTCTTTTAAGCTATTGGAAATCATTTCGATTCCCATTGTAGAAAATAAGTACATACTCTACAAAAATCAAGTGAGTAACAACTTCCGAAGGCGATATCTTTAGGCCTTTCAACACACTTCTTCTTTTGGAGTCATTAATCAAGATAATTAAACTTTCAACGATAAGAAATAAGTCCTTAAGCGAGCAACCTTGTTGGAGTCCCCTAGAAGCATTGAAGAAAGAAGAGGGAGCCCCGTTGATGAGAATTGACAAAACACTGATTGGATACATCCCATGATCTGTTCACCGACGCTAACTTCATTCCCATATGGATATGAATTAAACGCAAGAATACCTAGTTGACTCTATCAAAATCCTTCAAGAGGTACAAATTTAGAATGACCATTGGAATATTGCTTCACTTGATGGAATCCAAGGATTCTTGTGCGACTGCAACAACATCTTGGATTCTTTTATTTTTTAGGAAAGTGAATTAATGTTCCGAGATGATTGAGCTCAGGATCACCTTTAGGCATTCTGCTAGGACTTTAGCCACCACCTTGTAAATAAAATTACATAACGAAATGGGTTTGTAATCATCCAAAGGCACTGCATCTAGCTTCTTCGAAATCATAGCTATAAACGTAGACTTTAATTGTCTGTGAACTTTACCCGTTCTTTGGATTCCTTGATCATCAAGACCATTTATTCTATTAATAGTTCATAGAATCCTAGGACGAGTTCAATGGAGAATCCATCTGGCCTGAGGATTTTTCCCTTCTTCATTGAAAGGATCCTTGCATGAAGCTCTTCCTTTGTGGCATTAGCATATAAGAGAGAATTCATATCATCATTAATGTTTCTAGGAACTAACTCAAGTACTTGAAGAATTTGATCAATAGGGAATCCAATTGTTTCTTTGAATTTTTTTTTAAAGTGCTTTACATCGACCTTTGCTTTGTATTTAAAGGAGGAGACCACCTCCTCTCTTTCATTATTAAAGTCCTAGATAGTATTTAAGTTTTTCCTGTAGTTCGCATGATGATGGAAAAGCTTCATATTGCCATCACCTTCATAGATCCAAGCGACGCTACTTTTTAAACACCATGTTAACTCCTCATTTTTTAACAGTTATTACTTCCTATCCTCCAATGAAGCTAGAGATGATCTTTCACCGCCAGAGAAGACCCCTTCAAAGTTTGCAACATATAGTCGATTTATACCTACTTTGCAATACCCCCATTTTGACCCTTCAGTTGTATCGGCTTGTAATGTAAACATTGTGCATATGTGATATATAATTCCTAGCGTGGAGCTCAAGGCCAAGGCCCCGCTAGTGAATGATCAACCTTTATGTTGTGTTATCCATGTGCTATTAAGCAGTGGAAATTGTAAAAATGATGTAAACAAATCTCATGCAATAATATACCAAGGGGATGGCTATGGATGAAACTAAATGAGGGGGCTATGTGTATCCACTAGGGAGAGGTGAGGGGATTGTGGGATTGAACCCTAGGATTGCATATGTCACCTTGAGAACCCACCTTTGACTGTCCTAGTTGTCATTTATTTCTGTTGTAAGAAAGTGGTTGAAGAAATCAATCCATGGATTGATGGAGTATGGGCAGCCTGAAATTGATAAGGCAGGGTATGGGATCAGTTGGATTGACCTATAAGCCACTCCATATCATGGGAATTCATTTCCCTCATCCCCATTCCATTGTGGATGACCCAGGCATGCATTTTCATGGAGGACGCAAACCCAACAGGGAGGTAGAAACATAAATCACGACTTGGAGAGAAGCCGCGTTTTGGGTGCTAAGATCGCTCAGAAAATTCATGTGAGAAGTGAAATACGATAAGGGGATCCATTGAACGAAACTTGGGACGAATTTGAGGGTGTGAGACACCCATAAATTCGTAGGAGAACCCTGATTTGGAATTCCGAAAATCCAGTTGCGGGACAAGCCATTCGGCTGCAACGTTGAGGAAGATCCAAAAGTAGATCGCAGTGGGAGAGAGACCAGGGGGTTTAGAATTCATGGTCAAGCCAGTGAGGGCTCATTTAAAAATGGTTTAGCAGTCGGTATTGGACATACCTGCCCAGGTCAGCGCTGAGGGAAGGGGCACCCGAGGGACTGTAAAGTAGAGAAGGGGACCTTACTTATGCTAAGAGTGGAGGTGATGGGGGTTCCTGGACTATATGGGGAAAATTGGATATTCCTGTAGCTCTTTGGTTGAGCTCATTGACTTAGAAAAACCTTCCTTGTCTTCCCACTTGCTTGATAGAGTCAGCTGTTTGCTAGATGACCTTGATTGATTGTGCCTAAGGCTATGAATGGACCTGAGTAGTTCCTCCTTAGTGGATACATAGCCCCAACTCCGGGGTGGTCTCTGAGTGATAGAATAATACAGGATGGGCAGATACCCATGGTTGGGTTGGAACATTGCAGTCCATATCGAGTTGCTTGGAGATTTAAATAAAAGGATAAGTTTTCTCTGTGATTATATCATGTTTATTTTGTGTTCTGAATGTTTAATTGCTCATGTTTCATTCAGTTGTGTTTATTTGAGTATGCATATGCATCCATGCTTTTTTATGAAATTGTTCATTGATGAATTGGGCTAAGTCTTGTTGAGGCTTAGGAGGTTCAGAATGTCCAGTCAGGACTTGGGGAAGGAATGGGCATCCCCTGTTGTGCTCATGTACCTCTGTGGGTCAGATGAAGGGAGGGGCCATGATAGAGTAGTATAAGAGCCCCTTACAGGGTGGTGAAGAGGCTTTGATGAAGTTTGGGGAATCATTTTGGGTTGGAATAAGGACAGTATCAGAGCTCTCAGGTGTGGAATAGGATCATGCAGGTGCATGGGGGTCTCCGAGAGCTTTCCAACGGTACCAAGTTTTCCAAAAATGGACTTAGGATGAGGAAGTTGTCAGCCTAAGAAGTTGGCAGTAATAGGGGTATATGACCGACCTCCTATGTTCCAAACCTGTAGTGCGGATTGCGGATTTCAGAAGTCGAAGGCATGATTTCTCAGCGAGGCGCGTCGGCGTGCTGACTTCCGACTCTCGTAATACAGATTGCGGAGTGTGGAAGTCAAAGAGTTAAGTTTCCTGGAGTTGGGAATTTGGCGTCTCGACTTCCGACTCCTGCAAGCCAGATTGCAGAGTGTGGAAGTCGAAGAGTTAAGTTTCCTAGAGTTGGGAATTTGGCGTCCCGACTTCCGACTCCCGCAAGCCGAATTGCAGAATGCGGAAGTCGGAGGCATATTTCTTCGACGCCATGTATTTGGTGTTCCGCCTTTCCAACTCCCGCATCGCAACTTGAAAAATGCGGAATTTAGAGGCGCATTTCTTCGACACCGTGTATTTAGGCGTTTCGACTTCCAACTTCCTTCTTGCAGATTACGGCTTGCAGATTGCGGATTGCGAAATGAAGTTGTTGCGGCTGTGCGAAAGTGCATAGTTTAAAAAAAATAGTAGGTTGTTTCTAAGGTTATCCCCCATCACCTCCAAAGGGAATCGAGGTGACTGGGGACGTTACAGATGGTATCAGAGCCCAAGGTTGCAGCACTATGACTGCTTGGGCCAAAGTAAGAGCTTACATGCTTGTTAGAGATGCAGAATGAACAAAGACCGAGAAGGATCGATGACCGTGTAGCATTTCGCTGGGTGAATCATCCTTGTGGCCAAGTGTATGCATGATCAGAGAAGTTGAAAAATATGAGTAAGTAAGGAGAATGGGTAAGGAAATTCCATTCTCCCAAAAGTTTCCACTCATAGGAATAAGACATCCCAGTATGTGGAATTGGCATGTGGCTCATGATAGTGACATGGTGGCCATGCAAGGGCTGCTAATAGGGGATTGAGGCATTCCCATGTGTGAATCAATTGTGTGGCTCATAATTGTGGCAAATATTTCCATGAGAATGGAAAGAGAGTATCACATTTGAATGAGGTGCAAGGGAATACAATATGCCTTGAAGGACTCCATATGGAGTTGGAATTGAACGAATTGTAGTGATGATAAGTGCAGGGAAGTTAAGAAAGGTCAAGTTGAACTTGGCCATAATTTCTGAAAGCAATGTGAGCAACAAGGCATGTGAACCTAGTGCAATGTGATTTATTCCAATGATCAAGGAAAGTTACATAGGGCTGACAAGATGGTTGCTGCTGAAAATTGGAGAATCATCTCCAAAGGGCAATGTTGATAAAGAAGGAAATTTGTCACCTTAAACTATTTCTGTTTGTAGCATAAGAATTGTATGCTTGGAAAGTAGCAAGTAGGAATGTTATACATGAGTATGCGTATTGAATTGTTGCTTGGTGAGAAAATCATAGCTAATGATTCCTTGTGTTCTTACTAGAGGCCATGAAATTAGATCAACTGTGATGTGGAAGAGGAATTCCATGCTATGATGAGGAATTGGAAAGGGGAAAATTCCTCAACTCTTCTCTTCCTGATATATTTATTTTTATGAGTTATATATATATGAAACTATGGCATAGGAATGTGGAAAATGAAAGAGATTAGGTAGTTGAAATGCAATGCACTAGTGGGCATATTAAGAGATAATGCATAGTGCATGTGAACTTGCTTGTGCATGAATATGATATTGCATATTGATAAAAGTAGTGAGGTTTTACATATGCAATGAGCCACTTTTAATAATTATTTTGGTTGATAATAATTAATGTTTTTGGTGTTGGTTGTAAGGCCAAAGACAACATAAACATGGATGAAAATGTTGATAATGCTATTACATGTGACCAACAACCTTGTGAAGAAAGGTTGGAGCAACAAATCCATGATCAAGAGGTTGGTGGAAGGACTGTGTAGTCCTTGGTAAGAGGTCAACTGACCAGGTAGCATCAGATATGTTAATGGAATCCATGCAGGTGATGTTTATTTATGCTAATTGTATAAATGTTGAAAGAGGATGGATAAGAATCCCTTCTACCATGTTTTAATCATCATAAAATGGTATGCATGTAAGGATGGAATGCATTTATGTGAATGCCATACCGCCATGATATGGTGAGGTATGGGATAGTAAGGGAAAGAAGCCTCATACTATGTGACTGTTTAAAATTTAGACTGCATTCATATGAAAATATATCATGCCATTTGTATGTGCTGGTTATGGGTATAACAACCAAAGCAAGTGAGAACTTATGGTCCTGTTGTGGTAGTGAATGCCATATGGGATAGTCATGGTTAAGGCCATAAGGTGGTTAGAGTGGTGATACTATAGTGCTACAAAAGTATCCCATGAACTCCCTATTGGTGTTAATTTGGGAGGAGATCTCTTTGCCAACAACCAAGGAGTGAGAAAATTCCTGATGTGTTGTTTGAGTGGAGAAGAAAGACACCAAATAGATAACCAAGTGATTGGGTAGGTGGCTGGGTATGGTGTTGAAGCATTGGCTAGGATGTCCAACTTACCATGGTAAATAAACCTGTGTAGGAACATGAATGTTTAGATAAATTTTGTATTGCATTGGGTACATTAAGTAAATGTACATTAAAATATTATGTAAATGTTGTGAATGTGCATGCATATGTGTGGGTGCACATGCTGAAATGCATTGTGTGAATGCATGGTTGTGATATATATGTCTCATTGCAATTAGATAATAGATGAAATGATGAATTATTGGTAATTATGAGATCATTTCATGAGCTGCCAAGGATGCAGGAAAATAATTGCATGAAGAAGGTAGTCATGTTTGATGGGCTAGCGGGATGCTTTGTTGGAAGGACAGAGTTGCATGAAATGATATGATTTTGTAATCATGAATATTGAAAAGTTTTATTTGACTTCATATAGATAATGTGATTGTATATTGCATTTTATTGTAATAATGATGCATACAAAATGAACGTATTTCATTGCATTTGAAATATTAACAATTGATAGTGTTTGAATTATAGTATGTTATAATTCTGAGATCACTTCAGTGGTTGTTGTAAATGTTGCACTAAAAATAGTATTTGCGTGGGTATTCACAACTTGTTTGGCTGATTGAATAACTCAGATTGCAGGTAGAATTGTCATGAACATGGAAATGCATGTAAGTCCATAATATAGGATGGGATCTACTGTGTGCAAGCCAAATATTATGAGAAGGATCTCATGGATGTGAAATATGATTTCTATATGAACCATATGTGATACTTTGAATTAAAATTATGAGAAGGGTCTCATGGTTGCAAAATCTAATTTCTGCAAGGAGTGGATTTGTAAATTTTATGATTTAAGTTTATGAGAAGGATCTCATGGTTGCACAAATCTAATTTCTGTAGGAAAATATATTTGTAAATTTCAGATTTGAGAATTTGCTAATAATTACTAATGGTTGTTTCGTTCTCTAGAATTGTGTCAAGAGGACGTGTTGTAGGTGGATGTTTAGGTTATGGAGGAAAGTGTAAAACCATAATGGACAGAGTTCTACCACTTACAGGAGCCAAACAATATGAGCATGGACTCATGGTTGATTAAATATAATTTATGTAGTGAACATAATTGTAAATTTAGATTTGAATTTGATTGCTAATGCTGCTGATTGTTTGGCTATTTGAGAAGTGTGTCAGGAAAACACATGTAGGAAGATCATGTGCTATGTCCTGCAGAAGCCAAAATCCATGGGAAGGATCTCATGCTTTGGAAATGGGTTTCGGGTGAAACATCATTGCAAATTTTGATGACATCTCATGTGAAATGCTTGTTCGTAAACACCGTAGGTGAGATGGTGAAGCTATGCCAATAGGGCATGTGTTGTTTATAAAACAAGAAAGGGATTGGGGTAACAATACCGAGGGACTGTTAACTCAGAGAAGGGATCCCCATTCCTTTCCAAAGGAAGAGAAAATACATCTGCAAACTCATAAGTATTTTTTAACCCTTGCTAAGAATATGCATGTCTAATTATTAGAATTAATATACAGAGCATGTTTTTATTTTTTATTGCTTGAGTGTGCATGTTTTTATTTCAGACTGCTTGAGTGTGATTATGGCCTACATGGCTCACATCGGAAATGGGTGCACACCTTTCAGGGGCTGGGTTGTGTTATGGTTTTCAACATTGAATACTTCAATACACCCTAAGGGAATGGACGCATTCCTGGTGTTTCAATATTAGAGAGTGAATTTTTATGAAATATGTTACAATTTTATATCATGTCATTTGGTGCTGCATACTAAGAAAAAAAGTGAAGAAGGGGTACCATCCCTATGTGTGTGGATGGTTGTAGTATGCTTGATAAACCTAGTCGGAGAACTGGCTTAGCATATTGGTTATTAGAATGTCATGGAGCAGCCTGCGTGCTGGACAAACATTCATTGAATGCTTGGTAAATCAGGTCGTTGCATTGGTTGAGCATTGAATGTTGTGGAGTAGCCTGTGGGTTGGCCAAACATTTGTTAAATGCCTGATAAACCCAGTCAACGTTCTAGCTTGGAATTGGTTATTTGAATGTTGTGGAGCAGCCTGTGTGTTAGCCAAACATTTGTTATTGTATCCATAGGTGATCCAAGGCTTGCAAAGCAAAGAAGGAGCATGTGGAATAAAGTGAAGACGTCCAATACAAATAAGTATTTGGTTTATCTTGCATCTTCTTGCTTATTTAGTATGAATATACATGTGCATATGATTTGGCTATGATTTTTAAACTCTTGTTTAGAGATAAATCCTCTGAAAATGAACTTGACATGTGAATTGACTCAATGTTTGAGTGTAGGTATTGCTGAATGCAAGAACCTTGAGGGAATCCTAAGGGTGCATGCAAACATGTGACTGTACTAGAAAGCTCAGTGTGAGTAGCAATGGAAAGTGGTGTTAGTGGAATTGTGTGGGTCCTAGCAGCCAAAGGTTCTGTAGGAAACCATGGGGAGGGGTTCCTTGGTTTAGAAGCCTTAGACAGACCTTAGATACCAAGTGCCATAGCCAAAACAAGGAAAAGGCAAGTCAAGCATTCACATTTGAAGTGAAAGAGACCAAGGAGCATGGAACCACAGTTGTGATGAGGCCCCGGATTGGAACAAGATTAAGAGGGGGAAACTCTTACTCTTATCTTTCCTTTTTGATTGATGCATTTTGGAAACATAAAATTGTTGAATGCATGTTATGACTGAAAGTTGACTGTGTTTATTTTGCTTGGAATAAAGTGTGAATTCTGAATTAGTTAATTTCCTGTGAAAGGATGAACATGAATGAGTCCATTGTATATTGGAAAAGCATGAAATGTGTGGAATTCTTATGGATAAAGCATGAACTTCCATGTCAATTGGGAAAGTAATTGTATGATATTAATGCTTATGTTATGCTTGACCTAACAAGATTTGCAATGATGAATTTTACAGGTGAAAATTAAACCAATTGGTTGCAGCTATTACAAGATAAGTTTTGCTAGCAAGCAAAGTGTGGGCAGCTGTGCACATCGACCATGGCAGCAGACCAAAAGCTATTCGATTTGGCTGAAATTATTCTTCAAACAATTTCCAAGACCCAAGAAAATATTAAGGGAATACTCAAGCTACAAAAGCAACAGAATGAGATGAACCACAAGGTTTTGCAGGACTCTATTTGTCTGCAAAATGAGGTAAAAGGCATTCTCGAAGCTATCAACAATGGAAAGGAAAACAAGAAGGGTTGTAGCCACAAAGTTTCCAGACTTGTGGATTAGCTGGAAGGTAAAGAAAAAGAAGGGACTGTTGTGGAGCAATGACCACATGTGGAGCTAGAAGGTCAAAGCCAGCAGGAGCAGCTTGTAGAAGCCAAAGGACTTGGTCCTGAAAACTCAATGTAAAAGATGAAATGTAGGAAAGAGCTGCTACTTTTTGTGAATTGTGGACATGTGTAAGTATTCCTAGGTATTGGAACACCAAGGATGGTGTTATTCTAAGGGGAAGGGAACTGTAATACCCCCATTTTGACCCTTCGAATGTATTGGCTTGTAAGGTAAACATTGTGGATATATGATGTATAATTCCCAGCGTGGAGATCAAGGCCAAGGCCCCGCTAGTGAATGCTTAGCCTTGAAGGGATGATATTTTATGTTGTGTTATCCATGTGCTATTAAGCCATGGAAATTGAAAAAATGATGTAAACAAATCTCATGCAATAATATACCAAGGGGTTGGATATGGATGCAACTAAATGAGGGGGCTATGTGTATCCACTAGGGAGAGGTGAGGGGGTTGTGGGATTGAACCCTAGGATTCCATATGTCACCTTGAGAACCCACCTTTGACTGTCCTAGCTATCATTTATTTATGTTGTAAGAAAGTGGTTGAAGAAATCAATCCATGGATTGATGGAGTATGGGAAGCTCGAAATTCGTAAGGAAAGGTATGAGATCAGTTGGCTTAAGCGATAAGCCACTCCATCTCATGGGAATTCGTTTCCCTCATCGCCATTCCATTGTGGACGACCCAAGCATGAGTTTTCATGGAGGACATAGACCCAACAAGGAGGTAGAACCAAAAATCACGACTTGGAGAGAAGCCGTGTTTTGGGTGCCAAGATCACTCAGAAAATTTGTGTGAGAAGTGAAATCTGATCAGGGACTCCATTGACCTAACCCTGGGGAGAATTTGAGAGTGTGAGACACCCAGAAATTCATAGGAGAGCCCTGATTTGGAAGCCTGAAATCCAATTGCAGGACAAGCAATTTGACCGCCACATTGAGGAAGATCCAAAAGCGGATTGCAGTGGGAGAGAGACCAAGGGGTTTAGACTTCATGGTGGATCTAGTGAGGGCTCATTTATCCATGGTTTATCAATCGGGACCAGCCATACCTGCCCAAGTCAGCTCTGAGTGAAGGGGCACCCGAGGGACTGTGCAACAGAGAAGGGGACCTTACTTAGGCTGAGAGTGGAGGTGATGGGGGTGCCTAGACTGTCTGAGGAAAATTGGATATGCCTGTAGCTCTTTGGTTGAGCTCATTGACTTAGAAAACCCTTCCTTGTCTTCCCACTTGCTTGACATATCCAGCTGTGTGCTGGATGACCTTGATTGACTGTGCCTAAGGCTGTGAGTGGACCTGAGTAGTTCCTCCATAGTGGATACATAGCCCCAGATCAGGGGTGGTCTCTAAGTGCTGAAATAATACAAGCTGGGCAGAGACCTATGGTTGGGTTGGAACGTTGCAGTCCATAGCCAGTTGCTTGGAGATTTCAATAAAAGGATAAGTGTTCTCTGTGATTATATCATGTTTATTCTGTGTTCTAAATGTTTAATTGTTCATGTTTCATTCAATTGAGTTTATTTGATTATGCATATGCATCCATGTGTTTTTATGAAATTGTTCATTGATGGATATGGCTAAGTCTTGTTGAGGCCCAGGAGGTTCAAAATGTTCAGTCATGACTTGGGGAAGAAATGGGAATCCCCTATTGTGCTCATGCCCCTCTGTGGGTTAGATTAAGGGAGGGTCATGATAGAGTAGTATAAGAGTGCCTTATAGGGTGGCAAAGAGGCTTTGATGAAGTTTGGGGCCACATTTTGGGTTGGAAGAAGGATATGATCAAAACTATCAAGTGTGGCAGAGGATCATGCAGGTGCATGGGGCCGGACAAGAGCTTTCCACCGGTACCAAGTTTTCAAAAAATGGACTTAGGATGATGAAGTTATCAGCCTAAGAAGTTGGCAGTAACAGGGGTATATGGCCGACTTCCAACGTTCTGAACCCATAGTGCGGATTGCGGATTTCAGAAGTCGGAGGCGTGATTTCTTGGTAAGGTGTGTCAGAATCTCGACTTCCGACTCTTGCAAGCCAGATTGCGGAGTACGGAAGTCGGAGAGGTAATTTTCCCGGAGTTGGGAATTTTGTGTCCCTTCTTCCGACTCCCACAAGTCGGATTTTAGAGAGGTAAGTTTCCCAGAGTTGGGAATTTGGCGTCTCGACTTTCGATTCCCGCAAGATGGATTGCAGAGTGCGGAATTCAGAGAGGTAAGTTTCCCGGAGTTGGGAATTTGGTGTCTCGACTTCTGACTCCCGTAAGCTGGATTGCAGAGTGTGAAAGTCAGAGAGGTAAGTTTCCCGGAGTTGGGAATTTTGCATCCCGACTTTCGACTCCCGCAAGATGGATTGTGGAGTGCGGAAGTCGGAGAGGTAATTTTTCCCGCAGTTGGGAATTTGTTGTCCCAACTTCCGACTCCCGCAAGCCATATTGCGGAGTGCGAAATTCGGAGGTGTAATTTTCCTGGAGTAGAGAATTTGGCGTTCCGCCTTTCCAACTCCCACATCGTGGCTTGTGGAATGCAGAATTCTGAGGCGTATTTATTCGACGCCGCATATTTGGTGTTTCTTTTTTCTGACTCCCGCATCACGGATTTTAGAATGCAGAATTCATAGGCGTATTTATTCGACGCTGCGTATTTGGCATTCTGCCTTTCCGACTTCCACATCGCGGATTGTGGAATGCGGAAGTTAGAGGCGTATTTCTTTGACGTCACGTATGTGGCGTTCCGCCTTTTCAACTCCTGCATCACGAATTGCGGAATGCGGAAATCGAAGGTGTATTTCTTCGATGCCATGTATTTGGAATATTGCCTTTCCGACTCCCACATCGCGGCTTGCGAAATGCGAAAGTTTGAGGCATATTTCTTTGACGCCATGTATTTAGGCGTTTCAACTTCCAACTTCCGACTTGCGGATTACGGCTTGGGGATTGTGGATTGCGGATTAAAGTTGTTTCGGCTGTGCAAAAGTGCATAGTTTAAAAAAAAAAATTAACAGGTTGTTTGTAAGGTTATCCCCCCATAGCCTCCAAAGGGCACCGAGGTGACCGGGGATGTTGCATACTTCTACTTCAAGAATTTCCTCTTGTGATTTCTTCTTGAAATCCTTTTCCCATACCCTTGAGTTTTTACAGGCCTTTGCAAGATTATCATCAAATTGTTTCATAAGAGGAACTCCATTATCGACCCATAAATTTTTCCATCCTGTCTCTATCAATATTTTGTATTCCTCCCTCAACCATGCATGGTTAAACTTGAGAGGAGCTACTGGTTTCCATTCAACTTTATCAATTTTACACAAGATAGGAAGGTGGTATGATAGGCTTCCCATTCCTAGCCACGATTTAAGTAAATTTCTTCCATTCAGTAGAGACTCGGACACAAGGAACCTATCCAGTCTTTTTGAGATAACCTATGAACCTTTACGTCCATTTTTCCAGGTAGGAATAAACTTTGTCAGCTCTAGATCGACAAGATGCAACATCTCAAGAGAACGAGCAAAGAAGTCACCAAGAGGGTCCTGGCATGAGTGGATACCCCAGACCTCTTTGCTTGCTAAGGTGAAGTTGAGATCACACCCAGAAATTATATTGCTCTAGGATAGAACCCCTAACGATGTCAATTCCTCACATTATTCACATCTTTCCACGTAGTGTCCATAGATTTTTAGGATTTTAAAAGAAGAATTTTGCGCTTTGTCCAAGACTTCAATCTGAATGCAGGAGCATAATTCAAAGGAAGATTGCAGATAGAGACTAGGAATCCACACGGTGAGAATCCCCCCAAACATACCATTTACATCGATCGTTCTAAAGGACCATTCCTTAATCCATGGTGCAAAAACTTCGATAGCTCTCGCTCCTGAACACATAGTTTCCTGGATTATAATAACATCTGGATTATGGACTTTGAGAAGTCATTCGAGGTATATATGTTTAGGGGAACCCCCAAAACCTCATGCATTAAGGGATAGAATTATCATGATGGAAATTTTCCTTGAGCTTTCCCCACTCTAAGGGCCCGGTATATCATGACTTGTTTGCTAGAATTAACATCAATTTTCTTTTTTTTCTTAGCTAAGAGCAGGAATGATTTACTTCCTTGAACTCCTCTAGTAATATTATCTAGAGCAAGGCCCCCCTCAACAACAGATTCATCAATATTTTTGGCTTTTGAAAGAAGGAAATAATAAAAGACAATGGAAGGAATAGGGTCAACGGAGTGCGGAGCTCCGAATGAAGAGGCACTATAGAGGACATATTTTTTATTTGTTTCCAGATGCTCAAATGTATAATTACTGACAGGGACCAAGGCCCCCCTTTCTAGAAAATCAGACTTCTAAAGAAGAGATGCGTCACATCAATCCTTGCTGGGGGGAACCCCCTTTGAAAGCTTCCATATCAGTTGACTCCACCAAGGAGGCTTTGGTAAGTCTTCCTCCTCCCGAGCCACTTTCTACCCCAAGATTGGTTGATAAGAGACACCCACCACATTCCTTGTCCATAATAATATATCCTCTCTATTTGTAATGATGATGTGGCTACCCTGAAGATATTTTATGAACTTATCCCACAAAATATTGAATTTATCCTCAAATCCTAATACATCAGCAACAAGCCATCTTTGTCAAATAGGGGTAGTATATTGAAGGCCATGAATCTAATAAAAATATATAAGTCCTTGATCCCTTAGAGAACCAGTCATCAAATTTGGTAGACTGTAGAAGGATCTTGTCCAATCCTAAATTTCATGCCATATCCAACATCCCATGCTAACTAGTCCCTAATGAGGTCGAATGACTTAATCATATCCTTCCACATGTTTGATATGTTCATGACATAATGGTTCTTATATCTGAGCCAATCTTCTATAGAGAGCGGATAAACATACTTATGATGAATGACTTGGACCTAGAGTCCCTTGCCTTTTATTATTCTCCAAATTCTTTTTGCTACCAGAGCTCTAGCAAAACTAGGGTAACCCTTCAATCCCCATCTACCAAATTATTTTGGGATAGTGAGTTTCCTCCATGAGATCCATGGGAAGGCTTTCTTTTCCTTGCCTCCTCTCCATAGAAAACTGAAACATAACTTCCTGATGCTATCCATTATACCTATAGTGACATATTCTATAGAATCCCAATAAACAAGGACGACTTTAAAGACAAACTTCATCATCACAAGTCTACCTCCTCTTGATAACCATTTATTGCACCAAAGATTAAGCTTTCTTTCTATTATACCTTTCATCCAAACCCAATCCTTTCTCAAATAATCATTGGGTTTGATTATAAAACCAAATTACTTTATCTCATTGTTAATATCAACCATTGAATAGGAAAACTAAGCTAAATCCCAATCTGTAGCTTCTTGTTCCAAATTCATATCTGATACTGAATATTTATGCACATTGATTACCATACCTGTGACATTTGAGAAAAGATGTAGGATCTCCTTGATCTTCAATATGTCCCTTCTTGACTTGTTTGTAAAGAGGAGAATATCATCTATAGAAAGCAGATGAGTAATAGACACCATGTCACTGATATGAACCCATTTCAATACACCATTATCTCTAGCATGGAGAAGTGATCGACTAAGACCCTCCAAAATCAAAATAAACAAAATAGGTGCAAGAGGACAACCTTATCGTAGGCCTCTCCTAGTCTAAAATATGATGAGGTTGATTTATTAATAAGTACAACAAATGAAACTGATAAAACACAGGAGAGGATCCAATTCACCATAGGTAGTTTGAATCCCACTTGGAGCAAAACTAGTTGGAGAAAGATCCAATTGATCCAGTCATAAGCTTTAGATATATCAACTTTCAATTCTGCAACTGGGAGATGTTTCACCTGTGCAGAATGAGCTACTTCTTGAGCAATTCCAATAGCATCATGTATTTGTTACCCCTCGAGAAAAACAAATTGTTCTACTGAAACACCCTTTGATAGACTACTTCTATTCCTGTTTGCAATGATCATTGCAGTCCGTTTATATATGAAATTATAAAGGGATATGGGCCTGTAGTGCTCCATAGGTGTAGATCTGTCCAATTTGGGAATGAGGGAAATGAATGCAACGTCGAAAGCAACTAGAATCCTTCCCTTGACTCGATACTCTTCAATCACGACAAGGATATCCTCTTGAAATAGGTCCATGAATTTTGAAAAAAAATCCACAAGGAAGCTGTTGGGGCTTGGCATTTTGTCACATTGCATATCTTTCACTGCAACTTTGAGCTCTTTTAGGGTAACTTATTCATATATAGACAAACTTTGATCATCGTTGACCACAAGTGGACAATGAGCAATAATATTCATCATAGAAGCAATAGATGCTCTCTTGTCTTCCTTGAACAAATTATTAAAGTGTGTCACTCCAGCATTTGTCGGTCCCTTAAAATTAGTGATCTTCTTGGCACATTCATCTTCCAGATTCCACAATGTGTTTGTATTGATTCTGTGTTTGTAGAAGTCATGTAAAAATTTGCAGTTATCATCACTACTTTTAAGCGATATGGCTATGCTTTTCAGTCTAATGGCTTCCTCCTCTTCATATAATAGGTGCCTTATTCTAGCCTCAAGTGTCCCAATGCCTTTTTTGCTTTAATGAAATAAAAAATTTAGGAACGACTGCATGAAAAAAGGCGAATCGATATTCTATACTTCTTAGCTCTAGGTCGTGTGTTCTCCTTCTCTCATTTTCCCAAGTAGTAGTCATAGATTTTATCATTTTAATATTATTTAAAAAATTAACAGTGGCAGATAGGTGATTGTTTGAGTCATATTATCTCCATGCGAGCTCGACCCTCTATATATAATCATCATCTTCTAACCAAGATGCATTAAATTTAAAAGGAAAAGGAGGTTTACTTTGACCCCCCTTCAACTCCATAAATATGGGAAAATGGTTAGAGGCACTCCCTTCCCCCACCCATTGTTTGATACATGGGACCATTTGTAATACCCCCACATTAATTAAGAATCTGTCAAGCCTCTTTAGAATCCTGTGAGCTCCCATCCTCATATTCCTCCAAGTAGGACGTAAGGATGTAGGAGGTAGGTCAAATAGATTAGCCTCCTCAATCTTCTTCAAAAAGAAATCAGTAAGGGGATCCTTCTGATCATGTGATCCCCATGTCTTCGGTTCTCCAAGAGAAAAATTCATGTCCCCTCCAATGATAATTTTGTTATCTTTGTGAAATCCAAACCTGAAAAACCTCTCCCAATAGGCCATTCGGTGGGTGTTTGGAACATAAACATTGAGCATTGTAAATTCCCACCCAAATTCTCTAGAGAAAAAAAAATTCCCTAGTCCAGAGTGAACTGTCCAACTATTGGTGCTTAATAAAGAGTTTGTCAAGACCTCCCAACCATCCAATGACATCCAAAACTGAGAAATTCCATCCATGTAATAGAGATTTTAAATCAGACAGGATACTAATCCCCCGTGGCCAATGTTTCCCATAAAAGAAACACTTGTGGGTGGTGTGAGAGCACCATCCTTTTAAGGGTAGTTTTCTTAGAGGGATGCTCGAGCCCTCAGCAATTGAAGGACATAATTAAAATTAAGTAACTTGAGGACCGAGAATACATGCTTTAAGGTTCCCATTTAAATTCTTTTTTCCTTCAGTCTGAATTTCCAATGCTGCTTGATCCCTCACAGATGCCATAATGGACTTGCATCCCCTCAAGCTAGAGGAGGTCAAAATGGGAGATAGATAAAGTCCTTTTCCAGATCCAGAACCCATAACAACTTTATGGGTTGATCTAGATCGAAGAGGATAACGTGAATGCTTGATAACATCTGAAGAAAGTCTAAAATATGGAGGAGTGGTAAAATATACCATATGAAATCCTCAGAAATCCTTTGAAGCTACTGCATCGAACATATGCCCACAAGACACATTCAACATCCCACAACATCCCGTCAATATGCCACCCGCTCTACCATGAATTCCATATTCAGTCAATGAGTTAATCATATTTTTCTTACCACTTCCCAACAATGGTCCTTGGGTCATCGGGTCTTCTGGGTTAGAAAACCCCTCAGAGTCTGTAGAAGCCAACATTTCCTTACAAGAGTTATGAGTCTTGAGAATCGGGATAAAAATAAGAGGGGAAGGAGAGGATTTGATAGATGGTTGATATTCGTGTAGAGGTGGCATGTCCAGATCCGATGCAGTCGGATGCCAATACTCATATATCATCCCATCCAGGAAATAAAGTTTCTTAAGCGGGACCTTATTCCCAATATCATTACATATAGGGGAAGATTCTAGATGACGAGGAATGACTAAAAGGTGCGACGATGAGGGGGAGGATGATGTATAAAGCTTCATACGAGAAAGGCTAGGTAAGTATAATGAATCCAAAAAAAGGGAGAAGAATCCCCAATAGGATTATAGTCCTTCCGCAATTATACAAGATGGTGGGTTGGATACGGCTCAACTATTGGGGAGAAATGATAAGTACTAGGATCTGGGTAACCAGGACCATCGCCAAGTCCGTCCCTATGAGGAGAAGGAGGTTGAGGGGAAGGGGGGCTCATGATCCTATCCCCTAGAGGTAAAAGCCTCAAACATGAAGAGTAATTAAGAAAATATCTAATCAATGAGGAATAAAGAGGAAAGGCCAATCCATTACCCGATGAATCTACAGCAGGTGTCTTCAACAAGAGAGAATCCCTTGCTAGTAGGTTCGAGGATACTGTCATCCGAATATTAGAGATAATATATTCTGGATTTGAAGGCTTCTTAATAAATTGTGATGCTTTCTCATCCTCCTGGGTATAAGGAGAATGAATAAAATTTGCTTCAACGTTAGTCACCTCATTGGGTAGATCAATTAGCGTCTGCACCAGATATTCTTCATTCACTCCCACTCCATGCTTGACCTTCCAAATGGCCTTGGTGAAAGGGAGAGTGCAATCTCTAACCAAGTGACCGTAAATATGACATCTATTACAATGATAGGGAATGCCAATATAGTCCAAGTCCCGCAAGATAGTTACAACACCTTTTGAGATGACCATAAGATCTAGCAGTTCGTCCCTTAAGTCGATATCCACAAGAATCTTAGCTCCTATCATCATTCCTTTCTGCTGGTAAGATAGGTCCACTGAAATTAAAACCCCCAATGAATCACCAATTGTTTTGAATATATCCATAGACCATAGTTCTGGTGGAAACCCCAACAATTAGTCCATGTGGGGTGGATGAAAACCCTTTGACTCCAAGCATCAAAAGATGGGTTCCACCTACATATTTTCATAACAACATGGTCTAACATTCATACTCCACCGAGAAGCTTCATGGCATCCTCCGGGGACTGTAGAATGATCCCTAGCCACCCTTTAGCTAGAGCAAGGCTTCTGGGGGAATAACCCAACAGGGTTCTCCAGTTCTCTGCCATTCATACCCTAAAAGTCGCCAATGAGGTTTTGCGACCTCTGAACCGTCCAACTATGGCATATTCTGATAGAGTGCATACTTCATACATCTCTGCGTCATCCCCAAGATCTAGGTTAATCTGGTCAGCCTTTCTTTGGATGCTGTTATTACCCTTCTTCTTAGTAATACGCGTAGTGATCTTAGAAATCGTCACTTTGCTTGGAGAGGTTCCCTCCTCATCTAAATCCTTAGGGTTGACCACTACAAGACCCCCAAGTCTCCCATATTCACCACTATGCTTCCAGATAGGTGGGCACTCACTCAAGATATTTTTGTTTCTTTCTTCGGTACCTCTGGTGCCAAAAAGCACATCCCTGTAGTCTCTCAGAGCAACCCCGTGAATATGCAACGAATTGCTTTCAAATGAGTTCTAAGTATCACCGGTGGGAAAAGGCACCCTAGGGTTGAGAAAACCCTTCGAGTTAGATGATGGAGAAGGTAAACCTGTTTGAGATCCTCGAGGATTGATTCTTGGGGAAGGGATACCATTAAATAAGTCCATCAAAAAATGTACCTCTTCCAGAATCCATGCCCACCAAGAGCCTAGGTGTCCTATAAACCCTGACTCAGTGCGATAATAAACTCAAAATACAAGGGAAATTTAAATAGATGATGACTTCAGACCAAATTTATCAGTACTGAGGAGTCAGATCATAGAAAATCATTTAAGTCCCCCTTGCAAGTTCCCGCAAAACAATATATCGTATACAACCACTAGGGAGATAGTAAACAACTGATACAAGACTATATGGGGCCCTTGAATACTTAAACCACCTCGGATAATGTGGAAAAGATAATACCGTACCACCTATGAGGCCTCCATGGCTCATACTCTACAACAGTAAGGCATTCAACTCCGAAACCCTAACTCAAATTAGGTCTCTACTTTAGAGGGAAAATTAATGGTCGATCACTACTTTAAATACCATAGGAGCAACCAAGGCTTGACATGATCAAATGTTGACTTTTCATTCAATTTTTGAACATATTGCACATGTCATATATTCACCTATGAAAATGGAGATAATATTGTTGATGATGATGCATGATAGTGATGAAACTAGTATTGATCGATTGGGCAGATGGTAACTCTACATTAAAGGTGCTTCATCGAGATCAATGGGTTGCTAGAGTTCATGAGCTGATTAGCAATTTCTCCCATATCTCTTTTACTCATATATATCAAGAATTTAATGATATGGCGAACAATCTCTCTAAAAGAGCTATGGGGAACATGGATGGTTTTATGTTCTCTGGGGAGATCATTGATGATAGTGTGGTTGACACACAATCTGCTTTTGTTTTTTGATTGCCTAGTATTTTGTCATTTTATATTAATCTTGAAGTACTATATTAGAATCTTGCAGTTTGTATGGTAAAACACTTAGTGACATACTTGATGTGAAGGCATTTTGATGTAGTATGATGAAAGGTAGTCTATGTAGTGCAAACAATGTTGATAGATGTAAGGTCATAGTATATACTTTCAGCATCGACCATGATGATAACGTTTATGTAACGTGAATAACAAGTTGCATTTTTTTTTTACTATGTGAAAAAAATAAACTTATAACAAAATAGGTGAACAAAATAAAAGTATTAATATTTTTTTTAAAAATTAAATTGTTAACCTTTTATTATTATAATAAATTTATTTTTAAAATTAAATTGTTAACCACTAATATAAAATGAAAACAAAACAGATACTCGACTACAGTGCCTCCGATACATCCGATGATACTCCGTAATGTGTAAAGTTTAAATACAGCTGTCCATCTTTAGAGACGTCGTTGTCTGTTTCTCCGCCACTTTGGAGGCATTTTCAAAAAGTTGCCAGCGTTTCAAGCCCCACAAAAATATCTGTGGTTCGTTACACGCTCGTCAAGGCCTCGTGAATTCGCATGGAAAATCGACGGTGATATTTTTATTTGGATACTTTTTGGTTTTATTGGGCTAATCTAGGTAGTTTAGGATTTGATCTGTTTATATTTTGATCTATAAATCTGTTTAATAGGTATTTCTTATGTATTCATGTGCTGAAAGAATGCAGAGTATTGATTGTTTGAAGGTTTGTACGTCTTACTTTGGCTCTGGAGATGTTGGTTGGTTTACATTGTTTTAAACTTTAAGATCCTTTGATAGCTTAAAATTTCGTTTCATAAATTTGGCGGTTAGATCTTGTTACTCTCTGTACTCTCTCTGTTGTTGAACATCTTAACTGAAAATCGATAGCTGAATGGCTTTTAGTTTAAAGATTCTCCGGCGTGAATATGAACTAATTTTTAGATTTTTGTAAATGCAATAACTGTGTAGGATCTCAGATTTTCTCTATGTGAACTGGTTTTTTCTTGCTCTGCAGTTTGCTGAACATCTGTTGTAACAATGGGGGGTGGTGGGAGGATGAACAGAGATATAATGGAGCGAGCGCCTTGTGCAAAACCTCCATTTACATTTGGAGAAGTGAAGAAAGCCATTCCGCCTCATTGCTTCAATAGATCACTGGTCAGATCATTCTCATATCTGGCATTTGATCTTGTTATTGTTGCGTTGCTGCTGTATTCGACGACCTACTACTTCACAACGTCAGGCATTGTGGGATGGGTTCTCTGGCTTGGGTACTGGGTAGCTCAGGGGAGCGTGCTCACTGGTGTATGGGTTATAGCACATGAATGCGGCCACCATGCATTCAGTGATTTCTCTTGGGTCGATGACACTGTTGGGCTTATTCTTCATTCTTGCCTTCTTGTGCCCTATTTCTCGTGGAAATACAGCCATCGAAGACATCATAGCAACACTGGGAGCCTAGAACGCGATGAAGTTTTTGTTCCCAAGCCAAAGACTGAACTCAGTCTCAAATGGACTTCCAAGCTTTCATCTAACCCTCCAGGAAGGTTGCTGACAATAGCAATTGCACTTACCCTAGGATGGCCAATGTATCTGGCTTTCAATGTTTCAGGAAGGAAGTATCCCCGTTTTGCCAGCCACTTTGATCCATATGGCCCGATTTACAACAACCGAGAGAGATTGCAGATACTGGTCAGTGACATTGCCTTGCTGGCAGTGGCATATGCTCTGTACCTCTGTGGCTCTGCATACGGATTTTCTTCGTTGATAAAGGTCTACGCCATCCCTCTCTTGATTGTCAATGGATTCCTTGTACTCATCACCTATCTGCAGCACACTCATCCCTCTCTTCCCCACTATGACAGCTCAGAGTGGGAGTGGTTGAGGGGTGCACTCTTAACTATGGACAGGGATTTTGGAATCTTGAACCATGTATTCCATCACATTACTGACACCCATGTAACGCACCATCTCTTCTCCACAATGCCTCATTACCATGCCATGGAGGCCACCAAGGCTATCAAACCAATTCTGGGTAACTATTATTGTTATGACAGTACGCCTGTTTACAAGGCTCTCTGGAGGGAGTTTAGGGAATGTGTGTACGTAGAAGCAGATTCCCCCCAAAAAAGTGGGGTCTTCTGGTATAAAAACAAATTCACTTAATACCTCCTCCAGGCAGAGTACTTAGGTGCACTTTCTCCATCAATGCTTCTCATTTAGGGAATCTGAGAATCATGTAGGACATGTATGTGTTTCAGCAACGAGTGCTGTTTTCTCTTTTTCTTAGAAATCGATGTGGACATGAACAAAACCTATGAAATGGGTTGTCATGTGAGAATCATTCTAATGAAATGTTAATGGCTGTTGCTCTGGGATTTTCTTCTTTTATGTTACTGGTTACTGCAATCTGTATTTTATGTTTTGGTACCAGAATCAACAACTTAATCAAATTCCAATTTTATGTTTTGGTGCCAGAATGAATAACTTAATTTGGAACCTGTATTTTATGCTTTGGTGACAGAATCAACAACTTAATTTAATTCCAATTTTATGTTTTGGTGCCAGTATCAACAACTTAATTTAATTCCAATATTAAATTCAGTTGTCACCCTGGTTGTTGGTAATTCCAATATCATTGGATTGATGTTCATGCTCTAGTTATTTATAAATTTAAAAATTCATACCATTTTTCTTTTCAAAAGTAATAGTTGCAATTTAAAAATTCAGACAAATTGTTGAAATTGCAAATATCAGTTATCTCAATTTGGGCAGTTCAAAAATTCAAATGAACTGTTGAAATTGCAATATCAAATTTCAGTTATCTCAATTTGGGCAGTTCAAAAATTCAAATGAACTGTTGAAATTGCAATATCAAATTGTTAAATTTGTATAATCTGGCTGCAATTTCAGGTAATGAAAAGACCAAATCCACTAACAGTGGGACTACTATGAAGACATCCATGACAAAAGAGGAATAACTGTGTTGGGCAGTTCAAAAATTCAGATGAACTGTTGAAATTGCAATATCAAATTATTAAATTTGTGTAATCTGGATGCAATTTCAGGTATTGAAAAGACCAAATCCTCTAACAGTGGGACTACTATGAAGATATCCATGACAAAAGAGGAATAATTGTGGGCATATATTTTACTACTCTCTTTTAATATAGAATAACTGTGGGCATATAATTTACTACTCTCTTTTAATATAATGAAGATATCCATGGCAAAAGAGGAATAACTGTGTGCACATATTTCATATACCCACTTGCTTTGTATTGTATTATCTCTGAATTGCTAAATATCTTTTTGTCCAAAAACGTTTTTGGTGTAGAGGGAGGACTGTTTACCGAGAGGGCAGTAACATCTCAAGCTTGTCAATAAATTTACTGTATATAAAAAATTTGGTCTTGCATCCTCTATTGCACTGTCTCCGGAGTATGGGGTTCGTTGATTATATATCAATGAAATTGCACTGTCTCCGGAGTATGGGGTTCGTTGATTATATATCAATGAAAGGTGATAAATAATACACTGCTTAATCCAAAACGTAAACCTAACCTGGTGTTGTCAATTGGGAAGATTTCTATCAATAATTAATTGAGATCCAATCTTGTGCTGTCAATTGGGAAGATTTCTACCAATAATTAATTGAGATCCAATCTTGTGCTTATAATGAATTGGGCTTGTGCTGTCAATTGGGAAGATTTCTACCAATAATTAATTGAGATCCAATCTTGTGCTTATAATGAATTGGGCTTGTTACAACAGCGTTTATAACATTAACAATATACTAATTCAGTTCATTAGCTCCTCTTATCATTCCTCTAATTGTTGCTGTCCAATTAAATTGTAAAAATGTCAAACCTATTCAACCATAAATATATTAAAAAAAACGATATCAAATTACACTTTGTTTTAGGTTTGAGTTAGGCAACTGTAATGTCCCTCATTTTGACCCTTAGGATATTTTGGCTATAATGTAAATATTGTATGCATGTGATGTATGATTCATAGCGTGGAGCTCAAGGCCAAGGCCCCGCTAGTGAATGCTTAGCTTGAAGAGGCAAGTATTTGGTATTAGGGTAACCATGTGCTAGTAAGCCATGGAAAATGTAAAGGATGTAAATGATACCATGTAAATAAAAATACCAAGGGGTTGGCTATAGATGCAACTAAATGAGGGGGCTATGTGTATCCACTAGGGAGTGGTGAGGGGGTTGTGGGATGGAACCTCAGGATGCCATATGTCACCTTGAGAACCCCTTTGACTGTCCTAGCTTCCATTGAATGTTGTTGTAAGGAAGTGGGTGAAGAGCATTGTTCATGAGGGTGATGGAGTATGGGACAACCCTGAAATCCTTAAGGCAGGGTATGGGACTCTGATCGCTTGTTCCATAAGCCACTCTACCTCCTGGGAATTTTCTCACCCTAATACCTATTCCATGGTGGACCAACAACCTCAGTCATCACACATCACAGACCAAGCAGAGAGGAAGTGAACCGAAATCGCGATCCTGAGGGAGGCCATGATTGGCAGAGCCAAAATCACTCAGAAAACTTGTGTGGGAGGTGGAATTCGATAAAGAATCCACAGACCCAACCCTTGGAGCGAAAACTAAGAGGTTTAGATGTCCGAAAGTTCATGAGAGAACTGGATTGGATAGCTGAGACCCTGTTGTGGGACAGAGCCATTCGACTGCAACGTGAAGGAAGACATGAGTGTGGATCGTAGCAGGAAGAGGCCAAGAGGGTTTGGATTGCATGGTAGATTCCGAGAGGGCTTAGTTACCTTGATCTAACAGTTAGGATCAGCCACACCTACCAGGTCAGTGCTAAGGGAAGGGGTGCCCAAGGGACTAAGCAGCAGAGAAGGGGACCTTGCTTAGGCTGAGAGTGGAGGTGATGGGGGTGCCTGAACTGCCTGAGGGTATTGGGATATGCCATAGCTCTGTGGATGAGTTTATTGACCTAGAAAACCCTTACCTTCCTCCCCACTTGCTTGACAAATCAACCATGTGCTAGATGACCCTGATTGACTATGAACCAAGGTTGTGAGTGAGCTTTCCTAGTCCCTCCTTAGTGGATACATAGCTCCAGCTTAGGGGTGGTCTCTGAGTGCTGAAATAATACAGGATGGACAGAGACCTATGGTTGGGTTGGAACGTTGCAGTCCATAGCCAGTTTTCTTGGAGATTCAAGGAAAAAGATAAGTGTTTTTTATGCTTTGAATCATGCTATCCTGTGTCCTACAATGTTTCATTCTTGACTGAATGGTGGAAGCTAAATGGTGCATGATAGATATGTGTGAAGACATTATTTCATTCCATTGTGTGTTAATATGGCTAATTTTTGTTGTGTGTGTTATTTACCTTGTTGTTGCACATTTACATTCTTATCCTTATGTTGGTACTCATATGTATTTATGCTTGAGGAATAAGGCTAAGTCTCTGTATGTTATTTCATCAATATTCCTGGGAGAAATATGCTGATGTATCCCATTCTACGTGTGTGGATAATGTTTCATTCCTTTGTGTTCATTGAGTATGCTTCTGCACATTTGCATTTCCATTGGTATAATGTCTTTGAATTGTCCCTTGATGAATAGGGCTAAGTCTTTGAATGGTTCTTTGATGAATAGGACTAAGTGAAAGGTCCAGGGGGTGCATAATACTTTAGTCATGAATGTGTGGAAAGAATAGAGACCCCGTGTGGACCAGTTGAAGGAGAGAGGATATGGCAGAGTGGAGCAGAACTCTTCACAGAGTGGAAAGGAGGCATAGATGGAGTTTAAGGCCATCTTTTGGAGTGGAAGAAGGGAAAGATTAGAATCCTCAAGTGTGGATGAAGACCCTACAACTGCATAGTGCTCACTAAGAGATTTCCAACGGTACCAGATTTTCCCAAAATGGACTTAGGATGAAGAAATTAGGGGCTGGAGAAATTGTGTGGTTAGAACTTCCGACTTTCCGAACTCGCATGCGGATTGTAGATTACAGAAGTTGGAACGGTGTTTTAGACGGGGTTGCGAAATGGGAGTTCTGAATTCCGAGTTCTGCATGTAGACTGCAGATTGGGGAAGTTGGAAAGGTAAAATATTCCGAAGTTGTGAAGTTGGACTTCTGACTTCCGAGTTTCGCAAGGTGGATTGCGGAAGTCAGGGAGGTAATTTTCCCGGGTTGGCGAAGTTGGAGTTCCGACTTTTGAGTTCCACATTACTTGCGGAATTCAGAAAGGTAATTTGTCGAAGTTGAGAAATTGAGGTTTTCAACTTCCGACTTCCGCAACACGGGTTGCGGATTGCAGAAGTCAGGTGAGTAATTCAGTGAGGTGGTGAATTTGATGTTCCGACTTCCGATTTCCGCATTGCGGATTGTGGAAGTCGGAGACGTGGTTTTTGGCGCTGTGTAATTGGGTGCTTCGATTTCCGATTTTCGATTTCCGAACTGCGGATTGCGGGTTGTGTATCTCGAAGGAACATTTCTTCAGCAACGTGCGATTGGGGATTTTGAATTCCGATTCCCGCAAGACAGATTATGGATTGTGGAAGTCAGAGAGGATATTTTCATCGGAGTTGTAATTTGTAGTCTGACTTCTGACTTCCGATTGCAAATTGCGGATTCAGAATGAAGATTAATGCGGGTGCATAGTTGTGGAACCTTTGGACTGCTTGAAGAAAGAAGAAAAAAAAATTAGTAGGTAGACCCAAGGGTTGTCTCCCATCGCCTCTGAAGGACACGGGGTGATCGGGAACGTGAAAAATGGTATCAAAGCCCAAGGTTGTAGCACTGGGCCTGCTTGGGCCAAAGTATAAGCTTACAGGGAGTCCAAGAGAGGCCAAGTTGGATGTGACCACAATTTTGAAAGCAATGTGAACAACAAAGCGTGAGGACCTGATGCAGTAAGAGCTATTGCAGTGATCAAGGAAAGCTACAGAGGGCTGAAAAGACCATACAATTGGACCAACTATGATATGGAAGAAGAATTCAATGCTATGAAGGGGAATGGAAATGGAGAATTCCTTAACCCCTGTCTTTCTCTTGTGTTTATATTTTATGAGTTTTATATATAAAAAATTATAGCATAAGAATGTTGAGAAAGCAATAGATGAGGTGTATTAAGTGAATATGTACCAGTAGGCATATTGTTAGATATTACATAGTGCCTATGAAAATGTTTGTGCATGTATATGATGTTGCTTATTGGTAAAAATAGTAAGGTTTTACATATGCAATGAGCCACTAATGACAATTGTTGTGGTTGAAGCATGGTTGAAGATGTTAATGATGTTGTTGCATGTGACCAACAACCCTATGAGAAGGATTGGTGCAACAAATATATGATTAGGAGGTTGGTGGAATGGTGGTGTAGTCCTTGCAAGAGGCCAACTGATCAGGTAACATCAAAGATGTTAATGGGATCCATGCAGGTAATGGTTATTCATGCTACTTGTTTAAGTGTTGAAAGGGGATTGGGTAAGAATCCCTTGAACCTTATTTAATAATCATAAAATGGTATGCATGTAAGGTTGAATACATTCATGTGAATACCATACCACCATGGTATATTGAGGTATGGGGTAGTAGGGGCAAGGATCCTCCTACCATGTGATTGTTTAGAAAGTTAGAATGCATTCATATGAAATCATACCATGCCATTTGTATATGTTGGTTATGAGTTTAATAACTACATCAGGTAAGGACTTATGGTCCTGTATGGTAGTGCATGCTATGTGAGATAATCTTGGTTAGGCCACACTTTCCAAAACAACATGGTGGAATGCGTGACATGACCGTATAGTATTCATGAATCAATGCAAGGTGGCATTGAGTGGATCTGCATTAATTTTTTTTTTTTAAAATCTTATGGATATGCTTTGAGTAAATGCACCTTAAAAGATTATGTAA
The DNA here is from genome assembly GCA_027924585.1 of Larix kaempferi. NCBI lineage: Eukaryota > Viridiplantae > Streptophyta > Pinopsida > Pinales > Pinaceae > Larix > Larix kaempferi. The sequence goes on along the minus strand of BSBM01000456.1, from coordinate 47,002,246 downwards.
GTGTTGTAAATATGCATGCATAGGTGTGGGTGCACATGTTGTGAATGCATGGTTGTGATGTAAGTTTGATGGAAATTAAACAATAGATGAAATGATGAATTAATGGTATTCTAAAATCATTTCATGAGCTGCTATGAATGCAGGAGAGTGAGTGCATGAAGAAGGTAGTCGGGTTTTATGGGCCACCAGAATGCTCCGTTGGTAGGATAGAGTTGCATAAAATAATATGGCTGTGAAGTAATGAGTATGGAAAGTTTTATTAAATTGCAAAGATGGTGTGATGGTCTCTTGCAGTTTCATTGCGATAATGATGCATATAAAGTATAGATATATATTTCATTACAATTGAGATGTGAGCAACTGAAAGTGTTTTGAATTATGGAGTGTTATATTTCTGAAACACTTCAATGACTGTTGCAACAATGAAAACATTATATGCATGACAAATCACAAGTGTTTGGACTGATTTAAATTTTCAGATTTCAGGTAGATTGTCTTGGGCATGGCCATGTGGGTAAGTCCATCTTAAAGGCTGGAATCTACCATGTGCAAAGGCCAAATGTTGTGAGAATAATCTCATGGTTGCAAATAAAATGCTGTAAGAAAACATATTTGCCAATATCAGATTTGGAATTTTGCTAATAAATTACTAATGCTTGTTTGGTTGTTCGATAAGTGTGTCAGGAAGAAACATTGTAGGAAGACCATGTGTGATGGCCTGCAGAAGCCAAACTCCATGGGAAGGACCCATGCTTTGGAAATGGGTTTCGGGTGAAACTCCATTGCATATTTTAAGGATGACATCTCATGTGAACTGCAAGATTGGTAAACATTGTGGGTGAGAGGGAAAAATTATGCCAATAGGGCGTATGTGGGTTATGTAATGTGAAAGGGATTGGGGTGGAAAACCAAGGGACTGCTAACTCCGAGTATGGATCCGCCATTCCTCGCGAAGGAAGAGAAAGATACATCTGCAAAAAATATGAGTATTCTGTAACCCTAGCTAAGAATATGCATGTCTAATGATTAGAGTTAATAGGCATAGAAGGTTTTTTTTTCTATTATTTCAGACTACTTGAGTATGATTAGGGACTACATGGCTTACATTAGAAAGGGGTGCACACCTTTCGAGTGTTGGGATATGTTAGGGTTGTCAATATTGAATACACCCTAAAGGAATGGACGCATTCCCGGTGTTTCAATATTAGAGAGTGAATGTTATGAAAAATGTTTACAATTCTACATCAGTGATATTGACGAGCTCAGTTACCCATCATGTGTCGTTAGTTGAAACATATGCAACTTGGTGCTGCATATTAAGAAGCAAAGTGAATAAGGGTACCATCCTTATGGGTGAGAGTGGTTGTTACGTTTCCTAATAAATCCAGTCCGTATGCTGGTTGGACCTTGTGAGTTGGAATGTGGTGATTGGTGAAGGCATAAAATACCTAGTGGTTCAGCAGTGAGGTGGGTGCTGAGACTGACTAGAAAACCCTTGAGATTCCTATGGATTTGTAGTAGAGCCCTTGACCTGGAAATGGTCATGGTGCATTTCCTTCCATTGACCTGTTGAATCGGACTGAAGTGATGGCTTGGAAATGGAGAGGGAAAACCAGGTATGGGACTGGTTTGGCACCATCAATGCCTGATAAACCCAGTCAGTGTACTGGCTTGGAATTGACTACTTGATACTGATGATCAACACAAATTCTTAGAGACAGAACTAGAGGTAAAAATATTTGAAGTCTCTACAATCAATCTCAACATTCATCAACATATAGCATTGCTGACACAATATGGAGTTGAACTGTTACTCAGAACTTTCATTAGCATCTCATGAACACATACACATATATAGAGAAGTATGATAACAATGGATATGGACAAAAAATAGAGGAAGAATGTCTGTAGCACTCTGCAAGATTAATCTCTAACAATGGAATTACATTACACAATGGATCACCGAATCAACAAAAAGATAAAGCCCCTCTACACAAATTTTCCAGCCAGGTCTGATGAATTCGAGGATGTATTTATAGCCTTTTATAAAGTAACTAAATTCCATTAAGTCTAACAACTTTGTAACCGAATTTTAACTTTTCCATTTTCCTTTTACTTTCACTTTTGTCTTAACAACACTTTCACCCTCAACTTCTCTTTTGCTGGTGTGGTTTGGCCTCTCATATAGACATTTGGTTGAACAACTGACTGAGTTCCTAGCTAGCCCACTTGAGGTATACCTGGCTAGCTCATTTTATGCATCATTTGTATGTTTGTCTACCCTACAGGTGGCATGAAGGCTAAGGGATTTGATTGATTTTCAAATTGACTGGGAATCTACATTGAAGGTTGTCATACTGCTTGAATTGCAGCTTGACTTGCTTGCTGTCTTGATGACTAGCTTAATGAATGCCCTAATGTTGGTACTTTGGGTGCCAAAGACTAATTTATGATATTGAAACTCTGTCTGGCACTCTTTTCCAATAGGGAATCTATGTGCTTTTAATTCCTCTAGAGATTTCTCGGCATTTGTGGTTTTCTCATATGAAATAAGTCCCAATTTCCTAGAAACACCCTTTAATAAAAATATGATTTCAAAGTCACTCTTGAGCCTACCTACAGCTTGTTCTCCACTAACTTCTCCATCTATAGCTTCATGAGGTAGTTCATCTCTCTTTTGAGATAGCTGGATTTTATATTCTTCCTTGGGATAAACATCTCCATTATCGTCCCAAGGAGAAGGTAAACCAAGGTTTGTTACTTCTTTAAAAAGTCCCTTGAAAGCACTGTTTTTTTGTTAGTTGCTTGATATTTTATTTCATTCTCAGCAAATATGTATGCTTAGTTATCATCATATTGGATTTCTTTATGATCCAAGTTCTATTATCAATTCCAAGATCATCCAACTATTTCTTGGTTCTGCTATTGAGATAGTCAATGACCTGGCTTGGTGTTGGTTGTGGAGCTTAAACTTATTGATTTAGAGGTCATGTTTCAGCCATGTTTGGATCCCACCCCATGAAAAGAGGGTGTGGGGGGATTCCCACCCCACTATAGTCACCATGGGGGTCTGGGGGGGTGGCGACTAATTTGGGAGCCCCCCTTGGGGGGGGTTTGGAGGCAACGCTCCTGTACCAAATTTTTTGGAAAAATTGCCTTGTAAAATGTTGTAATTTCATAGTCATCACTTGGTCAATAATAGGTGATTTACAAGCACATGGTATTGGGTATCCCATGGTAATACCTCTTTAAAAGGAAGGCATTGTAATATGGTTGTGCATTGTATTTTAGTATTGTAAAGGTCTATGTGATTGTGTAGGAGATACTGTGAGAGAGTGAAAAGGAAGTTGTAGCGGATGTGTTGTAGATTTTATCCCTTCATTTGCTGGATAGATTAATAAAAGGAATGGAAATTTCTCCATGGACATATCCTAGATTGGGTGAACCATGTATATTGGTGTCTCTCTTGTATTTGTATCTTACGTGTTTTATTTCTGCATTTTGTTTATTTTATTGCTTTGTGATCCCGTTTTTCTAACAATTTGTATCAAAGCCAAATGTTTATTTGGAACATAAACTCGCAGGAAAGGAGGGTTCCTGGTTCAAGTGGGAGAAATGGTGGAAGAAGAAAAGTTTAGGGTCGAGAAATTTAACAGCCAAAACTACCAGTTACATAAGATGCAAATGGATAACTATTTGTATCAAAAGGATCTATTCCTATAGTTGGGTGGAAAAGCAAGTAATCCGACGACTATGAAGGACAAAGAATGGGATGTTCTTAAAATAAAGGAATTACTAGGAACAATACGACTATTAAAGGGTTCATATGTGGCTTTCAATATTTCAAAAGAAAATAAAATAGAGGATCTAATGAATGTTAGATTGCCAACATAAGATCCAAAGAGATAATGTAACCTCACAGTGAAAGAATTAAGGAATTAAGGAAGAAGAGAGAAGCAATAGAACATAGATCCAATATAGGCAGAATAATTACACACACTACATTAATCAGAATAGTAACCGGGTAAATATACAATGCTGAGTATGAGGATTCGAATTCACTAGGTGTAATTCGAATTATCCTTCATGCACAGATCCATAATCAGTGGAGAGTCATCAGTGCCAAACTAGGAGTCTATCTCATCATCAGTGAAGTCATCAATGCACAAGTAGTGATCAACCGGGAGTCAAACTGAGTCTAACTGAGTGTGGTTGGTGTAACTGGCACATGGAAGCACTGATATAGTGAAGGAGACTCAGTGGAGGGTGCTCATGGAGCTAACTGGAGTCAAAACAGTCTATCTAGTCACACTGGAAGTCCAAAAGAGTGATAAGGTCAGTTAGGAGTCAGTTAATCCTTAAATCAAGGAAGAACTGAAGATAACTGAACTAAACTGGACTGGCAGATGAAGAAAGGCGCCCTTCTCATGCAATAACTGAAAAGAGGGCGCACTAAGCTCTAGGAGAGCTAAGACTGATCCGAGAGAAGCTCATGGGGCTAGTTTGCTGAGGGCTAGGTGCTGGTGTTGATGACTAGGATGCATGTAAAATGCATGCAAACCCTAATTGCATGCAAACCCTAATTTTGCATGCAGGACTGAAAATGTAAATGACAGGAATGTTAGAAGGACTAGGATGGAGTATAGGAATATCCTAACAATGAAGGCATTGGATAAACTATATGAAAAACCCTCGGCCTCCAACAAGGTATTTCTAATGAACCATTTATTTAATATGAAGATATGAGAAGGTGGGTATGTTGCTAACCATTTAAATGAATTTAATACAGTTACTAATCATATAAGTTCTATAGGAGTGAAATTTGATGATGAGGTTAGGGATATTATAATCTTGTGCTTATTGCCACAAAGCTGGAACGACTTTGCCATGGCTATATGTAACTATGTCTCTGGTTCAGACACTCTGGAATTTGTTGATGTTGTTGGTGTTATCCTTATTCAGGAAATGTGAAGGAAAATCATAGGTGAGACATCAGGTAATGTGCTGACCATGGAGAGAAGGGGAAGACAAAGGGAGAGAGGAAAGAGCCCAGGTAATCATGGGAAGTCTAGGAAGGGTAGATCCAAGTCCATGCTAGGAAAGTTAGAGTGTTGGAACTATGGGAAGAAAGGATATCTAAAGAAATACTACAAATCTCTAAAGAAGAAAGGATATGGACAACAAGAGATTACTCAGGAAGAAAATGTGGCAGGTGATGTGTTACAAGATGTTTTGATTCTTGCACTAGATAATACTAGTGATTACTGGGTAGTAGATTCAGTGGCTTCATGTCACGCTTCACCACATAGGAAATATTTTCACGATTATGTTTAAGGTGATTTTGGACATGTTTTATTGGGTGATGATGAACTATGTAAAATTACTGGAATGGGTAAGGTAGAAATAAAGTTAAAGAACGGAAATGAATGGCTACTGAAAGAGGCAAGGCATATTTCTACTATGAAAACAAATATAATCTCAACGGGGAAGTTGGGATATGTTGGTTGTTTATCTATGTTTGGAGAAACGTGGTGGAATATCACTAAAGGATCGTTGGTGATAAAAAAAGAGACATGATAGGTACGTTGTATTTATGTCCTAATAATATTGACTGTTCTATCTCTTTAACTTCCACGGGAACATATACAACATTGTGGCATCATAATCTTGGCCACATGAGTGAGAAGGGGATGCAAATTCTCCATTCAAGGAAGTTGCTACTAGATTTGAAGTAGGCTAGTTTGGAATTCTGTGAGAATTGTGTTTATGGAAAACAAAAGAGAGTCAAATTTTTTAGGGTTGGGAAGCAATTGAAGAGTTAAAAGTTAGAGCTTTTGCATACAGATGTATGGGGACCATCTCAAGTAAAATCTCTTGATGGCTCTCATTATTATGTTATTTTTATTGATGATGCAACTAGAAAAACTTGAATTTATTGCATTCAACATAGATTTGATGTTTTTGCTACTTTTAAGAAATGGAAAGCTTTGGTTGAGAATGAGAGAAGAAAAAGGCCGAAGTGTCTCATATCTTATAATGGAGGTGAATACTATGGCAAGGAATTTGATATTTATTGTTCATACCATGGGATTTGTAGAGAGAAGATAGTTCTAGGAACACCATAAGAAAATGGTGTGTGAGAAAGGATGACCATGACAATCATGGAGCGTGCAAGGTGTATGAGACTACATGCAGGTTTTCCCTTACATTTTTGGGCAGATGTTGTAGATATTGTTGTTTACTTAATAAACAGAGGGCCTTCCAGTTCCTTGGATGGTGGAAATCTAGAGGAGGCATGGACAAGTAAAAAGATAAACTACTAATTTCCGAGAACTTTTGGCTATGAAGCATTTTCCCATATTGATAAAGGAAATAGAACAAAGCTTGAGGATAAATCCAATAAGTGTACCTTTATTGGATACGAGGTTGATGAATTTGATTATCACTTATGGGATTTTGAAAATCACAAAATCATTAGGAGTAGAGATGTAGTATTCAATGAGATGTAGTATTTAATGAAAAAGAAAACACAGAATACACAGTGCTTGATGAAATCGAAGAAAATGAAACTCAAAAGGTGCCAAAAAATCAAGAACATCAGTAGGTACCTCAAACTCCTGCAAGTGTTAGGATATTTACTAGGTTAAGTAAACCCCCTGAACGATACTCTCCTTCACTATATTATTTATTGATGACTGATTCTGGTGAACCAGAATGATATGAAGAAGCAATGCTGGCGGAAACTAGAAAGAAGTGGGAGGAAGGAGTGAATGAGGAGATGGACTCCTTGGTAAGAAACTAGACTTGGGATTTGGTTCAGTTGTCTGTAGGTAAAATATAATTGCAGAATTAATGGGTTTATAGGTTGAAAGAGAAGATGGAGGCATGAAGTGGTACAAGGCTAGACTTGTTGCAAAGGGGTTTGCACAAAAGAAAGGTATAAATTTTGATGAAATATTTTCTCCTGTTGTTAAAATTACTTCAATTAGGACTATTTTATGTCTAGTGATGGTAGAAGATTTGCATCTTGAATAGTTAGATGTAAAAACAACCTTTCTCCATGGGGATTTGGAGGAAGATATTTATATACAGTAATCATAGGGGTATGAAGTCAAAGGGAAGGAGAATTTAGTATGGAGGTTGAAGAAGAGCTTGTATGGCCTAAAGAGAGATCCAAGGCAATGGTATTTGAAATTTGATAGGTTTATGATAGAACAAGGTTATAGTAGATGTCATTTTGACCACTATGTTTATTTCAAGAGGCTAGAATGGAAGATATATTATATTGTTATTGTATGTTTATGGCATGATTGTTGCAGTGTCTAACATGCAAAATATAAATGTGCTCAAAAGGACATTAGCTAATTCATTTGTTATGAAGGATTTGAGTGCTGCAAAGAAAATCCTTAGTATGAGAATAACAAGAGACATGGAAAATCACGAATTAACATTGTCTCGGGGTGAGCACATAGAAAAGGTGTTGAAGAGGTTTAGAATGCAGGATGCAAAACCAATTAGTACACCTTTGGTAGGTCATTTCAAACTATTTAAGGAGATGTGTCCTGAGCCACAAGAGGAAACGTAATACATGTCCAAAGTCCCTTATTCATTAGCAGTTGGTAGCTTGAAGTATGCGATGGGTATTCACAAGACCAGATATTGCACATGTAATCAAAGTTGTGAGCAGGTATATGAACAATCCAGGTAAAGAGCATTGAAAGGGAGTACTATGTATTCTCAGGTATTTGAGAGGTACTACTACTCATGCATTATGTTTTGGAGGTTTAGACACTATTCTACAAGGATATGTTAATGCAGATATGGCAGGTGATAAATATAGCCGGAGGAGCACCACGGTGTACGTTTTTACTATAGGTGGAACAACAGTAAGTTGGATTGCAAAACTGCAAAAGGTTGTTGCACTTTCAACAACAGAAGCAGAGTATGTTGCTGCTACAAAGGAAGTAAATAGATAATTTGGATATAGAGGTTCATGGAAGAATTGGGTAAGAAACAAGAGAATAACAGGTTGTATAGTGACAACTAGAGTGCCATTCAACTTGGAAAGAAATCAATGTTCCATTCCAAGACTAAACATATACATCTCAAGTACTATTTCATACGATTTGTTTTGGAAGATGAACTGTTGAAGTTGGAAAAGATACATACTAGCCAAAATATTGTAGGCATGTTAAAAAAGGTAGTAACAAGAGAGAAACTAAGTTCCTGCTCGGTTTTAGTTGGCCTTCAAGCATGAAGGTGAAGATGATAAATTTTCTAGGTCTAGGTTTTGGAGCATAGTCTAGCAGGTGCACTAGGGGTGGATTTGTTGTGATCAGTTTCTAAGTTGGATATTGTTGGTTGTGGATCTTGATCTTCCTAATTCACAAGTCGCGTTTCATCCATGTTTGGATCCCATCCCATGAAGGGGGTGTGGGGGGATTTCTCCCCACTATAGTCTCCATGGGGGGTATAGTGGGGGAAACAACTAATTTGGGATCCCCCCCCTGGAGGGGGTTTAGGGGTAGTGTCCCCATAGCAGAAATTTTGGAAAAAATTCTTTGTAAAATGTTGTAATTTCATAGTCATGACTTGGTCAATAATGGGTGATTTACATGCCCATGGTATTGGGTAGCCCGTATTATTTTTCCACGATAATCCCTCTTTAAAAGGAAGGCAGTGTAATATGGTTGTATATTGTATTGTAGTATTGTAAAAATATCTATGATTGTGTAACAAAGACTGTGGAAGTGTTGCAGTATTAAAAACCCATCCATATCCATTTCATACTTAGGATAGATTAATTAGTCATGTTTTGATTAATTCATAGGTGTTGACGAGGTAGGTGGCCATTATTTGTCTTTTGTGTGGACCACAAGTCATCTTGAGTCACTAGGGTGCACTTCTGGAGATCATGGATAAGATTTCATAATATTCTATGAGATTTTATTCCATTCCTAGATTAGAAGGATGCTATCCTGCTTTTTACTATTTTTGGTGAAAAGGTAAAATCTAGTTGACTTGGCTTTAACAGGTTTTTGTCCAACTCGCCCTCCATGATGTTTCCTCTTTCTAAAAGTAGTACTTAGCATGATTTTCTACACTACATCACCATCATACTCAGAATTTACCAATTCGTGAGCCGTAGAGGTGATTTGGAAAGCATTTTTTGCGGCTAGGGGGGGTTTCATCTTTTTAGTAAGCCTTCTTTTGTGAGGATTTCAAATTCCTTCTTTGGATTTCAAATATATGATGTAATTATATATTTGGATAGCCATTACATAGCCCAAGTTTGGCTGATGTAGACTTATTCAATAGAGTTTTACTGTTTGCATCATATTCATGACTGTTTTATGTGTTTTATGACTAGTTTTTGCAGGGCAATTTGTGAGAGTTTGTAATTGCTTGAGTAGATGTTAACATTAGCAATATTTTCACATGGTATTAGAGCTATCAATCTGTTATATTCTCCTTTTTTCTTGCAGGATCGAACCAATCTGAGAGAGGGCGAAATTCAATCACCTAGAGGGAGCAACTCAACACCTCATGGATGCAACCAAACATCTCAGAAGCATATTTTAGAGCTGCCATGGATCATTCACAACAAATAATGCTAACTCCATTCAACTATTTTGAATGGAAGGTGCATATGGAGATCTTGTTGAGGAGAAAAGGCCTCTACAAGGTGACTATGGGAACTAAAACTAAGCCTACTTCTCTCATTGAGGAGGCAAAGTGGCATAACAGAAGAGATGAGGCTTATGGTCTCTTGTGTCTTAGCACATCTAGGGATCTTATTTTCCATCTATATGGTCTTTCCACTCCTAATGAGGTTTTGTAATACCCCTAGAACCTTAATATAAAGTTTAATACTTTGTAATATTGTTTTAATTATTGTTGAACAATTATTTGACCAAGTGTGGTCAAAGACACTTGTATGAGGATTTTGAATTATTATTATTATTAAATAAATATAAACAAGATAATCCAATCTGAAGTAGCTGTTAAAAGAGTGTTTGTTGGCCCACAAGGAGAAATAACAAGTGTTGAACAAAAATCCCATAGTGGTGAAAACATATATTTAATACCTCAACAGGTGTAGGAGGAATCATCCCTATATTTCAGGTCAGAACTCCAGATGGAGGTTCTAGATAAGGAGGCTCATGATAGACCTAAGTCCTAGAAAAAATTAAATATGCATTCCCATCAGACACGCATGAGGCTTGGATGGAAGAGGGAAATATCATTGTTGAGTAAAGGAGTGGAACTGAGTGATAGCTCAGAACTGATTCGATAGTCTTTGTCCTTGTGGTCCAACAAACAGGCTCGGGGGTTTCAGAGCAAGTAATCTTGGTTGTCATGGAATATTGGTTGGGAGGAAAGTCGAAATTTAGATTGGATTCGATATGTTCTTATTGTCAGGTTCTTATTATCTGTGTAATAGTATTCAATATTTACTTCTGTATATTATTTATTTTATTTGTTGTTCTATTATCTAATTAACAATGTTTTACTATTTTATCTTGAAATGTGTTAATCTATTTCATTATATGCTGTTAATATTACATTATTACTAACCTGTGTATGATAACTATCTTATACTGCAAATTCTAAGTTTTGTTCATAACTCTATTTAATTCTGTTTCATATGATAAAATGAGAATGTATAGATTAGGGTTTTTGTTTTTGTGTATACAAATATAAATAGGATATTTATTTCTTATACAGAATTAAATATATATGTATTTTAAACAGATCCGAATGGCTCACATTAACATTCACTAGTATAGAAATATCAACTCATATCTATACCACAACTAAAACACTTCATACAAGAAGACGAGAGGCTTAAACATGATTTTCTACCCAAGTCAAAAGTATCATGATAAATCATTTTGTACAGAGCCGAAAGGCTTCCACATTACAACACATAGTATAGATGTCGAATGGCTATTTTATACATACGACATAAAAGAGAAACATTTCTTATACAAAGCCGTGAGGCTTACCATCTTATTCATACATAAATACCTATTTTAAAATATTGAAAACCTCACATATCAGTATACAAAGACAAATAATAAAGACCAATAACGTCTTATTGTGCAGAGCCGAATGGATTTTATATTTATAAAAATACTTAACAACAGAGTTTAAAGGCTTGGTCAAACATAATGATAAAATCTGTAAACATAACCATATATATCTTTAAACAGGAACCTAAGGGCTTCCTGTACATTAAAATTTTTTATGCATAGGATCCGAAGGGAAAATGGGGAAGCCGTGAGGCTAAACCCTACAAACTGGATAAACAAATTGACTGAATAGACAATGCAGGAGCATTAACCATTGTTTCAATATACAAATCCCAAAATCAAGTGCATATGCATTTCCAACCTTCCCTTAACTCTTAAAGAGCGTGGGTATTCATACCTGTGATTCGCAACCATCGCCCAATTCATAAGAGATGCATGGAAACACAAACAGTATAATATGGGAGTTAGTAAATGAAAGAATACACTAAGAAATCATAAAGAGTTAGATGTAAAAGATGAAATGCGTTTTACCTTGGTCTCAGACTCGATGTACATCTGAATGTGTCCATGATATCAAACCATTCAAAGGTTTCAAATCACCCTTTACAAAACAATTGTTAATCCAACCAGTCAAACAGACCCTTGTTCGAATAGATGGCGACACCCTTCGCACTTGCACATTACGAAGGGGAAGTTACTTGTAATACCACATATTCATAACAAATAAATGTAATATGTAAAGAGTAGAAAATTTACCTGTGAATTACAATAGGACCGATTTCTTCCAAGCTAGCCAATGCCGAGAGGCACCTGGGCATAATGCATAACAACGAAGATCATTATCATATTCTCTTTATGGAAATAATAAAAACTATAAAACAAATGCTGGAGATTTAGTCACCTGTTGAGCTAAGGAAACCTTGGCCAAGTCGCAGCCTAGGTGAACAACAAGAACCCCAGTTAGAAATTAGTGAACCCTATAGAGATATAAAAAATCTTGTTAAAAGTTTCCCAGAGCTCGTAGAGCAGGTTCGACACTGTGTCGTTGTATACATTTAATAAGTTGTGTTGCAATGCTACAATGTTAAACCATGTGCGTGCACAAAGTCCTTTGCAACAAAACCACAAGCAGAGTGCCTTCGGCACCTCTGGCTTGCATCGCAACAATGAAACCCTGGGTACAACCCTCGGTGGTTTACCAAGAACGTAACTGCATTGATTGGAACATATAACCAAAATATTGCTTTGCTCGAGACTCTCCAAATCGACGGTGAAGTAAAAACAATCTTTCACACATGGATGGTCAAGATCCTTCTATGTCCACGAGGCATAAGGAGTAGTTAAGACTTGACTACGATCAATCTCCCGACATCAAGTCGACGGGACAACCCAGAGCATTGCATTTAAGTTGAATACGATCTGTCACATGGCTTGTGCCATGTCGTGTGCCACGATTACCCAGTTGTAAGATTGTTCACGTGGCTTGATGATTTGGTAAACCAGCAAGGAGCTCGGTGTTACCAAGCCGAACCTTTCCATATCAAACCTTTAATGTATTAAGTTATGGCTTGGCTTAAAATCCAAAAGCCTATATTCAAAAGCATATCGAATCAACTTTACTCATCGTATTATAAATCAAATGCATTAACAATAGTTCCATAGCATATGCTTGTGCAAGATCGAGTTTTATAGTTAAACACTTAGGGTATAAAACTTATGCATAAGGTAGGTCATAAATGTATGCAAATGCATATGAATAATAAAGGACATAGTTAACATTTATGCCATGTACCATTATAAAGGTTGATTCGACCATGGTATCCATGCCATAGGCTAGCGCATTGTATTATAATACCAACTTGTATTAACATGATAATAACATAGATTCATATGGTTTTACCATACAACATAGTAGAAGTAATGATGGGATAAATAGCTAGGCTTATGCCGTAACATCGGCTATTGAGCTTTATGAACAATGTTATTAATATTAAACATATTTATAACAGACTCTTGATAGTTATTAAGCCAAACCATGACTGTAATAGAAACATAATGTCGCTAGTTAAAGGCTGACAGTTTATTCCGCAAACTACGTCATCAATTACATTAACTGTAAAAACATCAGTATTCAATTTATACCTGATCGACGAGAGATGTTGAGTATTATTGCATCCTTGTCAACTGTATACATGTGACATAAGAATTAAATGTCGTCATAAATACTTATACATTTTTTTTAAATTGGGTAAATTTGGGGTTGTGACAAGTTTGGTTCAAGCTCTAAACTTTATTTGGAAAGATTGATGAATTGAGGGGCCACTAACTGGAGAATGGACTAGTTTCATTAAGTCCAAGAAATTTTGAGACCTTACAAGACTTTTTCTCAAAGTTTAAAGCTATTGCTCTTCAATTGAAGCAGTATGGATTTAGCAATAAAGATGAGAAATTGAGCTTGGCCATCCTCTCAAAGCTTGTCTCTGATTACTCAGTATTTGTTTTGACCTTTCATGCTACAAAACTCACTGTTCGAATTTGGAAGATGCATTCATTGAAAAAATTCATGGAATCACTAACGCAGGAGAAAGAAAATTTGTTCTTGATGGGCACAATAAAAAATCCATCAAAGTACCATGATTTGGATGTTGTAGATTCAAAGAATTAAAAAATCAAGAAGAAGGCCAATCCAAACAAACCACCCGATCAGAAGAAAGACAAGCAAAAAGCTCAAGAAGAATTCACCAATTCCAAGAAGAATTATCAAAAGAAGAAAAAAAAAGTCTAAGTTCACCTACTAAAATAAGGGATTTCATCTTGAGAGCTCATGCATGAAGAATATCATTGATCAAATGGATCAAATCCTTGAGAAATCCAACATCCCTCTTCCAGAGAGCACAAGAAAGAAGGAAGGATGATCCAATTCCGAAGATAAGGAGAGAGTACGTGCTTTGATGGAAGGAACATCCAAGTCTACCTCTTTCATCATTGATTATAGAGCTTCAAGGAATATGGTGTCTACAAGAGATTCATTCTCCTCTCTTGATTCTTCTAGTGGTCCAACTATTGTGTTGGGTGATGATTCTGAAACTACTTGCAAAGGTAAAGGCAATATTGATCTTGAGTATGGTTATTTTACTAATGTGTTGTATGTCCCAAGTCTTGCTGCAAACCTCTTGTCAGTATACCAAATGAATCACACTGGGTCTCCCAAAAAGGTTGTCTTCACACCTATTGATGTTGAAATATCTAATATTTCCACAGGTTGAATTGTTTCCTTAAGTATTGCTGACCATAACTCAAAATTCTATAGGTTTTCACATTTTGTGCCTTTCTCATCACCTTCTTCTCTCTTTACTCATGCCAATGAGTCAAACAAATTATGACATGAGAGATTTTTTCATCTCAATTACAAATACCTTTCTCAAATTCATGAGAAGAATACGATCATAGGGATTCCCAACATCAAGTTTTCTAAAGGATTTTGTCAAAGTTGTATCCTAGGAAAACACCCTGAGCTATTAAGTTTCCTCTAGAGACTGGTCACCTCTAGCATGAATTAATTTAGCATATAAACACTTGGAACAATAGTAGGACATTATGATCACATCATTGGGAAAATATCCTTAACATATTTGATATGATAATTAAGCTGGCACATGTGGACCGTGCAGATAAGACGAGAGATAAAGATAATATGTGATAAGATATGAGAGAATTTGAATTGCACATAAACGAATTAATTATGAGAGAATTATAATTGTTAAAATTCAGTGAAGTCTTCAATAAATCAAAGGAGAACTCAAATTGATCACTACAGTGATGTTAACAATAAAGAATTATTTAAAGAGAGTTAACTAAGTTATAACAAAGAAGATCCAGTTAACTAAGTGTTATTGCATGATGGAACTTATGTTAAACTAAAAGACTACACTTATGTTAAACTAAGAGATGACACTTGATTTGTGGCACTTGCATGACGACACTTAAGTTAGCCATGTAAATAAGTGGGAAAGATTTCAGTTAAGGGGTGAGTTCATCCTAAGAGTTATTTTAGTGAGTTAATGCACTGCATGAGAATTTGGGTGCACTTCTTCATGCAAGTTTGATGCATTCAGATGAATGGCGAGCTCATCATAGAGTCAAAAGATAAAAATAGAAGCTGATGCATGTGAATAATGCATAAATATGTTATACAATATTGATGAATTCAATGTGAAGAAAATTCTCTTCTCCCTTGAAGGAAAGGCACTTCTATTTGTGCAGGATATTATTTTGAATATCTCTTCTTTATCTTTCTCTTTCTCTGTAATTGCATCGAGGGTGCTTGATCTAAAAGACATTCTCTACTACATATAAATATACAAATGAAGGTTTTGCTGGGTTTTTATCCCTCAAGTCATAGAGGATTTCCCCAGGGTAAATTCATACGTCGAATGCGATTGCTTATGTGTATGATTGTTATTTGATTTCAAGTACTATTGCATTTTCGAATTAAAGATAAAAAATTAATTAATAATCCGGGAGACGAGCCAAAGGATGGATGGAAGGAATGAGGATATGCTTTGCATTGAATGAGTATACCTCTATTTCAAAGGATAGGATGGCCATATTATGGGTTAAAGGATATGCCCTAAATTGGTGGTTAGAACTTGAGAAGCAACTCCACCTCACTCTTCATATTGTCTCTTGGGAGTTGTTTGAAGAATGGTTCCACATGAAGTATTTTTAAACTTATTTCAAGGAGAATTAGGAAAGTGCATAAATCATGATCTAGTACAACGGAGCAGGTCAATAGAGGAATACAAATATAGATTCATTGAGCTAATAAAACATGTTCCTCATATGAACTCATCCGAGCAATAGGTAGGGCATTTTGTTTATGGACTAAAACTTAAGATCAGGGCTTCTGTGTAGATATGAAAACCAAGTATAGTTTATATGGAAGTCGAATATGCTTGATATGTAGAAGAGATGTCAGATGCAAAAGTGGGAAGTAAG
This sequence comes from Larix kaempferi, assembly GCA_027924585.1. Classification (NCBI taxonomy): domain Eukaryota; kingdom Viridiplantae; phylum Streptophyta; class Pinopsida; order Pinales; family Pinaceae; genus Larix; species Larix kaempferi. Next base: position 46,986,212 of record BSBM01000456.1, on the reverse strand, counting down.
TTGAAAGGATCACATAAGTAGGTATTTTAAGGGAATTCCCCACATCCCTATTTTAGGGGAGTACAATCTAGGCCTCCTCCCTATGGAAACAAGTTCACTCTGAGTGGTAATAATTCTGAAAAAAAAAAAAACTGTCTCGGGTTTCATCATGGACTTATGAGAGTCCAAGGTGATCTTAGGGAAGCTTCAATAGGGGTAGAGGTTCCAAGGGAAGGAACATATTTAATAGGGATCCACCCAGTATTATGTAAGCCCCACCTCAAATATCTTGATGGGGGTGCAACAATCCTCATTTTCATCAACATTCCCCTAAGGAACAATTAGGTGTCATGCATAGGGAAGGAAAGGCACCAATGGGAAGTTCTGGCAGTGACCATCAAATTCATACAGTGGTTAATAATCACCAAGAAAAACATCAATCCACTGTAGTGGAATCCCTAGGTAAAGTAAACAATGTTTTCTTAAAATACTATTTGATCCTGGAGAAACGGATAGTTTCATTTCACCACATGCAATAGATAGATGTGGGTTGGAAACCTACAAGCACTATGAATTTAAATTTATTGAGACGGATTCAAGGGCGAAGTAAGAAATAGGGCCTAGTGTGAATGCGTGTTGAGTCGAATTTGGAGTATGCACTACCAAGTTGAAGGCATATGTCATTTCCCTGGGGACATATGACCTCTTCATCGGCATGGATTGGTTAGAAGCTCATCAATATTTCTTATATTTTTATGAAAAGAGAGTGTTATTCCTTGATAATGAAGGAAGGTAAATTCAAATCCAATGTTTTAAAAGAAATATGTCTCTTCATTTCATATCCACGATGAAAGCAAGGTTATGTCTAAGGCAAGGATGTCAGTTATTTATATTAGAGGCAATAAGTAATGAGAAAGGACCCATTCTAGAATCATACATAGTTCTATCATAATTCAAGGACATTTTTCAAAAATATTTTCCAGGATTACATCCAGAAAGGGAACTTGACTTTACGATTGAGCTAAAACTTGGTGCGGAGACAATCTCTAAGACTCCTTATAGAATGACATCGCCAGAGCTTTGTGACCTACAAATGTAGTTAAAGGAATTGTTAGACATGGGACTCATAAGGCATGGTTTTTTTCCATGGGGTGCATTGGTTATCTTCATAAAGAATAAGGATGGTTCCCTACGATTCATGTGCACGTATTATAGGGATTTAAACAAAGCCACAGTAAAGAATAGGTACCCGATACCTAGAATTGATGACCTCTTTGATCATATGAAAGGGGATTCATTTTTCTCTAAGGTTGATTTGCGATCAAGGTATCACCAACTAAGAATGAAGAAGGGTGACATTCCCAAAAATACTTTCCAAACTTGGTTTGGGAATTATGAATTTGTTGTGGTTCCATTTGGTTTAACCAATGTGCCAATTTTTTTCACGAGTCTCGTGAATGGTGTTTTTTGAAGTAATTATACCACTTTATGTAGGTCCTTTTAGATGATATTCGTATATTCTCTATGAGGGAGAAGGAACAAGAGGAGAACTTAAGGATATCCTTGGCATTCTTCCAAGAGCATAAGTTATATGGTACGTTGTTGAAATATAAGTTATATTCACTAATTGGGGAATATCATCTCAGGAAAAGCGATATCGGTAGAACCATACAAAGTGAAAAGCATCAAGGATTGGCCATTTATGAAGAATTCACATGAATTACATAGATTCATGGGGTTATATGGGTATCACTGAAGGTTTTTGGAAGGGTTTTCCAAGATTGCGAAACCCATTACCACATTGCAGCGCAAGGGAATCAAGTATGAATGGACCAGGGATTGCGATGTCGCTTTTTTGGAGCTAAAAAGACTTCTAACTAGTGCACCAATCCTACGTGTTCTAGATATCGATAAGGACTTCATGGAATGCACGAAGTTTTAAAAGCAAGGATTGGGTGCAGTATTGATTGAAAAAGGTGGAGTGATATCTTATGCATATCGCAATTTGAAACCTCATGAGGAACTTTATGATATACATGAATTAAAGTTAGCAATGGTTATGTTGGCTCTAAAGTTGTGGAGGTACTACCTTGTAGGGTGAAGCTTCACACTCAATAGTGATCATCAAAGCATACAATACATTTTCACGCAAAGGGATCTGATTGTTAGTAAGAGATGAAGGAGAGAGTTTATGAGCGAATATGAATTCAGCATAACATACATCAAAGTGAAGGAGAACATAGTGGTTGATGCCCTAAGCAGAAGGTTGAGGATCTTCTCCTTAGCTCCTTAGAGAGGGTGTTAGAACAAATTTTTGGGGATAGCTGGTATCTAAAGGTGATGTCAATGTTACAAAGTGGGATGCCAATAAAACCTAAGTATGAAATGCATCATCTAGAGGCATATGAATCGTTACGATTTGAAGGGAGGATGTACATCCATGAGGAGGAGGATATTAGAAACATTATCCTCAAATAGGCCCATAGAGAGATTTACTGTGCACATCCAAAGGTAAATAAAATGTACATGGACATAAAAAGAGATATACTTTTGGGAAGGCATGAAGTGTGATGTGGTCCAATTCACTGTAAGGTGCCTAGATTGTCAACAAGTAAAGGTTTATCATGAACATGCGCCCAACATGACTTTTGCAATGTCACAACATTCCTATGTCTAAATGGAAGGTCATATCCATAGACTTTGTGGTGGGTTTTCCCCTCACTCCACAAATACATAATGCTATTTTGGTTGTATTGGACAAGTTTGCAATCAGATTTGGGGACTCATTTGAACTTAAGTAAAAATTATCATCCCGAGACAGATGTGAATACAAAGAGGGTAAATCAAGTGTTGGAATATATGCTTAGAATGCATGTTATGGACTAGTAAACCCATTGGGAAAAATATATTCCTCTTGCAAAGTTTGCATACAAAAATAGTTACCATAGCTCAATTGGTATGAATCTGTATCAATCTCTGTATTGGAGTCCATGTAGGACACCATTAAGTTGGGATAGGCTAGAAGATCGGGTTATAGTTGGGGTTCCTAAGTTGATTCAGGATATGGAAGAGTAGGTGATTCAAGTATGGAAATGGTTAAAGGAAGTTCATGATAGACGAAAGAGTTATGTTGATGCGCATAGAACATATAGAAGTTACGAGTTGAGGGATCGATTGTTTATTTGTATCCAACTGAATAAAAGTACCATTTGATTTGGAAAGGGGACAAAATTGTCAACATGATTTAAAGGCCATTTGATATTCTAGAAAAAAATGGACCAATCAGCTATCATCTTGCACTACCACCCCACTTGCATAAAAATCATAATGTATTCCATGTATTTGTATTGTGACATTATGTGGCTGATAAGACTAAAAGCCTTAACTAGAAGGAATTGCAAGTCGCATATGGGGGAAAATTTTATTGTCAAACCATTATGCATATTAGAGTGTAGGGTTCAAAAACTCAGGAACCATCTTGTGGACCAAGTTAAGGTCCAGTGGAGCAAGTATAGCCTAGGATCTGCTACCTTGGAGGATGCATAAACCATTTCTTGTGATTATCCTAGACTATTTTGATATTGGAACAATTAAAATTTATCTTGCACATATTTACTTATGCATTAGGGTCGACTATATTGATGGAACTAGTATTTTGGACATACTTATACTTATGTTGAGTCTCACAGGAATTTTATTATTTCATGTGATTATGGTTTATGTCATATTCTCCATTTTGTGCACTTTTGGTACATGGATACCAACTTAAATTATGTTTATGAATGAGAATATGATGTGTTGTTACAATTAATGAGCATGCATGGTCATGTTGAAAATGATGGCAATAGGTTGGTGATGGCACAAATGTACAATTATAATTATACTTGATTATCAATTTTGTAAGATAATTTGTAGGTACATGGGCTAGTTCTAGTTGAGTGTTATATATATATAGGCTAGTTTGATGTCATGGACATCGAGGATAAAAAGATATGTTTGGAGAATTTGATGTTAATGGATTATTGGATATATATGTGCACATGTTATGACATGTGTGCTATTGTTGTTTGTAATAGGTAATGCAATTACCCAAACTAGTTATTCGTTGACAAAATTCTTCGACGGAGTAGTGCACAATAGGACCCATTATTAGAAATCAACCATGGATCTATTAAAAGGGGTGGAGGAGTTTCCCACCATGTATACTCTATACCTAGAGACATGGGATAGTTGTGGTGGAAACGCTCCCCTAGACGTCAGATGGAAATTGTTAGTTGTCTTCTTGGTATACTTGATGCCATGGTATGTACTAGAAGAGGAAGGATAGAAAGGGAGTGAAAGTAGGTTAGGGAGGATGGGGTGAATATAGGCTAGTTATGATCCTAATTGGGAAGAAATGATTCTTCTTGCTCTTGGTACCTAGTGATTATTATATAAATGAATAAATGAATCATTTGATACTACTTGTTTTTTCTTCCTTATATAGTAGTGTTGAATTGTCAAATGATGAATGCATAATGTAATTATGACATGATTGTTTTTAATTCACAATGGTTCATGTATTTCCTTTTGACTCTAAATTTGGGACAAAGTTTCTTGAAGAAGGGGTGTATGTAATTCCCCACACTCTAATTCCATTTATATGTTGCACATGATTTTGTATATACGTCAAATTAGAATAATTTATTTATACTTCATAATTTTGATTATTAACATACTTATGAGGTATGTGCATTCCATCTACATTCCCACACATTGCAAGTATGTGCTAGTATTCCTATTGATTATAATATATGTTAATAAAGCTAATGTGGGTGATTGATCATGTGTTTTACAATTAAGTTAGGTAATTGATTTTGCGTTTGGTAATGCTTATTAAACGATTACGACTAATAAATTATTTGTAAATGAGACATTTAAGGTTTGAGAAATTAGTTCACTGATTTGATTTTTTATTTTATCTTGAGAGATATTTCTTTGTGACTTGAGCTGATAAGTTCAGATATGATATTTTATTTGTTATTAATTTCCTTTTAATGGAGATATATGCGGGGGGAGATGGGGGAATTTAATACTTATGGGAAGATGTGTAAGGGAGAGTTGGTGGAGGATGGAGATAAGAGGAGGGAACCCCGATTGTTGGGGGGTTAGAAAAAGATTGGAAAACATTTTGGGAAATTTTATTCGGGGAAAGAACTTGGGAAGAATGTAATGCCCCTATTTTTACCCTTATGGTTTATTGGATTCAATGTAAAAATTGTATACATGAAGTGTGTGTTTTCCCTAGTGTGGATCTCAAGGCCAAGGCCCCACTAGTGGATGTTTAGGTTTTATTTGCATAGGCAAGTATTTGACAGTTTGGTTACCCATGTGTTGTTAAGCCATGAATATTTGTAAATGATGTAATTATTAATTATTGCAATAAAATACCCAAGAAGTTGGATAAGGAGGAAACCAATGAGAAGGGTCCATGTGTATTCACTAGGGAGAGGTGAGGGGGTTATGGGATTGGTACCCATGCTACCACATGTCCATTTGTGAACCCATTTGAATCCCCATGCTGACATTAATACAATTGTAAGAGGGTGGTTGAGAAAACCAGACCAAGAATTCGATTGAGTATGGGGAAACCTGGGAATCCGTATGGCAAGGTATGGCCCTGTGTTTTGATTTTCCCTTGAGCCACTCCACACCTGGGAATTAGCTCATCCTGATTGATAATCCATTATTGACCAACAACCCAATTCAGTCACGTGTTTGTAGAGCCCATCTGTGAGGAAAACAAGATAAATCATGACCTGTGTGAACCGATTTTGCAGAGCCAAGAACACCCAAGAAAAACCCGTGTAAGAGTGGAACCGGTTGGGACATCCATAGATATATTCGTGGCAATTGCAGAGGACCGAGTCACTGGGAAGAGCTTAGGTTGCGACCCTATGAAGAATTAGCTTCTATAACAGAGAAGAATGTAAACTTAGGGTTGGATCTGCTTGATAAACCTAGTAAAGGATGAAATCTGATGAGGAACAGTAGTTGGAACTTTATATTCCCACACTCAATAACACTGGAGGGAAGGGGCCTTGAGGGACTTTGCAACAAAGAAGAGGGCCTTCCTTGTGTTGGGTGAGGTAGGTAATGTGGGTTCTATGTTTGCGGAGTGATCTGAGATGCTTGTAGCTCTGTGGTTGAGATCACTAGCTTAGCAACATCCTCCTTGTTCCATGGAATGCTTGATAAACCCAACTGTAGGTTGTCTTAGCATTGGGATGAGACCTTGACTATGAGAGATTCCATTAGACCTCCTTGGTGGATACACAGCCCATCTTGGGGGTGGTCTCTCAACTGAAAGAGTATAGGATGGACATAGACCTAAGTTTGGGTGGAAAGTTGACCTCACTTATCCAGTTTCTTGGGAAGCTTCAGTTCCAAATATAAGTGCTTCTATGAGTTTAAATGATGTTATTTCATGTGTTATGCTATGATTGTTATGTTCAATATTAATTATTGAATGAGTACATGGAAATTGATCAATAGGGAGCTTGCGTATGAGCTTGAATATGAGACTGAATGCATGTTTGAATACTCAATTATTTACATGAATGATATGTATGGATAACCCCTGTAGGTTGTTGATGTGTTAACTAGCTTAGTTTCATTATATGTGTTCATTTATGCATTATATTCACCCTTCAAAGGGATGGACTGAATTCACCTTGACTTGGGGAAGGAAGGGGACAACCCTTGATGTGTTTCAGAACCCCTATGTGGGTCAGTTGAAGGGAGAAGTCATGATAGGAAGGAGGCATAGTCCCTTGCAGAAGGATAAAGGCACTTAGGTGAGGTTATGGACATATTTTTAGTTGGAAAATTGGAAGGTTTGGAGTGCTCAGATGGGTCGGGGATTACACCATTGGATAGAGCTCTCTAAGAGCTTTCCAATGGTACCATCCTTGTCCGATTTGGACCAAGGATGAGGGAGTTATGACCCTTGTAAGTTTTCCTTAGAAGCTTGCTGGAGAAGGGGTCTGGGGTCTTGACCTTTCCGCATCCGCAAAGACCTTTCCACATCCGCAGTGCAAATGGTGGATTGCGGAGGTCGGGGACCGTTTGTTTGAGCGGTGTGGTTTGAATTTTTCCTTTCCACACCCGCAAGGAGGGTTGTGGGTTGCGGGAGTTCGAAGAGTGAATCCAATTGAAATGATGCATGGAAGTTCCGCTTTCCGCATCTGCAAAGCAGGATGCAGATTGCGGGTGTCGGAAGGCCGAATTCCATGAGAATGGCGCATTAGAATTCTGCATTCCACATCCGCAACACAGGTTGCGGATTGTGGATTGCGGGAGGTAATTTCTTACGAGACTACGAAATAAGTTGTCTGCAATTCTGACATCCGCAACGTGGGTTGCATATTGCGGAGGAGGAAACTCTCCGGGATGGTGAATGGAGGACTCCGAATATTGAGTTCCACATGCGGATTGTGGAACTGTGGAGGGTGGACGAGTAAAATTCAATACCGAGAATTGGCTTTCAGCTTTCGACTTCCGCATTGCGGATTGCAGAAGTCTATAGCGCCAATTCGTTGGGGAGATGAATTTGGAAATTCGAGTTCTGAATCCTGCCCGCGGGTTGCAGAATGGAGGCTGTGGGTTGTGCATCTAATCCCATTGAGACTGTGTGTGAAATAGGAAGAAAGTGGAGAGAAAAAAAATACAGAGGGTCTCCCATGGCCTCTGAAGGCCACCAGGGAGGTTAGGGAATGTGACAAAGTGGTATCAGAGCTTCAATTGCAGCATCAGGACTGTTAGGGCCGAGCCGTGTATGAATTTATGGGAAATAAATGCGCCCATGGCACGGTTTGATAAATGATTATTGTTGATTGATTTCACACTGAATAAATTTCCATACTTGTTGTGTTTTGTCCGCGTTTTTATGTCTAATAAACGCCTCTTTGATGCACAGTGACTACAACAGCAGTAAGTTGAGCCGTATAGCAGTCCAGTGCATAGAAAGGAGGGAAAATGGTAACCTTCAAGGATGCACATGATCTGTTTGAGCTTGAGGATGATGTGCTGGGTGAGAACGTGCAAGAAGTGCACACTAAGGCTGAGTCTGATGGAAGAAGGGAACAGGTAACGCCCCCAAACTTGGTTGAGACCATGGTGAGCTTCAACGAGCGGTTGAATAAAGCGTAGGAAGAGCAACACCAGCTCAACGTGGCCATATTGGAGATTCTCACTGATATGATCCAAAGGATAAATGGTCGGTCTAAACCAAGCCACGAGGTCCGAGAAGAACAGAATGCATAAATTCACTCTAGGGGCCGTTCTAGGAGAAGAAATCCAAGCCCTAGAAGGAACTCTTTCAGCAGGAAGCACATAATTCCCTCTCTAAGGTATTCATCTAGAAGGTGAGATGAATCCAAGGGTTCTCAAGGAATCCAAAGACATACTTCCAGCAAGAGTGAAAGAAGAAATACGCACAGAGGTATCCCACAGGGTGAATTTAGGAAGGAAAGGCCTCCCACTTTTGATGGAGAAAAAAAAACAGGTCAAGAAGCAGAGGCATGGCTTCTTGGAATTAAAAATTACTTCAGAATGCATGAGTATTCAGAGAATGAAAAGGCCAGGATTTCCATTTATAACCTTAGTGGTAGGGCTTAAATTTGGTGGGAACACCGCATGCAAGTGAAAGGAATTAGTGAAAGAAGAATCAACTGGGAAAGGTTTAAAAGGTACTTCCACGAGAAATACCTATCATCTAGGTATTATGATAAAAGAAGAAAATAGTTCAATGAACTCAGATTACGGTAGAATACTATGGATGAGCACGTCCATAAGTTTTTGGAGCTGCTGAGGTATGTAGACTACATCAAGGATGAAAGAGTGAAGATCCAATGTTTCCTTGGTAGTTTACCACATAATTATAGAGATAGGATAGATTTTGTTAATCCACCAAGTTTGGATGAATCCATTAGAATGGCAAAGCATTTCTGTGAGCAGAGTAAAGGTTAAAAAAAGGTGCAACCAACACGAAAAGGTAATCCCAGATGAAGGTTTGAACAAAATAAAAATGGATTCAAACCACCATTCAGAAATCATCCCAGAACCTTTCCACAGGACCAACAAGAAAGAAGGGAATTCAAACCAGATGTAGCAGCAAAAAAGGCACCAAAAAGGCCACTTCAATGTTGGGGATGTGGAGGAAACAATGTACTTAGAGAATGCCCACATCGGAAGGAAAATACCAGGATATTGCACAACATAGAAGAAGAAACTACAGTGGAAGGTATGGAAAGGGAAACACCTAGGATTTATGTAGCACTGGATGATCACCAAGCAGACCATTAATCAACAATGGTGGAGATTGAAGGTAAGATTGCTAAGCAATCTATTTCTGTTTTGATTGATCTAGAGTCTACTCATAGTTATGTGTCTCTTGAGGTGGTTGAAAGTTTTTCTATTGGAAAAGTAAAGCATAATAGGTCTTGGCTAGTTCAATTAGCCACAGGAACCAAGAGAAAAGTAAGTGAGATAGTGAAGGAGTGACCCATAGAATTGAATGGACTCCTCACACATGAAAATTTGAATGTCTTACCATTAGGATCATATGATGCCCTAATTGGCATGGATTGGTTGGAAATACATAGAGACAAATTAGACTGTTATGAGAAAGAACTTGAATGCATTGATGATGAAGGAAGGCCAAGGTTGGTGAGAGGAATTCCCAAGCAAGTTTCAGTAAGGCAGATTTCAGCCTTACAGCTAAGAAAATTCTATAAAAAGGGTTTCCAATTATATGCTGTGCATATATCAGATTCATCAAAAGATAAAGGACCCAGGTTAGAAGAATTTCAGCTGTTGCAGGAGTTCCAGGATGTATTCCCAGATGAAGTGCCAGGGTTGCCACCGAAGAGAGATATTGAATTTTCCATTAACTTTGTTCCATGGGTAGCACCAATTTCCAAATATACTTATAGAATGAACACACTAGAATTGGTAGAATTGAAGATGCATATGCAATAATTAATGGACAAGGAATATATCAGACCTAGTGTATCTCCTTGGGGTGCACCTGTGTTATTTTTCAAGAAGAAGGATGGGACATTCAGGTTGTGTATTGATTATAGGTAGCTCAATAAATTGACAGTTAAGAACAAGTATCCATTTCCAAGGATTGATGACTTGTTTGATCAAATGAAGGAACCCAGGGTGTTTTCAAAGATTGACTTGAGGTCTGGGTACCATAAAGTGAGAATAAAGGAATAAGAAATTCACCAGACAACTTTTAGGACAAGGTATGGCCATTATGAATTCACAGTGGTGCCATTTGGTCTTACCAATGCACCAACTACGTTCATGTGTCTCATGAATAGTGTCTTGAACAAATATTTGGATAAGTTTGTGATTGTGTTCTTGGATGAAATTCTTGTCTATTCAAAGAATGGAGAAGAGCATAATGAGCATTTGAGAATGGTGTTGCAAGTACTCAAAGAACACCAACTGTATGTAAAACTGAGTAAGTGTGATTTCTACCAGCAAAAAGTGCAGTATTTGGGTCATATTATTTCAGCAGAAGGAATTGAAGTGGATCCAGAAAAGATTGAATCCATAATGGATTGGCCTACTCCAAGGAATGTTCAAGATGTTAGATATTTTATGGGTCTTGTAGGATACTACAGAAGATTCATTGAAGGATTCTCTAAAATATCTCACCGAGTCACTTCATTGCAAAGGAAAAATATCAGATTTGTATGGTCTGAAAAATGTGAGAAGAGCTTTCAGCAGCTGAAGGAATTGCTTACCATTGCTCATGTTCTGAAGATTGCAGATCCAAAGAAATACTTTGTGGTATGCACAAATGCTTGCATTGAAGGGCTTGGCGGAGTACTCATGGAAGAAGGATTTTTAATTTTCTATGAGTCTAGAAAGTTAAAAGAGAATGAAAGGAACTATGCCACACATGATTTAGAGATGGCAACCATAGTTCATGCTCTCAAGAGATGGATACCTTATCTCTTGGGAAGGATATTTGAACTCAGGACTGATCACATGAGTTTAAAATATTTGTTTGACCAACCAAATATGAATGCTAGACAAACTAGATGGATGGATTTTCTTTGTGAGTTTGATTTGGAGATTAAACATGTCAAAGGTAAGGAGAATAAGGTTGCCGATGCACTTAGTAGAAAATTCCACATTGCAACAGTAAGTATGTGTAAATCAGATTTGAAGGCAAGTATTCTTGAAGCTCAAGCTAGTGATGAAGCTTAACTTCAAGTCAAGGAGAAATTGTAGTAGGGTAATGTGGATGAAGCATGTGTAAGATATCAACGGGTGATGATAATGTTCTCATCTATCAGGGTACTAGACTGTACATTCCAAATAGTGCATATTTGAAGAATCTTGTGATGGATGAGATACATCAAATGGCATATTATGGAAACCCAGGATATCAGAAAACTATAACCGCAGTAAGAAAGCAATACTTTTGGCATGGTATGAAGAAGGACATAGAAAAGTACATTGATAGGTGTCAAAAGTGCCAACAAGTCAAGGTAGAGAATCAACATCCAACATGATTTTTGCAGCCATTTCCCATTCCAGAATGGAAGCGGGAAGTGATCTCTATGGATTTTATAATAGGTTTTCCAATGACAATGAAGAAGCATGATTCAATCATGGTAGTGGTGGACAAGCTATAAAAGGTATCTCACTTCATTCCAGTCAATTCCACTCACAAGGCCAATGACATAGCAAACATATTCATGAAATAGATATTCAGATTACATAGCAAAGGTATCTCACTGAATATCTATTTCATGAATATGTTTGCTATGTCATTGGACAATCTATAAAAGGTATATCACTTCATTCCAGTCAATTCCACTCACAAGGCCAATGACATAGCAAACATATTCATGAAATAGATATTCAGATTACATGGATTACCTAAGGCAATAGTTTCAGATCGTGATACAAATTTCACATCCAATTTTTGGAAGGGGTTATTCCAGGAATTAGGAACTCATTTGAAGTTTAGTACAACCTATCATCCTCAAACAGATAGTCAGACCGAGAGAGTAAATCAGATTCTTGAAGACATGCTGAGGATGTATGTGATGGATAAACCATCCTAGTGAGAAGACTATCTACATTTGGTAGAGTTTGCATACAACAACGAACATCAAGCATCATTGAATATGAGTCCTTTTGAAGTGTTGTATGGAAAAGGATGCAGAACTCCAGTGAATTGGGACAACCCAGTGAATAGGGTATTGCTTGGACTAGAAATGATCAAGGAAATGGAGCAGGATATTGTTAAGATCAGGAAGAATTTGAAGGCAAAACAAGACATGCAGAAGAGTTATGTAGATCTGAAAAGAATGCATAAATAATTTCATATTGGGGATCATGTTTACTTGAGAGTGAAACCAAGGAAACTCTCCATAAAGTTGGGAATTTGTGCCAAGTTGGCACCAAAATATTGTGGGCCATTTGAATTCCTTGATAGGATAGGACCAATTTCATATAGGATTGCATTGCCTGCTAAAATGAAAGCTCATAATGTTTTCCTTTCCTTTTTTCTTAAGAAATATGTACATGATCCTAATAACATAATTGATTGGAATGTGATACAGGTGGAACTAGAGGGAGAGTTCCAAGTAGATCCTATATGCATCCTCGACAAGAAGGTCACTTTTATCCGAAACAGGGCCATCGAGAAGGTAAAGGTGCAATGGAGGAACCTTAGTCCCGAAGATGCCACATGGGAGCTGGAGGATTCCATTAAAGAGCCATTCCCATTTTTGTTCAGTTTTGAGAACATCGAGGATAATGTTATTTTAAGGGAGAGGGAGTTGTAATACCCCTATTTTGACCCTTATGGTTTATTGGCTTCAATGTAAAAATTGTATAAATGAAGTGTGTGTTTTCCCTAGTGTGGAGCTCAAGGCCAAGGCCGCACTAGTGGATGTTTAGGTTTTATTTGCATAGGCAAGAATTTGACAGTTTGGTTACCCATGTGTTGTTAAGCCATGAATATTTGTAAATGATGTAATTATTAATTATTGCAATAAAATACCCAAGAAGTTGGCTAAGGAGGAAACCAATGAGAAGAGGCCATCTGTATTCACTAGGGGCAGGTGAGGGGGTTATGAGATTGGTACCCATGCTGCCACATGTCCATTTGTGAACCCATTTGACTCCCCATGCTAACATTAATGCAACTGTAAGAGGGTGGTTGAGAAAACCAAGAATTTGATTGAGTATGGGGCATCCTGTGAATCCGTATGGCAGGGTATGGCCTTGTTTTTTGATTGTCCCTTGAGCCATTCCACGTCTGGGAATTCACTCATCCTGATCGCTAATCCATTTTTGAACAACAACCCAAGTCATTCACGTGTGTGCAGAGCCCAACCATGAGGAAAACAAGATAAATCATGACCTTTGTGAACCAATTTTGCAGAGCCGAGAACGCCCAAGAAAACCCTGTGTAAGAATGGAACCAGTTGGGATAGCCATAGATCTGTTCATGGGGATGAATTAACGAGCTTGAACGGGTTAGAGAACCCACGAGAACACTTAGGTATGTTTTACAGAGTACTGAGTCACTGGTCAGATCTTAGGTCATGACCTTGTGAATAATTAGCTTGTATAATAGAGAATAAGGTCAACTTAGGGTTGGATCTGTTTGATAAACCTAGTAAAGGCTGAAATCTCATGAGGAACAACAGTTGGACCTTTCTATGCCCTCCTTGAATAACACCAGAGGGAATGGGACTTGAGGGACTGTGCAGTAGAGAAGAGGGCCTTCCTTGTGTTGGGTGAGGTAGGTAATGTGGGTGCCATGTTTTCGAAGTGATCTGAGATTCCTGTAGCTCTGTGGTTGATCTCACTAGCTTAGAAACATCCTCCTTATTCCCTAGAATGCTTGATAAACCCAACTGTAGGTTGGCTTAGAATTGGGATGAGACCTTGAATCTAAGAGAGTCCATTAGCCCTCCTTAGTGGATACACAACCCATCTCGGGGGTGGTCTCTCAGCAGAAAGAGTATAGGTTAGATAGAGACATAAGGATGGGTGGAAATTTGACCTCACTTAGTTAGTTGCTTGGGGAAGCTTCATTTCCAAAGATAAGTGCTTCTTTGTGTTTAAATGATGTTATTTCATGTGTTATGCTATGCTTGTTATGTTCAAGATTAATGATTGAATGAGTACATGGAAATGCATCAATAGGGAGCTTGTGTATGAGCTTGAATATGAGACTGAATGCATGTTTGAATACTCCATTATTTACATGAATGATATGTATGGATAACCCCTGCAAGTTGTTGATGTGTTAACTAGATGAGTTCCATTATATGTGTTCATTTATGCATTATATTCCCCTTCAAAGGGATGGATTGACTTCACCTCGACTTGGGGAAGGAAGGGGATAACCCTTGATGTGTTTCAAAACTGCTCTGTGGGTCAGTTGAAGGGAGAATTCATGGTAGGAAGGAGGAAGAGTCCCTTGCAGAAGGATAAAGGAAATTAGGTGAGGTTATGGGCAGAGTTTAAGTTGGAAAATTTCTAGGGTTGGAGTGCTCATATCGGGTGGGGATTACACCATTGGATAGATCTATCCAAGAGCTTTCCAATGGTACCCGCCTTGTCCGATTTGGACCAAGGATGAGGGATTTATGACCCTTGGAAGTTTGTCTTAGAAGCTTGCTGGAGTAGGGGTCTGGGGTCTCAACCTTTCCACATTTTCAATGTGGATCACGGATTGCGGAGGTTGGGGACCGTTCGTTGGAGCAGTGTGGTTGGAATTCCACCTTTCCACACCCGCAAGGCAGGTTGCGGGTTGCGGGTGTCGGAAGGGTGAATCCAATAGAAAAGACACGTGGAAGTTCCACCTTTATGCATCTGCAAAGAGAGATGTGGATTGCGGGTGTCGGAAGGCCGACTTCCATGGGAATGGTGCATTAGACTTCCACATTCTGCATCCGCAACACGGGTTGCGAACTGCGGGAGGTAATTTCTCCTGGGACTGCGAAATAAGGTGTTCGCAATTCCGATATCCACAATGTGGGTTGCGGTTTGCGGAGTTGCAGAGGAGGAAACTCTTCGAGACGACGAATGGAGGAACCTGAATCTCGAGTTCTGCATGCGGATTGTGGAACTTTGGAGGGTGAGCGAGTAAAATTCTAGACCGAGAATTGGCTTCTGGCTTTCGACTCCTGTATTGTGGATTGCAGAACTCGGTAGCACCAATTCGTCGAGGAGACAGATTTGGAAATCCGAGTTCCGAATCCTGACTGTGGGTTGCGGAATGGAGGCCGAGGGTTGCGGATCTGATCCCATTGCGGCTGTGTGTGAAATTGGAGAGAAACAAAAATATAGAGGGTCTCCCATGGCCTCTGAAGGCCACCATGGAGGTCAGGGAACGTGACAAAGAACTTGGAAGAAGGTTGTTACTATTCCTTTTTAGAGTCTTGGGCATGGGGGCCTAAAAAACTCTCAGAGTTATTTGGTCCGAAGAGTAGGATAGATTGTTCCCAATTGGAAGGGGGGTTAAACTAGTTTGTGTTACTATTGTGGCTACTACTAATTTAAATACTTCGGAAGTGACTTCGAACTTTTTGAACGGGAGAAGCATATATTTTTTGTTGATTTATTTAAGTTATGGAAAATTTGAAATTTAGTTTTACCTTAGAATTTTTGTGAAACTCTATATTAAATTGCTTATTACCAAATGTGAAATGTGATATTTTTTTGCATATCACAATAAAATGAAATCAGTGTTATTGTGAGGAACAATTTTCGCTCACACACAAGTTAACAAAATATTTGGAATATAAAATAATCCATAATAGGAATATTAATAAATTAAGTAAAATATATGACTGAATAAGATGATGATATAATACATTACAATAGGTGGGATTTTATACTAGCTATATTGTTCCTTTTCAATAAGGTCACGCAATTTAGACTTTTAATTAATTATTACATTATATTTGTTTATCATTTGCTATTATTAGTATTATTTATTTATTTATGTAACATTTTCTTCCTCTTCAGAAATGATTTGTCCTCAAAGAATATTGATGAAGACTCTTTTATTTTTTTACTTTTTCTTGTAACTATCATCACATATTTCTATTTTTTGTTGTAGTTTATGATATGAGATGATATGAGCTTCCAACTGTTGAACAAAATTTGTGAAATGTAAAAGGATCGGTCCATCCTAATTCAATTATTTGTTGGATATTGCACTTCCATAATGAATTGTTATCATGAGATTTATTTGTGTTGGTATTAATATTTTTCCTTAATTGTTCATGACGCAAGGAGTATTGATATTCTGATTGTTTAAGATATCCACTTTTATGATTTGGATGTCGAAAAGGAATTATAATAATGTTATGTTCCCTTATAATGTTTGTAGTGTCTTCTTGAGCTGAGATGTAGAGTGGTATTTATTTGTTCCTTGTTCCATCACTTGGATTTTTATTTCTAACAACATTGATTCCTCCTTCTGGATTTGCTCTAAATTGTTTTCTAGTAACCTCTTATCATTCTTAATATTTTTGAATGTTTCTTCTTGTGACTTCTTGTCGTCATTTAATTTCTTAATATGTTTCATCAGATCTTGATTACGATTTTTAAGATGAAAATTCTCTTCTACCTTTTCTAATAATTTTCCAATATCTTCAGCAGCTTGTTCTCACTTCCAAGCATTTTTTAACTTCTTGATTTTTGTGAATAAAATTTTACTATGATTTCCAACCTTATAATCTCATCATTATTGCTTGATATTTTTTTTATTGATCCTTGTAATCTCTAATTGGTGATCATTTTTAATGTCTCCGTTCTGTTTTTGGATCTCCTTAATTTGTTGTTGAAGTTGGTAGATCTCTGACTCTTGGCATTCTAATTTCTCTTGTATTTGCACAATCTCCTTATTCTTGTCCATGAGGAGTTTCTTCAAATTCTTTACTTCTTCTTCTAGATCTTTATAGCTTCCATAAGGTGATTATTTGTCTGTATTTTGTAATGAATGGACTCTCATTGATAAGTCATGTATTGTTACTTTCTTCTTCTTATGGAAGAAGGTCATGAATTTCTTTGTTGCACTGAAGGTGAATGTACCCAATGTTTTCATCCAGTTAGAACCCAACATTATGTTAGTATTATTGTCATCTATAGCTGTAATGGTGAATTCTAATGTAATATTATAATTACCGATCTGTAAGTCTAATTCTTTTATTTTCTCTTTGTTCCTCTCATTCTTCTCTATGTGTACTTCTAGAACTGGTAGTTGATTAGCAATATCAACATTAATAAAAAAATCTTTATTAGATGGACATATGACGATGTTAATAGGACTTTGATCAAATGTGCCATTAACTTTGAGCATTGTCATCGGCATTTTTTATGGAACATCGACAAATCTTTTTTTCTCATGAGTAGAATTTGTCTCTTCCATTTTGATTACTTCTTTTTTTTTTCTCTTTTTTTTTAATCCTCTTTTTTTCTCTCTCTTCAATATAATCTCAAATATTTAACTTCTCTATTTGAACATAATACACCTCCTTACTCTTCTTTTATCGGTGTACACAATTATTAACTTGCTTCTTGATACCTTAAGACTTCTTATGCACTTTTAACTTTATCTTATATAATAAAGAGAATTTAAGAATAAACTCAACCTAATTAGGGTGTGAGTTATAAATTATTTAATATTCTCTATCCTCAAAAATAGCATTTCAATAGCTTGAATAACTTGAATTCAAACTTATATAATCTTCCTAAAAGAAAAAAAGTATTAATTAAACCTAATGATCTCTTTGAATGGGAAAGATTAAAACCATGTGTTGTTTTTATAAAACGATGTGTTAGTTTTATATTTTTTTTCTTTTCTTTTTAACTTTCTTTTTCTTTTTCTTTTCTTCTTTTACTTTCTTTTCATTTTTACCTTCTTTTTCGTTTTTACTTTCTTTTTTCTTTTATTTCCTTTTTTTACTTTATTTTTCTTTTCTTTTCTTTTCTTTTTACTCCTTTTTTTATTCTTGATATTTATTTGTAGCATAATGATTAATTCTTTTGAATGGCCGAGGGCCAAGGTCAAAGACCATAAAAAAATAAATTATGGTCACGTCATTTAGACTTTTAATTAATTGTTACATTATATTTGCTATTATTAATATTATTTATTTATGTAATATTTATTAATTGAGTTTACTTATTACTAAATGTCATTACAAAGAAAACAATAGATAGAACATTGTTTACATCTTCCTAAAATGAATATATAGAACAATGTTTACATCTTCCTTAAATAAATAGATAAAAAATCATAGGAACACTACATGATTAGTATTTTTTTCCTTTTCTATTTATTATATTATACAATGTCCAACTCTATGTCTTAGAACCTCATTTATCTTCTTAGATATTTTGTAATTTATTTTATCATTTTTATTTCTTTACATATATAATAATTTAACTTGATATTATGAATATTCATCTATAATATTTAATTTAGATTTCCCATACATCTATTTTTCTTCTTTAAAATGCTACTTATTGTAGTTTTTGTTGTACATTCTAAATCCTTTTTTTTTTAAATAAAAAAGAAGGACCTTCTATTCAACCAAACAAATTATACAGTGTTACAAAAAAGTTGCCATCCTTTCCTGTAAAGGACAGGCGATGGGAAACAAACCCCCAAAAGGAAACGGGGAACCACTGACACAAGACTAAGACACTAGACTAAGACCGGAAGAAGGGATTGGTTCATTGAGTGGACCGAGCAAACCCCATTCTTCCCTTTTTCTTCCGAACATCAATCCACCCTGTGGAACTGGTAGGTGCAGCAGAATTCTCCACCACGCCCAACTGATTTGAGGGAATTCCATTGTTGCGACCTGTATGTATTGCAGGTGCTTCCTTATCACTGTCTGAATGGTCTGATTCGTGATGAGCCCCTAAAAGAGGATCTATGGCCGTGATAGTATCATTTGGTTCAGCATGTACTTGGGGGGAAACCCCGGACTGAGGTGTGGGATATGAAGCCTGAATTTCTATTGCTTCCGAGGGCTTGAGAATTATCTCCTCAGTTGGGCGTCCCTCATAGATCAGCATTTGAAAGCAGGGCAGAATCCCTGTTACCTAATAGATCTTGGTTTTAAGCCTGCAAACACTGTCGAGGGGATAAGCGTGCAAGCATTTTGACGAGCCATCCAGGACCCTCACGAAAAGAGGAAAACCAATAGCGCCCTCTGACTTTGCCGCGATCAGAAGAGGATCTCTCTGCCGTCTGCCGAAAAGAAGAAGGGGCGCAACCACATCAGGCTTTGGGGCAGGCTGGTCGATCTCCGGAAAATTGGTGCCATCTTCACCATACAACAAAACTCTACAGGGTTCTGAGGCCAGGAATAGCTCAGGGGGAGACGACGGAGGCATCCCAGATGCGGCTAGGCATCCATGAGGCCCTGCGACGACTAGGGCGCGCGTTAGGGTTCTCTTTGAGCACCGCATTCTCTCCTCCAGTTCAACGACTATTTTCCAAGTTTGACATGTCCCACAAGTTTATTGTACATTCTAAATCTTTATTCATTATATGTGTCATATTTTCTTTTTAAGATGGAATATATTATAGAAATTATATTTTGTTCCCTTTATTATATAACATCATTGCTTTTATATTTTATATGTTATAATGTTTTTTTTATTTAGTTCTTTGGTTCAGGTAGAGTTATGCATAACATTTTTCCTTTGTCAATTGCTTTAATTTAAATTTTTATTGTAGTTTGGATCACAATAGTTTGATTTCTTTCCGATTTTTAATTTTAATATGATGAAAGAGTTTGTTGACTTTAATTTCAAATGAAAAAACTTAGTATTCTTTGATTGGAGTTGGAGAATGAATTATTCACGAGAAAGAGAAAGAAAATGTTTATTGACATGCTTGTTTCAAGGAAACACCTATATCTTGATTGGAGAATCTTTGTTTAGTTACATTATGCCCCATTTCTTAGAAGCAAAAGAATAAGAAGAAAATTGACAGTTGCATGGAAACATCATGGATGAAATTTTCATTCTCAACTTCCTATGTACATGGAAGTGGATGTGAGGCCAAGTCATTTTTAAAACCATTAATATGTTACTTAGCCATCAAGATGTAATCTCTTTCTCCTATTTATGTTCTTGTATTACCTCTAAAAATTTAGCAAACAACTATTGTAAATAAACGTAATTATGTTTTGTTTTTGGACATAGTATATATGCTGCAATACTAGCTAAAGTTCTTTTTTTTGGAATAATTTTGAACATAAATGTACATGGTATTCTTAGTACAAACACTTTTATAGTGTTTAAACATAAGTATAAAAATATTCCATGATAATTAAAAAAATGCATAAATGTGTGAGAAGTTGTTGTATTAAATTCTAGAAGTAATACAATTAATTTATCTCTAACTTTTTGTAACATGCAATTGTAATACCATGTACATGATCAAAATATAATATTGTTGTGTATTTTGTTGTTGTTCTATCTAAATCATTTTATAAATCTTATAAATTGCATTCTATACTAATTATAAATTACATTTTACACTAATCATTTTAGGTGGTGCATACATGTTATGTATTTGTTTATTATTGGATATACATTTATTAGGTTGTTTTTCCATTATTTTTCAATCATTTTAAGTGGTGCATACATTTTATGTATTTGTTTATTATTGGATATACATTTATTAGGTTGTTTTTCCATTATTTTTCTTTGTATAAAACGTTAATATTGTTTTTCAAACAAATTTATGTTCTATATATAGTTCTTTTGACATTTCAACAATTACTTATCTATATTACTCATTTGCAATTTACTTTATAAACATGATATCTATTCACCTACATTTTAAGTAATTTGATCATAAACATTTATTTTCTCTCACCTAACCATTTCTATCGAATTTATATTTATATTGAATGACTTTTAATTAAAAAGAATTTCGATTTTGTTTCGTAGATAAAATTCCAGCTTCCCTTAATGTCTATAAATGTCTCATTTGGCAACAATGCTCTTCTTTAAGCAACATATTACTCTACAATCCTAATTCTCAAACCTTTCATTTAGGCTTTTGTTTTTCAACAAATTCTTAGAAGGCAAGAATCTTTATTTCAATACACCATTCTTAACATAAATAAATAAATTTAAAAAAAAATCCACCAAATTTTCAAGTGCATCATTAATTTCCATAATTATAAATATTCACACTTTTCATTCCCAAACGTTTTCTAAAATATATCACATTTACCCTCCAACATACAACGATGTACGTTTTTGACGTTTTTTTTAAAAGAAATGTGACAAGGAATAAGTTCCTAAGGTAATAACGTGTATAACAAGCATGTGATTAAAGGTAGGTAAGATGTTTCATAATCTTATTAATATTTTAGTGTTGTAGATTTATTTGATATTTTAAGTTAGTCACGTGAGTAAAAAAGTATAGGTGTTGCACCTATAATACTGATAAGACAAATTTACTTTATATATAAAGAATATATAATTAATGTTATTTTAGTTTTTATTTAAGTTAAGAAAAAAATATTAGTATTATAAAACAAATTTATTTTATATATAAAGAATATATAATTAATGTTATTTTAGTTTTTATTTAATTTAAGAAAAAATATTAAAATGTTTTGGCCAAATGTATATATAATTGAAAAAAATAGTGAAGAATGTGATTAAGAAAGATGTAATAGTTCAAAGTATAAGGATGTGATTGTTAGTGACATAAAATTGTTCACAATCTTGAAAAAAGTTTTGATTCTATAGGTTTTCTAAGGTAATCATATAGTTAATTGAAAAAAGAAGTGGAGAATGTGATTAAGAAATATGCAATAGTACACAATACAGGATGTGATAAATAGTGACATGATATCTTTCGCAATCGTGAGAAAAGTTTTGATTTTTTAAGTTTTATTTGATATTTTAAGGTAACCATATATTTAATTGAAAAAGAAGTGGAAAATGTGATTAAGAAAGATGTAATAGTTCACAGTACAAGGATGGGCTTAATAGTGTTATGAGATCTTTCAGAATCTTGAGAAAAGTTTTGGTTTTATATGTTTTACTTGATATTTTAAGGTAATCATGAGAGTACTTAAGGGTAAGAGTTGAACTATAGCACTAGAAAGCAATATCATTAATTTACTTTTCATGTTCTTAAGAAATATTTGTTTTTATAAGTTTTACTTGATGTATTAAGGAAATCACGACAGAAGTTAAAGGTAGGAGTTGAACTAATACTAGAAAGTGATATAATAAATTTACTTTACATACACAATGACTTTATGTCTTGTATCATGGTTGGTGATCAGATATATGAAAGCATATATAAATTTTGGTTAGACTTTTAATACACGATATTCTTTGTTATTTGGTGATAATAGTTCTTTTGTCAAATTAAAACTTGTTTAATAAAAAAATATATTGATAATTGAAAAATGAAAAATAAGATTATTAACCAATGTTTGAATGAAATATATAAATAATTGAAAAAAAAGAAAAATGTGATTATGAAAAATATAAAAATATATAATACAAAATTTTGATTAATAACAAGTTATATATTTTACAATTTTGATTAATATTTTAATTTTATAAATTTTCCATGATATTTTAAGTAATAATGAAATCACATTGTTGAATTTATATTGAATTTATAACACAAAACAACATTATAAAGGTTATAATTCCAACTACACTTATACTTTTTTCTTAAGTAGATATTATTTAACAAGTTTCATTCTTTTCTCTAATGCTTTAAAAAAAATTGGCATACTCTAAGTTCATCTTCTAAACGTGTAGTCTAAATGTGTGACGATTTCAACCATTACCGATGGCTTTTTTTATGTGATTTCAACGGAATCTGGCAGAATTTTTGAAGGAATTCTTAAAATTCCAAATAATAGTGTTTAAATTCCTAGAATATGGGTGCCCTGGGGTTTTGGGGGACATTGAATCCATTTATAAATTCGGAAATATGATTTGAACAACACAAAATTAGGAATTCTTAAAAAAACGTTTCGTCGGATTCCAACCAAAAACCCATTGAGAAGTCAAAACCGTGATGTTTTCAAACTTCTTCTCTTCTAAACCTCATTTGAGTTTCACTAACAAAACTTTAAAATATAAATAAATTATATTTACATTGAGAATATACAAACTATTTCCAAGAAAACATATATAAAACTAAATAACCATGGGAGAAGGTGAAGCCAAATGACGAGTATAAATATTCAACTTCTTCCATTTGGTGTTATGTACAAGTTTATTGGTCAAATTGGTCAATGTAGAGGAGGATTTTAAAGATATTTGATTTTGTAGTATTTTAAACATGTTATGGTTTAGATTTTTTGTAATCATATTTTTTCAATCATTGTTGTTTGAATTTTAATTAGAAATTGAAAAAAATTATAAAAATTATAAATATAAATTGAGATTTTATAATCTAAATGTAATAAAACTATTTGAAAATGATAAAACAATTTATGCATTCAAATATTTAATTTCAATAATAAAAAATTGCAATTTGACTAAAAATTATATAACTAAATTTCAATAATAATAATAATAATAATAATAAATCAATTATATAATGTTTAAACTATTTCTTTGATTTTAAAACATAAAATACACCTTACTCTACCTTTTTATGTTATTAAAAACACGATGTAGATATTACTCCACCACTTTATAATAATATCCCATAACATGATTTTTTTTAGTAACATTTTATACTTTTTTTTATGAAAAAAAAAAGTGAAGTATGGACAAGCCAACCAAGCTTGAACTACAACCACTAACATACTCACTCGTGTAAAAGTTGCATTTCAATGATCGCAAGGTGGAATTAATGGTGTGGAAAAAATTATGCCAAAAAGTGAAATTTTATGCCAAACATAAGATTCGTAGTGCCTTGGTTAGGAAGACAAGAAAATATGAAAGTTATGTTTCCATTGTTGGACATGTAAGTAGGGATTGTAGTATATATTTGGGAAGCTCTTGAAGAGTATTACATATTTTAAAATGTAATTTTCGTGTCTATATTCTATATTTTATTTATGCATAATGTTTTTTAAGAAAAATCAACCTCATCACAACTGGTATAGGTTATATAGAGTTGAAATTGAAAAAAAGGGTTTTTTTTAAGAGGTTTATAAAGATATGTACATGATGGAATTACTAAAAATTTAACTCAAAATCATTTTCAACTCTTTAATGGATCAAAATATTATGAATGAATGCAAAAAAAGGTTTTAAATGAATATAAACTATGTGTTAACAAACACATTTACTTTATTCAGTTACTAATATTATAATTGAAATTCATTTAAGGTGGGTAGAACCATGTTGAGAGACAACAAAACTATAATAAACCAAGGCACTATCATGCACCCACCACACTAAGGCAACTCAGTTTCCCAAGGCTAGAATGATCCCAAATGAAAATTGTAAGTAAGCATGATAAAACTTTGAGGATCACTTGGATGATTTGATTAACGCTTGGAGTTTGAAAAGTTGAGCCATGTGAAAAGCACTAAGTGTAGGAGATGTGTAATGAAAACAATCAATTGTGTGATTAGATTAGACTAAGAATAAAAAGGGTCATGCAATGTTTTTTTTTCTATCACGACTTTGATGTTGATGTGATAAACCATGTTTCCTTAAGTGTACAATTTTGAGTCAATAATACCATACACAACACATGTATAAGTGAAATGGTTAAGTGCACACAAAGTTCAATATGTATGTTACATATATGGTTTACATGTGACCTACTGACACACCATAAATAATGCACATAAGAAACACACTTAAGAAATGTACATAAAATATGCACCATAAGTGATGCACATAAGCAAGAAACTTATATAGTGACACATTCATATTTTAAGGTAGCTATGAGAATACTTATGATCCCTAAATGAGGTACTTATAGCCTTCTTGCCTCACTAGCACAAATTGTATGTAGAATGTACTTCTAGTCTTTATTTTTAGTCTCTCTCTCTCTCTCTCACACACACACACATATTCCTCTATCTTATACACTTTGAAAGGAATTGAGGCTTCTGGACATTGTGTTGTTAATATTGTCAACTCACAAAAACAAGGATGTCAATACAAAAGTAAGGATTCAACTTAGAATAACTTGATGCACTATGTTTTCAAACCTACATTCACAACTCTTGAACCAAGATCAATTCTAGTAACTCTATTTATGATTCTAGGCCCATTAAATAAGAAATCATCTATGTACATTAGAATTCCATTAATTTAGGGCTAGTTGTCAAGCAGTTCATGTTATATGTTATATCCACGAATCCATGGATGGAATATATATATATATATATATATATATATAAGATGATAAAATGTTTACAATAGATATCATATATAAGATCTTATGTTTACCCTTCAAAAAGACATGACTATTAGAATTCATGTCCATTCATGACTAACTCTAATTATTTACATATTAATCTTTGTTAGTGAATTATCCTATTATTTATACCTAGTTAATATTATTTATTATTATTTATGTTTGTAACGTTGCCACCCCCTTTAAAGGAGCTTTGTCCTCAAAGAAATACTTACTGATATCATCCTTCTTTTCTTTGCACATCAAAACATCAACAAGTTTGCCTCATCGTAGATGTTCATACATCATATTTTTAAGTAATCCACTTCCCATATTAAAATTTATAGACAATCCTAGTTTATGAATTGTTTCTTGGACTATGTTTAAATATTTCTTGTTTCCAAGGCCATTAAATTGAAATTCTTTCAAGTCATCCTTATACGTGGTTAAGGGATTTGACAGTTCTTTATATCCCTTACTCGACAACATCTTTCTAATGTAGTATGCTCCTCTTGAAATAATGTTAAAATTGTGTTCATTCTCAGTGACCTTCCTCTGGTCAAACTCTAGGAACATTGGGTTGACACCATGCACATTACCGACTATGTATTTTGGAAGAGTTTCAGTGGAACTTGATAGAAATATCACTTTGTTGCAATATATTCTAGTTACCCATTCGTTCTCTTTAAAAAAAAATTCAACTTCCCATTTTTCTTCCTCATTACATCAATGTAGTTAATATGGAAAACATACTTAAACTTCTCTCTCCATCTCTTCCCATGATGGTACCAGGTGAGATGTTTAGGTTTGTAAAAAAAAATAATGCCAACCTCCTTATCCATGATAAAATTTGATATGTCTCCACTTGGAAAACTTACCCATCTCTCCTTTAAGAACTTCCTAATGTAAAACAAAATTTTGAATTCTAGTTTGAAACCAATTCTTGCTACAAGGCATTGTCGAACATACTTTTCTCGTTCTATTGGAGATCCAAAGGTCATTTCATTTGGGTGGACTATTTCTTGATCTATTTTTGATAGCCAAGGTACCAATGTACTCCTAGTAATAATGGATATATGAATAATGTCTAAGTTGGACTATGATAGAGGCATGTCTTTTTGTCGAGCTGTTTTTAAAACATCGAGCATATCTTATCTGAAAAATCATTAAGAGGATATGTCGCCTCTTCTGTGATGCAATGTAATTTGATTCGATTTGATTCACAATGCTTGTCCAGGTTTGATTCTTCTTCATTCATTGATGTATGATTCTCACTCAAATTGTCCTTGTTGTCTTTTTCTTCTACATGTTCATAATTGGGTTTGAATTCAATATCCAAGTCCTCGTCCTTGGAAACTTCTTCTACGGTCTTTGGTTTTTTTTATCTGATCAATTTATCAAAATATATATCAATTGCATCTTCAACGGTCTTTTCCATTTGATTGAAAATGGCGACCACTTTCTCAAGAACTGGATCCATGAGCTATGTTGGTATTTTTTTTATAAGTAGGTTCGTAAAAAAATTTACCAGCTTGGTAAACTTTTTCCTTTTACCGGGTTGGTAAAATTTGTTTATTGGGTTAGTAAATTTTTTATTGGATTGGTAAAAAAAAATTACCAGATTGGTGAATTTCTTTTACCGAATTGGTAAATATAATTAACCTTTCTCTAACACGAATGTCAAATAGAACAGTTCATGTTCTATGTTATATACACAAATCCATGGCTCGAATGAATATATATATATATATATGAGGGAATATATTTAAAATAGATCTTGTATATAAACTCGTACGGCAACCCTTCAAAAAGACATAACCATTAAAATTTATGTCTATCTATAATTAATTCTAATTATTTATTTAGTATTATTTATGTTTATAACGACATTAGACTCACTCCTCTATACACATCATATATAGGTAAAAAAGAATTCAATGTTTGAATCATGATCTAGCATTCACAAAATGTCACATAATAATAAATATAGCATTATAGTGTTTTTTTTCCATGGGAAAAAGTACATATCATATTTCTCTATAGGGAAAAAACATATACCTTTTCCAGGTGCTCTTCTACACAATTCACATATTGCTTCAAAGCATTTTGGATACTTGATAGCTTTTCAGCTTTCGATCCTCAAAAGGAAGTATTACATATTTTGATTTTTGGAAAAGCATAGAAGATTGTAATCCTCAAAAGGAGATTTCAAATAGGTTACTTTTTAGAAATAGCACATAAAACTGGTTCACTGTTAACTTTACAGTTAAAAAACAAGGAAAATTGATTGTCTTAATCTTAGAGACTCCTGATATGGTTCTGAAAATTGATGTTCCTTATCCATTGTATACCATTCATGAAGTTTACCCAAACGGTCGAGTCTCCTCGCACCTCCATCTCTTTTAATCCTTCTTCCAAGGAAATTCTAAGGATAGATCCAAGGGCTAAACCTTCAGCCAAATTATTTGTGCCTCAACCCCCATTTGCTTTAAATTCAATATAATCATTCGAGGAAAGGTGAATAATACCTCCCAATCCACATATCACATTTTCACAAGCTCCATAAAAGAAGGCAGTGCTGTCATTGAAATTTGATGTAGCAGGCTTGATGATTCTATGTTTTTTTATTAAGTCCTTCTCTATATATCTTGGAAGAAGTACTAGAACCTATGCAGTAATCTGAAAGAATGGTGTAATTCTATCCTCAAAAACTCTGTCATTTCTAGCAGTCCAAATTCTCCATAGAGTGAGAAAGGGAATGCACTTTACTTTCTTTAGTTCCTCCTATTGGAACCATGGAAGCACGTTTTCTTCAATGGTATTGGTCTTCCACTGTTGATTTACCTTTAAGCCTTTGCACAGTGCAGTCCACACAAATTGTGAGTAAACACGGGATACAAATAAATGCTCCAGAGATTCTTCATCTTTCATACACATCATGCAAATACTCAAACCACTAAAATTTCTTTTCTGAAGATTGTTCAGTACATTATTAACCAGGGTAAGCCATGTAAATTTTGTTTCTTTATGTGGAGCTAAAACCTTCCAAATTGCTACCCACCACCACTTACTGTTTTGGTTTTGATTCCAACAGAGAGAGTAAGACTCTTTAACCGAGTAGGAACCACCTACTTTGTTTCCCATCTAGATGAGAGAGTCGGGCTCTTCATTTATCTTTATATAACCATTTTGCATGTCTGATATCCATATTTCCCACCCCTCATTCTACTAATCATTTCAATTCAGGTCAGTTTCTGAAATCCATTGTTGTTGCATATCTCCTATTCCTTAATAGAGACATCCTTTATCTTATAGTATCCATGTCGGTTAAGAAATCCTGTTAAACCCTATGAGATAGATATAAGAGGCATGCATCCCATGATATAGTCCTTTCCAATCATATCCTTTTCTCCTAAACCAACCTTCCAAGAAAGTAGGTCCCCTACTAATGGATAGGATTTACAGATAGATTTCCAGAAGAGAGAGCCCCCTAGGTAGGACTTTGTGGGATTTTCGATCCAATTGGAAATATATCCTCCTCTCATATACTTGAACTTCATCACTGGCTGCCATTTCCCATCTTTTGTCAAGAGGTTCCATACTGATTTAGCTGCCAAAGATTATCCAAAACGGTTAACTTCCTTTATTCCCCATCCTCCAAGATCTTTTGGTCTAGCTATCTGTGTCCAAATCGACCAGTGGATGCCTTTCCCATTTTCCCTCTCCATAAAAAATTGTAGAAAAGCTGCCTCAATTTGTTCAGGACTCCTTTAGGTATGTGGGCTATGATCAACTAGTATACTGGAATTGCACTTCTTTTTTTTTAACAGAAACGGTTGAAGAGATTTTGATTATATATAAAAGGGAGAGTACAGAGAATACAGATAGGATGATCCCATAACAGGACAACATCCGTTACGCCTTGTTCATCCTTCTCTAACTTGTAGCTATCATGAAAAATGCCTAACCTGTGCAAGCTATATCTTCTTACATACTATCCGAGCAAAAAAATGTAGAAGAAAAACATTGCATAAACAAAACATAGAATGGAGCTTATTGTCTGTCCAGAATGAGACTTTTATCAAAAGCAGACTGACAAAACCTATTCTATACTTTCGAGAGGCTAATTCCTTTGGCCAAATATCCAAATAATACATAGAACTAAGAGACCACAAAACATAATTCATAATTTATGCAGAAACAGAGTGTAACCCGAAACCAGGAGACTAGTGCCGGAGGCATGCTTCCAGGAAGTTGTTTTCATCATTCACTGTGCTCCTATCCTTCGTTGAGTGTGCTCCTACTTGTAGCCTCGAGTTGACCAGTTCATTTTTAGCACATCCAACTTCCTTTCGACTTCCAGAATTTTACTGATTGTAACCTCCATTTGACCATGTTTTATGCCCGTAGCCTCCAGCTGAAAATCTTTTATGCCTGCAGTCTCCTTTATGCCTGTAGCTTCCTTTATGCCTGCAGTTTCTTTTATGCCCACAGCTTCCTTTATGCCCGCAGCTTCCTTGCTGCCCGCAATCTCCTTTATGCCCACAGTTTATTTTATTCCCGTAGTCTCCTTTATGCCCGCAGCTTCCTTTATGCCCGCAACTTCCTTCATGCCTGCACCCCCCATCTGAGCGACTTCATTTATAACCGCATCCTTCATTATTCGCGCAACCTTCATTATGCTCACAGCCTTCATTATTCCCACATCTTCATTTATGCCCGCAACCTTCATTATGCCCGCAACCTTCATTATGCCTGCAGCTTCAATTATGCCTGCATTAGGGTGAATTGCGCCCATTATGCCTACAATTTCCTTTATGCCCGCAGTTTCCTTTATGCCTGCAGCTTCCTTTATGCCCGCATCCCACAGCTGAATGTCTTCATTTATGCCCGCATCCTCTATATGAGCTTCCCTTATTCCCGTAGCCTCCGTCTGAGCTACTCCCTTTATGCCTGTAGCGTCCTTCTGAGCCTTCATAATGCCCGCATTAGGGTGAATTCCTCCCATTACTTCTTCAAGATTACAAACCCAAGCCACCATCCTGCTGTTGTGATGCTTGAACTCAGAATGAGTTGCTTGATCAAGAGAAAACAAACGGGTTAGATCCTTCTTCATTTCAAGGTTCTCATTTCTTGACAGCCTGATTTAGTTTTCGAAGTCATTTATATGAATCATGACTTCCCCGAAGTCATATTTTATTTCATTTCCCTGTCCAGCGTCAGGGTGGGCATGGTTTTTATTTTCCAGGGTGTTACCCAGGCGCTCCCCCATCCCTACCAATTAAAAATGACAGTGACCATGAACTGGAGAGTTTACCTGTACGTCATCATTCACAATGCCATGTGCTCCGTCAGAAATTGAGTGTACCCAACTATGAAAACCAAAAACACTTCTGCATGGTTTTTTTTCAGCGAAGACAATTCGTCAGAACCTCAAGGCCACTTAGGGTTTGAGGCTTAGAACTAAAATGCTCCATGTTCATGCAATGCCTTCAGTACCAAGCAAGATGTGCAAATTTGAAAACGAAAACAAAACTCCCTGAAATAAAACACAGGGCAGAGGCTCGAATGAGGGCAGAAGAAATCCCTCCAGAGATTAAAAACATTCCTCAAAAATGAAAGATATCCTCTGTTTTACGCATGCAATCCATGTGGATAAGGGATGGGACAGTCCTTTGGCATTTACGAGTGCAGCATGTGGAGATCAAAGGTATATTTGGAGGACAAGCTTGGAGGGAATGATAGGTTGTTGAGTGGTCCACGGCGATGAAGTAAAAGGAGTGGTGTATTAAAACGATTTTATTTCCATTAAACACAATCCCAAGGGGGATCAAGACCAAGATTTGGTCATTGATTCTAAAAGGAGGGAACGCAGAGTTAAGTATCCAAATGTTTTCAAGAGTAACATTATCCCTCTCTAGGACACCACATCTCATACCAACACCTTTATTATCCATACTATCCGCCTGGCGATTATGGCTTTTTAGAACATGAAGGAAGTTAATTGATTTAAATTCCTTGGCTAAACAGTTTAGAAGGTGGTGCATCTTGGAGGAAGGGCTCTTTCGGTTCCTAGAAATTTTTCTTTCTTCCCTAATGATAATTAGGGAGTCTCCTATGCCAATCATTTCCTCAAGTCCCATGTCTCTATCTAGCCTCCAAACCCTAATTAAAGCGAGCCATTCCACGCCATTATTCGTTGTTTTACCAATTCCCCGGGCATATTCTTTTTGCTTGTTCCCATTAGAGTCAAATATAACTCCACCCACTCCTGCCAGCCCTGGATTTCCTTTCAAAGCACCATCAAAGAACAAAGAACTGCTTCCTATCTTTGTCCACCAATTTTGAAATTCTTCATTGTTCATCCTCAGCTACCAGTTCGAAGATATCGGCTTGTTTGGGGGTTTTAACCAGGAGCGGGAGGGAGGAGGCAATAGGAAGTCAGACCTCCATGCTCTTTCCTCAACTGTTAGAGGTTCCCTGATTATGCTTTTCATTCCTCTCATGGATAAAGTAAACTAGAACTGCACTTAAAAAAACCTTAATTAGAATATATTTCCCTCCTCCCGATCAAAATTTATTACACCAAAAATTTATTTTGGATTCTACTCTACTTATCATCCAATCCCAGTCTTTTAATTGGTAACCTTTCGGTTTTACGTAAAAACCTAATTATTTAAATCCCCCTGATAACTGAAACTAGTCCATCGAAAAAATACCTTTAAAGACCTACATTTTTCTGATCTGCTACCTCTTGATGGAATACCAATGATTTATCACAGTTTATAATCATTCATGTTGCTAAACATAGCTTATCCAATATGTTTTTTATAATCATTCATGTTGCTAGACTTAGTTTAACCCGAAACCAGGAGACTAGTTCCGGAGGCATGCTTCCAGGAAGTTGTTTTCATCATTCACTGCACTCCTATCCTTCGTTGAGTGTGCTCCTACTTGTAGCCTCAAGTTGACTAGTTCATTTTTTAGCACATCTAGATTCCTGCCGACTTCCAGAATTTTATTGATTGGAACCTCCATTTAACCATCTTTTATGCTCATAGCCTCCAGCTGAAAATCTTTTCTGCTCACAGTCTCCTTTATACCCACATCTTCCTTTATGCTCGCAGTTTCTTTTATGCCCACAGCCTCCTTTATGCCCACAACTTCCTTGATTCCCGCAGTCTCCTTTATGTTCGCAGTTTCTTTTATTCCCATAGTCTCCTTTATGCCCCCAGCTTCGTTTATGCCCACACCCCCCATCTAAGCAACTTCATTTATGCCCGCATCCTTCATTATTCCTGCATCCTTCATTATACCCGCAACCTTCATTATGCCCACAGCTTCATCTATGCCCACAGCCTTCATTATGCCCGCATCCTTCATTATGCCCGCAACCTTCATTATGCCCGCATCTTCAATTATGCCCATAGCCTTCATTATGCCCACAGTAGGGTGAATTGCACCCATTATGCCTACAGTTTCCTTTATGCCCGCAGTCTCCATTATGCCCGCATCCCCAGCTGAATGTATTCATTTATGCCCACATCCTCTATCTGAGCTTCCCTTATTCCCGTAGCCTCCATTTGAGCTACTCCCTTTATGCCTGCAGCGTCCTTCTGAGCCTTCATAATGCCCACATTAGGGTGAATTGCGCCCATTACTTCTTCAAGATTACAAACCCGAGCCACCATCCTACTCTTGTGATGCTTGAAATCATAATGAGTTGCTTGATCAAGGGAAAACAGACGGGTTAGGACCTGCTTCGTTTCAAGGTTCTCATTTCTCGCCAACCTGATTTGGTTTTCCAAGTCATTTATATGAATCATGACTTCCCCGAAGTCATATTTTATTTCATTTCCCTGTCCATCATCAGGGTGGGATGGTTTTTCTTTTCCAGGGTGTTACCCAGGCACTCCTCCATCCCTACCAATTAAAAATGATAGTGACCATGAACTGGAGAGTTTACCTGTACGTCATCATTCACAGTGCCATGTGCTCCGTAAAAAATCGAGTGTACCCAACTATGAGCAACAAAAACACTTCTACATGGGTTTTTGCAGCAAAGACAATTCGTCAGAACCTCAGGGCCACTCAGGGTTTGAGGGTTAGAACTAAAATGCTCCATGTTCATGCAATTCCTCCAGTACCAAGCAAGATGTGTGAAGTTGAAAACAAAATAGAACTCCCAGAAACAAAACACAAGGCAGAGTCTTGAATGAGGGCAGAAGACATCCCTCTAGAGATTAAAAAAATTCCTTGAAACTGACAAATCTCCTATGTTTTGTGCATGCAAGCCATGTGGCTGAGGAATGGGACAGTCCTTTGGAATTTATGAGTGCAGCATGTGGAAATCCGAGGTAGATCAGGAGGACAAGATTGGAGGGAATGATAGGTTGTTGAGTGGTCCATGGGGATGAAGTAAAAGGAGTGGTGTATTAAAACGATTTTATTTCCATTAAGCACAATCCCAAGGGAGATCAAGACCAAGATTTGGTCACCGATACTAGAAGGAGGGAAAGCAGAGTTAAGGTATCCAAATGTTTTCAAGAGTAACATTATCCCTCTCTAGGACACCCAACACCTTTATTAGCCATACTAACCTCCTGGTGAATATTGCTTCTTAGAACATGAAGGAAGTTAATTGATTTAAATTTCTTGGCTAGACAGTTTAGAAGGTGGTGCATCTTGGAGGAAGGGCTCTTTCGGTTTCTAGAAATGTTTCTTGCTTCCCTAATGAAAATTAGGGAGTCTCCTATGGCAATCATTTCCTCAAGTCCCATGTCTCTAGCCAGCTCCAAACCCTTAATTAAAGCGATCCATTCTACACCATTATTCGTTGTTTTCCCAATTCCCCATGCATATTATTTTTGCTTGTTCCCATCGGAGTCAAAGATAACTCCACCCGCTCCTGCCAGCACTGGATTTCCTTTTAAGGCACCATCAAAGAACAAAGAACTGCTTCCTATCTTCGTCCACCAATTTTGAAATTATTCATTTTTCATCCTCAGCTTCCAGTTCGAAGATTTCGGCTTCTTTGGGGGTTTTAACCAGGAGCGAGAGGGAGGAGGAAATAGGAAGTCAGACATCCATGATCTTTCCTCAACTGTTAAAGGTTCCCTATTTATGCCCTTCATTCCTCTTGTGGATAAAGTAAACTGGAATTGCAATTAAAACAACCTTAATTAGAATATATTTCCCTCCTCTCGATCAAAATTTATTACACCAGAAATTTATTTTGGATTCTACTCTTCTTATCATCCAATCTCAGTATTTTAATTAGTAACCATTCAGTTTTAGGTAAAAACCTAATTATTTAAATCCCCCTGATCACTGAAACGGGTCCATCAAAAAAATATCTTTAAAGACCTGCATTTTATGATCTTCTACCTCTTGATGGAAGACCGATGATTTATCATAGTTTATAATCATTCATGTTGCTAGACTGAGTATAACCCGAAACCAGGAGACTAGTGCAGGAGGCATGCTTCCAGGAAGTTGTTTTCATCATTCACTGCGCTCCTATCCTTCGCTAAGTGTGCTCCTACTTGTATCCTTGAGTTGACCAGTTCATTTTTTAGCACATCCATCTTCCTGCCGACTTCCAGAATTTTACTGATTATAACCTCCATTTGACCATATTTTATGCCCGTATCCTCCAGCTGAAAATATTTTATTCCTGTAGTCTCCTTTATGCCCATAGCTTCCTTTATGCCTGAGCTTCCTTTATGCCCGTAGCTTCCTTGATTCCTGCAGTCTCCTTTATGCCCGCAGTTTCTTTTATTCCCGTAGTCTCCTTTATGCCCGCAGCTTCCTTTATGCCCACATATTCCTTTATGCCCACACCCCCCATCTGAGCGACTTCATTTATGCCTGCATCCTTTATTATTCCCGCAGCTTTCATTATGCCCGCAACCTTCGTTATGCCCACAGCTTCATTTATGCCCGCAACCTTCATTATGCCCGCATCCTTCATTATGCCCGCAGCTTAAATTATGCCCGCATTAGGGTGAATCGTTCCCATTATGCCTACAGTTTCCTTTATTCCCGCAATCTCCTCTATGCCCGCGGCTTCCTTTATGCCCGCATCCCCCAGCTGAGTGTCTTCATTTATGCCTCCATCCTCTATCTGAGCTTCCCTTATTCCCATAGCCTCCATATGAGTTATTCCCTTTATGTCAGCAGCGTCCTTCTGAGCCTTCATAATGCCCGCATTAGGGTGAATTTCGCCCATTACTTCTTCAAGATTACAAACCCGAGACACCATCTTTTTTTTGTGATGCTTGAACTCAGAATGAGTTTCTTGAGCAAGGGGAAACAAACGGGTTAGGGCCTGCTTCATTTCAAGGTTCTCATTTCTCTCCAACCTGATTTGGTTTTCCAAGTCATTTATATGAATCATGACTTCCCCGAAGTCATATTTCATTTCATTTCCCTGCAGTTTTAACCTCCTGACGTTTTTCTAACCATTGATTTGTAGTCGGGGAACCTAGAGATCCGAGCCAGAAAGCTGCAAGCTCCTTAAGATGGGTCTCGCTTGATGCACGGACTCCTTGACAGCTGCTTCATGATTTTTTAGACCGCCGTGATGGCTAGGTGGTTTCAGGGCCCTCGAACAGTGGTCTACTGATACCGCTTTGAGGCCCCTGAATATCTCTAAAGCCCACACATGTCAATAGCGGTTTTCTGTCAGGGACCATCTGGGCTAAACAAAACGAAGCGTGTCTGAGAGTCCTAACCGCGTCTGCTTTAAGCTGTCTCATGCCAATCCCCTCTGATCCTCGGCCACTTACCCTCCAGCTGTTATGGTGTGAAATATTTCGCTTTATACATGCCTTCTGCTGCTCTAATTCCTTTCTCTGACATCCTATCTCCTGATCTGGAGATGGACCTCTTATTCGGCTGATAATATCACTAACACCCACAGCCTTCATTATGCCCGCATTAGGGTGAATTGCGCCAATTATGCCTACAGTTTCCTTTATGGTTGCAGTCTCCTTTATGCCTGCAACTTCCTTTATGCCCACATCCCCCAGCTGAATGTCTTCATTTATGCCCACATCCTCTATCTGAGCTTCCCTTATTCCCGTAGCCTCCATCTGAGCTACTCCCTTTATGCCCGCGACATCCTTCTGAGCCTTCATAATTCCCCCATTAGGGTGAATTGCGCCCATTACTTCTTCAAGATTACAAACCCGAGCCACCATCCTACTGTTGTGATGCTTGAACTCAGAATGAGTTGCTTGAGAAAGGGGAATTAGATGGGTTAGGGCCTACTTCAGTTCAAGGTTCTCGTTTCTCGCCATCCTGATTTGGTTTTCCAAGTCATTTATATGAATCATGACTTCCCCGAAGTCATATTTTATTTCATTTCCCTCTCCACCGTCAGGGTGGGCATGGTTTTATTTTCCAGGGTGTTATGCAGGAGCTCCTCCATCCCTACCAATTCAAAATGACAATGACCATGAACTAGAGAGTTTACCTGTACGTCGTCATTCATAGTGCCATGTGTTCCATCAGAAATTGAGTGTACCCAACTATGAGCACCAAAAACACTTTTGCGTGGTTTTTGTAGTGAAGACAATTCGTCAAAACCTCAGGCCCACTCAGGGTTTGAGGGTTAGAACTAAAATTCTACATGTTCATTCAATTCCTCCAGTACCAAGCAAGATGTGTGAAGTTGAAAACGAAAATAGAACTCCCTGAAACAAAACACAGGGAAGAGGCTCGAATGAGGGTAGAAGAAATCCCTCTGGAGATTAAAAAAATTGCTCGAAACTAACAGATCTCATCTATTTTGTGCATTTGAACCATGTGGCTAAGGAATGGGACATCCCTTTGGCATTCATGAGTGCAACATCTGGAGATCCGAGGTAGATCCGGAGGACAAGCTTGGAGGGAATGATAGGTTTTCGAGTGGTCCATGGGGATGAAGTAAAAGGAGTGGTGTATTAAAACGATTTTATTGCCATTAAGCACAATCCCAAGGGGGATCAAGATCAATATTTGGTCACCAATTCTAGAAGGAGGGAAAGCAGAGTTGAGGTACCCAAATGTTTTCAAGAGTAACATTATCCCTCTCTAGGAAACCACATCTCATACCAACACCTTTATTAGCCATACTATCCGCCTAGCGATTATGGCTTCTTAGAACATGAAGGAATTTAATTAATTTAAATTCCTTAGCTAGAAACTTTAGAAGGTGGTTCATCTTGGAGGAAGGGCTCTTTCGGTTTCTAGAAATGTTTCTTGCTTCCCTAATGAAAATTAGGGAGTCTCCTACGGCAATCATTTCCTCAAGTCCCATTTTTATAGCCAGCTCCAAACCCTTAATTAAAGCGAGCCATTCCACGCCATTATTCATTGTTTTCCCATGCCCCAAGAATATTCTTTTTTCTTGTTCCCATTGGAGTCAAAGATAACTCCGCATGCTCCTTCCAGCTCTGGATTTCCTTTTGAGGCACCATCAAAGAATAAAGAACTGCTTCCTCTCTTTGTCCACCAATTTTGAGATTCTTCATTGTTCATCCTCAGCTCCCAGTTCGAAGATCTCGGCTTCTTTGGGGGTTTTAACCAGGAGCGGGAGGGAGGAGGAAATAGGAATTCAGTCATCCATGCTCTTTCCTCAACTGTTAGAGGTTCCCTATTTATGTTTTCATTCCTCTTGCGGATAAAGTAAACAAGAATTGCACTTAAAACAACCTTAATTAGAATATATTTCCCTCCTCTCGATCAAAATTTATTCCATTAGAAATTTATTTTGGATTCTACTCTTCTTATCATCCAATCCCAGTCTTTTAATTGGTAACCATTCAATTTTAGGTAAAAACCTAATTATTTAAATCCCTCTGATAACTGAAACTGGTCCATAGAAAAATATCTTTAAAGACGTGCATTTTCTGATCTTCTACCTCTTTATGGAAGACTGATGATTTATCATAGTTTATAATCATTCATGTTGTTAGACTGAGCTTATCCATTATGTTTTTTTATAATCATTCATGTTGTTAGACTAAGTGTAACCCAAAACCAGGAGACTAGTACCGGAGGCATGCTTCTAGGAATTTGTTTTCATCATTCACTGCGCTCCTATCCTTTGCTGAGTGTGCTCCTATTTGTAGCCTCGATTTGACCAGTTCATTTTTTAGCACATCCAGCTTCCTGCCGACTTCCATATATTTACTAGTTGTAACCTCCATTTGACCATCTTTTATGCCCGTAAACTCCAGCGGAAAATGTTTTATGCCCGATGTCTCCTTTATGCCCGCAACTTCCCTTATGCCCACAGTTTATTTTATGCCCGCAGATTCCTTTATCCCCGCAGTTTCCTTTATGCAAACAGTTTCTTTTATTCCCGTATTCTCCTTTATGCCTGCGGATTCCTCTATGCCCGCACCCCCCATTTGAGCAACTTCATTTATGCTCGCATCCTTCATTATTCCCGCAGCCTTCATTATGCCCGCAGCCTTCCTTATTCCCACAGCTTCATTTATGGCCGCAGCCTTCATTATGCCCGCATCCTTCATTATGCCCGCAACCTTCATTATGCCCGCAACCTTTATTATGCCCGCATTAGGGTGAATTATGCCCATTATGCCTACAGTTTCCTTTATGCTCACAGTCTCCTTTATGCCTGCAGCTTCCTTTATGCCCACATCCCTCAACTGAATGTCTTCATTTATGCCCACATCCTCTATCTGAGCTTCCCTTATTCCCATAGCCTCCATCTGAGCTACTCCCTTTATGCCCGCAGCATCCTTCTGAGCCTTCATAATTCCCCCATTAGGGTGAATTGCGCCCATTACTTCTTCAAGATTACAAACCCGAGCCACCATCCTGCTATTGTGATTCTTGAACTCAGAATGTGTTGCTTCAGAAAGGGGAAACAGACGGGTTAGGGCCTGCTTCATTTCAAGATTCACGTTTCTCGCCATCCTGATTTGGTTTTCCAAGTCATTTATATGAATCATGACTTCCCCAAAGTCATATTTTATTTCATTTCCCTGACCACCGTCAGGGTGGGCATGGTTTTTCTTTTACAGGGTGTTACCCAGGAGCTCCTCCATCCCTACCAATTCAAAATGACAGTGACCATGAACTGGATAGTTTACATATAGTCGTCATTCACAGTGCCATGTGCTCCATCAGAAATCGAGTGTACCCAACTATAACCACCAAAAACACTTCTGTGTGGTTTTTTTGCAGCGAAGACAATTCGTCAGAACCTCAGGGCCACTCAGGGTTTGAGGGTTAGAACTAAAATGATCCATTTTCTTGCAATGCCTCCAGTACCAAGCAAGATGTGCCAAGTTGAAAACGAAAACAGAACTCCATGAAACAAAACACAGGGCAGAGGCTCGAATGAGGGCAGAAGAAATCCCTCTAGAAATTAAAAACATTCCTCGCAACTGACATATCTCCTCTATTTTGCGCATGCAAGCCATGTTGCTAAGCAATGGGACAGTCCTTTGGCATTTACGAGTGCAGCATGTGGATATCCGAAGTAGATCAAGAGGAAAATCTTGGAGGGAATGACAGGTTGTCGAGTGGTCCATGGGGATGAAGTAAAAGAAGTGGTGTATTAAAACGATTTTATTTCCATTAAGCACAATCCCAAGGGGTATCAAGACAAAGATTTGGTCACCGATTCTAAAGGAGGGAAAGCATAGTTAAGGTATGACAATGTTTTCAAGAGTAACATTATCCCTCTCTAGGACAGCACATCTCATACCAACACCTTTATTAGCCATACTATCCACCTGGCGATTATGGCTTCTTAGAACATGAAGGAAGTTAATTGATTTAAATTC
Organism: Larix kaempferi; assembly: GCA_027924585.1. Lineage (NCBI taxonomy): Eukaryota > Viridiplantae > Streptophyta > Pinopsida > Pinales > Pinaceae > Larix > Larix kaempferi. Next base: position 46,946,006 of record BSBM01000456.1, on the reverse strand, counting down.
CTTAGCTAGAATGTTTAGAAGGTGGTGCAGCTTGGAGGAAGGGCTCTTTAGGTTTCTAGAAATGTTTCTTTCTTTCCTAATCACAATTAGGGAGTCTCCTATGGCAATCATTTCCTTAATTCCCATGTCTCTAGACAGCTCCTAACCCTTAATTAAAGCGAGCCATTCCGTGCCATTATTCATTGTTTTCCCAATGCCCCAGGCATATTCTTTTTGCTTGTTCCCATTGGAGTCAATGATAACTCCACCCGCTCCTACCAGCCCTGGATTTCCTTTCAAGGCACCATCAAAGAACAAACAACTGCTTCCTATATTTGTCCACCAATTTTGAAATTCTTCATTGTTCATCCTCAACTGCTAGTTCGAACATCTCAGCTTCTTTGGGGGTTTTAACCAGGAGCGGGAGGGAGGAGGCAATAGGAAGTCAAACATCCATGCTCTTTCTCAACTGTTAGAGGTTCCCTGTTTATGCTTTTCATTCCTCTCGTGGATAAAGTAAACTAGAATTGCACTTAAAACAACCTTAATTAGAATATATTTCCCTCCTCTCAATCAAAATTTATTAAACCATAAATTTATTTTGGATTCTACTCTTCTTATCATCCAATCCCAGTCTTTTAATTGGTAACCATTTGGTTTTAGGTAAAAACCTAAATATTTAAATCCCCCCGATAACTGAAACTTGTCCATCGAAAAAATATCTTTAAAGACCTGCATTTTCTGATCTTTTACCTCTTGATGGAAGACCGATGATTTATCAGAGTTTATAATCATTCATGTTGCTAGACTGAGATTATCCAGTATGTTTTTTATAATCATTCATGTTGCTAGACTGTGTGTAACCCGAAACCAGGAGACTAGTGCCGGAGGCATGCGTCCAAGAAGTTGTTTTCATCATTCACTGTGCTCCTATACTTCGTTGAGTGTGCTCCTACTTGTAGCCTCTAGTTGACCAGTTCATTTTTAGCACATCCAGCTTCCTACCAACTTCCAGAATTTTACTGATTCTAACCTCCATTTGACCATCTTTTATGCCCATAGCCTCCAGCTGAAAATATTTTATGCCCGCAGTTTCTTTTATGCCCGCAGCTTCCTTTATGCCCGCAGCTTCCTTGATGCCCACAGTCTCCTTTATGCCCGCAGTTTCTTTTATTCTCATAGTCTCCTTTATGCCCGTAGCTTCCTTCATGCCCGCACCCCCCATCTGAACGACTTCATTTATGCCCGCATCCTTCATTATTCCCGCAGCCTTCATTATGCCCGTAGCCTTCATTATGCCCACAGCTTCATTTATGCCCGCATCCTTCATTATTCCCGCAACCATCATTATGCCCGTAGCTTCAATTATGCTTGCAGCCTTCATTATGCCCGCATTAGGTTGAATTGTGCCCATTATGCCTATAGTTTCCTTTATGCCCGCAGTCTCCTTTATGCCCGCAACTTCCTTTATGCCCGCATCCCCCAGCTGATTGTCTTCATTTATGCCTGCATCCTCTATATAAGCTTCCCTTATTCACATAGCCTCCATCTGAGTTGGCTCCCTTTATGCCCGCAGCATCCTTCTAAGACTTCATAATGCCCGCATTAGGGTGAATTGCGCCCATTACTTCTTCAAGATTACAAACCCGAGCCACCATCCTGTTGTTGTGATGCTTGAACTCAGAATGAGTTGCTTGAGAAAGGGAAAACAGATGGGTTAGGGCCTGCTTCATTTCCAGGTTCTCATTTCTCGCCAGCCTGATTTGGTTTTCCATGTCATTTATATGAATCATGAATTCCCTGAAGTCATATTTTATTTCATTTCCCTGTCCACCATCAGGGTGGGCATGGTTTTTCTTTTCTAGGGTGTTACCCGAGCGCTCCTCCATCCCTACAAATTCAAAATCATAGTGACCATGAACAGTAGAGTTTACATGTATGTCATCATTCACAGTGCCATGTGCTCCATCAAAAATCGAGTGTACCCAACTATGAGCACCAAAAACACTTCTGCGTGGTTTTTTGCAGTGAAGGAAATTCGTCAGAACCTCAGGGCCACTCAGGGTTTGAGGGTTAGAACTAAAATGCTCCATGTTCATGCAATGCCTCCAGTACCAACCAATATGTGCGAAGTTGAAAACGAAAACAGAATTCCCTGAAACAAAACACGGGGCAGAAGCTCGAATGAGGCAGAAGAAATCCCTCTGGAGATTTAAAACATTCCTCGAAACTGACAAATCTCTTCTGTTTTGCGCATGTGAGCCATGTGGGTAAGGAATGGGATAGTTCTTTGGCATTTATGAGTGCAGCATGTGGAGATCCGAGGTAGATCCGGAGGACAAGCTTGGAGGGAATGATAGGTTGTCGAGTGGTCCATGGGGATGAAGTAAAAGGAGTGGTGTATTAAAATGATTTTATTGTCGTTAAGCACAATCCCAAGGGGGATCAAGACCAAGATTTGGTCACCAATTCTAGAAGGAGGGAAAGCAGAGTTAAGTTATCCAAATGTTTTCAAGAGTAACATTATCCCTTTCTAGGATACCACATCTCATACTAACACCTTTATTATCCATACTATCCGCCTGGTGATTATGGCTTCTTAGAACATGAAGGAAGTTAATTGATTTAAATTCCTTGGCTAGACAGTTTAGAAGGTGGTGCAACTTGGAGGAAGGGCTCTTTTGGTTTCTATAAATGTTTCTCGTTTCCCTAATGATAATTAGGGAGTCTCCTATGGCAATCATTTCCTCAAGTCCCATGTCTCTAGCCAGCTTCAAACCCTTAATTAAACCGATCCATTCTGCGCCATTATTCGTTGTTTTCCCAATGCCCCAGGCATATTCTTTTTGCTTGTTCCCATTGGAGTCAAAGATAACTCCACCCGCTCCTTCTAGCCCTAAATTTCCTTTTGAGGCACCATCAAAGAACAAAGAACTGCTTCCTATCTTTGTCCACCAATTTTGAAATTCTTCATTGTTCATCCTCAACTGCCAGTTCGAAGATCACGGCTTCTTTGGGGGTTTCAACCAGGAGCGGGAGGGAGGAGGCAATAGGAATTCAGACATCCATGCTCTTTCCTCAACTATTACAGGTTCCCTATTTATTCTTTTCATTCCTCTTGTGGATAAAGTAAACTAGAATTGCACTTAAAATAACCCTAATTAGAATATATTTCCCTCCTCTCGATCAAAATTTATTACACCAGAAATTTATTTTGGATTCTACTCTTCTTATCATCCAATCCCAATCTTTTAATTGATAACCATTTGGTTTTAGGTAAAAACCTAATTATTTAAATCCCCCTTATAACTGAAACTGGTCCATCGAAAAAATATCTTTAAAGACCTACATTTTCTGATCTTCTACCTCTTGATGGAAGACCGATGATTTATAATAGTTTATAATCATTCATGTTGCTAGACTAAGCTTATCCAGTATGCTTTTTATAATCATTCATGTTTCTAGACTAAGTGTAACCCGAAACTAGGAGACTAGTGCTGGAGGCATGCTTCCAGGAAGGTTTTTCCTTCATTCACTGCGCTCCTATCCTTTGCTGAGTGTGATCCTACTTGTAGCCTCGAGTTGACTAGTTCATTTTTTGGCACATCTAGCTTCCTACAACTTCCAGAATTTTCCTGATTGCAACCTCCATTTTACCATCTTTTATGCCCATAGCCTCCAGCTGAAAATATTTTATGCGCGTAGTCTCCTTTATGCCTGCAGTTTATTTTATGCCCGCAGCTTCCTTTATGCCCGCAGCTTCCTTGATGCCCGCAGTCTCCTTTATGCCCGCAGTTTCTTTTATTCCCGTGGTCTCCTTTTTGCTCGCAGCTTCCTTTATGCCTGCACCCCCCATCTGAGCGATTTCATTTATGCCTGCATCCTTCATTATTCCCGCATCCTTCATTATGCCCGCAGCCTTCATTATTCCCACAGCTTCATTTATGCCCGCATCCTTAATTATGCCCGCATCCTTCATTATGCCTGCAACCTTCATTATGCCTGCAGCTTCAATTATGCCCGCAGCCTTCATTATGCCCGCATTATGGTGAATTGCGCCCGTTATGCCTACAGTTTCCTTTATGACCGCAGTCTCCTTTATGCCTGCAGCTTCCTTTATCCTCGCATCCCCGAGCTGAATGTCTTCATTTATGCACGCATCCTCTATCTGAGCTTCCCTTATTCCCGTAGCCTCCATCTGAGCTACTACCTTTGTGCCCGCAGAGTCCTTCTTAGCCTTCATAATGCCCGCATTAGGGTGAATTGGGCCCATTACTTCTTCAAGATTACAAACCTGACCCACCATCCTGCTGTTGTGATGCTTGAACGCAGAATGAGTTGCTTCAGCAAGGGAAAACAGACGGCTTAAGGCCTGCTTCATTTCAAGGTTCTCGTTTCTCGCCAGTTTGATTTGGTTTTCCAAGTCATTTATATGAATCATGACTTCCCCGAAGTCATATTTTATTTCCTTTCCTTATCCACCGTTAGGGTGGGCATGGTTTTTATTTTCCAGTGTGTTACCCAGGCGCTCCTCCATCCCTACCAATTCAAAATGACAGTGACCATGAACTGGAATTTTACCTGTACATCGACAATCACAGTGCCATGTGCTCCATCGAAAATCGAGTGTACCCAAATATGAGCACCAAAAACACTTTTGCGTGGCTTTTTGCAGCGAAGACAATTCGTCAGAACCTCAGTGCCACTCAGGGTTTGAGGGTTAGAACTAAAATGCTCCATGTTCATGCAATGCCTCTAATACCAAGCAAGATGTGCGAAGTTGAAAACGAAAACAGAACTCCCCGAAACAAAACACAGGGTAGAGGCTCGAATGAGGGCAGAAGAAATACCTCTGGAGATTAAAAACATTCCTCGAAACTGACAGATCTCCTTTGTCTTGTGCATGCGATAATTGTGGCTAAGGAATGGGACAATCCTTTTGCATTTATGAGTGCAGCATGTGGAGATCCGAGGTAGATCTGGAGGAAAATCTCGGAGGGAATGATTGGTTGTCAAGTGGTCCATGGGGATGAAGTAAAAGGAGTGGTGTATTACAACGATTTTATTTCCATTAAACACAACCCCAAGGGGGATCAAGACCAAGCTTTGGTCACCGATTCTAGAAGGAGGGAAAGTAGAGTTAAGGTACCCAAATGTTTTCAAGAGTAACATAATCCCTCCCTAGGACACCACATCTCATACCAACACCTTTACTAGCCATACTATCCGCTTGGCGATTATGGATTCTTAACATGAAGGAAGTTAATTGATTTAAATTCCTTGGCTAAACAGTTTAGAAGGTGGTGCATCTTGGAGGAAGGGCTCTTTCGGTTTCTAGAAATGTTTTTTGCTTCCCTAATGACAATTAGGGAGTCTTCTATGGAAATCATTTCCTCAAGTCCCGTGTCTCTAGCCAGCTCCAAACCCTTAATTAAAGCAAGCCACTCCACGCCATTATTCTTTTTTTTCCCAATGCCCCAGGCATATTCCTTTTGCTTATTCCCATTGGAGTCAAAGCCTAACTCCACCCGCTCCTGCCAACCCTGGATTTCCTTTCGAGGCACCATCAAAGAACAAAGAATTGCTTCCTATCTTTGTCCACCAATTTTGAAATTCTTCATTGTTCATCCTCAGCTGCTAGTTCGAAAATCTCGGCTTCTTTGGGGGTTTTAACCAGGAGCGGGAAGGAGGAGGCAATAGGAAGTCAGACATTCATGATCTTTCCTCAACTATTATAGGTTCCCAGTTTATGCTTTTCATTCCTCTCATGGATAAAGTAAACTGGAATTGCACTTAAACAACCTTAATTAGAATATATTTCCCTCATCTCGATCAAAATTTATTACACCAGAAATTTATTTTGGATTCTAATCTTCTTATCTTCCAATCCCAGTCTTTTAATTGGTAACCATTCGGTTTTAGGTAAAAACTTAATTATTTAAATCCCCCTGATAAATGTAACTAGTCCTTCGAAAAAATATCTTTAAAGACCTGCATTTTCTGATATTATACCTCTTGATGGAAGACCGATGATTTATCATAGTTTATAATCATTCATCTTGCTAGACTGAGCTTATCTAATATGTTTTTTATAATCATTCATGTTGCTAGACTGAGTGTAACCTGAAACCAGGAGACTAGTGCCGGAGGCATGCTTCCAGGAAGTTGTTTTCATCATTCACTACGCTCCTATCCTTCGTTGAGTGTGCTCCTACTTGTAGCCTCGAGTTGACCAGTTCATTTTTTAGCACATCCAGCTTCTTGCTGACTTCCAAAATTTTACTGATTGTAACCTCCATTTGACCATCTTTTATGCCCATAGCCTCCAGTTGAAAATATTTTATGCCCACAGTCTCATTTATGCCCACAGCTTCCTTTATGCCCGCAGTTTCTTTTATCCCACAGCTTCCTTTATGCCCACAACTTCTTTGATGCCCGTAGTCTCCTTTATGCCCACAGTTTCATTTATTCCCATAGCCTCATTTATTCCCGCAGCTTCCTTTATACCCGCACCCCCCATCTGAGTGACTTCATTTATGCCTGCATCCTGCATTATTCCCATAGCCTTCATTATGCCCGAAGCCTTCATTATGCCCACAGCTTCATTTATGCCCCTAGCCTTCATTATCCCTGCATCCTTCATTATGTCTGCAACCTTCATTATGCCCGCAGCTTCAATTATGCCCGTAGCATTCATTATGCCCGCATTAGGGTGAATTGCGCCCATTATTCCTACAGTTTCCTTTATGCCCGCAGTCTCCTTTATGCCTGCAGCTTCCTTTATGCCCGCATCCCCCAGCTGAAGTTCTTCATTTATTCCTGCATCCTTTATCTGAGCTTCCCTTATTCTCTAAGCCTCCATCTGAGCTACTCCCTTTATTCCCACAGCGTCCTTCTGAGCCTTCATAATGCCCGCATTAGGGTGATTTGCACCCATTACTTCTTCAAGATTACAAACCCGAGCCACCATCCTATTGTTGTGATGCTTGAACTCAGAATGAGTTGCTTGAGCAAGGGAAAACATATGGGTTAGAACCTGTTTCATTTCAAGGTTATCGTTTCTCGCCAGCCTGATTTGGTTTTCCAAGTCATTTATATGAATCATGACTTCCCCGAAGTCATATTTTATTTAATTTCCCTTTCCACTGTCAGGGTGGGCATGGTTTTTATTTTCCAGGGTGTTACTCAGGCGCTCCTCCATTCCTACCAATTCAAAATGAAAGTGACCATGAACAAGAGAGTTTACCTATACGTTGTCATTCACAGTGCCATGTGCTCCGTCAAAAATTGAGTTTATCCAACTATGAGCACCAAAAACACTTATGTGTGGTTTTCTGCAGCGAAGACAATTCGTGAAAACCTCAGTGCCACTCAGGGTTTGAGGGTTAGAACTAAAATGCTCCATGTTCATGCAATGCCTCCAGTACCAAGCAAGATGTGCAAAGTTGAAAACGAAAACAGAACTCCCTGAAACGAAACACAAGGTAGAGTCTCGAATGAGGGCAGAAGAAATCCCTATGGAGATTAAAAACATTCCTCGAAACTGACATATCTCCTCTATTTTGTGCATGCAATCCATGTGGCTAAGGAATGGGACAGTCCTTTGGCATTTACAAGTGCATCATGTGTAGATCCGAGGTAGATCCGGAGGACAAGATTGGATGGAATGATAGGTTTTCAAGTGGTCCATGGGGACTAAGTAGAAGGAGTGGTGTATTAAAACAATTTTATTTCCATTAAGCACAATCCCAAGGGGGATCAAGACCAAGATTTGGTCACCGATTCTAGAAGGAGGGAAAGTATAGTTAAGGTATCCAAATGCTTTCAAGAGTAACATTATCCCTCTCTAGGACACCACATCTCATACCAACACCTTTATTAGCCATAATATGCTCCTGGTGATTATGGCGTCTTAGAACATGAAGGAAGTTAATTGATTTAAATTCCTTGGCTGGACATTTTAGAAGGTGGTGCATCATGGAGGAAGGGATATTTTGGTTTCTAGAAATGTTTCTTGCTTCCCTAATGACAATTTGGGAGTCTCCTATAGCAATCATTTCCTCAAGTCCCATGTCTCTAGCCAGCTCCAAACCCTTAATTAAAGCGATCCATTCCGCGCAATTATTCGTTGTTTTCCCAATTCCTCGGGCATATTCTTTTTGCTTGTTCCCATTGGAGTCAAAGATAACTCCACCCACTCTTGCCAACCCTGGATTTCCTTTCAAGGCACCATCAAAGAACAAAGAATTGCTTCCTATCTTTGTCCACCAATTTTGAAATTATTCATTGTTCATCCTCAACTGCCAGTTCGAGGATCTCGGATTCTTTGGGGGTTTTAACAAGGAGCGGGAGGGAGGAGGCAATAGGAAGTAAGACATACATGCTCTTTCCTCAACTGTTAGAGGTTCTTTGTTTATGCTTTTCATTCCTCTCATGGATAAAGTAAATTGGAATTGCACTTAAAACAACCTTAATTAGAATATATTTCCCTCCTCTCGATCAAAATTTATTACACCATAAACTTATTTTGGATTCTACTCTTCTTATCATCCAATCCCAGTCTTTTAATTGGTAACCATTCGGTTTTAGGTAAAAACCTAATTCTTTAAATCCATCGAAAAAATATCTTTAAAGACCTGCATTTTTTTATCATCTATCTCTTCATGGAAGACCAATGATTTATCATAGTTTATAATCATTCATGTTGCTAAACTGAGCTTATCTAGTATGTTTTTTATAATCATTCATGTTGCTAGACTGCGTGTAACCCAAAACCAGGAGACTAATGCCGGAGGCATGCTTCCAGGAAGTTGTTTTCATCATTCACTGCGCTCATATCCTTCGCTGAGTGTGCTCCTACTTGTAGCCTCAAGTTGAGCAGTTCATTTTTTAGCAAATCCATCTTCCTGCTGACTTCCAGAATTATACTAATTGTAACCTTCATTTGACCATCTTTTATGCCCATAGCCTCCAGCTGAAAATATTTTATGCCCGTAGTCTCCTTTATGCCTACAGCATCCTTTATGCCCGCAGTTTCTTTTATGCCCACAGCTTCCTTTATGCCCGCAGCTTCCTTGATTCCCACAGTCTCCTTTATGCCTACAGTTTCTTTTATTCCCGTAGTCTCCTTTATGCCCACAGCTTCCTTTATGCCCGCACCCCCCATCTGAGCAACTTCATTTATGCCCACATATTTCATTTATCCCGTAGCCTTCATTATGCCCACAGCCTTCATTATGCCCACAGCTTCATTTATGCCTGCATCCTTCATTATGCCTGCATCCTTCATTATCCCTGCAACCTTCATTATGCCCGCATCTTTGTTAGGATATTTAGACACTTCAGAGTTAGTTAAGATCAACTTGTGTACTATATCCGTTAGGAAAAGTGTGTTTGTTTAGTATGCATTAGTATGAATTTGTAAATATTTAATCCGACGGTCACAATATGTTCTAGACATAGAGTGATCCAACGGCTCAACTTCTCTTAGATCATACCTAATCTTGATCTGTGGCTTAACACCCGATTGGTCCATGATATCTATTTAAAGAGCATTGAAGGTCATTGTCTAGTTGATCGATTATGAGAAGCTCATTTGTAACTTTCTTTCTTTGCATAATAAATTGCTCCGTAGAAGTTATTTGGCCGGGGTCGTGGAGTGTTTCCCTCTCGAGGGTCTAAACCACATCAAAACATCGGTGTGTCGATCTGTGATCTATTTGTGTGAAGTGGTTGGTCTAGGTGTTTGGTATTTTGGGAGTACCCTGTGTACCCGAACATGGTATCAGAGCAAGGTTATAGACTTCTTCAACCACATTCTCATGATGTAATCATTAGAAGAGATGTTAAATTTGATGAAAATCTCTTGGCTTGTGAGCCTAACTCGAAGATTGTACCATCTTTGGCCTACGAGCCTAATTCGGCGATTGTGCCTTCTTCTTCTTCCAACTTTCTTGACAGGTTTCCAACTCCAGTTTCTAATGATGACAGTGATGATGAAAATCCACCTCCACCTACTCATGTTCTTCCAGTTGCAATAGCATAAGTGCTTCCTCGATGGGTCCGTTCAACATGTGAAGCAGCTGGTGATCTTGCCGGTGATCCTAGAGATCAACGTTGAACACGTTCTCAATTTCAGTGAGCCTCTTCTCTTTTGGCTCAAGTTTCTGAGAATCATGATCCAGAAACCTTTGCAGAAGCTTCAGGAAATCCAAATTGGGATGCAGCTATGGATGACGAATATCGTTCCTTAATGGAAAACTATACTTGGGATCTTGTACCTCTTCCAAAAGGAAGAAAACTTGTCAGATGTAAATGGGTCTATAGAACTAAGTATGCATCAGATGGAAGTGTTGAAAGACTTAAGGCAAGGTTATTTGCCAAAGGTTTTTCCCAAGTTGAAGGGATTGACTATAATGAAACCTTTGCTCCTGTCGCAAAAATGAACTCCATCCTCCTTGTTCTTTCCCTTGCAGCCTTACATAACTAGGAAGTCCATCAAATGGATTTCAAGTATGCCTTCTTACATGGTGATTTACAGGAGGAAATTTACATGGAACAACCTCCTGGATATGTTCAAAATAACTCTAGCCTTGTCTGCCGCCTTAAGAAATCCTTATATGGCCTTACGCAAGCTCCTAGATTTTGGTATGCCAAAATGGATAGCTTTCTCCTTGACACTGGTTTTAATAGATGCCATTCTGACCCCAATGTCTATACCAAGAAAGTAGGAAACCATCTCATCATACTTGTTCTATATGTTGATGACCTTATTCTTACTTTTAGTGACCCTAAGCTTATAACCCATGTGAAATCTAGTCTTAAGCAAAATTTTGAAATGTCAAACTTAGGACATTTGCATTATTTTCTTGGTCTCCAAGTCTTGCAAACCAAAGAAGGAATCTTTCTTTCTCAGTCTAAGTATGCCTGTGACCTTCTTCGTCGGTTTCACATGGAAGATTGTACACTAGCCCCTTCTCCCTTCCAGTCTGGAGTCAAACTTTCTGTCACTTGTACTTCACCTGAAGTAGATGCCACCTTGTATCATTAGCTTGTTGCAAGTCTCTTATACTTGACTCATTCTCGTCCTGACCTTTCCTTTGTCATTGGTCGTGTTTCCCATTATATGCAAACACCTCATGAAAGTCGCTGGAAAGCAACTAAAAGAATACTTCGATATATTTGAGGTACAATTCAGTTTGGGATTCATTACAGTACAGGGGGGGAACCTTTGTTGGTTGGTTTCACTAACTCAGATTGGGCTGGCGATCTTGATGATCGAAAGTCTATAGCAGGTTATGTTTTCAGTCTGGGATCTGGACCTGTCAATTGGGCTTGTAAGAAACAACAAGCTCTTTCTATTTCTTCAGCAGAGGCAGAATATCGAGCCGCAGTTAATGCCAATCAGGAAGATTTATGCCTTCGACAGATCCTTTCAGAGTTTGGATTCGAGCAGCAGTAGCCTACTCCACTTTGGTGCGACAATCAAAGTGCCATCAAGCTTTCCAAAGATCCAGTCCTACATCAAAGTAGCAAACACATTGAGCTACATATGCACTTCATCAGAAATCGTGTTCATGATCGTGTTCTTGAATTGCTCTTGTGTCCTACAGATGATCAAGTTGCAGACATCTTCACCAAGTCTCTTACAGAAGCGAATTTTTCTAAACTTCGATCTATGTTAGGAGTTCAGGAATTTGTCATTAAGGGGGGGTAGGCTCTAATGCCTCCTTCGTTCTCCTAATAGTGTCACTTTTGTAAATGCTTCAATCCTATCCCAATTTGTTCTTAAGGAGGGATGTTAGGATATTTAGACACTTAGGAGTTAGTTAAGATCAACTTGTGTAATATATCTGTTAGGAAAAGTGTGTTTCTTTAGTATGCATTAGTATGCATTTGTAAATATTTAATCCGATGGTCACGATATGTTCTAGACATAGAGTGATCCGACGGCTCAACTTCTCTTAAATCATACCTAACCTTGATCCTTGGATTAACACCCGATTGGTGCATGATATCTATTTAAAGAGCATGGAGGGTCATTGTCTAGTTGATCGATTATGAGAAGCTCATTTGTAACTTTCTTTTTTTGCATAATAAATTTCTCTATAGAAGCTATTTGGCCGAGGCTGTCGAGTGTTTCCCTCTCGAGGGTTTAAACCACGTCAAAACATCGTTGTATCAATCTGTGATCTGTTGTGTAAAGTGGTTGCTCTAGGTGTTCGGTCTTTGGGGAGTACCCTGTGTACCCGAACAAGCTTTAATTATGTCCATAGCCTTCATTATGATCGCATTAGGGTGAATTGCACACATTATGCCTACAGTTTCCTTTATGCCCGCAGTCTCCTTTATGCCGTATCTTCCTTTATGCCCGCATCCCCCAGTTGAATGTCTTCATTTATGCCCGCATCCTCTATCTGAGCTTCCCTTATTCTCGTAGCCTCCATTTCAGCTACTCCCTTTATGCCAGCAGCGTCCTTCTGAGCCTCCATAACGCCCGCATTAGGGTGAATTTTTCCCATTACTTATTCAAGATTACAAACCTGAGCCGCCATATTTTTTTGTGATGCTTGAACTCAGAATGAGTTTCTTGAGCAAGGGAAAACAGACGGGTTAGGACCTGGTTCATTTCAAGGTTCTCATTTCTCGCCATCCTGATTTGGTTTTCCAAGTCATTTATATGAATCATGACTTCCCCGAAGTCATATTTTATTTCATTTTCCTGTCCACCGTCAGGGTGGGCATGGTTTTTCTTTTCCAAGGTGTTACCCAGGCACTCCTCCATCCATACCAATTCAAAATGACAGTGACCATGAACTGGAAATTTTACCTGTACTTCGTCATTCACAGTGCCATGTGCTCCGTTAGAAATCGAGTGTACCCACCTACGAGCACCAAAAAAACTTCTGCGTAGTTTTTTGCAGCAAAGACAATTCATCAGAACCTCAGGGCCACTCAGGGTTTGAGGGTTAGAACTAAAATGCTCCATGTTCATGCAATGCCTCCAGTACCAAGCAAGATGTGCGAAGTTGAAAATGAAAACAGAAACTCCCTGAAACGAAACACGGGGTAGAAGCTCGAATGAGGGTAGAAGAAATCACTCTGGAGATTAAATTATTCCTCAAAACTGACAGATCTCCTCTGTTTTGAGCATTGTTAACACCTAAAAAGTGCTCACTAGCTCATTTCCTTATTCACATGACCCATTTGTCCACTTTTCCACCATCTGAGCCTCTGAAGCCAACAAAAGGTCACCAAAAGACCTTAGTACACCCCTTTTTCCCACCCAAAAAGATTATTTTTCCTTAAAAAACATAAAAAACCCTCAAAAAGGGTCCAAATTCCCAAAAATATTAAAAAGGGAATAAAAATATTAATTTTATTCAAAAAAGGAAAAAAGGAGGGAAAAGTACCTAAACCATGTTGGTCAATACCATTGGTTTCCACAAAACCACAAATGGTGTTCCCCACCACCAAAACCTATAAAAAGGTGGTAGGGGCTCCTCATTTCAGATCCATCCATATTCCTATCCTCATGCTGCCAAAATCTCCCTTGAGTTTTGGCCATTGTAGCAACCTTGGAGAAAGGACCCATTGGAGATTGGAGCTGCTCACCATTGGAGCTTCCCGAATATCTTCATCAATCGAAGGTATTCTTATTGCAAGCATTTGCTTGCCCCCATTGTCAATACAAAAATTATTTTTTATCTTTCTTGTTCTTGTTTTTTAATTCAAAATGCACATGCTAGTTTAGTTTAGTTTAGATTTAGTTTATTGTTATTTATTTCTATTGAAACTGCTGCTACTTGTTAGCAGGTGCCCATAGCACTAAGCTTGGTTTCAAAACCAAGCCAACAGTTTTTGGCGATTCCGCTGTTTTTTGAATCTTTAGATCTCACTTTTGCTTTAAATCTTACTTTTTGATAGTATTTGTTAGTTTAATTCATAGATCTGCCACCCTAGACAGCAGATCCATTGTTGTTCTAGACCTTGGCCCATTTTTTAGCCATTAACAGCCCGAAATTCTCAATTTTCGGCTTCGTTTTTCGGCATCCGCGTACGGCTTTCGCCTCGCGGCTTTTTGCCCAAAAGTCGCGCGGCTCATCGCGACTGCGCGGCTTTTTTCCGCGCGGTTCACCGCGACTTCGCGGCCATTTAGTGCGCTACACATCGCGGCTTCCCGGACCTTTTCTGCGCTGCACATCGCGACTGTGTGACGAAATCCCGCGCTGCACATCGCGGCTTTGCGGTCAAAACACGCGCTGCACATCGCGGCTTCGCGGTCAAAACCCGCGCTGCCCATCGCGACTGTGCGACAGAAACCCACACGGTCCATCGCGGCTTTTATGTCAGAACCCGCGATGCTAATTTTTTCATTCGGCCAAATCGTTTAAAAAATTAATTTCTTACTGTATTTTCTGCCCACATAGCACATTTTCCAATATTAAAAATCCTGCATATTTTACAGCCATAAAATTTTTTTACTATTTAGAATGCACATGTGAAAAAGTCTTTTTAAATATTTTCATAAATTGAAAGAAGGATTTGATTGCATTTTATCTAGATTAAAATTTTTACTGTTTACTTCTTTGATATTTTTGCCCATAGCAGAATTTTAAAAGAAATCCATTTATTTCGCAAAGAAGTTTTTATTATTTGCTTTCCTATTTCAAAAGATCCTTTGTTTTTTGAATAGTCCTTGAAAAGCATTTAATTTCCATTTATTGAAACAGTCATAATATTTGCTTTTTATTTCAAAAGATCCTTTGTTTTTTGAATACTTAGCATTTACTTTTTCAATTTCAGTTTAAAATATCACACGTGCACCCACTCAAACACTAATTTTAAACTGAGCCTTAAAACTTACCCTAATTTCAACCCACTTTTAACCCCACTTGGGGAACACTAAAAGAACTTTGTAGCTAGGTAGGATTAAGGGGATAGGTGTTCCAATAACACCCCTCAGTTATTACATCTGAGACATATTTGTTATCCTTTAGGGAGCTAAAATCTCTTAGTATTTATTGGCACGGTCACAACCGGTTTATGGGAAGGCCTCTCCCCTAGGAGGGTTGAAGTCGCGAGGATGGTTCCGGAAGACTGAGTGGAATACCGAAATCCATTCAGTAACCGAAGGGCTACCATTCGCAGTTCTCGGGATATCCCTGTATAGGGGTATTGCGATAAAGGACCAAACGGCAGATTTACCTTTTCTCGACGTGTCATGAACGGAGTATCCTAGTAGCCATTCTTTAGGATTGATTACCCAGTGTCCCTCCCGGTAGGGGGATATCTAGCCGTTGACTCAAACACTCATATTGTCTGACTTGGATTTCATCACCTTATAGAGAATATCGTTTGTTGATTCACAATACTTTTAGTTAGGTGTTTGCATGATTCAACCCACCTTTGGTCTAGTTACACCTATTTTTTCTAGAAGTTGTTTGCATGTTGGTACTCTGACCATTTGTTGCATCCCTCCACTTATTATAGCACAACTGCTATAATAAGTGCCTTTTTGAGGTTGATTTTTTGGCCTGAGAGCCTTCATTTTCACTCCCCTTCTTGCACCCTTGGTTGCATTAGGGTTTTGAGTTTTTTATACATTACCATACAGATTTTTACACAAAAACTTATTTTCTCACCATTGAGAATTTTAGATGCTCTCGTCGTCTTCAGGGTGAACTCCCAGAGTTCAGTCTACTTGGCTCGCCACATCACCGACGTCGAGCCTTATCCCTTGAATCGACACATCGTCGGTCAACGATACGATCATCCGATTCTGACACGCCTCACTTCACTTCTAATTCTGAGGCAGAATCCGAAAACCCCACTGCGTTATTCCCAACCAACCTTATGGCTGGAACACCTTTTGACCCACTTTTTACCAGCACCATAGGAGAGACGTCTACAGACCCTTCTACTGCGGTGCCATCCCTGGAAACACCCACCCCCCTAGGTATGCCTAATATGGCAGACACTCCACATTTAGGAATGCCCAACACAGGGCCACCTCCTGTTATAGGAATTCCCAACACAGGGCCACCACCTGTTATGGGTATGCCGAATATAGGGGTCACACCCCCTCTCAGTTCCACAACCTAGATTCCGGGAATCACCACTACTATTCTTAACCCAAGTGTAACCCATGTTGCACTTGGAAGCGCTGGACCATACTAGACCACACCTATTGGAGGACACATACCTTCAATACCTAACATACCTTTAGGCGCTACTGGACCCCTACATCATACCACCATGACTAGGCATGTCCCAATCCCAATCACTACATCTGCTAGCTTACCATACATGGCGAGTCTGAACCTACCAGACTTAGCCAGGCTCACCAATGATCCCATCAGATACGATCCTGCGTGGCCTCACATGCCCACCAAACTCCCCTCCGACATCCCTAAATTTGAGGGCAAGGCAGGTGAGGACCCCCAGAACCATATCATGTCCTTCCATCTATGGTGTTCCTCCAACTCCATAGTGGACGACTCTGTCCGCCTCCGTCTATTACAGCGCACCTTCACTGGCTCTGCAGCCAAGTGGTATATCGAGCAGCCCCATGGGATGCATGCCACCTTTACCTCCCTTGCCTCGACCTTCCTGCAGTTCTTCCAGTTACCTGTCTGCTATGATGCAGGCATCGAGATCCTACTGTCTTGCAGACAGAACACGGCCACCCACATCACTGACCACATTCATGAGTGGCGTTGACGCCGAAGCCTCTACAAAATCAAGTTAGACGACTGTATCTTCCTAGATTGGTTTCTAAAATCCCTTCTCCCTCTCATTGCGAAGGATGTGGCATCCGAAAGACCCCAGTCTGAAGAAGAGGCCATCCTCAAAGCCCAACAGTTTGATCTCATTTACGCCCAGTCGGGTTATCTGTATACCATTATACCGGATGCCCCTCGGGGTGAGTCATCCCAACATGATGCGTCGGGGGCATCCCATGCCGCTGATGGCATCATTGGTCGTATGGCCTCGCATCCCCAACCCTTTTCCATTGCACATCCTAGTCATGGTCCCGACCTTCGCGGGCTACATCTCAGTCTGGAGCAACCAGTTCATATGCTCCCATGGCACATCACCACCATACCCATGGACCTTCATGTCCACCTCAGTGTTTTGGTCATGCACCACCTGCATACGCCCCCCCAGCTGTACCTCAACCAGTATACTACCCACAGCAAGATGTGGCAGCTAACCCAACACCTCCAATAGCTCAGGGTTACCAACAACCCCAGCAGGTATCTGGTCCACTTCCAGCCCCACCGGTGTATTATCCACCACAACCTACTCCCGCACCTACGGCGAACCAAAATCCTCCCACTACTCAAGGGAAAGTGTACACACAGCACAACCAGCCCCAGAACCAAAACAACCAGCGCAACCAAGGTGCGCAACAGAACCGTGGTAGAGGTCGTAACCACGGTAATAACCAACAACATCAGCAAGGTCCTCCACCTCCCAATCCTCCGTAGAATAACGATGTTGCTCCTCCCAACCGCAATCTGGATCGAAATCCCAAACAGCCTAGAAATAATAACCTCAGAACAAACCACCCTTGTTCTATCTGCGGGGTATATGGTCATTACACACATTCTTGCCCACATTTGGAGCGAGATCGGCAACTCTGGACCGACGATGCCCATCATCAGGGGCAAGTGGCTCCTCAGCCGCCACCCAACCCTCCACCACCTCAACATCAACCTTTGGTGCTGCAAAACCCCTTTCCAAACCAGGGTGTCGTGAACACTCAGCCGTTAGCTCCCTCTCAGGGCAACGTGCCACCACAACAGATCACTTATGCAACCCCTGACCAACCCATGTTCGATTCAGGTACTCACCATTTGTTGATGATGTCGACTGTCGATGCCAACCTCCAAACCCGTCGGAACCAATATGGCTCCACGTCTGAAGCCCCTCCCGCCGACAAGAACACTAACGTTAATCCCACAGATCAAACGTTACGTATACCTCCAGCTCCACTTGATGGCGCTTCCAAAGCACCTCGCTTCCCACTTCGTCGTCTCAACAATAATCCCAATGCTCGCGCTGCGTCGAATTACAACATTGTCGACGACTTAGCCTAGTCTCCTGCAGCTATGTCTGCTTTAGAGGTCTTGAAAAACTGTCCTTCACAGCGCAAGACTTTACTCTCTGTCATTGGCGCCATTGACCCCAATGATTCACAGCTGATCGCATTCGATTCAGACTCGTCTGAACCACGCCTGCCTTCCTCTTTAGCATTCCAAGTTTCCGTTTCTGTTCGGAATCTTGTCATCCATCGGTGCATTATCGATGAAGGGGCCTCTACATGTGTCATGTCCACATTCATTTGGCAGAAGTTGGGATCCCCTACTCTCCAACAGTCCACCACTGCATTACGAGCCTACGACGGCCGTTCGGCTCAACCCCAAGGTCTTTTAGCCAATGTCCCTGTCCAGCTGGCGGGTAAAACTGTACTCATTGACATTGAGGTCATCAATGCCCAACTGGACGATAACCTCTTACTTGGTCGCAGCTACATGTATGCCATGCGGGCGGTCGCCTCATCTGTATTTCGCACCATGCAGTTCCCCCATGAGGGACGCGTGGTCAAGGTCGACCAGCTCACCTATTACGATCCCAAGGCCCCCGCCACACCTGACAATGTTCTCCCCATGGTTGAACAACCTGTTTGTGGGGAAACTACCTCATTCATTTCCTCAGTAGGACCCGGACTTTACTCCGAGGCGCCGATGACCTCTACATTCCAGGCCATTCCACCACCGTCACCAGAGACCCACGTCGCAAACCTCTGTACTCTTTCACAGAATACACAAACACTTGGTAATCAACCACCCTTGTTCCCTAAACCACCATTGGTCCCTAGTCACATCGGTGTTACACCCATCCACACAATCCCCTTTCTATTTCCTCCTTCGGGTGTAGTAAGCGCCCCGGTTATGGCTACCCTTAGTCTCCCCGAGTTAACATTGGGATTACCCGTGTGGTATATTTCGCCTCCCGTTCCCCCACCGACACCAAATGTCATCCTGCAACTGGTGCAACCCATTGTCACTTCTACCCAACCACCTCCCGGTATCAATACTCCTTCGTCATCGACGAATCCCCCTCCACTCATCAGGCCCACTGGGGGCAGAGGCCCACAACCATACACTGCGGTACCCCCACCCAAGGCAGTTAAACCTCCCCCCGTATTCCGTGCTCCTCCAAAATGCTCGTTGTGTGATGAGTTAGGCCATCCAACCCATCAATGTCCACAGTTACCTGCATTACAGGAACACATGCAAATGTTGGACGACGACCCCAACATCCCAGTGGTCAAACTCGATCCAAACCCCATGCCTCGTGACAAATCACTGCGTTCCAACCACCCATGTGCGATATGCGGTATTTACGGCCACTACTCACATCACTGTCCTGACATCCCATATTACAAAGCAGCTCTCTACGAGATGAACAATTTGGACCTTGAGATGACACCCCCTACTATCGAGGAGATCTACCCTCCTGCACCATCCTCATCCGGAGAGATTAACACCATCTATATGATCTCTTTGACTACCACTTTAAAACCAAAACCCCTTGATTTATGGTCTGATTACTTCCGTACTGATGAGCAAATTTTGGAAACGCTCACTGCACCCGATTACCCGTGGGACGATATGCATCATCGCCCATACTTTTTGACCATTTTTTGGGTGCCCCCGTCGCCTCGATTTGCGTGCCACATCGGCCGTCGTCCATTTTTGGCATGCCTTATATCGCCGGATTCAGTTTTTCGCACTCGTGATAATGCTTGAGATCATTTCTCGCTCTCACGTCCATATTTTTCTGGCATTTTTTCCCATGCCCCCCTCGTTGCCTCGATTTGCGTGCCACATTGGTCGTCGTCTATTTTTGGCATGCCTTATATCACCGGATTTAGTTTTCCACGCTCGTGATGATGCTTGAGATCATTTCTCGCTCTCACATCCTGATTTTTTGGTATTTTTCCCATGCCCCCCTCGTCACCTCGGTTTATGTGCCACATCCGCCGTTCTCCATTTTTTACAATCTTTATATCGTTGGATTCAGTTTTTCGCGCTCGTGATGATGCTTGAGATCATTTCTCGATCTCACCTCCCGATTTTTAGGCATTTTTCCATGCCCCCCCTCGTCGCCTCGGTTTGCGTGCCACATCGGTCATCGTCCGTTTCTAGCGAATCTTATATCGCCGGATTCAGTTCCCCGCACTTCTGATGATGCTTGAGATCATTTCTCGCTCTCACGCCCATACTTTTCGGCCATTTTTTCAAAATGCCCTCTCATTACCTCTGTTTGCGTGCCACAACGGCCGCAACCCCTTTTTTTTTTACAATCTTTATGTCACCGGATTCATTTTTTCCGCACTCATGATGATGCTTGAGACCTTTTCTCACTATATTCAATCCCTTTTTTGTTCAGTATAATTTTACCCCTTTTTCGGGCCGAGCAATCCCTTTTTACGAAAAAGGCACTTAGGGAGTTTTTGTTAAGCTCTTTTCTGACTCCTAAAACAATGAAAAGATCGCCGAGCAACCTTGCTTCCTTTCATGCTCGCTAAACATATTTGAAAGGGCGTCTACCTGGTATAAGTTTACCCCTTTTCCGGACCTCGTAGACTAATTACGAAAAAGGTATACTCTAGTCACATCGGCTAGAAGAGTTCTCCATATGCATCATTTTATGCTGTTTCGGGCCTTGGAGACTAAACTTACGAAAAAGAACACCAATGGAGTCCACTTACCGCTTTCAGACTCTCTAAACATGAAAGCGACCATGAGCAATCACTATCCTGGGCTCGTAAAACCAACAGGACAGTAGTCATAACCACTGCAGAGTCTTCTTATCGCTTTTAGACTCCTTAAAAATGAAAGCACCAATGAGCACGAACAGTCCTGGGCTCACAAAATCCATAGGATAGTACCATTTCAGAGCACACTTTTATCCCTTCTTGGAGCTCATTAAAACTACGAAGAAGGACCCAATGGTGCTTCTCGGTGCCACAACAGATCACGTCTACTCATATGGCAGCTTCCCCATTTTGGTCACCTTTGTTCAGAGTATTCTGCAGTATGTCACCCTGAGAACCCCTCGACAGCACCCATCAGCTTGATTTCCCCCCAAAGTCAACACATACTCTTCAGTCCTTAAAAGTAATGATCCCCACACCTACAAGTCAGTTCCCTACGCTGCCAGGTCAACCACGTCATCATGCTCTGAACAAAGGAAGTTTGAGTCTACCCACTATATGACCCCAGTTACTTCCCATCCCCACAAGTATGTCAGTCCTACCATCAGTACTACAATACTTCAGTTCTACACCTCGCGCTCCTATCAAGGAAACATCATTTCCTTCTTAGTTGCCGGTCTCCCTCTGTCTATGACAACCAAATTTATTCCAGAGGATAGACCTAGAGGTCCCTGTGTCTTGGACTCATCACTATTTATGATGAGTGCCTACGAATCATTTCGAGAAAAGTCCTCAGTGCTTCTCCAAATGGTTGTTTCTCACATGCTCGACTTCAACACCTTGATCGCATCGTTGAGACTCTCACGGGGCATCAGTTCATTCAGCTATTAGTCGAAGACCCCGGATACCATCTGACTCCTCCACATTTAAGAGTCCACCTATGGATACAACCAGTTATACTTTTCCTATAGATATCCGGGTTGCGTATGGCGACATTATTCAGATGTACACCAGTTTTATACTCCATCGAGTATACAGTCACATATACTTCCTAGAGATGGCTCATAGTCATTACGTCCCTACAGATGTTGGACACCTTTAGTTCCGGCAGTTCATCAGTTATTCCAGTGTATCAGTTATTGAGATCAGTCATGTCATGATCATGAGTACATCCCAAAATAATGTACCCTCTGGACCATTATGATGTACCAGTAAATTTTTTATGTATTAGATCCCCCTTCTTGGGACTAATTGTTATGTATATATCTTGATACGAGCATGGGTATGCCCGCCTCGTCCATTATCAGAGATTATCCCTCATTCATATTGAGGCCATGTAATATTTGTTTATTTTTTGCAGCTTCCATGGGATGCGGATCCAGTCTCCAATCGGTCTTTTCTCCTCCCCAAAACCCCAAAAAAAGACAAAAGAACTATGATGTCTATCGGCCATACGATGAGCTCCTGCCCTCACACATCAGGGGGCAATCTGTTAACACCTAAAAAGTGCTCACTAGCTCATTTCCTTATTCACATGACCCATTTGTCCACTTTTCCACCATCTGAGCCTCTGAAGCCAACAAAAGGTCACCAAAAGACCTTAGTACACCCCTTTTTCCCACTCAAAAAGATTATTTTTCCTAAAAAAGCATAAAAAAACCCTCAAAAGGGGTCCAAATTCCCAAAAATATTAAAAAGGGAATAAAAATATTAATTTTATTCAAAAAAAGAAAAAAGGAGGGAAAAGTACCTAAACCATGTTGGTCAATACCATTGGTTTCCACAAAACCACAAATGGTATTCCCCACCACCAAAACCTATAAAAAGGTGGTAGGGGCTCCTCATTTCAGATCCATCCGTATTCCTATCCTCATGCTGCCAAAATCTCCCTTGAGTTTTGGCCATTGTAGCAACCTTGGAGAAAGGACCCATTGGAGATTGGAGCTGCTCACCATTGGAGCTTCCCGAATATCTTCATCAATCGAAGGTATTCTTATTGCAAGCATTTCCTTGCCCCCATTGTCAATACAAAAATTATTTTTTATCTTTCTTGTTCTTGTTTTTTAATTCAATGCACATGCTAGTTTAGTTTAGTTCAGATTTAGTTTATTGTTATTTATTTCTATTGAAACTGCTGCTACTTGTTAGCAGGTGCCCATAGCACTAAGCTTGGTTGCAAAATCAAGCCAACAAGCATGCAAGCCGTGTGGCTAAGGAATGGGACAGTGCTTTGGCATTTACGAGTGCAGCATGTGGAGATCCGAGGTAGATCCGGAGGAAAATCTTGGAGGGAATAATAGGTTTTCGAGTGGTCCATGGGGATGAAGTAAAAGGAGTGGTGTATTAAAACAATTTTATTTCCATTAAGCACAATCCCAAGGGGGATCAAGACCAATATTTGGTCACTGATTCTAGAAGGAGGGAAAGCAGAGTTAAGGTATCCAAATGTTTTCAAGAGTAACATTATCCCTCTCTAGGACACCACATCCCATACCAACACCTTTATTAGCCATACTATCCGCCTGGCGATTACGGCTTCTTAGAACATGAAGGAAGTTAATTGATTTAAATTTCTTGGCTAGACAGTTTAGAAGGTGGTGCATCTTGGAGGAAGGGCTCTTTTAGTTTCTAGAAATGTTTTTTGCTTCCCTAATGACAATTAGGGAGTCTCCTATGGTAATCATTTCCTCAAGTCCCATGTCTCTAGCCATCTCCAAACCCTTAATTAAATCGATCCATTCCACGCCATTATTCATTGTTTTCCCAACGCCCCAGGCATATTCTTTTTGCTTGTTCCCATTGGAGTCAAAGATAACTCCACCCACTCTTGCCAGCCCTGGATTTCCTTTCAAGGCACCATCAAAGCACAAAGAACTGCTTCCTATCTTTGTCCACCAATTTTGAAATTCTTCATTGTTCATCCTCAACTGCCAGTTCGAAGATCTCGGC
This sequence comes from Larix kaempferi, assembly GCA_027924585.1. Classification (NCBI taxonomy): domain Eukaryota; kingdom Viridiplantae; phylum Streptophyta; class Pinopsida; order Pinales; family Pinaceae; genus Larix; species Larix kaempferi. The sequence goes on along the minus strand of BSBM01000456.1, from coordinate 46,922,347 downwards.
TTCTTTGGGGGTTTTAACCAAGAGCGAGAGGGAGGAGGCAATAGGAAATCAGACATCCATGCGCTTTCCTCAACTGTTAGAGGTTCCCTGTTTATGCTTTTCATTCCTCTCATGGATAAAGTAAACTCGAATTGCACTTAAAACAACCTTAATTGGAATATATTTCCCTCCTCTCGATCAAAATTTATTACACCAGAAATTTATTTTGGATTCTATTCTTCTTATCATACAATCCCAATATTTTAATTGGTAACCATTCGGTTTTAGGTAAAAACATAATTATTTAAATCCCCCTGATAACTGAAACTGATCCATCGAATAAATATCTTTAAAGACCTGCATTATCTGATCTTATACCTCTTGATGGAAGACCGATGATTTATCATAGTTTATAATCATTCATGTTGCTATACGTGCTTATATAGTATGTTTTTTATAATCATTCATATTCCTAGACTGAGCATAACCCAAAACCAGGAGACTAGTGCCAAAGGCATGCTTCCAGGAAGTTGTTTTCATCATTCACTGCGCTCCTATCCTTCGTTGAGTGTCCTCCTACTTGTAGCCTCGAGTTGATCAGTTCATTTTTTAGCACATCTAAGTTCCTGCCAACTTCCAAAATTATACTAATTGTAACCTCCATTTGACCATCTTTTATCCCCGTAGGCTCTAGCTGAAAATATTTTATGCCTGCAATCTCCTTTATGCCCTTAGCTTCCTTTATTCCCGCTGTTTATTTTATGCCCATATCTTCCTTTATGCCCGCAGCTTCCTGGATGCCTGCAGTCCCCTTTATGCCCACCGTTTCCTTTATTCCCGTAGTCTCCTTTATGCCCGAAGCTTCCTTTATACACACACCCCCCATCTGAGCAACTTCATTTATTCCCACATACTTCATTATTACCACGGCCTTCATTATGCCCACAGCCTTCATTATTCCCACAGCTTCATTTATGCCCGCAGCCTTCATTGTGCCTGCATCCTTCATTATACCTGCAACCTTCATTATGCCCACAGCTTCAATTATGCCCGTAGACTTCATTATGCCCACATTACGGTGAATTGCTCCCATTATTCCTACAGTTTCCTTTCTGCCCGCAGCTTCCTCTATGCCTGCATCCCCCAGCCGAATTTATTCATTTAGGCCTACATCCTCTATCTGAGCTTCCCTTATTCTCTTAGCATCCCTGAGCTACTCCCTTTATTCCCACTGCGTCCTTTTGAGCCTTCATAATTCCCACATTAGGGTGAATTGCGCCCATTACTTCTTCAAGATTCCAAACCCGAGCCACCTTCCTGCTGTTGTGATGCTTGAACTCAGAATGAGTTTCTTGAGCAAGGGAAAACAGACACGTTAGAGCCTACTTTATTTCAAGGTTATCGTTTCTCGCTAGCCTGATTTGGTTTTCCAAGTCATTTATATGAATCATGACTTCCCCGAAGTCATATTTTATTTCATTTCCTTGTCCACCGTCAAGGTGGGCATGGTTTTTCTTTTCCAGGGTGTTACCCAGGCGCTCCTCCATCCCTACCAATTAAAAATGAAAGTGACCATGAACTAGAGAGTTTACCTGTACGTCGTTATTCATAGTGCCATGTGCTCCATCATAAATCGAGTGTACCCAACTATGAGCACCAAAACACTTGTGCATCATTTTTTGCAGTGAAGAAAATTCGTCAGAACCTCAGGGACACTTAGGGTTTGAGGGTTAGAACTAAAATGCTCCATGTTCATGCAATGCCTCCAGTACCAAGCACGATGTGCGAAGTTGAAAACAAAAACAGAACTCCCTAAAACGAAACACATGGTAGAGTCTCGAATGAGGGTAGAAGAAATCCCTCTGGAGATTAAAAACATTCCTCGAAACTGACAGATCTCCTCTATTTTGCGCATGCAATCCATGTGGATAAGGAATGGGACAGTCCTTTGGCATTTATGAGTGCAACATGTGGAGATCCAAGGTACATCCGGAGGACAAGATTGGAGAGAATGATAGGTTGTCGAGTGGTCCATGGGGATGAAGTAAAAGGAGTGGTGTATTAAAACGATTTTATTTCCATCAAGCACAATCCCAAGGGAGATCAAGACCAAGATTTGGTCACCGATTCTAGATGGAGGGAAAGCATAGTTAAGGTATCCAAATGTTTTCAAGAGTAACATTATCCCTCTCTGGGACACCACATCTCATACCAACACCTTTATTAGCCATACTATCCTCCTGGCGATTATGGCGTCTTAGAACATGAAGGAAGTTAATTGATTTAAATTCCTTGGCTAGAGAGTTTAGAAGGTGGTGCATCATGGAGGAAGGGCTCTTTCGGTTTCTAGAAATGTTTCTTGCTTCCCTAATGACAATTAGGGAGTCTCCTATGGCAATCATTTCCTCAAGTCCCATGTCTCTAGCCAGCTCCAAACCCTTAATTAAAGCAATCCATTCCGCGCCATTATTCGTTGTTTTCCCAATGCCCCGGGCATATTATTTTTGCTTGTTCCCATTGGAGTCAAAGATAAGTCCACCTGCTCCTACCAGCCCTGGATTTCCTTTCGAGGCACCATGAAAGAACAAAGAACTGCTTCCTGTCTTTGTCCACCAATTTTGAAATTCTTCATTGTTCATCCTCAGCTGCCAGTTCAAAGATCTCATCTTCTTTGGGGGTTTTAACCAGGAGCAGGAGGGAGGAGGCAATAGGAAGTCAGACATCCGTGTTCTTTCCTCAACTATTAGAGGTTCCCTATTTATGCTTTTCATTCCTCTCGTGGATAAAGTAAAGTGGATTTGCACTTAAAACAACCTTAATTAGAATATATTTCCCTCCTCTCGATCAAAATTTATTACACCATAAATGTTTTTTGGTTTCTATTCTTCTTATCATCCAATCCCAGTCTTTTAATTGGTAACCATTCGGTTTTAGGTAAAAACCTAATTATTTAAATCCCCCTGATAACTAAAACTGGTCCATCGACAAAATATCTTTAAAGACCTGCATTTTCTGATCCTCTATCTCTTGATGGAAGAGCGATGATTTATCATAGTTTATAATCATTCATGTTTCTAGACTGAGCTTATCCAGTATGTTTTTTATAATCATTCATGTTGCTAGACTGAGTGTAACCCAAAACCAGGAGACTAGTGCCAGAGGCATGCTTCCAGGAAGTTATTTTCATCATTCACTGCGCTCCTATATTCCTTCATTGAGTGTGCTCCTACTTGTAGCCTCAAGTTGACCAGTTCATTTTTTAGCACAGCCAGCTTGCTACCGACTTCAATAATTTACTGATTGTAACCTCCATTTGACCATCTTTTATGCTCGTAGCCTCCATCTGAAATTATTTTATGACCCCAGTCTCCTTTATGCCAGCAGCTTCCTTTATGCCCACGGTTTCTTTTATGCCCGCAGCTTCCTTTATGCCCGCAGCTTCCTTTATGCTCGCAGTCTCCTTTATGCCTACAGTTTCTTTTATTCTCGTAGTCTACTTTATGTCCACAGCTTCCTTTATGCCTGCAGCTTCTTTTATGCCCACACCCCCCATCTGAGCAACTTCATTTATGCCCGCATCCTTCATTATTCCCGCAGCCTTCATTATGCCCGCAACTTCATTATGCCCAAAGCTTCATTTATGCCCGCAGCCTTCATTATGCCCGCAGCCTTCATTATGCCCACAGCCTTCATTATGCCCATAGATTCAATTATGCCCATAGTCTTCATTATGCCCGCATTGGGGTGAATTGCACACATTATTCATACAGTTTCCTTTATGCCTGCAGTCTCCTTTATGCATGCAGCTTCCTTTATGCCCGCATCCCCCAGCTGAATGTCTTCATTTATGCCCTCATCCTGTTAAATTTTGAGCATCAATTCACAATACTCTAGGATCTTCACTGAGAGAATAACATATACAGTATATCAATGCATAGCAATCACAATAAGCATGACAAGCATCACAAGAATCAAAAGCATGAGAGACAAGAGACACAGAGTTTCCGTGGGGAAAACCCTAAGGTGGAAAACCCCACAACTTCCTCAGAGATAGAGAGTGCAATGGATCAACCAAAGTACAACCAAAATACACTGAGATAGTCTCCTAGTAGTAGATGATCCTCCTCCTCACTAGTGCGCCACTTTCTGAGTGAGAGAGATATGACTTTCCGAATGATCTAAATAGAGATCTCCTGATCTCTATTTATACTAACCTGTTTTCCCAGTGACCTTATGGGGCCGACTTGTCTAGCTAGGTACATCCATAATATAATATATATATTTCAGGGCCGACCCCACACATGGTTGTCTAATAACCCATCGGCAAGTACACACACTTGCGACACTTGTCAATCCACATGACGACACTTCCTTATAGAGGAATAACACATCTTTAATAAGGGTACAATAAATATATATGAAATACATTCCGAAGTTACATATACATCAACACTCCCTCTTAACTAGGAAGGTATTTCTCGACACAGATCTGCTAGACAAGTCTTATTCTCAGGATCATCGTCATTGTCATCGTCACTGCTGCTACTATCTCAACCAATCTCTGACTCTACTCGTCATAGGAAGTTCTACAGAGCCAGTCCTTTTTCATACTGGATGTAGGCCCACCACCTGCAGGTCTTTGTCATCACTAGCCATACTGTGGAATCCTCAGGACTTATTACGTGCGTCACAAAACCTTGAAAGAGAATCCCAGACTGTTACGAGCACACAGCTCTACCTATAGGATCTCCCAGTGCCATATTATATGTTACCTCACCACAAAACCTCGCAAGAGCATCCCAGGCTGTTACGAGCACACAGCTCTACCTATAGGATCTCCCAGGGACAGATTATATGTGGTCACCACAAAACCTCGCAAGAGCATCCCAGGCTGTTACGAGCACACAGCTCTACCTATAGGATCTCCCAGGGACAGATTATATGTGGTCATGGAAAATCCTCGCAAGAGCATCCCAGGACTTATTACGGGCACACAACCCAACCTATCGGATCTCCCAGGAACATATTATATGTTATAGGACAAAACCTCGAAAGAGCATCTACCAGATATCCCAGGGCCAGATTATATGCCATAGGAAAAACCTCGAAAGACTATCTGCAGATCTCCCAGGGCCAAATTATATGTCCTCCTAGAGCAAAACCTCGAAAGAGAATTTTCCAGATATCCCAGGGCCAAATTATATGCCATATGCAAAACCTCGAAAGACTATCTGCAAATCTCCCAGGGCCAAATTATATGCTCATCTGCACAACCTGATCCACGGCCATAGAATATCAACCTGATACTCACCATACATCATCCTGATGTACACATGATCATCATCATTGCAACATCCTGAAGCTCGTCATCCATGATCATCATGATCATACAATGCATCTACCTGATGCATACCAAGTATTCTACCTGATACATATCATCATACATGATCCACCTGATCATACAGTGTATCCACCTGATACAAATACAAATACATGATACATATCACCATACATGATCCACCAAATCATACAATGTATCCACCTGATACATATACAGATACATGGTCCAAGCATCCAACATGATTCATATACAAAATACATACAAATGATCCTACTGATCATATCCAGCATCCAACATGATGCGTACATACATATAAATGATCCAACTGATCATATCCAGCATCCAACATGATGCATACATACATATAAATGATCCAACGGATCATATCCAACATCCAACATGATGGACACATACATATAAATGATCCAACTCATCATATCCAGCATCCAACATGATGCATACATATAAATGATCCAACTCATCATATCCAGCAGAAACCAGAACATCATCCTGATGCTCACCATCCAGCGCTTACATCCACAGCCATGTGAAGGATCCTCCTTCCAACGTGCTTGGAATGGCTTCAGCAAATGTGTCCATCACTTCTTCCTCGAAGTGTCCTTGATCTGAAGAACACCAAGCCTCTCCCTGAAGTACTCGAACTTCACCCTGGCTAGTGGCTTCGTCAACACATCTGCAATCTGCTTTTTCGTCACAACATACAGGAGCTTCACAACTCCTCTCTGCACCATATCCCTGATATAGTGATATTTGATCTCTATGTGTTTCGACCTGTAATGAAACACTGGGTTCTCAGATAGCTTCACACAACTCTGGTTATCACAGAAGATACCAGTAGCATCCAACGGGAGATCAAATAACTCAGACAGTAGCTTCCGTAGCCATACTACCTCACAACTAGCTGAACAGGCTGCAACATACTCTGCCTCAGCTGTACTCAGTGCTACGTAGGACTGCTTCCTGCTAAGCCAAGAGATCACACCTGATCCCATACTGAAGCAGCACCCAGATGTGCTCTTCCTATCTGCAGCACTGCCAGCCCAATCTGAATCAACATAACCCTGTAGGTTAAACTTTTGATTCGCCTCATACTTGAGCCCATAATCCACTATACCCTTCAGGTACCTCAAAACATGCTTTACAGCAACCAGATGAACACTCCTCGGATCTGTTAGGAACTGACTCTATGTGTTCACCGCAAAGCAAATATCTGGTCTCATGTTCGTCAGGTACATCAAGGACCCAATCATCTGACGATACATAGAGACATCAACCGGCTCAGATGAAGCATCACATAGAATCTTCAGATTCGATGCCATAGGTGTGGCCATGGCCTTGCAATCCATCATCCCGAATCTCTTCAGGATATCTACTGTGTACTTCCCTTGACCAAGGAATATCCCACCTGCACTCTGCCACACCTCCATACCTAGGAAATAATGCATCATTCCCAAATCTTTCATATTGAACTCGGTAGCAAGCTTCCTCTTAGTATCTGCAATCAAGTTCTGGGAGCTTGCTACAATCCATACAAGGCTTTCTTCAATATGCACACATGTGACTCCCTGTCAGGTCTTGGGACTGCATCCCAAACATCTTCTTCATGATCGACGGATCATGGCATTCCATTTCTTCATCCCAGATCCTGGGAACTTCAATATCTTCAATAGATATCTTTGTTTCTGGAACAAATGTTGTAGTCCTTCTTTTGTAGGTGAAGATATACGGTCTTCCCTACAAAACAAGTTAAATTGCATGATTAGAAACATCTCATAATTTTCAGAACAAATTCTTTACACATAAAGAAATATGTCATGCAGTCATGCAGTTATCTTAGCCAATGCTTCAATACAACATTTATCCATGTTCCACAACTTTCTAGATGCCTTCCAGTCTCTACCAGAACATTGTTAAGAGTTTGCACTACTCCCAACATGTCAGCAAAGAGGTTTCATTCTAGATAAGTAGCACTAGAATGTTGTATAGTGCCATAGGCCACTTACCCATAACATGCATATTAGTAGTATCCTGTTCATTAATGCAATCATTCTAATATGCACAATACATCTCCTAAGCATAATATTATTTAAACAAAATAGGCAAGAAATGATAATTGAAATACTTATCTTTGTTTGTTTGTTGGGTGGACTCCCTCTGAGTCTTTGCTTCTTGGCAGGAGCTGCTGAAGTAGCTTCTTCTACACCTTTCTATTGTGGAATGTAGGAAGATGGTCAACTCCCTCTGAAAACCTGCACCCTTGTAGGAGCTACTGGAGTGTGCTCGCTCTTGATCTTTATTATAGCTTGAAATGACACCTCTTCGTCTGTGACAACACTTGCTTCCCTTGGTCGCATGATGACATTTCTTGAGATCAAGTTCAGTCACACAACAGGACATTTGTGGATGGAGGAGTCATTTGGCACACTAAAAATGGTTGAAATTACCTCATTCTTAACCCATTTGATGTATATGACCCTTAGGAACATTTTTCTAGACCAAACCATCTCTTGAAAATGAGCAGAAAAGCCTGTTTTTGGCCATTTTTTAACATGAGCGCGACTCTGCTGTTGAAATAGTAGCGCTCAAACCCTTCGGAGCACGACTCCACTGTTGAAATAGTAGCGCTCAAATCCATATGTACGCGATTTTGTCTACTGTAGAGTAGCGTACACCCCTGTTTTGGTCAAAATCTCAAAATTCGAGTAAGTTAAGTTGGTTGGGAAACCTCTTGAGCGGTTATAACTTCTTTTCCTCTTCCTCACTGACTATATAAGGAGGGTAGAAGGGCCATATGAGGGGACCAAGCCCAATTACAAAGTTATGCTAGAGGAATGGAGACCCTCATCCCCCTCTCTTGTGCTTTAGTTTTGGTAAACCCTAGCACAATTGATTAGAGGCTGGAATCCTTGGAGAAAGGAAGCAGGAGACCTTGAATCTAGGTTTCATGAAGTGCCAGGCTTGAAAGAAGGTATAATTGTATTTACTTGCTTTCATTCATTAATAAAGATCAGACGTTCTTCTCTTTCCAAATATGACCCATTAATGTGTCTTAGATTTGATTACTGTTTTATTATAATCTGATGTCTTATTCTATTATGAATATCAGTCTTATATATGTAGTCAAATGTGTTTGAGAAAGGTATCAAGTTGTTTTGCAAGTCTGGGCGTTGCAACACTGGATAAGCATTGAAGAGCGAGGGAGGCAAAGCTAGGATCAACCTTCTAAATGAGGTGCCTACATCTCTAAACCCTAATCTCTTCATTTATTTTTTGTACTTGCAGAATGCTTGTAAGTCTATCTTTATCACCGTAAGTTGGTAGTTTCTCCCCTGAACTATAGGTGCATTTTCCCCACAACAGAATGCCGACTCCGCTGGGGAAAGCCTAACTGCTTAAGGGTATCCAAGGTCATTTCTTCAGTCTTTTTTGATGGTATTTGTTCATTTTCTTGATTAGGATCAGTTAGTAGGCTCTGTTTGACCCTCCTTGGCTCTTACAGGCCCTTCCCAGCTCTTGCAAACCCTTGTGGACCCAGGTGTGGTGGTTTTAACCCCATTTTTCAAAAAATTTGCACCTGTACGCTACTGTTTGTACAACACAGTAGCGCCCATACGCTACTTTTCTTCTACACAGTAGCACCCATCCTACTATGGGCGCTAGTTTCCTTCATACACAGTAGCGCTCAAAATCTGGGTTTTAAATTTTTTAGTTTTTTGGGTTGTGGACCCAAATCTGGGGGTTCTAGCTGCATTTTTGTGGTCCCTGATGACCCTAGGTCTGTGTTAAACCCCTGTAAGTGGTGTCCCATCCTTGTACTGATCCTACATTCATGATTTGAACCTCTTTTGATCAATTTGGGCTTTTTTGGAAAGTTTTGGGGCTTGTTGTCCCAAGTTGGGGGGTTGTGGACCTGTTTGGTGTTTTGTACCCTAATTTGAGTCTGACTGAACCTGCTTGCCCCATTTCCACTGGATTTGAAACCTTTTGAGTCTTCTTGACCCTATTTGTATCTAAATGAGTGAAATTTCTCTTTTAGATTGGTTTTTTATCCTCCCTTATGCTTTTAAGTTTTCTTTTGTAGTGAAAGCTCAAGTGTTTTGGCTGTTGTTCAAGACCTTGTTTGCATTGTTTATGTGCAGACCTGACTTTACCAAACCATACTTCTTCGTAGGTCATTTGCTTCATTTGGGTCTAAAAGTAGTTTTTGTACTCTTTTCCCAATGTTTGGCATGCTTACATCAATAAGAATTTGAAAGTCATATTTGGTAGCTTTTACTGTTTCATAAAGAGAACCTGAAAGTTTCTTTGCTTTGCTTTGATAATAGGTTAGTTTCATTTTTGTTTCTTACCTTTGAAATCTTAAAGAATTTTGATTCATTTTTTGAATAGAGTACCTTGCAAGTGGTTGCATCAAAAAGAACAAGTTTTCTTTTGCATACCTAGTTGCTTGAGTAGCTGCATTCTTAGGTTTTGAGTTTAATTTTGTACATTTAGACTTTATTTTTACCTTTTTTGCATTCGAAAGATTAAAAATTGCATTTGCACATGCATTCTAGATCAGAATTTTAAGACTTGCATTGAATAGAAAAAGATTTGTTTGGTGGTAAATAATTCATTTTCAGTACTCTATCTCTATTATAACCACTCTCACACACCCACTACCTTTTTGAGTAAGCAAGTAACCTTTAAAATGAACTCTAATAAAATATACTAGCAACATTTTCTTTTCTAGGTTACACTACACCAACTAGTCTTGGTTAGGATCTTGGGTTTAAAACACCTTAAACCACCCAAGATCACACATTACGCAAAAATCGTAGTTCGACTATCACAAGTAAACCCACTTCATTCAAAGATTGCCTGGGATCTATGCAGTAGGTCTTGTGAGATCAGATTGATGACTCCTGGGACCTACTGCATAGATCCCAGGAGTCATCATGCGACCAAGGGAAGCAAGTGTTGTCACAGACGGAGAGGTGTCATTTCAAGCTATAACAATCTTTGCTTCCTGGATTACCTGTCCTTGAACTTATATTCATCCTTGCTGACATCAATATTCTTGAACCCTAGAAAGTATAATCTGTAAGCCTTCGAGCTTTCACTGTAACCCACAAAGATACCCTTCTTTCTTGAAGGATCTAGTTTAGTCCTCTTTTCCTTTGGGACATGAGTGTATACCGAACAACTGAATATTCTGAGATGGCTGACTTCAGGTTTCTTACCAGAAAAGACCTCTTCTGGTGTCTTGTTGTCCAATATCTTGTGGGGTGTTCTGTTCTGCACATATACAGCTGTTCTAGCTGCTTCTACTCATAGATGCATAGGTAGATCCTAGTCATGCAGCATTGCCCTTGCTACTTCCATGATTGTTCTGTTCTTCGTTTCTGCAACTCCATTCTATTGAGGATTATAAGGAGCAGTCAACTCCCTCTTAATCCCTGAATCACTACAAAGCTTCTTGAAGTCACCTGAGGTGAATTCTCCACCATTGTCAGATTTGAATGTTTTGATCTTCTTGTCAGTTTGATTCTCCATCAAGGTTTTGAATTCCTTGAACTTATCAAACACCTCATCTTTGTTCTTCAAGAAGTATACCCAAGTCTTCCTTGAGAAGTCATCAATAAATGAGACATAGTAAACATACCCACTAAGAGAACTGGATGACATAGGACCACATACATCTGAGTGGATGATTTCCAGGATATCCTTTGCCTTTCTTTCACTGCTTGGGAAATCCTTCTTAATGTTCTTACCTTTTGCACATCCTTTGCAAACACCTTCATGTTTGGTCTTGATTTCAGGAAGACCCTCTATAGCCTTGCTTGCAATTGGAAGTGCCCTATAGTGCATATGAGTAAGTCTTCTATGCCAAAGTTCACTTGGCTCCATGGATTCATGCACCATGGCATGTTCAGGTTGTCCCTTCAATTTATACAAACCTCCCTCTTGCTCTCCAATCACTACTGCATCATCTATGGTCTTTCCTTTTGGCCACATTAGGACTTGTCCATCCACAAATGCAACCCTCATACCTTTTGCATCCAATGCAGAGATGGAGAGTAAGTTCTTCTTGAGCCCAGGTACATAAAGGACTTCTTTCATCTTCAAAGATTTTCCAGAATCTAGGTTATAGGAGGCTTCACCACTTCCTTTGATTGGGTATTGATAATCATTCCCAAGTTTCACCTTATGGGGTGATTCATGTTCAGATAGGTTCACAAAAGATTCCTTAAACCCAGTCATGTGTTTGGAAGCCCCACTGTCAATTAACCAATCATTACCACCATGGGAGATAGTACATGTGAGAGCAGAGATCAGAACATACTCTTCTTCACTTGATGAGTCATCATCACTTTCTTCCCTAGCCTTCTTCTTTGGAGCTTCATCATCCTCGGCAGTATGATCATGGAACTTTCTTTTGCTGCCCTTCTTCTTCTTGTTGGAGTTGTTGTTATTATCCCTTTTGTTCTTGGGACAATCTGAAGCAAAGTGACCCTTCTCATTGCATGTGAAGCATCTTAGATCCTTCTTATTATTTTGATAGGATCTCTTGTAGCGAGAGTGCTCCTTCTTGGGCTTGCTTCTTTTGGTGTGAGCTGTAAGAGCTTGATATTCACCTCCCATATTTTTCTCACGAGCTACAAGTCTAGCTTCTTCTTGAGAGCATTCCTCCCACAGTTTACTGAAAGAGATCAATTTCTTTCTTGCACAGATTCCTTGAATAAAGGAGTCCCATGACCTAGGTAGGCCATTTAGGGTGGTCATAGCAACTTCACCATTGTCCACTACTTCATCCACAGCTTCAAGTTGCTCCTTGATCTGAGAGACCTTGGAGAAGTAAGATTGAATGTCAACATCTTGACCCCTTTCAATTGATTCCGCAAAGTCATCTTCTGATTTATGTTCTTCCCTTCAAATAGCTTGGTCAAAGAGTCAAACATCTCCTTGGGTGTCTTTAGAGAAGACACATGGGGTATGAGATGTTCTTTAATGGAATCAGCAATGATTCTCTTTGCCTTGACCAAGTTCTTCTTATGCAATACCTTGGCCTCTTCATCCTCTGGGATAGGGATGTCTTCGTTTATATATGAGTCCAACTCATTCTCTTCCAGGATTAACCCAATCCTATACTTCCAACCTCGGAAGTTATCAGCCCCTTCAAGCTTATCCTCAAGCTTGGTGTGGTGAGACATCTTACAGAGTACTTTAAATGGAAATAGAAAATATTTAGGTCTTACCACTTGAAATGCTGAAAACTGGATCTAGTCCCGGATTAGGGTTTGTCGAAAAAAAACCCTAAAAATTCAAAATGTGAATTTCAAATTTCTGAAAGGATAGAAAGATGCACCTTGATGAGCTGATCATCCTGGTGCATTCAGAATTTGAGATCAGCAAATCTTTACCCTTCAGATTTGTCTTTTTGTCCTACCGGGTTCACTAGGGAGAGCCTTGAATTAGGGTTTGAGTTTCCCGGAGATCTACCCAGCCAAAAATCTTGATCCAAAGCTCTAAACTTTGAGTTTTGCAAGGCACTTCCAGCTGTGTCTTCAGATGCCAGAAATTCCTATTTTTGTGGAAACCCTAATTTTTAGGGCCAAATCTGAAAATGCTCAGAATTGAATTCTGATTGGACAGATAGATTCTCCTTGATAAGTAGAGTCAATCTACTATACTTCTTTTCCAAAATATGTGGAGAAAAACCCAATAAACAAGAAACTCAAGTTTCCGTCACTGCAAAATGTCTTCTTCTCAGGTTAGCTCTGATACCATGTTAAATTTTGAGCATTAATTCACAATACTCTAGGATCTTCACTGAGAGAATAACATATACAGTATATCAATGCATATAAATCACAATAAGCATGACAAGCATCACAAGAATCAAAAGTATGAGAGACGAGAGACATAGAGTTTCCGTGGGGAAAACCCTAAGGTGAAAAACCCCACAACTTCCTCAGAGATAGAGAGAGCAATGGCTCAACCAAAGTACAACCAAAATACACTGAGATAGTCTCCTAGTAACAGATGATCCTCCTCCTCACTAGTGCGCCACTTTCTGAGTGAGAGAGATATGACTTTCCGAATGATCTAAATAGAGATCTCCTGATCTCTATTTATACTAACCTGTTTTCCCAGTGACCTTATGGGGCCGACTTGTCTAGCTAGGTACATCCACAATATAATATATATATTTCAGGGCCGACCCCACACATGGTGGTCTAATAACCCATCGTCAAGTACACACACTTGCGACACTTGTCAATCCACATGACAACACTTCCTTATAGAGGAATAACACATCTTTAATAAGGGTACAATAAATATATATGAAATACATAAATGAAATACATTCCGAAGTTACATATACATCAACACATCCTCTATCTGAGCTTCCCTTATTCCCGAAGCCTCCATCTGAGCTACTCACTTTATGCCTGCAGCATCGTTTTGAGCCTTCATAATGTCGGCATTAGGGTGAATTACGCCCATTACTTCTTCAAGATTACAAACCCGAGCCACCATCTTGTTGTTGTGATGCTTGAACTCAAAATGAGTTGCTTGAGAAAGGAAAAACAGATGGGTTAGGGCCTGCTTCATTTCAAGGTTCTTGTTTCTCGCCAGCCTGATTTGTTTTTCCAAGTCATTTATATGAATCATGACTTCCCCAAAGTCATATTTTATTTCATTTCCCTGTCCACTGTCAAGGTAGGCATTGCTTTTATTTTCCAGGATGTTACCCAGGCACTCTTCCATCCCTACCAATTAAAAATGACAGTGACCATGAACCAGAGAGTTTAACTGTACGTCATCATTCATTGTGCCATGTGTTCCATCAGAAATCGAGTGTACCCAACTATGAGCACCAAAAACATTCTGCGTGGTTTTTTGGAACGAAGACAATTCGTCAGAACCTCAGGGCCACTCAGGGTTTGAGGTTTATAACTAAAATGCTCCATCTTCATGCAACGCCTCCAGTACCAAGCAAGATGTGCGAAGTTGAAAATGAAAATAGAACTCCCTGAAACAAAACACAGGGAAGAGGCTCAAACGAGGGCAGAAGACATCCCTCTGGAGATTAAAAACATTCGTCGAAACTGACAGATCTCCTATGCTTTGTGCATACGACCCATGTGGCTAAGGAATGGGACAGTCCTTTGGAATTTACGAGTGTAGCATGTGGATATCCGAGGTATATCCGGAGGACAAGCTTGGAGGGAATGATAGGTTGTCGAGTGGTCCATGGGGATGAAGTAAAACGAGTCGTGTACTAAAACGATTTTATTGCCATTAAGCACAATCCCAAGGGGGATCAAGACCAAGATTTGGTCACCGATTCTAGAAGGAGGGAAAGCAGAGTTAAGGTGTCCAAATGCTTTCAAGAGTAATATAATCCCTCTCTAGGACACCACATCTCATACCAACACATTTATTAGCCATATTATTTTCCTAGTGATTATGGCTTCTTAGAACATGAAGGAATTTAATTGATTTAAATTCCTTGGCTAGACAGTTTAGAAGGTGGTGCATCTTGGAGGAAGGGCTCTTTCAGTTTCTAGAAATGTTTCTTGCTTCCCTAATGACAATTAGGGAGTCTCCTATGGAAATCATTTCCTCAAGACCCATGTCTCTAGCCAGCTCCAAACCCTTAATTAAAGCGAGCCATTCCGCGCCATTATTCATTGTTTTCCCAATACCCCAGGCATATTATTTTCGCTTGTTCCCATTGGAGTCAAAGATAACTCCACCCGCTCCTTCCAACCTTGGATTTCCTTCCGAGGCACCATCAAAGAGCAAAGAACTGCTTCCTATCTTTGTCCACCAATTTTGAAATTCTTCATTGTTCATCCCCGGCTGCTAGTTCGAAGATCTCGGCTTCTTTGGGGGTTTTAACCAGGAGTGGGAGAAGGAGGCAATAGGAAGTCAGACATTCATGCTCTTTCCTCAACTGTTAGAGGTTCCCTGTTTATGGTTTTCATTCCTCTCATGGATAAAGTAAACTGGAATTGCACTCAAAACAACCTTAATTAGAATATGTTTCCCTCCTCTCGATCAAAATTTATTACACCAGATATGTTTTTTGGATTCTACTCTTCTTATCATCCAATCCCAGTCTTTTAATTGGTACCCATTCAATTTTAGGTAAAAACCTAATTATTTAAATCCCCCTGATAACTAAAACTAGTCCATCGAAAAACTATCTTTAAAGACCATCATTTTATGATCTTCTACCTTTTGATGGAAGAGCGATGATTTATCATAGTTTATAATCATTCATGTTGCTAGACTGAGCTTATCCAGTAAGTTTTTTATTTCCCTCTCTTCTTTTATTCCCGCAGCTTCCTTTATGCCCACAGCTTTCTTGATGCCCATAGTATCCTTTATGCCCACAGTTTCTTTTATTCCCGAAGTCTCCTTTATGCCCGTAGCTTCCTTTATGCTCGCACCCCCCATCTGAGCGACTTCATTTATTCCCGCATCCTTCATTATTCCCACAGCCTTCATTATGCCCGCAGCCTTCATTATGCCCACAACTTCATTTATGCCTGCAGCCTTCATTATGCCCGCATCCTTCATTATGGCCGCAACCATCATTATGCGCACAGGTTCAATTATGCCTGCAGCCTTCATTATGCCCACATTAGGGTGAATTGCGCCCATTATGCCTACAAGTTCCTTTATGCCCGAAGCCTCTTTTATGCCCGTAGCTTCCTTTATGCCTGCATCTCCCAGCTGAATGTATTCATTTAAGCCTGCATCCTCTATCTGAGCTTCCCTTATTCCCGTAGCCTCCATCTGAGCTGCTCCCTTTATGCCCGCAGCGTCCTTCTGAGCCTTCATAATGCCCGCATTAGGGTGAATTGCGCCCATTACTTCTTCAAGACTACATACCTGAGCCACCATCCTGTTGTTGTGATGCTTGAACTCAGAATGAGTTGCTTGAGCAAGGGAAAAAAGACGGGTTAGGGCCTGCTTCATTTCAAGGTTCTCGTGTCCCGCCAGCTTGATTTGGTTTTCCAAGTCATTTATATGAATCATGACTTCCCCGAAGTCATATTTTTTTTCATTTCCCTGTCCACCGTCAGGGTGGGGATGGTTTTCTTTTACAGGGTGTTACCCAAGCGCTCCTCCATCCCTACCAATTCCAAATTACAATGACCATGAATTGGAGATTTTACCTGTACATCGTCATTCACGATGCCATGTGCTCCATCAGAAATCGAATGTACCCAACTATGAGTACCAAAAACACTTCTGCGTGTTTTTTTGTAGCGAATACAATTCGTCAGAACCTCAGGGCCACTCAAGGTTTGAGGGTTAGAACTAAAATGCTCCATGGTCATGCAATATCTCCAGTACCAAGCAAGATGTGCGAAGTTGAAAACAAAAACAGAACTCCCTGAAACAAAACATAGGGCAGAGGCTCGAATGAGGGCAGAAGAAATCCCTTTGGAGATTAAAAACATTCCTCGAAACTAGCAGATCTCCTTTGTTTTGCGCATGCGAGCCATGTGGCTAAGGAATGGGATAGTCCTTTGGCATTTATGAGTGCATCATGTGGAGATCCAAGGTAGATCTGGAGGACAAGCTTGGAGGGAATGATAGGTTGTCGAGTGGTCCATGGGGATGAAGTAAAAAGAGTGGTGTATTAAAACGATTTTATTGCCATTAAGCACAATCCCAAGGGGGATCAAGACCAAGATTTGGTCACCAATTCTAGAAACTGGTAAAGCAGAGTTAAGGTATCCAAATGTTTTCAAGAGTAACATTATCCCTCTCTAGGACACCACATCTCATACCAACACCTTTATTAGCCATACTATCCGCCTGGCGATTAAGGCTTCTTAGAACATGAAGGAAGTTAATTGATTTAAATTCCTTGGATAGACAGTTTAGAAGGTGGTGCATCTTGGAGGAAAGGCTCTTTCGGTTTCTATAAATGTTTCTTGCTTCCCTAATGACAATTAGGGAATCTCCTATGGCAATCATTTCCTCAAGTCCCATGTCTCTAGCCAGCTCCAAACTGTTAGGAACCCGTGTCAACCCTTCTCTTTACTTTGTTAGTATATTTTTGTTGGACACATATGCTTTTTAAGTCGTTTCGTAGTATTTGTTGATCCATACTTTGTATTAGCCCATGGTATTGACCCATAGTATTGGACGCATATGCTTTGTAATTCGTCCCATAGTATTATATGTCCCATCGTATTGACCCATAGTATTGGGCATAGTCTTAGTATATAAGTGTGTGTTAAGGCCAATGAAGGTACTATGAAGTTATTTGTATTGAGCTTGCTCAAAGGAGGTTTCCCCATCGAAGTGGCCCATGATCAATAAAAGCGATTCTGAGTTCTGTTATTTCTTCTATCTCGTGTATTTTCATTAATTAATTGTTGCAGGTTCTTCACATCTGGTATCAGAGCACTTTCGTGGGCTCGTTGGGTGAAATTTTTGCGAAAATTTGTTTTCCACATCTGTTGCAGGTTCGGATCTGGGAATAATCCCTATTCGCTTAACTGTCGGAAGTACTTGGGCATAATCTCTAAAACTCATTGTGAGGAGTACCACAGGAACCCCAAAGTAGTTGGCCCATTGAGAGGACCTGCCAGCGAAAAGGGCAATGACCCCTACCTGATTGACTAGTTCCCACCCGTGAGGTAAACCAAGAGTTGTCGTTTGTGGCAAAGCGGTTATCAGTTTTACCTGACCATGGAGTGAGGGGTACTGCCCCAATACGCAAGTCGTCGGATAGTATTGGTGGCCGAGTGAATCCCCTAAACCATTAGGAAGCTGAGCATATGGGGTCCATATCTATTTTTAGCTGATAAATCGCATATTTCCTCTGTCCAGAACTGATAAAATTCTTTTTTTCGCCATATCTCTCTTGTTTTCACTCTGTTTCCATTGAAACTTACCTGACACCCCTGTAATCCCATTCTTCATTTTCAGTCCTAAGGACCCTATCCCAAATTCCACTTCCCAAAGCCAGAAATCCCACATTTGTCTATTTTTAGGGTTTCCTAGAACTTCTTTATTTTTCACCCAATCGCCTTCAAATTTTGCCACCATGTTCATTCCTTATTTCTGCTTCTTTGTCCCTCTCTGACAAATTTTTTCATTCCTTCACCCCGCTTCTGAAATCCTCATTTTTTTCCTTCCTTGTCCCTTCTAAAGTGTCCAAAACCTAGTCAAACCCCAATTACCCATCCGAGTTTTTCCCAAATCCAAATTTCCCTTTACTAAATAAGCTTCTGTTTGTGTTTTTCTATCCATTCAAAAAAAAAAAAACTCCTTGTTATGGTTGTCACCCACGCAGGAGCAAAAACCATGGAGGAATCACTTGCAACCATCCAAGCCAAACTCCAGGATCTAGATGAAAAATTTCTCGGCCTCCATCTTGAGCATTCAGCCATGAACAACAAACGACACTCCGAGTCTTCATCAGACAATGGGTTCTCTTCTTCCAGCAATTTCCGTAGTTCGAAGCTTGATTTTCCTCGCTTCAATGGTACTGATTTGACTAGCTGGATCTATCGTGCAGAACAGTATTTCAGTATGCATAATAGTTTTGATGTTAACAAAGTTCCACTTGCATCCTTTCATTTGGAACAGGAATCTCTTCAATGGTACTGTTGGTACATCAAGGCTCATGGAGAGCCAAAATGGTCATATTTTTGCTAGCTCCTTTTGCAATGATTTGGTCCTAGTGCTTTTGATGACTTCATAGGAGCCCTCACTAAACTTCACCCAATTGGCACTGTGATAGAGTATCAGACATAATTTGAGAAACTAGCCAATCACACAGAAGGATTGTCTGATGAGTTCTACAGGAGTTGTTTTATAAGTGGTCTTAAGGATGAAATCCGCTCAAAGGTTAAAATGTTCTGTCCCAACACAATGATGGAAGCCCTGGGGTTGGCTAAGTTGGCAGAAGACAATATTGCATCCCAATAGTGCTCCAAACCCACTTTTGTTCCCTTCCGAAATATGGGTTCTCAACGACCTCCCATCCTTCCAGCTCCTCGACCAATTCCTATCAAGCATTTGTCTGAAACAGAGATGCAGGCACGCAGAGAAAAATGGCTTTGTTATAATTGTGATGAGAAATTCACTCGAGGACATAGATGTTTTGAGCAAAAGCTCTATCTCTTGGATGTGGATTCTTCGCCTGCCTCTGAACTTGGTGAAGAATATCCAGATACAATAGATGATCAAGTCGACATTCAGCACCCATCTGTTGACCCCCCATCTCAAGACGACCCACCAGAGATATCTCTCCATGCTATAACTGACATCACCACCCCACAAACAATGCAGGTCGGGGGTTACTTCAAGAAGCTTCCTCTTACAATACTCATTGATTCTAGTAGCACTCATAACTTCATTGACCCTTGGATCGCCAAACAGGCTGATTGTTTTGTCCATCCTTGCTCCAACTTTGAAGTCATTGTTTCCAATGGGGGAACCTTACCTTACAAGGGGAAGTGTCACAATTTTTCAATCAATGGGAAACAACACAAATTTACGGGCTTACAACCAGGGTCTCTTTGCATCATCATTTCACATCGCCTCGAAAAAATACTTAAGAAGAATTCACATGGTGTCATCGCTCAGCTCCACTCCATTCAAATGCACCCATCAACGGTCTCCACTACTTCCTTGGATAGATATGCAGGTGTCTTTGCTGAACCTATGGGCTTGTCACCTTCAAGAGACCTTTTTGGTAAGAATTTAGCCGTATCTCCATCTTAGAAGGAACTGATGGCTATTTTTCATTCAGTATAGAAGTGGCAGCCATCCCTATTAGGGAATTATTTCTGCATCAAGACTGATCTCCAGTGTCTGGAAAATTTCCTGGAACAACGGGTCTCCTCCCCAGCACACCTGAAATGGGTTATCCAACTCATGGGTTCTTCCTATGCGATCACTTACAAGAAGGGTAAGGACAATATGGTGGAAGATGCTCCTTCTCTCCCACTTGATGACCGAGTTTCTCTTCCAACTATTTCTCTGCTTGTTCCAAATTGGTTTCAATCTGATCAACAAGGTTATCCCTTGTATGAACTCCATGCTTCTCCATCGACAGGGCACTCTGGGTTCCTCACAACGTATGACCAAGAACAATGTAACTTCTTTTGGCAGGGACTGAAAATGACAATTCAACAGATGGTGGCTGACTGTGATACTTGCCAGGTCAACAAGGGTGAAACGACACTCCTTTCGGGATTGCTCGAACCCTTGCTCATCCCTACACAGATTTGGACAGCTATGAATTTCCTTGAAGCACTCTGGTGGTACAATACCACATCTAAAATGACACCATATGAAGCAGTCTATGGACAGGCACTACCATTTCTTCTTCCATACACCCTCAGCAGTTCCCCAATTTAGGCAATTGACTCGATTCTTCGAAACTGCGATCAGATTCTTCTCATTCTGCAGGTCAATCTTCACATGGCAAGAATTCGACTGAAACACCACGCCGATCAGCATCGTTCTAAGCGCCTTTTTCACACCATTGATATGGTTCTTCTTCGTCTACATCCTTCCAAGAAAGCCTCCCTGAAACTCAAAAGGTGTCAGCTTCTCTCTCACTCTATCACAGAGGCATTAATTCAATGGCACAGAATGCAACCCGAGGATGCTACAGGGGAACCACTCCTTCAAATTCAGCATCAATTTACACATCTAAATCTTTGAGGACAAAGCTTTTTCTAAGGGAGAGGGGATGTTAGAAACCCGTGTCAACCCTTCTCTTTACTTTGTTAGTATATTTTTGTTGGACGCATATGCTTTGTAAGTCATCCCGTAGTATTTGTTGATCCATAGTTTATATTAGCCCATGGTATTGACCCATAGTATTGGATGCATATGCTTTGTAAGTCGTCCCATAGTATTATATGTCCCATCGTATTGACCCATAGTATTGGGCATAATCCTAGTATATAAGTGTGTGTTAAGGCCAATGAAAGTACCATGCAGTTATTTGTATTGAGCTTGCTCAAAGGAGGTTGCCCCCTCGAAGTGGCTTGCGATCGATAAAAGCAATTTTGAGTTCTGTTATTTCTGCTATCTCGTGTATTTTCATTAATTAATTGTTGCAGGTTCTTCACACAAACCCTTAATTAAAGCGAGCATTTTGCGCCATTATTCGTTGTTTTCCCAATGCCCCAGGCATATTATTTTTGCTTGTTCCCATTGGAGTAAAAGATAACAACACCTGCTCCTGCCAGCCCTGGAATTCATTTCGAGGCACCATCAAAGAACAAAGAACTGTTTCCTATATTTTTCCACCAATTTTGAAATTTGCCATTGTTCATCCTTAGCTGTCAGTTCAAAGATCTCGGCTTCTTTGGGGGTTTTAACCAGGAGTGGGAGGTAGAAGGCAATAGGAAGTCAGACATCCATGCTCTTTCCTCAACTCTTAGACGTTCCCTATTTATGCTTTTCATTCCTCTCGTGGATAAACTAAACTGGAATTGCACTTAAAACAACCTTAATTAGAATATATTTCCCTCTTCTCGATCAAAATTTATTACACCAGAAATTTATTTTGGATTCTACTCTTCTTATCATCCAATCCCAGTCTTTTAATTGGTAACCATTCGGTTTTAGGTAAAAACCAAATTATTTAAATCCCATTGATAACTGAAATTGGTCCATCGAAAAAATATATTTAAAGACCTGCATTTTCTGATCTTCTACCTCTTGATGGAAGACCGATGGTTTATCATAGTTTATAATCATTCATGTTGCTAGACTGAGCTTATCCAGTATGTTTTTTATAATCATTCATGTTGCTAGACTAAGTGTAACCCGAAACCAGGAGACTAGTGCCGGAGGCATGCTTCCAGGAATTTTTTTTCATCATTCACTGCACTCCTATCCTTCACTGAGTGTGCTCCTACTTGTAGACTTGAGTTGACCAGTTCATTTTTCAACACATCCAGCTTCCTACCGACATCCAGAATTTTACTGATTGTAACCTCCATTTAACCATCTTTTATGCCTATAGCCTCCAGCTGAAAATATTTTATGCTTGAAATCTTCTTTATGCCCGCATCTTCCTTTATGCCCACAGCTTCTTTTATGCCCACGGCTTCCTTTATGCCCGCAGCTTCCTTGATTCTGGTAGTCTCCTTTATACCCACAGTTTCTTTTATTCCCGTAGTCTCCTTTATGCCTGCAGCTTCCTTTATGCCCACAACTTCCTTTATGCCTGCACCCCCCATCTGAGCGACCTCATTTATGCCCACATCCTTCATTATTCCCTAAGCCTTCATTATGCCCGCAGCCTTCATTATGCCCACAGCTTCATTTATGCCTGCAGCCTTCATTATGCCTGCATCCTTCATTATGCCCGCAACCTTCATTATGCCCGCAGCTTCAATTATGACCGCAACCTTCATTATACCCGCATTAGGATGAATTGCACCCATTATTCCTACAGTTTCCTTTATGCCCGCAGTCTCCTTTGTGCTCGTAGCTTCCTTTATGCCCGCAGTCTCATTTGTGCCCGCAGCTTCCTTTATGCCCGCATCCCCCAACTGAATGTCTTCATTTATGCCTGCATCCTCTATCTGATCTTCCCTTATTCTCGTAGCCTCCATCTAAGCTACTCCCTTTATGCCCGCAGCGTCCTTCTGAGCCTTCATAATGCCCTCATTAGGGTGAATTGCACCCATTACTTATTCAAGATTACAAACCCGAGCCACCATCCTTCTGTTGTGATGCCTGAACTCAGAATGAGTTGCTTGAGCAAGGGAAAACATACGGGTTAGGGCCTGCTTCATTTCAAGGTTCTTGTTTCTTGCCAGCCTTATTTGGTTTTCCAAGTCATTTATATGAATCATGACTTCCCCGAAGTCATATTTTATTTCATTTCCCTGTCCACTGTCAGGGTGGGCATTGTTTTTATTTTCCAGGATGTTACCCAGACGCTCCTCCATCCCTACCAATTCAAAATGACAGTGACCATGAACTGGAATTTTACCTGTACGTCGACATTCACAGTGCCATGTGCTCCATCAGAAATCGAGTGTACCCAAATATGAGCACCAAAAACATTTTTGCGTGGCTTTTTGCAGCGAAGACAATTCATCAAAACCTTAGGGCCACTCAGGGTTTGAGGGTTAGAACTAAAATGCTCCATGTTCATCCAATGCCTCCAGTACCAAGCAAGATGTGCGAAGTTGAAAACGAAAACAGAACTCCCCGAAACGAAACATAGGGCAGAGGCTCGAATGAGGGCAGAAGAAATACCTCTGGAGATTAAAAACATTCCTCGAAACTGACATATCTCCTCTGTCTTGCGCATGCGAGAATTGTGGCTAAGGAATGGGACAGTCCTTTTGCATTTATGAGTGCAGCATGTGGAGATCCGAGGTAGATCTGGAGGAACAAAAAATTATCACTCAGAAATATTTGTATAGCTATTACTGCAAAACTAGTCAGAAAATAATGTCTAAAGAGCTAGTCTTGACAAAATTTCATTCAAATAACCTCTAAGGATTTCTAATTATTCTTTTGAAATGGTGTATGTCTTAGAACTCAACATATGAACAGCATAAAAATGAAATCAAGAATTCTGAGCAGAAAGTGAATGTATTTTACTCTTCAGACTTCACAAGGTGTCTCTATTACATAAATTTCTTACAATACGAAATGTAGAAGATCTTAAAAAGGAGAGAAGAGTATAGATATTCATTAGATATGCAATAATATGACTATGGAGAATATGTCTACTCATGAAAGGGGCACCATGTAGTAGTGTCTGCTAATATGGGGCGCATTCACCAACTGAAACTTCTCCTCTGAGTGGATCTCCTCTAGAATATCTCTCTAATTGAACTGAAACTCAAAATATCTTCTTGATGGATTGGATTATTCAATGGTGGAGGATACTAGCATGTAAATCAGACTTCAATAGATCTATATCAGATTGTGAACAAACTAGAACACTCACACTGCATTGGGGCACATCTTCCAAACTTGGTTGAGTCACATCACTCAACCTTAAGAAGAAAAAGCCCTCAGACACAAAATGAATTTGCCAAAAGATGTGAGAGGAACGCACTAGAATTATTTTATAGACTATATATCTTCATGAGAAAGAAAATTGGCACGTGTGAGTGGATGAGTGCGCTTTCCTTAGAGATATTAGCAACATCATTTCTTTGTGCAACCTTCCTTCTTTTCAAAACATTCCTTGCTTTGTGATTTTCACCTGCTTTTAGAAATTGCTCCCTCCTTAGCTTTCTGGATGTTTCCTAATTTTCAAAACTGGATTTTTTTCTACACTTTCCTTCTTTGTTCACTTTCCTCCTTTATGCTCTTTCCTGCTTTTCATTGCTTTTACTAGTTTCCTTCCTTTTTTCCTATCACCTTGCTTTTAGTTGCTTTCTTCTTGTTTCTATATTTTCTCAAGTGAGTGGATGAGGTACACCTTATCCTCATGATCTTTCCTAGCCACATGAGCACCACCACTTGCACAAAATTTAATTATTCATGATAATAATAAAATTAAAATAATTACAAGCGCTCCAAACATTAAAATTATTAAATATCTAACTACTATAGGCCTGGATCCAAAATATATCCCAATTAATTAATGATGGCTTCCTTTTATTTTCTCCTAGACCCTTAGGGATTGAAAGGGTCCAAGACTTAATCAAGTGACCACTTAGGAAGGAATGTGACATTCCTCCCCTCCCAATTTTGCTTGTCCTCAATCAATGAAAAACATGAGGTTGAAGAACTTGTACACTCCCACCAAAATGTTGATGCCAATCAAGATGGACAACCAAGAAAGTATAATCCATCACATAGTGTTGGAATATGTTTCACTGCTCCATATGATCCAATGCATCTTCTTTGTATTTTTTCCATGGAAACCTCTTACTCACCCTCATGTGAGTCTCCAAACAATCATGGTGACTAACTAAGAGTGGAACATGAAAAACTCGCAAAATATCCTCCTTTAAGATTGACTTGGGAACTAAGTGGATAGGGTCTTTAAAGAGGATGAATTTCATATGTGGATATTCATTAATCATCCCATCCATCGAATCACATGCCAACCATTGTTTCTGCCACTCATTGAGTTCAATCTTACCCTCAAATCTGCATTTAGCCAATGCACACATATGGGTTAGCACCTCCTTTTCATGGTGTGGATAATGCTTCTCATGTAGATGCAATCTCTTTTTCACATATTTGGATATGGAACCAATAAGGGTGGAGTGAATCCTCTCCATGTAGAAATCAACCTCAATTTTCTCAAGTGTGATGTCAAGATGCATTTTCTTTATTCCCCCATCTTCACACTCAGGCAATGTAAATTCTTTCCAAGCATACAATGCAACTCCCAAACTAGGAGAAGACTTATCCAACAACCCATAGTGAGCCCACATGTCATCCAAAATAATAAACACATGCTTACCAATTTTCTTGTGGCATGCTTCAAGTGTCCCAAATAATCCAATGCCCATGCTTAGAAGTCTTGAATAGTCACATTGGAATTCTTCAATTTTCTGAAATTGGTGATAACCACAATGGAGACCAAAATTGAGAAAAAGCTTGTCCTTATTCATCCATTCTTCTTCATTTCCCAAGGTACCTTTAATTCAATTCGATTCTCATAAATCTTGGTGAATCTTGGTGCAAAATATCCCATTATGTGCTTCCTAACCTCACCTTTGAACCTCTTGATATGCTTGTATGTGTGGGTGAACTTTTGTTGGACCTTCACTCCCTTTTTAAGGAAATGATCCTCTAGGAAAAAATCATGGGAATCCCCCATAAAGTACTCCATAGAATCTGATTTTGGAACCCAAAATATGCCTTCCTCCATGATGACAAACTGTTCTTCTTGAACCCAACCATTCATCAGCTCATATGAAAATATACCTTTGTGATTCTCTGCTACTAAATGACCTAACAAAACAAATAAGTCTTCTCTTGAATAAAGAATAACATCCACTAATATATTCTTGCATTCATGATCAGATTTATAAATTTGGACCTCACTTACAAATCTTGGTTGCCAATTTTTAAGCTTCATTGGTATCATGAAATGCATCCAACCGATGTGATTAACCTTGACCACCTGTTGCTCAGGATTTAAACCTTATAGTGAGGAGAGACACTACCAACTTGGGTGGGGTTGAAAAGTAAATACATTCATTGCATTACAATTAGTTCCTACAAATGAAAGGGATATTCAGCCACATTGTTCGTTGTGGGACCTAAACAAGCCCCTCCCGAAGACACCAGTTGACCAGTTGGTGAGTAAATAACCCAAGCAGTTGCGGCCAACTCACAGGTGTGGCGGCTAGCACCATTAGCAAACCCTATAAAGTGTTCAGTTGACATCTGAAACACAAAGCAATAAATGCATAAGACGTAACTACAACCATAAACAAAGCTAACTCTACAAAATGTACAGCTAAAAATACATGAAAAAGCACAGATTCCTAAGCATAGTACTTCTTCAAGTAGGGTCAATGCCTGGGATCTCTTCATGAGACTGGGAAAAGATGTCACGGAAATCGTTAAAAATATTGGTATACGAAATGATCTCATCAAGGTAACAGTCCGCTCCAATAAAAATATTTTTCGTGACTCCAAGTTCAGTGGAGATGTTGATCGAGATGGTTCTCAATGTATTCGCCCTATTCCCTTCAACAAAAATAGCTCGTGAAATGGAAAGGATAGAGGACAAATCAACATTCTCACTGGGTCTCGAAGAGAACTCACCTCTCTCTATCAAGTTTAGAATGGGAAGTAAATAGGACCTGGGGTGCATATTTTCTCGAGAGCGGTCCAAGCCTATCATAGCTTCCAAAAAAGTTTTGTCAGAAGGAAAAACCGTGTCTAAACAATCAGGGGAGTGGCTGGACTCTACTAACCATGCTGGAGCATAGTCCATATCTGACTCAGCAGAGACCAACGAATTCATGATATGTTCTGTTGTAGTTTGTTGTGAATCCAAGTAGTTTAACTCTGCAGCAGATGCAGGCACAATTGGTTCTGATTCAGTTGGGAGAATCTGAGGATCAATCGTTGAACTAACCGTGGGAATCTTAGATGAAGAACATTCTCCAGAACCAATAAAACGGATGGGAGAAGGTAGGTAAAAAGTGCCTATTAGTGACCCATAGAGCCCTACTCCCAAACTCTCAGTGACAGGGTGGGACTGATCAACTAACGGGATAGTTGAATCCGATGAAGTCTGGTTGGTTTTCCGGGAAAACGAAAGTTGATCGACTGTGACAATCTTGCCTTTGTGAGGGAAATTATGATCCGGAAAACAACCGACAACACTGTCTACATGGCATATGTCTAGCTCCTACCCAACAGCAAGTTATAGTCAAGCGGAGCATCCAGAACTTCAACCTATACCGATACTAGTTTTCCCGCAAGTTCAACATCAAATGATGGTAAGACTCCATGTGGACAGAAGGATCTCCCATCAAAGGAAGTAAGTACCATATTAGAGGGGGATAACTCAGGTTCACCTAAAGCTTTCCAGCAAGAAATATACACTACGCATGTGGATGCGCCCTCATCTACAACAGCTCGTCGAATGGTCATGGGACCATGGATGCCCTCTATCTGGAGAGCGACGTGGTACGGCAACCGGAACTTGATATCTTTCATATCAAAAAGGGCAAGCATGGCGGATGAATCAACACTCCCAATCGCTGCTAGGAGTGCATTGCATTGCAATGGGAAACTTTGCAGTACCTCCAAAGTAGACATGGCACAAGGGGTTTGGGATAAATCCTCCACAACATTATAGTTGGGGGCAGCCCGCGCATTGGGGTTGTGCACAGCCCGTTTGTAGACACCTTTTGGTATCTTCGGCAACATCTCCACTAGTATGTGAAGAGGAGTAGAGGATTCAGGAGAATACTTCTACTATGGATACGGGGTATAATTCTTTGCTCGAGTTTGCAATAGAGCATTTGAGTTAACCATATTAACAAATGACTAATCAGCAAAGGTGGCACGAGTGGTGCCCCCAGTACTAGAGCTGCCAGAAGCTGAACTCTGTCCGTGAGGGAAAGGGTCTTATAAGACACCTAGTTTCTTTTCACGGATCAGCTTCTAGGCTTCTTCCATTAGAGGGCATTGATGGGTAAGGTGGTCCTCTTAACACAGTTTGCAAGGGAACTTAGCCTTCCTTTTCTCCTTTTTACCCTCCTCGGCATTTTGTGTGTTTTGGGGATTTTGTTGGTTTCCATCCCCTTTCTTTCCCTTTCTTTTGGGCTACCGGAATTCCTTTTGGTCTGTCTGCACCTGCTGTACAGATTCTGTAGTTGAAGGGGAGGATGCAACAGAAGTTTCTTCTGCAGCAAACTGTTTGACTGACAAGGCGTGAATCTACTTTGTTAAGGCATCAAACGCTGCATAGTCAACTGAACCCACAATGCCATCAGCATGTGGTCCAGGTTTAGGGTTACCTAAGTCTATATTAGACCTCGGCGCATTAGGAATAATTTCGTACAACAGCTCAGATTGAGCATAAACTAAGTCGAGCTCTTGAGTTCTCAAAATGGCTTCCTCTTCAAAGGACACCCGCGAAGTGGTAACTTCCTTAGAAACATAAGGAAGAAGAGATTTAAGGTACCATTTTAATAATAATGTTGGGGGGATGTCGGACTTAATGAGCCTCTTTCTCCTTCACCACTCTTGAATATGATCAGACAGATGAGTGGCCTTGTTCTGTCGAAATGTCGATCGAAGGTCTGTGTCGGCATCGTACCGGACAGGAAGTTGAAAGTGGTTCAAAAAAACAGTGGCTAGATCCCAGAAGGTGCCATAAGCAGCAGTAGGTAGTTCAATATACCACTTGGCTGCGACACTTGTCAAGGTTCTTTGAAATAGCCTTAACCTTATGGAATCATCATTCAGTGAATTGGAGGAGCACCAGATATGAAAAGTTGTGACATGGTCACCAGGGTCCTCACCAATCTTACCTTCAAACATTGGTATGTATGAAGGAAACTTAGTGGGAATAGGTGGCCATGCAGGGTCATGACGCACTGGGTCATTTGTAAGCTTTGAAAGATCTGGCAAGTTTAAAGTTGCCAAAAACAGTAAACATGGTTGAGCCGATGGCATTTGGTAAAGAGGAACCTGGTATTGGGTATTTCCCACTACCTAATTCGTGTACTGTTGGTTGGGGTTGCCCCCAGCCATCGGTTGTGAAACAAAAGGATTAAAATCGCTCCACCCGAAAGAAAGTGGATTAGTTCCTAGGGCAGTAGTCCATTGCAGTTGGGTGTTAACCCCACCGTGTTGTGGATTAATGATATTACCCCCTCCTCTAGCAAACAAAGAGAAATGGATACTCCCGACAGGTATATTCGATGGATTAACATTATAACTTGCATAGGGGTTAAATCCAGGTGTCATAGTAATGGATGGTGCCATCATCGTACCCCCAGCAGGGATATATGAAGAAGCGATTGATCCTACAGTGGAAGTGGAAGCAATAGGTTGAGTTACACCTTGTAACTGTTGTGTAGCAGAAGTCTGAGTGAAATTCACTGCGGGTACCCCTGACGAAGGGATATTGTTAGGTCAAAAAGTAGGCATGGAAGCTGAGGCAGATGTCGAAGCTAATGAGCTTGGCATGCCTAGAGTACCAACATTGAAACTAAAGGATGGAGTTGAAGCAGAAGCAGTCTGCAACGAACTCGGTGTGGCAGTGTTTGTGAATGAAGGATTGACAATCCTTGTAGGCATAGAAGTTGTGGGAGTTTGGGGGACTCCCTGCTCATCTCCTGGGTTAGTCATAGTATAACCCGGTGTAAACAAGTAAGCACTATACTCAGGTTGTTGAAATCCTACAGGTACCAGAAGCGGATTGTTGGGTCCAGTAAGAGGAGGGTTAAAAGGAGTATTAAACTCTATAGCAGTTAGGTCCTCAACCTCAACAGTATCAAAGACCTGTTGATCCGGGATCCTGGGCTGTGGTTCACCAAGAACCTCTGTTTCACCTGTAAGTTCGAAAGAACCACGGGAATCTGTCCTTCAGCGTCGCGGTGGCGGTGGAGGCTCCACAGTGGGAGGAGGAAGGTTTTTCAACCTCCGAGATTGACGAAGATGTTGGTCCTCCACAACTATAAAAATAAACTAAGTAAAAACCTAGTGGCCACTACAACTAAGGAGCAAATAGAATACCACTAAAAAATTCCTAAGTAAACAAACCAGGAAAACAGATGGCAAATACTCTCAAAAGCAAGTCTGGGATGATTAGGGCCCAGATCAGACTAACAGAGTATCGACAGTCAGTTACGTGGCATCCTCTGGAGTTCCACTGGGTGCAAGCATTTGAATCACCAAACCAGCCTCCCAGGATTACTGCCAAAGGGTTAGCTTCCATGTCTGTCCGAGGTGAAGTGGGAATAACCGCCCACTCTACCTGTGTAGAGCCCTAAAGGTCTAATACTAAGGCTACCATCAATACAAAATAACCTGGGGGGACATTCCTCAGCCTAGTCGAAACGCATTGGCAGGGTAGCAAAGCCTGAAATCCGAAAGGACCCCTGTACGGGAATCAACTCTGGTTTATGGTTGAGAGGAAAGTGAGGGGATATCCTCAACAATTCCAATCACCCACGGCCTCATGCTTAACTCCGGTTTGAGTAGAGCATCCTAGGACTATTTGATAGAGATGGATTTACCTAAGTGAAATTCATACTATGATTGTTGAGTAATGAAGCCAGTTTCGGATCGTTTAAGGTGATTTAAGTCCGAAACTCTAGCCTAAGCTAGTTGATGAAGTGTATACCTAAAAAGAAAAATGTTGCTAATAAATTTTATTAATATTTCTTTTTTTAAGGGCTACTTGTTACTCAAGGGTTGTAGTGCTATGTGTGGAATGGTTTGTATGAAATTAAAGTGCATATAAAGTAAAGCTTTCAAATTCGCAAAAACTTTTCTCTTTTCCGTTTATATTCTTTCAAAAATTAAAAAAAACTGGGTAATCCTAAAATCAAAGTTCTTTTTGTATTTTATTTTTAATATTTCAAAGCAAACTATGCTACTTCAAAACAAAGGTAGATCTTACTATTAAGCTACTTAAAACATTTTTTTTCTTTTTTTGAAAATTGTAAAAGAAAGAGAACTTGTACAAGAGCAAGTAAGACCTAAATGTAAAGTGTGAGTAAGACAAACACTCAAATGGCTCAAAACAAACGAATCAAAAGATTCGAGGAAGACTCAACCTATCAAGTTGTTTCAAGAAGAAAAAACTTTGGGCTTGGAAACAAAGTGTAAAAGAAACAAGGAAAAAGAGATGCTTGTAACGGAAAGGCAAACTTAAAAAGTTGCTCCTAAGCACCAAAACCTTAAGAAAAACACTAAGCCAAGAAAAAAATAGGCAAGTGAACCAAGAATGACCTTACTAACACACGGACTCAAAAGAAATCAAAGTAGAAAACTTTGACTCACTTGGACTGAACTAAAAAGACAATCAGAAAGTATCTAAACCAAGCAACCTTTCAAAAGTAACCCTAAGGACTCAAACTTGAGGTCAAACCCTAACTGAAAGGATAAGACACAATGAAAGTGTGCTATTGTTGCCACAAACAACAAACGTTAATAACGTAGGTTTGTATGATTTCAACAACTAGGGTAACAGTATGCAGCTATGTCCAAAAGAGAATGTCACGAACTTCAAAAAGGGCTAGAAAGTAGTAAAGACACTTAAACAAGTACGCAAGCAAGCAAAAGAAAACTAAAAGACTCAAGGGAGGTAAACAAGACTCAAAAGAGACATGGAATTCTCAAGGATCAGTCAAGGAGGCAAAGTAACAAGCTAAAAGTGAACCCAAACAGACTGGAAATCAAACCCTAATAGAGAACTGAAAGTTACAGGAAAATAAATTACTATGCAAAGTATAAACCAGCATATACTAGGACAGAAACGCTACTGTGTAGTGCACAAAACAGCTTTCATCAAGCCAAAAATGCTACTGTTAGTATGGTAGACCAGCGTACAAGGCTCAAAAGCAAATAAAAACTTTGCAGCAGTGGACTGAGATGAATCAAGAAGCAAGGGATAGGTAACAAAGACCTATATAATACTTCTCAAAGAATCAAAAGCTGAAAATGGACTGAAAAAAACCCAAAACTACCGGTTACTCCCCAGTATGGTCGCCAGTCTGTTGTTCAGGATTTAAACCTTATAGTGAGGAGAGACACTACCAACTTGGGCGGGGTTGATAGGTAAATACATTCATTGCATTACAATTAGTTCCTACAAATGAAATGGATCGAGATATAGAAAGATGCACCTTTAATCGACGGTTGGTCCTAGATTTTGCTTAGTCTTTCGCTTGATCCTCCGGTTGATTAACCTGCAACACAAAGGAAACCTTCCTCAGCATATCTTGACAGTAATAAATATGATGAATATTGAAAGCAATTAAACATCAACTACAATCATATACTAAGCCAAATGAACATACAATCCAATAGACATTCGATTTGGGACAAGAAGGGTATTTCCACCTTTTTATTGTCAAAGAAACATGAATCAGTACAAATATACCTGACATGTTGAGATGTTTACGCAACCGAGTCCTGGGATCCTTCTCTTCACAGTGACTTGGGAATTCCTCTAGCGTAACAACACTTAATGCCTTTCTTCTAGGTCCCTCTCTCATGGATCCTCCTTCTATTTATGGGACAAGGTAGGAAGTTGGATTCGAGAGGTGGTTGCATTGGGAGGTTGGGGAAGTTGTAGAACCAACTTCAACTAATCCCAATTCGTAATCTTGATATATTTTTTGACTTCATATTAAGATGTACGCGGGTTTCATATAACCAGAATAGCGTACAGTAAGCAAATTCTGTACTTTACAACAAGCGTTTGCAACTTTTTGACTTGTGTACATTGGTTGTCTTTGAGGAAAGCAGCATTCATCTCCAAGGTGTACGCTGGTTTTCTATACAGAGAGGGGCGTACATGTCATGAAATCAGTAGAAATAGTAAGTTTCTCAATTGAAGAGAGTAGTTCCAATCAATCAGTCATCTAGGTCAATCTAGTTCTTCAATCCTTAGTGTCCTTTTGTGTGATCAACAGGGCAATGTGATCACGGACGGAGAAGTGCGGATTTGACCTATAACACCACCCATTCACTCCACAATGAGTATTGTATATACGTAACCATTGCATGCATGATGGTGATGATGGCTATGTCAAAGATGATATGGTACCTTTCATGTGTCTGAAAGCTTCTACTTTCCAAAGTAATGGGATTCCTAGATGATGATATCACGTTGGGTGGTGCACCCATCTTCAACTTGACCTTGTGCTTAACTCCTTCATCAAGTGGTCTTCCCAGTGGAAGGTATTCAAGAACCTTCTCATTCTCAGGTAGGGACTTCTCAAAGTCTTCGGGATGATGTGAGAGGTCCATGCTTGTGCTTTAAGTGGTGTTGAAATTTTTAACATCCCATTCACTATCTCCTTGCTTCGCAATGGGACTCATGCCTTGATATGACACCTCATCCACTATGTATTTTATTTCCCAATGTATGAATGGAGATATAAGGAATTCATTATATTGTAGCCATAGATGTATCGGTTGCTTCTCACATAACATAACAATCTCAAATGTAGCAATAGATCCACCATTAATGCAAAAATAACCCTTACCAATGTGAGCTAGTATTGCACAACCTTGGGTCTCCATCTCGGTGATGTATCTAGCCATCCAATCCGTGGATGAATAGGATCATTTGATTGCTGGTACAAATGGGATGTAATCAAACATATTCATCATAGTTAATCCTTCTTCACATAGAGACGGCTCATGATCCCCTTCACACAGAACAAATTCTTGGCCAACATCTTCCAAGACAATTTGTTCCTCAAGCATTTGCAGTTCTGCATACTCCTCATGCTCACCTTCCGCAAGAGGTTCCTCTAATACATTATGTGTGCAATAAGACACACACATATGATCACTAGTGGCTCTGGGAAAAGAATGTGAACTCCCAAAATCCACATGATGTGGCTCCCCTTCCATTGTTTCTTTGTCCTCAACAAATTTGAGAGCCATGTCTTTGTCCATAAACAGCTGTAAGTAATCATCCTTCATTTATTCCATCTCTCTCTTGATGATGTACAGTTCATAGCTATAGACTCTTCCCACAACTCCACTTTGTCTCTCCTCCATCTGAACTCTTCCAACAAGATCTTAAAGAAGGTTATGTGCACCACTAGTTCTAGACAACACTTGCAGGATCCTTTCTTCTATGACTAAGAGAAGCCTCTCTAAGTCACTCCATGGTTTCCTCACAACACAATGAGTGCTGCTACATGTGATCTCCTCCACCATATGAGAATCATGCGGACTCTCATCCAAAATCTCAACCCTCTCACTGCATTCCTCCTTAACACCAAAATTTTGAGCCGCCTCACCAGAGGATTCAACCATGTCAGTCCTCTCCTCTGATGTGGTTGCAACTTCATTATGACACAAGGGAATACAAAAATATGAATGGCGACCATATCTTTGCATCATATATTTATCTTCATGTGATGTAGCTATGGTGGCTTGTACTTCCACCAAATCTTCTGGTTCATATCCAACTGATGTGTGCATGTATTCTGCTTCATTATGAAGCTCAAGTGGTGACTGTGAATCGGATTTATGTTCTTATTTTGGATCTGATACAAAATATGTCTCACCACCATCAATAGAACTAATATCCTCTACAATGATCTTGAAACCACCAACAAAGAAGCTCGAAGATCCCGAAGTGGAATCTCTTTCCACATTGTTAACAACTTCAGCGCTATTTGCTTGGTCTTGTACTGCATAGGGTTCTTCTATCTCTTTGGAAGCTTCCACAATGCTAGGTACACAATGATCATTTGATGGATTCCTTTTGACATAGGTCCTCCCTCTTCCTGAATCAAAAGAATATCTGGATGCTCCTTTAGTTTGATTGGGTGTAGAGCATGGCGATGCTTCACTCTGCTGCAACATATGCTCCACTTCTTTGCACACATTGTTGATAATATGACTTACTCTTATTTGATGTGTGCTTCCATAAGGATATTCATTTGAAAACAACCTTTCAAATTTGAGAGTACAGAAGTCTCGAAAAGGAAAGACCTCCTGGATCTCCTTCCTCAATGTTTGGTATTCTATGATGTACTTTGAGGGATTAACTCCTAGAATTTTTCCCCCATAGCACACTCTGCCATCTACAACACTAAAATATGAAGGATTTGTCCTTGTATTCTATGTGCACACAATGTCACACAAAGAATCATCATCCTCATTTTTTGTTAAGCCTCCATCAACATAGAATACTTCCTCATCATCCCATTCAAAATTATCATCGGTTGGTGCTAGCCTCATGGCTACAATTTATTCAAGTTGAGAGCTTACTTTCCACAGGAGTAGAGGAAAGTGATCTGATACCACTATAATATCCCTGATCTGATCTCAAGGAATATTATAACAAATTCAAAATTTTAAAACATAAACTAGCAAAGATTAAAACTAGTTATCAAAACTAGTCAAAAGCAAACTAGAATTGGTCACTGTAAATCCCACCCATAAATTGAGATTTGCACTCTGTTGGATCTGCCAAATAGGTGGGGATGTGTGCAGAAAAAATAAAAATAAAATAAAATAAATAAAAAATAAAAAATTATTAGTATCATGGCCAGCTTCAAATTCCTATGCACAAGGTATTGGGGCCATTTATTTTTCGAATTCAGTAGACCCTGACTCCTACTCCAAGGTTGCTTGGGCACAACAACATATGCATACTAGACTTATTGACTTACACCTGAATGTAACCAATGGTGAATATCGGAAATTATTCATTAACCCCATGATTATATTATGGACAAGAGTTCCTGATATTTTGGGAGGTTTTAGCTAAGTTTGGAGGAAAAAGAAGGAAGGATGCTAGATTGGATTGTGCAACTAGTAGTTTTCCAGGCTCTCCCAAATAGGATGAGAGGGATACGAATTCTTAGGGAAAGTATTGGAGGGTCATTATCATGGTATTAATAATCTAACATGATTGATATAACCTAAAATTATCACTCATAAATATTTGTATAGCTATTACTACAAAACTAGTCGGAAAACAATGTCTAAAGAACTAGTCTTGACAAAATTGCATTCAAACAACCTCTAAGTATTTATAATTATTCTTATGAAATGCAGTATGGATAAAAAATGAACATATGAACAACAACAAACTGAAATCAAGAATTCTGATTAGCAATTGAATGTAGTTTACTCTTCAGACTTCCTAGGGAGTCTCTTATTACATAAATTTCTTACAATACGAAATGTAGAAGACCTTAAGAAGGAGAGAAGAGTATATATATATTCACTAGATCTGCAATAATATGACTATAGAGCACATGGATTCTCATGAAAGGTGCACCATGTCTCAGTGACTTCTCATAGCTGGTGCATTCACCAACTTTAACTTCTCCTCTAAGTGGATCTCCTCCAGAATCTCTCTCTAATTGAACTGACACTCAAAATCTCTTCTTGATGGCTTGGATTATTTAATGGTGGTTGATACTTGCATGTAAATAAGAATTCATTAGCTCTGGATCATATTGTGAACAAATTGGAATACTCACAGTGCATTGGGTCACATATCCCAAGCTTGGTTGAGGCACATCACTCAACCTTGAGAAGCAAAAGCTCTCAATCAAAAAATGAATTTGCCAAAAGATGTGAGAGGAGCGCACTAGCATTATTTTATAGAATGGATAGCTTCATGAGAAAGCAACTTG
Organism: Larix kaempferi; assembly: GCA_027924585.1. Lineage (NCBI taxonomy): Eukaryota > Viridiplantae > Streptophyta > Pinopsida > Pinales > Pinaceae > Larix > Larix kaempferi. Next base: position 46,885,204 of record BSBM01000456.1, on the reverse strand, counting down.
GCATGTGTGAGTGGATGAGTGTGCCTTCCTTAGGGAGATTAGCAACATCATTGCTTTGTGCAACCTTCTTGCTTTTCAAAACATTCCTTGCTTTGTGATTTTCACCTTCTTTTAGAAACTGCGCCCTCCTTAGCTTTCTAGATGTTTCCTACTTTTCAAAATTGGATGCTTTTCTGCACCGTTACTGCTTTGTTCACTTTCCTGCTTTATGCTCTTTCCTGCTTTTCATTGCTTTTGCTAGTTTCCTTCTTTTTTTCCTGTCACCTTGCTTTTAGCTGCTTTCTTCTTGTTTTTATCTTTTCTCAAGTGAGTGGGTGAGGGACACCTTATCCTCATGTGCCCTCCTAGGCACATGAGCACCACCACTTGCACAAAATTTAATGATTCATGATAATAATAAAATTAAAATAATTACAAGCACTCCAAACATTAAAATTATTAAATATCTAACTACTATAGGCCTTGTTCCAAAATTTATCCCAATTAATTAATGATGGATTCCTTTTATTTTCTCCTAGACCCTTAGGGACTGAAAGGGTCCAAGACTTAATCAAGTGACCACTTAGGAAGGAACATGACACAAATCCTGTTAACCATATCCAATGATAGTCCAGTCTGTATAAGAACAAGTCTCACAAACATCCAACAGGTGCGATCGTAATCTTTTGATAGGGAAATATTGATGACCTTATATGGCAGATCAGTAGTTTTGATTGAGTGCAGGCATTCCTGAGTTGTCCCCATAGCTTTGTGCATTTTCCTTCCTTGTAAAAATACATATTTTCTAGCTGAAATATTTGCTACCGGGAGGGGTTTCAGTCTCTCAACTATTATCTTTGAGATGAGTTTGTATAAGGAATTAAAGAGAGAAATGGGTCGAAAGTCCCCAAATGAAGAGGGATCATCTATCTTTTGAATAAGTACTAGGAAAGTAGAGTTGAAACAAGGAAATATCCTTCCTATAGTTCTTCTCTCTTCGATAAGGCTAGGAAGAATTCTAAGGTCCATCCATCTAGACCCGGGATTCTATCTTTTTTTCCTTCCTTAGAGTGCTTTCTATCTCTTCAAGAGTTACTGGGTAAAAGAGAGAAACATTGTATTCATCTGAGATCCACTTGGGAAAAAGTGTTCAAATATTATCAATCTCAGGTAGATTATTTTGTTCAGGTTCAATGTAGAGATCTCTGAATAATTTTACCCCTTCTTTAGCTAAGTTTTCAAAACCACTCATCTTATCTCTTTCATCATCTGTGTTGAGTTCCCATATAGTATTTATTCTCTTTCTATCATTAATAAACTTATGGAAGTAGGAAGTATTTTCATCCCCCATAGCCATCCAGATAGCTCTACTTTTAATACGGCCCTTGGCAACCTTCTCTTGAGTATGTTTACTTTTTGAAACTCCAAAACTTCAAGGGCATTAAGACTACCCTCACTCAAGGATCCCAGATCAAGAGAAAAGATCTGCTCAATTTTTAGTTCGATGTCCTTGAGTCTTTTATCCCTACTAAGAAAAAGATTCATTGACCATTCAATGTATAGCTTCTTAACCCTCTGCAATGCATTAGCGAGCTGTCGGCTAGGAGAAAGATGCAGGTTATCATCAAAGTGTAGCCAATTGGACTTTATAAGTTCAAAATAACTCTGATTAACCAGCCAGTGTGGGTTAAATTTAAAAGGCATGGAGGGTTTCTTCTCCCCTCCACCCAACTATAAAATTATTGGTAAGTGATCCGATCCACCCCCTATAATTATCCATGTTCTGCATCTCTTGACCCTTCCCAACAGGCTACCAGAAAGGAGAAACCTATCCATCCTTTTTTCCACTGCTGCTAACCCCACTCTTTTATTAAACCAAGTAGGTTTGAGTTCATAAGGTTCTATGTCGAAGAGATCCTTTTCTTTAAGAGAGTGATTAAAGAAGTCCTATTATGGATCAGGTCTAGCTAACGGTTCTCAAATTTAATCTCTGGAAAGCATAAATTTTAAGTCCCCTCCAATAAGAACCAATTGATTAGTGAACAAGTTCACACCAAAGAAGTTTCTCTAGAAGGAAACCTTATGGAGATAAGGTCCATAAAGGTTGAAAATAGTAAGATGGAATCTAAGTTCTTGGCTGTAAAAGGATGTACCAAGACCAAAAAGAAAAGAGAAGGAGTTAGTGAGTTCAAACTCCTCTTTCCATCCTGTTATCAAACAGCCCGAAAAACATCTACCGTTAGTCCAGTTAAACTCCCAACCTTTCAACAAGGGTTTTAAAGTTTCAAGGAGCAAAGCACCATTGCACATTGTTTCCTGAACCGTTAAGATATCTGGTAAATGTAACCTAACTAACCTAACTAGAGGCAGTTGTTTCAAGTTGTTGGCCAATCGTCAGCAGTTGAAAGAAATTACTTTCATAAGGGACCTTGTTTCAGGGGAAATCCTCTAAGCACCCTAGCAGAGACCAGTGGGGTTACAATCCCATTTTTGTTGTCTTTCCTTGAGGCCCTAAGACCACTTCTAAACCTTTTTTTAAAAAAAATCTCATGTGTGATAAGCCCTACTCCCACAAAAGAAATAATTTCTACAGGGTAAAGAATATCCTTTGAGCATAGCCCATAAGGGTTTCATTCAGTCTAGCCCATAAGGGTTTCATTCAGTCCAAAAAGGTGGAGGTTGTTCCTTAGATGTTTTCACAGGTATACTTGGGCATGAAATAAAATAAAAAATTAAAGAAAGACTCACATCAAATAACACTACATAACTAAAAATTATTGCAACTTATGAAAAAAGCTTCCTGAAACATGGATGATTACTATTAACCAAACCCATAAAATAACTATGTGTGCATGTAAATGTATATATTAGATAATTCTATAAAAATAAGACAAAGCAATTTTATCACATCAATTCTTTGGATGGCCAACCCCTTCTCTATTTTGACTTTTGTGTGATGGCTAAAACATCATCATTCATGTGCATGCATACAAAAGCACATGCAAGTTCTTAATTTCACATTAAGTTCTTAATTGTAGCACCTTACTAGGGGTGATCAACTATATATATATATATAACATGGATGATTACTATTAACCAAACCCATAAAATAACTATGTGTGCATGTAAATGTATATATTAGATAATTCTATAAAAATAAGACAAAGCAATTTTACCACATCAATTCTTTGGATGACCAACTCCTCTATTTTGACTTTTGTGTGATGGCTAAAACATCATCATTCCTGTGCATGCATACAAAAGCACATGCAAGTTCTTAATTTCACATTAAGTTCTTAATTGTAGCACCTTATTAGGGGTGATCAACTATAAAATATATATATATATATATAATTTTGTTATTATATTTGTATATAAATATATTTTAAATCAATTACTTTAAAAAAAATTGAATTTATAATATTAAAAAATTAATTAATATATAAAATAATTTTATATTTTATATTATATATTACTAATAATTATATATATATATATGGTATGTAATGTACTCTATTTTGATTTATTCCAAGTAATACACCTCGTAAGCATTCGTATGGTTTGGGTAGGGTTTCGACCTAGGGTTTTGGGGTATTCTCCTGCAGAATGTTGGCGATGACGCTGAAACACCTTGGAGTCCAACTAACCTACGGGTTAGCTTTAGTACCAACCAAGGAATTAAAAAGTGGGAAGTTATCATTTTTGTTTCAGCTGATTTGTCGGTTTATTTTGCGGGTTTTTCCTCAATGCCCTATATTTCTATTTTTGGGGGTTTTTAGTTCTCTTTGGATATTTTTGGATTTTTTCTTCATTTGTTGGTTCTGTGGGGACCATCGTCATTTGTATTCATCTATCTTTTCATAGCTGGTAAGGACTTTTGTCCTGATGGATAGGGGATCAGGTGGCTATGTGGCCGGGACAGGTGGGAAGGGTCATTCGAAGGAAACCCTAACTCCTAGTTTTGGTGAAGAACACCTTCACTCTACCCACATTCCTAACACAAGCTCTAGAGGGTTGGAGGGAGGTCGATTATCTGTTTCTGGAGTACAGGGGATCCATTCTAGGGTGGATGCTCCTCAGGGGGTTCCTTATTCCCAGGATGGCCCTATACAACATCGTCTTCAGGGTGTGAAGGCCTGTTCCAGAAGAACATTAAAGGCTATTAAGGTGAGGGAAGGGCTTGGCAGGTTTTCCATCTCGCAGGAGACAAATTTGGATAGAATTGAGATGCTGGTGTCGAGGGCGATTGTGGGTCAGTTTGAATTTACCTCTGGGCACAAAGGCGAAATTATTGAATGGATGAATAAGGCTTGGATTCCCATTATTGGTTCGCTACCGTAGGTGAACCTGCTTATCAATGGTTGGATTATGTTCATATTTGATGCTCTTGATCATTTGGAGAAGATTATGAAGGAATCCTGGATATTTAAGGAAGGTTCGATGTGGCTAAAATGTTGGCATGTAGCCTTCAACCCTATTTCTGAGATTCAGAATAGGAGACACCTCTGGATGCTTATTACTGGCTTGCCCATCGAGTTATGGATGGAAAATATACTGATTGGACTTGCAAATTCTGTGGGAAAGTTCATCAGAGTTGACAATAATTCACTTTATGGGTGTGATAGAAGATTTGCTAAGGTAATGGTGGAGTTCGAGATGAGCAAAGGTCTGCCGGCTAAAGTTGAGATATCTTGGGGTTCTCGGGTGTGGATGCAGCGACTTGACTATTTCAAAGTCCCTTTTCGTTGCTTTGATTGTCATCAGACTAGACATATTCGGGCAAATTGTTCACAAAAAAGGGTTCAGAAGCTAGTTCGGGAATCATCCATATCTCATGATAGCCCTATACCTGCTCCATATGTTGTGAAAGGTGATTCGGGTAAGTCACTCAAGTGTCCAGACCTAGCCTTTAATGATTTATCTCATGCGGAGTTAAATTTTATTGAAAATATGGAAAAATCTTTGGATCACCGTATTTCTATTGGGGAAGTTGTGTTAAATTTGGGTAATCCTGGTCCCCCTGTATCAAGCCCTGTCATGCGGAAAGTTCCATTTTTACTGTCTGATGGTGTTGGAAAAAATTGTATTAAACGGGATTTGTTTGGTTTGAGTCTTGGAGTTGGGAAATCTAAGCCGACTGTTCCAAATTTGTGTAATTTGTTAGAGGTGCTAAATTATTCTGGGGATCATCCTACTGCTGGGGATATTCATTTGAAAGAGCATACAGATAGGTGGGTGTCTTTCTACAATCTGATACTAATCTCCTTAAAGAGTCTGGCTATATGGTGGATGAGACTCAGTCCTTCTTATCGCCCTTACCGGTCTATTCAAAAAACCCTACTTCAAATCCGGAAGTTTTGGCTACTAAATCCCTGAGATTTCAAAATGTGACCATTAGAAGTAGGAAGGGTAAAATCAAATAAATCTCGGGCATGCCCTTGGAGGGGGAATATCAGCCGTTATCTACCAGAATTATGGATGTGGATTCATGGGTTTCAACACATACCTTTGATGGGGATCTTAGAGTAGGAAATCCCAGGGGGGAGGGTTCCTAATGTCATTTTGCTCATTAAACATATGGGGGGTTGGTAAGGTTTCCAGGCTCAGGGCCTTATCACACCTATTGAATTCTACTGGGTCTAATATTCTGCTTCTACAAGAAACCATGTACGATGCCTCTATCGTTGTGTCAAATATTTTTGGATTGCTTCCTAGCTGGGAAGTGTCTGCAATTAATTCATCTGGTTTGTCCGGGGGGCTTTTGTCTACTTGGGATCCTCGTATATTTTCCTTCTCTTCCTACAAAACTAGATGGGGGATATTACTTGATGGGTGTTGTAAAATTAATGATTTAAAGATTACTGTTTTAAATTGTTATGGGCCATATCGTGATAGGTCTACATTTTGGAATTCATTGTCTACTTCTGGTATATTAAATCTCATCAACCTTATAATTGCAGGCGACTTGAATTTCACTAAATGGGGTTCTGAAATTTGGGGTTTCCATGCTCGTTTGGATGATATGGGGGATTATTTCTCTGAGTTATTAGAGACACATAGCCTGGTGGATGTTTGTCTTGCTGAATTAGTTCCCACCTGGACAAATGGTCATCTGGGGGAGGAAGGTATTCATAAAAGACTGGATAAGTTTCTGATTAATTCTTCCGTTCTTGAGGCTGGTGGAAATTATAGGTCATGGGTTGGTAAGCATAAAATTTTCTGATCATTGGCCTATTTTTTTTAGTTGAGTGATGAGGATCAAAAAGGCCACTATCCTTTTAAGTTCAACAGTTCATGGCTGGCTAATTGGGAGTTCAGCTTGATGGTCCGTGATTATTGGTTAAATTTGGAGGTGGATCCTGTATTGAATCCGATGGATTCATTCGGGTATAAGTTAAGATCGTTGAAAGCAAAAGTTTCTGCTTGGATTCATAGACAGAAGAAATTGGATCAGTTGGATCTTATCCATCTTGAAGAAGAGCTTCATTCTCTCCATAGTCAAAATTTTGAGGTGCCTTTGAATGATGTTGATTTTGATGTTCTTAAAACTCTGGAGGAAATAAAGGGGGAATTACTTGAGCGGGAGGAACAGGAATGGAGGCTCAAGAGTCGGACCATCTGGATTGAGCATGGGGACAAGAAAACTAGGTTCTTCCATTCATATGCTTCTCACAGGCGTAATCTCAATTCTATTTGGAGTGTTCCTGATGGATCGGGTTCTTTGGTTTATGGAAGAAAGAGGATACAAGAGTTGGCAAAAGATTATTTTTGCAATATCTATACTGATCAGAAGGAGTGTGACCTATATGATCAACTAAAGGTTGCAAGATTATATCCCAGATATTGTGACCATAATAACTCTCGGGAACTGGTGAAGTGTTCGGGTACACAGGGTACTACCAAAGGACCGAACACCAAGAGCAACCACTTCACACAAACAGATCACAGATCAACACACCGATGTTTTGACGTGGTTTAAACCCTCTTGAGGGAAACACTCCACGGCCCCGGCCAAATAGCTTCTACGGGACAATTTATTATGCAAAGAAAGAAAGTTACAAATGATCTTCTCATAATCGATCAACTAAACAATGACCCTCCATGCTCTTTAAATAGAGATCATGGACCAATCGGGTGTTAAGCCACGGATCAAGGTTAGGTTTGATCTAAGAGAAGTTGAGCCGTCGGATCACTCTATGTCGGAAACATATCGTGACCGTCGGATTAAGTATTTACAAATGCATACTAATGCATACTAAAGAAACACACTATCCCTAACGGATATATTACACAAGTTGATCTTAACTAACTCCTAAGTGTCTAAATATCCTAACATCCCCCCTTAAGAAAAACTTGGGATAGGATTGAAGGATTTACAAAAGTGACACTATTAGGAGAAGGAAGGAGGCATTAGAGCCTATCCCCCCTTAATGACAAGTTCCTGAACTCCTAACATAGATCGAAGTGTAGAAAACTTCGCTTCTGTAAGAGACTTGGTGAAGATGTCTGCAACTTGATCATCTGTAGGGCAAAAGAGCACTTCAAGAACCCGATCATGAACAAGATTTCTGATGAAGTGCATATGTAGCTCAATGTGTTTGCTGCGTTGATGTAGAACTGGATCTTTGGCAAGCTTGATGGAACTTTGATTGTCGCACCAAAGTGGAGTAGGCTGCTGCTGCTCGAATCCAAACTCTGAAAGGATCTGTCGAAGCCATAAAGCTTCCTGACTGGCATTAACTGCTGCTCGATATTCTACCTCTGCTGAAGAAAGAGCAAGAGCTTGTTGTTTCTTACAAGCCCAAGTAATAGGTCCAGATCCCAGACTGAAAAAATAACCTGCAGTAGACTTTCGATCATCAGGATCGCCGGCCCAATCTGAATCAGTGAAACCAACCAACAAAGGTTTCCCCCCTGTACTGTAATGAATCCCAAACTGAATTGTACCTCGAATATATCGAAGTATTCTTTTAGCTGCTTTCCAGTGACTTTCATGAGGTGTTTGCATATAACGGGAAACTCGACCAACGGCAAAGGAAAGGTCAGGACGGGAATGAGTCAAGTATAAAAGACTACCAACAAGCTGACGATACAAGGTGGCATCTACTTCAGGTGAAGTACAAGTGGCAGAAAGTTTGACTCCAGACTGAAAGGGAGAAGGGGCTGGTGTACAATCTTCCATGTGAAAGCGACGAAGAAGGTCACAAGCATACTTAGACTGAGAAAGAAAGATTCCTTCTTTGGTTTGCAGAACTTGGAGACCAAGAAAATAATGCAAATGTCCTAAGTCTGACATTTCAAAAGTTTGTTTAAGACTGGATTTCACATGGGTTATAAGCTTAGGGTCACTACCAGTAAGAATAAGGTCATCAACATATAGAACAAGTATGATGAGATGGTTTCCTACTTTCTTGGTATATACATTGGGGTCAGAATGGCATCTAGAAAAACCAGTGTCAAGGAGAAAGTTATCCATTTTGGCATACCAAGCTCTAGGAGCTTGCTTAAGGCCATATAAGGATTTCTTAAGGCGGCAGACAAGGCTAGAGTTATTCTGAACATAGCCAGGAGGTTGTTCCATGTAAATTTTCTCCTGTAAATCACCATGTAAGAAGGCAGACTTGACATCCATTTGATGGACTTCCCAGTTGTGTAAGGCTGCAAGGGAAAGAACAAGGCGGATGGAGTTCATTTTGGCGACAGGAGCAAAGGTTTCATTGTAGTCAATCCCTTCAACTTGGGAAAAACCTTTAGCAACTAACCTTGCCTTAAGTCTTTCAACACTTCCATCTGATGCATACTTAGTTCTGTAGACCCATTTACATCTGACAAGTTTTCTTCCTTTTGGAAGAGGTACAAGATCCCAAGTATCGTTCGCCATTAAGGAACGATATTCTTCATCCATGGCTGCATCCCAATCTGGATTCCCTGAAGCTTCTGCAAAAGTTTCTGTATCATGATTCTCGGAAACTTGAGCCAAAAGAGAAGAGGCTCACTGAAACTGAGAACATGTTCGACGTTGATCTCTAGGATCACCGGCAAGATCACCAGCTGCTTCACATGTTGAACGGACCCATCGAGGAAGCACTTGTGCTGGTGCAACTGGAGGAACATGAGCAGGCGGAGGTGGATTTTCATCCTCACTGTCATCATCAGAAACTGGAGTTGGAAACCTGTCAAGGAAGTTGGAAGAAGAAGAAGAAGGCACAAACGCTGAATCAGGCTCGCAGGCCAAAGATGGCACACTCGTCGAGTTAGGCTCGCAGGCCAAGATATTTTCATCAAATTTAACATCTCTTCTAATGATTATAGCATGAGAATGTGGTTGAAGAAGTCTATAACCTTTTACATCTTCAGAATATCCAACAAATATGCACTTTTCACTTTTAGGCTGCAATGCTTTCCGTTTTTCATCCGGAATGTGAGCCCATGCTTCACTACCAAACACATGAAAGTGACTTACATCAAGTTTAATTTTACTCCATGCTTCTTCCGGTGTTATACCTTGTAATGCTTTTGTGGGGGTGCGATTAACTATGTAATTTGCACAATTTATGGCTTCAGCCCAAAATTGAAGACTTAGTCCCTTAGATTGGATCATACAATTAGCCATTTCTTTTAAAGTGCGGTTCTTCCACTCAGCAACACCATTTTGTTGTGGTGTATATGGAACAGTGTGCTGTTGTTGGATGCCTTGTTCAGTGCAGAAAGTAGTGAACTGTTTGTTAACATATTCTCCTCCATTGTCAGATCTTAACTTAATAATTTGATGACCAGATTGTTTTTCAACAAGGGCCTTGTAGGCCAAGAACATGTTAAATACTTCGCTCTTAAGTTTTAGGAAATAAACCCAAGTGTGTCTGGTGTAATCATCAATGAAAGTTAAGAAATATTTGAAACCAGAAAAGGAAGCAGATGGAAGAGGACCACACAAGTCACTATGCACAAGCTCCAAGGGAACCGAGGCGTGCCAAGAGGCACGTTTGTCAAAACTGTCCCGATGATGTTTTCCGAGTACACAACCGGAGCAAACACCATCTCTGCAAGATACCATCGGAAGACCTGTCACCATATTTTCTTTACATAGTTGTTGCAATGAGCGATAATTTAAGTGACCAAATCACTCATGCCAAAGTTTGCTCAAGTTATCACTATGAGCAACAAAAACTGAAGGGAAAGGTGATGACCCAAAGTTGTTAAACTTGTACAACCTGGTAATATCATCAACAATTTCGGTAGCTAGAACCTGTTGAGGATCTTTAAAATCCTTGATTACAACTTGGTGAGGTGTAAAGGTCACAGTTTTACCTTCACCAGAATGAGTGATCTGATAGACTGATAACAAATTGCAGGAAATTCTTGGAACACATAGTACATCACTAAAATGACCATTATTTACTGGAACTATTCCAGCTCCTACAACACTTAGAGATCTATCATCACCAACAAATATTTGTTTGGTGTTACATTCATGCATAGTAGAAAAGATGGCTTGATCCTTAGCCATATGATAAGATGCTCCAGAATCAATGAGCCATTCATTTGAAGTAGAAGAAGAAGATGCATTATAAGAATAACCAGAAGCACAAAGTGCATGTCCATGAGAGGCAGATTCTGAAGGTGAATCTAGGCTGATGTGGTGCTTCTTCATTGCTGCTTCCAGGGCTGCCATCTTCTTGAAACACTTAGATTCATCATGATTATCTTTCCCGCAATAGTTGCAATGACGCTCAGTCTTCTTGCCTTTTGGCTTGGATCCTTTGTCATTTTTTAAAGAAGGAGCTGACTGAGAGAGTTTTGGACCCTTGTTTGACTTATTATTGCGAAAATTTTGTTTCTTGGGAGGCTTGGACTTTTCTTTCTATTGGGACAATAAGGCTTTCCCAGATGTATCTGCATTGTTGATTATTCCAAGATGAATGAGTTTATCTTGTTCCCTAATCAAGGAATCACAAAAGGATTCAAGACTAGGCTCTTGATAGCTAGCTGCATTCAAGGATGCTTTCATGGAGTAAAATGTAGATACAAAAACAGAATATGCAGGTCTAAGTTTGGAAAGAATGTGATAAATGCATTGTTTGTCTTCCCTCTCAATCTTACATTCTGCACATAAGAGCTTGAGAGTTTTGTACTTAGATAAATAATCTTGAATGCATGAAAAGTCACTTGGATTTAAAGAAATCAACTCATTTTCAAGTTGGTGACCTCGAATTTCATTGTGTTTACCAAACACAGTTTCCAACTTGTCCCAAGCAGTATTAGGTTCATCAATTCCAGATATGTGGAATCGCAAATCAGTAGAGATTGACATCCCAATCAATCCACGAGCTTCATCACATCTATTTGCCCATTTTATTTTCTTATCATCATCAGTGGGTTCTTTTTCTTTCCCTGTGGTAATTCTGAAAAGTCCCCTACTTCGTAGAACATCCTCCATACGAGATTTCCATGAGAAATAGTTGGAACTGTTAAGTAGAATATCACAATGGGCGGCCATATTTGTAAAGTAATGGCTGTAAAAGCAGAAAACAATAGTCTGGATGTGAAGAGCTCGAAAAAATAGGCGGTTTCAAAAAAAATGGCACTGAAAACTGATTCTGTATGATGAAGTTATGCTTGAACAAAGAAACTGTTGAAGATGTCCCCAATAGTGACGTGGCAGCTAGAGAATGTCCAGCAAAAAAAAGAACCCCCCTCTTCCCAAGATGAACCTTTTGACAATCACTTTACAAAAAAGTTGCTTTAAGTGAATCACTTTTGTAAAATAAGTGATTTCACTTTTACAATGATATTACTTTTTAAATAGTGCAATAATAAATAAAAAACTTAAGTGAGTCACTTGTATTTTTATTTTTTATTATTTAAGTGAGATGCACTTTTACAATAAAATAACTTAAAAATAAAAATTGCATGCACTTTTTCTTTTAAAAGTAACTTCCTAAGACTTGAACTCAAGACCTATTAAGGAATAAAGCAACTTTGAACCAAGTGAGCTAGATTAAAAGGTATGTAAAATATGGGAATGAGGAAGGGGGTTTTTTTTTTTCTCTTCTTGCTCGGTTTGCGTGCTTGCCCTTTTTCCTGCAAAACAGACCACAAAACGAAACAAAAAAAACTTTTCCACACTTGTGGAGTTAGATCTTGTTAGCTTGCCCGGAAAGTCTACGTTTTCTCTCTGTTTCTGATTTGCCGAGATCGCGCAAAGGTGCATGGCAAAGAGCATACGCAGCCGAGAAAAACCATTTCCCTTTCTATTTCTGATTTGCCGAGATCGCTCAAGGTGCACGGCAAAGAGCATACGCAGACGGGAAAGCAACAATCCGAACAAAAAAAATCTAACAGTAAAAAAAAAAATGAAATATGGGAATTTTTTTTTTTTTCAAAAATGAAATAAAAAAAATGCGTCACTGTAACATTATACCTTCAGATCTGATGAAATACGCGTTTCTGGAGCAACCGGGAACCGTTTTCGATCAAACGAAAACTATTTCCCAATGGAAACGAAGCTCCGGACGCAATGGAACACCTCCCACAGCCCAAAAATGAACAGAAATACCAGAACTAGAAACCCTTTCGAGTTTCGGCAACAACAGTTCAAGATCTAGATCATAACCGGAAGCGGCACTTCATAAAAGCTCTGATACCATGTTCGGGTACACAGAGTACTACCAAAGGACCGAACACCAAGAGCAACCACTTCACACAAACAGATCACAGATCAACACACCGATGTTTTGACGTGGTTTAAACCCTCTTGAGGGAAACACTCCACGGCCCCGGCCAAATAGCTTCTACGGGACAATTTATTATGCAAAGAAAGAAAGTTACAAATGAGCTTCTCATAATCGATCAACTAAACAATGACCCTCCATGCTCTTTAAATAGAGATCATGGACCAATCGGGTGTTAAGCCACGGATCAAGGTTAGGTTTGATCTAAGAGAAGTTGAGCCGTCGGATCACTCTATGTCGGAAACATATCGTGACCGTCAGATTAAGTATTTACAAATGCATACTAAAGAAACACACTATCCCTAACGGATATATTACACAAGTTGATCTTAACTAACTCCTAAGTGTCTAAATATCCTAACATGAAGGAGGTATCTTTAGAAGAGGTGGAGGAGACATTGAAACTATTTGCTAAGGAGAAAAGCCCAGGGCCCGACGGGTGGAAAGTGGAACTGTTTCTCCATTTTTTTTATATCATGGGATTTGAAATTCTGAGTATGGTGGAATATTCAAGGAAATTTGGCCACATATCTGGAGCCCTAAATGCTACCTTTCTTACTCTAATTCCCAAATGTAATGATCCTAAACAATTTGGAAATTATAGGCCCATTTCATTATGTAACTTGGCCTATAAAATTGTGCCAAAAATTATTGCCATGCATCTGAAGCCTATTCTTTCTAGGTTTATCTCCAAGGAGCAGTTTGGCTTTTTGGAGGACAGGCAGATTCTAGATGCAGTGGGAATAACTCAGGAGCTTCTACATTCTATAAAGGTTAAGAAAATGAAGGCCATCATTCTTAAGATGGATCTAGAGAAATCTTATGATCGAGTGAATTGGGATTTTCTGCAATTTGTTCTTATTCAAATTGGTATCCCGCCATTGGCTATTAATTGGATTATGGTGTGTGTTAAATCTATGAATATTGCGGTTCTGGTGAATGGGGATCCGACAGATTTATTCAGTTTCTCTAGGGGTATATGTCAAGGGTGTTCACTATCCCCTTTATTGTTTCTTTTGGTCATTGATGGTATGAGTCTTTTAATCTCTCAAGCAAAGAACGACGGTATGATTAAAGGTCTTAAAGTTGCCAAGGATCTTTATCTGTCACATATACAATTTGTTGACGATGTCTTACTAGCCGGCTCAGATTCTGTCACTGAATGGGAGCAGTATCGGAACATTATCAAGTTATTCTGTAGTGCATTAGGTATGAAGGTGAAGTTCACTAAATCCTGCATTTATCATAATCTATTGGATGACAATGAGCTGACAGTTGTTCAGGGTGTGATACCATACAAAGCTTGCAAACTAGTGGATGGATTTAAGTATCTCGGATACTTCTTAAAGCCGAATGGATATCTGATTAAGGACTGGCTAAGAAAGGTGGAATCCAGTATATCACACTGGTCATATAGATTTCTTTCCATTGGGGGGGAACTTATTTTGGTTAAGGCTATTTTGACTGGAATTCCAGTATATTGGTTTTCCTTACTTCCGGTTCCTTGTGCTATCATTAACGCTTTGAGGAAATTGCTCTTCAATTTTCTTTGGTCGGGAGGATTGACTAAAGCCTCTTTAGTGATGACAGGGTGGGAAAATGTCTCCATACCTGAACGTTCTGGTGGATGGGGTATAAAAGATCTATCCTCTTTCAGTGAGGTGTTGAGACTAAAATATTTCTGGAGAGGTTTGTTCAGCAATTCGCTTTGGTATGATGTCTTACACCAGAAATATATCAATATGAAACTTAGTAATTGGTTCAGATTCCCTGATAAGAAGACCCGTGGGGTCTCGCCCATACGGAACGGTTTTTTAAAAGTCTATAAGTGGTTAGCATTGGATCTCAGTTGGCGAATGGGTGAAGGTACAGAAATTTCTATTGGAGTGGATCCTATCATGGGATTGGAGGACTCGTATAGTCTTCCAAATGATGTTCTGCAGCATGTCAGAAGATTTGGATGTTACACTTTGGAAAGTATCATTAAAAATAATGACACAGGTTATTAGTATAATGCTACAGACTTTGGTATGACAGGTTATATTGCATATGAGTGGGACAATTATATTAGGTCTTTAAATGTGGTTGGCTGCAGAGCTTCATTATACAAAGATAAAATCATTTGGCTGGGGAATGAGAGCTCAAGTGTTGTGACAGCTACGTTCGCTTATAGATCTATCATCTGGCAGAAATGTATCTTTCCAAGACGTTGGTGGTATAAAGCGTTGTGGCAATGGAAGATTCATATAAAGCTTAAATGTTTTATGTGCTTTTTGTTTACAAACAAACTGAAAACATGGGATAATCTCATATTGAGGGGTTGGATTGGTCCAAACATTTGCATTCTATGTAATGATAATGCTGAGAGTATTATACATTTGTTTGTGGAATGTGTGTTTTTCAGGGATTTATGGGGCAGGGTATGCCATTCACTAAAGATTGATTAGGATTGGGGAAATTATGATATCATTTCCAATTTGTATAGATGGATCAAACTTCATAAATCTTTTGATATCCTCCTAGTCATTATTTGTTGGACTGTTTGGAATATTAGAAACCTTTCAATATTTGAAGATCATCCCCCAAACTTATCTTTGGCTTCTATTTCTAGTTTAAAGCTATTTGTTGTATATCAAAGGAGGCAGATAATTAGTAAGCAAAAGAAGGTTGGTCTTCTGGATCATCAGGTGGACAGGCCTATTCTATATTTTGATGGGGCGGAAACTTTGGGTCAATGTGTTGTCGGTGGCGTAATTTTCCTAAACCATGATCATTATTTCACATTTCGACTGAAATATGGCAAAGGCACAAATATGAAGGCTGAAATGTTGGCATTATGGATAATTATCAGAGTGGCAAATATATTTGTCCTGGTGGGTGTTAAAATATTCAAAGACTCTCGTGTCACTATTAAATGGGCCATGGGGGACTATAAGTTACGGTGACATCTTTACTCCATTGGTGCAACCGAATTCGGTATGAATTTGATCTTTGTCCAGCTATCTCATTGCAACACATCTACAGGGAGAACAACTCATTGGCAGATAAACTCTCAAAGTTGGCCTTGGATTCTGAAGATGGTCTGCTGATCTAGGAGGAATTCTATGACTCTAAGATTGAAGCTCAGGGTGTTGTTCACTTTCTGGACTGAGGGTATTTTCTATTTGGTATGCCATTTCGGCAATAGTCTGATGTATTAGACTATTTGTTTTTTAAGGCAATGGGAGGTTTTATATAAAGACTGATATGTAATTTTGAGACTATAGCTGAATATGGGATTAATGGCTCATCGTTGTACTATTTGATTTATGCTTATAAATATCAATAGTATGCTTTTTTCTCTGAAAAAAAATTTATATATATATAAAGTTTTTTTTATTTAAAATTAAATAAAAACATTCACATGGTTTAATCATGATGTATAGATAATTGGAAAAAGGTTAAAAATGTGATTAGGAAAGATGTAACAATGGGCACTCTAAGGATGTAATAGCACGAAGTCAAGATAAGATAAAGCTTTCCAACAATAATCTTTATGGGTTCAGAGAGTGTGCATTGGCAACTCAAGAAGAGCTCTATGAGGCTCATCAGGCTTTGTATATGCAGATTAAAGAACTTAAGGATTATTCTTCAACATTTAGAGGATTTAAAGAAGAGGGTCACAAAATAAAGCATCAGATAAAATCCGTGAAGTCGGCTATTGGAGACATTTCCCAATAGTAGAAATAATTTGCAGGTACTCCCGTCCACCTAGGATGAATTGTTTTGACAAGCAATGCTTATTTTTTCCCATTAAAAGTGTAAGGAAAGAGCAGGATCTCTAGAATAAAAGGCTGTTTATATGTGTCGGATATGTGCCGAAATTAATTTGTCTGTTATGAGAGTAATCGTGGAAAACAACTTGCCCCTATAAAAGGATGTAATTAATATTTACATGAGATGTTTCAAAGTTTCAATAATAAAAAAAATGTAAAATATGATCCTGAAAAATGTGAGGATGTGATTAATGATATGGTGAAATGTTTTACAAGTATTCATGAGACTTGAATTTATAACACTAAAAAATAATATAATATTACAAAGTTATAACTTATTTATACATATAAATTTAAGTTTTATACTTGTATTTTTTTAACTCAGTTTTATTTTACAAACATTTTTCTTATATTCTATTTTAATATCAAATTATTATACTTTATTTTTATTGTTTTGTAATGTATAAATAAAATTTTAAAATTAAATAATTATATTTATATAAAAAAATATAAATAATTTAATATATATATATATATATATTTGGATGATTATGTCTATGCTTGAGTGTGAAGATCTAAGCATGTTTGAAAATAAATTCATTGTATCAATATGCATGATCTCCATATATATGTTCATTATGTACGTTTTCCTTGAAATAAGAAAATCAAAGGAAGGGTTCCACTTGGACATGCTGGGTGTTTTTTTAGAGGTAGAAGGGTTAAACATGCAAAAAAAAAAAACAACAAGTAATTGGTGGTTACAGATTGAGGAAGCAACATTGTAATTATATAGTTATGGTTAGTTATGAGGTATGTGAAGTATGAGAGGTGATGGTGTTTACAAAAAAATGAGGAAGGATTATATGAACATATGAATGTTAACATTGACAAAATAAAGTCATGATTATTAAATCCAATAAGAGTCATTATGACAATTTTGTTTATGACAACAGAAACTTGGAGGAAATAACTTTTATAAGTATCTAGGAATTGACTTTGATCACAAGCTCAAATGATCTATTTCAGTCTTGAAAACAACTCTAAGTTGGAAATAACTTTTATAAGTATCTAGGAATTGACTTCTATCACAAGCTCAAATGACCTACTTCAGTCTTGAAAACAACTCTAAGTTAAATAACCTAGTGACGTGGGACAAAAAGAAATTCCTTCTTAAAATGCTTGTCACTCACGTTATATTATATGGTTGTGAAGTTTGAGGATGCAACATTTATAGAGAATCATGGAGAAGAATTGAACAAATCTAGAAGTGATTTAAATTATAATCTTAAAATTAAGAGAAATACACCATATTCTCTAATCTGTCAAGGTTAGTGAACAAACATTAAGAAGTTGAATCTAAGAATCATTCTCATGTATTTATTTTACATTAGCTAATGAATTTAGTTATTTGAATCCTATCCTTCTCTCTCTGTGTTGATTTCTGCCAATAGTTCCCGATGGGGTACCTAACTCTGGTATCAGAGCTATTGTTGGCTGCCTGTGCCAATTGGCAGTCTGAGTCCTCCTACCATTCAGTAAGCATTTATTTTCCCTACCTTACTGCCTGCTTTGAGTTTTGCAGTCTTCCCTTAGTGAGTTGCGTGCCATTCTGCTACTTTTTGGTAGTCGAACATCTCTATCTCTGCGAACCTCTTTGGACTTGTCTCCTCCCTCTCGTAAACCCTAATCCGTGTTACATTGAAGTGACTGTTTTCCATTCTCTACAATCATTAGCATCTCATAGCTGTGCATGGATATTCTAGACTTTCTCATCCAAATCGTGAAGATTCTCTCTCAGCATACCTGCGTTGAGTGTGTGCTACACTACTCTGCGTTAAGGGTGTGCTACACTACTCTTTTTCTGGAGCATTGAGTTGAGTGGTAAGCTATAAGTCATGTCTACTCTCTCCACCATAAAATTTGCATGTTCTGTTTTTAATTCTGCCTTTGCTGATTCACTCCATCCAATGTGCTCCTTCGGTTTCACCGACAGTTTTCAATGCCACAGTGGGTTCACACTCTTCAAACATAGAATACACTCCTCGATAGCAATGGCATTCCACGCTAGCAGCTAGGGTTCAAGTAGCAGCCCCAATGGAAACCCATCGCTACTTTCCATTGGAGCTGCTACTTGGACCCTAGCTGCTAGCGTGGAATGCCATTGCTATCGAGGAGTGTATTCTATGTTTGAAGAGTGTGAACCCTAGCACTGTTATTGGCATTGAAAACTGTTGGTGAACTAGAGCATGCGTGTCTGGTGGTGACAAAACTATCTCTTTTGGTCCCTATGAAAACTGTTGCGCTTCCTCTCGGAAGAGGTGGCATATTGAAGCTGCGTTGTGGAGCTGCATCGTGAACCTTTCTCTTGGTGCGTGTGGGATCTCCCATGGTGGTGAATTCCTTCCGTCTGTGATCTGTTGTGGAAGCGTCGGAGTATTGATCATCCTTGGAGCTGCTGCGTTTGGAGATAGACTCACTGCATTTTTTGTATTGACTTGGTTATTGTTGCACCCTATCATTGGATTACTGTATTTTGAATGGTGAATGATTTCTTGCGTGAACTCTCCTCATAAGATTTCATTGTATGCAAAGGAATTATATCACTGCTACAGTGCTACCAATAAAAGCATCTCCAACTACAGTGTCGGCTACTCATTCTCTGCTCTTTCCTGGCGGTGGTGAGAATTTTCCAGATGTTGGTCGATTTCGATCTTGACCACATTCCATGTTTCGCTACTGTCGGATCTAGGCACTCCATGGATGCAAGGGGCGAGGTTTACAATAAAAAGTGATAACAATCGCAAGTTTCTTGTGAGATTATGCGGGGATGACAAGACATTACCATTCCTCAACGGAAGGTAGACAGTTATTATAAGTGGACAATATTTTGCTCTCTAGTTTAGATAGGATCAGATTATTAACCAGTGAATAAATTCTACACCCCACTATTTATCGTGTGAATGCTACAATCCTGTGATTGTTGTGACCTCTCCGTGAGGTGAGCTGCGACCACTCCTACTGTGACTACTACAATTTCTCCACTGTAGAGAGACTCCTCTTATCTCTGCTATGTGAGGGTAGTGACCTCTATTCATTGTTGCTACACATGGTTTTTTGTGAAGACACTGCTATGTTTTTTTTTGTGTGAAGACATCGTTTTGAAGACTGCAATATGTTTTGAAGAGAAAGGTCGAGCCCGTGCGAGCTGATACCAAGTCTGGTGAATAGAAAGATGTTGGTGAACGTGTTTTGTGAAGATTGTGAAGTTGCATGAAGGACTGCATTGGACTATAGAAGATTGTGAAGTTGCGGTAAACTGTGGAAGATTGTTTCGTGTTGGATTTGTGTCATTCCTCTGAGTTGAGATTTGGCATGAATGGCATCAATCTGTAGGTTGAAAGCTGTAAATGGAATCCTTTGAAGTTGTGCGAACTCAATGTTTATTGAAGCTGTTATTGCTGCTCATGTGTTGAAGACCTGTGCATGTCCAAGACTTCTCCAAGTATGAAGACTCTAAGTGTGCATTGATTATCTCTCTTTTGAGGATTGGTAAAAGCGTTGGAATGTTAAATGCATTGGTTTTGTTTGACAAAAGAAAAATACACCATCGTGTTTGTATTAAGTGTGAAGTAGAGTGTTATCATTAGACTGCATGAATAGCATTGAAAAAGGAATATATGCTCTCAGCTGGGACTGTATTTTGGTCACAACTATTCCATATGATGTCAATGATGGTAGAACTTATCATTTTTTGTTTGTAAGCACCGTAAACTGTACAGAGAATGTAGACCTGCACCTTGATTTCGTTTTGTTGTAGAGATTAAGTTCACTATAGTGAAGCTTGAAGAGACTATTGCAAACTATTGCAGAAATTGTTGGTTGACATTCTGGCTGGTGAAATCCTATTGCCTCCACAAACAACAATGCTACCTTTTGCAGAGAATCCTATTACAACTAGAAGATTTGGGATTGGTTTGGTGATCCCACTTGAAGGATCCAAGCAATTTTGCAGCTTGATGCTACAGTTTCTCCAAAAGAAGAATTTGGTAATTTGAAAACTCATGTATAGCAAATTCATCAATTCAACATTCATAAGTGTAACTTGCAAACTATTGTTTGTTTGTAAGTTATAGTGCATTTTTGTGGTACTGGCATGTGTGTTTTTGTACAACATCAAAATTGAATAAAATTTGAATTGCATTGTATGTGGGTGCATTTTCGACTCACACGGACACCCCTCACTTTTTGAAATAAAGTCTATTGAATCTTGTTTGTAAAGGGTAGAGTTTTAAGAAGAGCTCAGTTTGACTAAGTCTACTTGGTGCTACCTACACAAGAAGGCCTCATATAGTTCTGACAATGTCTCAAATTGAAGAAACATTAGAGCTGTCCAACACTCTAGTACTTACAACTGTAGACGTCTCAATCACAATCAAAAAATATACTCTCCTAAATGTTATCACACATCTAAAGAATTTGAAATCCAAAGAGGATGATGTACATCAAAAGAATCAACATTATGAACTAGTGTTTGTTAAGAACAATCCTTTATTTGAAGATGATTCCTATTAGCTACGAGCACACATTTAAATAATGTCAAAAGTTCAGAGTTCCAGATGCCAACATTGTGAACGAGTTGGCCATATGAAAGAAGTGTTTTTTTATCTTCATCCTTGTGAGCATTGCGGGAAGTGTAACCATTCTTCAAATCGGTGTGTGAAACTGAAGAAACCTGCAAGAGTGAAACTTGCAGCAGAATATTGTACAACTTCTTATATTGTACTTGACAATGGGGAACATGATGTCAGGCTTCAAGTTTTGAATCCTTGTCATTCTAACAACAAGAAGTCATGGCCTTATTCAAGTAATCTAGATCAAGCGAGCGTGAGCCATAATGAGTTTGGGATGCTAGATTCAGTGACGTAGAAACAAAAACAGAAGAGATCCATTCCCTAGAGTACTCATGTGTTATGTGTCTAGTTTTGACACCATGAGACTCTCCACTCCTCACATTTTTCCTAATATGGGGGAATGAAGACCATTAGAAACAATCGAGCAAGAACAATCAAGCGGGAACAAGCGATCCTGAACCACCATGTTCAAATGAGCTCGAGAGTTTGTGGTCATCCTAGAACCACACATTTAGTAGAAGACTTCATATTCTGCTAGAAATTAGGTGGTGGTCCCCATACCATCACTCCAGAGAACCTCTAGGTCCTCGTGCTAAGTTCTAGACAGAACCTTTGAGCCTTCATGTCAAGTTCGATAGTTTGTGGTCATCCTTAAACCACACACATAGTAGAAGATTCCAGCTTCTGCTAGCCCCTTTGGTTCGTGGTCAACCAAAACCACCTCTTCACAGAGCACTTGTACTTAGCAGGAGAATTCAACTTCTGCTAACTTGCTCGACAATTTGAATTTTCAAGTTGGAAATGTTCAGTTGTCCACTTCTAGTTATTCATCTCTCTTTTCTTTGACTCATATACACCCCTTTGGATTAAGGAGGGGGTTTAGAATCTAATCTGTTAGGGTTAGTGAATAGACATTTGGAAGTCCAAGAGACCTCATTCGGAAGTTGAATCTAAGAGGAATTCTCATGTATTTATTGTAGATTAGTTAATGAGAATTCCATGCTTCGATGCCTATCCTTCTGTCTTTGAGTGGATTTCTTCCTATTTGTCCAATGGGGCATCTAGCACTCTACAAAATATCGATAACATTAAAAATATTATTACTTCTATGTTCAAAGAAAAAATGTGGTGCAAAGAAATTTTAGAGATTAAAACAAAATTACGGTATTATAAAGAAATCATCAACCCTAATCCTGAGGACCAAATTTATCTTTCTAGCTTAACGAGCTCAAAAAGAAAATTAATATTGCTAAGTTCAGAATGAATTATCATGAACTTCACAATGAAACCGGACGTTAGACAACTCCTAAAATGACGTGGGTTGAGAGTACTTGCCATCTATGTGAGCCTATGAGTGTTGAAAATGACCGTACTTATTCCCACATTAGATCTCAGTTCCATAATATTTTCTTGAGCTCTCACCTTTCTAACCTTCTAGCTCCTCAAAACTACAAACCAGGGATGCTCCTCTTTAATCTCTTTGAGCACATGAATAATATTTTAAAGAAAATCAATTAATTTATGTCTTGTCTTTTCTCTTAAGGTTCGATAGACCAAATTTGGCCTTGGTGGACGTTAAAAATCATCATCATCATCACGATAGTGGATGTTATTATGGAAGGAAAATACATTAAATTTTAAAATTTAGAATATAAGAAAGTTCCAAACGAAGATACCAATTCTAAATAGCGAGCGTATTTAATTCATATTTAGTAATAATTTTAACTTGTAAAGAGGAAATATGATTTTATTGTTGTTAAAGAAATTTTAGAGGCCTTCTATGTTATTTGAGAAGATCCTACATTGTGGTGGAAGGTACCCATTCTATATTCTCCATTAAAACATCCCTTTCCACTGTGAGTTCCACTTGGTATTCGTTCTTCACATCATAGTGGATGAAGCCTAATATGTTTTTTTTTCTACTTTGCATTTTGCACTGGGCTCCCACATTTAGTATCAAGTGTCTACTATCTTTATTCTTAATTCCCGTATCACCACATGAACACACATTGATCAAATGAACGCATCACAAACACTCTATTATGACCTTATCTAATGTGCACCACAAAATATAAGCATATAATGAATGGGAGACAATTCAGACAAGTCAAATCCTTATTTTTCCAAATTAAAAAGCATGCATAACTCTTGATTTTTTCCTCAATGAGTATCGACATGTGGGAAAGGGCGGGGATTAGGAAAAGGTGGTAGGGATTTTGGTAGGGGAAGATAGTGATAAATATTTCCTCAATGAGTATCGACATGTGGGAAAGGGCGGGGATTAGGAAAAGGTGGTAGGGATTTTGGTAGGGGAAGATAGTGATAAATGGGGTGGGGTGGGGAGAGTAAGAGGAAGGTATATAAAAATTAAATAAGAGAATTAAAATTGTATTTGGAGTTTTAAATTAAAAGAGAGTAGAGGATTCATATTTTCATTGGTTTTACTATATTACATTGTTGCATCCTACTCATAGTGTAGTTGTTGTTCTTCTAGCTTCAAGCTCGAAGGAATAAAAACCCAAAGGTGTTTTTGGAGCTGGGAAGTCGTCTAGAATCTTAGTTGGTTGGGAGGTTAAATCCATTCTAGGTGAGAGGAGAAGACTCTAGATAGAGAGATACAACTACAAGATTAAACATCATCGTTTAAGGTAGGTATTTTCCTTGTCAAGTTAAGTTGTTTTTATTTCTAAATATTGTGATTAAATTTATATAGAAATATTTACTTGAGATGTCATCCAATAGTATCTAAAAGAAACTTCAACTTTAGGATATATGTTTTTTTTTCTTTGACATTTTCAATCATTATGAATTTCTTTTGATCATAATGAATATAGCATGAATATTGTAGATATAAACAAATATATCACAATAGATTAAATAGAAATCCCATAATTGGTGATTTACATAAAGTGATAATAACACCCTATTACACATGCATAACCTTGTAAGGTGATAAAGTGTGTGTAGCATAATTCTAATTATAGAAGGCGTTATCCTCCTATTATCCTTTGTCCATTGTCTCATAAATGTTCCATAAATCTAAAAATACCAAGTTAATAGACCCAATTTATCTTGTTACATTTTGAAATCTTGACCAAATGAAAAATTCAATTTTAATAAACGTTGCATAATTGAATTATAACTATATTATATTTTCATGTGTTTTGTTAATTTATATAAAATAAAAACAAATTTTAGAATTATCTATTTAGGTTAATAATGAGAATAGATGTAACATGCTACAATTCAAAGCTCATCAAATTCCACATTAGTTTCATTAAAATATGTTTAAAATGCAATATCAAAGCCTAGATTATCCAATATGACCTAGTGATCATGTTATTTGATGCAAACAAGAGTTTCAAGGAAACTTAGTCCCTACTTAAATAACAAAGTTGTATAAGGCTATAGAAACAAATGCACTATGCATTCAAGCTCATGCAACTATGCATCTGATCGCTTGATCCAATGCCTAGCTAAATTAGTTTGTCTTTCATGGTGTTATATTTGTAATAACATTTTTAAACATACTTTATTACAGTAATTTGTAATAGCATTTTAAAGCATAACTTGGAAACTAGTTTTCTAGGGAATGGTTTTGTTGTGTTTGTAAAAGCATTTTTACACATAACTTGGAAATCAATTTTCTAGGGAACTGATGCTTTTATTGTTTATGCACAATCTTTCCTCCATCTAGTATTGGGAGCTATATGACCATTATGGTAGAATTGGAAGGGAACTATTGCTTATGACATTCTTACACATGCCTGCATCCAATATTGGGAGCTATATGTGAGCCTTATGGGAATAAGTGTTGCCTTTTAAACTAATAAAATTCCTATATTGCATTATAGGATTCTATGTTCTAACAATGAAGGGTGAACATTTTAGATTATCTCCTCAAGCTAGAACATGAGGTGATCAACTCAAGCCCTCTGGCTAGTTATTATAAAAAAACATATTCAACACCAATGACACTAGGTTACTCATGCCCCAAGGGTGTCGAATAAATACATGTAAATATTAATCGTACAATTGAACCACCATGTGCATTCCCTTCAACATCTACACGTTCAACTGCAAAAATACAAAATGTGTTTGATCAATGTACAAAATGAGAAATGCGAAAGTGCAAAGGTGAATCTAATACTTTAAATATGGTTTCAATTACATTCAATGTCCCTTTCAGTTTCAAGTGCTCCAGAGTAAGGATTATGATGTAAGCACAAGTTCTCCCCAAACATTCCACTATCACCACCATTAGAATCCAACTGATTTTTTGTCACCTCCTCAACTATCAACCTTTTGCTATAATGAACAGACGAAAAATATTGAAAATGTCAAAGATGGAAAATGTCCCATATCTCCTTTCAGGACATAGTGCAAGGAATCAATTCTTCAATAGTTCCAAATCATGATACCCGAATATAATGAGATTTGATTTATGTATACTTTCCATTTCAAATATTGTTACATATGCCTGATGTTGAATGAAAAATGGAAAAATGGCAAAGCATTTGTTAAATAAAAAGAAATCTGCTCCCAAAAATATTTGTTTTGTAGGCGACCGAGAAAGGGTTAAGTTGGAAATGGGATTGAATCCTTACTTGAAACCTCCTGAGTAGTACTGGACTAAACAATACTAGACTAGGCATGACAGAACTCAATTTTTAAGTAATTTCGAGCTGAATAACTTCTGTGAACAATTTTGATAGTGTAAAAAAACTATGGAGGAATTTTACAGAGTGTTCTAGTACTTTGGATAATAATTCAAATGAATTTGAACAAATGGAGACAAGAATAGGTTAAAGAGGCGCATGTAGGACGAATCTCTTAAACATATGTGAAATCATAAACGTATTAAGCTTTAATTCAAAGAATTCAGTAGTTTCTAACAAGATTATGGAATATCATGAGTTTATTCTATGAATCTACTTGTAACAAGACATTTATGAAAAACAACAATAAGATAATACATCAAATATTGATGATCAAACCAGAATCTTAGAGACAGAACTAGAGGTAAAAATATTTGAAGTTGCTGCAATCAATCTCAACAGTCATCAACATATAGCATCGCTGACACAATATGGAGTTGAATTGTTACTCGAAACTTTTATTAGCATCTCATGAACACATACACAGATATAGATAAGTATGATAACAATGGAGATGGACACAACATAGAGGAAGAATGTTTATGTACCACTCTGTAAGCTTAATATCTAACAATGGAATTACATTACACAATGGATCACCGAATCAACAAAATGATAGAGTCCCTCTACACAAATTTTCTAGCCAGGTCCGATGAATTCGAGGATGGATTTATAGCCTTTTATAAAGTAAATGAATTCAGCTAACTCTAACAACTTTGTAACCAAATTTTAACTTTCCCCTTTTCCTTTAACTTTCACTTTTGTCTTAACAACACTTTCACCCTCAACTTCTCTTATGCGAGGCTTTCTTTTTTCCTTTTTCTAATGTGGTTTGACCTCTCATCTAGACATTTGGTTGAAAAACTGGCTGAGTTCCTAGCTAGTCCACCTAATTTATACTTTCCTAGCTCATTTTATGCATCATTTGTATGTTTGTCTACCCTACAGGTGGAATGAAGGGTCAGGGAGTTGGTTGATTTTCAAATTGACTGGGAATCTACACTGAAGGTTGTCCTGCTACTTGACTTGCAGCTTGGCTTACTTGATGTCTATTGACGCCTATAAAAAATCCTTGTGCCGATAGTAGGGATTTTCCCTAATGAAAATTCCCAACTATACAATTCATTGTTTGGAATAGGGAATCAGTCTGGTTAATAGTCCGACTACCATATATTGTAGTTGAATTTATCTTTACCGGTTATGACCCGGCCCACCGTTTATATTTTATATGTGGGAATGCAAATGCAAATGCTCTAATTCTAATAATGCATGATTCTAACTATAAAAAAAATTGAATGATAGGTAGAAGCCTCACAAGTGATGCACAGGTTCTTACCTCTCGTCTTATCACTTATACTTTATCAATCAATTAAAGCTACTCTAATAAAATACATCTTTAACCAATTAAACTAATCTATCCTTGCAAGGAGCGAGTTTTAAGATATGAGTAATATATGAGATTGCTAGTACAAATTCAACAGTTAACTGGTTGAAATAAAGTATTCAAAATCACAGTAAAATGATTACACAAATATATCTTTGATACTCGTTGATTTCATTTATTACTCAATTCTACATAGACATTTGCATTTTATAATAGAAATCAGTAAAATCATTCATATGCTATTAGAATAGTCCAAGTAAGAAAGATCTCACAGCATAAATATGAATGAGGTAAGAAGTAATTATGTGCCTTAATTCATAACATTCCATGCAAACTCCATATAAGCTTTCACCAAGCAAAATAGTTCTTTCTCATTAGCAGAAAAGTAATTCTCATACAAAATGTTACTTGCTTCTATTACACCAACCAAAATCCCTTTCTCATTATAATCCATCCTATTTATGCTTACAAAAATTTGTCTCCAATCACTTCACATTCCCTCTTAACCTTTGGTTTCCACACTTTTGTCTTTTTGTGGTTACACCCAAAAATAACCAAAAATAAATAGTAAATTACAATTTACATTAATTTGATGGAGAATTGTCTTGACTTGAAATGTAATTGTCCCAAAGGTCACTGTCATAAGATATCGCATTAAATTTTTGAGGTTCTAATAACTTTAAAGCAAATTCGTGAGTGGATAGTTCTTTGACCATATCTATTAATCGGTTTCCCATTGCCTTGTGACCTTCTCCTAGAAAGTACGCATTTAGAGTTGCTTTCCCTACATGATGTTGAAGATCCTCTACAGTGAGCATGCCCATCTCTTTAATGTAATCCATATCCTCCCTCAAACTATTTCTTTACTCTTCTAAGCATTTTTCTTTGGATGGAAATTTATCAATAGCTTTAGGGATTGGAATATGGCATTTCTCATATGCTTGGCATATAACTTGATAAATTTCTTCACACTTTGTAATTGATCTTTGTACTTCATTTTGTACTCTCTTTGTTGACTTCCGGAAACTTTCCAAGAGAGCTATATCTAACTTTAATTCAACATCCTTTCTTTAGGTAAGTGAACATGAATTTCCTTTATTCTCCCTTTCCACCTAATTAGCTTCTTCACTTCATTAAATGTGTCTACTAGTTTTTGTTTTATAGTGGCATCCTCCGTAGAGATCTGTTTCATTCTATCCATCATTTCTCTTAATTCATAAATTTCCTCTGTCAATAACTCTTGGAGATGAAAAAGTTGTTTTTGTAGTTCACAAGCATGTTCATAGAATGGTTCCACGTCATGCTTTTGTTCTTGATAAATTATGAGTTGCTCCATCAAGGACTCCTTTTTGTTAACCCATTCATCCATTTGATCTTGCAGAGATCCCTTTTCAGTCATCAGGGATTCTACCTGTTGATTTAACTGGGTTTCATTTCCTTCTAATTCTTTGATTCGAGATTGAAAATCAGTTCTTTCTCCTTCCATGATTACCAGTTGTACATTTAGAGAATCCTTTTCATCTTCAAGGCCTTGATAATCCAGCAAAAGTCTTTCTTTTTCTGCTTCAATGTAGTCCCGCTTTCTTTTCATCTCAATTATTTCACTTCGAGCTTGCACTAAGTTATCCTTTAACTTGAGCATTTTTTCTTTGTTGCATTCTAAATCATCCATTAATTTTTCCACGTTGTCTGCATTAGCTTGCATTGCAGCAACATTCAAAGAAGCAGTGGATTTCATATCTTTATTAGTACCTTCTACTAGAGTACTCTCCTGCACAGTCACAATATCGGGTTGTGTACCAATCTCCAATCTCTTTTATGACCTCTTTCGGATGGTCTTCCTTTTGGGATAAAAAACAATGGTATCAAGCATGGCTACAAAATTTTGTTTTGAAGGAGTAAATAGTGTAAGTCCAAGCTTAGCTAATGGGAGATGGCCTCGAGTAAGAGGTATTTCTGGGTCGATAGGTTTGTCTACTTCCATATCTTGTTGATTCTGATTTTCTTCTTGATTTCTCTTTTCTTCCACAACTTTCTTGATCTTCTCTTCTTATTCTTTCTTCTTCCCAGCTTCATCTTGTAATTTTTTTTGTTCCTTCTCAACAGCTTCATTATCTGTTTTTTCTTGTTCTTATTTAATTCTTGCCTCTTCTTCTCTTTGTCTTCTTTCTTCTTCTTGTTTCCTCTTTTCCTTTTCTGCCTCCAAGGCTTCTTCATGAGATTTCCTTTGTTTTGCTTCTTTTGAGGTTTCTTTCGTCTGGATTGAACTTGTTTATTTTTTTCTACCAAATTGCTTGTTCAAGTCTAACATGTTTTTTTCTCTTCTATACACTTCATCTTTCAGGAAATGATCCGTATATTCGAAGTTGATCCTGCATGAGGAACAATGTTTAGCTTCCTTCTGTAATTTATCATTCCTAACAAATATTTTTTCTCCAAAGTGGTATGCTTCTAGATCTTTCACAAAATTGTTTGCACCTTTGACCTTGGTTGCTACGAACATAATAGTAAATTAATAATAAACATAATTAATTTTACTTAAAGATTAAAGGGCATGACCTTTCATTCACAATGCCCAAGCCTTATTTAATAGACAAGTTATCAACCATTGTAATCATCCTTTATCTATTCAATTATCAATATATATTTTGTCCTATTAATGGCTTATCCAATATTCCAAGTGTTCTGGTAATATTCATTGTGTGAGTGGATAAATATTCGCTTCATTTGGTATCAGAGCTTCGTGCTAGATTCCGGCCTTTGGCCATCTTTTGGCTTTTAGCCATCAAATATCAGAGTTTCTCTGAAAATCGGGCCCTTGGCCACATCCCTCATCTTCTTCACTCCTTTTAACTCCTCTCCCTCCCAACAACGCTATTACTCCCCCTCCCTCTGCTACTGCTCCACCATGTCTCCAATCCCCGCTCCACACAGACCCCCACTTCCCTACCAACTCCCCCATCCTCCATCTCTTCCTCTCACACTCCTCACTGCTCCCACCCCTATGCTATATCTTTCGTTATAACATCTCTTCCCCATCGTCCTCATACACCTCCCCTACGTACTCCTCTCCCACACCCTCACTCCATCTCCCCCTGCACTTCTCTCCCACACCCCCGCGTTCATCCCCCTTATCCCTCACTCAGCTCTCCACACCAGCCAGCACTCTGCACTCCCTCTTCTTCTGTCACACTTGTGATACAATACCTGCTCCCTCACCCACGTACACACGCCACATCTCTCCCTACTCATATCCCCCACGCGTCCCCTCAACCTCACTTCCTCCATGCAGCCTCATCACTTCCCGCGCATCCACCATCCGCCTATCCTCCATTGTACCTCCCATCCCCTTGTCCCTCGCATCCCTCCCTGTGCTCCTCCACTCACACTACAGCACCAATGCTCCATGCTCATCCCTCTTCCCCACGTTCATGTTTCTCCTCTTCGACTCGGCGTACTCCATCATGCCCCCCGACGCTCGCCTAGCTCCAACCCACTGCTTGCTGTAGCTCCCTCCTGCTCGTTGCCCTGTGCGCACTTCCACTGCTCTGTGCTCATCCCCGTGCTGAGCACTACGCGCAACACCCATCCTCCACTCTGCGTCCTCACTTCCCCTTTTCTCGCTGCTTTCCTCCACCGATCACACTTCGGAGTTTCCATCTCGTCGGTCACGAATCCAAGCGCCACCTTACCACTTCACCATTAGGGCCATCGAAACCCTAATAAAAATATATATATTAAACATTATAATAATATTATTATATTTGTTTAAATATTTTTAATTTTTGAAAAAAAAACTATATATTAAACTATATATATATATATATATAGTTTATAAAAATATTATTAATATTATTATTAATTAATTAATTAATTATTATTATTAAAAAAAAGAGAAAGAAAAAGAAATAATAATTACTTTTGGAAAAGAAAAAAAGGTTATTTAACCTAATAAGAAGAATACCAATTATCGTTGAAGAAGTAGTCAACGGAAAACAAAATCAAAAAAAATGGAAGGCCATCTATAATCTAGACGACCATCTAGTTTCGAAGAAATCAGAGATCATGGAATTTGGTTTGCGACTATGAAAATCCTCACAGCAAATCTAAGAGCTGATGTATACCTCACAAGAAAGATTATGATTAAGCAGGAAGATAGAAGAAGAGTGGTCAATGCAGTGTAAATGAGCAACAGAATAATAATACATTAGAACTCGGGTAGAAGCAAAATAACTTCACACACACTAATTCATTAATCACAAATGGACAAATAAATAATACAATGCATGAGGACTCGAATGCCAAGGTGGCAATTCGAACTAGCCTTCATGGAGAGATCAAAAGATCACTGGAGTGTCATCAAAGCACAACTAGAAGTCTTCCTCATCATCAGTGGAGTCATCAATGCACAAGTAACTATCAATCATCAGTCAAACTGAGTCTAACTGAGTGTGGCAGGTGTAACTGGCACATGGAGGCACTAACTGAATGAAGGAGGCTCAGTGGAGGGCACATGAGGAGCTAACTGGAGTCATAATGGGCATTCTAGTATCACTGGAGGTCTATCGGAGTGATACAGTTAGTTGATTCAGTCTAGCCTTAAATCAAGGAAAGAACTGAAGTACAACTAAATGGTAGGTGAGAGAGGGCGCATGAGATGCATGTAACTGCATGCAGGGTGTACTAAGCACTAGGAGGGCTGAAACTGATCAGTGAGAAGCTCCAGGGGCTAGCTAACTGAGGGCTAGGTGCTAGGACTGATGATTGGGATGCATGCAATTGCATGTATGCATGCAGAAATGCATGCAAGACTTAAAATGCAAATAATGAAAATGTTGGTAGGACTAGGATGGAGTATAGGAATATCCTAACACCCCCTCTTAATCCATCCTGGGCCCTGGTAACTAAGACCAAAGGTCACCCAATACAATGAATAATAATAACAGTCAATAAACCGAGGAAATGGGGAAAACCTCATGGGAAAAATACCCCCCCTCAAAATAGACTGTAGGGCACACACAAAAATAAATGCTCCAAACTCAAGCAGGTGTGATGCTTGGTCATATGTGTGGAGGTATCTTATTCTTGGGAAGAAGTGGATCATGCTGAGAAAGCATGTGCTTGTACTTGCTCTTCAGATCAAATGTGATGAGAACAAATCCAAAAGTATGAGGATAATCCTTGAACCTGTGATTCGAATCAGTTTAGGTAGGATCAAATCCATGAATGTGTAGATAGTCTTTTGTTTTCTCCTTCGAACCATCACGGGTGAGATTATGCTCAAAAGAACCATTAAATTTCAGTGATTGCTTGGAATCCAAATCAGATCCAAGACTTGAATCATGGTTTCTTAAGATCTCCTTTGAACCATTTGAGGTGAGATCTAAACCAATAAATGCATGAGAAATTATCCCAAGCGAATGGAAATGGCCATCACCTTCAATAACCTTCTAAGAGCATGAAATAATGATCTTACAATAGTAAATAAGAGGTGATTAATCAAGGAGAGCGAATGCATTACCTCCAATGGCTGATTTGACCTCCGAAACATTCAGTAGATCATGATGCAAACCAACAGACTCTGGTGCAAGAGAGGATTTAGGAACCTCTACATTTTTTAGAGTGTGAGATGGCACAGAATTCAAAATAGAAGAAATTTGGATCATGAGTGTAGAATCTGCAAGTTCTTCTTCTTTGTGGCTAACTTCAATATGAGATATGTTTGATATTGATTCATGATCAATTAGATCATCAAGGAGGGCGAATGCATCACTGGGCTTTCTCTCGAAAGGGTTTGGACCAATCCCTTCATTCTGCTTGCCAAATCTTTCATCCAGTTGGGCCCATAGCTCTTTTGGACATTCAGCAGAATCAATGAAGTGGGGTACCATGCATCGAGACATAGCATACATCATTGCTACATAAACACTGTCACCTTTATTTAACCAGTCATTCTCTTCTTCAAAGGATTCGAAATCTCTTTCAAAACAATAATCAAAGAGATCATGGCTCTTCAAATATTCTATCATTTTTGGTTTCCATTCATCATAGCTGAATGGAGAAAGAGGAGGGATTTCTTCTGAATTCATGGAAGTTGTAGAAGACCTGCAAAAAAAATAGAAAAAGTCTGCAATTGCTACTGCTGCACTCGAAATCTTGATAATAACCTGCAAAAAAATCTCAATAATGGAGATAGACAATACTCTCAACATGCTCTGATACCATGTGAAAATACTCACAGCAGATCTAAGAGCTGATGTATACCTCACAAGAAAGATTATGATTAAGCAGGAAGATAGAAGGAGAGTGGTCAATGCAGTGTAAATGAGCAACAGAATAATAATACAGTAGAACTCAGATAGAAGCAAAATAAATTCACACACACTAATTCATTAATGACAAATGGACAAATAAATAATACAATGCATGAGGATTCGAATGCCAAGGTGGCAATTCAAATTAGCCTTCATGGAGAGATCAAAAGATCACTGGAGTGTCATCAAAGCACAACTAGAAGTCTTCATCATCATCAATGGAGTCATCAATGCACAAGTAACTGTCGATCATGAATCAAACTAAGTCTAATTGAGTGTGGTAGGTGTAACTAGCACATGGAGGCAATAACTGAATGAAGGAGGCTTAGTGGAGGGCGCATGAGGAGCTAACTAGAGTCAGAATGGGAAGTCTAGTATCACTGGAGGTCTATCAGAGTGATACAGTCAATTGAGAGTCAGCCTAGCCTTAAATCAAGGAAACAACTAAAGTACAACTAAATGGTAGGTGAGAGAGGGTACATGAAATGCATGTAACTACATGCAGGGCGCACTAAGCACTAGGAGGGCTGAAACTGATCAGTGAGAAGCTCCCGGGTCTAGCTAACTGAGGGCTAGGTGTTGGGACTGATGACTGGGATGCATGCATGCAGAATGCATGCTTCATGTAGAAATGCATGCAAGACTGAAAATGCAAATAATGAAAATGCTGGTAGGACTAGGATGGAGTATAGGAATATCCTAACAACGACTACAAATAGAGAAATTAGAAGCCAATTTAAAGCGCTATCGAAGAGACAATGAAGAATTATGAGACATGAATACGAAATCGGAAGTCATGATTAAACTACATGAGATACGAGACCAGTTCAATGAACAAAAAATTCCTGACCAGAAAAATCATATAGAAAAATTGTGCGCGCAAGTTGAGGACTTAAAAGATGAAAGTGATTTCAATCAGAGACTAAAAAATCAAGATAAAAAGAAAGAAACAAACGATTACGAAGCAGAAATAATATGCTTGAACAAAATTGTTAGCAACAAGGATGAAGAATTGACGCATATACAAAAGAAATTAGAGGATCAAGAATCAGTGGTCAACCAGTATCGACAACAGATAAAAGTTCTTCAACAACAAAATGACGACTCTAAAAAGACACATAAGTCGGAGATCGCAAAGAGTAATAAAGCACTATCCAACAATTCCGAAAAAAAAATTCAGATTAAGAAATCATAACAAGACACTAGTCACAAAAATTAAGAAGTTGAAAAATTGTCGAAAGACAGAACAATCTACAGAAGACATAGAAGGAAAACTTCTAGAAAAACAGGAAGAAAATAGTTGCATCAGAATCCATAACGAAGATCTTAAGGAACAACTTAAGAAGTCTGAAGTTGACAAAAAATCGCAAGTAGAATTGATTAAGAAGTTTCAAAATGATAACATGTAGTTAGAAAACATGTTGGAAAAGATACATAACGAAACCTTAAAACCTCAAGGGACGGAAATACAACTTCCATCTCAGATCAATGCTCAAAATACAACACTCATAAGAGAAAATGATTTTGTAAAAATTCCCTATTGACACCCCAACCATAAACATCGATATTGTAAAAAGTGGGAACTGTCGAAACATAATGGTACTAATACGATCAAAGATCCTGACGACATATATTGACATGTTTCGTCAGCTACGACGTCACAAGGAACGATGCGACAACATTATAAGGCTTTGAGGACAAAGCCTTTCTAAGAGAGTGGCAATGCTACGAACATAATAGTAAATCAATAATAAACATAATTAATTGTACTTAAAGATGAAATGGCATGACCTTTCATTCACAATTCCCAAGCCTTATTTAATAGGTGGGTTATCAACCATTGTAATCATCCTTTATCTATTCAATTATCAATATATATTTTGTCTTATTAATGGATTATCCAATATTCCAGGTGTTCTGGTAATATTGATTGTGTGAGCGAATAAATATTCGCTTCATTGGTAAACTTATATGCTCTAATAGTAAAAGGGAGTGGAGGGTAATATGCTTTCTTATTCTCATTTAGAAAATGACCGAATCCATTTATGAATACCTGTATTACTGCTTTCTTGTGAACTATATAATCTACAACATACTTTAGCATCAAAGAAGGACTTTTGGTGCCTCCGTACATCCGAATTAAGTACCTTCTGTGTAAAATAATAATCCCCATACTCACTTATCACCACCAATGCAGTGTCTGACATGCAATTAGGCTCTTCATCGAAAATTAGTTTATATGAGGGGTATTATTAACTCTTCACAGATGAGTTTGTAAAAGATGGCACACTTATGGGCCCACATGATCTGGTAATCCACATAGATGGGAGTTTCATATGGAACCCAATACCATCCTAATTTATAAAATGGGTTCCTAATCAGGATGCAATTAATTAGGTAATATGGCATGTAAAAATATTCTTTATTCTGCGTCAAACCTCCTTGAGCTGTTGATATTGTTGCAACCATGCTCTCTGAAATAATATCTTCCCAGTTAAAAACAGTACCATGAGTGGCAATATGATACATGATCGGAACCGAGTTGAGCTTGTATATGTATTCATTTTCCCTCCCAAATATTCTGCTCAGCATCATAGCCATAATTTTGAATGGGGTTTTCAAGTTCTGTGAATCATGTTCTCCACAGCTCTTTACCTTAGCTGTTTTCCTAGGAGAATCATTTTCTTGGCGTATTCTGAATGATCTATATTGGTGCTCGTAATCCAGTCATCAGTTAGAAGGAATTTGGGAGCAGGTAATTTGTAAGTTGTGGCTATATGTGCCGGTTGAAATGAAGCAAACCCCTTTCCATTAGATCTTGCAATGATTCTATACTTAGCATCTGTATAAGGTAACATCTAGCCTATTACTTCGAAGCATGGGAATAACTCCGAGTGAGTAGCAGCTTTGTGGATATAGGATTTATTTATATTTTGATAAATTACCATCTCCTCAATAGAGGCATCATGTACATCTTAATCTCTTATAAGTTAGTATATTTTTCCCCATTTGTATTCAGAGACTACTCCGGTGATGGCTCTGGTATATTCAAACAAGGTTTCCATGGTAGTTTCCGGAACTACTTCAATGTCCGAATCGGATTCTACAACTTTGACTTTGCGCTTGGAAAACCTTATATACATATTTGAATCCTATAACAAAACAAAGTATCAAGGTTCTACATTGTTTATGTCTGCAATACAATTAAAATGGAAACAGTAAAGCCTATAAGAACATGAAATATTTCATATTGTTCAGGCCCTGTATTATCAAAAAAGATTAACTTATTTAAGCTGTTAATTCATTTAGCAAATTATTTTCAATGCAAGTCATTCTATGAATAGAATGTGTACTTGCAACTATCTCTATGAAAAAATGAAAAAAATATCTTATGTCTATCTTATCAAACCAAAAACACCATTTCAGAAGTGAAAGTAAAATCATTAAGGTGACTATTTTGTCTAGTGATAGTTCATATAATTTTCTAAGCATGTTCTATCAGGTGTTAGGGTTTCATATTGCATCAATTTTGAGTAAAAAATATTTTATTTTCGTTAACCCCAAATTCAAGCATTCAAACTACCATGAAACTAGTTTAAAGACGCCCTATTCTGAAACTGAATGAGAAAACAATGCATTCTACATTAAAATGAGGGCAAGTCATTTCACTAATCATTCTAAAAAAAACAAAAAGACCAATGTTGTGCAATTTTTTACTTTTTCCAACTGACTAACTCCAAACAGGTAGGGTTTTACTCCCCATTTCAACCCAGGCAGAATCCAAAGGATACAGTATTGATAGTTCTTTAACAAGTAAGCCTTTGTTCTGAAACTAAATGAAACCGACTCCTCTTCTTGGACATGCTTAGGGAAAAAAATCCTATTTCATTAAACTTGGACATATTCTAGTCCAAGTCACTTTGAAGACGGGTCATAAACAACCTTTTTGAACCCCAAAATTAAGGTTTCTAAACTGCAAAATCTAGTTCCAAAAGTGCCAAACACAGGTTCCAAAAGCATACTTTTGCTTTTGATATCTCCACTTTTGAAATTTGTTTTTGCGCTTTTCCGATATGATAAATATGATAATGGCACGTTTAGAACCTAATTTTTCCCTTTTGGAAGTCTAATTTTGTCACTTCCAATACTTGAATTCGCAATTTTGAAAACCGATTTTGGCACTTTCAAGCTCGGATTTTGCACTTTCGAAAACCAAACTCGACACTTTACAAGTATTATAATCACAGTGCAATTGAACATACTAGTACAAACAAACATTCAAGTGTATTATTTAACAAAATAATTTCATTTTATTCATAATTGGCCTCACATCACTCACGCCATTCAGGTGCAGCAAACAAGGCCATCACTGATCTAACAAGAATGTGTCATTAACATCTTGGCAAGTATACGTTTTGTTATAATACAGTTCCCTTCCTTGTTACAAACATGTTTTTCTTTTGAGTCATCTACAATCATTGTATTTGTAGCATCCCAACCATGAATCAAAATGTCCCAAACTTTGTTTAAAGGCTTGAGAAATACATAAGGATTTCCATCACCGTGATAACCCTCTTTGGCTATGCAAGAACAATATTCTTGTGTTAAAATTACTCTAAATTGTTCCCTTTCCAATCCTATTCTTTCTAATAATGTTGGAAAAAACTCGTCAACATTGTTTTGTTGTGCAGATGTCCATACCTCAACTTCAAATATACTAAAGCATTTTTCAAAAAATTCTCTAAATCCTGGACGTATAATGATAATACTTTGTGGTTGATTCGATATCCGATGTTCGTGGCAATCCTATTTTTTTTTTATGAATTGCGTATAACAAAACTCCATTGAAATTGAAAATAATCAATGGTTTACTAGTAACAAATCTTCTAGTATCTTCAAACAAACAAAAACACACACAACCCAGTCAATAAAATATTGTGTTTCAATGTTTCTAAGTATATTGCTTGCATGTTCTACAATTTTTGAAACACATCACCAGATACATGATACGATGTCCATAAATAATATGAGAACTGTCCAAGATAAATATAGAAAAAAATTTGCATCAATTTGTAGAAGTTGTCAAAATATACAAATCACTAAATGAATTGTTGTTTGTATAATATGACGGTCATTTGAAGTTGAATGTATTTAACCAATGCCCCATTTTTTAACGAGGCCCAAGATGATTCAACAGAGAACACAACATTGTTTGTATAGTTATTTCTCTCTCTTGTGAACAGTCAAATGTCCAACTAGTTGCTATTTTCAAGTAGTTTTCCTTGATATTATCTGTTGAATGATATTATCATTCATCTATAAACAGCGTGTCATTTTTTTATATATCTCTCCATATTGGATAAGTACATCCTTGAAGGAATTTTTGTATATGTGTAGTACTTCACAAACATTTTAATATGCAGACATTGAGGAAATATAAATAGTACTATGTTTACATTGCTCTCGACCCCAAATAAATACAAAGTCTTCATTCTTCAACCATTCAAATATACCAAGGAATTTTTTAATTTCCATGTTGTCAAGTGAGGAAAACCACATAGCAATGTCAAAATGTTCTCTGGAAACATTGATAATATTGGGGATGAACATCTGTACATAATAACGATAGCAATTGTGGAAAAAATGAGGTTTTTTGGAAAAATATTCAATATTGGATAACATCCGAAATCCAAAGAGAAATCCCTCTACCCCCATGACCAATAGTTTCTTTTTTAGTGATATCCAGATTGCATACAAAAACCGTGACTATATATAACCACAACAACAACACTTCGTTCATGAAGTTAATGATCACAAACATGCAACTGTAAATGAATATTTTGATTTCCAAATATTAATAGAAAAATCACCCAAAATTTCACATATTCAAATGATTTAATAAAATCATCACACTAAACTAATAATACGGTAGATTCAGATGAAAAATAGCAATGTCACCGAAAAAAACAGAAAACACATTAAATGATTTAAAATCTCCATAGGTTACATCTAGTGTTTCCCTCTCTTGAAAGAGGCAATGATAGGCACATTTGATGGCTATCACTCACCTAGAAGAAGGCATTGAAGGTTTTGATATCAGTTGATTCATGCATTTTACTAAAACCCTGCCAGATTCGATGTACCAATTCACTATCTGTCCTAGCAGACGATGCAATAAAGGGCTTACTCAAAATACAGTTTTCACATGGATGTGCTTTCACATCATCACCCTCCCAAACAATCATTGATGTATTACTTTGCAAATATTTCATTGGGAACTCCCACACTCTCTCCATATTTTTTTGTGTATTTCCTTCTTTATCATTGGTACATATCTCTCGAAACCATAAAAATAAAATTTGGTCCCCATGTGTTTTTCTCTGCACTACCTTCCCTCAAAATTTTGGTAAACAATGACTTCCCCTCATTAACCCCACATTTAGATGACCAAATCTCAACATTGAATTTGGAAAGACATAATCTCAAAAATTGTATCGCATTTGTTCGTGACTCGTATAAATTTTCTTTGTGTTTAAATTCAAATTCACCAACAGTACTTTCTTCGCCCATTCTTATTTTTTTTCCTCCAACAGTACTTTTTAGATTTCCCTTTTTTTTCTCTTTTGGAGTAATTTTCTGTGACTTTCTTGCGAAATAGAAAACCTTCCATTTCTAATATCAATAACATTTTTGTATGGGGAGATGCACATAAATATTGCTTATCATTATATATTTCGGAATAAATTTGTTTTATCAATTTAAGTATAAAATAATATGTCTTTTACCTATCAATGGCGGGCCAACATTTGAGTGGTGAGTAACATTGTTAGAGATACTGGGTTTTTCCACCAAGTCCTTGCCCGGCTCATTATTATCCAAGGAACCCATCTCCAATGTGATTTCTTGGATAATATCCATGGACATCGTTGATCCCAGCTCTGGTTGGGAATGATCCACATGTTGAAAAGAAATCAATCATCTTGACCTGGAAATTTGCAGGTATACATTTTATATAAATTTTTGCAAGTATCCAAGGTCACTATCCCCATTCATAATTTAGTTAATTTATCCAAGATCTTTGAAAAATAAATGTTTACCTTCTTTTCCATCTTGTCCACCAATTTGGTAGTTCTTTGTGGGTTATCCATTACATTCAATGTCGTCTTCGGATACTATAATTTTATTGGATGATACCAGAGTGTGCTCTTTATTTAAAGATGTAGTAGAATGTTGGCAGGCGGTTTGGATGAGTCAGTTGCGCAGCATTGTGGATGTTGCGAAGGGTCAAATATGCTGTGCAAGAAGGAAAACAACGCGCAAGTCAATAAGTTTATGTATTTTTGGGTCATTTGGACTGCATTATGTGGGTTTTTGGGTCATACTTTTTGTAGAGTTTGTTAAGAAGTAGTTAGATGGTTGCCTAAGTGGACCACAAATGTAAAGGCGCAAGCCTATAAATAGACATAGCATTGTAAGTGTTGAGAGATCCATGAATCGATCAATTAAAGAGACAGTTGAACATGAATGATTTTGCTTGTTATTGTCTGTTAATCTAGGTATGCTATGGAAGAACTATATTGATGTATCTATGGGTTGTTGTGAAGGTTAATATGATATGATTTTGAGCAGAATTACTGTGTCTCTTTCTGTTTTCCTACTATGAATGTGATGTGCGACTCGAATACATGAATGATGCAATGTTTCCTTGTTCCAAATGATGTTATACTGCTAGATCTGTTGTGGTTTATTTAACAATAAGATCTGTTGAATGATGATGTGGTCCTATCTAAATGCATAAGTTAAAATGTTAGATATATTTGTGAATGTCGCAATAAGTTGATAAGTGGATGCACAAAGGTCCTTCTTCATTCGACGGAAACATGGTTCCGTCAACTCTCCCTTGAACATCTCGGGTGAGACTTCATCTTCTCTACAGGTGTTGCTGGATAGGGTAAAACTTATCTGGGTCGGTGCTCAGGGAGATTGCAGTGGGTTGGATGTCGATAAAGTGAGGAACCCCTGTCGACTGGGTTTGTGTCAACATAGAATAGGAATTTGAAGAAGTTATTGAACATAACCGACCGAGAAAAGTAAAATAACATGAAATAAGACATCCCAAAATGTTAATACAAATACCTTTGTTTATACCCAATTCATGATAGAAACTGTTCATAAACAACTCTTGTTGTACTGTCTCCACAATAGAAATAAGTATTATATCTGGCGACCTGATCAATGAACGGAGAAATCTACCTCCTACATACAATGAAAGAACTATACCCAGAGAAGAGACTAGTTTGGAAACTATGTGATCCCAAAATTCCTGTGTCCTTTCTTTTGAAAAAACATGGCTTCTTGAACTATCATTGGTAACCTTGGACAAAGGTAAATCAATCATTGGTAGGTTCTCATCCTTCCAATCCATATCCATTTGAAAAGTAGACAAATTGTCCTCATCCCTTCCAATTCTCCAATACTGTATAATAGAGAATCCTATAAATAAGTCCTTGGAGAAATATCTATGAAATCCTTTGGTAGGATTGTTGGCTACTTATAATGTTCTTGAGGTTTCCTAGAAAGACCCAGGTTTTGCGCGGTTCAGGGAACCAACTAAACCCCCTTTTCACTGGCCCTTTCGGAAACAGTCTACGAGCAGACTGAAGTCTCACTCGAGGCGAAGATAATGGGGTGGTTGCGGAATCAGCTTTCCACAACCCGGAGATGAGCGCTTAACAGACTAGAGAGCAGCGTGCTATAGGAATCGCACTGCAAGCTGGGGACTGTGTGAAGTTCACTTCTCCGCAGGTAATTCTTATACAATGGCGCATCCAAAGGACTACGCAGCTCGGGAAGGTTCTTTGACAACAGGACAGCGCCACAGAGACTATGCTTCCTCCCAACACTTATACAACTTCAATAGACTTTACTTAGTGTGACTGATGCATTTAACAAGCACAATAGTTTGCAAACCTTTCAACTTAAACAATATGATGGATTG
Organism: Larix kaempferi; assembly: GCA_027924585.1. Taxonomy (NCBI): domain Eukaryota; kingdom Viridiplantae; phylum Streptophyta; class Pinopsida; order Pinales; family Pinaceae; genus Larix; species Larix kaempferi. The sequence goes on along the minus strand of BSBM01000456.1, from coordinate 46,842,754 downwards.
CAACGTAACTGCGCACTTCCGGTGCTGCGCTCCGAGAATCGCACTATACAGACTTCGTGGGCTTAAGTGTTTACCCGATTGACTTATGCATTCAACTGACTTAGAAATATTTATGCAATTAACATTCATTCACATGGGTGGCTACTTAACATATTATTCCCAACATTATCCTTATGGCGAATACATATAAAAGCAAGAACACATGAGCTCATAAACCATATGTTAACCATTCAGCATAATCAAATACACAAATTCAAGCACATAAGCAATCACATAACACAAATTTAACGTGGTTCACCCCCAAGATGGGAGCTACATCCACAGGAACTGTTGTTATATTATCTTTGGGAAGGGTACAACAGTTCCAGTCTGCGCACTCAGCTGCAGACTCTCTTCTCTCTTCAGTAGGTCTCTGTGCATGCAGTTGCGGAGCCTTTTACAATCGTCTCTCAACAGAGATCAATATTCAACATTGCTCAATAGAAGATTAAACCAACAACCCTTTCCCTTACAAAATGTTCCCTTTTATAGATCGTGCCTATAGGTCACGTCTTTACAATCAAGTGGGCCAAAAAACCTAAGGTTACCCAAAAATGTCGCGGTTACCTGTTGACTCATCCTGTCGCAGTCGATAGCTGCTCCACATGCTTTTGGCCTTTCTACTGGACCACTCGAAGCCCACATGCCCTTCTGACAACTGCATCCTTCCTTAAATGGTTACAATAAATCGTGGCATGTCGCTTTTCATCCCTCTGGCCTGCCTATCGCTGTCGACCTAGTGGATTAGGTTCTAACCATTTTCCGCCACTCTCATTGATAGGTCACTTTCACCTGACTTCACGCTGCTCCATACCCAAAACAGGTCGCTTTCCTCCACTCGACCTTCCCTTACATTCTTTACCCAAAATAGGTTCCCTGCTGGCACTACGCGATGCTACCACTTCACGGAGCTGGCACTTAGCCGCGCGGTTCTTACCCTACCGATACTGCGTTGCACTCAACTTCGCAACTCCTCAAAACTGTCTTCATCTGAGTTGCACTGTAACTTCGCAGCTTCAAAACTATCTTGCACAAAAAATGCCTTACTTGGGCCAGTCCCAACATGCCCCTAACACTTACATGTGGCTCGTCCCCAAGCCACTTTCCACTTCTGGTTCCATGAGCTGATATTCCTCCTACGGGGCTATTTTAGCAGTGAACTCTTGATAAGTTGCGCTCATCTTAGAAACTGTATCCTTGGCATCCCGTTCAATGACTTTTATGATTTCTAACACATTTGGTGTTAAGTCGTCTTGAGTTTTCTCTTGCACTGAATCCTTTGCATCACGGAGTTCTCTCATTTTTTCTTCAATCTTCTGCATTAGTTCATGGGCTTCCTCCTGCAGGGGCTGTGACTTGTCTCCAGCTTCAGCCTCCTATTCTCTTAACACTTGAAGTTGTCTTTTTATCTCTTTGACTTCTGGAAATATGCGGAGTCTTTCTATTGGTAGCAGGGTCTTCATCCTCGCGTTCAGAGCATCTAATGCTACCTGCTTTTCCTGCAAATTGGTTTGGACCTGCAACATCTCAGGGTCCTCTTGCAACGTAGTAAACATTCACGTAGCTTCATCCAGCAAGTTTTAACACTTTGCTACTTCATTGTATATGGTTTCTGCGGCTGCTTTCGCTTCTGCTGCTCTGAGTTCTGCCTGATATGGTGGTGCCTTCGGCTGATTTTGTGCTTCCAAGGCGGCAATCTTTGCTTGATAATCAGTCTCCATGTCTTTCATTCCAGTCTTAAGGTCACTGACTACTGAGCTGATCTTAAGGATAGTATCCGCGAGCTCTAGCTGCTCATCGCATTCTGGTATCTCCGCGCAGACTGAAGCGACAGTCTGCTCTATTCTTCTTCACTGGTCCTGTTCACTTTTAAGTTCCTTGGCTCTCTTTATAATTGCTTCCTGCAGCTGCTTATAATTTTCTTTCAATTGACGGTGTTGGTTCAGAGCGACCACATTTCTATCATGGATCTCTTCAACAACCTGCAAGTACAAATTGTGTAGGCCCTCTAGTGCCAACATGAAGATGTCGATGTCCACATGCTCTATGCTCTGCGTGCCCAAAGCTAACTGATCTCACGGTAACATTACGCTTAGCGAGTCAATTTAGACTGTGCACGATTTTGGTGGCAAGGTTAGGGCTAGAGGTGTTTTTTTGCTGCGAAGTGTCCCCTAACCTTCCTTCTGATTCTGATTGTTGCGGCACGACCAAATCACGCTGGACTTGCTCAAACTTCGTTGTTATGACTTACAGCGTGGTGAACTTCTTCAGCAAACTTGCTTGAATCTCCTCATCCTTATTTTCTTTGAGGTTCAACACATCTTCTAGATGCACGGTTAACGTGGATGCGATCATATCATAATTGTCATCATTCATCTTTGCTTCCGACTGGCCATTTGAAGCCTTCTACTTCTTTTTCTGGACTTTTTCTGGTACTGACCTTCCGGGCTCCTTCCTTTTCCCTGATGGTGAATCTTCGACAATTGTTGTTGGAATTGGATTACTCTCTTCGGAGTCACTGTCGATGATCATAGGTCCTTCGACCCTCCATTCATCCACCCATTCCTACATAATAAGTTTGATATCTGCTTCATCCATGTGATAGTTCCCTTGGAACCATTCTAGGTTCTTTTTTTGGTCCTTTCCTGAAATGTAGATGGAATGCATGTCAGCGTAAAAATTGAAAGGGCGAATATACTTAGTTGTTATATCTTTGTAGATATGTTGTGTGTGAATAATGACATCTCATAGCTGCTCGTAGTATGTATAGAAAACTTCATTCGACGCACGCTGTCTTTCTGGCATCAAATTCACCCAGAGATTTGCATATTTGGATCCTCGACAGTCATTGCTGAGAGAGGTGAGGCCAACATAGTGACGTGGGTCCTTCCATCCTACAAATGCAATCAATACCATCAACCAACTGTAATGGAAAACAACTCCATGGACCTGAGTTTCGTGGACATCCTCCAAAAACTCGTTCAGTAAATATTGGCACCAGTTGAATCTTCCGTCGTGCGCTGCCTTCGCCCCAAGGAGCACTGTGCCGGCTAGGACTTCTGAAGGTCTGGCCTTCCTTAATATTTTCCCTGCTAGCAGTTGTGTTACGAACCACGTAGCATCATCAGCTATATCATTCGTGACGAACACTCTTTTGCCTTTTAGTATGTTGTGTATTTCTTTCATCTGCGTGGAAATCTCCTTGTCTCTTGTTTTTCTGGAAAAGAAATTCTAAGGGTCTTCACCCCGCTTTCTTAGACCTATGATCCGATGGATCAAGTCTATGTTTAGGTCGGCATTCCTATCCAACCAAAGGTAACCTTGGTGTGTGCGCGATATGAGTGTGCGTACCACCACGTTAAGTTTTGGGCTCCGATCAAAGTGCAGGAGCCACAATAGGTTCAACAACCCTGATTCGACGACTTCAGACAACCAGTTCTATGCAACCAACAATTGGTTGTTCTTCACATCCATCTTCCAGCACATATATCTGTCTGGTTGAAATTGTGGGTACTTAGGCTTGTCTGGGTCCTTCTGCTGTTGCAGCAAGTCGCAGTCTTCGAACTTACAGTCCGCAAGCTTATCCAATAGATTTGCTTCTAGTTTTACATGTTTGGATATGGGCGGAAGTGGTATCTCATACTTCGCGTTTATAGTGAGCTTAATGGTTGGTGCATCCTATGCACACAGAGAGATATACTAGGGGGTCAAAGTTAATGGGATTTCTTTATCGCCGAGCGGAACTTCTAGTAGCTTAGATCTCATTATCTTCGGCTTTGTCTTCTCCACTATTGGTTCTTTACCCTTTCCTTGCATTGTTACAGTGTATCATGGCGAACGGCGTGAACCTTGACCTTGTTCTGTAACAACCTTCTTAACAGGGGTTCTCATCAACCCTTCAAGCCTTGTTTTCTTTAACACCCTCACAACCTACTCGACTATGAACTCTTCCTCAACTGTAGACTCTTCAGAAATTCACTAAAATTTCTTCTGCAAAGTCATAGGGTAACTTAACGCTCTCGATAAATAAATTCAATCTATGGCTCGCAGAAAAATTTCAGAGTTTCGGTAACGCCCACGAGCCCAAATAAAGCGGTATTTATAGGCACAGTCAGCCTTAGCCGCGCCCATCAACAGCTAGAAAAGCATTAAATGCCATGTCCGTTGTCCAAATCCGTTGAGGATTCGAGTCCTTTACTTCATTAATTCCTTCAGAACGGTTATTTCCGCATTAAGCGGTCGTCGAAAAAATCACTGTATGACGACTAGTTTTTTTACCGACATTTTAACGTTTAGTTTCTTGAAGCATTGTGTCAAACTGCGGGGAGGGTTGTCACTACTCTGGTGCGGTTACTTTGCGGTGTCGTTCTTCTTCTTCTAAAATTTTCATCCTTCTTGTTCTATCTGATCTGTGCAGCTACATTTTGAGCTTCGTAGTGTGCGGTTCTTCTTTTCATTTTCTTTTTTTTTCACATAACTCTGCGACTTCATTCTATTGAGGGTTCTGTGAAGTAGGACTATACTGATAGGGTTTTAGTCTACTTCCATTCACCAAACCTGGTAATTTATCTCTGGATAACGTGGCTAACTGAACTGCGCCACCGTTAGTAACATGCATAACAATATATGGGCCAAGCCAATGCATTTTAAATTTTTCAGGAAATTTCATAAACTTACTATCATACAGGAGGACAAGGTCACCTACCTAAAAGGACTTGTTTTTGATGTGGCGATCATGCCATGCTTTTTCTCTATCTTTCTGCACTTGCTGGTGAAATCCTGCAATGAAGCGGTCTTCCTCCAATCCAACCAAGTGTAAAAGCCTTTCCTCTATTGTCTCTTGATCTTCCATGCTTGTGAATGCAACTATCCTTAAGCTTGGTACAATATACTCCATCGACATCACAGCTTCCTGTCCATAGTCCAATCTGAAAGGTGTATGGCCTGTCAACTTCTTGCAAGTGGTTATGTATGCCCATAACACAACTAGAATGCGCAGATCCCAATCATCCCTGTTTACATTACATACCTTTGTCAGCGCATTCTCTAGTACCTTGTTGAAAGCTTCAACAATTCCATTTGCTTGAGGATGGTACGGTGTACTCCTCTGATGATAGATGTGGAACTCTTCAGTAAGGGATTCAATAGTTCTGTTCAAAAAGTGAGTGCCTTGATCACTCATTAAAATGTTTGGGCATCCAAATCTAGTAAGGATGTTCTTGAAGATGAAATATGTGGCAGTGGCTACGCTACAGTACTTCACTGGTTTAGCCTCTACCCATCTGGTGATATAATCAGTCGTGGTGATAATGTATCTCGCACCAGTCCTCTTTCCTGGTGGGTAAATACGTCTCACGAAATCAATAGCCCATTTGTCAAATGCTTGTAGTGTAAACTGTGGTTTTAATGGCATTTCATCTCTTCGCAACGGCTTTCCTGTTCTCTGACAGACATTGCAACTCTGGCAATGTTCCTTTGAATATTTATGAATTGTAGGACACCATAGCCCTGCTCTCAGTATCTTCTGTGCAGTAGCTCTTCCTGCGTAGTGACCTCTCGATACACCTGAATGTGCATCCGCCAATATGAATGGCTTCTCATGCTCCAACATGCGTCTGCGCAACACTTCATCTGGTCCCAACTTGTATAGTTTTCCTACTATGATAGTGAAGTCTGCTGCTCTGACTACCAATTGCTTCTTCTGCTATGTAGTGAACTCTGTGGATGTCAATCCCGTAGTCACAAAGTCTACAATATCTTTGTAATAATCGCCAACGACTTGTATGGCGAATAGCTGCGCATCAGGCAGATTGTCTTCAAGATTGGTGGGTTTTTTTCCTGACTCAATCCTTGAGAGATGGTCAAGTCCTAGGTTCAATCTTCCTGGCTTAACAATGATCTCAAATTCATACTCTTGGAAGAGTAATAGCCATCTGCAAATTCTCCCCCCTAACACTAGTTTATTGACTAGATACTTCAAATCGGAATGGTCAGTAAACATTGAGAAATGCACACCCAGCAAATAGTGCCTGAATTTCTGCAGTGCGTACACCATAGCTAGACCTTCTCTTTCTGTGGTCATGTAGTTCTTTTCAGCTAATGAGAGATTCCTGCTCGAGAATGCAATGGGATGGTCAATACCTCCCTCTCCTGGTTATTCTAGTACCATACCAAGTGCAATGGACTAAGCATCAACGTGTACATGTAATTGCTTGTCCCAATATGGAAAAACAAGAATAGGCACAATTACCATTTTCTCCTTTAGCGTGTCTAGGCCTTGCCCACATTCTGCATTCCATATGAACTACGCTTCTTTGTTCAACAGCTTTTCCATTGGCGTGGTTATTTGCGCATAACCCTTGATGAATTTTCTATAGTATCCCATATGTCCCAATGTGGTGCGAAGTTGTTTCACTGAATCGGTGCTGGCAAGTTCACAATAACTGCGATCTTCACATGATCTACCATCAAACCCTTTTTACAGACAATGTGTCCCAACAGAATTCCATAGGGCACACAAAAGATGCATTTCTTCAAATTCAAAGAAATATGTTGTTGTCTACATTTTGCTAACATCATTCTCAGATTCTCATAATGGTTTTTAAGCAAACCAAAGATAGTCCAATCATTGAAATAGACTTCTAAGAACTTATGGATAAAGTCGTTGAATGTAGCCATGACAACTCTGGAAAATATGGCAGGTACATTCTTCAATCCAAATGGAATCACTATATACTAATATGATCCCCATTCAGTAGCAAATGTTGTCTTATGCCTATCTGCTTCATCAATCCTGATCTAATGGTAACCATAAAATACATTAGTAAAATAATAGGCCTCATTCCCTCCAACATTGTCTAATACTTCATCTATAAACGGAGTAGGAAATGGGTCATGCAGCGAAGCATCATTCAGCTTCCTCAGATCTACGCAGATTCTGATCTCACCTTTAGTCTTTTATCTTGGATAACCATTGGAATTATCCACTCGAACTCTTTGATGGGCTCTATGATCCCTGCATCAAGCATCTTATCAATCTCTGCCTTAACTCTTTCTTTATATCTGGGGTTCAGTCTATAAGTTCTTTTCTTTACGAGCTTCGTTCCTAGGTTAAGAGGTATCTTCATAACTCCCAGGTCGACCAAAATGCCTTTCATTTCGGAAAACTTTGTTGGAAATAAGTCTTGATACTCATGCAGAAGGTCGGCGATCTGTGTGACCATTTCATCATCGCAGTAATCTCCAATGGATGCGAACTTCGGCTCTTCGCTTGTGCCAATGTTCACTTTCCTTGTCTTGACATGGCCGCTTATATCCAGAATTTCTAATGGAGGTCCCTCTACATCGCGCACTTCCTCGGATTTAGGTATATTGATGTTGCGCAGATCCTCTTCATTGCTCTATTCTTGTTCTTCTTCATTTTTAGCAAGATTATAACACTCAAGGGCATGTTCTATCATTCTTTCCCATTCTGGTTGTAGGTTCACAGGTACTTTTACATCTTCAAATATATTTTCTTTGATTTCCTCTAATTCCTCGTTTATATTTGGGAATTCTTCTCTGAATATTCTTTCTTTGATAACTTGCAGAGCTTCGTTTATGCTTGGAGATTCTCGAAACTGAAGGTTCTCTGGAAGTTCACAGTCAACATAGACCAATCTATTGTCCCTCTACAAAGCTCCGTGTCTACATACCAATCCTATGGAATCTTCTCTAATGTGTGCACAAACAAATGAACCCATTCTGTGTGTGGTCTGTTTATCCATGCTTCTGAACAAATTTCTATGTAATCCCTTGGATCTGTTTGTCCATTATAATTTTCCATTGTCAGCTTCACTTTCTCTGTGAATCTTATTTGCATCATGTGTTTGCATTGATCCCATGTGGTTAAAGTATGCTTATGTGTGTCCCACCATATGGTAGGTGTGGCGCGCAGTGCTATATCCAATGTTGGTATGCAATGTTCAGTTGCAACTGATACAGTATATTCTTGAATAAATGAATAGACATTAGTTGAACCATCATAAGTGGGAATTGGACTTACCTCTGTTCCAATCTAGTGCAGTGACTTCGTGATCTGCGCGCATTTTGTTGTTGATACTTCATGCATTCGACTTTGCCAATTTTCCAGTCCTGCGTCGGAGTCTGATACGCAAGAACTGCCACATCGCCAACTAAGTGCTCCATCCGTCGGAGGATTAATGTAGTCATCCTTATTCGCAATCATCTTACAGATGCGATCAAGATCCTATGCTATGGATTCTACGTGTATCAGCTTAGTGTATCTTTCTCCTTGCGAAGGGTCCAAGGGTGTAATGACCCTAATAGCTTTCCCTTCGAAGATCATCTTTTTGGTTTTCAGGTTGATGATCGTGAGGTTATCCATCTCCTAGTCTATCCCCAATAATGCTGGATATGGGTTACTGTCGTCAGTCATCTCAATAACCTCAAAGTTTGCAGAACTTCTGACTCCATCGATATCTACAAGTACATTGGCTAATCTCCCAAAAGGTATGACTTTCTACTGATTCGCTAACCTCAACTGGATAGGTGACCATGCTAACCTTGGTCTCCCCATCTATTCCCATGTCTGCTTGTTCAAGACATTTACCTCTGATCCTAAATCAAGGATTATCTCATCCATCTCATAATCTCCAATCTGTGCACTAAGCCTCATTTCTCTACATGTTCTCTTATGGCTCTTTATCCGATGAACTGCACTCTGGGAAGTATATGTGGAACTGCGCGGTTCATATTGATTTAACAACTTTTGCAATTCCACTACAGCATTTGCACTCTTCAATAATTTCATGCAGCTCCGTAGGAACTACGCAACAAAAGTGCTTGTTTCTACTGCGGTACTGGTTTGGTCATACGCTGCCGGCATATCTTGTATGTGCGATGTTTCACTTCGCAACGGGATTCTTGGCGACATAGGTGTTGGCTCTTTGAAGATGTATCGTGCTTCTTCAAAGGCTTCTTTTTTTTTCTCCAGATTGAAAACAGGTGTTTTCCCAGTAGATTTTCTGATCCAGACCGCTTTAGCAGGGGTCTTCTTAGTTTGAAAATCTCCTAAAGCCAAAGCTTCTGGTTGTTTATCTTTGCCTATGGCAATGCCACTTCACGTCACAACATTAATACTTGGATCTGCAGTCCTTTTCTCTGCTGCGATCATCTGTATATTTGGGTTAGGTACTTCTTGCTTTCTATTCTGCATTTCTGCTGCTAACACTGGGCATGCCTCAATGACATGATCAAAATATTTTCAATAATTACAGGTAGTACACGCATTGGTACAGTCTCTAGATAAGTGACCTAGCTTTCCACAGTTATAACAGATCATCTGGCCTCTTCCTCTTCCCTGTCCTGGGCCAATGTTTCTTCCTCTTCCACGGAATCCTCCACAGCCTCTGTATGTGCCTTGATGGCATACTGCGTGTTATCCTTGTTCTGCAATGTTTCTTCTTGAACTCTGTATACTCCACCACATGTATGCTCTACATCGTGCTTTATTTCCATCATGAGCTCATATGCTCAGCAATTGGAATCATCATCTCCAACTGATTTACAGAATGTGCAATATAAATTCTTAAGTGTTCGCACATACTTCTGGATTAAGTAACAATCTTCTGGCCGGTGTCCTCTAGTTCTATAGATCTCACACCATGGCTCTTGGTTCTGATTCAGTGGATTTGGTGCTCCACTATCTAGGTAATATTGAAACAAAGGACAACATTCCTTCAGGTGTCCGTCTCCCTTACATCTGGTACACCAAATTTATTCTCTTTTTTCTTCTCCCTTCTTAATGTCCTGCAACTGTAATGTCAAGGTGGCTAGCTGATTCTGGATTTGGACCATTCCTGTGCTAGTCTCTCCTATAGGTGAAGCTTCTAATTTCATCGCGATCTCCAAGGCTTCTGCCTGCGAAGCCACTTTCTGCTCCATCAATGGCAGTCTGATATGGGGCAACAACGCGGCTATGAACCACTCTTGGTGTTGTTGCGGTGCTATGTCAAAACTGACCTGGTCTAACAATGTTTTAAACTTCTGGTCAAATTCCCAGACTGTCTCATTAGGTTTTTGCTTAATCTCCTTTAATTCTATTATACATTGGGATTCAGACTTTGGCTTCTTGAATTCTCTTAATAGTGTAGCCTTAATATCCACTAAGGTTCTATTATGTCCTTGAGAATACTTCATGAACCAGTTCAAGGCTCTATCTCTGAATGTAGTGATGAGTTGCGCTTGCTTCACAGCATCATCCTGACCTTGCTTGACACTCCATACGGCTTCACATAGAAACCAGTGTTGCTCAGGGTCTTCTAGACTTGTTCCTTTGAATATCGGTAGCTTAATATCATCAATCATTCTCCTTCTTGGTGGTACAATATTCTGCGCAGTGGTATGAGTGGTGTTAGGGATGTTACTGCGCGGAATGTTCTGAATCGAAATATTCTGAGTTGGAATGCTCTGAGTCAGGATGGTCCGAGTACTCACTCCCGCAGTGTTACTGGTATTAACGCTCGGAGGATTAGGAATATTAAAAACTGGAGGGTTTTGAATTGGCGGACTCTATGAAATAGGAGGCGCAATATTGTCAACTGGGGGGTTCTGGGGGGGGTTCTGTGGAGTCGGAGGCTAATAGGTGGTTGATGGAGGTGCTCTGTGGCTACCAGTCTCAGGTTCTAACTCAGTATCTACGCGGAGTCCATGTTCACTAGGGTTCTTCTGAGTTGTATACTTATATCGTTTCCCACATCTCAAATTGTGTGTATCTTCATCAAAATCACTATATATGTTATTGAACAAGGCAGACTCAAAAATTTCTGTGAATTTTACTGCATTCTTAACACGCATTTCTCAGCTAAAAGCATTTTAATATATAAACTCAGATTGTTGAGGTACTTACCTCTGAAACCTTTGAAAAGCTATGCTTCTGCTACTCTGTAGGACTTCAGGGTGTCCACAGCGAACTCTGTCACGAAGCCTTCTAGTATACGGTCAACCCAAAAGTCGACTACTCACGAAAGTGGGATATCTATTTATTTAAGCCTTTGAGTAAGCTATGGATTCCACTCGGTAGGTGCTCCTTCTTGGAAACAGTCCTTTCACTCTGTGATTCTTGATAACCACTCGTGCAACTCGTTTACAAAGGTTGCCCAAAAAATTTCGTGAATATCCTTCCACATGTATTTGTTTAACCACTCTACGTTAGATAGACACGGATGTCTATTCTCTTTTCTGGAAAAATCACTCTATGTCTTGTCCACCCAGTTCCATATTTCTATTTTCTCAATATTCCAAGGTTCTGTACTCATCACTGATTCTTAGTGCGGAAACCGAACCATTTGTTGGTTGCTTATACTTTTCTTGAGATTTCCTAGAAAGACCCTAGTTTTGCGTGGTTCAGGGAACCAACAAATCCCCCTTTTCACCGGCCCTTTCGGCAATAGTCTGCGAGCAGACTGAGGTCTCACCTGAGGCGAAGATAATGGGGTGGTTGCGGAATCAGGTTTCCACAATCAATAGATGAGCACTTAACAAACTGGAGAGCAACATGCTACAAGACTCGCACTGCGAACTGGGGACTACGCGAAGTTCACTTATCCGCAGGTAATGCTTATACAATGGCGCATCCAAAGGACTACGTGGCTCGGGAAGGTTCTTTGACAACAGGACAGCGCCACAGAGACTGCACTTCCTCCCAACACTTATGCAACTTCAATAGACTTTACTTAGTGTGACTGATGCATTTAACAAGCACAATAGTTTGTGAACCTTCCGACTTAAACAATATGATGGATTGCAACGTAACTGCGCACTTCCGATGTTGCGCTCAGGGAATCGCACTATACCGACTTCGCAGGCTTAAGTATTTACCCGATTGACTTATGCATTCAAATGAATTAGAAATATTTATGCAATTAACATTCATTCACATGTGTGGCTAGTTAACATATTATTCCCAACATTATCCTTATGGCGAATACATATAAAAGAAAGAACATGTGAGCTCATAAACCATATCTTAACCATTCAGCATAAGCAAATACACAGATTCAAGCACATAAGAAATCATATAACACAGATTTAACGTGGTTCACCCCTAGGATGGGAGCTACATCCACAGGAACTGTTGTTATATTATCTTGGCAAGGGTACAATAGTTCCAGTCTATGCACTCAGCTACAGACTCTCTTCTCTCTTCAACAGGTCTCTGTGCACGTAGCTGCAGAGCCTTTTACAATCGTCTCTCAACAAAGATCAATATTCAACATTTCTCAATAGAAGATTAACCCAACAACCCTTTCCCCTACAAAATGTGCCCTTTTATAGATCGTTCCCGTAGGTCACGTCTTTACAATCAAGTGGTCCAAAAACCCTAGGTTTACCCAAAATTGTCGCAGTTACCTATCAATTCAGACTGTCGCAGTCGACAACTGCTCCACATGCTTCTGGTCGTTCTGCTAGACCACTCACATCCCGCATTCCCTTCGGACAGTTGCATCCTTTCTGAAACAGTTACAATGCATCGTGGCGTGTCGCTTTCCGTCCCTCTCACCTTCCCATCATTGTCACCCTGGTGGCTTAGGTTCTAACTATTTTCCGCCACTCTCATTGACAGAACGCTTTCACCTGACTTCACGCTGCTCCATACCCAAAACAGGTTGCTTTCCTCTGCTCGACCTTCCCTTACATTCTTTACCCAAAATAGGTGCCATGTTGGAACTATGCAATGCTACCACTTCGCAGAGCTATCACTTAACCGCGAGGTTCTTACCCTGCCAATACTGTGTTGCACTCAACTTCGCAGCTCCTCAAAACTGTCTTTCCAAAACTGCCTTCATCCGAGCTACGCTGTAAGCTTCAAAACCGTCTTGCACCAAAAATGCCTTACTTGGGCCAGGCCCAACAAGGATTCGGCATTACCATTCTTTTTATTTCTTCCTGAAATGTGTGAAAGCTTTAGAAATCATACAAGAGTTTTCCATATCAGCTAAAAAAATACAAGTACAATCCGCTTCATTTGATTCTAAGTAGTGCAACAATGCAAGCATATCCTCTTTTGTCCAGGAACTATCACAATTACACATATCAACAATAACAAATTCACAGTTTATTGCCGCACCAAAAAATGCAATGGATCTTAGTGTGTTGACCAAAGATGAAGGATAACAACATTGACAAGAAAATTGTGAACTATCTTTGAAGGAGTCAATGGAAATACCCATCCCCTCTTTATTTATGTATATGTTCAATATTTTCTCACCATCCTTTGTTAATTTGGTACCATTATCCTCTTCAAATTCTTTCTTTCTCTTTTTACCAGAAGATTTTGCTTGTTTTTCGGAGCATAAAATACTGCACAGTTGCTGGAGATAATTTGGTGCAATCTTATAGATTTCAATCAACATTATCGTCAGTGATAATTTATGATCGAAAAGTATGAACATAACAAACTTTGAAATATTCAAAGATTGAATTCCTGGTTGACCTCTCATCCTTGATTCACTTGTAATATTGATATAAAGTCTCTACGCAAACATTTTTGTCGACTAATGTGCTCAGCCAAACTGATCCGTTGATTATATTTTCCGCCACAGCAGTCAATTCATCTTCATCAATACCATGCAATGGTCTAAAAAAATTAGATCCATGATTCTTTATTTTATTTTGAACAAAATCAACCTAAGTGATGCTCTTGGGTGAGCATGGCAAGGAACCAATTTTGTAAAGCTCGAATACAGACATCCATTTGGTCCACAGTCGATCCGATGTCAAAACAAGAGTTAGCTTGTCTATAAGGTTGTCCTTTGTTTGAACAACAAAGATATCCATACATTCACCTTGGAAAGACTACAAACATATAAAATTAAAGATAATATTTAATTTACTAATTTCATAACACAGGCATGAATCTACAAAATTTGATTGATAAGAAGAAAAACTCTATATTTTCCAATCATGACTGGAATCATTTCCCTTTCCAGGGCGGGATGTCCTACTGTGGGATATCCATTTCTCCTTGCTTTTACAACTTGATAAATGAATGGAGTATTTGCAAATTTCTTGTTTGATAAATTTTGTTGTTTGCATAATTTGTTGATTACGTTTTCAGGAACATCTTTATGTAGAAGACGAGTTGTTCGATGACGATACCTTGAATGGATCGATTGATATTTATCAGTTTCAATGATCACATGAAAATCTAAACCCAAAATCCGACGACATATATGTCCGATTTTTTACATCACATTGTCGACAATCCGACAAGCCTCTCCTTTTTTAAACGTCGGTTTCCCTTCGACGAATACCTGACAGCAATACGGTCTCGTCGGATATCCGACATGACAACGTCGGATATCTAACCACAACTCTTTTAATATACACGTCGGATATCCGACCCATACATGTCGTATATCCGACCACAATTTCTTTTTGGAAGGTCAGATATCCGACGACATGGCTGTCGGATATCCGACCCGCATTACTTTACAGAAGGTCGGATATCCGACCACATGGCCCTCGGATATCTGACCCATATTACTTTATAAACCGTTGGATATCCAACCCATATTACTTTATAAGAGGTCGTATATCTGACCCATATTACTTTATAGGAGGTTGGATATCCGACGCATACACCCACAAACAAAATACAAAGTCCGACAACATTTGTCGTCAGTGGTATAGCAAGGTCGTCAGATGCTTTGGAAGGGGCGTCGAATATCCAACCACTATGGGGAATTTTTAAAACAAAATACTAGTAGAATTGGGCATTCTTCATCAATTATTTACACCTTCTTTACATAACTTGTGGGCATGTTTTGGATTTGCTTAAAAATCAAATGCTTTGGACCATATCCATTGAAGAATTGAAAGTGGTTATTCAGTAGATATCTTCTTTGGATTTTTTCTTTGAAAAAGGATTTGGAGGCTAGCATCATGACATCTTGTGGTCGCATCCCCTTTGAATAATCCCTTAGAGCTTTAGATATTTCCATGTGGACATCCTTGAGAAGTGCACCCTTTGGAAGGGGATTTGGAAATTGCTTTGTAGACACATTTGATGGGATGATTTTCCTTGTGGACATATCTTGGGGATTTTTTGGCCATTCGTAGACATTGCTTGTTAAATAAGTTTCCTTTTGAAGGGACATTTGTAGGATTGGTGTGGACATCATTCAGTTGAAGGGGCCTTTGGAGGAAGACATTTTGAGAGTGGTAGAGGAATATAGACATTTAGGAAAGGTGCTAAGTTCAAAGAACTCTATGCACATATCCTTAAGAATAACTAGATGAACTCTATGCTAAGTTCAGTTCCCACTATCTCCAATATAGAATGCATGGTCAAATGTGACTTGCCTAGACAAGACCTTGAAACCAAGGGCTTTGAAATATTTCAGCATGAAAAGTGTCAGAGTGTGGATACTGAATATAAAACAATGCAATCTAGTTGCCTATGGGATCAATATTTTCCTAATGATGCACAGTATGGAATCTTCGAAGCAAGTGGTAAAGGAAACCTTCATGAAGAAGATAATGGTGCTTGTTCAACTGAAAAAAAATTTGCTTAGAAATGTTTTGAATGAGTTACTAGTAACAAGGTCCGAGATTTATGTATCTGTATCTTGTTTCCAACTCACTGATGATAATGGTTTTCTTGGTGTATTTGTGGAAGGATGTATTTCAGCTGATAAAAACTTAGATACAGAGTCACATGAAAAGTATTATGGGAAGTCAACTAACAAAGAGAGTTCTCAAGAGAGATCTCCTTGGGTTGAAGCTAAGCTGCATGTTTCCAAGGTATTGTGTAAACAATTTTTTTATTATGGGTTTCTTGAACAATCTTTGGATGTCTCTGTAGGATCTTCTCAAGATAAGCAGGTCCAAAATTATGAAATTGTTTCTGGAATACAACATACGGTATCACCTACCTTTAGTGATTTGGAATTGGCTTCATGTATAACTATTGGCGTAGGTAATCACCATGAAATGTTTGATATCCCTAATGAAACTATAAGAAAGCAAAACGTGAATCAGGATAAAGATGTTAAAGTTGGTTCATACTATCAGAGTGCATTGGTAGAGATGTTGAACAAAGAATCAAAAGGTATTCAGCCAGTTTTGACATTTTCATATGTGCCACCTTCTACTCTAAAGGCCGAAGTTGTTGAAAATAATGATTCTAGGGATCTTTCTTTATTGAAGAAAGAATTGGATGTCAACAATTTAGAGACACTACACACTACTCAAGAATATATTATAATAAATATAAATTACTAGTGATGGAAATAAAAGAGCAATGGAGTCTAATGATCCTGTAGGTTTCTATGAGCCTCCTATTCTGGTTCTTTCCTTTCTGTTTATTTTTTGGGAAAGGATGTTAATCTCTATGCCAATATTTTATATTTAACTTGCAATGAATATCATTCCATTACTTGTAAAGCAAAATAGTAGTATTGGGATCCTATACTTAACAAGCTAAGACATAGTCATGCAAGGAAAGTGCACAAGATACACCAAATTTGTTAATGAATCGAGATTGGTATTGGATTTTGCTACACATCCTAGAATGACGACATAATATCTAATCATATAACAACATCCGCTATGGAGAGGATTTTATCCCCAACATAACCGACTTTTGTAAAATAAACTATCAACATTATTTATGTGACTATGCACATATATACATAAATTTGATGCATGAATATACTTTGTACCAATCACCATAAACCAAATATATAGTTCTCAAAGATTCAAGCATGCACTATGGAATGTATTTATGAATGGTGTGTATGCCAACATTAGATATTTTATGTATGTAACCCCATAGGCATGTTGGGAAGTATGTGTACAACCTAATGTATTACCAATATAGGCCAAACCCTAATTCAAAGACTTGATGCACATAATATGGCTTAAAGTGAAATTAACTGAATATATGGGTGTAAAAATCCTATAATGATATAATTACCATATGACCTTGATGACCTTAAAGCAATGAAAATGACCACCAAATGGCCGAAATAACATTACTTTTGAAATTTCAGAATAAAAAGATTCCTATCCAACTAGAATTTTGAAACAAAATGTTTACAGTGACCTTGTAAACACTAGAGTTCTGGTCAATTCTTTAGAACAAAGTGTGTTAAGGTCTCTTAAATTTTAAGAGAGCAAAATGAAACTCATTGACAATATCAAAATATTGAAGTTCATGTAAAAACCATGATAACTTGTAGTATTTGAATTAATGCAAGTTTTGAAACATATGGTAGGTCAGAAATGCAATAAAATAGTCAACATCAGATGCCATTGGAAGAAAAAGAACTTTGGATGTTTGAAAGTACACATCATTACCAAATGAATGCATAAAACATAATTGTAGTGTGACAATCAAAGACTGTATGTAGGACATATGAAAATTTAAAAATTTTTAAGATGTAGAATAATTAAGATGTCCTTACCACGTTTATAGAGGTGGTTTTCCCATCACCATTGGGTCCAAGCATACCAAAACACTCTCCTCGTGGCACAACAAGTGACAAACCACGAACTGCATACTTCTCAGAGTTACCATCCTTTCCTAAATACATCTTCTTTAGGTTCACAAATTATAGAATGTGATTGGGAGGATTCTTGGAGCAACTTCTCAACTAATTCCCTCTGCAAGGAGACAAAAAGACAAGAATAAGATATTGAGATCAAATTTTATGGAGAAGATGTTCCAAATAAAAGCTACATGTATTTTAAACTAAGTTTCATGAAACTTGGAAATAGGTATGGGTTCCCAAAGCTGATACAACAAGGAAACTCAGCCGCAAAAATTTTGGGGAAAAAGGAAATGCAATATACCAAAAATAAATAAATAAAATATGATTAATTTATTTTATTTTTAAAATATCAAATTAAAATGAAATGGTCCATCATCTATGGTGTTTGGAATTTTCACATTAATTCTAAACTATTTTCCATATAATTGTTGGACTCTGGAGCATCAAACATTTGTATTTCAAATTATGCTTCATAATTCCATTTTTTCAAAACATGTAGGGGATACCAAGAAAAAATGAACAATAGATAGGTTGTTACCATAGGCATGGATCAATCCAATAAAGGGTTAAAAACTAGGTATCTAGTGGGTGTGGCCATGAGTAAATATGTGCAAGAATTGAAATTTAGGTGTTGGAGAAGGTGCCAGTGTGGATATGTGTGTGTGAATTTGGAAATTTGGGTGCTAGGAGTGCACACAAGGAGGGTTTCTTGTGTTCTATAGGTGTTCCACCTGTAGACTCTTCAATCAAATAGGTGTTCTAGGATGAGCATAACCCTATACTTCCATGTGTTAAATTTTGAGCATTAATTCACAATACTCTAGGATCTTTGCTGAGATAATAACATATACAGTATATCAATGCATGACAATCACAATATGATAAGTATCACAAGAATCAAAAGCATAAGAGACAAGAGACACAGAGTTTCCGTGGGGAAAACCCTAAGGTGAAAAACCCCACAACTTCCTCAGAGATAGAGAGAGAAATGGCTCAACCAAAGTACAACCAAAATACACTGAGATAGTCTCCTAGTAGCAAATGATCCTCCTCCTCACTAGTGCGCCACTTTCTGAGTGAGAGTGAGTTACTTTTCCGAGTGTGTAAAATAGAGATCTCCGATCTCTATTTATACTAACCTTTTTGCCCAGTGACCTTATGGGGCCGACTTGTCTAGCTAGGTACATCCACATTATAATATATATAATTCAGGGCCGACCCCACATGGTGGTCTAATAACCCATCGGCAAGTACACACACTTGCGACACTTGTCAATCCACATGATGACACTTCCTTATAGAGGAATAACACATCTCTATTAAGGGTACAATAAATATATATAAAATACACAGATGAAATACATTCCGAAGTTACATATACATCAACACTCCCTCTTAACTAGGAAGGTATTTCTCGACACAGTTCTGCTAGACAAGTCTTCTTCTCGGTATCATCGTCATCGATGCATCGTCATCATCATCGTCACTGCTGCTGCTATCTCAACCAATCTCTGACTCTACTCGTCATACGAAGTTCTACAGAGCCAGTCCTTTTTCATACTAGATGTAGGCCTACCACCTGCAGGTCTTCATCATCACTGGCCATACTGTGGAAACCTCAGGACTTATTACGTGCGTCACAAAACCTGGCTGCAGCATCCCAGGCTATTACGAGCACACAGCTCTACCTGTAGGATCTCCCAGGAGCACATTACATGTGGCCCGTCACAAAACCTGGCTGAAGCATCCCAGGCTGTTACGAGCACACGACTCTACCTGTCGGATCTCCCAGGAGCACATTACATGTGATCTCACCACAAAACCTGGATGAAGCATCCCAGGCTGTTACGAGCACACGGCTCTACCTGTCAGATCTCCCAGGAGCACATTACATGTGGTGCACCACAAAACCTGGCTGAAGCATCTGAGGCCTTTTTCATCCTATCCAGATCTCCCAGGAGCAAATTACATGCCATAGGACAAAACCTCGAAAGAGCATCTGCCAGATATCCCAGGGCAACGAATTACATGCCATAGGCAAAACCTCGAAAGACTATCTGCAGATCTCCCAGGGCACAAATTATATGTCCTCCCAAGCAAAACCTCGAAAGAGCATTTTCCAGATGTCCCAGGGTACGAATTACATGCCATAGGCAAAACCTCGAAAGACCATCTGCAAATCTCCCAGGGCACAAATTACATGCTTACCTGCACAACCTGATCCACAGCCACAAAGTATCATCTGATACTCATCATACATCATCCTGATGTACACATGATCACCCTGATCATCATCACTGCAACATCCTGCTTCATGTCATCTGGAGAAGCTCGTCATCCACGATCATCCTGATCATACAATGCATCCATCTGATGCACACCACGTATCTACCTGATACATATCATCATACATAGTGTATCCACCTGATACATAGATACATGATCCACACAATGTATCCATCAACATACATGATCTACCTGATCATATCCGATACATATCAATATACATGATCTACAGGATCATACAATGTATCCACCTGATACATATACAGATACATGGTCCAAGCATCCAATCATGATGCATATACAAAATACATACACATGATCCAACCGATCATATCCAGCATCCAACATGATGTGTACATACATATAAATGATCCAACTGATCATATCCAGCATCCAACATGATGCGTACATACATATAAATGATCCAACTGATCATATCCAGCATCCAACATGATGCATACAAAAATGATCCAACTGATCATATCCAGCGTCCAACATGATGCATACATACATACATAAAAATGATCCAACTGATCATGTCCAACAGAAACCAGAACATCATCTTGATGCTCATCATCCAATGCTTACATCCACAGCCATGTGAAGGATCCTCCTTCCAACATGCTTGGAATGGCTTCAGCAGATGTGTCCATCACTTCTTCCTCGAAGTGTCCTCGATCTGAAGAACGCCAAGCCTCTCTTTGAAGTACTCGAACTTCACCCTGGCTAGTGGCTTCATCAGCACATCTGCAATCTGCTCATCCGTCGCAACATACAGGAGCTTCACAGCTCCTCTCTGCACCATATCCCTGATATAGTGATATTTGATCTCTATGTGTTTCGACCTGTCATGAAACACTGGGTTCTCATACAGCTTCACACAACTCTGGTTATCACAGAAGATACCAGTAGCATCCAACGGGAGATCAAATAACTCAGACAGTAGCTTCCGTAGCCATACTTCCTCACAACTAGCTGAACAGGCTGCAGCATACTCTGCCTCAGCTGTACTCAGTGCCACGTAGGACTGCTTCCTGCTAAACCATGAGATCACACCTGATCCCATACTGAAGCAACACCCAAATGTGCTCTTCCTATCTGCAGCACTGCTAGCCCAATCTGAATCAACATAACCCTGCAGGTTAAACTTTTGATTCGCTTCATACTTGAGCCCAAAATCCACTGTACCCTTCAGGTAACTCAGAACATGCTTTACAGCAACCAGGTGAACACTCCTTGGATCCGTCAGGAACTGGCTCAATGTGTTCACAACAAAGCAAATATTTGGTCTCGTGTTCGTCAAGTACATCAAGGACCCAATCATCTGACGATACATAGAGACATCAACCAGCTCAGATGAAGCATCACATAGAAGCTTCATATTCGATGCCATAGGTGTGGCCATGGCCTTGCAGTCCATCATCCCGAATCTCTTCAGGATATCTACTGTGTACTTCCCTTGACCAAGGAAGATCCCACCCGCATTCTGCCACACCTCCATACCTAGGAAATAGTGCATCATTCCCAAATATTTCATATCGAATTCAGCAGCAAGCTTCCTCTTTGTATCACACTAAGTTCTGGGAGCTTGCTACAAGCCATACAAGGCTTTCTTCAATCTACACACATGTGACTCCCTGTCAGGTCTTGGGACTACATCCCAAACATCTTCTTCATGATCGACGGATCATGGCATTCCATTTCTTCATCCCAGATCCTGAGAACTTCAATATCTTCAATAGATATCTTTGTTGCTGGAACAAATGTTGTAGTCCTTCTTTTGTAGGTGAAGATATACGGTCTTTCCTACAAAACAAGTTAAATTGCATGATTAGAAACATCTCAGAATTTTCAGAACAAATTCTTTACACATAAAGAAATATGTCATGCAGTCATGCAGTTATTTTAGCCAATGCTTCAATACATCATTTATCCATGTTCCACAACTTTCTAGATGCCTTCCAGTCTCTACCAGAATATTGTTAAGAGTTTGCACTACTCCCAACATGTCAGCAAAGAGGTTTCATTCTAGATAAGTAGCACTGGAATGTTGTATAGTGCCATAGGCCACTTCCCCATCACATGCATATTAGTAGTATCATGTTCATTAATGCAATCATTCTAATATGCACAATACATCTCCTAAGCATAATATTATTTAAACAAAAATAGGCAAGAAATGATAATTGAAATACTTATCTTTGTTTTTTTGTTGGGTGGACTCCCTCTAAGTCTTTGCTTCCTGGCAGGAGCTGCTGAAGTAGCTTCTTCTACACCTTTCTGTTGTGGAATGTAGGAAGATGGTCAACTCCCTCTGAAAATATGCATCCTTGCAGGAGATGTTGGAGTGTGCTCCCTCTTGATCTTTGCTTCCTGGATTACCTGTCCTTGAACTTATATTCATCCTTGCTGACATCAATCTTCTTGAACCCTGGAAAGTATAATCTGTAAGCCTTCGAGCTTTCACTGTAACCCACAAAGATACCCTTCTTTCCTGAAGGATCTAGTTTAGTCATCTTTTCCTTTGGGACATGAGTGTATACTGGACAACCAAATATTCTGAGATGGCTGACTTCAAGTTTCTTACCAGAAAGGACCTCTTCTGGTATCTTGATGTCCAATATCTTGTGGGGTGTTCTGTTCTGCACATATACAGATGTTCTAGCTGCTTCTACCCATAGATGCATAGGTAGATTTGGTCATGTAGCATTGCTCTTGCTGCTTCCATGATTGTTCTGTTCTTCCTTTCTGCAACTCCATTCTGTTGTGGATTGTAAGGAGCAGTCAACTCCCTCTTAATCCCTAAGTCACTGCAAAGCTTCTTGAAGTCACCTGAGGTGAATTCTCCACCATTGTCGGATCTGAATGTTTTGATCTTCTTGTCAATTTGATTCTCCATCAAGGTTTTGAATTCCTTGAACTTATCAAGTACCTCATCTCTGTTCTTCAAGAAGTAGACCCAAGTCTTCCTGGAGAAGTCATCAATAAATGAGACATAGTAAACATACCCACTTAGAGAACTGGATTACATAGGACCACATACATCTGAGTGGATGATTTCCAGGATATCCTTTGCCTTGCTTTCACTGCTTGGGAAAGTCTTCTTAATGTTCTTACCTTTTGCACATCCTTTGCAAACACTTTCATGTTTGGTCTTGATTTCAGGAAGACCCTCAACAGCCTTGCTTGCAATTCGAAGTGCCCTATAGTGCATATGAGCAAGTCTCCTATGCCAAAGTTCACTTGGCTCCATGGATTCATGCACCATGGCATGTTCAAGTTGTCCCTTTAATTTATACAAACCTCCCTCTTGCTCTCCAATCACTACTGCATCATCTATGGTCTTTCCCTTTTGCCACATTAGGACTTGGCCATCCACAAATGCAACCCTCATACCTTTTGCATCCAATGCAGAGATTGAGAGTAAGTTCTTCTTGAGCCCAGGTACATAAAGAACTTCTTTCATCTTCAAATATTTTCCAGAATCTAGGTTGTAGGAGGCTTCACCACTTCCTTTGATTGGGTATTGATAATCATCCCCAAGTTTCGCCTTATGGGGTGATTCATGTTCAGATAGATTCACAAAAGATTCCTTAAACCCAGTCATGTGTTTGGAAGCCCCACTATCAATCAACCAATCATTACAACCATGGGAGATGGTACCTGTGAGAGCAGAGATTAGAACATACTCTTCTTCACTTGATGAGTCATCATCACTTTCTTCCCTAGCCTTCTTCTTGGGTGGTTCATCATCCTCGGCAGCATGAGCATGAAACCTTCTTTTGCTGCCCTTCTTCTTCTTGTTGGAGTTGTTGTTGTCCTTCTTGTTCTTGGAACAATTTATGGCAATATGTCCTTTCTCATTACAGGTGAAGCATATTCTTCTTTCTTTGAAGTGATGTGAATATTTCTTGGAGTGAGATGGCTCTCTCTTGGACTTCCCTTTCTTGGTGTGAGATGTGAGAGCTTGATCTTCATTCCCCATCTTTTCTTCTCGTGCCACAAGCCTTGCTTCTTCTTGTGAGCATTCATCCCGTAGTCTACTGAAGGAGATCAACTTATTCCTTGCACAAATTCCTTGGATAAAGGAATCCCATGACCTGGGTAGGCCATTTAGAGTGGTCATTACCACTTCACCATTCTCCACCATTTCATCTACTGCTTCTATTTGTTCCTTGATCTGGGAGACCCTTGAAAAATAAGATTGAATGGTTTCTCCATTCTGAAACTTTACTCCTTTCAATTGGTTCCGCAGGGCCATCTTCCGATTTATGTTCTTCCCTTCAAATAGCTTGGTCAAAGAGTCAAACATCTCCTTGGGTGTCTTTAGAGATGACACATGGGGTATGAGATGATCTTTAATGGAATCAGCAATGATTCTCTTTGCCTTGACCAAGTTCTTCTTATGCAATACCTTGGCCTCTTCATCCTCTGGGATAGGGATGTCTTCTTTCACATATGAGTCCAACTCATTCTCTTCCAGGATTAACCCAATCCTATACTTCCAAGCCCGAAAGTTATCAACTCCTTCAAGGTTATCCTCAAGCTTGGTGTGGTGAGACATCTTAAAGAGTACTTCAAATGGAAATAGAAAAGATTTAGATCTTACCACTTGAAATGCTGAAAACTGGATCTGGTCCCGGATTAGGGTTTGTCGGAAAAATCCTAAAACTCAAAATGTGAATTTCAAATTTATGAAAGGATATAAAGATGCGCCTTGATGAGCTTATCAGCCTGGTGCATTCAGAATTTGAGATCAGCAAAGATTTACCCTTCAGATTTGATCTTTTGTCCTCCCGGGTTCACTAGGGAGAGCCCTGAATTAGGGTTTGAGTTTCCCAGAGATCTACCAAGCCAAAAATATCGATCCAAGGCTCTAAACTTCGATTTTTGCAAGGAGCTTCCAGCTGTGTCTTCATATTCCAGAAATTCCTATTTTTGTGGAAACCCTAATTTTTAGGGCCAAATCTGAAAATGCTCGGAATTGAATTCTGATTGGACAAATAGATGCGCCTTGATGAGTAGAGTCAATCTACTATACTGATTTTCCAAAATCTGTGGAGAGAAACCCAATAAACAAGAAACTCAAGTTTCTGTCACTGCAAAATGTCTTCTTCTCAGGTTAGCTCTGATACCATGTTAAATTTTGAGCATTAATTCACAATACTCTAGGATCTTTGCTGAGAGAATAACATATACAATATATCAATGCATGACAATCACAATATGACAAGCATCACAAGAATCAAAAGCATAAGAAACAAGAGACACAGAGTTTCCGTGGGGAAAACCCTAAGGTGAAAAACCCCACAACTTCCTCAAAGATGGAGAGAGCAATGGCTCAACCAAAGTACAACCAAAATACACTGAGATAGTCTCCTAGTAGCAGATGATCCTCCTCCTCACTAGTGCGCCACTTTCTGAGTGAGAGTGAGTTACTTTTTCGAGTGTGTAAAATAGAGATCTCCGATCTCTATTTATACTAACCTTTTTGCCCAGTGACCTTATGGGGCCGACTTGTCTAGCTAGGTACATCCACATTATAATATATATAATTCAGGGCCGACCCCACATGGTGGTCTAATAACCCATCGGCAAGTACACACACTTGCGACACTTGTCAATCCACATGACGACACTTCCTTATAGAGGAATAACACATCTCTATTAAGGGTACAATAAATATATATATAATACACAGATGAAATACATTCCGAAGTTACATATACATCAACACCATGCTCGAAAGTTCTCATCCCCTTGAATCTTATCCTCAAGCTTGGTATGATTTTCCATCTTGATCAACTTGATAAAATGAGAACCTCAAATGGAAATAGAGAGAGTATAACTTACCAAATGAGATGCTCCAACCAAAAGTTGATTTCTGAGATCTCGCTGCAAGGTGACCTAGGATTTGTCAGAGAAACCCTAATTTATTAACTTTGGGGTCTTGAGAAACTAATTGGAGGAAAATATGTGTCTCCCCAAGGTGAGCTGAGCAAAGGTACTTTTCTTCCAATTATGTGGATAGATCCTCCAAAAACTTGATGCCATAGCTCTTTGATCTGTAGCGGTGGGCCCTAGTGAGTCGAGTTGCTTGCACTCTCTTTTTCAGTTGATCTGTGGAGAGAGCTATCGGAAATAGAAACCCCAGTTTCTGCAATCTGCACAATGTTTTCTTCCAGGCCAGCTCTGATACCATGTTAGAATTTTAAATGCAGTAACAATATGGATCATTGAAAAATAAACAAGCACAGCATAGACAATAGTACGCAATAATTGTATCCTAGGAAAACCTTCTCAGGGAAGAAAAAACCAACAAAATTCTTCTATATAGATTCGTCAAAATGTACAATAGTATTCTTCGTGCCAATACCCAAAACAAGAAGACTCCAAAAGAAGCTACTCACTTGACTCTATCTCTCCTTCTCATGTAAACTCAATGAGTGAGAGTGGTGACCAAATGAGGAGGTCAAACTCCTCATTTACACTAATCAACTGACTTGACCTTTTTACCAAACAGGGCCGACTTGACTCTCCTACCTGGGACGACTTGGCAAATTCACAATAAAATATTATTTTCTAGATCTTTCCAAGCCCACCTAACAATTAGGGTTTATATTGACTCTTTCAATGACTTTTACTTGATCAATTACATCAATAATAATCCCCGTAGGGTGTACAATACAAATGATACAAATAAGATTATCTTCTGAAGTTACATTCTTCAATAGGAGCAGATGAGGAGTATATGTTGTCTGGGGACCTCATCAGGTCTCTTAACTCTCAAGGAATCTTCTTCCTTGTGAATGCTAGATTTCATACTTCTCAAGAGCTGGATAGGAGGGGGTGGAAATCGAAAGTTGATTTGGGTTTAATTGACAAGGTGGCAAAGGAATGGCACAAGTTCATTGGCAAGTTGTGTTATAACTTTATTAATCTAACAAAAGATGTATAGGACTCTTTGTGTTGGTCAAAGAACCCTTCCAATGAGGAATGCATGGCTAAGTTACGCAATATTGTTCAAGAAGAATCTGAGTTCATAGGAGAAAAAGAACGATGGTGGGAGATACTTTGGAAGCTGCATGGGTCCCTAAAATCCAAGATAGTGTTGTGGCTTGCATTAAGCAATAAACTTCTCATGTGGGATAATGGTCTTAAAAGGGGATGGTTTGGTGCAAACATACGCTCTCTTTGTAACAATGATTCATAATTTTTCTTGCATCTATTTGTGCATTGTCCTTTTGCAACCTAGGTTTGGCTTCATGTGGCCCAAAAGTTTAAACCCAAACTATCTTGGAACAAGCATAGTTTGGTGGATTGTGTGCAAGAATGGCTTCTGGGTTCCATAGTGAAAATTTATAGTTCATTCCCAAGCTTCATGGTCTATAGTTTATGGTGGGCCTGTAATTTCAGTGTCTTTCAAGACAAGAACATTCCTATTGAGGTGGTTGCTAGTCTATTAGAAAATCTATCCAAGGAATACAAGGTGGTGCCTGAGGTTTAACTCCCATCATGCCTTCTCTCGATTTGGATATCTCGTGGGGATTCTTTAATGGTGCCAACCAAGGGGATCCTCCAATATGTGGCATCAATGTTGTCTTGTTCGTAAATTCTTCACACTTCTTTCATGTGAGGTATGCACCCGGAAGAGGCACGAACATGAAAGCGGAGATCTCTTCTTTATGGACTCTTCTCTACTTTGGAAATAAATAAGGTATCAATAAGCTACATGTAATGGGGGACTCCAAAACGATGATTGATTAGGCCAATAAAAAGAACTTTGTGGAACTAAGCCTCATTGGACCCATTCTACAGGAAATTAAAAATACACTCAATCATTTGAATGGACATCCTTTAGGCATGTGTTCCATGAGCTGAATTAGAAGACATACGAGCTCTCCAAAGAGGCGATGTTACTAGTCAAAGGCTCCTTCACCTTTTACAAGTTTTTGTATGGTTGTGAAGTCAAAGCAATAGAATTTCATTATTAGTCCACCTTGAAGTCCTATGTCAGGCATTTGGTCAAGTCAATTATGTCTTAAATGTTCAGTCATTATAGTTGAAAAGCCATGGGCGTTTTGAAGAATCTAGTATATGTTTATATTTTTGGAACTGTTCGGTGTTCTTTAGCCAATGTTCTATTTATGTTGATTATTTTGTCTATACTTAATGCTCTTAATTCTTGGGGGCGGATATTTGTATTTGAAGGCTATGAAATTGAAGAAAGGCATGTACCTGTAATTTTCAAAGGAAAACCTTTTGCTTTGGATCCAATCCGGTCAATGTTGGTTCAAAAGTATCTAATCAATCCTTTTGGACAACAGCATGTATACTCATATTTATGAATATAAATATTTTTTCTTTAAATATATATATACAA
Source organism: Larix kaempferi (assembly GCA_027924585.1). Lineage (NCBI taxonomy): Eukaryota > Viridiplantae > Streptophyta > Pinopsida > Pinales > Pinaceae > Larix > Larix kaempferi. The sequence goes on along the minus strand of BSBM01000456.1, from coordinate 46,814,488 downwards.
TTGCAGTGTTAATATATTTAATTTTAACATGTCAAGTCTCACTAGCGCAGTTGGTATTCAAGAGGTTTTGTTTGTTAGGCGCCCTAGGGTTTGAAACTCAACTGTGGTGGAAGAAGACACCAAAAAATCCAGTCATACTAAGGACTGGTATGGCATAGATCGGGTGCAATCCTCAAGTGATTTTGACAACTTAGATACCCCTGGGTTTTCTTAAACCACAGGACACTCCCACAAATTAAGAAGATTCATGCAATCAAAAAATATATTTAATTTAAACACACATATAATAATTTCTCAACACACATATATATAATAATTTCTCAAAACACACACATATATATATAATAATATATAATAATTTCTCAAATTGAGATATATTATGGTTTAATTAAAACATAATAATCAAGTTTCTTAATTTAAAAATTATATAAATATAGAACTAAATACCAAACATTATGCCATGCTTTAATTACAACATAATGCTCACGTAGTTTTCAAACATTCTTCAATTTTAGGATTTCTATAACTCAAAATAAATAAAAGTTAATGATCTATCGAAATAAAGGAGGTTCGCCATCCTCGTTGTCATGATAGAAAAGACGATTACAATAGACTAAAGGATTTAATAGTTGCATCGTATAATTCAGAAGATCATAACGTTAAAGTATAAACCGTGTCTTCCAAGTTAGATTAAACTATAAACCGTGTTAGAATGTTCATTCAAAGATATAGCACCATCATCTAGCTCTGTTAATTAAAGTAGTACTTCATTCAGAGGTATAGTGTTTCAACAGTAAATTATTGGTTATTTTGATGTAGCTGCCCCTTTTTGTCAATGTGGTGGAGGGAGGTATGATGATCAAAGTGACAAACAAGATTTTTTTTTGTTATGGATTGGATGTGGTATAGGAACCAATACAAGGGTTGATTTATTGGCTCTTTAGGACCTCTTACTTTTTGCAAATTCTAGGAGTATTTTAACTTTACAAGTTTTTGGAGATCCCAAAACAGTTGTGAACTGGGAAAAAGGTAAGGCGACTCTCCGGGTTTCCATCTTGGATCAGTGGTGTGCTTGAATAAAACAACTCCAAGCTTCTTTTTCTTACTTGAATTTTACACATATCTATAAGGAGTTCAATTCAATGGTTGATTCCCTATCAAAAAGAGTTGTGGGAGATCCTGAAGGCATCCTTTATTTTGAAGAATTTCATCATTTTATCAAGATCTTTGAAGGCTCTTTTAAGGTTTATTAATAGTCTAAAATTCTCAGTTTTTTGTTATTTTCAATCATTGTATGTGTACTAATTGGTTCAGATTAGTACTGGGAATCTTATTACTATGGTAAAAAGTTGATAGGAGTTGACATAGTAAGTTCAGTTTTGGTAAATGTTTAGCTTTACATTGCTTCCAAAAGTAGCTTTTGAGTTTGATGATGGAATCCTTACTGATCTCTGTTGAGAATCCTTAATATACAAATTATTATAACTTTGATTCAAACTTTGAATATCAAGTTACAGTTTTTTTCTTCCTAAAACAAATGTTTCAACAATAAATATCCAAAGTAAGCAATAGTTTCATGTGGTCAAGAATATTTGGAATGTTGAAGAATATTTGGAATGTTGATGTTGAATCCATGGAACTAGCGGCAGCAAATAGATGATTGGTCCAATGAAGTAAGGTGCGGTCTTTATGTCATAGTGGACAGCAAGAGTTGTTTTGAAAACTATGAAAATTTGTGACTTCTAGTAGAATAAGATTGGTCGTAGATCCTTGACAAAGGGGAGAAGAAGTGATAGGTAAGGGCATGAGTTCATGGGATCTATCCATCTCATTAAGACACTCCGTGCACATTCTGTAGCCGCACCGTGGGCCCTCCCATAACTCTCACTGAATGTAGCGACGTAGCCCGAACCCAACGCATTCAATCATACGCTTAGCTTACTTAGAACACATTCAATCATTAACAGCAAAAAGGCATGCATAATTACATGGAATATAATTAACATTGAATCTAGCATAATTACATATAATAAAGTAATTAAGAATGATTGGAAGAAATTACTGAAGTTTCATCTATTCATCTCTAATTTTGTCAACCTAATGCAACTTAGAGAAATTCATAGCCTAAATATCACGCATGTTTGGTCTTGTAAGGCCTGGTAAGGGATGGTTTTATCATGGCTGGTACCGGTCATAGGGGCCGTATGTCTGAGGATAAAAAGGTAACATGTTACATCCGAGGATGAATAATAACACCATGGGCTAAGCGGGATGTGGATCAACAGAAATTACACACTTGGGCATCATCATTGGCATGCATGCTAGGGCATGGAAACGCATGGGTGTATGTGGTCATGGGGATTTACTCATTAACTAATATTAATATTAAGGGGAAAAATGACGTCAATATATTGTTTCATATTAAGGGGAGGATATTTGGGTGGGGAAAGAGGTATATTTTTAATTGAAGTCGGGATATAAGTATTTGGGGTGGGTGTTATATGTATTGGTCGAGGATTTTTAGCCAAAAAACCTAATGCTTACACATAGGAATGATCAATGAAATTACACTAAACAAATGATGAAACCTAGCCAAGAAATCAATTTTGGATAAATATATCAGTTCTAAATGAGAAAAAGACTCCAATAGTTAAAATCAAATATGGTGTAATTCTGCTTGCAAAGCTTTAAAAGGGATTGCACGAAGTTCAAAGCAATGGCTGATGGTGCAACACTACCCAATATGTGGATGAGAGGGTTGGATCTATTACAAGGTTTCAATGCCTTTATAGTAGAATTTATTGTTGCACCCTCTATTGCTACTACTCCACTCCACATCTAAGGAATTATATCTTTATTATTAATGTCATCCAAATGCATGCCAAATGAAGGAATGCTCTATGAAATATGAATCAACAAAGGTCTATCGCTTAACGTGGATTGGAAAAGGGACTAGGATCAATCATTTATTGGTAGCGAGAGTATATTTCCCTTCCTCACCCTCTTAGATATGTAGTATCATCCCTTGTTTTCCAAGTTCGTTTCCTATGGACACATATGAAAGTAAATCTCCTCAATGTTCTTGTAGTAGGGATATTGCCTAGCCAAGAAAATATCAACTTTGTACCAAATACTGAGTTACAAACTCTAATTGACTATTTTCAATAGCAAAATGCAGGTGTGTAGCAAATATATATATTGGGGATTAACTAGCAATTGCTAAGTTTTTAAAAGTAGACCTTAAAATTCCTAGCACAACTAAGATCATGATATTGCTACTTTTATTCTAGTGCATTTGTTGTATGATAACATTAGCCCATAGGATTCATATGCCCCTCTTACAACATAATATATATTTTCTTGTTTAAGAAAAGTAATGCTTATGTTAATATATAAAAAAAACATAATACAATGATAGAGTACAAGGATGAAAGGACTAGTCTACTGTTGGGCACAGCCCAAGTAGATGAAGTTTTGATGGCGAAAGTACAAGTTAGGTGAGACCTAACATCAACCAGTTTTGGGAGAAACAACTCCGCAATTCACGGGAGCAGGGTATGGAGCGAAGCAAAGTGGTAGAAAATGATTTCTCCCCTTAGTAAATGTGAAGTACTAAGGACCATCGAGGTAGTTGGAGCAGTTACGAATGAAGCAGCGGACTGTTAGCTACAGAAGCAAAGAGTAAAGAAGCAGAATGATGCAAAGGACGTGCCACTGTAGCGTTAGAGCCGCACGGTTAGAACTGCGACTGTCAGAGAAGCGTCAGAGCCAGAGGAAGCGGTGCAAAAGGACAGCAGAGCTCCATCGAAGTTAAGACAAAGCATGGTCAACAGGAGAACCATGTCATTTTGGGTTTAAGGGTACTATGGGGGTTGGCTCATAGTTATTGTAAAGATGTGACCTTCGGGCACAATCTATATAAAGGGAAATTTTGTATAAGAAAGGGTTGGTCTGAAATATTTTGTAAAGAGTTAGATCTTATTAGACTTATGTTAGATCTATGCTGAGAGAGATCTAAGAGAGGAAAAAGACTATGCAGCTATGTGCGCAGAGATCTATTGTAGAAAAGAGTCTGCATCTGAGTGCGCAGAATGGAACTATTAACCTCTTCCAAGAAATATAAGAACATTTCTTGTGGACGTAACTCCCATCTAGGGGGTGAACCATGTAAATACTTGTGTTATGTGTTTGAATCTCTGTTATATTGTATGTTCATGAATGTTTATGCTTATATATGTGTTTTCATATGAATGCGAATGAGAATGATATGTTAAGTAGCGGGACATGCATGTATGAACATTGCGAAGTTATGTTAAGTATGATAAATGCGTAGTCACGGAAGTGAAGTAACAACGATTCAACGAAGTTTGTGGGTTGTTGAGATCTGCGAAGTGCGTAGATATATGTAGATAACGATCTGTGAAGTAGATGTTGAAGAAATGTGCATATCAGGCTCGCATAACATAACCGCACATCACCAGGTTACAGAAACCTGATTCTGTAACCATCCATCTTTGCTTCGGGTGAGACTTTAGCCTGTTCGCAGATTGATGCCGAAAGGGCCAGTGAAGGGGATTTTGTTGGGTCTAAAGAAAGGAAACCACGCAGAACCCGGGTTAGCCCCAAAGAAAGTGGAAGCTGCGATTCCAACAAATGGTTTTGTTTCCGCGCTAAAGAAATGACGATATGTGATGTTATGTTATGAGAATGTGAAGAACAAATCGCAATAAACAAGTTCCATTGTCGCGCTAAGAACTGGTAATGTGTTATGTGATATCCGAAAAAGACAGAAATACAGAACTAAGTAAGTCAGGTAGAACTTGAGTTTGCGAAGAAAGAGAACAAACATTCGCGTCTTACCATAAAACAATGGTTGCAGAGAATGCATAAATTGTTTCCAGGGTGGAGAACCTACAGTTTGGAATCCAAAGTTGATTCAGAGGCTTAAAGGCATTGATAACCAAATTTCAAGAGCAGTAGACTTTTGGTTGGATAGCTCATGGAAGGCTATGTTACAAAATTTGTTATGGACACGTTAAAGTCCTACAGCGCAGCAGAAGGAGATTTCTTCCAAGGATTTAGAGGTAAGTACCTGAAAACCTCAGTTTATACATTAAAATGCTACTAGCTGAAAAAGGAGTCTTAAGAATGTAATCAGATTCCTAGTGTTTGAGTCTGTAATGTTCAGTAAAACAGACAGTGACACAGACGAAGACATTGGTATTTTGAGAAGTGGAAAGAGATATAAAGTTAGCACTAGAAAGAGGTCTCATGAAGCCGAACCTCGCAAATTCCTAGAAACCGAGTTAGGAAGTGATCGAAACTCATATCAGGTTGAGTCTGATACCAAAACAGAACCAAGACGCACTAGTTATCATCCTATTACTCCGCAGAAACCCATAGCTGAGGATAGAAATCTTACTAGCTCACAGAACACTGGTAGTAGTAACCTGCAAGACCAAGTACTCAGAATCGGTCAAGTAGTGGTATACCTTCATTGTCTCGGAACACTACACCCCCTAGAAGAAAAATGGCAGACGACATTAAACTACCTATTTTTAAAGGAACTGGCCTAGAAGAGCCAGAGCAACACTAATTTCTCTATGAAGCCGTATGGAACATTAAGCAAGTACAAGATGATGTTATAAAACAAGATCAGCTAGTTACCACATTTAAATACAGAGCTATAACATGGTTCATGAAGTATTATGTTGGACGGAACAGATCGCTAGTTGATATCAAAACTGCGCTTATCAGAGAATTCAAGAAACCTAAGTCAAAATCTCAGTGCATCACAGAGCTAAAAGAAATCAAACAGAAACCTAATGAGACTGTATAGGAGTTTGATCAAAAGTTTAAAGCATTATTAGATCAAGTTAGCTTTGAAATAGCACCGCAACAGCATCAAGAATGGTTCATAGTTGCGTTGTTACCCCATATTAGATTATCGTTGATGCAACAGAAGGTAGCATCGCAAATAGAAGCATTAGAGATTGCGATGAAGCTAGAAGCTTCGCCCATAGGAGAAACTAGCACAGATATGGTACAAATACAAACACAGTTAGCCAATTTGACATTACAGCGACAAGATATGAAGAAAGGAAAGAAACAAGAGAATAAGTTTGGTGTACGAAATGTAAAGGAGAGGGACATTCCAAGGAACATTGTCCTGTATTCAGAGACTACATCACTAGTGGATCACCGAACCCATTGAATCAACATCAAGGACCATGGTGTGAGATTTTTCGATGTAGAGGACATCGCCCAGAAGACTGTTACCTGCTTCATAAATATGTATAGACACCAAAGAACCTGTACTGCACATTATATAAGTCAGTTGGACATGACGATACCAACTGCAGAGCTTATGATATCATGATAGAAAGAAAGAATGATGTATATAGAGTCCAAGGAGAAACAACGCATAATAATGAAAATGTGCAGTATGACCAAGGCGCATATAGAGGACGTGGTGGATATAGAGGAAGAGGACGCAATACTGGCCAAGGACGAGGAAGAGATCAGATTATATGCCATAATTGCGCTCAACTAGGACATTTAGCCAAAGACTGTCAGAATCCATGCACTACTTGTAAGTACTATAAGTCATTTGACCATGTAATTGGAGAATGTCCCATTTTGCAAGGCAAAATGCAAGAGAAAATACCAGAAGGACAAAACCAAAATATACAGATGATCGTTGCTAAGAAGAGGAACAAGGATCGCAACATTCTTGTTGTGACAAGAAGTGGAACCATTACAGGAGATGACAGGACACACGAAGCTTCAACTTCTGAAGGTCACTTAAACAGACCCAAGCCTACTGATGGGCCTTGGGTAAGAAAAGAAACTGAAAAAATGCCCGCATTTAACCCCGACCGAGAGAAAAAGGCATTCATGGAAGCAAGAAAAAGCTTTCAGGACATGGAACCTTCGACCACAAGGACCCAATTGCGAATTGATCAGACACCGATACTAGATATTCCGATCTCGTATGATGGATCACGAACTTCGCTAAAGCAGATAAGTCCTATAACGCAGTTCTTACAGAGTTGCATAAAGTTGCTAATACATGGAAACGCCTTAGGGGAATTAAAGAACCTATTGGGAAATTACGAACATCGTAATACAGTGAAGGATGCACACAGAGTAGTTCATCATATCAAGAACCATAGAAGGACGGGAAGAGAAATAAGGCTAAATGCGCAGATCGGATATTATGAAATGAACCAGGTCATTCTCGACCTAGGCTCAGAGGTGAATGTCCTAACAAAACAAACATGAGAACAAATGGGAAATCCAAAGTTATCGTGGTCGCCTATACAATTAAGATTAGCTAATCAGCAAAAGGTTATACCCTTCGGTAGATTATCAAGTGTTCTTGTAGACATTGATGGAGTACGAAGTAAAGCAGGCTTCAAGGTTATCGAGATAATAGATGACAACAATCCTTATCCTGCAGTATTGGGGATTGACTGGGCAATTGACAACCTCCCAATCATCAATCTCAAGAAAAAACAAATGATATTTGAAGGACCATATATCAAGGTCATCGCACCCTTGGATCCTTCACAAGGACCTAGATACATTGAACCAGTCCAAGAAGAATGTAGAGCTCAAGAACTTGATAGTATCTACAAGATGACAGTAAATCAGGCAGATTGCACTAATCCTACGGATGATGGAACATTGAGCTGGAGATGCGACAGTTCTTGCATATCAGAATCAGACGCGAGAATGGAGAACTGGCAGAATCGAATGCATGAAGTATCCGCAAAACAATGTGCAAAGATCGCAAAGTCACTACGTTGGATTGGAAAAGAGGTAAGTCCAATTCCTACTTATGATGGTTTAGGAAATATCCACGCATTTATTCATGAATATTTATTCATGAAGAAGAGTGTCTTCTGTGTTCCCTATGGAATTCTATTGGGACACATAGTATGTAAGCAGGGATTGGTGGTTGACCCAACAAAGATCGCAATCATTGTAAATCTTCCAGCACCTAACTCCATGAAGCAGTTATGAACTACATTGGAGCATACAGGATACTATAGAAAGTTCATCAAAGGATATGTGCAGATCACTGCACCTATGGAGAAATTATTAAATAAAGAAGCAAAGTACAGTTAGACTGAAGATTGCCAAAAAAGATTGGACACATTTAAAGATAAAATGGTTATGGCACTTATTCTAGTCTTTCCTTATTGGAATAAACCATTTCATGTACACATAGATGCTTCATCTATAGCACTTGGCATTGTACTAGCTCAACCAGGTGAGGGAGGCATGGATCATCCCATTGCATTTTCAAGCAAAAAGTTATCTTCAGCGTAAAAGAATTATACCACGACAGAAAGAAAAGGTTTATCTATGGTATACGCATTGCAGAAGTTTAGACATTATCTGCTAGGTTCGCATTTATGCATGTTTACTGACCATTCAGCTTTGAAGTACTTGGTCAATCAACAGTGTTAGGGGGGAAAATATGCAAATGTTTTTTACTGTTTCAGGAATATGATTTTGAAATCATTGTGAAACCAAGAAGATTGAATGCAGGACCTGACCATCTGTCACGCATTGAGTTAGGCGAAGAACCGAGTAATCTAGAGGATAGTCTACCAGATGCGCAGCTGTTTTCTATCCATATATCAGATGACTACTTCAGAGATATCATAGAATTTATGACTACAGGATTAGTACCTACAAATTTTACTACGCAGCAGAAGAAACAATTAGTGGTAAGAGCAGCCAACTTTACCATAATTGTTGGACAATTGTATAAATTAGGACCAGATGAAGTATTGCGAAGATGCGTGACAATTTTAAGTTTCAAGTACAGTTGAAATTGGACACTAAAAATAACAGAATAAGAGTGCACACAATTTTGGTAAAATGTGAAGTTTACACAAAAATGGAAGCTGTGTTGCGAATCACACATAGCAAGCTGAGTTGCGAAGTAAAAAAGGAATCGCGCTGCGAAGTTAACATCAAGGAAAGGAAAATGCACAGTGAACCTCGCAATTCACATATCTGCTAGCAAAGTAAAAGGGGAATTGCACTGCGAAGTTAAAAGTAAGCAAAGAGAAATGCGCAGTGAACCTTGCAGTTCACATGACCGTTAGCGAAGTAAAGGAAAACTAACCGCTACAGTTTTTTATCGGAAAGTAGTCATTATACAGTACTTTCGGAAACCGGATGTTTTCACAATCAAGGAATATTCGATCGTTGAAAACACATTCAATGAAGGGAAAGAACTAAGATCTAAGCAAGATTTGGACAATAGACATAGCATTTAATGCTAAGTTAGCCATTTTTGGGCACGCTTTAATGCTTAGGTGCCTATAAATAGTAAAGACTATTTACTTACTGGTTTTACAACAAATTTTAATTTTTGCTGCCTGTAATTTCCAATTTTTTACCAGTTGAAAGCAATCGTTATCCGACAGTGTATGTCTGAGCAGTCGACCTTAGACGAAATGTTGAGTGACTTCCGACATTCTGGTTTGGAAGGAGTCATGAAAACGCCCATAAAGCAAGCAATCCCATCACAATCCCATAACACGATGTATCATCCAGAAACTCACCGAGGAATGTACCACAGCAGAAATAGAAAGACAAGAAGAAGGCCACTGAACAAGAAAAGTCGAAGGACGTGAGTGTTCCGAAGCCATTTCCACCAGCACCGACTCAAGAGAGACCCATCCTGCTTGTTCCAGAATATGTAAGACTCACAAAATTCATATAAATCTATAATAAGACAAAAAACCAACATGCAAATGAAATCATATACCAACAGTGGATCTGATAATCTGTAAACTCATATAAATCCCACTAACAAACAAAGAACAACATGCATAGAAGATATGACAAAAGAAAGTAGATCTAATCAATAATAACAGAAATTATACTATGAAAATTAAGGAGCCATACATGATTAGATAACCTAGCAGCTACCATTACCTTAACAGCTCCAATGTATGCAATTGAAGGTGGGGGGATGACTCTCCATCCAACCAACCCCCAACCAATGGCTGAGGCCCCCGAGCCCCTAACAATTAACCATATGCCAGTGCTATCTTGCTTTCCTCTTTCTTGGCTCTTTAAAGCTCTCCTTCCAAAATGCCAAAAGACCGAAAAAGAACCTCCACTCTTCTTCTTGTCCTCCTTTTATCCCCCCCTTCTCCCCTTTTTCTTAATTTCTTTTAATGCAAATTGTTTTTCATCCTTTTTCTTTCATATTCTCCATTATATTATTTACCCTTTATTTATTATTTTACATTTCATTATATATATTCCCTTTTTATTATTTCACCCCTTTTATTTCATTATTTTACATGAGGGTTGTTACATACTTCCCCCCTTCAAGAAAATTCATCCCGAAGTTATAATCTTCAAGCTATAAAAACAATACTTATTCAATCAATCAATCAAGTAAATACTAGAATATATATGTAGCTAGTACTATTGTGAAGTTTAGAGATTTATATGTGTGGCCACCACATAGAAGTCTCCAAACCACACTAATACAATCAAACGCCCTAAGTTACAACATGCTCTTAAGTAATTCCCTATGAGTCTAATATGAAACCATAGCAACAATTATGCATCATACACACATAACAATTAATTAATACTTTATAGTTGTGTATTTGTTTACTTCCTCTTTCCTTACTCACCCTCTCCCTGAGACTCATACCATCCACCACCTCCATAAACCTCCCCTTCAACTCTAGATAGTCCCGCTCGCCATGGCACGGGCCCTCTACTGTAACCTATCCACGGATCATACAGTAGGCATCAGAAGTTCCCTGGGAATTTACCGCGGCATTGCCACCTTCCCAAATTCTGGTAATAATACGGCCTCATCGGATTCTAACCGGAATCTGGGCCTCATCGGTACTAACCGACATCCGGTTCCCAGTACCTCAGGATCATTATACCCCAAGTATCTCAGAAGGCTAACCTAAACATCCTCCACAACACCCTCAAGGAACTAGCCCCAGGAATCAGAAGTCCTTCTGCATAAACCTTCCTCCCGGTGAGTATGTCTCCAACTGTGGACTCTGGTCACATCAGAAGTTCTCCAGGAAGTATCTGTGGCATTGCCACCTTCCCAACTTCTAGTACAAAATTCAAGCGTTGCTGGCATAGAGATAATTGTTGGGCTTGTCCCCCAGCCCATAATTTATTTATAGTAGCCATTCTCATTCATGGTTATGGGATCCCACGAAATCATAAAATACTTAGCCTCATCAGGCTATTTAAGTGGATCACCTGGAACAATTGGCACTTACCATAATGAATAATCATTAGTAACCATTTATCAATACAATAATATATCATGGATCAAACTTGAATCATGTTCTAACAAGAATGTCTAGCCACCAGTTCATATTGCATTACATTGCATCATAAGCCATTGTCACACTAAGTCAAGCCAAGTTTAACATCTAATGCATTTAGGTGTTTTGTGCTACCATTATAACATAATTGGTCATGAGACTTTCATAATTTTACTAAGCATCTCATTAATATGTCATAATAAGTTGTTGTATTTCAACATTAGTACTATCAACATGGAGTAACAACCCACATAATCCATCATCATATCAAATATGCATTCTAACAACACACATAATCCATCATCATATCAAATATGCATTCTACAGGGAGCAATAAGGGAGCATGAAATGATAACATGTCATACCAAATATCTAATATAATCTCTTATTCCCCACTAATACATGACAGAGTTGTAACATACCATATTAAACCACAACATGATTTTATACCATTTATGTGCCAAGTGTCATTTATCTCTAGATGCCCTGATAAAGCTATTAAAATGCTAAATTAGTATCATCACAAAATAATATCATTCTATGTTCCACACGTCATCTATCTTATAAAGCACCACAACGTCATGAAATAACATCAAGAAGCATCCCATGCACAACCTAATAACCATATGTCTTAGGTGGAATGGAGCCATATGCTAATAATCAGTTGTCTCCTTAAGTAACACAAGGATGCATGTTATTATGAACATTCATCTCATGATCATCAAGTTAAAGCATATCATATTTAGAACAGAATATAAATATCAAGAACACTCCTATCACAATTAACCAACTCATTACATGGCTTATATAGGTACATTAATATTTCTTGAACATCTAGGAATGAGTACCCAAATATCACGTATCCTGGTATACAAGAGGCATTCACACTCTCAACTAGTATATAGATTAAGTTCAGATTAGATTCATTTAATCAATTTTCTTCTTGTTTCTCATTAAGTGATATTGTCCATCTACTAATCATGTATTATGATTGTAATTCCTCATCTTATAAGAAAATGAGTATTTTATGGAGTAGGTGTAGTAAACTTGGCTATTGGGTGCTAGTGTATTTTTGTGTATTTTCATCACCTAAGTACTATGTTAAAATAAGTAATCCCATTATCTAGGCTACAACAATATGGCATCTATCATTCTCTGAGCAATAAAATTCCTCCATAATTTATAAATGGTAATAATAATGTCTCAAAAATCCAAATCAAATTATTTTCATCATGATATTACTATATGTATTCATTATTAATTCAGGGTTCCATTTCCTATTTTTCAACATTTTATATATGTTTATCATTTCCCAAGGTCCTAATGTTACCTTACATCTATGGATTAAATTATTACTAAGGCCTCCATAGTCCACAACGTATAAGATTTTAATACTCGAACATCATTTCTAGTTGTCATGTTACCAACTATAAGCAAATACAAATCCTTATCATGACTAAATATTCTTTTGTTTATCATAAGACATGCCCCATGCAACAAGACATAGTAACAATCATAGTCAACATGAATCAATGAAGTTGTTTTATGGACCCTTATTGTCTCAATTTCCCTATTCAAGTTTGCAATATACAAGTAAATATATCATACTTGTGGGATTTGAATGGAGGATATCACAAAAGAGACTTGTGTTTTCTTCGGCTTATGAATTAGTGAAACATATAACAAATGCTTGGTTTGATCTTAATACACAAATGCATTTATGTTTTGTGTATTCAATCATATTTCTCTATAATGATGGTGACTATTGGAAGCCACTATAATGCTCAATCAATTTAGATTCGAAACCATTGGATATGGAAAAGTAAAACTTTATCTCACTAGGATTGTGAATTTTCTCCTTAATCTTTTCACGTCTCTTGTTTCTATATGGTTAACTACCAAAACCCTCTATGTTTAAAACATATGACCTAACCTAAGGTCAAGACCAAATTGTAACACTAATCACAACATAATCTCTATTCCAAAGCTATCTACCTTCCAACCAAAGTATACTTATAAAATCTTATGTTGAGTATTCTCGGTTTGATCATGTTAACAGGCTACTCTCCGAAATGTCGAGAATGGAATCAAGCCCAATACTATCACCTATAATACAATTCTAGATGCCTATGGTAAAGTGGGTAAATTTAAAGATTTGGAAGATGTCATTTCAAAGATGTTAGAGAATATGGATTTTAAGCTTGATGTGGGGACGATGAATGCAACCACAGAGGTCATATTGAGATGTTGGTTGCATTATTACCAATTTCACAATCAACATACCCCAAGGATTTGCAGGAGTGAATGATTAGTAAACTATTGCAAGGAAATTCTAAATAATTCTGAGAGATTTTTGAGTTATTAATGTATTTAGCATTGATTATAGGAATTGTTCCTAGTAGTAAGTCTTATATATTCATAGTATGATTGCATTTGTCCTCCTAGTATAGGTGGAAAAAATAAGGTTTTGGTTACTTAGGGGTATTGAAAAATGTTGCAATTTGTCCTTTATGCCAATTAAGTTTGGAAAGGTAGGTTGTAGAAAAAGAAATTCCATATGGATTTTGTCAATTAAGTGTTAATTTTTTAGCATCAATTCAATATGATCTAGGATCTTAACTGAGAGAATAACATGTACAACATATCAATCACAAGAAGCAATCACAAGAGACAATTGACACACAGAGTTTCCTTGGGGAAAACCATAAAGGTGAAAAACCCCAATAACTTCTTCAGCGATAGATAGAGCAATGATACAAAACCCAAGCATAAGAGATAGTCTCCTAGCAGTAGCTTCTCCTCCTCCACTAGTGCGCCACTCTCCAATAAGTGTATGAGTGAGAAAGTGAATGATCAAATAGAGTGCCTCCCGCACTCTATTTATACTTGACTTGACTTGCCTAATAACTTTACTAGGTCGGCCTCAGCTTAATCACGTAGTATAATGCTGACAGGGCCGACCCCCAATAGGGTGGTCTAATAACCCTTTAACCCACATGACTTATACAGGGCCGACCCCATCAAGGTGGTCTAATAACCCATCAAGTATAATTTATGACACTTACAATATAAATGACGACACTTCCGTATAGAGAAATAATAACATCTCTATAGGAATACAATATACATATATGAAATACATTCCGAAGTTACAAATACATCAACACTCCCTCTTAACTAGGAAGGTATTCCTCGACACATATCTGCTAGCATCAGTATTCTTCTCTGGATCACTGTCACTGGATCATCGTCATCGAATCATCGTCATCGTCACTGCTACTGCTATCTCAATCAATCTCCAATCTACTCGTCATAGGAAGTTCTACAGAGCCAGTCCTTTTTCATACTGGATGTAGGCCCGCCACCTACAGGTCTTCATCATCTACAAAGCCAACTCTTTTTCATGCTGGATGTATCAGTCCTTTTTCATACTGGATGTAGGCCCGCCACCTGCAGGTCTTCATCATCTACAGAGCCAGCCCTTTTTCATGTTGGATGTATCAACATCTACAGAGCCAGTCATTTTTCATACTGGATGTATCACATCTACAGAGCCAGTCCTTTTTCATACTGGATGTATCACATCTACAGAGCCAGTCCTTTTTCATACTGGATGTAACCTAAAACAAATCTAGGATTTATCACCACACAGCCTCGCAAGAGCACCCCATGACTTATTACGAGCACAGAGCCCAACCTATCAGATCTCCCAGGTCAACATTACATGCTACTACACAACCTGTCCACGGCCATAGAGTATCATCTTGATACTCATGATCATACCGATCATAACATCGTTCACGAAGCACAACCCAGATGCACATCACATAGCACTTACATTCACCGGCATGGGAAGACACACTTCAACCATCCGTGAAAGGCTCAGCACTTATATCTACGCCATGCGAAGACACACTTCAACCATGCTAGAATGGCACAACACTTATATCGCAACCATGGGAAGACACACTTCAACCATCCGTGAAAGGCTCAGCACTTATATCTACGCCATGGGAAGACACACTTCAACCATGCTAGAATGGCACAACACTTATATCGCAACCATGGGAAGACACACTTCAACCATGCTCGAATGGCCCCAGCACTTATATCGCAGCCATGGGAAGACACACTTCAACCATGCTCGAATGGCCCCAGCCCTTACATTTGCACCATGGAAGAACACATCTACCACCATGTGAGAATGGCTCCGGCAATTACATCGTGACCATGGGAGAACACATCTACAACCATGTCCGAAAAGCCCAACAATTACATCGCGACCATGGGAGAACATATCTACAACTATGTCCGAAAAGCTCATGTGCATTTGTGTCTTCGAAACTCATAATCCAACTGATTATGTAATGTATCCACCTAATACATATCTGTAATGTCCCCATCTTGACCCTATTGCATTAATATTGTAAATGATGTAAATATTGTTATTTAGTCATGGTGAGGAGCTCAAGGCCAAGGCCCCGCCATTGATTTATCGTTTTATGTATCGGCAATTAGAATAGATGCATATGGTTCTTTTGCTAGCCGTGCACAATGTAAATTCGGACATCATGTAAATATGCAATTTTAATGAAAAACCCACAACCAGCTATGCAATGCAACAAAGAGATGGGGGCATGATCTTACAAGGAATAGGGAGGAAAAATAACCAAACCCTTGAGCCAATGGAGTCAATCCATGTGTCAATGAGAAAACCCATGAAATCCCAACTACCCATTTTGGCTTATGCCCCAATCATTAAATTCTTCCAAGAGTTGGTTGAGGCAGTTAATGCCTTGGGAATGATAAGGTATGGCAGCCAATTTCGAGTATGGGCAAGCCATCAATTTGGGAATTCGAATTTTTGCTTGCAAGGCAAGAAATCACCCACGTTTTTCCTTCCCAAGCCATTCTGAACCACGGTATTTTCCTCTCTCACGCAGCTTGGGGCGAACTAGGGTTTTTCCTTCACGTTTTCACCATTTCTCTACATTCTCCCATGCCTGGGAAGTCGTTTTTTGTTAGCACGGTGGCTGGGAGAAGAGAACCACGATTTTTTGGGGTTAAGGAGACCGTTTCTGCCCATGAAATGCCCATGGACGTTTGTCTGAAAACGATTATGCTCCTGGGGTTGTTTTCCCATTTTCCAATTTTCGTTTTGGGCTTTCCCACGTTTTTCTGAACTAGTTGAAATCCCATTGTTGGGCATCCTACTGCAAAAACGCCCAACACTTGCATTTCTGGCTGTTATGTCCCTCCCTGTTTAGTTTGAACCTGTGAGCAAGAGATTTAGGAGTGGAAGAGGACAGATTTGGCTTGATGAGCCCAATGAAGTATCCATAGCTCAATGGTTGAGCCACTAGCCTAGTAATTCACCTCTGTCCATCTCTTAGCAACCTGAGAAACCCAACTGCTGATTGGATTGGCGGATTCTAGTGTATCTTTGGCTATGTGAGAGCCTGCTTTCCCCTTTTCCTTGTGGAGATCATGCCCAGCTCGGGGGTGGCAGTGGTGCTGAGAGATTGAGGAGCACACTGGCCTACGGTTGGGTGGAATGTTGCAGAAGCGTAGTTGGTTGCTCAAGGACTACTTGGTTTAAGATAAGTATTCTCATTTACTAATTTGATATTGCTTAATTGATGAATGACATGAAAATCTGGAATGTATGATGGATGTGTAATGGAATTAAATTCTGCTGTGTTTTCAAATGTTTATGCATTTGCATATCTCCATCTACAATCTATATGAATGCTTATTTGATTAAGTATGGGACTAGATGTCCAATATTATTGTTAGTGTCCTCTCCATAACCTTGTAGGATAGGAGGGACACTACATTTTGGTATCAGAGTTGCTGGTTGCAGCATTGGGCCTTCATGGGCTACCTATCACAGCTTACAGAGGTAAGTATGTTTCCTGCCCAACTGTGGTCATTAAGAAAATTTGAAAATTTGAAAAAAATTATCTAAGTGTCTATAGCGGAAAGAACTCGTAAGTTTCCGCCGAAACGGCGGAAAGAACTAGCGAGTTTGCGCCGAAATCGGTGGTAAGACTCGGCGAGTTCATCCGCAACGACGAAAGGAACTTGCGAGTGTTTGCCGAAACTGCAGAAGAACTTAGCGAGTTGTTCCGCAACGGCGGAAGAACTCGGCAAGTTGGCCCGAAGTTGCGGAAGGACTCGGCAAAGTTGTTCCGCAACGCGGCAGAAAGTCGATAAGTTCGGCGGAAAGATGGAAAATTTTCGGAAGAAAAAGCTGAGTTTCGGTCGGAAGAACTCAGTGAGTTCATCCGCAACGGCGGAGAAACTCAAAGAGTTCGTCCGCAACGGCGAGTTGCGCTGACAAAACTGTAGAAGTGCCCCGCGAAAAGAAGAAGAAATTTTTCTAAGTATTTTTCGGCGTCAAAGGGAAAGTTTCGGAAGAACTCTGCGAGTTGGTCCGAAACAGCGGAAGAACTCGCCGAGCTGATCCGAAATAGTAGAAAAGTTTTTCTAAGTGTTTTCCGGCATCCAAGAGAAAATTCCGGAAGAAACTGGCAAGTTTCGTCCGCAGCGCCGGAAGGAACTGGCGAGTTTCCGCCGCAGCGCCGGAAGGAACTGGCGAGTTTTCGCCGCAGTGCCGGAGGGACCCGATGAATTCGTCCACAGCGTCGGAGGAAGTTCCGGAAGAAACTCGACGAATCCATCCACGAAACCGGAAGAACTCGGTGAGTTCGTCCGCGATGGTCGGGAGAGGATTGCCAAGTCTACCGAAACAAGAAATTTCAGTGGCTTTCCAGGGTGAAATTCAGGCGCTAAAAGCTGAAAATGGTCGTGAACTTATGCGCCAGGTTGTGCGAAATTGAAGGAATTACAACAACAACAAAAAACGAGGGCGCTGCCCTCGACCCGCCCTGCAATGGCGAACCACAAGGGGGCAAGCCCCCTTGACCCCCGTTGTCCCCCGGAGACAGTCATTGAAAGTGTGAAATGCACTCTTGGGATGAGGAGCATGGATTGCATAAAGGGTGGTGGAATTCTCAGCAAGAGAAATTGGTTGTGATATCCATTATGGAAGATGAAAGGGGAAATTCCTCACCTTAAAACTAATTATGTTTATAGCATAAGAATTGCATATTGGAAAACAACAAGAATGAATGATTGCACATATGTATATGTTGAATTGCTAATTCATGATAATATCATAGCTAATGATCACTTGTATGCTTGGTAGGGAAGCCAAGGAAATGATTAGCTATGATGTGGATGAGGAACTCCATGACAGAATGAGGAATTGGGAAGAATTTCTTAACTCCTCTCTTGTTATCGTATTTATATACTGGAAATGCAAGAGAGTAATAGATTAAAAATAAATATTGCACGGTGCATGTGAAAATGTTTGTGCATGTATATGATATTGCATCTTGGTAAAATAGTGAGATTTTACATATGCAGTGAACCACTTAAGATAGTCATTGTGGCTGCTAATAAGTAGTTATGTTCGCATTGGTCGTAGGATCAAATACAACCAAAGCATGGCTGAAGATGTGGATGATGATTGTTGCATAGACCAACAACCGTATGAGGAAGGAATGGTGCAACAAATCTATGATCATGAGGTTGGAAAAATGACTGTGTTGCCTTGGTAAGAGGCCAACTGATCAAGTAACATCAACTGATTTTAATGACAGCCATGCAGGTAATGGTTATTGGTGCATAAATTGCATGAATGTTGAAAGAGGATTTGGTAAAATCCCTTCAACTATGTTTAAATTATGTTGAATGCATAGTACTCATAACTTAATGCAAGGTAGCATTGAGGAAATGTGCATTAAGATATTATGCACAATCTTGTGGTTATGCATTGAGTGAATGCACATTAAAATATTATGTGAGTGATGTAAATGTGCATGCATAGGTATAGGTGCACACGATGAGATGCATTTTGAGAATGCATGATTGTGATATATGTTTCATTGCAATTAGATAATATATGGAATAGTGAACTATTATCAATCTTAAGAGCAAGAGAATAATTGCATAAAATGATGAAATCGAACCATGCAACTCTAATATGGTAATAATTCACAGGAAGTAGATGGTTTTGGTGATATTAAAATGCTTCAGTGACTGTGGCAGCAATGAAATATTATATGCATAGAAACTTACAAAGCGTTTGGCTAATTGAAGTTTCAGATTTTAGGTAGATTGTTTTGGGCATGGAAAATATGGATAAGTCCATGATGAAGATTGGAATCTACCGTGAACAAGAGCCAAACAATATAAGAACAGGCTCATGGCTAAGCGAATCAATTTCTGAAGACACATTGCAGGAAGACCAGGAGTGATGATCTGCCAAAGCCAAACCAGATGGGAAAGACCCCATGCTTTGGAAATGGGTTTCGGGTGAAACGCCATTGATAATGTCTCAGCCAAACCGCATGTCGGTAAACCATGAAAGTGAGATGGTAAACCTATGCCCAGAAGGCATGTGAGACACATCTGCAAAATGAATGAGTATTATGTGACCCTAGACAAGAACATGCATGTCTAAATTATTAGGGTTAATATGCAGAGCATGCTCTATCTTATTTATATCATTGCAGACTGCTTGAGTATGATTAAGGCCTACATGGCACACGTCGGAAAGGGGGTGCACACCTTTTCTGGTGCTGGGTCATGATAGGGTTTTCAATATTGACTACACCCTAAGGGAATGGACACATTCTTGGTGTTTCAATACTTGATAGTGAATGATATGGAATGTGGTTAAGAATTGAACAGCGATACTGATGAGTTTGCTTATCCTTCTTGTGTTGTCAGCCTACACAGATGCAAATTGATACTGCACATTAAAGAGCAAAGTGAAGAAGGGTACGCAAAATGACTGTATGGGAATTGGAAACCTTTCTATGCTCACGTGAATATTACCAGAAGGGATGGACAGGCCCGAAGAGCTGGGTAATAAGAAGAAGTATCATCCTTGTGTGAGTAGGCGTCATGTTAACCTATAGTCAAGAAAGTCACCTATAAAGTTCCAAAAAGGAACCACCAATTTGCACAATAGAAGGAGTGGCGTCCTTGTATCAATGAAGAATTGATGTGTGTGTGAAGGGTTGTGGTGCAAGAAGGTGTGGTGACATTGGTGAAGGCATAAAATCTCTATTGGGACAGCAGTGGGAGGGCGAGCGCCGAAAACTGACTGAAAACCCTAAGATGCCTATTGGGTCAGCAGTGGGAGGGCAGGCGCCGAAGACTGACTGAAAACCCTGAAATCTCTATTGGGATAGCAGTGGGAGGGCGGGCATCGAAGACTGACTGGAAACCTTGAGATACCTATGGCTCCATAGTAGAGCCTTGACCTATAATGGTCGGTGGCGCAGTTTCCTTCCATTGGTCGATGACCCAGACGAATGTGCTGGCTCAGCACTGGAGAGGGCCAACCAGGTATGGGACTGGTTGGGCATCACCAAATGCTTGGTAAATCCAGCCGATGGGGAGGCGTACTGGTTAAGCATTAACTATATCCAAGTCCATAGGCGATCCCAAGGCTTGCAAAGCGAAGCAGGATCCTGTGGACCAGAGGGGAAACGCACAATACAGCTAAGTATTCGTTTTCATTTATGTCTTGTTTGGAATAATGAAGATTTCAGATATAAGTCTTCTAACAGCTAAGCTGATACACTATTGTTTCTTTGTTGGAAACCTTGGTCATTGCAGGAAGGCAAGACCCTGAAAGACTATAAATTGCTGGTAAATCCAGAGAGTAAATGAGTGGGCGATATAAATTGCTGGTAAATCCAGAGAGTAAATGAGTGGGCGATATAAATTATTAAGAAATCCAGGGAGTAGCTGGTTGAACGCTATAAAGTTCTTGATAAGTCCAGAGAATGACTAGTTGGGCATTAACTACTTGATATGGTAAAGCAGCGTGTACGTTGGCCCAACACCCCTTAAACAATTGATAAAACCAGTCGGAGCACTGGCCTAGCATATTGCTAAAGGAAATGATTGATAAACCCAGTCGGCGTACTAGCCTGGAATTGCCTATTCGAATGATTGTGGAGTAGCCTACGTGCTGGCCCAACATTCGTTATTGTGTTCACGGGAAATCCAAGGCTCGTAAAGCAAAGAAGGATCCCGTGGAATAAAGTGAAGACATCCAATACAGATAAGTATTCAGTTACCTTGCAGCTTCTTGCTTATGAATATACGTGTGTATATGATTTGGTTATGATTTCCTAAACTCTTGTTTAAAGATAAACCCTATGAAAATGAACTAAACATGTGAATTGATTCAATGTTTGAGTGTGGGTATTACTGGAAGCAAGGATTATGAAGGCATCCTAGAGATGCATGTGGACATGTGACCGTCCTAAAGAGCTCAGTATGAGCAGTAATGAAAGATGGTGCTAGTGGATACGAGTGGATCCTAGCAACTAAAGGTTCTGTAGGCAATAATGGGAAGGGTGCCCTAGTTGAAAATCCATATACAGACCTTAAACACTAAGTGTCATAGCCAAGAAAGGAAAGTCAAAGCATTCACATTGAAGTGAAAGAGACTAAGGAGCATGAAACCACGGCGATGGTGTAGCTCCATAATAAAACAAGACTAAGAGGGAGAAACCCCTACTCTTCTCTTTTCTTTTGATTGATGCATTTATAAAACAAAAGATTGTTGAGTGCATATCATGGCTAAAAATAGATTGTGTTTAATTGCTTGAGATAAATTGTGAATGCTGAAATAGTAAATTTCCTGTGAAAGGATGAACATGAATGAGCTCATGTGTATGTTGGGAAAGCATGAAAAGTGTGGAAGTCCCATGAATAAAGCATGGACATTCCATGTCAATTAGGAAAATAATTGACTAATCTTAATGTTTATGTTATGCTTGTCCTAACAAAGAATTCCCATGATGAATTTCACAGGTAAGAAAGTGAAACAATTGGTTGCAGCCGGCACAAGAAAGTGTTGTTAGTAAGCAAAGTGTGTTCAGTTGTGCCCATTGACCATGGCAGTAGACCGAGGGCTATTAGAGTTGGCTGAAAGTCTTCTTTAAACAATTGCCAAGACCCAAGAAAATCTTGGGGAGATGCTCAAGCTACAGAGGCAACAAAATGAGATAAACCATGAGGCTTTGCAGGACTCTATTCGTCTGCAAAAAGAGGTAAAAAGCATTCTGGGAGTAATCAGCAAGGGAAAGGAAAGTGGATCAGAAGAAGCATTCATCCAATCGTCCGATTAAGAAACGTTCCAGGTGGGAAGACTCAAAGGAAATGGACCGAGAAAAGGTAAAGCCACTAATGAAATGTTGGGGATGTGGAGGAAATCATTGCCTCCATGACTGCCCAACAAGAGAATATCAAGAGGGTAGCAACCGTAAATTCCCCAGGTTCGTGGACCAGTTGGAAGGAAAAGAAAAGGAATGAATTGTTTTGGAACGATGCCCTCATGCAGAGCTAGAAGGTCCCAGCCAGCAAGAGCAGTTTATAAAGAGCAAAGGACTTAGTCCTAAAAAACCCAAGTAAAGGGTGAAATGCAAGACAGACCTACCACATTTTGTGAATTTTGGACATATGTAAAGTGGGTATTTATTTCTAAAGTGTTGGAACACCGAGGACGGTGTTATTCCAAGGGGAGGGGAATGTAATGTCCCCATCTTGACCCTATTGCATTAATATTGTAAATGATGTAAATATTGTTATTTAGTCATGGTAATGAGCTTAAGGCCAAGGCCCCGCCATTGATTTATCGTTCTATGTATCGGCAATTAGAATAGATGCATATGGTTCTTGTGCTAGTCGTGCACAATGTAAATTCGGACATATGTAAATATGCAATTTTAATTAAAAACCCACAACCAGCTATGCAATGCAACAAAGAGATGGGGCATGATCTTACAAGAAATAGGGAGGAAAAATAACCAAACCCTTGAGCCAATGGAGTCAATCCATGTGTCAATGAGAAAACCCATGAAATCCCAACTACCCATTTTAGCTTATGCCCCAATCATTAAATTCTTCCAAGAGTTGGTTGAGGCAGTTAATACCTTGGGAATGATGAGGTATGGCAGCCAATTTCGAGTATGGGCAAGCCATCAATCTGGGAATTCGAATTTTTGCTTGCAAGGCAAGAAATCACCCATGTTTTTCCTTCCCAAGCCATTATGAACCACGGTCTTTTCCTCTCTCACGTAGCCTAGGGCGAATTGGGGTTTTTCCTTCACGTTTTCACCATTTCTCTACATTCTCCCATGCCTGGGAACTCGTTTTTGGTTAGCACAGTGGCTGGGAGAAGAGAACCACGATTTTCTGGGGTTATAGAGGTCGTTTCTGCCCATGAAATGCCCATGGACGTTTTTCTGAAAACGATTATGCTCCTGGAGTTGTTTTCCCATTTTCCAATTTTCGTTTTGGGCTTTCCCAAATTTTTATGAACTGGTTGAAATCCCATCGTGGGGCATCCTACTGCAAAAACGCCCAGCACTTGCATTTCTGGTTGTTATGTCCCTCCCTGTTTAGTTTGAACCTGTGAGCAGGAGATTCAGGAGTGGGAGAGGACAGATTTGACTTGATGATCCCAATGAAGTATCCATAGCTCAATGGTTGAGCCACTAGCCTAGTAATTCACCTCTGTCCATCTCTTAGTAGCCTGAGAAACCCAACTGCTGATTGGATTGGCTGATTCTGGTGTATCTTTGGCTATGTGAGAACCTGCTTTCCCCTTTTCCTTGTGAAGATCATGCCCAGGTCGGGGGTGGCAGTGGTGCTGAGAGATTGAAGAGCACACTGGCCTACGGTTGGGTGGAATGTTGCAGAAGCGTAGCTGGTTGCTCAAGGACTACTTGGTTTAAGATCAGTATTCTCATTTACTAATTTGATATTGCTTAATTGATGAATGACATGAAAATCTGGAATGTATGATGGATGTGTAATGGAATTAAATTCTGCTGTGTTTTCAAATGTTTATGCATTTGCATATCTCCATCTACAATTTATATGAATGCTTATTTGATTAAATATGGGACTAGATGTCCAGTATTATTGTTAGTGTCCTCTCCATATCCTTGTAGGATAGGAGGGACACTACAATATCAAATACATGATCCACATGATCATATCAAGCATCCAACATGATGCATATACATAGCAGTAACTGTAGCATCGTCCTGATGCTCATCACACGGCGCTTAAATCCACAGCCATGGGAAGGATCCTCCTCTCACCATGCTTGGAATGGCTCCTGCAGATGTATCCATCACTTCTTCCTCGAAGTGTCATCAATCTGAAGAACACCAAGCCTCTCTCTGGAGTACTTAAACTTCACTCTGGCTCGTGGTTTCGTCTGCACATCTGCAACCTACTCATCCATCGCAACATAAAGGAGCTTCACTGCTCCTCTCTGCACCATATCCCTGATATAGTGATATTTGATCTCAATGTGCTTCAACCTATCGTGGAACACCGGGATCTCAAACAGCTTCACACAGCTCTGGTTGTCACAAAAGATACCAGTAGCATCCAACAGGAGATCAAATAACTTAGACAGTAGCTTCCTAAGCCATACTGCCTCACAACTAGCCGAACAAGCTGCAACATACTCTGTTTCGGTTGTACTTAGTGCTACGCAGGACTGCTTCCTGCTAAACCAAGAGATCACACCTGATCCCATACTGAAGCAACACCTAGAAGTGCTCTTCCTATCTGCAGCACTGTGTTCCCAGTCCGAATCAACATAACCCTGCAGGTTAAACTAACTTTTGATTCGCATCATACTTGAGCCCATAATCAATTGTACCCTTTAGGTACCTTAGAACATGCTTTACAGCAACCAGGTGAACACCTCTGGGATCCGTCAGAAACTGGCTCAATGTGTTCACCGCAAAGCAAATGTCTGGTCTGGTGTTCATCAGGTACATCAAGGACCCAATCATCTGACGATACATAGTGACATCAACTGGATCAGATGAAGCATCACACAGAAGCTTCAGATTCGATGCCATAGGTGTGGCCATGGCCTTGCAGTCCATCATCCCGAACCTCTTTAGAATCTCTACTGCATACTTCCCTTGTCCAAGGAAGATTCCATCTGCACTCTTCCACACCTCCATGCCTAGAAAGTAGTGCATCGTCCCCAAGTCCTTCATCTCGAACTCGCCAGCAAGCTTCCTCTTCGTGTCAGCAATCAATCTATCCTCACCTGTAACAAACAGGTCATCCACATACAATAGTAGTATCACTGGATTGCCTTCCACAACCTTGCAATAAAGGTTGGAATCCGCTTTACTCTTAGTAAAGCCCAAATTGGATAGAAAGTTGTCTATCCTACCATACCAAGTCCTAAGAGCTTGCTTCAAGCCATACAAAGCTTTCTTCAACCTGCACACATATGACTCTCTGTCATGTGTCTCAAAACCAAGTGGCTGCTCCATATACACTTCCTCCTCGACTACACCATTCAAGAAGGTTGTCTTGACATCCATCTAGTGTATCTTCCATTTCATCACTTGCTTTATATTTCTCTATGCTGCCATCTGCAGCATGCTTGATCTTATAAATCCACTTGGAAGTCACAACAGACTTCCCTTCTAGTCTTGGGACCACATCCCAAACATCATTCTTCATGATCGACAGATCATGGCATCATTACTTCATCCCGGATCCTGGGAACTTCAGATTCTTCAATAGATAGATTTGTTGCTGAACAAATGTTGTAGTCCTTTTGTAGGTACTCGTATACGATCTTTCCTACAAAAACAAGTTAAATTGCATGATTAGAAACATCTCATAGTTTTCAGAACAGATTCTTACACATAAAGAAATATGTCATACAGTCATGCAATTATTTTAGCCAATGCTTCAATACAACATTTATCCATATCCCGTAACTTTCTAGATGTCTTCTAATCTCTACCAGAACATTGTTAAGAGTGTACACAACTCCCAACATGTCAGCAAAGAGGTTTCATTCTAGATAAGTAGCAATGGAATGTTGTACAGTGCCATAGGCCACTTACCCATTACATGCATATTAGTAGTATACTGTTCATTAATGCAATTATTTTAATATGCATAATACACAACCTAAGTGTAGGAACATAAATATATACATCTTTGAACAGTATTATTTAAACAATCAAATATACAAGAAATGACAATTCAAATACTTATCTTTGTTTGTTTGTTGGGTGGACTCCCTCTCCATCTTTGTTTCCTTGTAGGAACTACTGGAGTGTGCTCCCTCTTGATCTTTGCTTCCTGGATTACCTGTCCTTGAACTTATATCCATCATCGATTACTATGCATGCTTACTAGTATCATCATTGTGTTATCCTCGAGATATCATACATAATCATGCATTCATTAGTATAATCTTAATACTATCTTAAACATGTATAGTCATGATCATTTCAAACACAAATAATAAGCATTAGCATTGAAGGTTTCGGGGAAGACTTCTCTTACTCATGCATATTCATATTTGACCATAGAACTCTTATGGTTAGTCATATCATCAATCAAGGTAAGAGACATAATATGCATAAAACCTAGATTACTCAAACTTGTAACTACATGAATAATCATTATCAATCATACAAAAGTATAAGATCCTTACATAGGGTAGGATTCTAACTTGATATTGAAAAAACATACCTGGTCATCATATTTGCATTTATGTCTAGCAATGTTTTCTTGTTCTCTTCAATGACCTGCATAACTCATAAGTTAACTATTGTAGAACCAAATTATACATACCTCTATGTGATCCATGACTATGGATGAGTCTGTCTTCATGTCACTATGGTCTTGATCTAGGACTTGATTTGTACCTTGATGTTAGCGGATAACATTCTCCTCATACAACACCACAGTGCATTAGTACAATCATAATACAATCATAAGTGGCATAACCCTAATCAATGAATGTCTTCTATCATGCATTCATACTTTTACTAGGGTGATAAGACAAGTCTAAAATTAAACAAGATTGTTACTAAACTCAATAACATGAAGACAATCATATTATAAACTTAATCATGAACAGATTTCAAAACATACCTGTAAGTCATACTTATCAGATTGCTTGTAGTAGTTGTTGTTGTTTCTTTTGTTCTTAGGACAATTTGAGGAAACGTGTCCTCTCCTTGGTATGTGTTGTGAGAGCTTGATCTTCATTCCCCATCTTTTCTTCTCGAGCTATAATCCGAGCTTCTTCCTGTGAGCATTCTTCTCACAGCCTGCTGAAAGAGATGAGTTTCTTCCAAGCACAAATTCTTGGATGAAGGAATCCCATGACCTAGGAAGGGCATTAAGAGTGGTCATTACCACTTCTCCATTCTCTACAGCTTCAAGTTGTTCTTTTATCTGAAATACCCTTGAAGAGTAAGATTGCATGGTCTCTACATTCTGGATCTGGATGTTCTTTAGTTGATTCCTCAATGTCATCTTCTGATTTATGTTCTTCCCTTCAAATAGCTTGGTCAAGGAATCAAACATCTCCTTAGGTGTCCTTAGGGAAGACACATCGGGTATGAGATAGTCCTTAATAGAATCAGCAATGATTCTCTTGGTTTTGACCAAGTTCTTCTTGTGTGAAGCCTTAGTCTCATCTCCCTCTGGAACTGGAACCTCTTCACTTATGTAGGTGTCCAACTCACTATCTTCTAGAATTAACCCAATCCTATATTTCCATGCTCGGAAGTTATCAGCCCTTTCAAGCTTATCCTCAAGCTTGGTGTGGTAGACATCTTAAAAAGTACTTTAAATGAAATAGAAAAGATTTAGGTCTTACCACTTAATTTGCAGAAATCTGGATCTGGTGTTGGATTATGGTTTGTCAGAGAAACCCTAAAAATTCAAACTTTGAATTTCAAACTTATGAAAGGATAGAAAGATGCTCCTTGATGAGCTGATCAAGCTGGTATACTCAAAATTCGAAAACTGCAAAGTTTCACCCCTCAAAATTGCTTTTGAAACTTCCGGATTCACTAGACAGGACCCTGAATTAGGGTTTGATTTTTCCGGAGCTTCACCCAGCCAAAAAGTTTGATCTTTGTCTCTAAACTTTGATTTTTCAGAGGAGCTTCCAGCCATGGTCTCAGATTTCAGAAATTCCAACTTTTGCAGAAACCCTAATTTCCGGCTTCACTAGACAGGACCCCAAACTAGGGTTTGATTTTCCCGAAGCTTCACCCAACCAAAAAGTTCGATCCAAAGCTCTAAACTTCGATTTTTCCAAGGAGCTTCCAGCCATGGTCTCAGATTTCATAAATTCCACTTTTTGTGGAATCCCCTAATTTTTAGGGCCAAAACTGAAAGTGCTCAAAATTGAATCTTGATTGGACAGAAAGATGCGCCTTGCTGAGGAGAGTCAATCCAGTCTCCTGCCTTTCAATATCTGTGGAGAGAAACCCAAAAAACAAGAAGCCCTAGCTTCCGCAGCTGCACAGTGTCTTCTTCTCAGGTTAGCTCTCATTCCATGTTAATTTTTGAGCATCAATTCAATATGATCTAGGATCTTAACTGTGAGAATAACATGTACAGCATATCAATCACAAGAGACAATAGACACACAGAGTTTCCTTGGGGAAAACCATAAAGGTGAAAAACCCCAATAACTTCCTCAGAGATAGATAGAGCAATGATACAAAACCCAAGCATAAAAGATAGTCTCCTAGCAGCAGCTTCTCCTCCTCCACTAGTGCACCACTCTCCAATGAGTGTATGAGTGAGAAAGTGAATGATCAAATAGAGTGCCTCCCATACTCTATTTATACTTGACTTGACTTGCCTAATAACCTTACTAAGTCGACCTCAACTTAATCACGTAATATAATGCTGACAGGGCCGACCCCCAATAGGGTGGTCTAATAACCCTTTAACCGACATGACTTATACAGGGCCAACCCCATCAAGGTGGTCTAATAACCCATCAAGTATAATTTACAACACTTACAATATAAATGACCACACTTCCGTATAGAGGAATAATAACATCTCTATAAAAATACAATATACATATATAAAATACATTCCGAAGTTACAAATACATCAACATTAAGGAACGCCCTTAGGAATGGCTTAAGCGCCTTTATAGCTCTCCTACAACAAATAATAAATGTTTTGTTTTGTTTAGGAAAAAGTATGGCATATGTGCCACATGATCAGTCACATCACCATGGATTCAAATACTCTTAGAAGTGTCATCCTTCCTCTAGCTACATGGATCAAAGGTGAACATCCTTAGGTATTAGGGTTTCCTTACCCTCTTGAGGTATATATATATATATATGGATTCAAATACTCCTAGAAGTGTCATCCTTCCTCTAGCTACATGGATCAAAGGTGAACATCCTTAGGTATTAGGGTTTCCTTACCCTCTTGAGGTATATATATATGTATATATTTAGTAAGCTTGTATTTAGAAATTCTATCCTCAACCAAAGTGGCTTTACTGAATTCCTTGCCAGGAATGCAGCCAAACTTCTTATATAGATTATACCTTCATATTACATCTTCCAAGTGAAGGTCCATTGATAATAGGATGTATGCATATCATCGTTAATAATGGAATTTTCTCATCATTTGTTGGAATATCTTTTCTTTATAATGATCATGAGATTATGAAGATATCATAATACAGCTTAATGTGTGAAGGAATATTTAACGTTGCTATGGAGATGCAACATAATTTAAAGCCTTGTTTCGTTGGTCTAGTTGATCAATATTCCCTGACTACAGTTAATCGCTTCGATCATGGTTACTTACTTGGCTTACAATAGGAGGTGTTGATTTTGATTATTCCTCCGTGCTAGAAGGAGCGTGAGCCACAACAAGCACTTAGACATCTTTTGATCCTTCCTTTAGGGGGAAGAACATGACTATGAAGCGCGAAGCGTTAAATCCAAGGGAGAAAAAGGAACGGCCTTTGAAGAGATCTCTATTCTATGCGGAGGTTACCGGATAATTACTTTGATTATCTGGAAGACTGCCTAAAGGACGCAAAGACAGATAGGCTAGCCTGGTTAGTGCATCCCCCGAATGCCATTTAATCTATATCAATAAACTATACAGGCGCTTGATCCCTGGAAACCACCTTCTAGTTGGTTAGGCATCTAGGCTACCTTACTCGATTTACTGCTTTAGCATATAGGCAGGGCACTCTTCACTCCCTAGTCTATAGAACCTAGTCTACCATACCTAGTAATACCTTATTCGGACAGACAAAGAAATATTGAGAGATTGAGTGAGAGGCCATATGATTCATGGTACCTATTTTTATTATTTAACAGTGCTACCTCTAGATCACTTTTGTCTTAAATTATCTACTATGATCAGTGGGCACCTCTATATACGTTATTTCAAGTGCTATATGCCCTACTATTTAACTTCTATTTAGTTGTGTTCTCACAGTAATACAGAGATATTTGTACGTTATAGAATAGAAAACTAGTGTTATGTAAGGTTGTGAGATCAGTTCGACCACATGTTTGTGGTCTGGCGGTAAGTAATGGAGCGCTTAGTGCAGCAAGACCTAAGCTTGTCACTCCTCTCCAGGACGATAGTCCACCAGAGTCCCCAAACCAGCACCAACCAGGGGCGTTATTGTCTGAATCTTTAAGCAATTATTAAAAAAGCAACACTGGGGAGTATTAATGATCTGGAAAGGAGGTTATCAAGCTCTTTAAAATATTCTAAGCAGTAATATGATTAAGAGTCATAGCATAAACATATATGGTACATACAGGCAAGAGTTTCAAAATAGAAGCTACATTGTTAAGTGCACCACTACAGTTTAAGATTGGTAATATGGATCAATCACTTGCAGTGAAAACAAGTACAGGGAATGGAAAAACGAACGTGGAATGGAAGGCCCAACGTTTCTGGAAGACAAAGATGCGCTGAAAATTATCTGCCCAAGTGAGTAGGAAACATATATTGGTAAACAAGGAAATGAATATATACCAGTCAAGCCCCCTTTTAAACCAGCATGAAAATGATAAATCAGACACATGATCAAATACTAACTTTAAATATTGAACATACAAGTAATACCGGACGACTACACATCACATCAGGTTTTCAAATGACAGTTGCAATGGATTGAATCGCAATTTGCAACAAAGATAAAAGATAATCAAAAAAATATAAAATAAAAACAAGTGGCCAGGTACAAGAGACACCGGAGAAATTCAGTTAAAGCCATTGTACCTATTTGCACCTTAGAAACCAACTCTCTACCAGACTTATCCTTTTGGCCCAGAAGGTCGCCACCATAGCGGCGTAACGTAATGCCAAGCAAGGAGAGTTGCAATGATGATAACTTAACGCAATGAGTGTAACGTACCTAAGGAGACCGTTACACTCCAGATGGTAATAAGACCAATAAAAAGAATGCAAGAACAACACACATTCCATGAAACCCTAACGCCTCCACGATAGAGAATTACTCGCAGCCATCTGGGAACATGTCAAGCGGAACAAGCATTGGAGGCACGCAGATGGAAGAATCCACAATTACCTCCACTCTCTCAGGTCGAAGTGGGTTGGTCTTTACAGTGGTATTGACATGAGCATGTTGATTCCTTATCTTGCAAGACAACCTCGAATTTCTACTGGTTCGTGTATGGTTGTTCCTTTCAACTGTAGCGAGAGCAACTTTTGTGAGCTCCTTGCTGAATCGAACGTTGTGGACATCTTGCTAGTGCATAAGAAATGTGTTTTTCTCTGGTGAGGGCTTGAGGTGACTATGCTCAGATGGAATTCTTTTCTAGGTGTTAAGAAGGGACATCTTTAAATATTTTTGTTCTTGTTTCTGTCTAGGAAGCCTACCATGCACGTTTGTCTAATTTCTCTGCTCATGCGGTGGAATGTTGCTTCCCATTGTCGTTTAAGTGATGGAAATGTTCATTGTAATTTAAACAACATTATTCAAAACTGAATGTAACCTTCAGGTAACGGCCTGAGTAAGGCTATTTTCTTTATAATCGCAGCACCGGTCTTATAGCGTTCATAGAAGTAAATAACATGTAACAAAGGTTAAAATAAAATAAAAAAGTGCTAAAGATCTACTACAATGACAAGAACCATGCAGTCACATAGTCAATCTTTCCTTCTTTTTTTATGATAGTGAAAAAACAATAGGAATTCGGCTTCATATATGATTATAGAGTATCCGACTCAAGCCGATTTCCAATTGAAACTTTGATTCTATCGTGGATTGCATGCTAAGGGCACGTTGTCGAATCAACTTTTTATTGGAAAAACTTTGTACCAAGAGGCTTTGATTCTAAGAAACTAGGTACTCCAAAAGTGCCCCTGCAAGAGGAGCTCAATAGTCCGAGAAAGCTCTTTTTTTTAACATGATAGCTGAAGATGTTGTATTGTATGTATGAAGAAGTTCTTAGTGCTACCGAATTGGTTGGAGAAGACAAGCACTAAGAAGATTGGCAGCAGCATAAATCAAATGGGTGACCTTTATTTTCTCAACACTTTGCCAGATTGTGTTGAAGAATCCGACGCAGACGAAGGGAAACATGAATTCGATCGTGTGTTACAGTTATTGAGGTTATCTTAGGCTTCGGTCGCTGACAAGTTACTTGAAGCTGCCAACTCTCAAAAAGATAAGGCATGCTCTTCTTCTGCTCCCTCTATAGTTAATTATTTTCTCAAGGTTTACATTATATCTTTATGCTGAGCCATGGGTGTAGCCTAAGTAAGGCTCCTGTTTTGCCAGGAGATCTGGGTTCAAATCCCAGCACTCATTAACCTGATTTTAATTTTAGTCTTTAAATTTTACAAAGATTTAGTTTTTTTGTGTATTTTAACCATTTTTAGGTCTCAACTCAAGTTTTTCCTTTATACAAACTAGCATATTTAACATGCAAACCTCCAGATACTAAGAGAGTTCTAGATTTGACATAAGCACTAGATTTGAAGGTACATCCATAGATTTTACCAATTTGAGCAACTATAACATTTAGATTAACTGGGAAAATCCCATAGGTCTTGAGGGTTTGAACATTGCTATGATACCAAATGTAAGACTCACAAAATTCATATAAATCTATAATAAGATAAAGAACCAACATGCAAATGAAATCATATACCAACAGTGGATCTAATAATTTGTAAACTCATATAAATCCCACTAACAAACAAAGAACAACATGCATAGAAGATCTGACAAAAGAAAGTGGATCTAATCAATAATAACAGAAATTATACTATAAAAATTAAAGAGCCATACCTGATTAGATGACCTAGCAGCTACCATTACCTTGACAACTCCAATGTATGCAACTGAAGGTGGGGGGGCGACTCTCCACCCAACCAACCCCCAGCCAATGGGTGAGGCCCCCGAGCCCCCAACAATTAACCCTATGCCAGTGCTATCTTGCTTTCCTCTTTCTTGGCTCCTCAGAGCTCTCCTTCCAAAATGCCAAAAGACCCAAAAAGATCCTCCACTCTTCTTCTTGCCCTCCTTTTATCTCCCCCTTCTCCTCTTTTTCTTAATTCTTTTCATACAAATTGTTTTTCATCATTTTTCTTTCATATTCCCCATTATATTATTTACCCCTTTTATTTATTATTTTAGATTTCATTATATATATTCCTTTTTTATTATTTCACCCCTTTTATTTCATTATTTTACATGAGGGTTGTTACAGAATACATCCCTCCAAGGAAACGAGATGCACCAGAGGTGCTTCTCATGAGGAATCCTCAATATGAGATTCCCATGCCGCCCATGGCAATCCATGTGTGGATTAAGGAGAATTTGCTCAGTAAAATTCCAGAGTGCAAATTCGTAGACCATGATTTGCTCCAGAACGCAAAATTTCCACAATTCCAACGAGATCAATACATGTGCAGAAGGTATGATGAAGCTACCAAGCATGCAACAATTCACCCGCAAGACTGGATTGCGCCATTGCATCCATCAGGGTTGCTGAACCTGCTCTGCATTCCACATTTTGATAGGATCCCAGAGCTTACAGCGGTGGTCTGCACACTAATTTCATGCACGCACCAGGGATACTTGTGGTTAGACCGCAAGATAGACGTTAACATCGATCTCATCTACTGGATCACGCACTTGTGCAAGAGGGGTGTTGATCCTGCAATTGAGTTTATTGGCAAGAATAAGGATAAAGAGTTGGCTGCAAGGATGAAGAGCAAATTCGGGATAACCAAAGGAAGTCGTGGTTATACAACCATTGGGATTAAGGATCAAGCCACGCGGTTCACAGTCCAACTCCTTGCAGGAAATATCCTAAGGAAATGCAGACCGAACGAGGTACCAGACACTACAATATCCTTAGCTGCGAAGACCAAGGATGGCCTTCAGTTCAATTGGGAAAGCTACATGTTGAACGAATTCTTAGAAGACATCTGAGATACACAAGAAAATGGAAGTCAATTCCACTATAGTTGGTTGCTAGTATTGATCGCCTTTGTAGGATGGAAGGAGCCTAGCTATCAACAGAATGTCCCGGTATTCGTTGGAGACTGCCGAGGATCAAGGTTTGCGAACATGTGGGAAAACTCAAAGCCAGACCGACTAAGGGAAAACAACATACAATTGTATACTTACTATGAGCAGTTATGCGAAGTCATTCATAGGACTCTGCGTATCACTGAGGAAGTGACAACTCGCTATATCCAGAAAATGACTTTCAAAGCTAGATTGCACTTTATTTACATTCAGTCGCGAGTACAGCCCACGCCTCCTCAATGGTTTGAAGGACTATATCAGTTAGAGGTGCAGAAAATCGATCTGATTATGGAAGACCGACCACCAGAATGAAAGCTTGATGCGCCAACCACATTGATTACCACCTCAGAAGAAAGTGAAGCTGGAGATCCACAAGACCAAGGTGATGATACAACAAGCACACAGAACCTAGAACCAAGCCACGGCGCAGAATAGCAACAAGTTGTTGGCTTGTCAGTAGGCGAGAAAAGAAAGCAACCCGATACAGCCATACCAGAAGGAATGCACAGGAAGAAACAGAAAGCTACTAAGCTTCCACTCGATGCACAGTTGCATGACGATGACTATGATTGCATCACAATCAGAGTGTCAAAGCATATTGAAGAAACACTTGCATTAAAGGAAAGCAAGCAAGAAACAGTCCAAGCAGGGATGATGGAGAGCCTCGCAAAACTGAAGAGTCTGGTAGAAAGGGTTGAACAAGTCCAGTGAGACTTGGTGAGAGAACCGGATTCTGATGATTGGGCAGGTGGGTCAAGCCACAGGAAGAGAAAGGCGCCTGCCTTAACAATGAGACCTTGGCTAGTTAGAATTGAGCCGATGAATGTCATATTTCCAACTGACGAGCTCATTGAAGGTGCGAAGCAGCTCGCACATCTGGATATTAATGTTGGGATGTTTCCCATCGAGGGATTACATAATCTGTATCTGCAGGTTGTGGAAGAAATCCGAGATAGAGACATAGTCTCTTATAACCAGCATCTAAAGCTGGAGGAAAGCTACAAGGAGCTAAAGGATGAATGCGCACTAAAGACCAAGGAGCTAAAGGATGAATGCGCACTAAAGACCAAGGAGCTAGCATATGCTCAAGAGAAGCAGAAGAAGTTGAAGAAAGTTGTTGCTGAAGTCTGTGCGAAGATCCTAGACTGCCCAGAAGAACCTGAGGTAGAAGCCATTATTTTGAGGATTTGTGTCGCAGTAGACAATCTCAAGGCTAAGATGGAAAACATGGAGATTGGATACAAGGAGTAGATTGCTGACTTAGAAGCTCGACAACAATCTGGCACCCCACAGCAAGATAAAGAAGCAAGAGCCGAAGAATTGAAGGATTCCACAGAAAACATCTCCGCAGAAGTAGCGAGATGTCAAGACCTACTTGATGAAATTACCAAGGTATGGGCTATGCTATAGGAAGAACCTGAGTTACAGAAAATTCAAGATGAGGTACAACAACGACAGAAAGATCTTGACTCTATAAACATGGCTATGAAGGATTTGCCAGCAAGGCAAAGGATCCAAAAGTTCGTAGAGAAGAAAGAACTTCAGAAGGAGTTGGAAGCGTTAAGGGTGAAGGAAGCTAAAACTTCATCGAAGTTACAGCCAATGCAGGAAGAGGCACTTGCACTTTCTGAAGAAATTGAGCAGAAGTTGCAAGAACTCTGGACAACAGAGAACATTGTGAAGGAGCAACTTCTGGAACCCATCTTAGAGGAGATGCTCGAAACAATTAAGAAGTTTGAGCAAGAAGCCAAGAACACAGTTGCAAAGTTGAGTACAACTTTTCAGGAATTCGTTGCAAAATCAAACATCTCAGAAGATGCGCAGTTGAAACAGCCCAATCAAAGTGGCTCAGGGGCGAGCCACCAGTAAGTGTTAGGTCATGTTGGGCACAGCCCAAGTAGATGAAGTTTTGATGGCGAAATTACAAGTTAGGTGAGGCTTAACATCGACCAGTTTTGGGAGAAACAACTCCGCAATTCCCGGGAGCAGGGTCTGGAGCGAAGCGAAGTGGCAGAAAAGGACCTGTCCACTTAGTAAATGCGAAGTACTAAGGACCATTGACGTAGTTGGAGCAGTTACGAATGAAGTGGCGGACTGTCAGCTACAGAAGCAAAGAGTAAAGAAGCGGAATGGTGCAAAGGACACGCCACTATAGTGTCAAAGCCACGCGGTCAAAACTGCGACTGTCAAAGAAGCGTCGGAGCCAGAGGAAGCGGCGCAAAAGGACAGCAGAGCTCCAGCGAAGTAAAAATAAAGCGTGGTCAATAGGAGAACCATGTCATTTTGGGTTTAAGAGTACTATGGAGGTTGGCCCATAGTTATTGTAAAGATGTGACCTTCAAGCACAATCTATATAAAGGACAATTTTGTATAAGGAATGGTTGGTCTGAGAGATTTTGTATAAGGTTAGATCTTGTTAGACTTATGTTAGATCTATGCTAAGAGAAATCTAAGAGAGGAAAAAGGCTATGCAGTTGTGTGCATAGAGATCTATTGTAGAGAAGAGTCTGCAGCTCCCATTTGGGGGGTGAACCACGTAAATGCTTGTGTTATGTGTTTGAATCTCTGTTATATTGTATGTTCATGAATGTTAATGCTTATATATGTGTTTTCATATGAATGTGAATGAGAATGATATGTTAAGTAGCGGGACATGCATGTATGAACATTGCGAAGCTATGTTAAGTATGGTAAATGCGTAGTCACGGAAACGAAGTAACAACGATTC
This sequence comes from Larix kaempferi, assembly GCA_027924585.1. Taxonomy (NCBI): domain Eukaryota; kingdom Viridiplantae; phylum Streptophyta; class Pinopsida; order Pinales; family Pinaceae; genus Larix; species Larix kaempferi. The sequence goes on along the minus strand of BSBM01000456.1, from coordinate 46,776,942 downwards.
AACGAAGTCTATGGGTTGTTGAGATCTGTGAAGTGCGTAGATATATGTAGGTAACGATATGCAAAGTAGATGTTGAAGAACTGCGCATATCAGGCTCGCATAACATAACTGCGCGTCACCGGGTTACAGAAACCTGATTCTGTAACCACCCATCTTCGCTTCGGGTGAGACTTCATCCTGTTCGCAGGTTGATGCCGAAAGGGCCAGTGAAGGGGATTTTGTTGGCTCTAAAGAAAGGAAACTACGCAAAACCCGGGTTAGCCCCAAAGAAAGTGGCAGCTGCGATTCCAACATCTACCTAAAGAACAATAAAAATGCCCCCATTTTGGATTGAACCTTAAGATCACAATCTCTCGCATCTCTCCTAATGAGAGTGCCTCTAATTTGGATTTTAAGAAAATATGAATTGGTTATCTAGGAGATCACTTGCTTAAGGATTATTGCAAACACAAGCTTGATAGATAGATATTTTTCTTAAAAGATCCACAAGATTAGAGACCATAATGACAAAAAGTTACAATTTGAGGTGGCTCTCCTTTCTAGGTTTACAAATAGATATCCATATACATGAACCCCTTCTTCAACTAATGCATGACATTGAAGAGTAGTATAACAACAAGCCCTTGAACCAAAGGCTATCTTACTATAGTGGCATATCCCTATGTTGAAATGCCAATAATTTCTTTTGCTTATTGTGGGGTTATTTGTGTGATTTGCGGGCTTATAAGAGTTATGTCATGTCTTCGTACTAGGGTTAGAAATAAAAAATGGTATTAAAAATACCACAAAAAATGGATAAATAGGATATCTAGAAAATATAGGGGTTTTTCAAATGGAAAAATGTATTGGGAGGGGGTTCAACAAAAGGATTTCAAGAGTATTTTTCAATATCTAATGAAATTAAGCGTATTCCACAGACAAGTGTGCTATGTCGCAAATTCATTGAGTGAATCCCTCGTGTCCATGGTACTTCAACCTAACACTAGGCAAAGGTCCACTCATCACTTATCGAAGCATCATTTATGGAAAAATAACAATGATGGTTAGCAATAATGCTCAAGGATGACTCCATAACCCATTGACATCAATTTCCAAACTAGGGATTACAAAGGTACTCATTCACCTTGCAGGGTAATGTACCCAAATATAGCCAAATATTGCAGTGGTGCTACTTTACCCTACTATATGTAAGAAAGAAAGGACGATCTCAATGCATAGCTTCCATAAAGAGAGTGAATTTGATTTTGGAAGATGCACTGCGAATTATCTACAACTATCCTAATATCCTTCGACAACCCAAAGACAAGATGCCTTAACTTGCATGATAAGTTATCGAGTCTCCTAAGCTAAGAAAATTTAGAAGGCTTAACCCTTACTAGTCGAAAGACTCCCATCAAGTCTTGACGACACTAGGCACAAAGTGACAGCCTTCCGAGCTAAGGAGGTTTCCCCACTTTGCTCCCTGGGAGGATCCCAAAAAGGCCCCAATGATGCTAAGTAGAAAAGGAAGTCGAACCTTGGTCCAAGGGAAGTCCAAGGATGTTCGCACTTTACCTCCTGGGGAGCTCCCAAAGGAACCTCAAAGACACCAAGCAAAAAGAAGGCCGAGCCTTGGTCCTAAGGAGGTTCCCAATCCAAAGTTGAGGCTACTTCGCAAAAATTTCAACGCAATCATGTGATGACACAATGCCAAGAAGAAGGATAGAGGATGTCCAAAACCCACCCAAGGGGTATGTGTCCAAGGTCCCACCAAATTTCAACCAACACTTCCTACTACTGTTGTTTGGTGGTCAAGGAAACCACCATTGCATGCTCCATGTAATCATCATTCTTAGAATCAGTGATGAAGTGCATAGCTTCAAGATTAAGGGGATGCTATTGGTACGTTATGATTATATACATGGCATCATACAATTGAAGGTGGATTAGTGGCTCAATCAACATCCTCTACAAAGGTAAGCAAATAATTGATAGGGTAGACAAGCATGATGAAGATAGAAAGTGGCTCACATAAAAGAACAAAAGGAAGAGATCAAGGAGGTCAGCAAATTTTTTATACATACTGATTATTAGTGGAAATCCTTCCACATTCAAATCCTAACATAGGATTCACCACGCAACAATATGTATGTTATGTTCCTTCTAGTAAAACTTATCTACAATCCACGTCCTAATCTTCTCAATCTATGAGACTAGTTACTCTATATCCTATTAGAAATTTGGGTTATTGATGATATTTTGTGGCTCTACACCTTTTTCCTTATAATCCATGAAATTTTTAATATGGATCGATGAAAGCATTTAGGTCTCAACCCCCTTGCTCTCATTGTATCTGTGTTATTCACAAAGGTGTTGCTCTCATTGTATCTGTGTTATTCACAAAGGTGTTGCTCTCATTGTATCTGTGTTATATTTTGAGCTCTAGTGCATTTTCCCAAATATCAATAAAATAGATTTATGTTGCAATATTATGTGCTTGAATCTTGGTTACTTTTGACATGATTGCATGGACTATTGAATTGTCATTGATGGCCTCAATACGTTCTTCTTTCAGCTCTTTATGTGTATTTAAGGCTGCCACCCTCTCTTTATATTCATATGCCTATGTTACTTCTCAAACAATCCCCTGTATCTACTGAAACCTTAGGTTATATGTCTCGTCGTTAAACAAAAAACACCCAATGGATAAAGGCTTTCTGTGGAATGGTTCAAGGTTTAGATCTAGATTTATAGAGCTGTCAATCATTCATTTTCATATTTCAAAGTTTACTGATGGTGACTTTTACCTAGAAATATCTTACAACAGAAAAAGGGGTACCCACTTTGGCCAGAGGAATGTTCCTTGTTTGGCCTAGAGCGAGGAGGATCTACAGTTCCTGTGGATTCCTCGGCGTTGTTCCATGAAAGGGGAACGTCTTGAGGGGCAAGAGAGAGAGCGCACAAAATTCAGAAAACATATATAAATTTATACGGTGTCAAAAATCCAACATGTTCATAAGACGTTAAGTTTAAAGTTATTAGAAAATTTAACTGTTTAACTAACTGGGCTTATCGATAATCATTATTGTACAAGATTTACATATTCTACAGATTTGCTGCCAGCAAGAAAGGTTTCAACAAACATGCTAAACAAGACTCGGGCAGAAACGAAAATATAGGCAGGTCAAGACTTCAACTGCAACTAGTGCTTCATTGCTTCTCAACTTTTCTCTTCTCTATAGTCTTCGACATCCTTCAGCAATTTGACTTCCCCAGAACCCATCAAGTGCTTGTCCTTTTATCATTACTGTTGCTGAGACCAGATCCAAACAGGTTTATCTGTCCTAGTAGTGGGACAAAACAGAATGTGGATTTTGTCTACCCATAATTTTCATACTCACAATCTACAATTCTCCATACTAATACCTAAATAAATCTTACATTACCGTCCATATAAGCATGCCATTGAATCAGTCAGTTGAATACAACTAAGCAGCAAATAACGAACTTCAAAGAATAGAACCACTAATTTCAAAAGCAATGACCAATATGAAAATAGACCAGATAATCTTCTTAAAGCATAAAATGAGTACGCTTATGTCAAAGGTGGCTCACTAGGCTGGGTTCAAGTCTCTCCAGTGACACATTCATGATTGTGCTTGTGCCTTGTTGTATCCTTGTAGTTGAGATAGCCGTTAGGGTCAAGTGCAAGCCCAGGGCCACTTTGGTGGAATAGATAGCCCCCACTTGTGGCTCCTTGGCAAAGGATTCCAATTTGAATGTTGTACGCTGGCTACAGTTATTAAACTCTCCAAGATTTGGGGAAGGGTGAACTTGCTGCATCAGAATAATTAGAAACTAGTGAAAAAAATACACTAGCATGCTTATAGCTAGCTTATTGAATGAATTTTACAAACCTACTTCCATTTACCTCATTAGCAGTGAGGTTTTTTTTGTCTTAAATGGAAATGATTTCAAAATTGTGTCCCAGACTCCCGTGGGGCTCCACTTAACATTTGTCCACATGAGCACGTCATTATATCTGTCGATTGAGTTCAACTAGGCTGCAAACAAAAAACAACAAATAATAAAATCATTGATTGAGTTCAGCTAGGCTGCAAACAAAAAACAACAAATAATAGAATCATTGATTTCAAGAGAAATGTATAAATATGGAATTGGACCAGATTATCTTAAAATATAGACTAAACATGTTTTTAGCTTTCTTGTCTTAAATGGAAATGATATCAATATTATGTCCCAGTGGTTCCACTCACCATCATGACACGGAATTATGTTTTTTGTCTCCAGAAAAATTGCAATGTTGCTGGCTTTGGAGCGAAATTTATTTATTTGAATCAGAAACAATTGAAAATTCTGAGAAAAAGAGACAGAAATGACACGACTTTCTATAAATCTGCATAAAAGTAGCCCAAATATAAATGATACATGCAGCTTTTTCTAAACAAGTTTAGCATTATGTCAAAGATGTACTCAAAACATCTTAAAAGTTAAAACATGCACTGGTATTTACTTAGGGCTATCAGGGAAGCTAATGTCAACATAAGAATAATGATCTAACCAGCAAGCTGCAAGGACAGAAACTGACAGCTAGCAGGTAATCTGAAAATAATCCAGCAACCTATAAAGATAGAGCCAACAAAGCAACAAAAAGTTTACTTCAAGCTTGATGAATACCACATTACAATTGTGTTTTCATGGCACAATTACTTTGGTTCATGACTTTATAAAGATGAACACAAAGGACTCCCACTTGATATTGCAAGATAGGCCAAAGTAAAATTTAACAAAGAGAATGCATATTCATGATAATGGAACACGTAATTATTTTCATATCAACTGTTTATCTGGAGAAAATTCCAGTTAGATAATTATTTCCTAATATGATAAACTGGATGGAAGAACACAAACATAGGATAGTACATGGTTTATATTTTCCAGCCTCAATAGCATCAACTACCAAATTGAAAAATATACTGATTCCCAAAAGAATAAATTGTTGATTATAAATTTGGCAATATCACGGTGACTATTGTATTAATACATCCCTGAAATGAAAAGAGGTAAATGTAAGTACCAACTCTTGGTCAGGAAATGATATCGGTCTGACCAAAAGAGTCATATGAACATCTTCCAAATTTCCTGGAATTTACAAATTCAACATTATTCATTTGTCAGCACAGCTGCCTTATGTTGACAAACTACCAGAACCTTAGTGTTTCCCAATAGATGAGTCCAATTCCAACTTCCAGGGCAAGTAGACACATTCACTAAAGTGACGACAAAGCCATAATCTCACCATGAAACCAAATGAACACAATTGGGCTAATAGAACACGTACCAACATGATATCATAATGCGTATGGCATCTGAAAAAATATGAAAGGAAAGGAAGAACAATCTCCCGAAACAGAAGTGGACTTCCTAAAGCACTTGTAGTGGAGAAAAAGCAAGTGAACATTGCCAAAACATTAGATGCAACACTTGCAAAGAAGTGGCGTGAATAAAAGTACTGCAACACAAATATTCCGAAGGAAAGTTGCCATGACAGCCTGAGTCCACCCACAACCTGCAACACAATCAAATTCAACATGTCAACACTCAATTAAGTAAGAATAGAAGACAAGGGCCACATGCATGAAGAGACATGCCTTCGTTATAATTTGCATATAGCATGAAATAATACCATGCCTGTTGAGATAGCCTACCATTAGAGTAAGCAAAAGGAATTCTGAGAGTGTCTCGAGCAACTCGTTCAGCCAAGCACTCCTTTAACGTCAAACATCGCATGCAGAGACAGGCAGAAAATCAAGTATTCTTGCAGTAATTGCATCCAACTTCACCATTCCTCCAACTATCAATAAACGCACCTGCCCATAACATCAGTATCCTTTCTAAAACCTTCAGAACTTTCCATAATCCCTATCATCCTCCCTCGTGTTCATTCTAAGTAATGAACAATTCATCCAATCAAAATTGTTATTTTCCAGCTCAGTTACCTTGGGCAATGCTTAGGTCAAAATGTTCCTCCATCCCAATTGGGTGTATCTTTAAAAAACTGACATGGCAATGTGTTAGCCATCATAACTGTCGCTGGCTTGTCAAGTCTCTATCATTGCTCGGTCCTCTGATCGTAGATCTTGCAATGCTGAAACAATTCTGCACGCAATCTTGTATAAAGAACACCCAATATGATCACTGATAGCCCCCAACGGAAGCTGATACCAAGCCTCTCCTCTCTGCCAGGTTAGTTATAACATATGCTCATACGTTCATTTCTTCACCCTTCTAATGCTTGCAATACCTGATATTTGAATTCGTCCTCTGATATTTCAAACTAAACTTGAGAATGTGTATCGTTTTTAGAGTAATTTAGAGAGGCAGAAAAAAAATTCTCTCAAGATGGTATCTTTACCTGAATATAGTGCCCATTTTGCATTGTTGCTTTTCTCACTGGCATCTGCAAATCATATGGGCAATGGGTCTGCCAGTTTTTCCATATAGTTACAAATTTTCCTTTTGTTCTGAACCAATTCTCATAATAAGTTAGTAACAGCCACTGACAATTCATTCTCCAAAATCCAATTAAATATCCCCTTTGTTTTCTGCATATTTTCCTCTTTACAAAGACCATTAACAAGTTCATTATAAATAGAAGGATCAGGTACAATTCCTCTTCTTAACATTTCATCATGCAGTATCAAAGCATCTTGAATTCTTCCTGCGTTACAGAAACATTTAATCAGCATAGAGAATTTTGTGTGGTCAAGAACCAAAATTTGATTGAGATCACCTTTAATAAAATAATCTGCATTTGTTGGCAATCCAGCCTTATAGCACATGACAATAACTCGGCTAAATGTCCTAGTATCCACTGTTAAACCCTTCTCTAACATTTCATTAAATAGCTGCATAGCCTCCTGTATATAGCCCTTCTTATGGTAACCATCAAGCATTGTTATATAAGTAGTAACATTAGGAACCACCTGCTTTTTCTGCATTTCATCCAAGACTGAGCATGCCTTCCCTAGGCTGCCTTTCATGCAATAGCCTTTAATTAGGGAATTATAAATGACTACATCAAGAACAAAGCCTTGTTTAACCATAGCACGACGCAGCCTGATAGCATCTTTAGTATAACCCACCATGCAGCACCCCTCAATCAGAAGACTGTAAGTCATAATATCAGGAGCTATGCCTTTTATCCTCATTCCTTTGAATACTGTTAATGCTTCTCGCATCTGTCCTGTGCTGCAATGATTGGCAATGGATGAATTATAAAGGAATATATGAGATCCCACGTGTTCATCCACTACTTTATCAGATACTTTTATAGCCACTTGCAAATCACCTCTCCTTCGATATCCCTCAATTAACAATTGGTAGATACTGGCATCAGGAAGTATACCCCTTTTCTTCATTTTATTTAGAAAGTCACCTGCTTCCTGCAATTTGTCTTCCTTGCAATAACCTCTGACAATCGCTTTGTAAGTATGGAAAGTAGACAAACCTTTGGCATCCATTGTAATGTTGGTTTCAACAGCATTGATCATATCCCCTTTTTCACATAAACTATTAACTATGACAGCACATGTAGCATGACTAGGAATTAAATCTCTGCTGAGCATTTCCCTAAAGATCAGGTTTGCCTCTGTTGTGTTTCCTTCATTGCAAAGCCCATTTATAAGACCCTCATAACTAAGTGTATTTAGCACAAAACCTCTACTTCTGCTCTTCATTTCATGCAGTAATTGTAAAGCCTGCTGTATATTACCTTTCTTGCAGTGCCCATCAATTAGAGTATTGTATGTTGCACAATCTGGAAGCAATCCATCTTCCTTCAAAAGGTTGATCAGATTCTCCACCTTCTCCATTTTTCCGTTCTTACAGCACCCATCAATAAGTGCATTGTAAGAAACTATGTCAAGCATAAAATCCTTTCGCCGGATATCATCTAGAAGTTCCAAAGCTTCCGATAGTTTACCATTCTTGCACAATCCATCAATTAACGTGGTGTAAGTAAAATGGTCAGGAACTAGATTCCTGTTCAGCATTTCATCAAACAATTCTTTTACTTTATCAATCTGACCTTTTTTGGAGAAACCATTGATGAGTGCATTGTATGTAACATTGTCTGGCATGAGACCTCTCCCCAGCATTTCATCACGCAACCAGAGGGCTTCCTGTGTCTTTCCCTTTTTACAGTATCCATGGATCAGCACGGTGTAAATAACACAGTCTGGCATTAGACCATATTCAGCCATGCCCCTCTTCAGCAACTGCAATGCTTTTTGAGTCCTCCCCTCCTTGCAAAGAGCACGTATGAGTGCTGTACAAATGACAGCATTGGGTACAAGCCCCTTTTCTAGCATTTCATCCCGTATTTTGAAAGCACTGTCCAGCTTCCCTTGCTCACAAAATCCACTCACCAATTTATTATAACTAACAAGGTTGGGTGCCACGCCCATCAAGGTCATTTCTTTTAAAAGCTTCTTTGCTTCTTCAAACATCTTTGCTTTGCAATGGCCAGTGATCAGAGCATTGTAAGTGATAACATCTGGTGTAAAACCCTTCCTAGACATTGCAGAAAATAAACTCAAAGCTTCTTTGACATTGCCCTTTCTACAATGTCCCTCTATAAGAGTATTATAAGTCACAATATCAGGAACAAAACCATTTTCAAGCATCTGGTCAAAAAAATCCGTGGCCTTCTGAATTTCTCCGCTTTTGCTAAGAGAGTGGATCAATATATTCAAAGTATAGCTGCTGGGAGGAATTTTAAATTGAACCATTTCTCCATAAAATTTCCATGCCTGCTCCGAGAAATTTAATTTGAGTAACCAAGCAAGTATCTTATTGCAGGATTGCACGATTGGCAAATATCCATGAGTTTTCAGCTGATGAAATGCTTCAATTGCTTCTTTCACCTTACCAGATGACAAGAAGCTTTTGTAAAGCAAATCAAAAATCAGGGGAGCAGAATCCCAACCTTTGAATGCATTCAACAAGGATTTTGTCACCTCAGACACTGAAATAGCATTATTATCAGTCAGACGATGAATGTATGGCTCTATATGACTTACCCTACCCGCCCGAACCAGGGCTTCGACGATCGCCAAATATGACCCAATCGAATGCTTAGACCCCTTTTCCCTCTCTACCCAATCAAAGAATCTAACTGCCAAATCAGCATCACTGAGCAAATGCTGCAAGACCCCAGTAACAAGGCGGGTGTTCAATTGGGACGAAAACTGCTGAAGAGAATCCCAGCGGTTTTGCATGACAGCAGAACATACATTACGGATGAATCCCTCTTCCTCTATGGTTAATGGTGGAAAACTAATAAAAGGCAATAAAGAAGACCTTGTAATGTACTGATTGCTAAGTCCCGGAAGTAAAGAGTCAGAGCTTGTACTATATCTGCTCCAATCCCGATGAGGTTTCTGACTGCAACATAGTTGGCAGTGAATGCAATAGCAATTGGGATTCAGGAGGTTTTCTATTAAGGCACAATTTCTTGGGATTCCGAAAATTGAGAGAGTCGGAAAGCATCGGGTTGTTGAAGCAGCAGAATGGCGATTAATGAACAGAGATCCAAGGGGAGTAGAGTGAAGATTCCTTTGAGAGATATAAATTTTCGAAGTTTTCTGTGAGGACTTTAGAGAAGAACTTAATGCAAAAACTGAAACAATAAATGTTAATGATGCTTTCTTACCTGATATCTGTGATCCCATGTTAATGTTCATCAACTGCTGGTGGTAAATGACGGGCCTTTTGGAAGAAAAAGAATTGGTAACGAGATTTGAAAGGGTTTTGATAGGGTTTAAGGGACAAAGGATTTCAGGAAATCAATTGGCGCAGTAAAGCCTTTGCGGCTCAAGGCCATAAGGATGAGAAAAATTGAGGCATTGATCAACGGTCTTGGAAGAGAGTCCCGACTCCACTGCACAGCTGACTGATCCAAAATAGTTTCAAAGGCCCAACCCTAATCTACATACTGTTTCTAGAATAATTTCCACGCAGAAGTTGGATACTGGGATCGTTAATACCCGTACATACCTTCCTCGTTACATGGGGTTTCAATGAATATGAAGTTGCATTCTGTACTTAATTTTGTTCTCAGATGCTGAGGGGAATTTGCTCAAACTACCGATAAAGTCTTTAGTGCGATAGTGGGAATGGCTTATGTTTTTTTGCATAATTTCTTTGACATAAAATCTACTTCTTTCCCTTCTAGTTTATTGGGTATCATGGATAACTTCTCCACTTATAAAATGTTATTTTCCTTTTAATTTATGGTTAGACAAATATTCAAAATTAGATAAGTATAAATATAAATTTATAAATCATTTTACATTTTTTTTTCTTTCAAAGAAAAAAAACAACTTGATATTCAATTTGAATCAAAGTTGTACATGATCTGTACTTTGCTTTAAAAAGAGCGCTTTTGTGCATTCATCACCCCATTCAAAAACAAATATTTTTGTTTCTATCAGATTTTCCCGGAGCGGAAAAAAAGACTACATCACTTGAAACCTATAAAGAGTTCCATGATTACTATAACCCTTCAAGAGGGGCATTCATACCCATATGCAAAACACAGCGTTTTGAATAACAAATCATACATTAGTAGGCAACTACACTACCTTCATATAAGCAGTCATCATCCTTGAACTCGGAGTAAATGTGTGTCCCTCCAGCATATTGACAGCAAGCTTAGAAAATGATACCTCTTTTAGAATAATTTCAAATGCAAAGGAACAATTTTAAAGCAAAGGATAAGAAAGGAGGGGCGAATTGGTGTGGTTGGCAATGGCGTTGTCGAACTGGTGAGGATGATGGGTTTTGGCGGGGTCTGATGGGTCAGTGAAAAAGTGATGTCAGGTAGTTTGAAAGGCGAGGTGTCCATACAAGTCGGGGTTTAAGAGTTATGAACCGGTTCGTCTTTTCTTTGGACGATTAAGTGGTGTTCGCAGGCGAATCTGGGGATTTTGGAGGCCCCAACCCGGTTGACTTGTCTTGGGTTCTGCTTCTTTTTACCTTTTAGTGGGGTGTGATATCCTGCTTGCTAATATACCCTCTTTTTAGGGTTTTTCAGTTTTATTATCACTCCCTGTCAGTTCCTTGTTTTAGGCCAGCTATGTCTGGGGGTTTGGTTCAGCGGTTAGTATCCTGTTAGGGTGCTCATATTCCCTCTTTTTGGGGTTATCCTTCTGTGTTTTTTTTGTCGGCTTCCATTTGGGCAGTTTTCTGTCGTTTTGGCCTGTATCTGAAAGAGGGTTTTGAAGGTTAAAATGGGTGATCCTGCGTCGGCTTCGCATATTCCCTCATTTTTATCCCTGACGTCGACTGACTTCTGGATGGAGGAGGCCGGTATTATGAAACCGGATGCTATTTACAAGGATTTACTTAAGGGGAAAAGAACCCTTGTGGTTGTAGATAGGCATGCGTCTCCGCGTGGAAAGAATGCTTCCAAGAAGGGACACTTGTCCATATCTGATGCATCGGCTATTTCGGAAGGTTCACTGTCGTTTGTGGATAGTGTTCAAGTGTTACCACGGTCAGTGAAGGCGGGCATTCATCAAGGCTCATCGAGGAGTTCTCGATGTTTTTTGGAGAAGTGGCGTTGTCAGGCGAGGGAGGTATGGCTTATGATGGGGCGGGATGTTGGGCGGGAGGAGTTGGTGGACTACAATATGAAAGTCCTGGTCGGAAAATTCTCCTATTTCACTATGAATAGGAAGGAGATTGTGAGCTGGGTGTCGACTTGGAACTCAATTTTGGGTTATACCCCTAAGGTATTTGTCATGGCCTGTGGATGGTATGGCTTTAAGTTCGAGATGGAAACAAATGCTTCTCTTATTCTAGACAAGCTTTGGCTTAAGGGGTCAGGCAGTTTGATGCTTCAACGTTGGCAAACGGATTTCGATCCGGAGAAGGCAACGGTTCATTTTCGCCATATGTGGGTTCTTTTACCTAGTTTACCTTTGGCCTTGTGGAATCGTGGTTCCTTCGAAGCGATTGGTAATAGTCTTGGTCGCTTTCTACATGTGGATGAAGAACACTTGCATGGGATTGACCGTCGAATGGGTCGTTTGCTGGTGGAAGTCGATATTTCACTGGGGCTCATTGATGTTTTGCACATTGACTGGAGGGGTCGCAAACTTTCCCAAGTGATCGATCATTGGGGTATTTCGTTTTGGTGTTCCAATTGCAAGGATGTCGGCCACTTATGGCGTCATTGTAAGAAAGGTTCTTCCTCAAAGCGTCCTTCAGATGTGGATCCTTTTTGGTCTTCCGAAGAGGGTAGTGAGCAGGAACTTGATTCGGCTGGCGGCTAGGATGGCTTCTCCAATCGTCTACCTCCTCCTGGGGCGAATGCAACGAATTTAATGCGTAAATTGGAAGCCAATGACCCCTCTTTCTATCATTCTTTAAATGATTTGGAAATCTCTTTTATTAACGCTTTAGAGCTTAACAATGGGAATGATGGGAACTATGTTGGTCGCCACCATGCCTCACACTTGCCTTCCCATGATTCGGATTCTAATAAAATTGTTCCTAGACTTTCTAAGGAATTGGGTGTCTCCCCGGAAGAGTCAGCTCACTCTCCAGCTTCGACCATTCTAATCTCTTTGGATAATGATGTGTCGGCGTGTATGCCTACTTCTGTTGGGGGTGTTGGGTCATGTCTTCTTGCTCCGCCAGTGCCCCTCCCCCCTCCTCCATTGAACCCTCCTGATCCTGAGCCTTTGTCCAATGTGATTCTGATCCCCTCCTATTGTGAAATGGTTAAAAAGCCCCTATTCCTATATATTTCAAGAAACGTGTCGTTGATGTTGTTTTGGACCCTCGATTGACTACCATCCCAAGCCCTGACAATAATGATATGGTCTCGGGGTCTACTGGTTTGGCGCCGGTGGTCATGGTTTCAAATACACTACCTGATCATAATCCCTCATCTTCGATGGGGTCTATTAAAGTTGCAAAAGGAGCAATGTCGGGTGGTCTTGCACCAGATTTCTCCCCATTGAAGACTCGCAGTGCTTGCAAGAATAAGAAAGTTATTCCCTCGGGGATGGATGACTCTCTATGCAATAATGGACTCCTCACATCTTTTGAAACCAGGGCTCTTAAAGGAATTAAATCCCTTTCCAGGGGTCGCTAATGATCTTTTTCTCATTAAATATCAGGGGTGTGGGGGGCATTCCTAAGCAATTGACCCTCAAGTGAGTTCTTCAAATTATCAATCTGGATTTGGTCTTCCTCCAGGAAACTATGGTGTGTGGGGAGAAGGCATGTTCCTTTTTTAGTAAGAATAAGCCTAGCTGGCTGATGTGTGTTGTTGATACGGTTGGCCTTTCTGGTGGTTTATTGGCAGCTTGGAACCCTAGGGTTCTACTTTTGAACCCTTATATTGTATCTTTGGCAATCCTTATGACTGGCAATTTCAAGGGCTTTGATAAAACTGTCAACATAATGAATTGCTACGGTCCCTACTGTGATAGGGAGGATTTCTAGGAAATGGCTCACTCGGGTCAGTTATTGGATTTGGAAAATCTGATTCTTGCAGGTGATTTAAATTTTTCATGGGGTGCTACGGAAATATGGGGACATTCTCAACTAGTTTGTCCATTAAATGCTCTAATTCTTAAAATGGACCTAGTGAAGGCCTATGATCGTGTGGACTGGACATTTCTTAGGTTGATTCTTATTCAGATTGACATGCCTTGAAGGGTGATGAAATGGATAATGGCATGTGTTTCGTCTGTGAATTATGCAATGCTCATTAACGGCAAGCCTTCTAACTTCTTTAAGGCTTCTCGGGGTCTTAGACAGGGTTTCCCTCTCTCGCCTTTACTGTTCCTACTTGTTATTGAGGGTTTGAGTCTTTCGATCCATAAAGCTAAGAGTGAAGGATCTATTGTTGGTATTAAGGTGGTTGTTGGTATTTCGGTGACCCATACTCTTTTTGTGGATGATGTTATTCTCTTTGGTTTGTGTTTATTAGTAGAGTGGCTTCGATACAAGAAAATTTTGGACCTTTTCTCTAATGTTTCTGGTATGTTGATCAGCTATATCAAATTCTGTTTTTTGGATCACTTCTTGGATAACAATGTGAAGTAATCGATTGGAATGCATCTCCCCTTTGATTTCAAGGAGCTAGTCGGTGGTACCAAGTATCTTGGTTTTTTTATCAAGCCATCTAACTACCTCATCACGGATTGGTCTTTGCTTTTAAAGAGATTTGATAAGCGGATTGGTCATTGGAGTATGTGTTGTTTATCTTTAGGCGACAGACTTACTTTGGCTAAGTCGGTGCTCCAAAACTTGGGGGTTTACTGGATTTCTTTATGTAAAATTCCTAAGTCTATCCTTCAGAGGATGCACAAAAATATTTTCAACTTCATATGGTCGGGGGGTGCAGAAAAGGAAAAGTTCCACTTGATTAGTTGGTGCTCCTTGGCCCGTCCCTGGGAGATGGGTGGTTGGGATTTAAAAAACTTGGAGCTTTTTGTCTCGGCTCTTCATGCCAAAAGTTTATGGCAGGATCTTTTTGTCGATACTGTTTGGAGTTTGATTATACGAGGAAAATATTTAAAATCATCCTCGGCGGTGGACTGGTTTCGCAGGGGGCAACCTTGTTCTAAAGGTGTGTCAATTTTTTGGAATGGGTTTCTTGGTTCTTTCTTGCTTATTTACTTGTGGCTTACTTGGCTTCCTGGGAATGGCAGGCGGATCCAGTTGGGGGTGGATCCCATCATGGGGGGTTCTCCCTCATTTAAGTTATCCCCTGTGTTTATTTCTTTCTTGAGAGCTAAAGGCTTGTTCAATCTTTCACATGCGATTGTCCATGTGTTGGATGTGGGAAGTTGTTCAACCTGGATCACAATGCAGCAACTGGGGCTAATTGGCAACATGGGTATGGAGTGGTATGCTTACATCAAAGATCTGCGTCGCGCTAACATCCTTCTATCTGAGGTGCCTGACAAGTTGGTTTGGTCGTGGGATGTTGCTCATGGTAAGGTTTCCACCAAGCTAGCTTCTGACTCGTTATTTGCTAATGTGATTCCACGGGTGTAGTGGTGGCATCGGTCTATTTGGAAACTCGTCGTTCGACTCAAAGTGAAATGTTTTATATGTCTTGCTCTGAGCAATCAGATTCTGACATGGGACAATCTCTGTCGTAGAGGGGTTGTCAGTCTAGAAGGTGCTCTTTGTGTTGTACACATGAAGAATCGGTGGACCACTTATTTTCTAATTGCATTTTTATCCAAGGTATTTGGAACTTAATTTGTGATTCTGTTGACTTGACTGTGGATTGGTGCCCCATCTCTCTTGTGGATAGTCTCGGTAAGTGGTTGAATGGTGCTAATTCCTCGGTCAAGCTCCCGTGTTTTGTGATCTGGGAGGTGTGGAAGGCCTGCAACCATCAAATTTTTTAGGACTCCCTTCCTAATCGGGGGCATATTTGTGGTAGGGTTGTTGCGGCTTTTAAATACTTCAATGTTATGAATGGTAACATTGGTTGCACAGTGAATGGTCCTTGTCATCGTTTGGCTCTTCCGGTTTTAGTTTATCCTTATGGTTTTTTCGACAGTGCGGTGATTATGGGGTCAGATATTTGCGGTGCTAGTGTGATCTTGTTCCTTTCCGCCTCCAATTATTTTTGCGTTCGATTGAATTCGGGTATTGGCTCTAACACTCACAGTGAGCTATGTGCTCTTTGGCTATTATTGTATTTTTCCCGTTTCAAATTGGTTTCATCACTACTAGTGTTGGGTGACTCTTTGTCCATCATTTCATGGACCAAGAATATTTCTCCACTCAATGTTTTGGTCCTATCCTATTGGCTATATGAGGTTCGGTTGTCTATAAATGCTTTTGAGCACATCCATTTTACTCATATTTTTTGGGAGTACAACCAAGATGCTGACATGCTTTCTAAGTCAGCTTTATCTTCTCCAAAGGGGATTATTGTTTGGGAAGAGTGGCTTAACGACCAGTATATTACCTGTGGTTCTATGGACTTCCACTGGGATTAGTTTTTATGTTCTATATTCCTGATGGGTTCTATTTATATTTTATATGCGGCACTTATTTTCTTTGCAGGTGATTAGTTCTCTGTCATCCAACAACCTGTTGGGTTTTTGGTCTGTGGGGTGGTATCCACCCATTTTTTTGATTCGTGATATGCTTGGGGTGGCCACATCAGTTGTATTGGTCACTCGGTTGTCTATTGGTTCACTGGTGGGCTTGTTCCTTGGCCCTTTATTGGTCTGTCGGCTATGTGTTCAGGGTGTTTTGTTTCTCTGCTATGGCTCTACTAGACTATTTTGGATTGCTATGCTGTGTTATTTGCTATGTTTTTCCATCTGTTTAGATGGATGTTCTATTGGACCCAGGTTTTTTTGTCGGGATGTTTCGTCGGTTTTGTTGTATGGACTTATTTACTATTTCCTTTATTAATAGTAAGTTATATTTTCTTTGGAAAAAAAAGGAGTCCTCCTTTTCGTTATATTTCCTGTATATATGAGAGATGGAGAAACTCTCATAATCACCAATCAGACATTTGATACGAGCAACCCAATGTTCAAGTCTGGGAACATTAAGAGAGAAGTTTCCATTCAGCTAATCAATGATGACCTTTAAATCAACAAAAACATGAAGAACATTCAGTTGAAGTTGTCCGACAAAAACTAAGAGGCCCCAGAGTGCCACAAGCTCCGCCCGAGTATTTGTTCCTTCGCCACAAGCCATCTTGAGTAAAATGAAATGATTTGAAGTGATCTTAATTACCATAGCACCACCACAAGCTCCCAGCGAAGTTGCACCATCGAAATAATATAACTTCATTATGAATAGAGGTCCTCGGAAGGATAGGACGATCGTTCGAGGTTCTGTAATACGGTTTGAACCAAGAAAGAACCTTCTGTACAACCACCTGAACCGGTGGCTTTCTGTCATCCTCGAAAATTATTTTGTTCCTAATATTCCAGATCGTCCAAAAAACAAAAAGGGGAAGGGATCGCATGTCAAGAAAGGTTGAAGCCCATGCATGAAGGTTCAGATCTGCCTGCAACCTATGCCAACTGAATTACAAATCAAGGGAAGAAAGCAGACATGTCCAAATGATATGAAAATAGTTGCAACTGATAAAAAGATGTATCACACTTTCGCTCTCATGATTACAAAGAACGCAGTAATTGGGTCCCATAAAACCCCTTTTGCATAAGTTATCCCAGGTAAGGATATGATTCTCCAGGACCAGCCAGGTGAAACAAATGATTTTCAAGGGATCTTTGAAATTCCACAGCTTATAACCCCATCCACAGCTTTCAAAAGGTTGTGCTGTTATGATTAACTCATAAGCATCTTTGACAAAGACCTCACCAATCCCATGAAATAACATCATCCTTATGCTCCAACCAAATGCCCAAGTATTTGAGTTGAGAGATAAAATAATTCCATTATGCAACCTAATTTGTTGCTATTTGTAATTCTACGGCAGTTAACCAAGGAGAAACTGGATTTGCATCGTCCTAGATATCAGCAAGACTAAAAAATTGTTTGTTGTGTAGGAATGATAAACGTTCTTCAGATAGGACATAAGAATTCTCTCTGCCAAGGAAAGGATCGATACCAATAAGAGCCGATCTCTCGTTTCCAATACGCCACGATAAAAAATTTCCAAGCCATGGAATGGCTCTCGCAAGACCGTGCCAATTGTTTGATCCTTAATGTGTCGTCTTGGATTCATTCCTAATCCAATCAATAACAAAACTCCCTTTGTGTTAAGATCCTAGTGGGAGGCCTTCACTAACACCTCAGGGTTTTGGTGTAACGGTTCGTATCATTTGGTATCAGAGATTCCACCCAGGTTCAAGTCACAGAGTGGGTGGCAACGTCGGCATTATAGTGTTCGTCCAGGGCTCGTACGGCTCAAAGGGGACACCACCATATGGGCACACATCCAGCCCAGAGTCTGGACTGCGGAGCATGGTGGGATGTTAAGATCCTAGTGGGAGGCCTTCATTAACACCTCGGGGTTTTGGTGTAATGGTTCATATCACTTTGAGATAATTGTCCCTAAAAATCGAGCTCCATAATTCGTTACCAAATAAACCCCTCCAGAGAGATTTAAGGCAGAGCGCATAATGAAAATAGCGGAGGTTCTTTAACCCCCAACCACCTAAAAATTTTTGTCTGCATAGCCTCTGTTAATCAACCAGATGAAATTTTCCTCCATCACTATGCCTAGTCCATAGGAAATTGAGTATCCACTTCTTGATCACATCCACAATGCCAAAACCAGAACGCAGGTATGCTTTCGAGAACCGATTTAGAAAGTACCATTATGCCTCCCAAAGAAAGTCGTTTGTAGCACCAACATCCAATGCGCCGTTCAACTTTCCTTAACAACCAGAGCTATTATTTATTGTAGTAACCATTGGCCTTGATAAAGAAACCCAAATATTTAAAGCCATATTCCAAAGGTTCATAATTGTAGGGAAAAAGGAATTTAATCTGAGCCTAATCCTATTCGAAAACCAAATTGTAATACAGGCATGATTTTTGAGCATTCAACTCCATGCCTGAGGCCCTACAGAAGATCTGTAGAAGATCATAAATAACATGCCATTCAATCTCAAATCCCTCTCCAAAGATTAAAACATCATCGATAAAGAGGAGGTGAGCAGTCCGGTAATTTCTGGATATCTTAACTCCTCTGGTCCTATAAGACAATATCGCCTCCAGCAATAAGTGACTAAGCCCTTCGATAACAAGGAGAAAAATCAAAGGTGAAAGGGGACATCCATGTCTTAATCCATGAGAACTTTGAAATACCTTGGAAGGGATCCCATTAACTAACATCGAGAGCGTTGTGGAGGTTACGCAAGCCATGATCTAGTTGACCATCTGTAGAGGCATACCCACCTATAAAAGGACTAGGCACAGAAATCACCAATCCACGCGGTCATGTGCTTTAGAAAGATCCAACTTAAGTAGGATCACATTTAGATTTTGAATTTTGATAGAGTGAGCACCTTCTTGGGAAATCCTGATAGCTTCCGAAATTTGTCTAGAAGGAATAAAACCAAATTGCTCCAAATACAAGAAATTAGCAAGCAACGGTTTGATCCTATTAGAGATCATCTTCAAAATAATTGTGTAGATCAAATTACATAACGAAATAGGTCTGAATTCTTCAAAAGAGGAAGGCTTGGAGGATTTAGGAATGAGAGCTAAATAAGTGGAATTTAGAGATGAATACACATACCATTTATGCCTTGATTCCTCGACCATCTCAACAATATCATTACCAACCAGGTCGAAGAAGTGAGTGAAGAATTCGACTGTCCACCCGTCAGGGCCTGGACTCTTCTCTTTAGTCATTCCTTTGAGGACCTCTTCAATTTCCTTCAAGGAGACCAGCTTAGTAATATCAAAACCCTCCTCCTTAGAAAACCACCTGGGGTAGCATCTAAGGACATTGAGTTGTGCTTCCAGATTGGCGTAACACGAGGCTTTAAAAAAATTCTCAAAATGACAAGCTATTGCTGCCTCCAAGTCTTCTTATTTGTATATAACCTGACCACCATCATCTAGAATATACCATATAGCATTTATATTTTTACGGTTTTTGGCATAAATTTGGAAAAAAATAGTATTAGAATCCCTATTTTGTATCCAAATGGCGTGGCTCTTAAGACGCCAGCTTTCCTCCTCAAATTTCAGAATCTGATTATTTTTTTCCTCTAAATCCTGTAGCTTAAGTTTGTAGTCGATGGAGAAACTGCCATCGGTATAACTCTTAAGAACTTGTGTTATATTGTTCTCCATTTCGATCAACTCATTCCACATCAATAGTTTTTTATGGCGTTCCCACCAGCAAACCTCATATTTAAGAATATTTAGTTTGTTGATGATCCTGTACATGGCCGATCCTTCCCTATCCTGATCATAAAAACGCCAGCAAGAATGAACTGTTGGTCGTGGATCTAGATCTTCTTGTCTCATAGATGATATTGTCTCAGCCGTGCACCTCAGAGGACTGTACACTGATTCCCCAACCTTGGGGCTCGGGGATGGGGCTGTTTTCGCCAACAGTTTTCGGGCCCATGGTTTTGGGTAACCTGTGGTATTTTCCCATTGTATTTCCCTTATAAAAGAAATACATTGTAACACCGCTAGGGTTGATGTATTAGGTTTTATGCATTGTAAAGATCTATGAGATCAAAAGAGAGACAGTGAGACAGTGAAGAGGAAGTGCAACGGTTGTGCTGCAGGTTGTATCCCTTCACTTTGCTGGACGGAATAATAATAAGGACTGGAAACTTCAGTGTGGACATATCCCATATTGGGGTGAACCACGATATATCTATGTCTCTCTTGTAATGTGTGTGTGATTATATTTGCATTTCTATTTATTGTTATTGATTTGTGATCCTATTTTTCTCACATGAACCAACACTGCAAATTCAGGGTCTTTGAGGAAACCGTGATTAAATTTGAAGGGATAAGAGTGTCTTTTTAAAGTGAAGTCAAGTTGCAGCAAAATGGTCAAATGATCTGAGGGACCAGTGTCCTAGGTCCAAGACCTGAACTTCTGAAAAGTTTCTGATAAGGAATCCACGATCATAAATCTATCAAGTCTTTTGTCCCTAGCAGCACTATTAGTTCTCCCATTTCTCTATGTTGGGGAGACAGGTTCAAGTTTAACATCCAACAGATAGAAATCCTCAAAGTAACAAGAAAAAAGGTCTGCTAAGGGATCTATAGGGGATCCCCAAACTTCATATGCTCTCATTATAAGATTGAAGTCTCCTCCCAAGATGATGGAAGAATCCTTCAAGAGAAGTTTTTATATTTCTGAGACCAGAAACTTTCGTGGTTAGAATATGGAGCATAAACATTTAATATTTTCACAGATTGGTCATAACCTCAGAGCTGACCCACCAACAATATACCCACTTCTGTATAATAATCCTTGAATCCCGTCACTCTAGGGTTCCATGAAGCAACCTGACCACTCGACAGTCCGCAAGCATCAACTGCACAAACTGCCCAACTCGGACATAAATGCAAAAAAATTCACAGCCTTTTCAACTGTGCACATAATCTCCTGCAGCAGAATAATATCAGGATGATTGATCTCCAAAACACATTCGAAGGAATTGCATTTGAGGGAGCCCCCCATTCCCCAGATATTGTACAACATAATGATCATTAGTCAATAGGGGAGGTGGCTTACTCTACTCTAAGGGGCCAAAAAACTGTGTTAGAATTCGAATTCCTAGCAACAGCCTTCAGTCTAGTTGACACAAGAATGTAGGACTGAAAAAACTCCTGTGAAACCACATCGGACAACCCTATAGTTGTCAGTTAT
This sequence comes from Larix kaempferi, assembly GCA_027924585.1. Lineage (NCBI taxonomy): Eukaryota > Viridiplantae > Streptophyta > Pinopsida > Pinales > Pinaceae > Larix > Larix kaempferi. The sequence goes on along the minus strand of BSBM01000456.1, from coordinate 46,755,551 downwards.
TCCTTAAGAGTGTTTTTAGGATTCGGTTTCCTAATCGTTAAATTTTGGAAACAGATAGAGTTGTGGGGAGAGACCTCAGAGTTACTTGGGTTATCAGAGAAGAAAGGAATGTTGTGTAGAGCACCAACAAGAAGAGGGGTAGTCGTCACCGCATCACTCTCTCAGTCCGGTGACAGATCATTTGGAAAAGGGGATCTGGTCCTCACGACGTCTGCCCCAGAAGATCCAATCTCAAGGTTAACGACCTCGAGAGTAGGGTTTGATGAAATCCTAGAGGGATTCAAAAATGGGTGGTTCTCTACCGGACAAGATGGGGTGGGAGATGGAGAAGAAACTAAACGGGGTCCTGATGCCAAAGGAGACGAGGGGGCAGTATTAACAGCCAAAACATTCATCAAAGAACTGGCCCCAATTTGGGCATTATGAAAGCAAAAATTAATAATTTCCAATTCTCGACTAGACCAACAAGGAGATGAGGGTAAAGAAACCATCTCTTTCAAAGAAGAAGTATCCAAAAAAGAGTCATACCTGATCTCTAGATTTCAAGGAGGGTCCACAAATCCCGCATCAAGGTCTTGAGTCTCAAATAGGTTTGAAACCCCGGGTTGATGACACAAGGTCAGTCCCCGCAAGGACTTATTTCTTAAAAATACACACAACACTCACACAGACTTGGTGTAAACAAGATGCCAAAAGTTGGCTTCTATTACTTCAATCGAATTAACGGTTACAATGCAGAATGCAATATAATGTAAACAACTAAAGTAGTCGGCCTTAGCCTGATACAATATATAGAAGTAAATGTGTGTTCTCTGTGTGTGTGATCTTCCTCCCTCTCATGACCTCGGCTGAATGCAAGCGCTCGCTGAGCTATGGATGAATGATCCCTGCTCCCAACTGGCACTAACTCCTCACTCTGTGCTTGCGCACTGGTCTTATACTCCGCTCTGTTGCTCATCCCGAGGTCCACTCCATTCCCCGAGACACTCTTCCTCTGTCCATTGAATCCTCCAGATCCTCCAGACCTGTAGTTTTCAGCGCTCTCTGTCATGCTGCACAACCTATTCCTGTGGTGACATTTGTCTTGATCCCAACCACCTTCTTAACTTCTCATAACTTCCTTAGCAACCCTGAATGGATACCAAGTACTCTGCTTTGACTTCTGCACTTCTCTGACTCTACTACAGTAGTCGATCCCATCACTAACCTCGACCATACTTCCTTCGTCATCTTCACTCAACTCCTACGGCTGCCAATCCGCCCCTTCCTCCATGCTTAGATTCCATCGCAAACCTGTCGGTGTCGTGATTCGACAACTTGTCGACCTTCGACGTCTCTGCTCCAATCCTGTCATTTGTCGACCTTCGACATGTCAACTCTCGACCTTTAACTCATGTCGACCACATATCGACAGTTTCCTGATTGACTAGATGGCTTCGGCTTTTGAGTCTTCACTTCTGTACCAGTGGTCGTCGGCAATCCCCCTAGTTGGCCTCCTTCTGTCGATCATATTCGACTGTTTTGCCTAGGCCCCGATGCTCCTGCATCAGACTCCCCAGGTGAAAAAGAACTCGAGTGCTCCGTCAGTCTCCTGTATTATTCTTCGAAAATCCATGTCGCCTCCTGCAACTCATAATCCTTCCATCGCACTAAGTATTCTTTCCTTCACGAACTATGCATACGCTCGACTTCGCGTTCTTCTAGTACTTCGGTGATTTCCTCTTTGTCGTGTCAACCTGGAATCTTCCCTGTCCAGTCGATGTTCAACACTTCCGCACCTTCGCTAGTTGAACCTTCTTCAAACTTGTACAGATCTGAGACATTGAATGTAGGTGAAATGCTCAAGTCGTTCGACAACTCCAACACATAAGCATTGTCCGAAATCTTCTTCAAGCTCTTACATGGTCCAATTTTCTTCAACTTTAGCTTGTTATAGGTTCCTGTTGGAAATCTCTCCTTCCACAGATGTGCATAGACTAAGTGTCCTTCGTTGAACGACTATAGCCTCTTCTTTTTGTCGGCTCTCAACTTGTATGTCACGTTGCTCTTTTCAATGCGCTTTCGCACATCATCATGCACTTCTTTCATATGCTATGCGAATGATTTTGCATCTGCGCTTTTCTTTATTTGTGTCGGAATCTCGACCAAATCTACCACTCCATGTGGGCTTCGTCCTTGAACAATCTGGAATGGGCTCATATCTGTCGACTGATTCACAGAATTGTTGTATACGAACTCTACTTGCGCCAACACGTTCTCCCACTGCTTGGGTTTGTCGGTCGTCAAACACCTCAGAAGGTTTCCCAAACTTTTGTTCACACCTAGGTCTGTCCATCTGTATGTGGATGATATGCCGAGTTAAAATGCAACCTCGTGTCTAGTTTCTTCCATAGGGTTCTCCATAAATGGCCCATAAACTTGGTATCTCTGTCCGACGTGATACTCTTCGGCAACCCATGCAATCTGACTATCTCCTTGAAGAATAGTACAACAATTCCTGTGGTGTCACTTTCTTCCGACATAGAATAAAGTGTTCCATCTTCGAAAACTTGTCAACTACAACACATATTGAGTCGTTACCTTGCTGCATCTTCAGAAATCCTAGCACAAAATCCATGCTCAGGTGCTCCCATGGGGTATTCGGCATTGGTAATGGCATATACAACCCCTTATTCTGACTTCTTCCATTTTCCAACTGGAAAACTCGACACTCTTGTACCCACTTCCCAACATCTGTCGTCATTCCTGTCCAATAATACTTTTCTTTGACCAACGCCTTGGTCTTGTCGATGCCAAAATGACCTCCTAATCCGCCGCTATGCAGCTCACGGATTAGGTTCTCTCTTACGGATCCTTTGGGAATACACAATTGTTGTCCCTTGCATAGGTATCCCTCTTTGATGAAATAATCCAAGTATGGATTCCTGTCGACACTCCATGGTTCGCTACTCTCTTGCCATGCTTTCGCAAAATCCTCGTCAGTCGCATACTCTGTCTTCATCGAATCTATTCTCGTTTCCTGAACTGTCATCGTGTTCAACAATGCAACTCTTGGACTCAGCGCGTCGGCAACCTTGTTCAACTTGCAAGACTTATGTCGCAACAGGAAGGTGTATCCCTGCAGAAATTCGACCCACTTCATGTGCTGTTGATTCAACTTCGACTGAGTGTTCAAATACCTTAATGCTTGGTGATATGTGTATAACACAAATTCCTTGGGAAACAATAATGCCTTCACTTCTTCAATGCTTGGACAATAGCATAGAACTCCCGGTCATAGACCAAATATTTCTGCTTCGCATCATCCAACTTATCGCTGAAGAATGCAATTGGTCGGCCCTCCTGGCTCAACACTACTCCAATTTCCATTCCACTCACGTCGCAATTGACTTGGAAAGCTTTGTCGAAATATGGGAGCACTAACACCGGGTTCTCAGTGACCTTTTCATTCAACTTTGGGAAGCTTCCGTCCACTTGAACTCCCCTTTCCGCATGCACTATGTCAAAGGTGCACATATCCGACTGAATCCCCTGATGAACTTCCTGTAGAAACTAGCAAGTCCATGGAAACTTCTTACTCCATTCGTGATTGTCGGTTTTGTCCAATCCAATATTGCCTTCACCTTCTCTGGGTCCATCAATAACCCTTTACCCAAGATTAAGAATCCCAAGTACACCATTTCTTCCTTCATGAAGAAGCACTTTTGTAGGTTCACCATCAACTTCTCTTCCTGCAACTTCTGCAATACTTTGCGAATGTTCCCCAAGTGTTCGACCTTGGTTCGACTAAATATCAAAATGTTGTCTAGGTACACTATGACGAAACTTCCCAAGAATGGCTTCAGTACCTCATTCAACAACCACATGAATGTACTAGGTGCATTAGTCAATCTGAATGGCATGACTAACCACTCATACAGCCCTTCCCTCGTCTTGAATGTTGTCTTCCATTCATCCCCTTCTCTAACTCGAATATGGTGATAACCACTCTTCAGGTCGATCTTCGTGAAGTATCTCGCTCCACTCAAACAATCCATCAAGTCATCCATTCTCGGCAATGGAAATCGGTACTTGGTCGTGATCTTGTTGATATCTTTGGAGTCTGTACACATCCTCCATTCTCCACCCTTCTTCGGCGGTAATATTGCTAGTACCGTGCACGGGCTCAGACTCTCTCTGATCAATCCTCTATCCAACAACTCCTGGACCTATCGATTGAGTTCCTGACCCTCTGCTGAATTCATTCTATGCGGTGGCTCGTTTGGAAAATTCAATCCTGGAATCAAGTTGATCTGATGGGATATGCTTCTCGTCGGTGGCAATCCCGTCGGCTTCTCGTTGACTACTATGATCTTGAACTCGTCGAGCATCTTTTCGACTTCAATCGGAATTCTCTCCATTTTCGACCTTTCAATGCATGGCCCCTTCAGAATGATGGCGAAACATCCCGACTGCTTCTCCTCATCCCTGAGGAATTCCTTTGCTGAACACATCAGCACGCATTTCTCCCAATAGTTTCTCTCGCCCTGCCTGCAGTCGGCTTGATCCTCCTGCTTCGGCTTTAGAGTCCTTTGCATGCCATTTTTCCACACTGTGACTATGTTGCCTTGACCATCGTAGATCATCTTCTGATCATATTTCCATGGCCTTCCTAACAACATATGACATGCGTCCATCGGGATTACGTCGCACAGTACACTGTCTTCAAGCTTCCCAACCTTGAAGTTAATCAGGCACTGTTTGGTTACTTTGACATGATGTCCTTTATGCAACCAAGATATCTTTTATGGATTTGGGTGTTCCCGGCATCTCAAACCCACCTTGTCAATGACCTCTGTCGACACAAGATTCTCTGTACTTCCACCAACTATGGTCTTGCAATACCACTCGCCGATCAACACTCTGGTTTGAAAGATAGCCTTTCGCTGTGTTGACTCTTTCTCGTCGCGTCGATCGTCCTAAACCAACGTTCTCCTAGCCGTCATTGTTTGACCTTTTCTTTTTCCATCCTCACTGTTGTCAAATGTCGACTTTGCCCTCTTGTCGACTTGCTCATCTCTTCGATGTCTGGGTTTTGACTCCTCTACAGCATGTAGGTTCTATAGGAATTCATATGCCTTGTGTCAGACTCCTCGACACTTATAAAAAACCATAGCTAGTCTGTCAGCTTTCTTCTCTGTCTCACCAGTTCGACCATACGTACCTTGACCGCGGGTATCTCGACCATCTCGTCAGTTTTCCTGCACCTTCTCTTTGGTCGTTTTCCCTTCTACACGTCGATTGTCTTTGACGACTTCCCTTCTAGTTACACTACTTTGGCCTTTCGCAGAAACAATCTTCGCACCATGACCAGTCATCCTACCTCTGGTTGATGTGGCTTTCCTTGCCAGTTTCTCTTCTTCCTTCAGATATAACTGATAGGCTTCGGCGACCACTCTGAACCTTGACAGGATCAACTCGTCCTGTATGGCATACTTCAATCCATTTACATATCTTGCAACAACCTCTTCGCCTTCGTCGGTCTGACCCGACCTTATCAAAAATTTGTAGAACTCTTCCGTGTACTCTTTCATGGTCATCTCTTTTTGTTGAAAGTTCTGTAACTTCTTGAACAAGGAAATCACATAGTCACCCGACAAGAACTCCCCTTTCAGCTTGGCAACCATCCTGTCCCAAGACTTGATTTTCTCCTTGCCTTTCTTGACTCTGTCAGCCTGTACATTGTCCCACCATAATGAGGCATGACCCTTCAACCTCAGACATGTAGTCATAAACCGCCTAGGATCCTCGATCTGCTCTATGTCAAAGTATTTCTCCATTTCTCTGAACCAGTCTATCAAGTCTTCTGGGTCTAGACTTCCTGAGTAGGAAGGTACATCCATCTTCATCCAACCTCTCATCTCTGATAGTAGCTTGATCAGTTTGTCTTTTGGTTCCTCCTCAGCTGCTCTTGCGCTTCCACTTCCTCGAATTCCTCGTCGTTGTGGTCCAACGCATCAGGAATGCATCCACACCTTTGGCTTTCTTTGATCGCTGTGACTTCACTAGTCAAACTTCGCATTGTTCGCATGCATTCGTCGAACATTTCACGATCAATCGTGACTGCAGTGACACGCGCTCTTCATCCTACTCCTCGGACATTAACGCCTCTATGATCCATTCTCAACCGTAACTGAAACTCCCACTCGTTCAATCGCAACCGGAATTTCACAACTCGTGTACAGCTCTACCCAACTGCAGCTGGAGCCGTTAACACACTCAACACTGGATTCTCTTCCAGCTCTGATACCAACTGACGCAAGGTCGGTCCCTACAAGGACTTCTTGCTTAGCAATACACGCGACACACAGACTTGGTGTAAAGAGGATGCCAGAAGTTGGCTTCTATTACTTCAACCGAATTAACGGTTACAAAGAGGAATGAAAAATAATGTAAATAGCTAAACTAGTCGGCCTTAGCCTGATACAATATACATAAGTAAATGTGTGTTATCTCTATGTGTGATCTTCCTCCCTCTCATGGCCTCGGCTGAATGCAAGCGCTCACTGAGCTATGGATGAGCGATTCCTGCTCCCAACTGGAACTAACTCCTCACTATGTGCCTGTGGGTCTTCTACTCTGCTTTGCTGCTCATCCCGAGGTCCACTCCGTTCCCCAAGACACTCTTCCTCTGTCCGTCGAATCCTCCAGATCCTGCACACCTGCAGTTTTTAGCGCTCTCTGTCGTGTTGCACAAGCTCTTCCTGTGGTGACATCTTTCCTGATCCCAACCACCTTCTTAACTGCTCATAACTTCCTTAGCATCCCCATACGACTACCAAGTACTCAGCTTTGACTTCTGCACTTCTCTAACTCTACTATAGTAGTCGGTCCCATCACTGACCTCAAACATACTGCCTTCGTCATATTCACTCAACTCCTACGACTTCCAATTTGCCCCTTCCTCCATGCTTAGCTTTCGCTGCAATCCTGTCAGTGTCGCAATTTGACAACCTATCGAACTTCAACGTCTCCACTCCGATCCTGTCGTTTGTTGACCTTCGACATGTCGAATCTCGATCTTTAACTCCTGTCGACCGCATATCGACAACTTCCTACTCGACTACCTGGCTTCGACTTTCCAATCTTCACTTCTGTACCAGACTTATGTCGATCATCTTCAATTGTTCTTCCTAGGCCTCAATGCTCTTGCATCAGCTGATGATTATCCCAACATTTCCTCAAGATAGGTCATTTACATAGATTTAGGCATTGATCCTTAAGATGCCATGTAGCGTGGCAGGAAAAACATCTAAAGGGTATACATTTATAATCTAGTGGTTAGCAGAGGACCTGCTCGCCCCCGTGAATACAAACCTCAGCAGGTAAACCCCTAGAAACGTCCATTTCCACCAACATGGATGCCATGCGCTTGTAAACACCATAGAGCATCTCCTTGTCAAGGAATATGAGCCAGCCAATGCGGTTTGCTATATCCTCGAAAAGCCCCTTCGACCAAAGAGTAAGTAGAAAACTAGGTAACATAACCCAAAGATGTTTGAGGTTAATGGGTTTCTATATAGGGTCAAAAGCAGTGTGGCAACGACATAACACCAGGGAACCACTCCCAATAAGCCATGGTCATTCTAAAATTTTGTTTGCCGATTCAACATATAAGAAGTGGAAGAAATACCATCCATTGGAAATAATGTTTATCTTAGGAGAATAACCAACAATTGGCTTCCAGTTGGCCTTTATCTAGTTAACAAATTCAATCTGGTTTAAGAAGGCATATTCCAATCTACCCACGAGGGTATGAGCCGAAAGACAAGCAATCTAGTCAACTTGAACATCCTTACCCACCGTCATATGGATGGGTTCCTCGAATGACCTATAGGTGTTAAGATAATGACGAACTTTTTCCCTCTTACCAGTGGGTTTCTAGGCAGATTTCTTATCGGAAGGAGGTGTTCCTTTCGGATTTCCCCCCGTCTTTGCTAGGGATTTTCCACATGGGGGTGTGGTTAAACCATGAGGTAAAATATTCCGAAGATGAAGAGATCCTAAAGTGGTATTTTCCCGGGAGATAGTGTTTTTAACCAAACAAGTTCGATCACTAAACATCGACGACAACTGACCCTGAACTCAGGAGGCACATGCTGAAAACCCTCAGCATCAAATGCCAAGGGTTTAGTGGTCAGCGAACGTTCATGTTCCAAGTCATCCCATTCTAGGACCTCGTCTTCCAAATCCGATCCCAGGGGAAACTTATATGTCGCCATCAGTCCCACAAGCAAAAGGGGAAAAAGACAGTGTAAAGCATCAGGAAGCGTGAACAATCCCCCAAGCACCACGTGAACAAAGACAAGAAAATAATGTAGACCCCGTGCCAAGGAAGACAGAACCCACAAAATGGTAAGACAGTATAGGGGACATATTTGTAAAAAGGGGAGGAGGACAGGTTCTGTGAGAACAAAAAAAGAAGAAGACAGAAGGCATAAACAGGTTAACAAGAGGTAAAAGCTCCTAATTCCCACTTTTATATACTTAGTTGGTACTGGGCCCTGTGTCGGGCTTGAATCCGAGTTTAACTGAAACAATCCATGCCTATGAATGAAGGGGTGCCTCCCTCCATCTCCAAAGAAGATACCATTCATGCATCAATCCAAGCCCATGAACGAAGAAGTGCATAGGTCTCGGGGTTGTGTCAATTTTGCAGCCGTAGTTGAGACCTATCTATTAATGTTGGTAGAATTGGAGAAATAACTACCTCTATAAACACACCCACCTTATAAATAATTTTACATATTAGAACGATAATGAATCCATTATTATATTCACTAATAAAATAAAATTGTATAACTAGATATGAAGAACATGAGACTTTCAACAATATTAACAATTAACATAGTTAACCTCAATACAAGGTATAAATATGTTAAATTAAGACAAAACAATTTATCTCCCATTTATTTATATTTTAATTTACATAAATATACAAATTTTATGAAGATGAAAAGACAAAGAAACTAAAATGATATATTGTCATTGTTGGGATTTCCAAGCACCATTGCTTGTAATGTTAATCCATACCAGTGCATTGGGGTGCATGTCATGGAAATACAATGATCTATAAATGTGATCGAACTTAGTTAATAGTAACCAAGTTACAATGCTAGAACTTTATGACTTAAATATGAACATGTTTGCAACACAAATTGATTTGTCACGCTAATCCATGTTGAAGTTAATTTTTGATATGTATTAGATTTTACATCAATGATTTTACACAACTTTGTACATCTGATGCAACGACCAAAATTATGCATTTTTACTTAAGAAAAATCTCTATAATGAACCTATCATGGGCCTATGGTCCTACCTATAATTTTTCACACACTAGGTCATGCAGCATTGCCTTGCCTTAGCCGTAGGGATGTGTCCAACTTGCACCTACTACAACCAGACTATGCCTTTTCACTTAAGATCTACCCATAACTATGCCTTATGCTGTGATTTGTTAGATCTACAATTAAGTTCAATACAACCAAGTTTTTCTAACAATAGGCACACATCAACAATGGCCTTAAAGCATCCCAATAGAACTTTAACACTTAACCAATATTCACTAATACTTAGCAATCCACAATTGTAATGCAAGGAACATTATTCAACAAGTAAAGATACCACAACACATAAGTATGAGTGGCACCCAATCTGGATGCCTTAACTTTATTAATATGAAGAATATTACAAAGATATAACAAGGGAGTGTGGTCATATGTTTGTGACACTTTTACAAATATACAATTAACTCAATGCACCACTTACTAGTACCCAAAAGAATTACACAATCCAACCCCTAAAAAACCTATGGATCTGCCTCTTGCAATTCATTCACTGAGTGCAATCTTAGTGTATCTATACAATGCCTTAGACACTTTCCAAGTTGTCTAAGTCCTTCATGAAAAATGCCTAAGACTCAATCAATGTCCAAGTTGCTCATAATGCCAAACCCTAGACTTTGCACCTCAGTACTCCTTATCCACTAGTGAAAGATCACTCATTGATCTCCATCCTTGCTTGAATGAATTTGCATAATGAAGGCATCCTCTTTATATAATGGATGATTCCTTGGCATTTCCTTCTTCTAAGATTCCTTGCAACCCACTCCATGTCCAAAGTTAATCAAATGTTCAATCCACATAACCATTTGTCAAGTATTTGGAACACTTAGCCCTTCTGTCTACACATCCTTTTGATCATGCATTCTTTCCCAAGGCATCCTATTCATCTCATGTGTTTGATGGTTCAACACATGTCTTATTTGAACGATGTCCAAGGCACCCATTTCCCTTCCTTGTTTTCACAGTATGCGACATTTGTCCATCCAACATGTGATGCGCACCCAATTTCCCAGGTACTCTTGCTTAATAACTAAGGTGTTGCATCGACAAGTCTTTCTTTTTCACCCCCATGAACCAAGGAATTTCCATCATCTAAGCCACTATGTGGCCTCTATAAGGAATCTCCATTGACAACTCTTATCTTCATGCCATACTTAACCAAATTGCTTTGCCAAACTATTTGGAACTTATGCATGCCTTGCAATCATGCAAGATTTCCCAAGGCATGTGTTATCACACAACTTGTAGTCGTCCCAAAAGGTGATCATATCCAGGATGGTAGAGGTGTTGGAAAACTAAAGAGGTGACCCAAGAGAGCCACGATTCCCAAGGATAAATGGTTGTCACGTTAATCGAGGCACTCTTCACTTTCGATCAAGCAAATGCAAGAACAAGGGGGAGACCCTAGCTAATCCAAAGAGGGTAGCGAACCTACTCTAGACCTTCTAGGGAAATGTGAAGTTGAAAGCAAAGAGAGATCAAGAGTAAATGGATCTAGATCTAGGGAATATAAGTGGAAAAATGGAGTTAGGGCTTGGTTGAGGAGGATTATGGAATGGATAAAGGCTCAACCATGAAATGAATATGCCGCTTATGAGTTTAAAGAAGTAGATCTAGATAGATATAATGCTAATAAAAAAGACCTAAGTGGGGCCCGCCCTTAAATTTAGGAAAAGAAGTGAAATGGGGCCCATAAAGTGAAATTGAAGTAGGAATGGTACTAGCAGGGTGGCTAAGCTATGGATCTGAAGTTTAAATGACAAAGTAGCAACACCCAGATGATAGATCTAGAAAATGACCAATAACCCACAAGTGCGACCTCCCTTGGAGATAGCCAGTGCCTTAGACCGAGGGGTAAATGGAGTCGTATTCCCACCAAATTTTCTCTCCAAGTTTCTTTAATTAATTTTAAAGTGGGTTTTAGTTATTAAGCCCAAATTATTGCCAAATCTATCAGATCTATAAAACTAAGGTTTTAACAATGAGGGTTTTAAGTGACCAATGGGTAAAATGCATGGAAATCAATACGTCCCTTTTATATCTTACCTCAAATTCTTGCGGCCGCCAAGTACATCGATGATCCTTCCATTTAGTTACAATTCCAAGCAAAAATGTCCTAGCCCAAGGAGGAAAAACGTCCTCTTCCCCTACAAATTCAAACTACCAAAGGAGATTTGATCCATAGATAAAAGATGAACCATGCATGGCATACTAAAAGAATCAAATCAATGGAAAAAGCACAATTGAAAAAATCCCTTCATGATGAAAACGTCATGCCCAGAGAAGATGTGGAAAACCCCTGCAATTGTCCCTCAAGCAAATCACACCCCTGTAGTAAGTGAATTCGGCCTCCCTCTAAAGATGTTGGACATCACCTGTAAGAAACTTAGATGTCTAAAGAAACTATGTGTAATCATGTATAAGAACATTCATCAAAGCATGAGAAGCAGATCTGCAAAATAATATTTTTATTCCAAGAGTTCAAGAGCCCAAAGGTGCCTTTACAATGAGGGGGTGTCTTCCTTAAATAGGAATGAGAGAGACCAAAGCCCTAACCAATTTTTGAACAAGTGGTGGAGATCAAAAGATAAACATAATACAATCAACGGCTATGATGAGCCGGAGCAGTAACACATGGATCAAATCACTAAGGGGGGTGCGCACTCACTAAAGTGGCTCTAAGGGGGTCGCACCACATAAATTATGACTAAGACAAGTGTAAGGAGCACATGGTGGGGATAGGAGGTATTAATTTCCTTCATTAGCATCACCCCATGGCAAAATGATAAAATATATGACTCATCAACATCACAAAGTGACCAAATCGTACCCCCCCTCAATGACATAATAATACATCAAATAACAACCCGGAGAAGTGTGTGGACCCCATTGAATGCTGTAAGCTGACCTGGAAGGTGTGGGATGCATAAAAAATTACCTCTGAACAAACCTCATGCCAATACCTTGCCTCATTTTCCCAAATCGAATTCCTTAGTGACCTTTTTATCCCATTTTTAATCCTCAGAAAACCATTAATAAATCATCAAAATTCATGTATATCTCTGCCTGGTGTCCCAGACAAAAATCCGACTGCACCAAAATGTCTGGAGATGGGGTAATATGGTAATAACAAGTGACTGGACACCCCATCTCCTCAGTAGCACCCTATGATAACGTCCTAGATCAATGAAATTGTTGGACATGTCATTTCTCAATGGAAAAACTGGAGAAAAGTGGAAATCGACTATATCGTCATTGGGAGTGCCTGTAATTGAAAACTGAGTGTCCTAGTGGACTTAGAAGGTCCAAATAAACTATATATGAATACTCATACACCCTGTGGCTACTTGGATAATCAATTTGTAGTCTCATCCATACCTGGACCATATAAAAATAATGGTCTGAAAATAATAATAACCATACAAAATATATCAACCATTATATGAAGCCTGTGTCCACTGTATGGAACCATCAAAGGTGTATCAAAAGACCATAAATCATCATCCTCGAACATCAGTGGTCCAACTCATCTCAAATCCCCATGGTTGACTTGGTCAAACTAGGTTTGACCAGGTCAAGACTGATCAAAATATGACCCAAGCCTGAAATGACTAAAGCTGCAAGTGAAAATGGTTAAAGTATGCTCTTTTAATCATTCTAATAGAAAGAATTAAAGTAATAAGCATCATTTCACTAGCAGTTAATCAATAATTATATCAAATATAAGTTCAAATAATCATTTACTCAAAACGAAACCTCAAGAATATACTCATTTCATAGACGTGAAAATTTTGCTAGCAAAGGGTGAGGGTCAAGAATGCAAGGTTAGGATAAGGGGATGACTTTCCAGACTCAACACTGTGATACTTCAGATAGGGGAAAGGGAATACACACTTAAGCATATGTCGAATAATAAACACACAGGGAATGACAGTGTCTCACAAATGGAATAAGTTGTTTAGAGAGGTGCTTATTCAACCTTGGAAAATGTCTATAGATCACATCCAAGTTGAATCTAGCTCAGTGAGGATCTTTGCTAGAACCATCGTAACTAGGTGCACAACTAACCGTAACTTGAGGTTTTAGGGGAGACTTAGAATTAGTTGTCCCTTACTCCATCTCACATCCCAACCCGTAGGCTCAGTGAGGTATTAATCATTACATTTAATTCCTGGCCAACAGTATTTGGATTTGGCATACATTTAACCATTGCTTTTTAGGCCTTTAGGACCCTTTGGATTTTGCATGTGCTTAGAAGCACAACTAATCGTAGCTTGCATCCAGGATGCTTTAACATTTCAATTTCCATAGCCCTCTTCCATTGTACTAATAAGCACAGTTTTAATTTGTTTCCGCGGGCTTGCAGAAAAGATAAGATAATAGTTTCCATATACATGTAATGATGGTAGTACTATTTGCTTTTGGTTTTAACCAACACAACTCAAGCAACTAGGGGGATTATCCACAATCAAGACCAAACATCGGGTTAACCGAATAGAGTGATCAAGGTATCAAATCCAACTCACCTAATATCAGGAACCATCACCAGCGGGTTCTCCTAGCCTAGAAGAATCAAGGCTTCGGTAAGTTCTATTGCCAACTCAGAGACGAGACACAAACTAATAGGGATGCTATCCAACACAGAGGAAAAAGTGGGGAGGTCCTCCATATCACAGGATGAGGTGTAATCGAGGGTGAAAACCAAAGATGGGAGAGATAACAGATGGATGGGGAAAGTGAAGGTGGTGCCTAAGCTAGCAAGCCATAAATGGTGGGAATGATCATGCCCATACTACTAGGAGGGTAAAACCAATGAGTATAAACAAGAGTTTCTAATTATGAGTAATAACACCATTTAGATAATTAATAAGCAACCATGTGCATATAACATATATATATATATACCGCCAGATCATGACCACTAGATACCAAGTCAAGCTACTAAGATGACCAAAAGAGAAAAACAATCATAACCAATGCATACCATATACCTATTGGGACATATACCTGTACCTTATTTGGATCATCACTAACCACTGGAAACACTAATTTTAAAACTCTGGGCATTGCATTGCTCTGTATGGAATAAAATTTCACCTCGGTCATCAAATATGAGGTTACGAGGCTCAGTCTTGGAATAAGGTTTACTACATGTCTGATTTGGGGCTGCTATGATATGTGAGTGATCATCAAAAGTATTGTTTATCATAGGATGGTCTCATAAAAAACATTTAAAGTATTGGCTCAAAAATGTACAAGAATCTGCTCTGCAATCATGGTAGCCTGGCTACTATGGATGTGATAACATCTAGCTCCAACTGGGACAAGTGCTCTAAGGGAGAGAGTGCTTGAGAACCTTAGAAATATCTGGTCCCCAACACTAACTGCATCAATCTTCTATCCAGCACCCAATTGATCTGCTTCATATTCAAATGTACCTATTCCTACACACATGGAAGCAGACTATACCGAGCAGCATGTATGGCATAAAAATAAAATGCTAAAATGAAATTCTAATCTAGAACATCAATTTTAAATTCATGAAAGAGAAGATACTAATCTAACAACTAACATGCTTTATTTTTGTTTTATTTCAGGAAATCTTAGAAATAAGTAAGATAACCAAAATCAAATAACTTAGGGAAACTCAAGCAATCTCTCAGAAGAAACTCATAAAATACTCAGCACACAAGAAAAAGAAAGACACTCAAAACCTATTGCTCAAGTGAGCTTATTCAAGAACCTACCTACACTAAACAAGCAAGAGGAGTCCAAATCAAGTTAAGTCAGGGATGTAATCCCTTAAATCCCTCTGATTGATAGGTAGCATGATCTGCTTCCCACTTCTAGTAGTGAGGAAACACATATCATCAATACAACACTCAACCGTGAGTGGTCCAACCCATATATCGTCAGATCCCTTGGATTGTATGTAAAATATAGGATTAGGTACAATGACCCTATCACCACTGGAAAATATACGACGATTCACAGAATCAGGGATTACTTCAACATTGCGGATCAGAATGGGATGGACATCAGTTCAGTATCGTGGTTGAGGTGTAATTATCCTTGAGTTCCTATCAGGAGGAACTGCATCAAATCTGGGAGTCCCACCTTCCAAGGGAATGACTACCCTACCAATAAGGACTTTCTGAATCACTCTTCTCCTTTCATGTTCTTCTCTCGGTTCTTCATTATGTGGGTGAATGATATACTTAGGGGTTTCTCCCACAGTCCAAAAGTCTCTGACAACAACTTCCTCATCCTCATTAGCAGCTAGAGATGGTATTTTATGATTCACATTGCTTCTACTACTACCTTCTCCAGAAGGGATGGGAACAACCAGATCTTCTAGATTTGAAAAGTGAGTAGTGGTAAATGACGAATGATTCAAGACCATGCTATGAGAACTCCGAGCTCCCAATTCTATAGATATTGGTGAAGGAGTAGGAATGTGAGATGAATCATTAGAGCACATACTTTCTTCACTACTAGGTAACTCTCGGGGAAAAAGGAAACTAGGGATGTCCCTTAGCAACGAATATCTCAATGATAGCTCTTCTTCATTGGTTGAGATTGTGACAGGGGGACTTTCCTGAAATATAGCAAGATTGTTCAATGAGAACTCTCCTTTAGGAGCATCATGTATCAATGCATGCTCTTTCCAACTCATAGAGTTTTCATTTACTTTCCTTAATAATCCATCTTCCAAATAAATATGAGATAAATGATTAGGAACATCAGAAAAATGACATTCATTTGGCTCTTCATCACTCTCCCTTGCAAGAGAAGGATGTGTTCCATCTATGTGACTTTTCAATGGAAAGGTGCGATTAAACCCTTGTCTTTCTCTATCCACATTGATATCAACCGATGTGAGGGTTTCCCTAACCATTCTAAGCTCACCAACTTCAGTGATGGGATTAATTTGACCCTCCTGTGGTTCCACATCATTAAGTTGGTTCAAAATTCGAATCTCTTCAGACACTTGTCTATGATACATTTCAAGGTTTATTTCTCTATCGAAACTAGCTCTCTCATTATCCTCTTCAAAATAGTCATCATCTCCAAAAGATCTCCAAATCTCTTCTCTTCTAGTACCATGATCCTCATTATGGATACCCAGACCATGAATATACCCTCAGGCAATAATTCTCCCTCACCATAAGTGTTCATGATACCATCCTCATAACTTTCAAGATGACCATCATAAAATGGCTCGATAAATCCTAACTAGAGATCCATCAGAGTTAGGAATAGTAGCGTAAGATAAATCAATTTTAAGATGACCCCCTAATCCAGCAGATCACTTTCTACACGAAAGCATTTCATAGACTGGGGGTAAATCAATGGCTACTACATCCATAAGCATGGATATATCGGGGCATGAAAATAAGTCAGCTCTCAAGTTCTTAATCAAGCCAAAGACTTGCACTGGTATTGAGTCTATTCTGCACACATTCTCATAAGGCCTAGTTATATTTAATCCCATGGTTTCCATAACATGTAACAACATGACATTCATGGAAGCTCCAGAGTCTAGCATACAATTGTGGAGAAGGAGGTCACCTACGTGAAGTGTAAGATAAAATGGTTGGTGACCACTGCTCTTCCTGTCATACAAGGCTGCCTGGATGTTGATGGGACGATCCTCCTCATCTTCAACCATGGCACTAGGTGCCAGGTCTATTTGATCCTCACCATGCTTGGTGGTAGTCTCAATGATACTCTCGTAAAACTCTACCACTTTCTATTTAATGGATGGGATTTTCATAAGTTCAGTGAGTGGAATGTTATGCATAAATTTGTCTAATTCTTTCTCAATGTTGATGTCTAAGTCATACTCAGGGAGAATAGAATTTGGCTCACTCACTAAGCTAGGCTTCTCACTATTCTTTCTCTCAATGAAAGGGGTTGTTTTTGGCCATCCTTTCTTCTTTGATAAATTATAATAGGATCTTGGCCATTACTTTCAGGTTGTTTTGTGGCAAATACGGGAAGACTAGGACTAGGACTTTCTATACTTTCTTCTTCTTGGTTTATTAAAATTTTCCCAAAGTCTTTGTCAAAGTCTAAATCATTGACCCAATTAATGTTTCTAGGGGTATCCTAGGCATCCTCACTATGAGTGGGATACTCAGGATCCTCCTCCTTTTTCTCTTCCAACCAGTTAATTCCAGGAGGTTCAGGTACATTTGACTCACCGGGTTTCTTCTATTATCATCATGATTAGGCCTCTTTTGAGGGTTCCAATAATGTTTTGGTCCATAGGGTTGCCTATACCTTTCCGATTCTTTGCTCTTAGATAGATCCCTAGTCAGGATAGTTAAGTTTTTCATCATTTCTTGCATGCTTTCAGTCATATCGTTGGGATCTTTAACTGGTTCTTTTCCTTTTCTAGCTTTGGGCTCATATCTAGAGGATGAAGCACTGATCGAATCAAAGAAGTTTTGCTTCCCCATAGAGGCAGCATTTGCTTCAGCCCTTCTAGCGTTTTCTTGAGCTTATTTTAAGTCTTTAGGGTCTTCATCTTTGAGGTGACATCCAAGGTAACCTTCAAACGAATTGAGGTAATGAATCAACACAACTTGTTCTTTAGGCCTAATATGATCAGGAATATTGGCCACTATCTTGTCAAAACGGAGGTTGAATTCATGGACTGACTCGTTTTCTTTATTTTTTATTTTGAAAAGTTGATTTAAAAGGAAACATCCATCTAACTTGACTGGCCAATCATGATTAAATTTATCTGCAAAGGCATCATATCCCGTGATTGATGCTGTAGGAAAACAATGAAACCATTTATGAGCATCACCTCTACGGATGCAAAAAGACCCCTCATGTAAACATCTGCCTCTTCTTCCTCATAAGCTTCCATGTGAGCCCAAACATTCTCGATGTGGTCCTCAATGGAGGTCGCACAATTCCCATTTAATTTAGGAATCTTTTCAAAATATTTGTCGGGCATATCATGGGGTGAACCATGGATTTGAGAAAATCTAAAGGTGAAGCTTTGGCTTTATTCCCAAATCTACGAGCTACTGGAGGATTATTTTGAGGATTATTTCTTGGAGGAGTTTGATTTGTTCCCGCCATTGGATTTAATTTATTTACTTGATGAGATGGGGATGCATGAGGAACCAGATTAGTTGAAGGGGATCCCAAGAAATGATTTGGAGAATCAGAAGAATTCATGATTTTCCAAAAGAAATTAGATGATTGGGCTTTGGGATCTTTTCGATGATATGTAAGCAGGGTTCCTCCTAATTGATTCGTTTTATCCCTACTTATAAGATCGTAAGGATGTCTATGAGGTTGTTCCTCAACGGAGTCATGATTAGGAGTCACTAGGTAAACTTTAACTCTTCTGTACCGAAATATATGTCGTGTAATAGCGGGGAGAGACGAGTGAAAATGATATGGTTATGATTGATTTAAGAATAAAAATGATAACCATCCAAGTTACAAGATCAGATGCGATAAGATATGAGATATGCACAGACACTCGCAGACACATGAGGTAAGCCTCTACCTCCCCAATGACGGTGCAAAAAATGTTATCACACAACTTGTAGTTGTCCCAAAAGGTGATCCTATCCAGGATGGTAGATGTGTTGGACAACTAAAGAGGTGACCCAAGAGAGCCACGATTCCCAAGGATAAATGGTTGTCACCTTAATCGAGGAAATCTTCACTTTAGATCAAGCAAATGCAAGAACAAGGGGAGACCCTAGCTAACTGAAAGAGGCTAGCGAACCTTCTCCAGACCTTCTAGGGAATTATGAAGTTGAAAAGAGAGAGATCAAGAGTAAATGGATCTAGATATAGGGAATATAAGTGGACAAATGGAGTAAGGGATTGGTTGAGGAGGCTTATGGAATGGTTAAAGGCTCAACCAAGAAATGAATATGTTGCTTATGAGTTTAAAGAAGTAGATATAGATAAATCTAATTCCAATAAAAAAGACCAAAGTGGGGCCCACCCTTGAATTTAGGAAAATGAGTGAAATGGGGCCCACAAAGTGAAATTGAAGTAGGAATGGAACTAGGAGGGTGGATAAGCTATGGATCAAAAGTTTAAATGACAAAGTAGCAACACCCAAATGACAGATCTAGAAAATGACCAATAACCCACAAGTGCGACCTCCCTTGGAGACAACCAATGCCTTAGATCGAGGGATAAATGGAGTCGGATTCCCACCAAATTTGGTCTCCAAGGTTCTTTAATTAACTTTAAAGTGAGTTTTAGTTATTAAGCCCAAATTATCGCCAAATCTATCAGATCTATAAAACTAGGGTTTTAACAATGAGGGTTTTAAGTAGCCAATGGGTAAAATGCATGGAAATCAATATGCACATTGTAGATCTTACCTCAAATTCTCTCGGCCACCAAGTACATCGATTATCCTTCCATTTAGTTACAATTCCAAGCTAGATCCAAGTAATTCCAAGCAAAAATGTCCTATCCCAATGAGGAAAAACGTCCTCTTCACCTGCAAATTCAAACTACCAAAGTAAAATTTGATCCACAGATAAAAGATGAACCATGCACGACATATTAAAAGAAGCAAATCAATGGACAAAGAACAATTGAAAAACTCCCTTCATGATGAAAACTTCATGCCCATAGAAGATGTGGGAAACCCCTGCAATCGTCCCTCAAGCAATTCGCACCCCTACAGTAAGTGAATTCGGCCTCCCTCTAAAGATGTTGGAAATCACTTGTAAGCAAATTAGATGTATAAAGAAAATATGTATAATCATGTACAAGAACATTCATCAAAGCATGAGAAGCAAATCTGCAAAATAATATTTTTATTCCAAGAGTTCAAGAGCCCAAAGGTGCCTTTACAATGAGGGGGTCTCTTCCTTAAATAGGAATGAGAGAGACCAAAACCCTAACCAATTTTTGAACAAGTGGTGGAGATAAAATGATAAACATAATACAATTGATGTCTATGATGAGCCATAGCAATAACACATGGATCAACTCACTAAGGGGGGTGCGCACTCACTAAAGTGGCCCTAAGGGGGTCGCACCACATAAAATATGACTGGGACAAGTGTAAGGAGCACATGGTGGGGCTAGGAGGTATTAATTTCCTTCACTAGAATCATCCCATGGCACAATGATAAAATATATGACTCATCAACATCACAAGGTGACCAAGTGACCAAATCGTGGCCCCCCTCAATGACATAATAATACATCAAATAACAACCCAGAGAAGTGTGTGGACCCCACTGAATGCTATAAGTTGAGCTGGAAGGTGTGGGATGCATAAAAATGACCTCTGAACAAACCTCATTCCAATAACTTGCCTCATTTTCCCAAATCGAATTCCTTAGTGACCTTTTTATCCCATTTTTAATCCTCAGAAAACCACTGATAAATCATCAAAACGCCTGTAGCTCTCTGCCTGGTGCCCCAGATACAAATATGAATACATCAAAATGTCTGGAGATGGGGTAATATGGTAATAAAAAGTGGCTGGACACCCCATCTCTTCCGTATCTCCATAGGAGAACGTGCTATATCAATGCAACTACTGGACAAGCTGTTTCTCAATGGCAAAACTAGAGAAAAGTGGAAATCTGACTATATCATCACTGGGAGTGCCTGTAACTGAAAAATGAGTGTACCAATGGACTTAGAATGTCCAAATTAACTAGATATGATTACTCATACACCTTGTGGCTACTTGGATAATCAATCTATAGTCTTATCCATACCTGAACCATATAAAAATAATGGTCTCAAAATAATAATAACCATAACAAATATATCAACCATCATATGAAGCCTGTGTCCACTGTATGGAATCATCAAAGGTTTATCAAAAGACCATAAATCATCATCCTCGAACATCACTGGTACAACTCATCTCAGATCCCCATGGTTGACTTGGTCAAACTAAGTTTTACCAGTTCAAGACTAATCAAAATATGACCCAGGCTTGAAATGCCTGATGCTGCAAGTGAAAATGGTTAAAGTATACTCTTTTAATCATTCTAGTAGCAAGACTTAATGTAATAAGCATCATTTCACCGACGGTTAATAAAAAATTATACCAAATATAAGTTCAAATAATCATTTACTCAAAACGGAGCCTCAAGAATATACTCATTTCATAGACATGAAAATTTTGCTA
Source organism: Larix kaempferi (assembly GCA_027924585.1). NCBI lineage: Eukaryota > Viridiplantae > Streptophyta > Pinopsida > Pinales > Pinaceae > Larix > Larix kaempferi. The sequence goes on along the minus strand of BSBM01000456.1, from coordinate 46,734,011 downwards.
GCAAAGGGTGAGGGTGAAGAATGCAAGGCTAGGATAAGGGGATGAATTGAAAGACTCAACACTGTGATACTTCGGATAGGGGAAAGGGAATACACACTTAAGCATATGTCGGATAATAAATACACAGGGAATGGAAGTGTCTCACAAATGGAATAAGTTGTTTAGAGAGGTGCTTATTCAACCTTGGAAAATGTCTACAGCTCACATCCAATCTGAATCCAGCTCCGTGAGGATATTTTCTAGAACTATCGTAACTAGGTGCACAACTAACCGTAACTTGAGGTTCTATGGGACACTTAGAATTAGCCGTTCCTTACTCCATCTCACATCCCAAAACCATAGGCTCCGTGAGGTATTAATCATTACATTTAATTCCTGACCAGTAGTATTTGTATTTGGCATACATTTAACCAGTTCTTTTTAGGCCTTTAGGAGAATTTGGATTTTGCATGTGCTTATAAGCACAACTAATCGCAGTTTGCATCCATGGTTCTTTAACATTTCAATTTCTATAGCCCTCTTCCATTGTACTGATAAGCACAATTTTAATTTGTTTCCATGGGCTTGCACAAAAGATAAGATAATAGTTTCCATATCCATGTAATGATGATAGTACTATTTGTTTAAGGTTTTAGCCAACACAACTCAAGCAACTATATCCACAATCAAGACCAAACATCGGGGCAACCGACTAGAGTGATCAAGATATCAAATCCAACTCACCTAATCTCAGGAACCAACACCAATGGGTTCTCCTGGCCTAGAAGGATCAAGGCTTCGATAAGTTTTATTACCAACTTAGAGCCGAGACACAAACTAACATGGATGTTATCCAACACAAAGGTAAAAGTGGGGAGGTCCTCCATATCATAGGCTCAGGTGTAAGCTAGGGTGAAAACCAAAGGTGGGAGAGATAACAGATGGATGGGGAAAGTGAAGGTGGTGCCTAAGCTAGCAAGCCGTAAATGGTGGGAATGATCACGTCCATACTACTAGGAGGGTAAAACCAATGAGTATAAACAAAAGCTTCTAATTTTGAGTAATAAGACCATTTAGATAATCAATAAGCAACCATGTCCATATTACATATATATATATACCTCCAAATCATGTCCACTAGATACTAAGTCAAGCTACTAAGATGACCAAAAGAGAAAAACAATCATAACCAATGCATACCATATACTTGCTGGGGCATATACATGTACCTGCTATTTGGATCATCATTAACCATTGGAAACACTGTTACTGAAACTATGGACATTGCACTGCTCGATATGGAATAAAAGGTCACCTCGGTCATCAAATTTGGGGTTATGAGGCTCAGTCTTGGCATAAGTTTTACTACATGTCTGATCTGAGGTTGCTCTGATATGTGAGTGATCATCAAAAGTATTGCTCATCATAGGTTGATCTCATTAAAAACATGTAAAGGCCTCGCTAAAAAATGTACAGGAATCTGCTCTGCAATCATGGTATCCCGACTATTATGGATATGATAACAACATGCTAGTTCAACCATTAAACCTATTGTCACAAACAACCAAATCCTTCCAATGACTATCTCAATGGATGGGTGGATATGCTCATTTCCAAGTCCAAGGAAGGGGCTTTGCATCCTCCCCCACTTAATCTTGTTTCCATCCTTGGTGACGTTTCCATCCTTGGTGACATTTCCAAGAAATTTTTTGTCCTCTAAAGTCTACTACTCAGATTCCAACATCAATCCACAATAAACCGCTTCAACCCCTTCACAATGCTGCTACTGAAATCAACATGCAACTTCTCAATGCCTTTTCCCAAACTCTGACAAACACTACTTCCTGGATGCTCGTGTTATTTTGATTGCCCATCGTTTCTACTATGGCAACCCAAATATCCATTGTTGTTGTTGTTTCCTACTATTGTTGTTGCAACTCATCCTTCACTAAGAAATAAATATAAAACAACATTGCACTTCTCAAACTTCCTACCACTTGAGTATTTCAAATCATTATGTCATGCTTATGTACATTAGTACCTCCCATTCCTTGAATTAATTGGATATTTAATCCAATCATCATGCCTAAACCACGAGAGTGTATGTATTCATGATTGAAAACATTTGTTCCATCCACACTTCAACATGTTATACAACCCTATTGAACAAAGAAAAAGGTATCCACCCCTTCCTCCAAGCTGTCAAGTCACCTCTTGTAACTCAAAAAAAATTCTAAGGCACTGAATCCATGCCATCATCATGCCCATTGTCTTGCTTCTTGGGTAGCAAGCCACCTAAAACAAATTCATCCTAAAATAGAGGATGACCAACATGAATTGTTGTTGTCATTGTAAGTTTCAACCCCCTATTAAAACATGCTCCTTCCTTTGTCCAACTCTCTAGCAAGCTCTTCATACTTGTGCCTTCCTTGCAAGTATTTGGCAATGGCCTTAAAATAATTCTCCTCCTTATGTTGCATTCAACTATCTTCCTAAGAGTCATGTCTTGCAATGGAATTGAGCTAGTCAGACTCAATTGTCATTCTTCACCCCAAACTTCCTTGTGACACACTGCAAATAGCCAAGCCACATTTGTTTTTTTTTTTACTAAAACGGTTATAGAGATTTTGTATTTATCATCTGGCTAAACAGCTGCCAGTGGCTTTTACATTCAAAGTTTCTGGTCTGCCATAAGCATATTTCCAGAGTCTTTACATCCATAAATTCCATAATTTTGATCTCTATTTGATCTACCTGGAGTTGAGAGGGACAATATTCTAAACAGGAGGACGATCTGGATGCCATCTAAACCCGATCTGCTCCCTTCCCATTCCATGGCACGCAGGCTGAGAGAAGCTCAGCGTTTCCTTCAGCTAATTTCAGCGATACTTGGTGGAGTTGTTTGGAATAAGCTGTCTGATGTAGTTACAAACTTTAGCCTTCATCTAAATTAGAAAGGAGAATCATTGATTTCCAGATATTTCCTTTGCTGGAAAGATGAATGACCATGCTGGAGATGAATCATCCTGGAGGGCGCCAATTGGGATCATTTCCAATGATATCAGACCCAGAACTTGGAGCCCCATGGTCATGATACGATCTCTGATGCAGTTTAGTCTTACTCCTGCACTTTGAACTTCTCGAATTACTCTCCTGCGCAGGAAACAAAATGCTTAATGAAACCAAGTTTCACATTAGCATTCCAGGTCCAATCTGAGAAGGGTTCCACCACTTAAACTAAGGAATGGGCACGTAGATGATGTTTCCATTTAGCCCGAGGACTCCTTTGCCCAACTGGACTCCCAAATTCGCTTCATGATCAGCTAGATGGTTCAGATGCCGGAGGACATGGAAGAACTTCAATTCTTCGAAGGCTTTCATCTGTAGTGTGACTTTCCTGTAGAATTGGGTCAGCTCCATATTATTTGGGGCCTTCTTCAAGATGAGGGCTTGGATGATCATTCGGGAGTCACTTATTATAGTGAGCTTCTTAATGGAAAGCATTCTTGCCTAATTAAGACCCTGCCAGATAGCTAGGATTTCAGCAGCATTGTTAGTTTTATTGCCCAGTCCCCAGGAGAAGTTGGAAATGATCCTCCCGGTATTGTCTATCAGAACTCCTCCACTTCCCGCAGGCCTTGGATTTCCCTTTGAGGCCCCATCCACCTGCAGAATGTGCTCATTCAACGCGGATCTCCATTTAATAAACTCCTACTCTTCTAACCTGATTTCCCATGGATCATGATGCTTCGTAGAGAGCTTGATTCTAGTGATAATTGAAGGGTCTAACTCATGGAACCAGCTATGCTCCTTATTGTCAGGGGTGGATTCATTAGATAAATTAGGATTCGCAGTAACCAGCTCCCCAATCAAGGCCTTCACATTGGTTGCAACTTGGGCAGGAGTACCTGCTTTTTCATGAAAAATTCTGTTGTTACGTTCCAGCCAGACTTTCCAGCAGAAGATTTTAGGAACCCACATCCAACACATTTTAATCAGCTTCAATCTAGAGAGGGGAAAGGGAGCTAATTCTAACCAATAAGCAAACAGGGCGAAGATGGAAGGGGGGAGAGTCAGATTCAGTTGAGCAAGAAGAATGTTCCAAAGATCAATAGCAAAAGGGCACTGTAAAAACAGATGCATCGAGTTTTCTTCATGGCTGGCACAAAGAGGGCATCTAGAGGGCCCCTCCCAACCTCTTTTTAGGAGATTATCCCAGGTTAAAATGCTATTGTGCAGAAGAGACCAACAAAACAGATCAATTTTGGGAAGCGAGGGGTGAAGCCATAGGTTCCTCCATACCATGGGATCCGGAGCAGCCCAAGGAATTGCTTGCAGGGCTGCATAACCACCAGCAGCAGAGTACCTTCCAGAGGTGGATCCCCATCCTCTTTTATCTTTCAGCTTATTAGACGTGGGGGAGAGACCTTGAAGAGCGTCAATAAGAGAGCGAGCTTCAAAATCAAGAGGTTGCGGGACAGGCCCCAATTCCCACTTGATCCAAGAGTCATCCGGGCCCCACAAGGAAAGGTCCCAAAGGGAGAATTTGCTGTTTGAGTGAAGCCAGTTTTTATTGTTCTCCAATCCTTCCGATGCTTTTAGAGGAGGCTGTCCTAGAATGGAGTCTTCCCAAAATTTTATATTGGTGCCATTTCCCGGAATCCAAGTAAGGTTGGAAGTGATCATGTTCAGGGACTTAAGACAGAGAGAGAGGATTGGGGAGCCTTTCCTAGTCCTTGGGGGGTGGTCCAGGCACCTCTCTTTGTGACCTCTGAAGTACTTAGTTCTCAACGCTTTGGAGCTCCAAGTATTTTTCCCCCTGATCATTTTCCAAAGAATCTTTCCTCCCATTGCTAAATTCTGAGTGGCCACATCTCTGATTTGCAGCCCTCCTTCCCATTTTGGGGCTTTGATTTTATTCCAGCTTATTAGGTGCATTTTCCTACCTTCATTCCTTCCCCCTTCCCAGAGGAAATTATTCAACAGCTTGTCAATTTCCAGCACTATTCCTTTTGGGGCTAACATGAGCGAGGCTTGGTAGACCGGAAGGGAAGCTAGAACCGAGTTAATTAGCACAAGTTTACCTGCTTTGTTCAGCCAAGAGCCCCCCCAAGACTTTATTTTGCTCTTGAGTTTTTCTAGCAGGGGCATCCAAAGGCTCTTTCTAGGGGCGGCTTTCACTAGAGGAATTCCAAGGTATTTTATGGAATCCCACCTGGAAGTTCCGTCCATATTCAACATCCTAGAAATCTCTGTCATTTCGATTGGGGGGCAGTTCCAGCTGTAGATTTTGCTTTTCCTCAAACTGATTTCACTTCCAGATGCCTCTGTGAAGATATCCAACTCATTCTTGAAGGATCTGGCCGTGGAGAGATTTTCCCAGCCCATGAGAAGGGTATCGTCCGCGAACTGGGCATGGTTCATTCTCTTCACTCTAGGAGAGATTGAAAGCCCCATTAGAGAATGCTGTGGGGTTCTCTTGTCTAGCTGGAAGCTGAGGACCGAGGCTTGAATTACATAGAGCAGGGGGGATAATGGGCAACCCTGCCTTATGCCCCTGGATGCATGAAAGAAGTTGGCCGGTCTCCCGTTCACCAAGGGGGCGATCCAGGGTCCTGAGATGTAGGCTTTGATCCATTTGACTATCTGGGGATGGAATCCCATTTTTTCCATAACTGCAAACAGAAAAATTAAACGAACTCTGTCAAAAGCATTAGCAAGATCTAGCTTGACTATAATACCTTTTTCTTTATGTTGACAACTTGAGTGAATTGCCTCTTGGACCAGGATGATGTTGTCTTGGATTTGTCTGCCCTGAATGAAGCCCCCCTGATTCTCCGGAATGATCATTGGTAGGATTTTTTTTAATCTGTTAGCAATAACTTTGGTGATGATTTTGTACCCCGTGTTGCAGAGCGAGATGGGACGGAATCTGGAAAAATTTTGGGCGCCTTTTTCTTTAGGAATTAATGCCAGAAAAGAGGAGTTTGTGCTCCCTCCAATTTTGCTGCAATTCTGAGATTTCTTCACCATTTTGACCAGATCCTTCTGAATGATGTCCCAACAGGCGGTGAAGAATCTTGCCGTGAAGCCATCAGGCCCTGGAGCTTTGTCAGGGTTCATTCCGTGAATAACTTTTCTTATCTCCTTAGTCGAGATTGGAGTCATTAACCTGCGATTGTCTTCCTCATTGATCAGCGTGGGGATCTCAGAAAGGGGGTATCGATCCAATAGAGGGGGCGTGTCCATTTTTTCTGTGAAGAGATCTTTAAAGAAAGTGTGGGCCACAGTCTTAATCTCCTCAAAATTGCTGATCGAGTGATCCTGAAAGTGGATTTCTCTAATGTTATTAAGGTTCTTCCGAGCTTCTGCCTGCTTATGGAAGAAAGTGGTGTTTTTATCGCCCTCTTGAAGCCAAAGACATCGGGATTTAATTTGCCAGAACTGTTCTTCTCTTCTCAGCGCTGAGTAGAGAGCCTTTTGAAGGTCGATTTCCTCATTTAACAGCTCCGGGGTGGTCGTGGACTCCTCCATGAGTAGCTGGTGGTTTCCTAGAGCTCGTTGGGCATTCAATCTATCAGAGATTGGAGAGGGCTGGGTCTTTTCCCAGGATTTCAAAGCAGCTTTCAGTCTTCTCAATTTCTCTTCCCAAATGTAGAACGGCGAACCAGAGACTGCCTTTCGCCAAGTTTCCGAAACCAGATCTAGGAATCCTTCCCTGGAGACCCAGAGGGGGCTGAATCGGAAGGGAATGGGCCCCATCTTTTCTCCAGTGGTCAGAGAAAGGGAGATCGGCTTGTGGTCAGAGGTGCATGCCTGAAGGATTTCAGAGTTGGCAAAAAGACCAAGTGTTAGGAAGGACGTGTGAACCAGAAAACGATCCAGGCGGGCAGCAATATGTCCCGGACCAACTCTTTTATTTGTCCATGTGAATTTGCCTTTGCTGGGTTTGATATCTTCCAGATCCTAGCCTGAAATGATATCTTCAACCCACTCCCGCGCCGGATCTATTACAGGGGAGCCTCCTTTCTTTTTTGAGAGTGCCAGGGTGACATTCATATCTCCAGCGAGCACCAGGTTGTCATGCTGGTTTGCAGTAAGGAACAAGTTCAGTGAGTCCCAGCATTCTCTTTTTTCTGTCAGGAGGACCGGGGCATAGATGTTGAAAAGGCTGATCTGCTGACCCGAGTCTCTGTGCTGCAGTTTTGTGAAGATCCAATGGGTGGTACCATAATCCTCGAGCAGGTTTAGCGTGGAGGAGTTCCAGAAGGTGGCTATCCCTCCTGAGGCTCCCCTGGAACTGACTGCTCTTCCTTCTCCTTTTTTCCAAAACTTTTTGCTAGCCTGAATGGTCTCAGGCTCCTCCATCTTCGTCTCCTGGATCAGAAGTATATCTGGGGAATTCATTCTGACTAGATCTTTGATTGCTTCTTCTTTGGACTTGCTTCCCATCCCTCTGCAATTCCAAGAGACGACCTGCATAAGGATTAGGAGGAGGGGGGGATGGCTCCTTTCGGAGCCCTGCCTTTCTTTGAGGATCTGGTTTCCATCATGTCCGGGATGGTTTGCTGGAATCCTTCTGTTACATCTCTATACGATTTCTCCTCCCTTTTTTTTGGTCTGGCTTTCTTCCTCTTGGAGTCCTTTCAGGTGTACCTACTGAGCTGCTGGTCTCAGTGGCATCCCCGTCTGATTCAGCTCCAGTTTTAGAGCCTATAGTGATATTGTCTTCATACGATTTCAGAGCTTCTTTTGTTATCGAGTCATTCTTGTTCTTGGCTTGATTTTCAGAAGAGGACGTTGAGTGAGCTGCTATCTCTATACATTCCTTTTTCGGTTCCTTTGGTGGAGCTGTTTCTTTTACCAATGGCTCCTTCGAGGGATTCGCATTCTCTTGAGGCTGATTCTGCAATTTATCAGGTCTTGTCTCTTTGGTTTTTGAGCCTGGTTTGTTTCTCTTGACCTTTTGCCATCCTTCCTGATCTTCCTTATCCAGGATTTGGTTTTTTGGGCAATTCCTCTGAAAATGCCCATGCTCTTGGCAGAGTCTACATTTGAACGGGAGGTGTTCATAGTCCACTTTTTGGTAATGAGTCCAATTTCCCACCTTTAGTTTCACTGCCTCTGGAAGCCCTGCTTCGAGGTTTACTTCAACACAAATCCTGGCACAGTTATAGATGGTCTTGTTGTCTGCCTTATCAACAAACTTTCCTATTCCATTGCTGATCATCTGCAATGCCTCAAAATTCCAGCAGTGGACCAGCAGATTGGGAAGCCTGACCCAGACTGGCACCTCCTTAGGCAGATCCACCGAGGGATCAAAGTCTGGGGTCCATCGATTGAGATATAGCCCCTGTGAACCCATAAAGTATGGGCCGTTCCTGAATATGAGATCTTTGTCCTCCTTATTGATAAATTCAAACAGAAAGTAACCACTGCTCAGGGGATAACAGGTGACTCCATGTTTGAGATGCGGCTTCCAATTTCTTTGAATCCAGTTGTTGGTGGTCTTAGCTGAAGGCCAAAGCCCCATAAATTGGCCCACCAGCCCTCTTTCAGATAGAGCAAGAGCAATCTTTACCGTGGTTGTCTCTGGCAAGTCGATTTCAGGAATATCAACGAGTTTTTTGATGAATTTTGGGACCAGGGGGGAAGCTTTCCTCTTCCCACCACCTGCAACGAGCCTCCTAAACGCTTCCATCTCAGCAAGAAGGGGGGGAGGAAGGGGATCCTCGCCCCCAGAGGCGGCCATAGCTGTGTGAAACCCTATCTCATGCTCACGCTCAGCCACATTCGAGAGCAGCTCGACCTTTGTTTTTCTTCGATATGTTTCCAAGCCACATTTGTTAACCCTTCACTTTCACTGAATTTTATTGAATCATGCACTACTTTCGTACTCGCTAAAGGATCATCTACCTCCTTTGCTTTCTCTTGTCTCTACCGGACTTGCCTCTTAGAAAAATTACTCAACTCCTCTTCTAAACATGTGGTTGAGAGACCTCTAATATTGTCATCTCTAAGCCCTACAATCTATATGAAACAATGTCAACAATGCCCTCAACTTACCAGCCTTCACAATGTTGAAGTGTACCCATCAAGCGATGAAATTCTCCAACCCTTCCTTCAACCATTACAACATCTTGCAACTGAGACTTATGTTTATGAGTGCCTATGTGCACTTTTTTTCCATAAGGACATATATGCATATATTTAAAAATATGTTGTTAGGAAAGCAAACAACGTAAAGAGTTCAAAATGTTCAATATTGTTACAAAATTCCTCTGCAAAGATTTTCAACAAAAATAAATATTGCCCATGAAGTTTTTGCTTCCTTGCAAAGCCTACTCTATGTATATCATATCTAGTGTTATACTTCTTTACATATTGTCCCAATATCAAAAGACGTGTAAATTGCATATATAAAAAGATCAAGTACCAAATTTGTTGCCATTGTGGGCTTTATCCATTGGTTGCTCTTCCTTTACTTGTCCTTGTGCAAATAAAGGTCCAATGGACCCACTACAACCCCAAAAAAGAAACATGGGAGCTTGAGGATGCTATGCAGGAGGCATATCCACAACTATTTTGAAAATTTGATCTAACTTTTGTAAATGTACATAGTGCGAATATCCACTAAGGAAGGTGCATAAATTAAGGGTGGGAATGTAATACCCTGTTTTTCACCCCATGATGTAATTATGTATATAATGATGCAAAGACTTGAATCCAAATATAAATGGTTTGGGATGACTGAATGTATTGTAAATACGTACTTTTATATTTAATATTAAATCCCTGATAGTTGCAGAGGAAGAAGGACGAAGAAGAGACGGGGGCTATGATTCCACAAGTGGGGGAAGTGAAAGGGGGTCTAAGGGGGAGATGACCCGAGTGACTTATTGATTAAATACATTATCCTTGTTTAAACCTTACAGAGTCATTTTAACGTAAGGTCCCAAAAGCCATGCTTATTAAAGGCCTAGTTAATTAACATTTAATTAATAATTATCCTAAGTTGGAATTGAGAGTGGTAAAGTGGGTTTCCCATGAGTGTCACATGGAAATTTCTTGACATGCATAAAAATTGTTGGGAATTGAGTTTACAGGAACATGCTAGCAATCATTATGTCCATTATTCTATCCAAAATTCTAGCCATCATTCTATCCAGAAGATTATTCCCATCATTGGCATCACTTTGGATGCTTATACCTATGAAAAAAAGAGCCAAATCTACCATATCCACTCATACCAATTACCCTCGGAAAAAATTGTGCTAGTGGGCTTGGTGCCTTTGTGAGCATAACCTAGCTTGCAACTGAGATCCTTGGAATCCAAGCACAAAGACTCATTAGTCGACCTATAATGGAGCACTGGAAGGGAATGTGAACATACTGAGGGACTGTAATGTAGAAAAGGGGGTCCCATTCCTTTTTTTGTGTAGGTTGATGGGGGATGACTGATAGATGATTGGAAAATTTGTGGATGGGGTTTATACACCAAAGGTTTGTGTGAGTGTGTATAAGTGGAGAAATTGGAAAATAATCACCCCTTGTGGATTTTTAGCCACAGCTTGGGGGTGGTCTTTGTAATAGAAAGAAATGGTGTGATTGAGTGCCTACGGTTGGGAGGAATGTCCTTCATCTGCAACGAATTGGAGGACTTTTAAAAGATAAGTTTCTCAACTGTAAATGAATGAATTCCATGGATATTATTTATATTATATGTTTGATTAATTAATGTATATGGAAATGTATGTGTGCATGAATTACTAAGCATGGATTGAATGCATTGATGGCAGGGAATGTTTGCATAATTAGAATGGGTATTTTAGTTTAAAGGATTGCTATATTTATATACATCCGCTAATACAACTAATGATATAGGAAATCAATGGAAGAGACTCAAAATTGGTATCAAGGATGGAATTGATGGTGGAATTAGGTACCTTGTGGTCTCCATAGTAGAAAGAGGCTAGCATGTCTCTGACATAATGGTATCAGAGCCATGATTATAGTACTGGAACTGCATGGGCCAATAATTATGTGCATAGTGTGAAGTGAAAGGTGTACATCAAGTGTATTACAAAAGGTATAAGAGAAAAATTTGGGAAAAGCAATGTTGAATTCTCCAATTGTTTAATTCAGGGTTTTAATTAAATACTTGGATTAATGTCTAAATTGTTGGGTTGAATATGGAAGCTATTTGATGTAAAATTATTGAGTTTTAGAGTGTAATTTGGGGAACTTGGGTGAAATATATAGTTTTCAAGCAATGTTTTTGACCAAATCACCTCGTGACAAACAAATTACTAGAATGGGGGAGAAGGGCCATGTGTGAAATTTATGTAGCCTCATGTTGATGGAAACAAGCCCAGTGTAATTTCATAATAAGCCATCTATTGAAAAATTTGAAATACGTGTATTTATGAAATCCAAATTTTTGGTCCCCGCAAGTGCCATGTGGATAGGTGTCACGTCCCCTCCCATGGATCCAATGCAAGGAAGGGAACATGACTGAAAAATTGGGCTTTTACAAAAACTCAACCCCATTCATCATAGATAATTCATAAAATAAGTAAAATGCATATGTGTGTAGATGCATAATCAAATAAACACAACGGAAGTAAAATCTATATCCACACACATTTCACATGCATTCATCAACACAATTAGAACAATCAATAATTAAAAACATTGCAAAGTTTAATATACATAGAGAATACTTATCTTGATGGTGAAGTTGTCCTGAGTAACTAGCTATGCAGCTGCAACATTCCACCCAGCCATAGAAAAATTGTGTTAATCAATCTCTCAACACAATTGCCACCCCCGAGCTGGGCATGATTTCCACAAGGAATGGGAACACTCAAGCTCATACACAACAAAATGAACATCACATGTAATCCAAGCCAGTCTATAGTCGGGTTTATCAAGCCAAATGCGAACCCTCTTCTATTTTTGGATGCTTGCACTCAAGCTCAATCCAAAACAATGGTTACCCATAACTCATGCCCTAACATACTCTTTCTACACACATAAAGCACAATTTTTGGCATGGCAAAACGTTTTCAACTGTGGGTTGTACAAAACAAAATGTCCATGAATTTTCTCCCAATCGTAGCACCCAAATCGAGTTGTGGGAAGGGAAATCGACCATAGGGAAGAAAACGTTTTTCCCCACATGTATATGAGCATTCGAATGGCCAAAAACGACCTCTATGGAACCATAAATTGAGCTCCCTTCCTCTCAGTCCTTCTGTAACACCAAAAACGACCTCCCAGTTGTGGAAAATGAGGGTAAACTCATGAAAAACGTGAGGAAAAATGCCCAGGTAGCTCCGAACTTGTGAGAGAGAAAAAATTAGTTGATGAATAATGGCTTGGGGAGCAAATTCGTGGCTCTTTTCTTGCCCAATAAGCCAAACACGAATTTCCAAAATGGTGGCTTTCCCATACACAAAAATGGGACAGCCATACCTCTCAATTTCCCCAAATAATAATTACTTCAACCAATTCTTGGGAGAAATAAATGATTGGGTACAAAAGTCACCATGGGTAGTTGAAGGTTCATGGGTTCCCTCATTGACACTTGGCTAGACTTTATTGGCTCAAGGGTTTGAATATTTCCCTCCCATTTCCTTGTAATCATCATGCCCCCCATACTCTTGTTGCATTTCATAACTACTTGTGGGTATTTGATTAAAATGCATATTTGCATGATATTTGTAATTTCTATTGTGCCTGGCTAGCATGCAAACCATATGCATCAATTTTAACACTAAATCGATGGTGGGGCCTTGGCCTTGAGCTCCTCACCACGATTTCATATCGATATTACATCATTTACATGTTAAATGAAATGGGGTCAAAATTAGGATTACAATAGGGGTTATGACATGGATCAACCACATGGAAGAGTTGTACATGTGGTAGTTTCAACAAGGGTCATATGGTGCACATGTGGCAGCTATGAGGTGGATCAGATGGTGGATATCGTGGGAGATCAATGGCCCATAATCATTTCAGGTCACCAAGATGCCCGACTTTTCATTTTTCCCCATCGTTCTTAAATAAAAAACCCTCTCTTCCACATGCTAACCCAAGTGCATTTTAGGTTTGAGGGGCGGCTTGGGAAAAACACCTTCTCGTCGATCCGAAACCACTCATATTCAAAATTTCATATAGGTGACATGGCAATTAAAGGTCAAATAGGATCATATACCCATTGCAAATGGATGCATGTCATTTTTTTATTGGGATCCCAGGATTGAGTGACAAATCCCTTAATGAAAGTGGCAATGATAACTTGTCGGTAGAGGAAGGGATAGTGCTAATTGAGTAAATCTATGACTTCCATGTGGGATATCTTGTTAGTAGCATGGGTCAATACCAATGTGTAATCCATATATATAAAAAATCATTGCATTAATGCGTGTTTCAAGTTTTGTGGCCTCATCTTAATTTGACCCCATTGTACTTCCTATGCCTACCCAATTTGAAGCTAGAAATTTTAGGAGCCTAGATTATTATTGGTGACTGAGAGATGACTTGGTTGGGCCTACCTCATCCATCATATCAATGGCAGGTAAGTCCTCGTTGAGATTTGTCCAAGGTGCAAGGGTGGAACCCAATAATATTCTTTATTCCTCACATGCGTAAAAGGCAATGAATTTTCCCTTGTGTGCGAATGGGTATGATTATGCGACTCAATCATCAAGATTAAATCCTAGTTGGTAGCGAGGGGGGACCATTCATGTCAGGTTTAATTGGTTCTCAGTGCATGAATGACGAAGATTAAAAGTTGAAGGTTGCGTGGATTGATCTACACCATTCGTGAGGAACCCTTTCTTATTACCGCTCGATCATGTGATAATGCATGAATGGTTGAGATTACAGTTTGAAAGTTTCACGATCGATCTACAATGTTCATGGGGGACCCTTTCTCATTACCTCCTAATCATGTTACAATGCGTGAATGGTTAATATTAAAAGTCAAGAGTTGAACATTACATCTACACCATTCGTGGAGGGGCCTCATATGTTATCACTTGGGCATGTACCGGTGCGTGAATAGTGGTGATTGTAAGTTGGGGAGTAGCATGGTGGATGTACACCATCTGTGGAGGAATCTTTGTTATCTCTCACTCCTATCTTTGTGCGTGGATGGCTGAGATTTGTCAATTAGGTCCATGATAGTCTTCTTCCATTATGATAGAGCTCATACTTATGCGCATTGAGAGGAGGGGAATACTTCGGCACTAGGACTTCTTACAAATTTAGTTTATTGGGGCAAAGAAATGGCCAATGATTGAATATCGCACTTGGGTTTGTCGTTGATGGATATTTCTCTAGATTTTCATCAAGCTACTCCGGATTCCTATTTCCATCCATGTGAATCTGATTATTTTTACTTAGATTTCCTTCTAACCTATGAAGAGAAAGCATCATATGTTCCTAGAAACCAAGAACATCTCAAGGAGCAAACGGTTATTTCCATATTTTCTCCTATAGGGCTCAGAAGTTGGTTCCCGAGATTAAGTGCAGTTGTTGGTTCTCGAGATTAAGTGCAGTTATAGGAACAATGCAAAATTCAGTAAATTCATATCACACACCTTTTACCCTCGGCGAACATTCAGGGAAAATGGGGCAAACATTTTATTTTTAAATATAATCGGAATAAGAACACCATTCCCGACAACAGTCAAAGTTCAAATATTCATAATATATATTATGCAATTCACATTTATGCAGCGTAAGGCATTAATTTCACTTTCAACAATGTTAATCATTAGAGTAAGGTTGCCAAGCTAATAACATGATCGTTCAGGAAATTGAATCCATGTAAGAAAGGTAATAAGATTTTTAATTCCTATCTATGTAGTAAGACATCATTTACTAACAAGAAAGATGATAGGCTATACTCATAACCAACCATCCCTCCCGGCATGATAAACATGCAACAACGTTAGTGGATCAATAAATAGATAAAGATGAAGACTCTGCTATTATTTACCTGTATGTGCAATTGGTGTGATGATCTCTACTCGAAGGAACATCCATTATAGCATTCGCATGTTAACACATCATCTATCCATTGATAATAAAATCATGAATGCTAACAAACACAAAAACATCATTTCTTCATCATGAACTTTTGAATGAGGGTTAAGCAATCACATGAGAGTCTATTTAATCCAAGTATTAATTAACTGCTTTAATGCAACAAGGATAATGTCCACCAAGGTCCTGACCAGCCATTCCTGGACACACAATATTTTCTTATGCAACAACATTTAGTTTGTAATTGATGAACCCATTATCAGTTATAAGCATGCATATGTTAGGGAAAGCTTAACATTGTAAGTCATAATCTTCCAAGAAGGTTAAATCATCTCAAGCAATGAGGCAATATCACAACAGGCCATTAATACACATTTGTGTAAGCATGCAACATTTATTATGAATTACAATCACATTCTTTGTAGATACTAAACTATAACAGTAGCACCTTCTCAACCACATTGTCATCATATTTCTACTAAAAATTAACTAGATATGAGAGAGCAATAATATATGAATAGAGAACACTTATACATCTAATTAATTTAAACAAAACTGAACAATGAACACTTAGCTTGAATAAAATATCACGGGTGACTGAATGTGCAAGCACAACATTCCTCCTAACCATAGTTGTTATGTCAAGCATGTACTATTTATGTCGAGAAGCCACCCCTAGCTGGATAATGATTCAAAATTAAACAAAAGATCTCTAGGATCTTAGGCTAGGCTACGAAATTCGGCTCTTTCATGTCTTAATAAATGCAACTTGACTCTTCGAAGCTTTAACAAAATATAGCTCAGCTTTTAAACAACAAAGCTGGGCCATCAAGAACTAAGCAATAAAGCTCGGCTCTCAATGAATATAGTAAATAGGGATCAACCCTTAAACTTTAAACCTTGTCTCTCAATAGCATGCATAGAGATCGACTCTCAACACACAAAACATAGGGTTCGTCTCTCAACAAAACATAGAGCTTGGCTCTTAGATATTAAACCCAACTCTCAACAAACAAGATGTAGGACAAGTACAAGCAAAGGGGCATCTTCCCTTTCTCCAGGGAGGTTGTGCCTCTTTTCATAAATAGAGAGATGTAAGACAAATACAAGCAAAGGGGAACCGACTCTCCTTAGAGAGGTCATCCCTCCCTTCATCAATGCAATATAATGGGATTCAGATCTCCTCTGAGAGGCCGTCGCTCTTCTTTATAAAGTGCAAAGATAAATGCATTAATTATGACGGGCAACAAATCTCCTTCAAAGAGACCATCCTTCTCTTTCATAAATGCAGTGGGCTTCGTACTGTCTTCATAAGCAGAGATGCATGACAAAAAAAATAATGGGCACCGACCCTCTCCTGCATACGCAGAGATATAATAATAAAAAACGTAGAGATATATCATACTAATTGAAAGCAATGGGAATCACCCTTTCTTGCACAATGTAGAGATTCCAGAAAATAAAATTAATGGACATCGATCCTCTCCTGCACACGCATAGATAATATACTAAAAAACTTAGAGATATAATAACTGAAAGCAATGGGAATTTCCCTTTCTTTCATAACGTAGAGATATGAAATAACAATACAACGCAGAGATATAGAAATGAATAAATATAAACAATTAAAAGACAAGGGGGACTCGGCTCTCCTCAGGGAGGTCATCCCTCTCCATCGTAAACACAGAGAAGTACACAATAAAAGTACTGGGTAATGGCTTTATTATAGAGAGGTCGTCCCTCTCTATGATACATGCAAACAAATGGGTCATTTCCCTTTCAATGCAGACATAAACAATATTAAATGGAACACATTGTGGCAACACCCCCTGAATCAAAATGCAGAGTAGTTAATAAAAACAATGGGATCGGCTCTCTGTCTCTCTCTTTCCAGAGAGGCCATCCCCTCTTCTCTACAACGTAGGTCTACAAGTTAAATAAAAACAATGGGATCGGCTCTCTCTCTAGAGAGTCCGTTAAAATAAAAGACGCAGTCACGTAAAGGAATTCGGCTCTCATGTAGGGAGGCCACCCTCCCTTTCAAAAACAACACTTTGAAATTGAATTTGACTTCTCTCCGTAGCAATCACTTTTTTGATAGAAATCCTAGAGATATCACTCTATTATGATTGTTTAGGAGAACGATCAAATAATAATAATAATAATTCACTTATGATAAGTTCATACAATTATATGTTATCCATAATGCTTAGAGGATAATGATTATCATACTTCGCATAGGATAACAATAGCAATTAGCTCTCTTGTTAAATCATAGGCTTATAATGATACTTCACTATAGTAAACTTGTAATAATAATAGCTCTCTTTAAGCTCATACGTGAACAAGAATCCATTCGCCTCCTCATGTAAGTAATGTGTGGGTTGGCAACGCTCAAAGGGTATTAATAAGCTCATATTCATACCTATTGGCTTTATGCTAATAAGCGAGTGTTAACGACTGACTTTCCTTTTAGCACTCAAAGGTATCATGATGACCGCAGGCATCATGATGACATTCGATCATCAATTGGATTATCAAGGTTTCATTATCCCTTAACCTCCTTCCCTAGTGGATACGGTTGCCCCTCAATTTAGTTGCCTTGCACATCCATTCCTAGGTTATTTTTATTATTTCAGCATTTACAATTTACATTTTATTAAGGATGTCACCATGCCTTGTCAGTGCATGGTTCCACTACATAATCAAAATACTATTAAACGTTGCAACGTTCATTGGCGAGGCCTTGGCCTTGAGCTCCACGCCATGAACCATTACATAAGTACATAGATTGAAATTAATTACATAATAGAGATTAAAAACGAGGGGTATTACACTTCATATGTGAGATCATAAATAGAATGGGAACAATCATTGGAAAGAGTATAAGTAGAAGAATAATAACAATAATCATATCAGAATAGATTCCATGGTTGTTATTTCTATTGAGTGTTTTTCTCAATTATTGTTGATGGAATGTTTTTGTGCATGGTTTACTAAGCATGAATTTGATGCATTCATGGTAGAGAATGTTTGCATAATTATAATGGGTATTTTCGTTTGAACAATTTCTATATTTATATGCTTCCGTTGATAAAACTAATGATATAGCAAGTCAATGGAAGAGAAATTCAGAATTGGTATCAAGGATGGAATTGATAGTGGAATTATGTACCTTGTGCTCCCCACAGTGGAAAGAGGCTTCCAAGTATGTGACATTTAAGGCACATGAAATAAAATGAATGAGTTATAAGGCTAATATTTGACAAAAGAGGATTTAGTTCCCATCAACCCCCTTTCCTCTTCCCCTCTAGTGGAATCATAGCCCCTCTTGTGTTATTTATAGTTAGGAGTAGCTCTAGCATTGGGATTGTTTGCAACACAATGCAAAGGAAACTTAGGGACCTTAGGGATCCTACGGTAGGTGGTTTGGGTAGGTGCAAAGTGTCATCAACCATAGTGGTTTCTTTTCCCTTGTTAGTAGTGGATGACTCGCTGGTTGAACCATACTAGTTTCTTGAAGGTTCACATCAACGGACATCATGAGGAGGTGTTGGACCCCAGAGTTAGGATGTTAGCTCGATGAAGCTGGTTGAGGTGGGTATGAAACCAAAGGTTTTCCTGTTACCACTCCCTGCTGAGGGAAGTATTTTTACAGGATCGCAGGTTGCATTTGCGTGGGTTGAGGAAATGGTGGATTTGCTTTCCCTTGTGGGGCAGCAGTCACTTCGTGTTGGTTCTCCTTGTCCAATAGTTGGCGTGCCTTAGCTAAATGAGGACAACGATGGGTAGACTGCCCATACACACTGTAGAAACAACACGGGTGGTTAGTCCGTAGTTGATTATTTTTGGATTGTTTAGGTGTCTTGTTAGGGTCCTGATCTGTGGGATTCGCTCCAGTATTATTAGGTCGATTGGTTGGTTGGTTTCCACCTTCTTGCCATTGATTGTTTCCTTTATTCTTTCCCTAGTTTTTTTTCTTTGGCTACGCTTATTGGTTATTGGGCATAGGTTGGGCATGCATGTTCTATTGAGTGCACACTTTCCCATGAGGGAAAGGAGGAGCGACAGGGTGTGGCTACACTGGAGTGGCTAGTGGAGGGCCACGAAAAGGATATTACGAATTTATGGCCGAAGGGGCACAAAGGTAGTCTAAGCCGGAGGGGCACAAAGTTAGTCGAATCATTGCCACACATGGTGCCACTACAAGAGGGCCCATGAATGTGGGGGGTTGAGGAAGGAGCTGAGTAAGAGGTACTCATTCCTAAATGGGATGAATCTCACTAAAAATCAGGGCCATAACTTGGAGTGGCAACAGGGCCTTGATGGGGATGCATAATGTTTAAGACAGGTCCATACGCATAACCACTCACTTGTGTAGGGTGAGGTACATACGAATTAGGTCGGGATGCGATAGTGCCGATGACACCATCTATTGCGTGGACGCCCCCGACGGGTCTCTCCAGGAGGAGTCTTTGTGAGGAGAATCTGGGATGATGGTATATAAAAACCTTGAATGTGCATACATCAAGTCAAAATTCTAAGCTTTTAAGATAACCTCCCCCTCAGTTTGGGGTCGTTCAGAGGTGACATCCTTGGCAATGGATGGGAGTAGGGATTTCAGAAACGAATCTAAAAATATCCTGTCATTGAGTTTGATCTTACAGAAACTCTGATGCCTATGCCACTCGTGAATAAGGTCAGTGATGTGGGTAGAAAAGTTCTGTCGATAGGATAGGAAGATTTCTACTCCATCATCGTAATAGATGGGCAACTAGAAGAACTGTAGGAAACTAGAAGCTAAGGACACAAAATTGGGATGTGTTCCATGAGGTTGGTCAATATACTACTTGGCGTAAGCACTAGTAAGAGTTCTTTGAAAGAGGTAAAGTCTAATATAATCATCCACGATGTTTTTTGGTGAGCACCATAGGTGAAGTGAAATGATATGATTTTGGGGGTCTTCCCCAACCTTCCCTTCAAACTTTGGGATGTCTGACGGGAGTTTGGTCGGCATAGGGGGCCAGTTAGGATCATGGTGGATTAGATCATTAGTCAGCCTCGCTAAATAAGGGAGGTTTAGGATAGCCATAAAAGGAAAGATCACAGTCATAGGGCCTCCTGGCGGAGGATTTCCTATAGGAGGAGGTTTCCTAGGAGGGGGAGGGTTCCCTGGTGGGGGGTTGTCTGGAGGAGGGGGTGGGTTCCCTGGAGAGGGGTTGATAGTAGCCATTGGGATTCTAGTGTGTGGGTGTGCGGGCGATTCTAATTATAAGGAGTCAGACTCAGATGATAGTGAAGAGGTCTGGTGCGGGGGCCGCTCGTAGAATATAAAGGAGAAAACTGAGGGGGTTCTCCCCAAATCCTTTGAGATTATCTCAGAGGATCAATAATGATTGGGTCTAAAATAAAAACAAGTGTGGGATTATGATAAGATAAAGCTCAAAAAATCTAATGCAACCGAGTGTACAGAAGGTGAGCGCAACAAAATGGAAAGCAAGCCAAAATAGGATAAAAAAACCTATAGTGAGGTGAGATCAATAAAATGGCAAACAAGTAGCACTCCTAAAAAAGAGAAAATGACCCACTAACCTATTAGGTAAAGGGGAAAGAAGTCACCTATCTAAAAAGATGGAAGCCCCCACAAATCGTATCCCCTGCAGGGTGATGAAATCCACAGTCAAAAAACACAAAATGGAAGCCAATATGGTCAAGGGATATCCCCCTACCGATGGGAATCCTGGGTAAAAGAGCCCTAGAAGAATGGAAAATATCCTACCTCATTCAAGGCACGTCTAGAAAGTTTACCTGTATCTTATGTCCATAGAAAACGAGTAGGTGTCCTTCAGTACAAAGTGGAGAGCAGCATTCCACTTAGACCTATGGAATTAGTATTTTCACTTTCCCTCCTAAGGGAGAGTCCCCCCGAAAAATTGGTCTCAACCGTGCCAATAAATACAAGAGGATTTTGGTCCCCTAAAAAGACAACTGCTATGTATAAGATGTAAATGACAAAGGGGAATTATTTGGATGTCTGTCCCCAGTGTCCTAACCTAACTAATAAATTCTTTTTGGTCCTTAAGTGAGGTTAATATTTGTTGAGTTAAATTTAATTTTAAGGCTTCCCTAGCGGCATGAACCAAGCAATAGTTTGATTTAGGGAGTGATTGTGTGCACTGGTGGTGTGTACAATAGCTAAGAAATTAAATTCTTAACAAAAATGAAAAAACTTCCAATACTAAGTCTAAACTTTGTTTTGAAAACATCATTTCAAAGTAGAAAGGCTACAACTAAGCATTTATCATTCAAAACATAAAAATGTTTGATTTTTCAACAAGCACTCGCTAAAACAATAAATATGTGATCAAAAGAATATTTAACATAACTAAAGAAGAGACAAATACTAAAAAATAAGGCTTTTATTCACCGCAATAAATGAAAAAGATTAACATAAAGACCACTACAGCAAGCAAATGATCACAAACAAAATTTTTTAAAAAACTATTGCTTACACCTTTTTATTTTTTATTTAAAAAGGGGGGGGACCAAGATGTATTTATGTAAAATTTTATGCATAATTTACAGAAACAGATTACATATTTGAATTATCCTAAAAGAAATACATGGTTTGAAAAAACAATCACGCAATTATGATTCCGGGAGGCAAAGATATCTTAGTTTAAAAATTTGCAATTTTCAGCGTTTTTTTGAACTGATGGAAATATTGCAGAAATGATATCTGAAAAAAAAGCTCAGCTTGATCAACATGGTTAGATTTAGGCTGGTTTTAGGACTCTAATAACTCAGGCAGTAGCAAATAGGCAAATAAAAATTCAAACAAAGAGCAATAAAACTCAATCAATGGACGAAAATGTTGGACAAGCACAATCGAAGAACGATAGAGATCGTCCCCAGTATGGTTGCCAAAAACTGTTGTTGGTGTTTTCACACCAGCACATGTAAAGATGCACCTACTAAGGGTTGTTCTAAACTTAGTAGAGTCTCAAAGGAAAAGAAAATAAACAAAACAAAAATTAAACAACTAAACTAATCAAACATGCAAACTGTATTAAAATAAATCTAAATTAATACTTTTTGCACTTTTTATCAAGCAAACAGATGGAAACATATTTTAAAGAATAAAGAATGCTCTTTCATTATGTAAAAAATGAAATTTACAAGGATTTAATATCACCTCTGATTTACAGTAGGGGAGTCCCCTGCAGTTGTCCGATGGAGGGTTCACTTGGTCTCTTTGCAGTCCACGGTTCTCTGGCCACGCGCCACTTACACAATCTCCAGAAGGTTGAGAATGGAACACAAAGAGAGTTATGGTCTGAAGTAGATTTTCGCAGAGTAATCGCTTGAGTAATGTATGGAGAATGGGTTGTTGAGTGATGGAACTTGATGGTTCATTTATAGGAATGACATATAGATCTAGGATAAGGATAAGGCTTTGATTTTTTATTTTTGGCTTTTGGTTTTTTAATTTTTGGCTTTTTCCTTTGATTTTGTGCCTTTCACTTTTTTATCCTTTTTCCAAATTGGGATATCATAGGTTTCATGCCAGGTTTCTTCTTTTTGTTGAGTGATAAAAAGGAGAAACATCCAAAAAACAAGTTAGGGCGTAAGTTTCTCATTTTTGAGATAATTGAGCAAATTAATTTTGTAAAATGGCCCTTTTATGTGAGACTTTGTTTTTTTGGTTTTACGAAGGTAAACATAGTGTAAATGGAATTTGGTAATGATGTATAGGTGTGATGGGGTTAATGACAAGGTAGGAAAACAAAAGTTAGGTGTTAACAACATGTGAATAAGGAAAAGGGTCAACAAGATGTTGATGTGCTTGAGGTGGAGGGATTGTACTCGCGACACCAGGAGGACCACTGGAATGGAAAAAAACCATACCAGTAACCCTATAGTGAATATGGGAAGATTCAATGTAGCAATGTAAGGAGGACCATATTTCCAAAACAAGGGAAAAGATGAGGATCCTTGTATAAAGGGTTTCCTTGATTAGAAATCTCCAGAACTTTTGCCATGGATGCAGAATAAACCTATGGTATGATAAATCAAAGAGAAAACACTACCAAATTCCCTATAAGATAAAAGAAAGCAAACAACTCTCTTGTAACAGAGATAAAGGAAGTAAGGATCTTCTGGAGATACGAGATGAGGCCGTCAACGAATAAACGAGAGATATTTACCTGCAACTACTCCATATTAATGGAATTCCATAGGTGCAAGTATCATATGCAACCAAGTATCATATGGAGCCAAAATCGTGCGTTGTACGTCTATCTCAGGTATTTACAACACCTCCACTGCAGTCACCTGGGAAGGTAACCTAGGAAAAGGAAGTAAGGCTACCACTTCACGCTTGGTGTTTGGGAGGAACGGTCGTGGGAGGGATTTTTTGAATGGGTAGGGAATGTAAGAAAAAATTCTTAGACCTAAAGAAACTCAGGTAGTGTGTCACCCCGAGGACTTGCCACTACGAATATTACTCCCTAACTCGCATAACCCCACCAAGAGAGAATGTGGGGGACCGATCCGAGCACTCTTCTCGACTTCTCCTACTGCTTGAATCCTGTGTTAGAGGAGCTTTCCCAACAAGCACTTCACGTTACTAATGTATTTTCTCTCATTAGTGTTCCTAGTTTTGCTTCAATGGACTTGGAGAATTTACTCTCAACCCTACAACCAAGGACCTAACATCCTAGACTTGCTGGTTTTCTATAAAAGAAAAAAGTCTAATTGATTTTAGATTATATTCCTTTTTTCCTTTATATGGCTATTTATTAATCAATAGGGTAAGTGGAAGTGGAATAGATGGTGTTTTGACTTGACTCTAAACCATGCACCGAAAAATGAAATGCAAAGTTTTCATTTTCGATGAATGCTAGCTATGGTAAAGAAGAGAGTATTTTTCTTTCCCAAATGCATATACCCAATGCAAGAAACATGAACTAATCTTTGAATGCAAAATATGATTTGATATATGATTCAAAGAAACTGTAGGATATATGATTAAAAAATTTCCCATCCACTAACTAGAATGCAATCACTTTTATTTTCTAATGCTCTCAACCACACCAAAAACAAAACTCGAAAAGTAGAATGCAAATTTTTTTTTTTTCTTCTTTTTCCAAGAACTTTGAATTGCATAATAGATTCTAAAAGCTTCTTTGTTTTGCTTTCAATTGAAATGGAAGGACTAAATGACACTTACAAGAGGTCCAAAATCAAATAAGACGAAGACAAAAATCACTCAAACAATCAAACAAGAGCTAAAAGAAGCCAATCAAGGATATTTCTCCAACTCTTGCAATTTGCACACATAAATCCCAAGTTATCCAAAACTTGCAAACTCAAAGAAACCAAACAATGAAAAAGAGGTCTTTTTTAAACTCTAATGTTCAATCCAAATGAAATCAGATGGCAAGGAAGTGTAAGGTCAGGGCTACAAGATTCTGGACTTGAAAGGAATCGACAATTTCACCCAAAACAAGTGACAAACATAAAATTGAATGGAAAAGAAACAAGATACACTTCAACTTCCATACAAGTTAGGTATGTGCCAAAAAAAACCAAAGAGGATTTGGAGATATTCAACTCAGTATTGCATAGGTCTAAATGCTTATGGACAAGAGGAATTAGACCAAAAAAGTTGTAAACTCAACAAAGGATCAAGTTAATCTAAGTTGATTTTAGTTTTCCAAGGATCAACAAAGAACACAAGAGATCTCAAAAGGATTCAAAAAGTAATTAAATACTCAAATTAATAGCATACACCACTTATATCAGGAAGCAAAGGTTCACACAAACAATATTGAAGCAAAATACCAAGCGAATTCAACTAAAAAGACCCCAAAAATGGCCCAGACAGAGAAATATCACCCCTTTCCCTTCACAGACAGAGTGATAAAATTGAAATATCACTCTGTGATAGGCCAATACTATTGATAAAAAAAGAATTATTGATCCTTGTATAACTAGAAGGGATCGAAAATAAGGAAATTTGGCTCTGTAAGCTTCATTAGGGGAGAGATAAATTTTCAGAAAGCTGGGAAAATGAGCGATTTTTCCTAGATCCAAGAATGGATCAAGTATTAGGATCAAAATAATCCTCAATAATGATCGAAGAATACAAAAAATCAAAATAAAAATCACACTTGAAGAGACTAATTCATCCAAACAAGTACTCAAATGGGTAAAAAACTAGGGAAAGCTCCCCAGCGGAGTCACCAATTTCTGTTGTAGGAAATTCTCCCGCGGATAGGTATAAATCCCGTTGGACATAAAGTGGTTCCCTAGGTTCCCTAATCCAAGATATAAAAGAAAAGAATAGATACTAAATTTATCTTCAAGCACCACAATATCATAAGGACCACCTCTTCAAGCTTTTCCTCCTCTTTTTTCCCTTTCCCAAAGAATGGCTTCTTTGAGAATCATGGGATCATAAGTATTATGCCTTCAAAACTTTTCCCTTTTTTCCATGGAAATCATTCATTATATAGGATTTGGGAGGTTCAATTACCAAGGAGAAGGATTTGTATCAATTGAGTATAAGGTGGATGAAGGAGGATATGTGGGATCAAGAGGGATATGACCTTACTCGAAATGGAGAGGAAGAAGATGATTCGAATCCTTGATTCAAACAACCAAATCATCCTAAATATGGATCCTACATACAAGGAAAAATAGTGGAAACAAAATTATATATCCCCTAAATAAGGCCATTGAGAGATAAAAAGGAGAATTATCGCTCCCTAACACTGGGTGTTTGGAATTATCACTCCCTGAATAAGGTAGGGGGGGCAATATTCTTAAAAAATGGGAAAAAATCAAGGTCTAAATGATGAGATTTCGACCTCCTAATGATGGATTTCTCTCCCCAACATGTATAGGAACCATAATAGGCTTTATTCTTCCCTCTATAACACATATATGAAGCACAATAACCACATTTTCATGGTGATGAAACACAAAACTCAAGGAGGACACATAAGTGTGACATTTTGAGGTGTAACAATCGACAAGTAATAAATGATCGATCTACTCACATATTAAACATGGTGGAGTTATGGGTGTCTCAATTATCGATGAAACAAAGTTGACTATGACATACTTGGTGGGGGTTGTTTGTGATCCATTTCTAGGGTTCATGGACTGAAAAAAAGCATTGAGAGTAGCCTAGAATTGTGAGAGGTCAAAATAATAGTGTAATACCTAAAGTGTGAATACATGATTCATGCATAGTTATTTTTTATTTGGTTTGAGGGGTATGATTCCTATCCAGGAATGTGAAATGAGAGAAACACTTGTGGACGAGGGTAACGAGTTGCTGATCTCAGGCACAAGTGGGCACAGGTTAGTGGGATGACTTGCGATGTCACACAATGCACATGGAAGGGGGAATCATGCAAGGGGTTTGTTTGGTGAGGCCAGGGTTTCCATGACCTTAGGTTTGGTGCCCCCAGCTACATGTGGTTGTGATGAACCATATTTGATCAATGGTTCTACCAAGGTGGGTGAAACATGCCATGGGATGTCATATGGTGAGGCATTTTAAGGAGCGACACGTGTGAAGTTAATGTGGATGTATGATTTTAGGGTAACTTCTAGGTATGGAGAGGTTAAGTACCATGTAGGAATCCCAATATTTAGGAGTGATAATTTAAGGGTATCCATGATGTGCATACCTTATATGCTAGGAGGGGGAAAGAGGAAAGGGACTTATATGATAGGAATGATCGAAGGAGGGAGGGAATGGTTCCTTCTTCATGATGGCTCTCGGTATTGGATGGAAATGTAGATGTGGAAGCAAAGGAAGTTAATTGATATGAAGAGGATAATATATTACACATGAGTTTTCCATTTTACGAGGAAATTTTGGGTGGTGTTCCTTTGTATGCCCTCAACAATGAGGAGTCTTTATGGAAGCCAAGTCCTATTTCACTAAATGATGGATGCTCCCATTTCATTGAATGATGGAATCTTCTCTGATTCAACTATTGGTAGGATATTATTAAGTTTTTCCTTGCATCATGACTCATACTAATTAAGTTGGTTAAGGGAGACCACTTTCCTATTATGGGGGGTCATCACATTGCGGAAGACTAAGGAGGAAAATGCCTTTATGGCATACAAATAATTGCAACCAAGGATGATGTAGTTGAGTTGAGCGTTAATGACTTCTACATCGAGGAGAACCATTACCCCCTTAGCTCAATAGGGACATTCTAGTAAAGGCCTCGTGGTTGTGAGGGAAAAAAATCGTAGGCATGGAGGGTGGTTGTTGAAGGGATGGGGTCTAGATATTTGAGCTACTTCCAAACATTTGTTGACATGCCACAAGTAGAGGCACCTTCATCGATGATGCAACGATCAATAATGATATTCTTGATAGTGATAGGGATTTGGAATGTGATGGATGAAGGAAAACATGGTTCACTAATGTCTAAATTGAAGGTCATAAGATATGAGTGAGATGGTTCCATGGCACCTAAAGCTTCTAGTGCTTCTTTATTCTAGGAAGGGAAAGACTGAAGAACTTTAAGAGTACACATGGAAGTGACAGATTTGTCCAAATAATATATGACATTATAATTGTGTGCAAATCTCATATGAGGATTGTGCGTACTTCATAGAGGTTGTTTTGGTACTTGTGGGGTAGGGTCACCACTGGGGCATGGAATTTGAAGAAACTTTCTGATGGAAGATGGGGCATTCTTGCTCTATGTGGATGGGTTCTCTAGCATGAAATAGGCTCAATTGATGTTTTGAATATGAATATATACATAATTAATGTAAATGTTTCGGTAATATCCTTCGCTTGTTAGGGGAGGGATCAGTGGTTGTTGAACCTCCTATTGGTGTGAGATATCTCCTTTGTTGGGAAAGGGGTTCTGTAAGACAACATGCTTAGGTGGGGTAGCATTATTTACTTGAAGAGGGTTCACACCAATTTTACTATTTGCTTCCGTTATTTGATAACACTTAAGAACCTTTGGGAAACGGTACATGTAATGGTCATACTCTCCACACTAGGTGCAAGAAAAGTTAGTTCTAAGGTTATTGAATTTTCCTTGCTGAGGTGGGTTATTGTTTCCAATGTTCCGATTCTAGTTTCCAACATTACAATTTTGTTGGTTAAGGGTGTTTCCCCCATTTTGTTGGGCTTGGTTTTGTTGTTTGTGTTTTTCCTAATTTTGGGGATTAGGGGTTTTTTAGCATTCAACTATTCAAACTGTTAAACCTATTGATATGGATAAGGTTGAACAAAGTTTACCCCTACATGTGCTACATGATGAGAATCAATTGACATTCTCGGTGGAGCACTGGGAAACAAAAAATAAGTATTAAGAGGTGGGACTACTTCGTAGGGTTTCCATCCCCATATGGAGTTGACAATGGGGATGGGGGTGCATAATAATCGGGTTTTCACTCATGTTTTAAAAAGTAGGATTATATGGTCCATATAATGTCAGTGATCCATAAGGTGGGTTAGGTCCACTTGGTGGAGCTCTAACAGTTTTTGGTGGAATGGGGCTACCATGTGGCTAGTTTGATGGTAAATACCCATAATGGTTAGATGCATTCCCTTGATGGGAGATGTCCCTAGTGACCCATCATCAACATGTGAAGTGTCAAGAGTGGTTTTCTCTAGAGATTGATGCCGAGGGAATCATGGATGATTGTGTATAAATACTCAGAATAAGCGTAAATAACATCAAAGTGTTGGGATTTGAGGATAGCCTCATATTCAGTCTTTGGCATTGTGCTTGTGACGTTGCTGGTGACCATTTGGATGATGGATTTGAGGAACCAATCTAACAAGAATTTGGGTTGAATGTTGATTTTACACAATGTGCATCATATACACCATTCATAGATGTGTTTGGCACTGTGAGTGGATGTATTCTTCTTATAAATTTCTGAAAGAATCTTGAGTCAAAGATTGTGGCAGACATGGAACTGAAAATAAGTGAGGAATACAATGGAGATGGATTCAAAGGTTGCATGCATACTTGCAGACATATTGACATACTATTTTTTATTGTTCCATAAAGGTTCCTCTAAAATGATCAAAGATGGACGGTATATTCAACCATGTTGTTGGATGAGCACCATAAGTGAAATTGTCACGTACCAATTCCCCCGTGTAATAAATTAAATAAGAGTTCTTGAAGATAAGAACTAAATGTAAAAAGTGAAAAGTAAATAGTAATTTTGTGGTTGGGTAATAACAAAAAATTATGATGTAAATGTGAAAATTCATTACTTTTCGGTATTGGACCCTTACACACTATTTAAATATGATTTCGTTTGGATTGGAGGGGAAATTGGAGAAATATTTCCATAAGGAAGAGAGTGGGGTTATAGGAGAGACCATGTATGCTGGGAACATGTGGGGGTTACCATGTACACGAGGTTTAGGGTGAGCTCGATACCTGATAGGAAGTGAGAAGAAACCATAATATTTTCCTCTTTGTCCGAATGAGCTAGTGTACCCTGCAAGAGACTAATGATTTCCCTTGTAAACACTAAGTTATATATATATATATATATAAACACTATTATTATGCACATCTATAATATAACCAATTAAATGATGAAATAGATTTTTAAAAAATGTTTATTCTATGGTGTTGAGTTTATAATTAGTTGTTTTCTGCATCTTTTGATTCTTATTTAGAATGGCTATATACTTTAAAGAATAGAAATTGTTTTTCTATCAATTATAAAAAGAAACTGAAATCAAGAAAATATGCTTACATTTGGTATCAAAGCCAATGGCTCAGATTTCTTAATATGAATAATATAAACTAATTCATGGGAATTATTTCCATTTTCTCTTTAGATGTGGTGTCTTGGTTCATGGTTTGGAGTTGTGATGGTATTGGTCCATGGTATTCCCTCCCAACCCATGGTATTTCATTAATAGATGGTATTTACTAATTACTATTCAAATATGGCTAGGTTTTCTATGTGTCTTCCTCTTTTGCACATTATTATTCTTTCCAACACATGGTTTTACAAATTGGTTGGTGGTTTTACAAATATGAGAGTCAAATGTATCTAATATATATTAGAAAATATTAACATATAATAATGGACACACAATTAAGATTACGTAAACTATTGAGATTTAAACATTATTTATTGAGATTGAGAAAATAAAGTAACGATGTCATATTCTTTATTTTGAAAATGTTATATTATTTATTTTTAAAAAGGTTAAAATTTAGGTTAGAATAAGGTGAGAGAAATTATTGAGGGACGATGGGATTATTAAAGAACCCTCACATTTGGTAAGCCATTAGAATCGAGTCTAGACTTGATGTCCACATCGAGTTCACACAAATGATCTCTCTAGATTTTGATGGAAATGAGCTCACATAAATGGCCTCTTGTACTTATCTACTTTGTAATATCAAGATGCAATCAAATCCGAAGAAGGATATATGCTTGTGGGGATATCTACTTTGTAATATCAAGATGCAATCAAATCCGAAGAAGGATATATGCTTGTATTATTAAGGATGCATTTCCTCAACTTACAGATATTGTAGGGATAAAGGACCTCCAATTTCCAGTGGCACATGTCTTGTAAGATTAATTGAAGATAAAGTCCTATAACGTTTTCAACATGGAAATATATCATTAAATACAAGTCTCAAAGTTTTCTATAGAAATCAATAATAAAGTTCCATAAACGACATACATATCCAATTAGAAGTTAATAAATTATTAACAATAATATTACATAAGATACGTATATATCAAATTAGAAGGTAAGACATTTTTAACATGATATGAAACCATGGTGCACAAAAGACTTGCAATAAACTATTCGAGAACTATTGCATGAAACACTATTCCAGCGAGAGACGCAAGGATTTCCTCCTTTCCATGTTAGGGGCATATTTCCCTATTGATTTTGGAGTAACAACATGATGTTCCATGAAAACATTAAAATGCATCGTCATCCATTATCACCTTTAACATTTTATCCATAAGTGACAAAATGAAATGGATTTATTGGGGATTCCATTGAGGATTTTTAACAGGCCTCACCATCTCCGCTGTTTATGATCAGTTATTTGGAAATTCTAAAGGACATTCAAAGTGAAGCTTCCACAATGATAAACGAAACACAACTAGAAAAGCAATACACGTCACACATGTCCAAAATAGGATCTAAAACGATGTACATGATACACACACAAACACACAATAATATGATATATTGTCTTGTAACGATGTTGTAGTTGTCTCATCACAACATGTTAGCATTTATTATGAGCACCCATAGTAGGAAATAGTAATAGTGCCCTGTAGT
Organism: Larix kaempferi; assembly: GCA_027924585.1. NCBI lineage: Eukaryota > Viridiplantae > Streptophyta > Pinopsida > Pinales > Pinaceae > Larix > Larix kaempferi. The sequence continues at coordinate 46,702,624 of BSBM01000456.1, read as the reverse complement.
TCTAGCATATTTGAGACTTTAGAGTTTTCCTACATGAATAACACCCCAAACAACATGTATACTTCAAGGTTAGCATTTGCATGGTGTTCTAGCAGTGTATCACTTAGACATAACACTCAAAATTCGTTATTTTAATCTACCTTGGATTTCATAATTGGTAAACAACAATAATACCTAGTGACAAAACATTGAAGTTACAAGTTACAGTTATCAATAGATTATGGTGGTAAAAATAAGTAAACAATAGTGATATATAGTCAGTTAAATACATTTAAAAATTAATTTCCAAAATTTTCTTCATTGTTGAGGATACTACTGCTTATTAACATTATTTAATGATTTCCTTTTATGCAAGGGTCATCAATAGATATTCCAGAATGGATTTTAAAGTTATAAACATCCTTAATATAATAACAACTTGTTTAGAAAGAAAGAAAGTAAAATCAACAAGTTATGTAAATTATTCCAATTTCCATGTTTGAGAGTGCTTTTGTTGTGCCATACTTGATGCATACATAACATTGGACATCACATGCATTTCATCCTCAATTTTTTTCTTGCATATGTGTGTGTGTGATACATGTTGTCAAACATTTACCTGTCCTAAATAACAATATAGGGATCATTAGAACTAATATGAATTATGGAAGGGGGAAATTAGATTATGATAGAATACAACCAATAATATTTTACATTGGAAAAGCAATGGTATGGATTAATAACATAGGATATTAATGATCATAGAAATCAATTGAAATACTTTTTTTTTTTTATGTTACGTCATTTTGCAAAGATTCATAAAGAAAATAAAAATGTATACTTAAAATGCTCTTGCCTACTAATTGCAAGCCATCCTAACCCTAGACTTAGAGACATAAAAACTTGCACAAGATGTATTCCATTAAATTTTGAGATGATAAGTCAGAAAATTCATTGGTATTTACTATATCTTTCTACATGATTCTGTAGAGATTCTACAACCCATCGAAATATAGAAATATCAATATAAGTTAAATAAAGATTCTAACAAGGTTAGAAATTTAAAAGGAGAGAATAGGTGCTATTGTAATACAAGAAGAACCAAATTCTATTGAACATTTTATTATCCAATAGTTACAAGAAAATTATTATGTAGGTTTTCACAAAATGTGTTATATATCTTAAAAGAATTAAGAAAAATTATAGAGGTTAGAGTTTCTCCAAGGATGGAGAAAATTTCAAATGGGGGAGAGTGCCTGTAAATTATGTGACAAAACCAATATATATATATATATAAACTTACTACTCTATATAAGTCGATCATTAAAAAAATCCATCATTCTAAGAATAATCTAGAAACGTTTAAATATGAGTTTATGATTTATTACATAAACAATTCCAAGTGATTTCATGGGTGGTGAAAATGTGAAGTTGGGTAACTATTTTGCTTGTTTTTTGACAAACAAAATTGAAAAATTTGATGTTTTCAACTTCGACCCCTCTAAACCCATACCTCCCTTAGGAATTTCACCTTGATGTAAAGACAAATGCTTTAGAGAACCGAATTAGCTTTGTACTTGTATTTTTCTAAAAAACATTTATGGTCATATGGTGGGACAAATTTGGTTCTCATCAACTGCATATACTTGAAAATTTCAGGCATGGATAATGAGTGACCTACGTGAGCACTAGTTTTTTTCAGAGATGGTTGGACATTTTAAGAAAAAAAATGTATGTTCATAATCTACACTCATTTCACTTTTGCATGGACTATATTTTGAGATATTTTAGACTTGTGAACTATTTGTTTTATCTATTGAAATAACATATGTTCAGAAAATGGTGCATTATCGACACATGTTGGTGAGCATCAATTATATTTTTAGTCTGACTGTTATTGAAAAAAATAAAAGTACAGTTTCAAAGAGGACATGACAAGGAAGATATCTGTGAAGATTTCAATTTTTTTCGTAGTGTCTTTGTTAATATATTGGATTTTCATTGTGATTGATTTTCAACTACCTTATTTTTTTAACGATAGAGTTTACAAAAAACATAATAAACAATAGCAATACTTAATAAATTTTAAAAAAGAATTATACCATGAGAAAGTAGATTCAAAGTTGAATCTATTGGTATAAACTCCGAGTGATAACTCTGTGATTTTGTAGGGTTTCGGGCCTGCCAAAGTCCGAAGTTCTTGAAGCTGCAGAAATGCTCCCAAATTTCATTGACCAAAAACTCTTGGGCGACAAAAAATCTCGACCGATAGATTGTTAAAATTCTCGAGCGAGAGTTTTTCCGCCCAAAAAATAACCCAAGGAGACAAAATTAACCATGGTCATTATGGGTCTGAACTGTCGCCCGAGAGTTTAAAATAAACTCTCGGGTGAGAGTTGTAGCACACAATGCCCTAAGAATCTTTTTGATCCGACACATTAAATGCACAAGATCCCGACCAACGGACGGTAAGATTCTTAAACTCTCGCCCTAGAAATCTATAAATATACTATTGGTTAAGAGTTTTTAATCATAAATCAAAACCATTTCGACTATACTAGTTGGGGTCAAGTGCGAATTTGGTTCAAAGTGCGAAAATCATCAATAGAAGTTTTGGTAATTTTTTCTTGCTTGTGATTTTTTTGTTACCGATATAACTTGTAAATATTTTCATGTTACAAATTTTTTAAAGGAGTACATATTACTCATTTAAACTAGTTTGGGTAATTTTTTCTTACTTGTAGATTTTTTTTGTTATTTATTAAATTTGTTAATTTTTTTGTTGTTACAATTTTTTTAAGGGGTATGTATATTACTATAGGATTTCCATAAAAAATCTAATGTTGGGAACCATGAAATATCAATTGTAACCCAACCATTACCCATAAACTTTGGCATACTTTGCACATACATGCATGGCAACAAAACTATGGAAGCATTACTAAATATTGGTAGAATGCGTTCTTAGCATTTACAAACACCAACATACCAACATACCCAAACATCAACTTTATCATCATAGAACATGAATGACATAAATATTTTCCTCAAAGGTAACAATACCCATCCCTAAGATTTGCGTTTAGCATATAGTTACATGTTTAAGTCACTTATGTAATGTTGTTTTTTGCATGTTGCAATTTTGCTCTTGAATATTGCAATTTGATTCATTAATTATATAAATTTATATATCCAATTTATTAATATATGATTTCATGTTTTTTGTATTGTATTTTAGCCTTTTCAATTCTGTGAACATGGGAAACCAAATGAATTTTAAAAGAAAGTATGATCGCATCAAAACTGATCGAGAGCCAAGGAAAGAGCAACAACGTGAAAAAATGCGACAATTGAGAGAAAAAACAAAAAGGGAACAAAATGTGGAGACACGCGATGGAGCCGAAGAAATGCAAAATGTTGAGGAACACATTGATGAAAGAAATGAAGAAGATAGAGGTGATGAGGAGATGATAAATGTTGAGGTAATGATAGGCAATGCTGATATTGACACCATGATTGGTGAATAAAGAATATTTTAAGTTTAAATAGTTATTTAATTTTTATATAATTGATTTGAAAGTTCAAAATATTTTAAAATTATTTTGATATTATATATATATACAAATTTCAATTTATAAATTTATATACTCTTTTGCAGGGTCAACATCCAACTCACAACAACTCCCTACCACACCTATCAATTTAGAGAGATTAATGGGAAGTTGCAGCAACATCGCCATTGATGACAATTTTTTTGAGAATATGGTTCAAGTAAAATTGAAGAATTGGGACCGTCGATGGAGGATCATACAGTTCGGTATAGAGAAAAAAAATTACTAAAAGATATCTTGAAGGTAATTATATCATAGGACAAGCTCAATTGTTACATAGATTGTTGAAGCATAAATGTGTAAGAGATGCAGTTAAATTATTGGGCATTAAAAGTATCAAAGAGGTTAAAACAAATGAGATGGTATCAAAAAATGTTACTGCCTCCCTTGCCACACTTGCTAAAACGCGGTCTTGTGATGAAAAGGCTGCTCATAGAGCATTGCTAATAAGTGTTGTTGCAAAAAGAACCACACTGAGTCGATTGATGGCAATGACTGCAAAAATATTAAACATGCCAAGAATTTTTTTATTTAAGTATACAAAAATTAGGATTCAATTATATGAGAATGATGAAGTTGCATGTTGGGATGTTATCTGTAGGAAACCCTATCATGATAGACTTCCAGATCATGTGAGGGATAGGGTGAAAGTGTTTTGGAATTTGAACTCTCGTGTGTTACCAAATGAAAAGGACATTGTGCGGCATCGAATATCCAAAGGATTTTTTGAAACTCATGCCAAACATATAACAGAGGTCACTCAAGTGGAAATGTTCAATAATTTTAAGGAGAGTAATGTTGATGTGAAAATTTCCCTTAGCACATTTATCAAACTTAAACCATGGTATGTTAGGCCCATCACTATTCGGGACGCATGCTATTGCTGATACCATGTAGAATTTCAATTATATTAGGAGAATTTTGTAAATTTTGGTATATAATATTGGCCAAACAACCCCCCTCCTTTGAGTGGTCGCGACTTTGTCTCCAAGATATTATGTGCACAAGAGAATGATCAAGTATTTTATAAAAAAGAATGTGTCCGTGGTAGAAAATGCAATGAATGTGCTAATTTGGCACTGTTTGATGTTAAATATCCAATTGATCCAAATGATCCTCGACTGCCAAATGTCACTGTGAAATGGAAGAGATATGGATATGTTCAATACACACCTGTTACAAATTCATCGAAAACATCCAAAAAAAATGATTTACTTGAAGATGATATTTCAATGACATCTTTTATGGAAAAGTTTAGGGAGCAAACACATAGATATACTAAGCATTCCCACACAACACGACGACAAGATGTTCAGTTCAAACAATCCCGAGATGTATTTTTAGAGGGAACAACATTATTAGTGGTTGATTTCGCTGAGAATTACACATTAACACCACAAAAGGAAATACAAAGCAATATATAATTTATACCAAGTGTCTATACTTGTGCACATTTTGTATAGACATGAAGAGCTTGATATTGATGGTATTGATAGCAATGAAAATGGGAGTGAAGTGATTAAAGAGTACCATTTCTACATTAGTGACGACTGTACACATGATACAAGTTTTGTACAACATTGTTTTAATATGCTTTATAAAGAATTATCTAGACGAGGAGTCAATTTTACAGTACATTGGGTGTGGTCTGACGGTTGTGCTGGTTAGTTTAAATCAACACGATCATTTTATTGGTTATCTTGCCTTCACAAGATAATGGATATTCGCCACACATGGAGTTTTTTTGAAACAGGGCATGGAAAAGGAGAGCAGGATGGTACTGGGGCTTGCATAAAGCGTGCACTTAGAAGATATCAATTGAGTCACTCTGCTTTTCGACTTGTAAATTCACTCGATGTTGTTAACTGGTGCAAACAAAATTTAAGTCATGAGTTCAATGAAAGGATGGCTCGCGTGAGAAGGTGTGTAAAAATGTTTTCTTGACATTGTGTGTGTGTGTGTGTATATATATATATGTTTTAGACCTATATATGTTCAATTTTTTAACGAGTTTTTTTTGGGCCCTGAACAAGTATTTTTGGGATATACCAATGGGCGATGTTGATAGATCGATGCCATATAATTGTGCTGCAATCCCTAGAACAAGGGATTTACATTCTTTTAGGAATGAGAAAGTGGAAAATATACACTTAATTCATAAACGAAAGTACTCTTGCTTTTGCCTTAGATGTATTGATAATGGGGAATCCATCGATGAATGTCAAAATGAAACTAACAAATTTGTGAAACCTTGGGTACAGGAAGAACTGACACCGTTTCCCCCATTTGCAAGTTTCACTGATGCATAGTTTCACAATGAAGTGGTTGTGATTAACAAAGATTACGATCATGTTTCTGATGTAGTTAGAGAAGGCATTGTCTTCGTTGTCATTGGAACTGACAAATAATTCAGAAAATGTGCATTATTACTTATTAAGATGCACAAGTTCGAAAAGCACATTGCTGCAAGAATTTAAAGATCCATCATATTATACATATGCAGTCAGTTTGGTAGTTTTAATGGGACATTTCTTTGAATAAGTAAATAAATGTACTAACCATATTATTTTTTAGGATTACTAGGTAGATGTTATATGTTCCCAATATAGTCATTTGGTCATAGCAGCTCGATTGCAGTTGAGACATGTGAAGACTAGGAAAAAGTCCAAGCATCGACAATGGAAATTGTTGATAGAATATCATAATTGCATTCTTGAAAATTTTCAGCTGGCACATTTCATGTGAATGGAACAAATTCATTGATAATTTTTATGGTTTGGTTAGAGCATCTACAAATTTTTTATTGTTGGAATTGTTAGAGTTTGCACTTTAATTCAATTCTAATTAGATATTAAATGAAATATAGACAAGCACAACAAAAACACAAGAGACACAATAATTTTCCTCCGGGAAACCATAAAGGAGAAAAACCCACAACTTCCTCAGAAATAGATTAGTCACTAATATAATATCAACCAAGATAGAAAACCAAAATGTAAGATCTCTTCTGCAACTCTCTCTCTTTCTCCTTTAGTGAACTTGTCTTCTCTCTCTCCTTATGCGAACTTGAGTGAGTGAGTGGTGTGTCCAAATGAGAGATCAAGATCTCTATTTATACTTTATGTGTGGGTGACCTTTTTACCTAATGGGGACAACCTCACTAACTTGACTAGGCCGACCTGTCCTAGGGAGACTCAATAATACATTTTACATTTATTCTTTGGGGTGCTATTTCCATGACTTACAATGGAGGTTTTACCTCAATGACCCTGCATGATCGAACATAATAATGACATCCCCGAATGGAAGAAAAATGTCTCCGTCAAAGGTACAATTAAAATACAATAATAATATAAATACAAAATATAAATGAATATATTCCGAAGTTACATTTACAACAACATTCCCTCTTAATTAGGAAGGTATTCTCTTGCCATAGTCATCATCACTCTGGACACAAATTTTGGACAGCGCCATCATCGCTGGATCATCATCAATGCTAGAACATCATCATCAACATTGGATCATCATCATCACTGCTGCAACAATCCTCTTCTCGTTGATCATTGATTAGTAACATGTCTCGAATATATCCGTCATAAGAAGTTCTATAGAGGCAACCCTTTTTCATGTTGGATGTAGGCCTAACTCCCATATAGATATTCATCATCTCTAAGATCAATCCATCAAGTAGGTACAACCCAGAACCACACATTACATTGCCACATCAATCACTTGTGTCTCCTACTATCATCTCATCGTATTCAAATAATCTCATCACACACAAAGAGAAGCCCAGATGCAAACATCATGTCCAACAAAACACCTGTGTATCCCACCCAGTGGGTACAACCCATGAGCACCCCAGGTGCATTACGTCTCTCAATGGTCATCCAGTGTCTACAGCATGTGGGTACATCCCAGGAGCACCCCAGGTGCATTACGTCCAAAGGACCAACCACGTCTCTCCACCATGTGAGAACCATCCTAGGTTCACCCCAGGTTTCTTTGTGACTGGTGAACCTCTCAGCATCTCTAGCATGTGGGTACAGCCTAGGATCACCCTAGGTGCATTACATCCCAAGTACCACCTGCTTCCTCCACCATGCGAGAACTAGCTCTAGTGCATTTGCGTCTTCCGGTCTCATCACTCCCTCTTTCGAGGAACCACCTGGTATTCTCTTGTGGGTGTTATTCTCACGAGGTGGAACTATAGGTTCTTGTGGTTCTTCCATGTCGTGGTCTTCATGATCTTCTTGAATCGTTTCTTCCATCACTGAGTCTCTAATTCTGGGAAATTTAGGTTCTTCATTTTCTTCAATAGGTAGTTTCCTTTATTTGGTGTATGATGAGTCTTCGTCGAAGGTTACATATCTACTGATGTCGATCTTCTTGAATCCTGTGAAGTATATTCGGTAGGATTTTGAAGTGTTGTTGTATCCCACGAATATTCCCTTCTTTCCTAAAGGATATAGCTTGGTTCTCTTTTCCTTTGGGATGTGTATGTACACTGGGAAACCAAATATCCTGAGATGGATGACTTCTGGTTTCTCACCTGAGAAAGCTTCTTCGGGAGTCTTGTTTCTCAATACTCGGTGAGGTGTGTGGCTCTGTACATACACAACTGTCCTTGCTGCTTCTTCCCATAAGTGCATCGGAATATCTTGATGATGTAGAATTTCCTTTTTTGCTTCCATTATCGTTATGTTCTTTTATTTTTCAATGCCATTCTGTTGAGGATTGTAACGAGTTCTCAACTCCCTCTTAATCCCAAATTCTCTGCAAAGGTCCTTGAATTCTTCCGAACTGAATTCTACTCCATTATCCGATCGTAGGGTCTTGATATTTTTCTCAATGTTATTTTAATCAAGGATTTGAATTCCTCGAACTTTCTAAATACCTCATCTTTACTTTTCAAGAAGTAAATCCAAGGCTTACGGGAAAAGTCATCTATAAAAGAAACATAATATACATACCCGCTTAGTGTGATGGATGACATGGGAACACATACATTTGAGTGGACTATCTCCAATATTCTTTTTTCTTTGATTTCAATGCCGGGAAACACCTTCTTTACATTCTTTCCTTGTGCACATCCCTTGCAAATGCCTTCATGTTTTGTCTATATTTCTGGTAGTCCTGAAACTACTTTGCTTGCAATAGGTAGTGCTCTATAGTGCACATATGCGAGCCTTCTATGCCACAGTTCACTTGGTTCCATGGATTCATGAACCAATTCTTGTTCAAGTTGTCCCTTCAACTTGTACAAGCCTCCCTCTTGCTCCCCAATTACTATTGCATCATCTATTGTCTTTCCTTTTGGCCACATTAGGACTTGTCCATCAACAAATGCAACCCTCATTCCCTTAGCATCTAGTGTTGTTAAGGAGAGAAGATTCTTCTTTAATCCTAGAACATATAGAACATATTTCATCTTCAAATATTTTCCGGAGTCTATCTTGTATGAAGCTTCTCCACTTTCTTTTATGGGGTATTGATAATCATCCCCAAGTTTCACCTTGTGAGGTGACTCATGCTCAGATCGATTGACAAAGGATTCTTTGTATCCCGTCATGTGATTGGATTCTTCACTATCTACAAGAAAATAATTTCTCCCATGTGTGATAGTGCGTGTGAGTTCTGAGATTAAGACATATGCTTCATCACTTGAAGAATCATCTATTTCTTCTCTGGTTCTTTTCCTTGCTGGTTCATCATCTTTAGCGGTGTGAGCATGATGTCTCTTCTTATTAGTATTCTTGGAGGATCCTTGGTTTCTGGGACAGTTTCTTGAGTAATGTCCCTTCTCATCACATGTGTAGCATCTAATACTGGATAGATATCTTCTGTATCTTCTGTGATGGTGGTACTCTCTCTTATTGTGATTTCTTTTGGTGTGAGCTGTAAGAGCTTTATCATAATTTTCTCCCATCTTCGCTTCTCTTGCCACTAGACGAGCTTCTTCTTGGGTGCATTCTTCCCATAGTCTGTTGATGGGGATGAACTCCTTCATGGAACATATTCCTTGAATGAAAGAGTCCCATGATCTTGGGAGACTATTCAAGGTGGTCATAACAATATCTCCTTCTTCTACTTTGTATTCAACTGCTTCAAGACTCTCCTTGATTTGAGAGACCCCTGTGAAGTAGGATTGCATGGTCTCTGAAGGTTGATGTCAAAACCCAAAATTTTTGAAAAATTTAAAATTTTTAAAATAGCAATTAATGTTATTAAATGCAGTCATGTGACTGTTTGTTAGCTTACGTGATCGTAAAAGTGTCTGAAGTATATGTTATTATACTTAAATTTAATATGGGTTTCTTTTTCCGTTACTGATTGTTTTCTGTTTTTGCAACCACATGGGGGGGTTGCCATAGCAGATTGGGCTTACTTAGCTTCCGAGCTAATGCATCAAATTGTCTTTCTCTTACAGATACACAGGTAAGGTGCGGGTCGCTGCATTTAATTTTAACAGTAATATATTTCAAATAGCTGTACCATATCATTCAGTATAAAATCTAAGCATGCTAGCCAGGTTATCAATTGTTTACAGGTAGCATTTATCCTATGACCTCCTGCTGATCTAGCTGTTTAAGAATTGGGATTTATTATAATTAGAATAATTGATATGCATCATTCAAATGTAAGGATCTGAAGGTACCAATATAAATATGCTTTGCTTGTCTCAAACAATTACAGATAACCTGTAAAATTACATGTCTCCTTTTTAACATTTTCAGAATTTGTTTAGCTTGAGAAACTATTCCTACTTCTATGATTGTCAAAGTATTAAGAACTATGAGTTACCCAACATTGTCACCCTTATCTCTATAAATTTCATAATGCAAAACACTTTCTCTATGTCTAGAATATTTCAAGACTGAGTTTTGAACAATGGTTATATAAAATGAATTATTAAGTCAAGGTTTAATCTATACAATGTAAGATTTGAGGGTTTTATCCAATTGTTTTTATTGTTAAAGGATAACATGGAAATTATGCTACTTCAACCTTTATGGATCACCATGAATAATTCTATTACTCATGCTAAGAATTTTATTTCTATAACAATGATGAAAGTCTCACCGTAACCTTGATCATTATGGATAATGCATAATTTCGTTGTTTGTAGGGCAAAGTAATTAAGTTCACTATGCAACTTCGAAGGCATTGTTTAACATGCATTATATGGTGGGTTAAATTATGGTGTCTCGACCATATGAGAATATCCAGGCTATGATTATGTTTTTATCCACGCAATGATTTTAATTTGAAAAACAAGTAATTGAAACACATCATGGACTTTGGATCGTCGACCCATGGCAGGTTAATAAATTTAAGTGCTACGTGGATAGTCTTGAGCCTTGTGTTTGATGATATAAATGGTTGACCAAACCCTACTTGGCCATTTCTCCTCTTCCTTCGGGCTCGGTTGCCTCTGAGAAAACCTCCTGGTCTGAGTTTCTTGCTGAAGTGCTGTAGGTAGCAGTTCCCTTGCTGCTACAGTTCATGGTGCGTGTCCTTTGTATCGTTCGGGAGTTTGTATACCCTGCTGTTGGCATTCTATAAGTTTATTAAGCATCTCGGGTTACCTTTGCTGCTGTTACTGTTTGGTAGTAGTTTCTATGCTACTCCCAGCCTTCGTACTTATCCAATGTATCGTTTGGGAGTCGTTGTATTCTTACTGTTGGCAGCTATGAAGTAGTTATGACCTAGGGTTTATCTTCGTGCTTCCATTACTAGTCTGGCCATGGCGTGAGGGTATCGTTCGACTTGTTTTCTGTCACGGCTTCCATCGTGGAGGATAACCTTTGAGTTTCCCAGCCCATTTCTTCTGGTGACCAGGGTGGGGTTTTCCACTTAACTCAGCTCGTGGCTACCGGGTCATTCACTGTGTTTGCAACTTCCTCCAAAATCACTGGTAAGCTATAACAATTACTTCGTTGTTTTCAATTTAAAAGAAATTGTTTATTTTTAAGAAATATTTGTAACTGATACAAAAAATTGTACTGTGCAGGCATGGGTTACTCCTGAAGGTGTACAAGGCACAACCTTCGGCGCTTGGCTCCTACCGGGTAAGCCTGGTTTGACCATGGCTTTTCCTCCTTTTGGTGGTTAGGATGGTTAGGGTTTGGTTTTGAAAGACCACCTTTGTGGCTAGCTCCGTGTTGTTTGGTCTTGTGGCTGTTTGTTACCAACGTTCATGGACGTGTTTAACCCTGTGCTGTGTATGAAAGGTTATGACTACAGTATATGTAATTTAATCATCTTGCTTGAGGTATTTTAGGGTTTATAAATTAATTAATGTGTAAAAGAAAGGCTATGAGCCTGCTCAGAATGACGAGGTTACGGCCTCAAGGTTTTAATACTGTACCTGTACTTGCTCAGGGTTTTTACCCAGGTTTTGGCAATTAACTTAATATAAAACGTTGTCTGTATAATGGCTTGTTTAATGTCTGCGTTTTCCTTTAATTCGATGCTATGTACAATAGTAGGAATGTTTAAGTTTTTAAAACACTTATTGAATGAATTGGTGACGCGGCTGTAGGTGAAGGCATGGTCTTAACTCTCAGCGTTCTGTTTTTGTGTGTTAAGTTGTAACGATAGGTTTCAAATTGAACCTTACAGTTGTGAATTGTTTTTTTTTTTTAAAGCTTATTCTATTATTATAATGATAACTCTGTCAGTAATTTGAAAACCAAGTGAAATATATTAACACGATACCAAAGCTTGTCAAGAAGCTAAAATATCGTACTGTTTGTTTCTTTTTGTTGTAAAATTATGAACTAGGTTATTGTACTGCTGTTAAACCCTTATTGATAAAGTACTGTGGTTTACGTACCTAGGTTTTGTTGTTAAACTCTTAATTTATTCGGGGTTTTCACCCAGGTTTGGATAACATGACTTGTTAAAAGTCTCCTGTATGTTTTGAGTTGGGAGGATAGGATTCCATTCTAAATTTACAGTGGTGATTTGTTAGATGATTAATATGTTATTAGGAATAGTACTCTATCGATACTGTGAATCAAGTGAAGGATATTACTATACTGTTGTTTTAGTTCGAGGTTGAGTCAATTTGGGTTCTGCTTGTCCTTTCGTATGTTCAAACAATAACCAAGTAAATTTTATGTTGTAATATGGCACATTCGTTTGTGTAACAAATAATGATTGTATATTTGTTAACTAGGGTTTGGGTTTTAATTTATTTAATAGTTTAAGACTGGTCAACTATTGACTAGGGTTTGTATCTTTATAAAGCTATTCTAATTATAGCTACAACTTCTTCTGCAATATTATCTATGATAATATCATTACTGTAGTTTATGTGGTTATATTTATTTCTGTTCCTATGATTGTTTAAACGAGGTTATGTTTCTAGAAAAAATATTTACCATATACTTAAACTCTACTTATCTATTTAACTATTATATTAAACCAGGTTTAAAAATTACAATAACATACTATTACTTACAATAATAACAATGTACAGCAAGCATTAAAAATACCTTAACCGTAAGTTAATAATGATAATAAGGAATTGCTGAGACACAATAACTCTACAAAATCTATCTATTGCTACTCTGATATACTATTTTACTAACTACTTACTCTTCAGACATATAGAAATAAACTCATCATACATTTATTATGAATTGACAACATAAGGAAATAAATGGCAGAACCTATTTCTGGGGACAACAACAGCAATGGGAGGCTGTTCCTCCCTACCAACTCCTGGAGAGTGCCCAGACAGAACTTCTCAGGACCCCCGAGCTTGCTCTGGTCTCCCTGGCTGGACTAGGTGCAGCAAAATAATTCACTCAGCCCAAACAGCTAAACTGGAACCAAGTTACTGCAGCATCCCTCTCAAACAACTTCCTTACTGTATATTTTCCCTCTTCCTCAATGGGACTCCTGAATAACATTCACCTGAATGTATTCTCCCTCCAGAACAATTCGAACCCTCAGCTCAGTTCATTGAGTACTATTTAAAATATTGCCTAGGTCTTTGTTGGGTTAACTGTCATTAATGAGCCACCTGCTCAGATTCCACTTTCTTGGGGAATCATGACCCCAAATATAGGGAAGTTGCCACCTGCAACCTAGGAAGTGTTTGAGGATGCTGCCACTTGTCTTTTGCCTTTCCACCTAGTTCCATCCACCAGTTTGACCAGTAACCTCTTTTAACAGCTCTCCCATGCTGTTGTCTCCATAATTTATTTATTAATAATAAAATATTCTGATTTACATTCCATTTCTAGTGACTGTGTTGAGTCATCAATTCCTACTTAGCATTAAATTTAACATAATGTCTCAGGAATATAATAAAATAATTACATTATTTTTACAAAATTGGGGTATGTGACAATCTCCTTCTTCTACTTTGTATTCAACTGCTTCAAGTTTCTCCTTGATTTGAGAGACCCTTGTGAAGTAGGATTGCATGGTCTCTGAAGGTTGGATATTCACATTCTTGAGCAGATTCCTTAAATTCATCTTTTGATTGATGTTCTTCCCTTCGAATATCTGTGTCAAAGCATCGAACATGTCCTTAGGTGTATTTAAGGATGACGCATAGGGGATGAGATGATCTTTAATGGAGTCTGCAATAATCCTCTTGGCTTTGACCAATTTTTTCTTGTGGATAACCTTTGCCTCATCTCGCTCTGGTGCTGGAACCTCCTCACTAACATACTTGTCCAAATCATTTTCTTCTAGGAAAAGAGAGATTCTATACTTCCATGCTCGAAAGTTGTCAAATCCCTCAAGCTTGTGTGGTGAGTCATTTTGAAATGAGAACCTCAAATGGAAATAGAAAATATTTAGGTCTTACCAATTTGATATGCCCAACCTGGTCCTAGAAATGGCTGGCCTAGGGTTTTTCAGAGAAAATCTAATTTTCCAAAGTTGGAATTTTGAACTTTTGATTGGACAGGAAGATGTGCCTCCTCAAGGAAAGTTGTCCAATGTACTCCTCTGTCTGGATTGAAGGACGAAAACCCCAAAAGCTTGATGCCCTAGTTTTCTCATGGCACTAGTGTCTGGGTCAAAAATGAAAATGATTCAAACTTGATTATGCTTCCTCCAAAAGATGCGTCCTCCTAGGGAGAGTTAGCCTAGACCTCTTTTTATGATGATCTGTGGAGAGAAGACCTTGAACTAGGAATCCCTAGTTTCCCGCTGCTGCACAATGCCTTCTTTTCAGGTTAGCTCTGATTCCATGTTAGAGTTTGCACATTAATTCAATTCTAATTAGATTTTAACTAAAATATAGACAAGCATAGCAAAAACAAAAGATACACAATAATTTTCCTCGGGGAAACCATTAAGGAGAAAACCCCACAAGTTCCTCAGAAATAGATTAGTCGCTATTACAATATCAACCAAGATAGAAAACCAAAATGTAAGATGTCTTATGCAGCTCTCTCTCTTTCTCCTTCAACGAACTTGTCTTATCTCTCTCCTTATGCGAACTTGAGTGAGTGAGTGGTGTGTCCAAATGAGAGAGAAATCTCTCTATTTATACTTTGTGTGTGGGTGACCTTTTTACCTAATTGGGCCAATCTCACTAACCTGACTGGGCCGACTTGTCCTAGGGAGACTCAATAATACATTTTACATTTATTCTTTGGGGTGCTATTGCCCCGACTTACAATGAAGGTTTTACCTCAATGACCTTGCATGACCAAACATAATAATGACATCCCCGAATGGAGGAAAAACATCTCCTTCGGAGGTACACGTAAAATACAATAATAATATAAATACAAAATAAAAATGAATATCTTCTGAAGTTACATTTACAACAACATGAATATGTTGTGATCTGAATTGCATGGTATTGTTGGTGAACTATAGATTGTGATGTAACAACCCTCATGTATGCATATTTGTGGAATATTTTTAATGAAATGTAAAATAATAAAAAAAGGAAAATCATAAAAAGAAATATGAAAGAAAAATGAAGGAAAACAAATTGCATTAAAATAAATTAAGAAAAAGGGGAGAAAGGGGAAATAAAAGGAGGAGGAGAAGAAGAGAAAGGGATCTGGGATTTTGGTCTTTTTGGCATTTTGGAAGGAGAGCTTTGGAGGAGCCAAGAAATAAGAAAGAGGCTGACAAAAAGAGGAAAGCAAGCAAGCAAGCTCTAGCATAGGGTTAATTATTGGGGGCTCGGGGGCCTCAACCATTGGATGGGGGTTGGTTGGGTGGAGAGTTGTCCCCCCACCTTTAGTTGCAGGCATTGGAATTGTCAAGGTAACTACCAGGTCATCTAATCAAGTAAGGCTCTTTAAATTTTCATAGAATATATTTTTTCTGTTAATGGATCCACTATTTGTATTCAGATCTCCTTTGCATGTTGGTTCTTTGTTGTTTACTGGTTTTTATGAGTTTTTGGTTATTATATTTGGTATCAGAGCAGGGTTCAAACCCTCAATACCTAAGGGATTTTCCGAGTTAATCTAAATTAATAAGGTGAATGTTATAGTGGCTCAAACTGGTAAAATATATGGATGTACCTTCAGATCTGGTGCTTATGTCAAATCTAGAACTCTTTTAGTATATGCAGGTTTGCATGTTAAATCTGCTAGTTTGTACAAACAAAAAACTTGAGTTGAGACCTAAAAATCGGTAAATTACAAAAAAAAAAAACTAAATCTCTGTAAAATTTAAAGACTAATATTAAAATTAGGTTAATGGGTGCTAGGATTTGAACCCATATCTCTTGGCACAACATGATCCTTACTTGGGCTACACCCATGGCTCAACATAAATATATGATGTAAACCCTAATAACTTGCCAATAAATCCATGTCAAATATATAAAAAAATCATTATATATATATCCTGGATCCAAAAGAGTGTATTAGGCTTCTCTGGCAGGGCCACATTTTTCCACATGTTTTGTTTATCACATATCTGATTGCACTGGTCAGGTTTCACATGCATGTGTGCATAAAACTCAACCTTAATCCTAAATATATTTTCTACATGATACATATAACTGTGGTATAGGGTGTCTTTCCTCTAGGTTGTATATTTTTGCAATTGTTTGAACTCATTTTGGGAGCTAGTGAAGTCACATCCCACCAATGCCTATGTATATTCTTCTTATTTAATTAGAGCTGACTGTTGTGCGTTGTATGTTTATGCATAGAGACAGTGAGGGTGTAACCATACTTCACGAACTCCTCAAAACAATATGGATTTGACTTCCAGGCCTCACAACCTTCACAAAATAATATACCAGTGGACATATCAGTCCTTAGTACGCAGATCGGAGTTCGAGGAGGTTCACGGATAGGTCTGCAATCTTAGCACAAGGTCACAACCTTTCTAGGGTCAAGGGTTCTTATGGAGGATTTTTAGGCTAGCCTTTCGAGATGCTTGGGGTATAATGATCATGATATCAGGATCAGGGTACTGAGAACCAGATGTTGTTAGCACCGATGAGGCCCAGATTCCAATTAAATTCCGATGAGGCCGCACTATTACCAGAAGTTGGGAGGGTGGAAATGCCGCGGTAACTTCCCGGGGAACTTTTGATGCCTACTATATGATCCGTGAAAATTTTACATTAGAGGGGCCATGTCATGGCGAGCGATACCATCCAAAGCTGGAGGGGAGGTTTATGGAGGTGGAAGATGGTATGATTCTCAGGGAGAGGTGAGTAAGAAAAGAGGAAGTAAACAAATACACAATTATTAATTATTAATTAATTGTCTAATGCTTCTGTGTGTATGATGCATAATTGTTGTTATGGTTGCATACTAGACTCATAGGGAATTACTTCAGAGCATGTTGTAACTTAGGGAGCTTGATTGTATTAGTGTGGTTTGGATACTTCTATGTGGTAGCCACACATATAAATATCTTAACTTCGCAATAGTACTAGCTACCTATATATTCTAGTATGCATATTTGTGGAACATTTTTAATGAAATGTAAAATAATAAAAAAAAGAAAATCATAAAAAGGAAGGAAGGAGAGATTTGGAGGAGCCAAGGAAGAATAAAGAGGATGAAAGAAAGAGGAAAGCAAGCAAGCAAGCTCTGGCATAAGGTTAATTGTTTGGGGCTCGGGGACCTTAGCCATTGGATGGAGGTTGGTTAGGTGGAGATTTGTCTCCCCACCTTCAGTTACAGGAATTGGAACTATCAAGGTAACTACTAGGTCATCTAATCAGGTAAGGATCTTTAAATTTTCATAGAATATTTGTTTTCTATTGATGGATCCATTGTTTGTATTCAGATCTCCTTTGCATGCTGGTTCTTTGTTGTTTACTGTTTTTTATGAGTTTTTGGTTATTACATGTGATCTCTACTTAAATGTGAGAATGGAACATGTACTATGAATTTGGATATTTCTTTAAACAATTTGAAGACTTTAAACAATGCACCATGGATGTTTCCCCATTTGGGGTTTTACCACATAAATTTGTTGTGGACCACTTATTTTCTTGTCTCTTTCTTGTTTACTTTGTTTATTTGATCATTGTTCAAAAAAATGTGTATGTAGTTGTGCATGTATAGTTCATGAATGTGTATGTAGTTACATTACAAGTTACATGTATAGTTCATGAATCGAATTTAAATACATGCTATTGTACATGGATTTAAATAATTCAAGATCATAGACATTTTATTTGCACATATATATATATATATATATATTTCATGATTTTTTGCAAGAGATGAGAGAATAATGTTCACACATCACTAGACATGAATAGTACCAAATGGATTGCATTCTTTGTAGACACATATCATGCATTTAAAGGCAATTTAGGAAAATTGATATATCTTGTTGTAGTAATTTGTGGATCAACGGTTTAGGTTTTTATACCATCTCAACTAACACAGATTTTGAATGCATATAGTCTTTGAGCCAAGTTAAAAAATGGAATCATAGTTCAGTTGAAATTGCAGTTGTGATTAAGAATGGTGTTCATGTAATATATGGATCAATGGTTGAGGTTTTTTTACCAGCTCAACTAAGACATGTTTTGAATGCACATAGTCTTCAAGCCTTTAAAAAAAGTGGATGATTCTAAGAAGGTTAAATTGCAGTTGTGATGAAGACTGGTGTTCATGTAATTTGTAGATCAACATTTGAGGTTTATACCATCTCAACTAAGACATATCTTGAATGAATCTAGTCTTCAATCCTTTCAAAAAATGGAGGATTCTTAGAAGGTGAAATTGCAGTTGTGATGAAGACTGGTGTTCATGTAATTTGTGGATCAACGGTTGAGGTTTTTATACCATCTCAACTAAGACATATTTTGATTGCACATAGTCTTTAAGCCTTTCAAAAAATGGTTGATTCTTAGAAGGTGAAATCGCAGTTGTGATGAAGACTAGTGTTCATGTAATTTGCAGATCAATGCTTGATATTTTTATACCATCTCAACTAAGACATATTTTGAATGCACATAGTCTTCGATCCTTTCAAAAAATGGAGGATTCTTAGAAGGTGAAATTACAGTTGTGATGAATACTAGTGTTCATGTAATTTGTAGATCAACGGTTTAGGTTTTTATACCATATCAACTAAGACATATTTTGGATGCACATAGCAAGCCTTTCAAAAAATGGATGATTCTTAGAAGGTGAAATTGTAGTTGTGATGAAGACTGGTGTTCATGTAATTTGTGGATCAACGCTTGAGGTTTTTATACCATCTCAACTAAGACATATTTTGAATGCACATAGTATTCGATCCTTTCAAAAAATGGATGATTCTTAGAAGGTGAAACTGTAGTTGTGATGAATACTGGTGTTCGTGTAATTTGCAGTCAATTCTTGAAGTTTTTATAGTCCATATCAACTAAGACATATGTTGAATGCACATAGTCTTCAAGCCCTTCACAAAATGGATGATTCTTAGAACGTGAAATTGCAGTTGTAATGAAGACTTGTGTTCATGTAATTTGTGGATCAACAATTGAGGTTTTTATACCATCTCAACTAAGACATATGTTGAATGCACATAGTCTTTGAGCCTTTCAAAAAATGGATGATTCTTAGAAGGTGAAATTGTAATTGTGATGAAGAGTGGTGTTCATGTAATTTGTGGATCAATGTTTGAGGTTTTTATACCATCTCAACTAAGACATATTTTGAATGCACATAGTCTTTGAGCCTTTCAAAAATGGATGATTCTTAGAAGGTGAAATTGCAGTTGTGATGAAGAAGCCAAACAAGAGGGTTGCAAGCTAAGCTCAATGAGTTAAAAATGAAATAGGTCATGCATTTAGAATATTTTTTGTTAATATAGGTCCTTTTTTGTGTGTGTGAGGGGGGTGTTATATGTATGATCTGTGCTTTCCATTAAATTTTGATCTATTTGTTTAATTTTTATTCATCCTTTACCTTGTTTAAAATCCTTCTTTATACTTTTGACTACCAAAAATATCAACTGCCTCCAATAAATTATTTAGAGCCTCTACATTAAAGCCATATAAATAAGGGGCTAGAGGACATCCATGGTGAGTATAACAATGACAGTAAATACAAGTATACAAGGCCTCATTGATTGAAGAAAAACATAAAGCATTGGTAAACAAAGTGTTCACCATGGAAACACATCAATGACCAAACCCCAAACAAATAAACATCTCATAAATAAAGCACCAATAACCTCAATCATATCCTTTGTCAAAATCAAATTTCAAAATCAGAGTCTATTTCCTAGTATACCTTAGCTATTCTGCAGTCCCATGCAAAAACCACATTGATAAGGATGAATCTCCCTTGAATAAATCGTAACTTCTCTTGATGAACCACACACTTTTCGACAAAGTGGATTCATAAAGCCAAATCCTTAGCCCTGATTTTATAAGAAACCATTACCAAAGTGATATGCTTCCAACTATCAAGGGAATTTCTACTTGCATTCTTTGGAATATGATTGATCATCTCCTAGTTGAGAAAATCAAACAACAGACCTATATCAAAAACTTCAAAGCCCAGAGAAAAAAATTCATCACCAATATTATCTTACACGGCCTTGTAAAAATCAAAAGGTAGCCCATCCATACCTAGTGATTTACAACTCTGCACATAATACACCACAACAAAATCTCTTCCTTGTAAATTTCTTTATCTAACATGTCCTTATCACCACAATAAAACTTGCATGGGACCATATGAAAAAAATCATATATGGTAGAAACCAACCCATCTATCAAAGGATAATGAGAGAAAATATTATGAAAATGGAAGTGAAACATAACTCTATCCTTAACAGGATCCTAAATAAGAGAGCCATTGATGTAGTGTAAACCAAGCACCCTCTTCAATGTGACCTTTTTGTAAAATAAGATTTGGAAGTTTGGTACCCTTATCCTTTTCCTAAATCTATTGAATATGAGAGTAGAATTGACCACCCCCAACTAAGTAATCCTCAACCCAATGAACCACCATCTCCAATTCAGTGTCCTTTTGAAGAGTCATATTGTGGAGATCTTGTTTAAGAAAAGTGCGATCCTCGTCTATATGCTACCTAGAAAACCAAAAATACTTTTTTCTATTTCCTATCTTGCATCATGCCCCGACATATATTGAACTTAACAATATGATACACTGTAGCCTCCAACCAAATAATCCAACCTCTATTAATAATTGGATGAGGATAATAGTTCCATACTCTCTAAACAAGGTCCTAGAAGTCCTCCAACTCTAAATGAAAGACAGTCAACATGAATAGTAAAGAAGGAGGAAAATTAAAAGATTTCCTAAAGGAAAATATAGTTTGCATAGGAAAATGAGCTAAATTGGTCACTTCTACAGCCACATACAAAGGACAAATCTAGTCAAGGAATATCAAATCCTCTTGTGGCCCATATAATCAATCCAATGAACCATGCACCCTATGGTGTCCCTATTTATAATTAGACCAAGTATATCCACCACCATAATCTAGCCCCTTTTCTTCCAATTGATGTTAAAAATATGAAGAGTACCTTTGTAATGGCATCAAGCACTCTTCTTTCAACAACTAACCATTTAACTTGTAACCTGACATCTATCCACTCCCACTACAACATATTAAAATCCCCTTCTTCAATACACTCAAAAATATGAAGATACAAATCCATCCAATCCAAAAGCATACATTATTCTAACCTTAAATAAAGAGAATAAACTACATAGAAATCAAACACCTAGTCCTAAATCGAAGTGATGACCAACACTCATTCACTATCTAGGTCTGAACCAAACAAAACTACAAAAATATACAAAGAGGGCGAGAGATAAATGACTACACCCCTTGACAATGCTTCAAATTCCAAACAAGTTCAAATCGAATAATAATACATTTTTTTATGAATCTTAAAACAAACGACCTTAACATCCTCAAGGAAGGCCACATTTGGTTGAACATGCAGGGACATAATGCACACAAAATTTTTCTAACTAGGAAGCATCGTCCTACCAACATTCTAGGATAGTAAGGACAACCTCATTCTTAGTACAAATGAAATCCTAAACTATTGAACCATTTTTTCATCTCAAATCCATCCAAACTAGATGATTGAACCATTCCATCCTCCTAATACTCTGCCCAAATATGGGGTATATTGATGCATGTGAAGAAGAGAGGAGAAAACATTATGTTTTCATTTTACCTACCAAGTAAACTATATATCCATCCCAAAAAAAATTGAATATGATATCTATTTAATATCAATGACCTATATTTATAAGATACCCTAGACAAACCTAATGTCAAGGAAGACATCCTACCATGAAGATTCTCGGTAGGACCACTTGATACCATAATATTCCCAATGTGACTAATGAAAATTGAGAAAAAAACCTCATAAATTGGCCTTATAGAGCCTAAGACATCTAGAATTGAACAACCTATTCTTGAACCAACTAAACTTGTACCATAAAATCCTAAATCATTCCCACTACTAACACTAACAACAATAGATCCAAGTCCACCAATTTGTTGATGTATATGTAACTTCGGAATGTATTTCATATATGTATATTGTACTCCTATAGAGATGGTATTATTCCTCTATACGGAAGTGTTTGTATTCCTATACAGATGTTATTATTCCTCTATACGGAAGTGTCGTCATTTATATTGTAAGTGTCGTAACTTATACTTGATGGGTTATTAGACCTCCTTGTTTGGGTCGGCCTTGTATAAGTCATGTGGGTCAAAGGGTTATTAGACCACCCTATTGGGGGTCGGCCATGTGGGTCAAAGGGTTATTAGACCACCCTATTGGGTGTCAGCCCAGTCAGCTTATGTTATGTGGTTAAGTTAAGGCCGACCTAGTAAAGGTTATTAGGCAAGTCAAGTCAAGTATAAATAGAGTGCGGGAGGCACTCTATTTCATCATTCTATTCTCTCTCACACTCTCAGGAGAGTGGCGCACTTGTGGAGGAGGAGAAGCTACTGCTAGGAGATGTCTATCTCTTATGCTTGGGTTGTATCATTGCTCTATCTATCTCTGAGGAAGTTATTGGGGTTTTTCACCTTTATGGTTTTCCCCAAGTAAACTCTGTGTCTCTTGTGTGCTTGCATTATTGTGTCCATGATTGATATGCTGTAGATATGCTGTACATGTTGTTCTCTCAGTTAAGATCATAGGTCAGATTGAAGTAAATTCTGAAAAACTAACATGGTATTAGAGCTAGCCTGAAAGAAGGCATGTAATGGCATGTATGACACTTGTTGCAATTGTGAAGCTAGGGCTTGATATAGAAAAAACCAGTCATCGTAGAACTTTCGCTATAAATAAATTTCGGAGAGGTTTCAGGGTCTGAAAATTGTATAGGGAAAAGCTAAGATCCCCATGTACCTTTTGTCCAAAGGAAAACCTCTAATTCGTTGTACTTTGTGATTTATGATCTGTACAATATAGGGTTTCTGCCTCTTCCAGATCTCAGTCATAAACAGGTGACCTTGGCAAAAAAGGTCATAACTTGGGCTAGGAAGCCCCAAATGAGATTTTGTAAATAGTGACAGGTAGTGCATGGACTGTAATTTCTCACGTAACTTTTTCATAGGACTAAAATGAACCAGTGACACGTGGCATGCGGTACAAGTTCGCTCTCCTGTTTTATCCCATAAAAAGGTCACGTTGCGACACTTAGAATAACTATCTCTTAGAGAATCCATTTGAGGTCAGACCTATGGGGTTGGAAAGATGACAGGTCGAGCTATCACAGGAAAATTGTTTAGACCCCGTGGATCGAAAAGTTCAGAGTTACACCAGAAACAATCAAGTACATATTTATATCAAAACAGAATTATTTTTGAGCACCTTCATTCATGGCTTCCGGAATTTAGGGTTTTAGAGAAAGTTGGAATTTTTGTAATCGGAGACTACGGCTGAATGATATTCATCAAAATAAAAATTTAGAGACCAAGATCAGAATTTTTGGTTGGGCAGAAGGTCGGGCTTGATCAGACCCTAGTTCGGGACTTTGATCGGAAAAGTGGAAAATTAGGGCTTCTGCAAAAATGGAAAATTTTGAAATCTGTGGCCATGGCTGGAAGCTCCTCAGAAAAATAGAAGCTTAGAGCTTTGGATCGAACCTTTTGATTGGGCAGAAGGGTGAGATTTATCAAACCCTAGTTCGGGGTCATGTCTAGTGAATCCAGAAGTTTCAAAGGCAAATTTGAGGGGTGAAACTTTGCAGTTTTCAAATTATGAGTATACCAGCTTGATAAGCTCATCAAGGCACATATTTCTATCCTTTCGGAAGTTTGAAATTCAAAGTTTGAATTTTTAGTGTTTCTCTGACAAACCCTAATCCAACTCCAGATCCAGTTCCTGCAAATCAAGTGGATTCGGTTAATCCTAGAAGAGAATGGATTGGTCACCTACATAAGTGTAGAAGTTCCTGTTTCAGAGGGAGATGAGGCTAAGGCCTTACATAAGAAGATTACAAGCAATCTTGATAGGTATGACTTATCCAGGTATGTTTCGAGATTTGTTCATGATTAAGTTTATGGTATGTTTGTCTTCATGTTATTATGGTTAGTACAATCTTGATTAAATTTAGACTTGTCGTATCACCTTAATAAAATTATGAATGCATGATAGAAGATATTCATTGATTAAGGTTTTGACACTTATTATTGTACTAATGCATTGTGATGTTGTATGAGGTTTATGTTGTTTGCTAACATAAAAGGTACACCAAGAAAGACAAATCATGTTCTACTTCAAGAACATATGATCATGGTGACATGAAGACAAAGATTCATCCATTGTCATGGATCACATAGAAGATCTACTTATGAGGTATGTATAACTTGGTTCTACAATGGTTAACTTATGAGACATGCAGGTTACTAGCACAAGTCATTGAAGAGAACAAGAAGACATCATGTGGGTATGTTAGACATAACTAACTAACATACCAATCCAGGTATGTTTTTCCTATATCAAGTTAGAATCCTACCTTGTGTTAGGATCCCTTATATAAGTATACTTGGTATGATTGGTTATGTTTATTCATAAAGTTAGAAATGTAAGTAATCAAGGGTTTATGCATTTTATGTCTCTTATCTTGATTGATGATTTAACTAACCAGAAGAGTCCTATGATCAAATAAGAATATGCATGAGTAAAAGAAGACTTCCCTGAAACCTTGAATACTAATGTTTATTATTTGTGTTTGAAATGATCATGACTATACATGTTTAAGATTATTGTGTTTTGATAATATTAAGATTATACTAATGAATGTGTGATTATGTATGAGACCTCAAGGATAACACAATGATGATACTAACAAGCATGCATAGTGATTAAGGATGGATATAAGTTCAAGGACAGGTAATCAAGGAAGCAAAGATCAAGAGGGAGCACACTCCAGTTGTTCCTGCAAGGAAACAAAGATCAAGAGGGAGCACACTCCAGTTGTTCCTTCAAGGAAGCAAAGATCAAGAAGGAGCACACTTCAGTAGTTCTTGCAAGGATGCAGATATTCAGAGGGACTTGACCACTTCTCACAATCCACATCAAAATGGAGTTGCAGAAAAGAAGCAAAGACTGAGAGGGAGTCAACCCAACAAAAAAACACAGATAAGTATTTGAATTATCATTCCTTGCATATTTTATTCAATAATGTATATACCCATGTTCCTAGAATTAGGTTGTGTATTATGCATATTAGAATAGTTGCATTGATGAACAATATACTACTAATATACATGGGTAAGTGGCCTATGGCACTGTACAACATTCCATTGATACTTATCTAGAATGAAACCTCTTTGATGACATGTTGGGAGTTGTGTACACTCTTAACAATGTTCTGGTAGAGATTGGAAGGCATCTAGAAAGTTACGGGGTATGGATAAATGTTGTATTGAAGCATTGGCTAAGATAATTGCATGACTGTATGACATATGTGTAAGAATTTGTTCTGAAAACTATGAGATGTTTTCTAATCATGCAATTTAACTTGTTGTGTAGGAAAGATAGTATACCATCACCTACAAAAGAAGGACTACAACATTTGTTCAGCAACAAAGTTATCTATTGAAAATATTGAAGATATTGAAGTTCCCAGGATATGGGAAGAATGCCATGATTGAGGAGTACTAATCGATCATGAAGATGTCTGGGATGTAGTCCCAAGACCTGAAGGGGAGTTTGTAGTGACTTCCAAGAGGATCTACAAGATCAAGCATGCTGCAGGTGGTAACATAGAGACTTTTGCTCCTGTAGCCAGATACACTTCCATTAGATCAGTACTTGCTCTGGCTGCAGTGATGAAGTGGAAGATACACCAGATGGATTTCAAGACAGCTTTCTTGAATGGTGTAGTTGAAGAAGAAGTGTATGTGGAGCAGCCACTTGGTTCTGAGACACATGACAGAGAGTCATATATGTGTAGAACTTGGTATGGTAGGATAGACAACTTTCTATCTAGTTTGGGATTTACCAAGAGTAAAGTGGATTCCAACCTTTACTACAAGGCTGAGGAAGGAAATCCAGTGATACTACTTTTGTATGTGGATGACCTATTTATTACAGGTGAAGATAGATTGATTGCCGACACACAGCGGAAGCTTGCTGCCAAGGTCGAGATGAAGAACTTGGGGATGATGCACTATTTTCTAGGTATGGAGGTGTGGCAGAGTGCAGATGGAATATTCCTTGGATAAGGGAAGTATGTAGTAGAGATCCTGAAGAGATTCGAGATGATGGACTGTAAGGCCATGGCCACACCTATGGCATCAAACCTAAAGCTTTTATGTGATGCTTCATTTGAGCCGATTGATGTCACTATGTATCGTTAGATGATTGGGTCCTTGATGTACCTGATGAACATGAGACCAGATATTTGCTTTGTGGTGAACACATTGAGCCAGTTCCTGACGGATCCGAGAGGTGTTCACCTGGTTGCTGTAAAGCATATTCTGAGGTACTTGAAGGGTACAGTTGATTATGGGCTCAAGTATGATGCGAATCAAAAGTTTAACCTACATGGTTATGTTGATTCATATTGGGTAGGCAGTGCTGCAGATAGGAAGAGCACATCTGGGTGCTGCTTTAGTATGGGATCAGGTGTGATCTCTTGGTTTAGCAGGAAGCAGTCCTGTGTAACACTGAGTACAGCCGAAGAAGAGTATGTTGCAGCTTGTTCCGCTAGTTGTGAGGCAGTATGGCTTCGGAAGCTACTGTCTGAGTTATTTGATCTACCGTTGGAGGCTACTAGTATATTTTGTGACAACCAGAGTTGTGTGAAGCTGTTTGAGAACCCGGTGTTCCACGACAGGTCGAAATACATACAGATCAAATATCACTATATCAGGGATATGGTGTAGAGAGGATCAATGAAGCTCCTGTATGTTGCGATGGATGAGCAGATTGCAGATGTATTGGCGAAGCCACTAGCCAGAGTGAAGTTCGAGTACTTCAGAGAGAGGATTGATGTTCTTCAGATCGACGACAGTTCGAGGAAGAAGTGATGGAGACATTTGCTGTAGCCATTCCTAGCATGGTGGAAGGGGGATCCTTCACATGGATGTGGATGTAAACGCTGGATGTTGAGCATCAGGACGATGCTCCAGTTACTGCTCTGTATATGCATCAGGATGATCTTGGATATGATCAGTTGGATCACTTATATGTATATGCATCATGTTGGATGTTGGATATGATCAGTTCGATCATTTATATGTATATGTATGTACGCATCATGTTGGATGCTGGATATGATCAGTTGGATAATTTATATGTATATGTATGTACGCATCATGTTGGATGCTGGATATGATCAGTTGGATCATTTATATGTACTTGTATATGCATCATGTTGGATGCTTGGACCATGTATCTGTATACGTATCAGGTGGATACTGTGTATGATCAGGTAGATCATGTATGTTGATATATATCATGTGGATACATTGTGTGGATCATGTATCTATGTATGTATCAGGTGGATACATTATATGATTAGGTGGATCATGTATGGTGATATGTATCAGGTAGATACTTGGTATGCATTAGGTAGATGCATTGTATGATCAAGATGATCATGGATGACGAACTTCGGGATGTTGCTCCAAATGACTTGCATCAGGACGATGCAGTGATGATGATCATGTGTACATTAGGATGATGTATGGTGAGTATCAGGTTGATACTTTGTGGCTGTGGACAGGTTCTGCAAAGGAAATCCTAGATTTGTTCTAGGTCACATCCAGTATGAAAAAGGACTGGCACTGTGTATCACATGTAATACCTAGGAGATCCAATAGGTTGGGCTGTGTGCCCGTAATAAGTCTTGGGATGCTCTTTCGAGGGTTTGTGATAGTGGGCCACATGTAAGACCTGGGAGATCCGATAGGTTGAGCTGCGTGCCCGTAATAAGTCCTGGGATGCTCTTTCGAGGGTTTGTGGTGGGTTGCTACATGTAATACCTGAGAGATCCGATAGGTTGGGATGTGTTCCCGTAATAAGTCTTGGGATGCTCTTTCGAGGGTTTGTAGCAGAGGTCACATGTAATTAGTCCTGGAGATCTTGCCGGTCGTGCTTAGGCACATAATGTTCTTGGGATTCTCTTTAGAGTTCTTGCCGGTCGTGCTATGCACATAAACATTCCTGGGACACTCTTTTAAGGTTTTGTGACAGTCACATGTAATAAGTCTTGGAGATCTGGACAAGATGAAAAAGGCCTCAGATGCTCTTTAGGGTTCTTGCTAGTCAAGAGACTCTTTTAAGGTTTTGTGATGCACGTAATAAGTCCTGAGGATTCCACAGTATGGCCAGTGATGATGAAGACCTGCAGGTGGTGGGCCTACATCCAGTATGAAAAAGGACTGGCTCTATAGAACTTCCTATGACGATTAGATTCAGAGATTGATTGAGATAGCAGCAGCAGCAGTGACGATGACGATGACTCGATGACGATTATCCAGTGATGATGATCCAGAGAAGAAGACTTGTGCTAGAAGACTTGTGTCGAGAAATACCTTCCTAGTTAAGAGGGAGTGTTGATGTATATGTAACTTTGGAATGTATTTCACATATGTATATTGTACTCCTATAGAGATGGTATTATTCCTCTATACGGAAGTGTTTGTATTCCTATAGAGATGTTATTATTCCTCTATACGGAAGTGTCATCATTTATATTGTAAGTGTCGTAACTTATACTTGATGGGTTATTAGACCACCTTGTTGGGGTCGGCCTTGTATAAGTCATGTGGGTTGAAGGGTTATTAGACCACCCTATTGGGGGTCGGCCATGTGGGTCAAAGGGTTATTAGACCATCCTATTGGGTGTCGGCCCAGTCAGCTTATGTTATGTGGTTAAGTTAAGGCCGACCTAGTAAAGGTTATTAGGAAAGTCTAGTCAAGTATAAATAGAATGCGGGAGGCACTCTATTTCATCATTCTATTGTCTCTCACACTCTTAGGAGAGTGGCGCACTTGTGGAGGAGGAGAAGTTGCTTCTAGGAGATGTCTATCTATTATGCTTGGGTTGTATCATTGCTCTATCTATCTCTGAGGAAGTTATTGGGGTTTTTCACCTTTATGGTTTTCCCCAAGTAAACTCTGTGTCTCTTGTGTGCTTGCATTATTGTGTCCATGATTGATATGCTGTAGCTATGCTGTACATGTTGTTCTCTCAGTTAAGATCCTAGATCAGATTGAAGTAAATTCTGAAAAACTAACACAATTGTGAAGGCAAGAAGCCAAACAAGAGGAATTGCAAGATAAGCTCAATGAGCAAAGTTTGAAATATTATAAGCTAGCAAGTGATTCTGAAATGTACTACAATATCATTATGGATTTTGCGTGCAGCTCCCGATCTATGGTTGGGTACCCAAATGTCTCCACTAGTTCAGTGAAGGACATGGATGTTGAAGAAGATATTGTTCAACATACTGCTTTGGCATTGTTGGAACAGTCAAATGTGCATGGAGACTGGGGCCTTGATCGAGATGATGTGTCTATGGTTACTCAGAAAATATTTAAATCAATATAGCTACAAGTATAGCTGGAAAGTATTAGGCTCTACTTGTGTTGTATGTGTCCATGAAAAAATCTGTGTTTTGCTTCATCCTATAAAAGCATTTTTGTTAAGGAATTTTGAACACTTTGTATCATTTCGGCTATCTAGTCTTCCAACAAAACCTATTTTTATATAAAAATTTACATGTTTCTGTTAAAAAAATGTAGGAATTTTGGCTTAATATCACCACCATATTTGGGTATCTCTTTTGATCGTTTTAGTCATTCTTCAAAGCCCCAAAACAAAGGTACATGATGACCAAGGGGTAGTAGTGGATCTAGATGAAAATAAGAGATCTTCAATGCAACAAAAATATCAATCATAACATAATCAACAACACTAGCACCTTCTATTTGTGCAAATCAAATGAACCCTCATTAGACGAGTTCAAGATTTATTATATGGATTTATAAACTAAACATATATTCTATTGCTCCATTGGAATGACTAGAATGTCATATGCAAAAGAAATAAACAAACTAAAGTATGTCTGATGTGTAGGTCAAATGTATAGGTGAAGAAATTCTCCATAGAAAATTTCAAATACAAGAAAAATAGAAGGTTTGGTTTATGTTCTCGTGCCCTATGTAACGAGTTCAAATATTGAAAATAGAATCAACTTGTTCATATATCCGTGATGAATTAGTACCAAGTGTATCAAAGAATATTCTATATATCCTTCTAATCCAAATAAAAGCTATTATTGATGAGACATGTAAGAAGCAAGGAAATTTCCTTGAAATCTCATAGGACATGTTCTCGTTCCCTCAACAATACTTCGACAACAATAAGTCCAAATTTCTCATGCATAGTGAACATGCTTTGTATATTGAATCTACATACAATAGAACTTGCTACAAATTAATAGAATCACACAAAACCATGCTTCATGATGTTTGTCGACATATAAAAATTAAAGTTGTACACACTAAAGAGTTAAGACTGATTTCAAAATGACTCATCACAATACCTTAACAGTCTATAGATTAACAATTTAACATAAAGTCCATACTATTCAGCTGCACAAAACTTAAACCATGCAAAAAAAACCATTAGGACAGTTTAACATAAACTCCAAAATGTTCATCCTCATAAAAATTAACCATGCAAAAAATAAACTATTAGGACATATTTAACATAAACCTCCTTGAGTGCCTACATCCCTGAACAAACTCCACTATAAATATGAAACCCAACCTCATCCAAATCCCCAATACTCCATGCAATTAAAACAAAAGTTGAATCCAGTTCCATGCAAATGTTTTGCAACTCATAATTTTTACTCAATGGCATGCCCATATCCAGTTTATAGATACCTACAAATACCATAACAAAATTTTATCAATAAAAATGCTTAATGTCCATATACAAAATTAATTGCAAGAGAGATAAAAAAATACCATGTTGTTTTAACTAGATGAAAAAGTAAAAACTGAAATGCTTCACATCCATATAAAAAATTAATTGCAAGAGAGAAAAAAATACCATGTGGATTTAACTAAATGAAAAACGTTAAAAATGAAATAAACACAATCCTTTTATCTTTTTTCATAAAGAAAACTGCATGCAAACTGAATGAAACTAAAATAAAATGCAACTAACTAATTGAAGCTAATGCAAACTAACTCAAACTGACTTCGGAAAAAAATAGGCCTTAAGGACCCATCCCTTTACAGTGTATTAAAAAAGTATCTCTTGGTTGTTCTTGAGATGGAAAGCAGTGTTTCCCAGGTTTTGGGCAATAGAGAGGGGTCCTATGAAATCTAGGCCCACTTGGAAAAAGGAAAATCAGTAGTCATAGGTTGAAAGGGAACTGCATAGTCAATCCCATTTTATCATGAGCATAAGAGGTGACATACAACAATAATAAGTTATCACAAGCATGAAGGTGATGTACGATAATCAATGGTAAATGCAAGCATGGGAGCTGACATATGCTAATATGAGCCACAATGAGCAAAAATAATACATATGGAATCCAAATTTAGCATGATCAGGGGAGGTGGCATTCATTATGGTCTAGCTTCCTTGTCATATTCAATCTCCCCAAAGGCAGAAGATCCCACCAAAATCGTTGTTGGAACCATGTCATATGGAAGGAGAGAAACTAGGGTTTAATGTATTCATCTCTACTCGGATCTAAGCTATGAAAACATTCCCCATAGTATCACAGGTAATAGAACAATCTAATGTGTATCTACAATTAGTAGAACTCATCCATAAGAAAAACATAAATATACTTGATGCATAAAAAGAAAGAACAAGCCACGATAACCATGAATAGAAAAATTTAAAGGGGGAGCCTGGATAATTGGAGGCCAACTTTAACTTCAAAGGAGTTATGAAAAATCCATTGAAGTAGCCTGAAACACCTTCATGCTAACTCTAGTTGGAGACTGGTAAATTTTTTGAAAAATCAGACTGTTCCAGGCTCTCCACATGACCCACATTACAAAAATAGGCAAGGTTTTATAATGAGGAATAAAATTAAAACAAGATAGAAACATATCATCCAGGAAAGAAGAAGGCCATTTGAAGGAAACCCATAGCTTCATAAGTATCTCAAACCAAACCTTTTCACAGATATCTCCTCAACAAATAAATGTTTAATACTTTCTTCATTACTTTTGCACAGGAAACATGCATTTGGTCATGAGAAACATTTTTTAATCAAATTATCATAAGTAAACATCATTTTTTCCATGCACAACCAACTAAAGCATTTAATCTTGAATGGATATTTCCACTTCCACAATTTACTATGCCACCAATATGCGACTTTTGAATTTAAGGAGGCAAAGATTAATTCATAAGCATCTTTACCATTCATTTTTCTAGCTTTGGATTTCCAATCCCCAGCTTGGGAATCTGCCTCCCTGTTAAACCTGATTCCCACATGATGAACACAATTCTACCGGGATTATAAAAATATTTCCATCAACAATCGAAAAGAATCAACTACTTTACCAGGAGGACAAAGCAAACAACCTACAACACGGTCCAACATAATTGCTTGTACAACATTGGAAAAATTATTCCACAATACAATATGTCACATGAACAATTATAAATTCACACAACATTCTCATAATCTACATAATCTGAACCAATACTACCACTTACATCAGACATATCAATCATATAACCAAATAGGCATGATGGAAGGATAGACTCCAATTCCTTGAATAGTTCTTGGGTGAATGCTCCAAATTGTGGAAACTCATCATTCAAAAGAATGCACAATTGACCATTCACCAAACTCCTTTGGTACATAGGAATTCCTTCAACATTTATGGCTTTGTGTTGATATGAAATCACGAAATGTTTGGATTTAAGATGAACACCATTGCTCTGATTCTAGGATCCTTTTTACAACCAACACATTATAAATATCAACAACTAGCATAATGCCTAGTAATATTATACCTAGTGAATTAATTAGCACTTAGAAACAATAAATAATCCAACAATCAGAGCCAACGAGTTGCAAGAAACAACAATTTACTTGGCTTGAGATCATTGTGTCTCCCTTTGAATTCAAACTGTCAACACATTCAAAGGAAAATGATTGATTATAGAATTTAAACATAGCTTGGGACTTGTGTAGTTAGCAACAAATCACTAACCATAGATTCAATAAGAGAGAAGTCTGATATGCTTGCTGAGGGTTTGCTTGAGGTTTGATCTACTTGTTGTTGTCTTGTTGACTAAACCGTGACCTTTGTTGAGGTTCACCTTTCCTACACTAAGCTTGTTAGAATAGGCATGTTATCACATATATAGTAGCTAGAGATGTTATCACATATATAGTAGCTGGGCTACCATATCTTTGTTATCAGATTCCGGTATATTTTTCAGCCAGTTCCCTTATATTGAGATGCTGAGATGAGCATCTATGATGGATCACTATTTTGATTATGGACAACAGTATATCCCCATGCCATTACTGAGTCTCAGGAAACTCATATTTGATGACTGATGTAGCCATTTAGCCATTTACAGAGTAGTTGGTATTGCCCAGAGTTGCAGCAGCAGGTTTCAGTGGACAGATGATGGTTCCAATTGGTTATCTACAGGTATATGACCCAGCAGGTATTATCTTGTGTTATGGTTATTATTGATTTTATACTCATTCTTGTGGCATGTCTTAGAATTTAGTATCATGATCTGGCGATCATATAGATATGTGGACCTGGTTGTATTTGATTATATGTATATATGTCCCCACTCAGACTTAGAATTTCTTGACCTATACTCATTGGTTTTACCCTCAGGGAGAATAGAGGTGATCATTCCCACCATCTATTGGCTTGCTAGTGTTGGTCTCATTATTTACTTTCTCCACCCATCCATTACCTTCCAGTTATGTTATTACCCTGACTTACTACTTGACTAGTGGCATGGAGGACCTTCCCCTGCTTTAGCCTCTTTGTTGGATAAGCTTCCCTGTTTTATTGTGTCTCAGATCTGAGTTGCTTAAGTTGTGTTGGATAAACCTGAAACAGATAGTGCTACCATCAATATAGTGCATGTGGAAATGAAATGTATATCTTATGTGAAATCCCATTCATGTAACAAGTGTTTCTGAACACACGTGAATGAAAGGCAAGTCTAATGAAATTGGCTTTGAAATGTAAATGTGAAGTGTGAAATGTAAATCTATGGAATCGTGTTTCTGAACACACATAGATCATAAATCCTAATAAATGTAAATCCATGTAACAAGTGTTTTTGAACAAACGTGGATCAAGGCTATTGAAACTCAAAGGCCCAAAAAGCAATGGTTCTTAAATGTTATATCTAAATGATTGCTGGCCTCACTTGTATTGATTCGTTTCTCACTAGCTTGCGAGTTATCATGTGAGATGGAGTAAGGGACAACTCGAGTTATGTCCCCTTGAGTCTCAAGTTACGGTTTGTCGGGAACCTAGTCATGGCGGCTCTAGAAGAGATCCTCACGGAGCTGTATCAGCTTTGATGTGAGTTGTAGGCATCTGTCAAGGTTGAATAAGCACTTCTGAAACAACTTACCCATTTGTGAGACATTGCCATCCCCTGTGTTACTGCTTGTCCAGCATATGCTAGAGTGTGTTTTCCCTTTCCATTTCCAAAGTGTCATAGTGTCAAGTCATTAGTCACCCTTTATATTAATCCTTTTGATATTTAAGCCTTCACCCTTCACTAGCAAACTGGTCACAATTATGAAGTGAGTATGGTCTTGAAAGTCTAGTCTGAGTCATAATAAATATTGAAAACATTATATATTTGGTTGTAGATATCCAGAGAAATGATTACTGTTTGTTATAATTGCTACTTGAATGATTTATAAAGCATGTCTTATCCTCTAACACTTGAAGCAACTTATTCTCAGTTTGGGTCATATTATTGGTCATGTTGACTTGGTCAAACCTAGTTTGACCAAATTCAACCTAATGACATGAGGTGGATAGACCTCAGATGATGCAGATGGATATATGGTCTATTACAGGTCACCATATGGTTCCATGCATTGGTTACAGGTTTATGATGATGATTTGTGGTTTTCAGCATATTTGATCATTTACATATTATTATTATTTTATCTATCTGGATATATTGGCTATTTTATATGACCATGCAGAGATCCATAGGGTGTATGAGTATACACCTCTAGTGGATTTGGGATTTCTGAGTCCAATGAGACAGTTGGTTTTCAGTTTTGGACAGTTACAATGATTATTTTCCTCAGTTTTTCATTCTAGTGCAGTTTTGCCATGTTAAATGGCATATTAGAGTAGATTGATGGTTTGATTGGTTTGATTGGTTTGCCTAGGGAGATACAAAGGGGACATGCAGTATAGCCACTTGTTTTTACTATATTGTTTTGTTCCTGAACACATTGGTGCAGTCAATTTTGGCTCCAGGTGACCAGGAAGATAGTTACATGAATTTTAATTCTTTCCAGAGGATTTACAGAGGATAAAAAATGGTTAAAATGTCTACTGAAGAATTCGATTTGGGATACTGAGGCAAGGAAATGGAATGGGATGAGTTTTGATGATGAGTGTGATGTCTTCCACCCCTTCCAAAACAGTTTCAGCATTCAATGGGGCCCACACCCATCTCTCCAGCACATTTCATGATTTTATGGAGCCTTTGGAGGCTCACAACTTTCCCAAAGGAGCATGATTTGGTGCTTAAATCGATCTTTTGATGTTGTTGTGCCATGGGGACTAACTAGGGAGGCTAGATATTGTCCCCTTGACCCACCATGAGCTTTATCTTATGTTATTTTGTCACATTGAGTGGGACCCCCTCTCCTAGGGCGATTTTGTCCATGTATTGTTATATTTTTGAGTTGATCCATGTACTTTATTGTTGAGCTCATCTCAACCATAGGTTAGAACATTATGATATTTCAATCTTAGCCATCCATTCAAAAGGTGGTTAGGGTTTTGGTATCTCTCCATCCTATTTAAAGGAGAGAGCTTCTCATTGTAAAGGGTCTTTGGCTCTTGGAATCTTGATAATAAAAACTATTTGCAGACACTTCTTGGATCTCCTTTGCATTGATATTCTTAGATGGTGATTGGAAAGTCTATTGCATCCTAGCATTTGAGTATTTGTGGTGATATCTATATTTTTCGTGGGATACTTTGTCTTGTCTATAACAGGAGGGCGACTTCCCTTGGCATTTTTGCAGGGCTTCCTCAACTCGTTCTCTTGGCATCAGTTGTATCAGGGGGTTTTCATTAGTATCATTGTGATCTATGATTTCATATTGTTATTTATCTTATTGCATCTGTCTATTTCTCTTGATGCATCAAATCTGATATGGTTGACGTTTGTTGTGCAGGAGAGAGGGCGCAATTGCTTCCTTGGGAAAATCGATTTGCATAGAGCACTCACTCAAATCTTTTCAAATTGATCAAGAAGGAATATATCATCATCATCAAGGTATCTACAAGGTTTTCCAGGTAAGATCTACATGTTTGTTCTTATTTCTTGGTTTTAATCCATTGGCATCATTGTTTTACTGTCAAAACCCTCACTATTTTTATTCGGAAAATTCCATGGATCAAACCCCTTTATCAATTGGTAAACCATTTCTGGGTATTTTAGCTTGGACCAAACCTATAGTGGGTTCTCCTAGGTGTCAAGGTTGGAGGACTCCACAGGGCCCAAATCCCAAGGCACTCATCTACAAACCCTAGCGCACTTCCCCACTTGGCCAATTTTTTTTGTGTTTTGATCCTGTCTCTGAGGTTTGTGTGTTTTGATACTGTCATATCTCTCTTCAAGTCTATCCAAAGGTACTAGATATCCCCAATCCTGTTCTTAACCTCCCTACATTGGCCACGGTTCCTAAGGTAGTGGATTTTCATATCATTTGCTGGTACCTTGATTATGGATCTATTAATTAATCTCATAAGTCACTTGCATAACCATGTTTGATCAAATCTATATTTCTTAAGGCTCTTGATTGTCCTGGTTTGATCTCTCCTGTCGGGAGTAGATCTGGGTCTCCCCCATTGTTGTCTTGGGTTAGGACAACATCAAGTGAAGATTGCCTCGATTAGCGTGACAACCATCCATTTGGGAGTTGAGGCTGTCTTGGTTCACCTATTTGGTTTCCCATCCCCTCTACCATCCTTACGGATCCACCTATAGGGGCAACTACAAGTTTGGTGATAACATTTTGGCGCCGTTACCGGGGAGGTAGAGGCTTTCCTTCGGTGTCTGCGAGTGTTTGTGCGTTAATCAATATCTTATCGCATCCAGTATTTTGCATTGGTGATTGCATTTCTAAACTCATAATTTTATCAATCACTATCTTAATTCACTCATCTCACCTCTCCTAGGGCGATTTTTATTCGGAAAATTCCATGGATCAAACCCCTTGATTAATTGCCAAACCATTTCTGGGTATTTTAGCTTGGATCAATCCCAAAGTGGGTTCTCCTAGGCGTCAAGGTTGGAGGACTCCATAGGGCCCAAATCCCAAGGCACTCATCTAGAAACCCTAGCGCACTTCCCCACTTGGCCAATTTTTCTATATTTTGATGCTGTCTCTGAGGCTTGTGTGTTTTGATACTGTCATATCTCTCTTCAAGTCTATCCAAAGGTACTAGATACCCCCAATGCTGTTCTTAACCTCCCTGCATTGGACACAGTTCCCAGGGTAGTGGATTTTGATATCATTTGCTGGTACCTTGATTTTGGATCTGTTAATTAAGCTCATAAGTCACTTGCATAACCATGTTGGATCAAATCTATATTTCTTAAGGCTCTTGATCCAACCCATTACTCATCTTGTGACTTCATCCATAGATCTAGGGTTCACCATACCTAACACATTACGTACTTCACTGTGTCTGATTTGATCTAGTGTCCTGGTTTGATCTCTCCTGTCGGGAGTAGATCTGGGTATCCCCCATTGTTCTCTTGGGTTAGGACAACATCAAGTGAAGATTGCCTCGATTGGCGTGAAAAGCATCCATTTGGGAGTCGAGGCTATCTTGGTTCACCTATTTGGTTTCCCATCCCCTCTACCATCCTTACGGATCCACCTATAGGGGCAACTACAAGTTTGGTGATAACATTTTGGCGTCGTTGCCGAGGAGGTAGAGGCTTTCCTTCAATGTCTGCGAGTGTCTGTGCATTAATCCATATCTTATCACATCCAGTATTTTGCATTGGTGATTGCATTTCTAAACTCATAATTTTATCAATCACTATCTTAATTCACTCATCTCACCTCTCCTACGACATATATCATTTTGGTGAATTACCCATGTGGTTCACCTGGAGACTCCACCCCGCGACTCCACTGAGGATCGAACCCAACACATCAATCTTAAGTTCTAGAGTCATGCCTTGCATTAGAGAGAACGACTCAGAAAACGCTATGATTATGAAAATGATGATTGAAATGGGCATGATGATACAAAGTTTGTATGGCTTGGTTCTAAATCAACAAAAGGAAAATATGAGACGTGATGAACATCTTCATAAATTATCTGAGAATGTGTATACTAATGATTACCCTCAAACTAGATCTATGAGGAAACCCTCAGATAACTAGGTAGTGACAAGGTCTCAAGCAAAGAATAATTTGAAAAATCAAGATAATAACAAGCCTGTTATAAAAGAGAACTCTCTTGATCAAAGGAATATCATTTGTAAGACTCCTTCACAGTCACCCAATGCTCCTCCTAAGGGTATCTTAAAGAGTAATGACCAACCTCGAAAAATGGCATCTCAAGAGACTAGAAAGATATTGAGTCCCAGTCCTACTAGGCCTCAAAACAAAGAGCCAATGCAAAGAAAACAAGTAAGTTTTCCCAACAAAGAAACCTCTCCTATAGTACAAGAAAACTTGAACACTAATATATTAGGAAAACTGTCCGGGTCTTCAATCATGGTGTCTTTGAAAGAATTAATAGTCATCCCTTCTGTCAGAGCGCAGTCAATGCATTTATTGGGATTAAAAAGAAATGCCAAAGACCAAGGAAAACCTTGTAACTTAAAGGTCGATCTAAGCAATTTCTTCTCTAAACCTAATATTCATGTGCCTCTTGATGAACTATTGAAGATCCCTTCGTTATTTGACCAAGACACTCAATTTCTGGGAATCATACCTAAAACTAAAGCTCCTAAAAAATTGACAATAGAGGAGGACCCTCCAGTAATGATTCAAAGTGTAACTGATAATGGTAGTGGTCATCCTCCCTTCTATATAGCTTTAGAAATAAACCAGTTGATTCTACAAAATTGCATGTTAGATTCAGGAGCAGAGGTTAATATTATGCCACTTAAGTTAATGGAACAGCTAGAGCTAAAGCCATCTCGACAATTTAAGAACGTGTGTGGGATGGAATCTAGACCTGTTCGGTCAAAGGGGGTAATTGAAAATTTAGAAATGAAACTAGCAGCATACTCGCAAATTAAAATAAACATGAACATTTTGGTTCTTGATATACTTGATGCATGGGGAATCTTGCTATCAAGAGAATGGGCTGCTAAGTTGGGAGGAAGCATCCAAATGGACCTTTCATATGCAACTATCCCTATCGGAGGAAATGCCTTTTATAAGTTAATGAATGAAAAACCTATGACATAACATGTAGAAACTCTCGAGTATCTGTTCCAAGAAGCCATGCGCCCCTCGGATGAAGTGAGAAATTATATGGTGCTGGGAAATTATTGAGAAGAGCCTTGACAACATACTTTCCCCCCTAGCCAAGTTTGGAAGATGCATTTTGATGGAGCTAAGTCTCGGCATGGTGCAGGAGTTGGGGTTGTTCTCACCTCTCCTTCTCGTGAAGAGAAATTATTCTCTTTCCGCCTTGAGTTTGAATGTACTAACAATGTGGCCGAGTATGAAGCATTTCTTTTAGGATTAGAAGCCACCCGAGATCAGAAAATCAAATGCTTAAGTGTTACGGGTGATTCAGATCTAATTGTATCCTAGGTTAAAAATCAAT
This sequence comes from Larix kaempferi, assembly GCA_027924585.1. Lineage (NCBI taxonomy): Eukaryota > Viridiplantae > Streptophyta > Pinopsida > Pinales > Pinaceae > Larix > Larix kaempferi. The sequence continues at coordinate 46,662,052 of BSBM01000456.1, read as the reverse complement.
TTGCAGCAAAAAATAACAGACTTAGAGATTATAGAAATGTTGTATGGGACACAATTGAAATGTTTGATGCTTTCGCAATTAAATCAGTTCCAAGGGAAGAAAATGTTATGGCTGATGCATTATCAGTAATAGCATGCACTTTTGAAATCCCGGACCACCTTAAAAAGAGGGAGTGTAAATTTGAAGTATTGTTCAGACCATCGGTTCCTGATAACCAAGACCATTGGAAAATTTTCGATGATGATGCTCAAATCATTTCATTTTTGCAATGCACAGATGATTTTCAAAACTGAAATGTCGATTTGGAAGATAAAGTAAATAATCTGTCTTTACAAGATATTGATGTTATGAAACTCTCAATTCCTCTCGAGAAAAAATTCAACAGACATGATGAATATAAAGGAAAAATATCTGAACCAGTAGATGGGGTTATAAAGATCAACATTGGATCCCCAGTTTCTCCCAAAATGATTAAAATCAGAAAGAATGCCTCCCCAAAGGAAAGAAAGGCCATTGAAAATCTAATTAGGGAATATAAGGATGTCTTTGATTGGATGTATGATGACCTCAAAACTTTTGATCCTGCAATTATTGAGCATACTATCCCATTGAATGAAGGAACTAAACCCTATCGACAAAAGTTACGAAATGTGAATCCTAAATTAGCTCCCTTGATTAAGAAAGAACTTGAAAAGATGCTAGCTACTGGAATCATCCGACCAGTTTGGCATACTACTTGGGTATCCAATCCGGTAATTGTGAGAAAGAAAAGTGGTGAAATAAGAATATGCATAGATTTTAGAAATCTAAATCAGGCATCTCTTAAAGATAATTACCCTTTGCCAAATATGGAAAATCTCTTGCAAAGTGTTACTGGGGCGGGAATGTTGTCAATGTTAGATGGTTTTTCAGGATATAATCAAGTGCGTATCAAAAAGGAAGATAGAGAAAAAAAAACTTTTACAACTCCATGGGGAACTTTCGAATATATAAGAATGCCTTTTGGATTATTAAATGCTGGTTCAACTTTTCAAAGAGCTATGGATCAGGCTTTTAATGACCTCATTGGAAATATCATTGCTATTTATCAAGATGACCTAACAGTTTTCTCCAAAGAGCGGGATGATCATGTGAAGCATTTAAGGAAAGTTTTTGATCAATGTAGGAAGTTTGGTATATCTTTGAATCCAAAGAAGTCCACTTTTGGAATTGATGAAGGTAAATTATTGGGACATATTGTGTCTAAGGAAGGTATTAGAATTGATCTTGAACGTGACCAAGCCATTAATGCCATTGCTGCACCCCATAATGTTGATTCCCTTCAATCTTTCTTTGGTAAAATAAACTTTGTTCGAATATTTATTCCAAATCTAGCAGAGTTAGTCAAACCTTTAAATGCTCTTTTAAAGAAGGATGTAAAATTTGTTTGGGATAAAACTTGTGAATCATCTTTCACCAAGCTAAAGAAAGCCATATCAACTGCTCCTGTCTTAGCATGCCCTGATTACAACAAGGAATTTTTGATCTATTCATATACTTCTGAAGATACCATTGTTGGAGTTTTATTGCAAAAGAATAATGAAAATCACGAACAACCTATAGCTTTTATAAGTAAAAATTTGAGAGATGTTGAATTAAAATACACCACTACTGAGAAGCAAGCCTACACTTTAGTCAAAGCCTTAAAACATTTCAGAACTTATGTGGGGTACTGAGAAGGGTAGTAGTCATGCAGTTAATCTTGTTAGTAAACAAAAGCCCTATATTTTGCACATTGATGAAGAACATGAATGGTATAAGGACATTGTCTACTTCTTGAGGAATTTGTCTTGTCTTGACTACTTGGTAGACCACCAAAGGAGAGCCCTAAGGTTAAAATATGAAAAGTATATATTAACTCAAGATGGTCTTGGCTGGAGGAATCCTGAGGGAATAATTCTAAAATGTGTTAATCTTGAAGAGTCTAAAACCATCATAAAGGAAATGCATTCAGGTTTGTGTGGTGGGCATTATGCACCAAGAACAACTGCTGCAAAGATTATGAGGGCAGGTTATTATTGGCCAACGCTTTTTAAAGATGTCCATTTGTTTGTTAGAACATGTCAAGAATGTCAATTTTTCTTAGGGAATCCAAGGTTACAAGCGTTTCCTTTAAATCTGGTTATAGTAGAAACCCCTTTTCAACAATGGGGCATGGATTTTATTGGGCCCTTTGACCATAATTGAAGTAATGGATATAAATACATCTTGACCTGCACTGATTATTTCACTCGTTGGGTTGAGGTTGTACCAACTAAGAGGGCTGCGGCTGAAGTAGTTGTCAAATTCCTGGAAGGAAACATTGTCTCTCGATATGGATGTCCTATGAAGAAAACCACTAATAACGCTAAAGCTTTTAGTAAACAGAAATGCCAACTTTTTGCATGAATCATGGGATTACGTTATCCCATTCATCTAATTACTATCCTCAAGGTAACGGTCTTGTTGAATCTAGTAATAATAATTTGATTAAACTTTTGAAGAGAATGGTGGGAGAAAATAAGAGAAGTTGGGATAGCAAATTAAAGTATGCATTATGGGCCGATAGGACGATAATTAAAAGGATCATAGGTAAATATCCTTTTGAATTGGTTTATGGGCAAGATTTTAGGCTTCCAATTAATCTGCAAATCCCAATATACGAGTTGTTGCGTCAATGTACTTCAGATCAGGAGGCATTTCAGGAAAGAATCGACAAGTTGGTAGAACTTGATGAAGTAAGAAGAATGGCATTTGACAAAGTTGTTATTGAGCAAGAAAGAATTAAAGGAACCTTTCATCAAAGAACAAGAGATGTGAAATTTGGGGTAGGAGATATAGTCTTGCTATGGGATAAATTGAAGGAGAAACCTGGAAACCATGGAAAGTTTGAAAAGATATGGATGGGACCATATCGAGTGTCAAGGATAGCCAGAAAAGGATCAATTTATTTGGAGACTTTAGATGGAGATGAACTTGAGCTTCCTGTAAATGGGATTTTACTAAAGCATTAATTCCCGCCCATTGCATGAACCCTGCTTGCCTGGTAGATTAGAGTAGGTAGAAACTGAATAATCCTACCTGGGAAGTAGTTAGTTTTTTAGCCATTGAGTCTGTCACCTTTTGTCTTTTCCTAAGATCACTTTGAATCTCTTAGCGTAGTCCTGAGTATTTTCCATTTTCTTTTCCTGCACAATAATAATGAAACTTTTCAAGTTATGTAAGTAGATTAGTTTATTTTTTGCATTTCTTTTTCAATACTGTTTTATTTTGAGATTTATGTATAAACATGCATTGTTCTGACGACTGGCATGTGGGTTTAGTATAGCTCTGGACATTTTGCAGATAGCAGGTGTCATTTTGGTAGACGATGCAGAGCTAGAGTGCTGGATCAAGGATACGAGTAGCAGAGTGCAAGGACCATAGATTCTGAGGTTCTCAAGCGCTCTTTTCAGCAGAGCACTTGTCCCAGCTGGAGCCAGATGTTATCACATATATAGTAGCTGGAGATGTTATCACATATATAGTAGCTGGGATACCATATCTTTATTATCAGATTCCAGTATATTTTTGATCCAGTTCCCTTACATTGAGATGCTAAGATGAGCATTTATGATAGATCACTATTTTGATTATGGACAACAGTATATCCCCATGCCATGACTGAGTCTCAGGAAACTCAGATTTGATGACTGATGTAGCCATTTAGCCATTTATAGAGCAGTTGGTATTTCCCAAAGTTGCAGCAGTAGGTTTCAGTGGACAGATCATGGTTCAGATTGGTTATCTACAGGTATATGACACAACAGGTATTATCTTGTGTTATGGTTATTATTGCTTTTATACTCATTCTTGTGGCATGTCTTAACATTTAGTATCATGACCTAGTGATCATATAAGTATGTGGACCTGGTTGTATTTGATTATATGTATATATGTCCCCACTCAGACTTAGAAGTTCTTGACCTATACTCATTGGTTTTACCCTCCTTAGGGAGAATAGAGGTGATCATTCCCACCATCTTTTGGCTTACTAGTGTTGGTCTCATTATTCACTTTCTCCACCCATCCATTACCTTCCAGTTATGTTATTACCCTGACTTACTACTTGAATAGTGGCATGGAGGACCTTCCCCTGCTTTAGCCTCTTTGTTGGATAAGCTTCCCTGTTCTATTGTGTCTCGGATCTGAGTTACCTAAGTTGTGTTGGCTAAACCTGAAACAGATAGTGCTACCATCAATAAAGTGCATGTGGAAATGAAATGTATATCTTATGTGAAATCCCATTCATGTAACAAGTGTTTCTGAACACACGTGATTGAAATGAAAGCCTAATGAAATTGGCTTTGAAATGTAAATGTGAATTGTGAAATGTAAATCTATGGAATCGTGTTTCTAAACACACATAGATCATAAAGCCTAATAAATGTAAATCCATGTAACAAGTGTTTTTGAACACACGTGGATCAATGCTATTGAAACTCAAAGGCCCAAAAAGCAATGGTTCTTAAATGTTATATCTAAATGATTGCTGGCCTCACTTGTATTGATTTGTTCCTCACTAGCTTGCGAGTTATCATGTGAGATGGAGTAAGGGACAGCTCGAGTTATGTCCCCTCGAGTCTCAAGTTACGGTTTGTCAGGCACCTAGTCATGGAGGCTAGAGAAAATATCCTCACTGAGCTGTATCAGCTTGGATGCGAGTTGTAGGCATCTGTCAAGTTTGAATAAGCACTTCTGAAACAACTTACCCATTTGTGAGACACTGCCATCCCCTGTGTTATTGCTTGTCCAACATATGCTAGAGTGTGTTTTCCCTTTCCATTTCCAAAGTGTCACAGTTTCGAGTCAGTAGTCACCCTTTAGCTTAAAATTTTTGATATTTAAGCCTTCACCCTTCACTAGAAAACTGGTCCCAACTATGAAGTGAGTATGGTCTTGAAAGTCTAGTCTGAGTCATTATAAATATTGAAAACATTATATTATTGGTTGTAGATCGCCAGAGAAATGATTACTATTTGTTATAATTGCTACTTGAATGATTTGTAAAGCATGTCTTAGCCTCTAACACTTGCAGCAGCTTATTCTCAGTTTGGGTCATATTATTGGTCATGTTGACTTGGTCAAACCTAGTTTGACCAAAGTCAACTATAGGACATGAGGTGGATAGACCTCGGATGATGCAGATGGATGATATATGGTCTATTATAGGTCACCAGATGGTTCCATGCATTGGTTACAGGTTTATGATGATGATTTGTGGTTTTCAGCATATTTGATAATTTATAGATTATTATTATTTTATCTGTCTGGATATATTGGATATTTTATACAACCATGCAAAGATCCATAGGGTGTATGAGTATACACCTCTAGTGGATTTGGGTTTTCTGAGTCCAATGAGACAATTGGTTTTCAGTTCCGGGCAGCTACAGTGATTATTTTCCTCAGTTTATCATTCTGGTGTAGTTTTGCCACGTTAAATGCCCTGTTAGCGCAGAGTGATGGTTTGATTGGTTTGCCTAGGGCGCTATAGAGGGGACATGTAGTGTATCCACTTGTTTTTACTATATTGTTTTGTTCCCGGACACATTGGTGCAGTCATTTTTGGCCCCAGGTGACCAGGAAGAGAGTTACAGGAATTTTGATTCTTTCCAGAGGATAAAAAATGTTTAAAATGGCTACTGAAGAATTCGATTTGTGCTACTGAGGCAAGGAAATGGCATGGGGTGAGTTTTTATGATGAGTGTGATGTCGTCCACACCTTCCACAATAGTTTCGGCATTCAATGGGACCCACACCCATCTCTCTGGCACATTTCATGATTTTCTAGAGCCTTTGGAGGTTCACGACTTTCCCAGAGGAGCACGACTTGGTGCTTAGCTTGGTCTTTTGATGTTTTTGTGCCATGGGGACTGATTAGGGAGGATAGATATTCCCCCCTGGACCTACCATGAGCTTTATCTTATGTTATTTTGTCACATTGATTGGGACCCCCTCTCCTAGGGCGATTTTTATTCGAAAAATTCCATGGATCAAACCCCTTGATTAATTGCCAAACCATTTCTGGGTATTTTAGCTTGGACCAATCCCAAAGTGGGTTCTCCTAGGCCAATTTTTCTGTGTTTTGATGCTGTGTCTGAGGCTTGTGTGTTTTGATACTGTCATATCTCTCTTCAAGTCTATCCAAAGGTACTAGATACCCCCAATGCTGTTCTTAACCTCCCTGCATTGGACACGGTTCCCAAGGCAGTGGATTTTGATATCATTTGCTGGTACCTTGATTTTGGATCTGTTAATTAAGCTAATAAGTCACTTGCATAACCATGTTGGATCAAATCTATATTTCTTAAGGCTCTTTATCCAACCCATTACTACCTTGTGACTTCATCCATAGATCTAGGTTTCACCATACCTAACACCTTACGTACTTCACTGTGTATGATTTGATGTGGTGTCTTGGTTTGATATCTCTTGTCGAGAGTAGATCTGGGTCTCCCCCATTATTGTCTTGGGTTAGGACAACATCAAGTGAAGATTGCCTCGATTGGTGTGACAACCATCCATTTGGGAGTCAAGGCTGTCTTGGTTCACCTCTTTGGTTTCCCGTCCCCTCTACCATCCTTACAGATACACCAATAGGGGCAACTACAAGTTTGGTGATAACAAGGCCGTGAGCCTTGAGGTTAGATCTTCCTGCTGTGTGCATTTTTCTGGAGGTCGTGAGCTCCATTGATCCAGTTCTACTTGCTGAGTGCATGCTTGTGAAGGTTATGAGTCCTGTAGGGTTTATTCTAGCATGCCGAGGGATTATGTGTGAAGGCCGTCAGACCTAGTGACCTGTATTCTGCCTGTCACGAACTCATTGGGTTGTTTCTACTTATTGTGAGCCTATTAGAGGAGGGTTGTAACCCCCCGAGACTTACCTTGGACCTGGTATACTAGTTGAGACCATAAAAAAGGTATGTTATTTTGTGCTGAGACTTGATTATGGGAAGATCTACTGTGCTGGAACTTTATTGGGGCTAGATCTTTGTACTGAGATTTATCTGTGGTCTAAACTCTATTCTCATGCCTTGTTTGTTGTCAAGCCTATTTTCTCAGAGTTAACTGTGATTAGATCTATGTCAGATCTTTTGTGCTGAACCTTGTTTGGGAATGCTACTGTGTTTTGAATGTCATTGACCATCACTATTTGACTGTACTACAACCTTCTCATCTCTCTCTCAGGTTTGGATAAACCCTATAAGGGATAGATTGTTCCTAGTGATTGACTTGCCTCTGAGAGGCACAATATGTTCTGAAAGTAAATTCTTCTAAGTATATAAATAGGAAGGGTTCCACACTCTAGGTAAGTATTCTAACTTGTTCTGCTTATTATGAATTAGACATGTTATTGTTAGTTATTCTACTACTGTTGATTACATGTTATTGAAGATCACTTTAACATGGGGACCTACTTTGTAGTGTTAAAGTTGAAAGAGATGATAATTATGTTTTAAATTATCTTGTTTAGTTACTGCTATACTATTCTTCTTCAGTACTAGTTTGTCATATCTATATTTTCATTAAAGTATATGAATTTTTATTTTATTTGCATCAAACCCTAACCTAACCCAAAATTTTACAAAATTTGACTATTGTTTGAACACCACACAAAGTCAACCTTTAAACTATTGTATTGACCACATGAAAACTTAATTTTGATTACTATTTGAACACCATGCAAACTCATCATTTGAACTATTATATTGTCATGCAAATTCATCTCTGACTGTTGTTTGTTAGAAAGATCCTCTTAGTTTTCCTTTTCTCTAATTCTAACAGGTAAACTTGGGGGTTCTTGGGCCACCTGTTTGTTACTACTTAGCATGGGGTTGATCTCCCTGGAATAGCAATATTTACCCATTTCAATAATTCCATGCAATATTCCTTTGGCTTTTATTTATGATTCCAATGATAAAAAATGTGCTTTCTTATCTTTATAATCGTGTCATTGGGTTACCTACATATTTGAAACCCTTTCCTATTTGATTACTTGTTTCTTATAGCTGTTCACCTTCATCCCGGGAGAAAAACAACATAAATTCACCTTCAACCATGGTGAGTAAAGCAACAGAGTAAAGATTGCATCACTGGAGGAGGGTGCACTAGTGTTCCTAATGAGGGGGATTTGGTATTATGACTATATTCCTTCTTTATTTTGTGCATTTATTAGGTAAGATGCACTTCTATAGATGGGAACTTTGGTGCTACTATAATGAAGTGCAGTAACTATAATTGTTAGGTATTAAAAAGGGGAGCCTTTCCAAGACCATAACATTGTAGGTTTTCTTTAGCTTGTTGGAAAGATATTTTATAGGCTAACATAGATTTTCTTATTCAAACATAGAAATATTGAAGGCTACCAAATTTCCATCTTGGTCTTTCTCTTTAATAAATTAGTTTTCCACAATATGTAAGCCCTTCTTAGAGAGGGTATCTTCCCTAGTGTTGAGTTCCTTGAACACATGTGTGAAGATGATTTTATGAAATAATGTGGATACCTCTTTGATTTGCACTGCTAGACCCTATCAATATGTGTTATACACTTGTACTATATCCTTTATCCAATTTACGACAAGAAGATATATTTTTGTCCATATCTAGGTTTATAAAAATGTACAATTCTTTGAATTCACCGATATTGTTTGTTCCCCACCCCTTATTTGATTTTACATATATATATATATATATATATTGAGAATCAATGAGATACAATATAAAGCCAATACCAATGTCATAGATAGACCTTGATAAGCCCCATCAAAAAAATATCGATGCATATGTTTTTATCAACCCGGATAGTCCTAAGCTAACTCAGAATATTTACTTTGGGAACATAGTACTTATATAGTCTGATAAAAACCATCATTTATGAAATCCCCTGCAAGTGAGGATAATGTTTCATGTTTCACTTTTGTTGTCAAAAGGAAGAGCAAAAATCCAGGAAGTACTAAAGCTAGTCATTATGTGCACATGGAATTGATGCAAGGCAAGAAGTCATATCTAGTTGCTTCTTCTTGAAAGGGAGGAATGGTGGAAGCACAATAGTGGTTGATAGATGGATATGCAATAACCATTGGGAGATTCACGAGTTGGTCATAGGACATTCCCTAGCACTTTAGTATTTCCACTATAAATATAGGGCATTGACTTGATAGTGACAAGCACATTGGCATGATGTGTTATGGTAGAGAGAACCCCCCCCATAAAAAAAAATAATTGATAGGTATGGTTTTGGTGTATCATTTGGCGAATAACCAACTCTAACAATAGTTGTTATTGTGACTCTTGATGGGTTTTGTTACCCTGATTTCATATGTGTGTGCCCTAAATCACATATGTGTACCTCTATGCCCTTGAACAATCATAATAATCCATAAAAAACATGTATGTGCACCCCAATAGTGATTGAAATGATCATAAAACATATAAAAGAAATTGGACAGTCATCTACAACACACAAAAGTAGCCTTGGGAAACCTAATAGCCACTTGCATCCATCAATAGTAAGGGTTAAAACAATAGTAAGCAAGTTGGGTGCATCATGAGTTCTAGCCGATAAAAAATTACTTACAACTATGAAAAAAACATAATATGAGGTCCAAGTACATTTCAAGGTTTATGGGTGTTAACACCCAAAAAGTGCTCACTAGCTCATTTACCACATTATACGACTCATTTGTCCATTTTCCTACCATATTTCCATTAAAAATCCCAAAAAACCCATTAAAAAGCCTCCAAAAGGCCTAAAATGCCTCCAAAAGGCCACAAAACCATCAAAATAGCCTAAAAAAGGCTAAAAAACCCCCTTTTCCTCCAAAAATAGCAAAAATCCCCTAAAAAGGGAATAAAAATATAAAATAATGAGGAAAAGGAGGAAAAAACCCTATACAGCTGCCCAAAACCATGTGTTTCCTAAAACCATGGGTCAGCACTCCACCACCAAAAAACTATAAATAGGTGATGGAGATCCCTTATTCCATATCCACAATCACAAGCACCCTTACTCTGCCAAAATCTCTCTCGAAACCCTAGTTCACCTTTGAACTATTTTCACCTTGAGAGCCACCTTTGGCCCATTCCCAACATTGGAGAAGGAGAAGGAGCATTCTTGAAGCTTGGAGCATCCTCTTGGACACTGCAAAGGGCTTCACCAACCTTGACACTCAAGGTAACATCAATACAAAGTCATTCTTTCATTTTGGTGTTTATGCTTCATGCTTGTCTTAGAAATAATTTAATGTTTTGTTTATTGCACAATTAGTTTAATATACTGAACTGCTACTAAGGAGTCCATTCTCCTTAGTAGGTGCTCATTGGCACAAGCTAGGGGTAAAACCCTAGCTACAATGGGCATACACTAAAAGTAATAGATTGGTATACAAATAGTTGCATTAAAGTCCGACATTTCTGATTTTGTTTTTGGACAAGTGCACAGATCATCTTTAGTTCTTGGAAATATGTGAAGCAATTTCCTAAGGGAGTAGTCCTTTGAAACATTGCATAGCATCCCCCTTTATTCACTGCACTAAATAGCGGTTGAGTTTTGGGTCAAGAATCATGGTAATTCGAGAAACTTTTTCATATAGAATTCAGATGATTTGGTGTTATATCAAGGATCCTCCTGTCCTATAGATATTGCATGTCACATATATTAGCATCACCAAGGAGGAGTTTTTAGCCTTGAAGGTTCATGTCTACCATATGAAGGATTTGCTCAGCATTATGAAGTACCCTTAGTTAAAAAAATTTCTTCAATGAGTGAAAATGATCATGCTTAATGAGAAAAAGAGGTTCTATGAGGTGCCATTACAACAGCTATAAATATCGATTGGATTGAAACACCTGTCTTGAATATCTCTGCAATGTGTCTAATTACTTTTAGAAACATGTAATGTATCAATAATGATCACCTACCCTTATAAAAAAAGAGTTCCATATTCCACAAAATGTGTTCATGTCCAATTAGGAACATGACCAAGCATGTACTAACAAAATACTATAGTCTGCACACTATGCTATTGAACAACAACATGTGATCCAACAACATCAAATTATTCCATTAGATGATGTGGCATGAGAACATGATGCCTTTAGTTACACAAAGAATTTGGCACTAGTAGATGAACTGGAGGACTAAATGAAGTGTGCCACTAGTTTCCAAAGATGTGGCTAGAGTTTCACAAGGGAGAAGCTCACCTTGAGGATATCTCCAAGGATGAGAGACCTTTGTTTATCATAGAAAGGTTCATTTATACCATGTTTCCTACAGGGAAAAATATTTAACTTCAATTGGAGTTGGAAAATGAGTGCACCTTTAACAATCCACATATTAAGGAGATAATGTCTAAGGTGGGTTCATTGATTGTATAGGTACAACTTACAATTTTTTTGGATGCAGTTTCAAGTTGTAACTATGGAAAAATAGACAATCAACGAAGTCTAAGGTTAGGAATATCAAGTGCATAGGCCACATCACCTATTACTTCTATCACTATATATGGACTATAGAAACATGGTTGAAAGCTTGATATTACCCTTTTTCTTTAGAGTTATCTACTTACAACATTGAAATTACAAAAAAAATACATCTCATATCTCAAAATGGAATTTTACCTTATGCTAGTTGACTTGTTGCTTCTTACTATTTGTAGCAATTTCCAAGTTATCCTTGAGGATACTAAATATATTCTGCATTTCATGAAGAGTGTTAGTTTCTTGTAGGGAAATGGATACTACTAGTTTGAAGGAAACTAAAAAAACCCATGGGGTGTGAATTGGAAGTGATACTCGAGGGTGACATAATATCATCTAACTTTGGATCTCAAGTTTCCCATAGCCTAGAATCCTAGATAGAGAGGAAGAAAATGTAGAAGAGGTAAAGGAAAATGTAGCAAATATTTATTCAAAATATGGAGGGGTCAGCAAAAGTACCTATGTACATGTCATTGAAGTGGATTTCCTTCATCCTCAATTTCCATCACATCATTTTGATGGACCTGAAAAGTGAAAATCGAAGTTAAACTCAATATATATCCGAATGGGAAAAAGTATACCAAAATGAATGAGATCTTTCCAAAAAGAAATTATCGTTACCTGTGTCTCCAATGGAAACTGGGTAGGTGTAACTTCCTCAACATTGTCTACATTATTAGCGCTTACCTACATAAACATTAAAATGTAAGCAACTAACAACATATATCCGTTCGACTTAGGAATTGGAAAGTTCATGAAATAATCTAGATATAGATCTCTTCATACATGTTCTACTTGTTCATCACTATAAAGTTGAGCGGTGTTGAGATCGTAATCACCATTTAGGAATTGTGAAAACTGCATATGTTCGAAAACATTTATGGACATGAGATTTCGAGACCAAATATATATATATATATATATACAAAATAATATATACAACAACATATTATGTGACATGCAATCTAGCTAATATTGTAAATGTGTTTTTTCATAACATTGTTTGTAGAATGCCATTTTACCTCACCCATGGAGTTATTTTCTCGATCAATCAATTGCTTGCACTTATCCTACAAGATGATGCATACCGCTCAAGATCCAATTGGTCCATCGCTCTCAACAAAAAATACGGTAAATCAACGAATGGAATATCATCTGCAATGGGAGGACGCTTCCGATTAATTAGGTCTAATCCAACCCCTATCAAAGCAGCTTGAACATGCTCCTTTATTTTCTCCCTCACAACAATTGTTCCTTGGGATGATGACTCCAACTCATTCTAGAATACAAACACTCTAGATGGTCGAGTTACTAAGTGATGTGGTGGAGCTATAAATGAACATCTCACATTGCGTCGGGTCTTTCATATGTATGGACTTTGCCAACACCATAGAATTTTGATCCCGTATCTGTATAATCAAGGTCCATGTGCAACCAAAAATCTGCATATAATTTCTAACAAAATATTGGGGTACCTCATCATTATTTGGAAACTCCTCGTATGCATACAAGAACCTCTCAGAAATATACGACGTAATGGTTGGATCATTAAATCGTGCAATCTTTAGACATTTTTGTCTTCAAGTCACAAATCAAATAATGAAAACACCACTTATTTCATGACTACAACTTTAACTTCTTTGTAGGAGTGGTGAACCATCACCGAAAATTTCCTCCTATGCATCATGTCAAAAAATACATGGGTGCACGGTCCAACACTACGTCAAGACTCTATAAAACCTCTTAGATTGTGCAAAACGATCACGAGACACTCTCGATTATTGCTAGAGATATTGTTGCTATCCAACTCAGCTTGCAATATTCTTAAATGCTCTATCATACCTTCAACAGTGAGCGTCGAAATGTTTTCTTCCCAAGGTAACTCCTCAGGAAGATATCTTGGATGAGGGTAAATAGATTCATAGCTTGGATTGCAAGCATACTCTTGCACCCTACGACCTCTTCCCCCCGATGACATCCAACAAGAGAGTAGAAAATCCTATAAGATGTAAAATGTGCAACTATTAATATATGTGAATAATTTGTCAAACAAATTTGGTTAAATTTAAATAAATTGTGTTCAATAAATATGCCTAGTGGAAACCTTTCGCCACACTGTACACTACCTGAACTGGAAGCAAGCAATTATGCAGAAGGAACATCTCTACTAGCACTTATGTAAAACAATAATGTGTCAATTACAAAAGCACTTGAGAAACTCCATTCCAACACATTAAACATGTCAAGCAAGATTTAGGTTTAAATTTGACCTAAAATAGGTCTATCAGATGGTGGGTCGGTTGTGCTAGGTGTAGTAATAGCATAAGACACTGAAAGCAGAGACAAAAAGAAATCAAGTTCTATGCATGTTCCATAATTTTTTTTACATATCACCTACTTGAAAATATAATTTAAATAGAAGTAAAATGTACCTAAATGTGTCATATGGGAATCTATGTGCAAAGTAGATGGGCCAACTCGAGGAAGACTCCATTCACCTGCAGTGCGTCCACTAGACCCCTTAGAAAGGCGTCTTCCAGAGTTGGAACCACTACCAATATCTCCAGAGAACTTGCATTGATCCATGTGCGATGATACAGATGGGACCATATGTGTTATCATGCTATGAGGGTTCAATGCAACTAGGTTGCCTTGACGTTGACTGTGTGCATCTATGCATGATGATATTTAAAAAAATGTCAAAATACTTATGTTCATATTTTTTTTGCAAGAAACGTTTAATTTATCCTAGACTTGAATGTGTTAAATAATAGTCCAAAATACTTGAGTGTTCCCTCCTAGAATGTGGGTCCAAAGAAGCCAAGTTGGCATGACCCTGACTCTGAGCACCTATGCATGACAATAGATTTTCAAATTATAAACAAGTCAAACAACATTTCAATTCAAATTTCATCAAATTACGTGTATACTTGGAAATGTTAGATAATAGTCCAAAATACCCAAGTGTGACCTCAAAGAATGTGGGTTCAGAGAAGCCAAGTTTAGAAGCCAAGTTTGCATGTATATGACTCTGAGCACCTATGCATGATGATAAAATTTCAAATTATAAACATGTCAAGCAACATTTCAAATTAATATTTCTTCAAATTATGCGTATACTTGAAAATGTAAAATAATAGTTCAAAATACTTGAGTGTGACCTCAAAGAATGTGGGTACAAAGAAGTCAAGTTGGCATTCCCCTGACTCTGAGCACCTCTGCATGACGAGAAAATTTCAAATTATAAACATGTTGTTACGTGGTACAAGTACCAACGCACCTTCAGATGTTCCCTAGGGAGAGAGGGTCATTTTTTTGTTTCTGACCAAGAGGGGTATTTTCTAGCATTTTCTGAGTGGAGGTTATGGCCAGACCCTTTGATTCTTCTCCTGGGAGTACTATGGATTAGTGGCATTGTTGACTTCCTCATGAAAGGGCTTGAAGCCCTGAGGTTGGTGTCCGGGGATCCTAGGGGTGGGTCACTAGGTCACATGACCCCTCACCTGTTTTATCATTCTAGTGACATTTATCTCAGCCCTAGGTTTTTTCCTCTCATCTAGGTCACCTGACACACCCTTCTAGTCCCTTTACAGCCTAAATCCCTCTCTCCTTGGTCCAGTTTCGGTTATGATGTCATCATCTCATCCAAGCCATACTGCTTGTTTTTTTTTTTTTTGGGGGGGGGGGGAGCGGGCGTTGAGGAATTATAACATTGTTGGGGTTAGATGGGGAATGACGTCCCCCACTACTTACTCCATCCTTCATCTCAGAGTAATTTGCTCATTTTTAGCTATTTTAGTCACTTTTGGGTAAACTATGGGGAAAATGCTCCAAATTACCCACATATATGATGATTTTATATTATTTCATGTTATATTTTTAAGTTGACATGTTATATTTTTAAATTGCCATTTTAAAGGCATGTCGACCTGGTTATTTTTTAAAAAGTGAGTGTGAGAACATATAAATAGATCTCTTCACTTCATTTTCAAAACACAACTTATGGGATAAAATTCATTATGTTACATTTTTATCCTAGAAGGCTCTTTTTGGAGTGATGCACACCTCTTAGAGGAAGATATTTTTGTCTCTTGGATGAAGGTTGGATGCACTCTGTCTTGCAAATGCTATGTGGATGCTAGAATAGTTGGAATAACTCATGCACAAGTAAGTCTTTTTCTTTTGAAGGTTTGCTTGTTCAATGGTAGGTAGATTTTGCATCTTGAAGAATTGAATGGTATCCCTAGGGCTTGATTCTCTTTGAATATGGACATTTATCTACTTTTCTATCCCTTAGCATAGTAGAAACGCTCCCAAGAGGAGGTTCCTACATAGCTTAGCCTTGGAGCTCTAACTTTTCCCTAGTTTAGGCTCTTGAAGCCAACCCTTAGGGTTGTTTCAAGAAGCCCTAATCTAGTGACAAGGAGATTTTCCCTCCAAGAGGAAGGCTGGTCACCTTCCTCTAAGGCTAGGGTTTGGGGTAACATCCATTAAAACCCTAAGTTGGTCAATTTTTTACCAATTTTTCTTGCATTTTCATGTGTAAATTTGCATTTTCATGGTAGAATTAGGTCTGCAATTTTATGACAAAAACCCTAAAAATAAAAAATAAAATATTTTTTTTTCAATTTTTTTGCCTCAAAATTTTGGCCCTCCTCCCTATAATTTCGGCCTTCCATTTTAAGCCCTAAAAACCCTAAGGTGAAATTTTAGGAAGCGCTAAAAACATAAAAATATTAAAAATTCCCCTAAAAACCCTAGTTTGTATTTTTTGTACATAATATTTAGGTTAGATTTTTATATTTTTGTAATTAGGTCTGATTTTGTTAATTTTGTACTTAAAATTTCATAAAATAAAAATCCTAAACCCTAATTTCTAACACTTCAACCCTAGCTGCAGTTTTCTCTTATGTGCCCTAGAGGCCTCACTAATTTTCCTCCTATACGTTCCCCTCTTTTCTCCTTTGGAACCTTCGCTTCTCCTTTTACATACCTAGTTTCCCTCTTTCTCTTTCCTCTCTACCTTCTCTTCACCTTTTCCTTCCTATGTTGTCTCTTTCTCCCTCTCTTCTCTCCTTCCCCTTCTTTCTTTGTATCCCACTTCTTATCCTTTTCACCCTCGGCCATCCTCAAAGAAGTCTTGAATTTACCTTTCAAAGGTTCAGTCCTCCAATAGAAGCCTTCTTAGGACCTTAAATATGCCATAAACCATAACTTAAATCCACTGCTGCCATTAGTCTATACCTTTTTGCAGATTGTCATATTGGGCAGCCATAACTCTCAAGGTTTATACGTGTGCATGCAAGCTGAAAAGTGGTTAACCATTGGTGTTTACAAGTGCATTTTGGTTACTGTTTGGTGTCAAATAAAGGTCTGAAATATTGATTATAGCCTGCCATATATATTGGTTTATTTACATGACAAAACCACTCAAAATTTAAACTACTCATTGCATGCATATTTTATGATTTTCATTGCCACAAATTTAACATCAAAGGAAAGTTTCCTACTGTTGTTTATGATCTTGTGCTTGGAAAACATACTGGATTGAGTAGGTCTGATATATTTACTATTTGATTGACAGTGAAGTTGGTCAAAGTATACATTATACTGTTCATATTTCTATTCTCTTGTTCTATTGAGTTACATTGCAATCCTTATAAGTTGATGCTACTAGCACTATCATATTGTTGTTACTAACCTTGTATGCATACTGCTATACTCCTGATTATTCATAAACTAGTGCATGAAAGGTAGATATCGAAATTAGTGCAAGTGATATCACACATTCCCTCTTTACTACCTTGTTCTGGTTACTAATTATTATTGATACTGTTGATACATTTTGCTAATACCATTTTATACAGACTTGAAATAAACATTCTCTGCTAGTTTAAAGTAGTAACATATTGGATATTTCATTGTGGTAACTTAGTCATATTTCTTATCTACATTTGTTAGGAGCGATCATACATTTCTATCATTAACATTGCATGTGCTTGGTAATCTATGCTAATCTACTGAATCGTTAAACATTGATACAAGACCTCAATTACACAATATATTTTCTAATAATGGTCACACTCTTTATTGTTGTTGCGTGGTACACCAACTGGATATATTTGATAGTTACTAAGTGCATGATTTCATAGTATGTCTTCTTCATTTGCTTAAACATCATTACCCAAGTCAATGGTCACTAACATATTGTTAAGAAGGAATAGCTTCTAAGTGTTTTGTAGATCATAGAAGGGATCTCCCCTTGGAGGTTCTGACTCTCTGAATAAGTTGGAGAAGTGGCTAAGGTGACAGTGGTCACTTTTGCTTGCATTTGTTCATCGGAGACTAGCCCTTCTAGTTCATCCGGTAACATATGTCAAGCAACATCTCAATTCCGAGTTTTTCAAATTAGGCGTAGACTCAAGAAAATGTTAAATAATAGTCTAAAATACCTGAGTTTGACCTACGAGATCGTGGGTTCAGAGAAGCCAAGTTGGCATAACCTTGACTCTGAGCACCTGTGCATGACGATAAATTTTGAAATTATAAACATGTCAAACACCATTTAAATTCAGATTTCTTCAAATTATGTATACACTTGAACATGTTAAATAATAGTCCAAAAATACCTGAGTGTGGACTCCGTGAATGTGGGTCCAGAGTATCCAAGTGGGTGTTACCCTGAGCCTGTGCACCTATGCATGACAATAATTTTCAAATTATAAACAATGTCAAAGATAAATTCCATTCATATTTCTTCAAATTAAGCAAAAAATCTAGCAGGAAGCTCAGTTTGCACACCTGTGGTGCCTGTTAACACCCAAAAATTGTTCACCTAGCTCATCTCCCTAGTCACATAACCCATTTACCCCCTTTTCCTACATTGTTTGCCTCCCAAAACCCAAAAACCCAAAAACCCAAAAACCCCTAAATTGGTAACCAAATGGGCAAAAAATTATTATTTCCCTCATCAATTAATGAAAATCCTCCAAAAAATGATAAAATCCCATAAAAAAGGGTCAAAATCCCCAAAAAATAAAAAAAGGGGGCAAAAAGTCAAAAAAGAAAAGAAAAGAGGGAAAACTCAAAATACCACTAGCCAATACTATTGGTTTTCCAATACCATGGGTCAATACTCCACCACCCAAAATTACTATAAAAAGGTGATGGAGGCCCCCCATTCAACATCCATGATCAACTCTTCCTACGCTTATGCTGCCAAAATTCCAGTTGAACTTTAGCCTATCACCTTGAGATTCTGTTCCCCATTCAGTTGAGTCTTGGACACCTCTTGAGCTTTTGGAGAAGAGCAAGGAACTCTGGAGACCCGACGCGCTACTCTTCGTACAGCTGCGAGGGCCCACATCTACTCACCTTCTGAGGTAACTCTTATTGTAAACCCTTGTTTACAACATAATACAAAATATACTTCATGGGTTCCGATCTATTTGTTATTTTTACTACAGTAATTAGTTAGATTTATTTTCATTATTATTTACACTCATACATTATCCATTTTTGAATTGCTACTAAGGGTTCCATAATCCTCAGTAGGTGCTCTTTAGAACGAGCTGGTGTGAAAACACTAGCTACAATTTTGGCGACTCCACTGGGTCGATTCCCATCGATATTTGGTTTAGTATGATCAATAGTTATTTTTAGTTTTGTATTTGTTATTTTTCTTGCATTTTACTTTTCAGGCCTAGCCATAGGCCCTCTACTTGCAGATCTGGCCCTTGCCTTTGCAGTACCCTTCATTATTTCCGTTTTTACGGACCGACCCGCGAATTTCTACCATTAACCTGTGTCTCGAACGTGACTTCCAACCTGAAACCCACGCTGCCAAGCGAGACTTTCGACCCGAAACTTGTGCCCAGAGCGCACCTTTCTGCTTGTAAGTCGTGCGCTATGCATGCCTTCTGGTCGATAATCTGCGTGCTCTGCGTGCCTTCAGGCATGTAATCTGCGCGCTCTGTGCGCCTACTAGCTTGCTACCTGTGCCCTTCATGCACCTTCTTCCCTGCTACTTGCGCCCCCAACGTGCCTTTGATCCTGAAACCCATGCCCTTTTTTCCTATTTTGACGTGACTTATTCTGCAGCCTGCAGCGTCCAGATTGCGACTTTTGCTTCACAGACGCACCCTATAGCCATTTTTTCCTCTTTTCTTTCCCAAACAACCTCCTATTTTCCTACATCCATTTTTCTATCAGTACTTTTCTTTTGTTTTCTTTCTATATAATTTAAGACATTTCACTTTTCATGCATTATTACTGTGTTGCTATCTCATGCATTACATTTCAACAAGCTCATTTATTTTACACATAGCATTTAATACTTTTTATTTCAATTTTAGTCATTTATTTTCCAGCATTACTTCGGGCGATATTGGGTTTACACCACTTTTGCACCCACACGCTCCCCATAATTCAAGTGAGACTAAAATTGACTTAAATTCAAACATACATTAACCCCACTTGGGGACCCAAAAAAATTTTGTAGCTAGGTAGGACATTGGGGTTAGGCATCCAAATAACACCCCCTTTATCATACACATTTGAGACATAGTTTTTTTCCTTTAGGGATCCAAAATCCCCTATTATTTGTTGGTACGGTTGACACCGATTTGTTGGAGGGCCTATCCCTTAGGAGGGAAAGTGGAAAGACTGGTTCTGGAAGTCTGATTGGAATACCTCTCTACATTCTGTACTGAAGGATACCAACTTGTTGTTCTCATCGTGCATGCTTGCGCCCATACCAGGTGCGCGATGGCCAAAGAACTAAATCTGCGGGACACCTTTCCGGACATGCCATGAATGGGGTAGCTTAGTTTCCATTCTTATAGCACTCTTTTACCCGTATTCCCTCTCGATAGAGGGATATCCTTTAGCGATTTGGTTCTACATTTTTTATTTCCTGACTGCGGATTTCATCACCCCACAGGGGATACAATTTGTGTGAGCTTCCATATCTTTTAGATAGGTGTTTGCATGCTCATATACCCCCATTGGTTAGTGAGTCTACCTTTTTCTTTATAGGATTGCTGCTTGTTGGTATTTTGACCTTTTTATTGCCACTCTGCTTGTTGTAGCATGTTGTTGCAGCAAGTGTTTTTGAGCTAGTTGTTGGGCTAAGTGCCATCTTTTTACACACATGGTTGCACTAGGATTTTTTATCATTTTATCTACCACAACTCTTTATAACTTTTACACCTGTCACCATTGATTCACCAAGACACTCTCATCTCCTACAGGGACATTCCCCGCAGTACGGTCCACTTGACCCCACTTGTCACATTCCCTTGAGACGCACATCTTTGTCGCCGAATATTCATTCAGAAGCCCCTTATTTCACATCTAATTCTGAGCCAGATTCACCTATATACACAGCTTCATCTATCCCCATGGCTGGTGTGAACCAAAACCCCTTTCACGGTGGGATTGTTGGTAGTGGCTCCATCACTATCCCAACCACCATTTCAACATCCATCCTTGTTATTCCATATACATGACCTACACCTGGCATTTTAGTTAGTACTTCTATACCCATTGGTAGCAGATCTGTTCTGACCACCATCCCTTTGGTCACCAGTACCGCTCGGGGAACTGGCCCTTCAACCTTGATCCCTCCTCCCTTTACCAGCGGTCCCTCGATCCCCATTATGACACATTACACTACCACACCTCTCAATGGCGGTGGCCCCACGATCACTGCCATGGCTAGCACGCAGGCCACTTTGTCCACGTCACATCCTTCTACTAGTTTTCCATTCATGGTCAGTCTCAACCTACCTGATATGGACTGATTGACTAACAATCCTATCCGACATGAACCTACATGGCCTCCAATGCCTACCAAACTCCCTTCATACATCCCAAAGTTTGAGGGGAAGGGTGGTGAGGACCCCCAAAACCATATCATGTCCTTCCACTTATGGTGTTCCTCCAACTCCATAGTGGATGACTCGATCCGCCTACGCCTTTTACAACATACACTCACTGCCGCTACAACCAAGTGGTATATTGAACAACCACATGGGATGCACTCCACTTTTATCTCCCTCGTTTCGACTTTCGTGCAGTTCTTCCAGTTACCAGTCCATTATGACGCCAATGTTGATATTTTACTATCTTGCAGACAAAACACGACTACCCATACCACTGACCATATCCATGAATGGTGTAGAATTCGTAGTTTGTGTAAGATCAAGTTAAATGACCGTATCTTTTTATATTGGTTCTTGAAGTCCCTCATACCAGTTATAGCCAAGGATGTGGCATCCAAACAGCCCCAATCCAAAGAAGAAGCCATACTTAAATCCCAACAGTTTGACCTTATCTATGCATAGTCGGGCTACCTTTTCTCAATTTTACCTGATGTTACTCGCAGTGATTCCTCACGGAAGGACGCTCCTGGTGCATCCCACGCTGTAGACGGCATTATTGGAGACGTTGCATCTCGTAGTTAGCCATATGTCCATATGCCTCCCGCCACCACCCCAGCTTGTAATCCTACACCCAACTCTACACCACCCTTCATGAGTAGTGGTTCTGACCTTTCGCATGCCATGACCCACTATGGAGCAACACCTTCGTATGTTCCCCCAGCCCAGGATCCTCATATGCATGGAACTTCTTGTCCGACGCATTGCTACGGTCATACACTGCCAACATACGTCCCCCCTACTGCACAACCTGCTTACTACCATCCACCAATTGCACCCATTCCTATACAATCTCCAACCCCTCTCACTTATTATCCACCATAGGATGCCCCAACACCCGCCCAACTGTAAACCCCACCGTTCCCCAAGGGAAATTTTATGCCCAGCAAAACCAACCACAGAACCAACCTACCAAACATAACCAACAAGGACAAAAAAATAGGGGGCGCAGATGTAATTGAGGCAATAACCAACCTCCTTGCAGAGGAAGTCCACCACCGAACCCCTCTGATAATAATGGCGCCGAATCGGCTAACCAAAATCTTGATTGACAACCTCGGCACGGTAAAAACCCCAAATTACGTACGAACCACCCACATTCTATTTGCGGGTTATATGGTCATTACACGCACAACTGCCCCCGTCTGGAGCGATCTCACCAACTTTGGAGTGACGATGCCCAACGCCAAGTACATGCTGTACCTACGACACCACCAAACCCCCCGAAACACAATGCACGACCTATGGTATTGCAGAATCCCCTACCCACGCAAGGGGTAGTATCCACCCAACCTTTGGCTCCCCCTTAAGGGGATGTCGCACCACAACAGCCAGTTGCTTATGCTACTCCTGTTAGCCAACCGATTAACTCAGGTACCCACCACCTTTTAATGATGTCTTCAAATGATATCAACCTTCAAACATAGCATAACCAGTATGGTTCAACCACCGAAACCATTTCTGCGGACAAGGATGCTACCACTCTTCCCACAGATCAGTCGTTACATCTACTCCCAACACAGTTTGAAGGGGCCCCCAAAGCTCCTTGATTTCCTCTGCACCACATCAATAACAAACCCAATGCTCGTGTTGCCCCCAACTATAACATCGTGGATGAATTAGCCCAGTCCCCCGCTTCTATGTCATCCTTAGAAGTTTTAAATAACTTCCCAGCACAACACAAAACACTGTTGTCTGCCACAGGTGCAATCAATCCTTTTGACTCACGAATGATGTCATTCGACTTAGACAAATCTGAACCACGCATGCCTTTTGCCTTAGCATTTCAAGTGTTCGTGTCGATCCAGAATCTTGTTATCCATTGGTGCATCATCGATGAGGATGCCTCTACATGCATCATGTCTACATTTGTGTGGAAAAATCTAGGATCCCCTACCCTACAACCATCCACGACCGCCTTATGAGCTTATGATGGCCATTAATCTCAACCGCAAGGACATCTGGTTAATGTTCCAGTACAATTAGCTGGAAAAAATGTCCTGATTGACATTGAAGTTGTCAACGCCCATCTCGACTACAATGTGAACTCTGGAGAGCTGACGCGCTACTCTTCGTACAACTACAAGGGCCCACATCTACTCACCTTCTAAGGTAACTCTTATTGTAAACCTTGGTTTGCAACATAATACAAAATATACTTCATGGGTTTTGATCTATTTGTTATTTTTACTGCAGTAATTAGTTAGATTTATTTTCATTGTTATTTACACTCACACATTATCCATTATTGAACTGCTACTAAGGGTTCCATAATCCTTAGTAGGTGCTCTTTAGCACGAGCTGGTGCGAAAACACTAGCTATAGTGCCTCCAATAAAGTCATTAGAAACAGGTCTACCAGGGTTGGAACTATTGGCAACACCTCAAGGTGCCTCATGTCCATCCATATGGAGTAATGAGAGATAGATTAAGGTCCTGGTATGGGGTTTAATGCAACGAGTTAAGCTGATTGTAAAAGTTGAATAAACTTTTGAAATAAAACCGATTGTAAAAGTTGAATACAATTTTGAAAGCATGCACATTAACAACTTTTCTTATGTCCTAATTAAAAACCATAGAAAGATGAAAATATATAGCCCTTTCCATGTTGTTTTCTAAAACCCCAATTGTTGTTTACTATGCCATATTATGCTATCTTAAGGACAAACATATGTTGTATTACTCTTTATAAGCATCCTCTTTGAAGAAGTTGTACAAAGACTGAAACTAAGAGTTGTTGTCCATCATAGCTTATGCATAATCTTACTCTTCCATAAAATCCAATATGAAATTATGTTTGGAAAATAGATGGATTGTTAGTAATATCATAAAAAATAAACAACACGAATCAAGTAACCACATAGAAAGACTAATAATAGATGGCCATAATTCATTCAACCTAAAAATCAACTTCTGTTTCAAAACATTGTCTTCTTCCTACTTGAGCTAATGAGGATAAAGCTTCAAAATCAGAACTAAATTTTCCTTATCCACAAAGAATGATAAAACTAGAGTCTTCCTAGAATGTAGAAATTTTTTTAGTTGGAGTTGAACTAACTACATTGTTGATGCTACTCAATGGTTTTCTTGAGTTTAAAGAGGTATCATTGAAAGATGCCGATTTAAAATTACCATCCCCTCTTGAGAAAGAGACCATATTTCATTTATCTATTCAACATGATTAAGATTTATTTTTTGCATAAATTAAGATCTCTTGCATCCCATTGGAGGTATGTCTTTGCAAGATTTTATATACTAAAACACTAGATCTACATACTGTCTTTATCATTGATTGAATCTTTTTTGAATCTTCTTTGATTAAATCTTATTTGAAAGACTCCGGAGTGCTCAAATATTTTGGATCACCGAACCTATCATAGTGAGCTCTTTAAAATATGGGCCATAAAATCATAAAGATAAAGACAAATTTGATTCCACAAGGATGGTCCCACTATAAAGTATTTTTATCTGAATGATGTGCCCCTTAAACCCTCCATAAAACCATTATCATATGAGGTAAAGGATTGCAACTTAGGCATAGAATAAGACTCTCAGTTTGTCAAGATAATTAAGACTCTGTCTCCCTCACAAAGGGAGGAATACATCTAGTTGTTCAAAGAGTTTAAAGATGTTTTTGCTTTTAGTTATGAAGGCCTGAAAGCCATCTATCTTTCAACATAAAATTCCTTTCGCGGATGATGTCAAGTCATTCAGGATGTGCCATATCTTGTCAAGAATAATCTAGGAGTATAGATCCCTCATGGAATGTAGTAGTGACAACACTTTCAAAGGGTTTGCGCCCTCATAAGGTTCAAAAGACAACGTACATATTTCAAGGGACTGTGTCCTTATCTCTTCATCAAAATCAAAATAATAAAACGTAGCACTCCCAAAAAAATCCCAGTCAACAATTATATTCATCTTTGTAAACAAGTTAACGTATAGTTGCGTTTAAGAGAAATGCCTCATTTCTGGGGAAAACTCAACAAATATATTATCGAACAATCTCCATGCAACAATTACTGGACATATGCCTCCACAAAGAGATTCCTTCTCTCTAGGGAAAAATTTCAACAAACATATTAACAAAGTCTTAATACAACAAATTTATGGACATATGCCTTTAGAAAGAGATTCCTTCTCTCTTGGGAAAACGTCAACAATCATAATACGAACAGTCTCAATGCAACAAGTTGATGGACAAATTCCTTCACAGAGAGACTCCTCTCTTGGGAAAACCTCAACAAACATAATAGGAACAGTCTCAATGCAAAAAATTTAGGGACATATGCCTTCAAAGAGAGACGTTGTCTGTCTTAGGAAAACTTCAACAATAGTATATAAATGGGAACTTGGATCTTTAACGGGTCAATCCCTCTACTTCATAGTATAAACATGAATATATGTAATTAAATAAAAGGAAATGGCAGTGGATTTATCTCTAAGAGAGAGACCGTACTTAAAAACTCCTCATTGCATAGGAGTAACTCAAATAAGATATTACAGAAACTAAAACCACACCCCCCATTAGTCCCAATTAGGGGCTTATTCCCGCTTAGAGGGATTTCCCAAGTATCAAATTGAAAAAAGGTAGGTAGGGCATGGGAATCACAGCCTACAGAAAAGCTATAAATAAACCACTGCCTGCACGAAGCATCAACTAACTGGATTCACCCGCCTGCCATGGTTAACGACACAGAGTCATTTTTTTCAGTATGGTTTTCTCTAATTTTTGGATCAAAAGGCATTATACACCCCATTCATACCCATTACATTTTTATCCTCCTTGGATTGTCTATGGATGCCAAAAATGTCATGAAGGAATTTAAAGGGCCAGGGAGGTGTGGTATAAAAGAAGGGTAACCAAGTCTTTATAAGAAATATGTTACTTTCATGGGTGGAAATATATCATCATACCTGGTGACCGAAGAAATGAAATATATGCTTTCCTAGTGGTCTGTCCCCAATCCGTCTCCAACCCATTCCGATCCGAACACGTTCACAGGAGGTATCTCCACAACGGTCTGAACACATTCCTAGGTGGTATATCCACACTAAGTCATAATTGGTGACAAGGAGGTGTCATTTTCCCGAGGACCCTAAGCAGTGATAGTTAGCGGTTGTTCATCAACAATGAAAGTGGATTCAGTCGTTAAAATGTCTGATAGTGACTGGTTATGAGTGAGTTGATCAGTGAGGGCATACTGAGGGTGGATTAGTGAGCGGGGGATAATTGACGAGGTTTATATAGTTATCACACTCTCGGACAAGAAAAATAAGAGAATCTACATCTCTTGTATGAGAGTTTTAATTGTCTTGCCCGAGATTTTTACCCGAGAGTTTGTGGGTGAAAGATATCCCAATCTCTTGCCGGAGAAAATAGAAAACTCTCACCCGAGAAAATATTAACTCCGCTTCAACTCTCGCCCGAGAAAATAATTAACTCAACTAAAATTCTCAGCTGATAAAATTTCAAACTCTCGCTCGAGAATATTTTGTTGACTATTTTTCTCAGTCGAGAAACTAGATTTTGCATTCCAAACCCACCCCTTCTCAAAAACGCGTTACCCAACTTCAGATTTTAACCCTTAATACATGATGTGTGATAGGAACTAGATATATCTAGTGAAGAGAATGGAGTTTTATTATGGTTATTTATGATACAAAATTTATGTGAAGTGCATCATATTTGCCAATATTTGCCAATATTTAAGATATATAATTTAAAAAAAAAAATCTAAATGGAAACTTATCGAAGTGTTTTCAGTAATTTAAAAGTTGGAGACATTGAACTTATTAAATAAGAGACATATAGTTTCACGCCCTTCCCATCAATCCAACTTAAGGGAGGTAACATGAACTAAACTCGGGCTTCCAAATTTCACCCCATATTCATGCAAACAAAATACATGTGCAGATGCATAATATAAATATACAAGGGAAGTAAACTCCATACACCACACATAGCAAGCATAAACAAGCATAATAATCACATGCATAATTTATAAACAACCAATGTAAGTAATCATTTCATTCAACACTTGAATAACTAATGAATTGAAAACAATGAATATTTCATTGAATACTTATCTTGAAATGAAGTTGTCCCGAGCAACTAGCTATGCAAGTGCAACGTTCCACCCAACCATAGGAAAGATGTGTTCATCAATCTCTGAATATAGCTTCCACCCCTGATTTGGGCATGATTTCCACAAGGAAAAGGGAACAAAAAAATCACACATAGCCAAGTATATACCACTTCTCAGCCAAGCCAGTCCACAGTTGGGTTTATCATGTTGTCGAGGCAGTAGAGGAAAAGGAATTACTAAGATAGTGAGCTCAATCCATAGAGCTATCAGAACCTCTGCAATATTAGCTAGCTTGGTACCCACAATACCTACACACTCAACACAAGGAAAGCATCCCATTCATTGTTCCAAAGTTCCTAAGTCCATGCCTTCCCTTCTAGTGCTCTTCAGGGTGTGCATAGAAAAGTAGCCAAATCCTTATCATCTTCAGTGAGGTTACACCCTTCACTAGGTTTATCAGGCCAATTCCAAATCCTTGTCTACTCCTAGTTGCTTACACACAAGTTCAAGCCTAAACAAGGGATGCGTGTATCCCAATCCTCATTCAAATTCACACATAGCAAATCACATGGGGGTTAAAGGGAAATCAACAAGATGGATGAGATAGCATAGTCTCAAGGTAATTTCCCAACATCTAGAACTCAATTTTAACAATCACACAGCCATACAATCCCTGGGCATAACAAAATTAAATTTGAGAGGGGAAATCGACCACTGGGGAACAAAGTGATTTTCCAACAGGCATACAAACATTCACATGGAAAAAAACGGCCTATTTGAACCCCTAGTGAGTGAATGATGGATTGGGGAGAAAATTCGTGGATCTTATCTTGCCTAGGAATCCAAACACATTTTTTCCAAAAATGGTGGCTTTCCCATACACAAAATTGGACAACCATACTCTCCACTTCCCAAAACAATAACTACTTCAAACACCTCTTGGAAGAATTAAATGATTGGGTGCAAAAGTTAACATGGTTAGTTAATGGTTCATTGGTTCTCTCATTGACACTTGGATTGACATTATTGGTTTAATGGGTTTGAACATTTCCTTCCATGTTCCTTGTAAAAATCATGCCCCCATACTCTTGTTTCCTTGCATAGCTAGTTGTGGGTATTTCTATTAAAATACATTTGCATCATATTTATAATTTCCATCGTGCCAGGATATCATGTGATCCATGTGCATCAATTTTTAATTGCTGATACAAAAACGCTAAATCGATGGCGGGGCCTTGGCCTTGAGATCCTCCCCATGATTTTATAACAACATTACATCATTTACATGTTTAATGCATTGGGGTCAAAATCAAGGTGTTACATATAGTGATTGAGACCACTCAATATTCACCTTTGGAATATAATTTGTTAAAGTTATGTTATTATTAGATTTTGTTAGATCTCATACTAATTTATGGATGGTTGTGTTGAACTATGACTTTCATGATGATGTTGAAAAAAAGTAAAATAAGAGATTGAATATTTTTACGAGACATTTAATTTAAAAAAAAGGATATCTCATATTGAATTTTTTATGCAAGTGGGGTCAAGGATAATGTGGACATCATCAATTCAAGGAGGTGATAATGTCACATACAAATTTCCCCGTGTAATAAATAAATAAGAGTTTTTTAAAATAGGAACTAAATGTAAAAATTAAAACTAATTAGTTATTTTGTGGTTGGGTAATAACCAAAAGTTATGATGTGAAAACTCGCTACTTTTCGATATTGGATTGCTACACACTATTTAAATATTGTTCATTTGGATTGGAGGGGACATTGTAGGAATATTTCCACAAGCAAGAGAATGGGGTTATGGGAGATACCATGTACATGAGGGGTTTTTTCCATGCTGGGAACATGTGGGGGTTACATGCATGTACATGAGGTTCAAGGTGAGCTCAATACCTGACAGACTGTGGGAAGCAAGTTTGAGATTTTCCTCTCTGATCGAGTGAGCCAGTGTACCCTCCAAGAGACCAATGATCTCCCTTGTAACATATAAGTTTTATATCTATAAACATACATTTTTATTATTCACATTTGTAATATATCCAATTGAATGATGAAATAAATATTTTAAAAATGTTTATTCTATGGTGTTGAATTTATAATTAGTTGTTTTTTGCATCTCTTGATTCTTATTTAGAATGGATATAATTTAAGGAATACAAATTGTTTTTCCATCAATTATAAAAAGAAACTAAAACAAAAAAATATCCTTTTGATAGAAATGGCATCACATGATTTATGGGATGTCTCCTTGTTTTCCTTCAAACTTAGGTATGTTTGAACGTAACTATACTAGCATGGGAGGCCATGTTGGCTCATGCTGCACAAGATCTTTGATTTTTTTTATAAATATAGGATATTTAATCTAGCCATGAATGTCATGATCATTTGAGTAGGCTTGACCATTGTGTGTGGAAGAGGTGTACCTCCACTAGACATGGGAGGGTCTGAAACATGTGTGTGAAGGGGAGTGGGGGTTGATCAAGGTAGTTCCAAGCACAATCAATTTTATCACAAATTCCCATGTGTGAGTGTTTAGTGGTGGTCTCTCATGTTGAGGATGGGGGTAGGGTTAGTAGGAACTCCTCCATAGATAGGAGGAATTCCTTAAATCCTTAAGGAATAGTGAGATGGTGGCAAGTTCACTATGGATCCTTCTTCAATGTAAGACACTTTTATGATGTGCTCTATATGAGACAAATATAATAAAAAAATTATACAATATTATATAAATGTAACAAATGCAAATATATCTTGATCATGCATCATGGATTTTGCAACCTCACATATGGTTCTATTCTTTCTTTCGGTAACCCCATTTTGCTGAGGGTTGTATGGTACTGTTAATTGTCTACATATTCCTGCATCACTACATATCTCATTAAATGCATGTGAAGTGAATTCACCTCCATTATCAAACCTTAATGCACAAATGTGCTTTTCTTTCTGATTTTCAACTAGGGATTTAAACTCTTTAAATTTTCTAAGAGTTTCACTTTTAGCCTTCATGAAATAAATCCATGAATTCCTAGAAAAATAATCTATGAACAGTACATAATATAAGAAGCCACTTAGGGAGGGGGATGACATGGGACCACAAACATCAAAATTTATTAAATCTAAAAACCATTTAGATTTATTAGTACTTCTAGAAAATATTTTCTTAACATTCTTTCAAGTGCACAACCCTGACATACATTATCATGCTCAAAATCAAATACAAACATACCTTTTACCATCTTTTGAAGTCCTGGTAGCGCTTTGTAGTGTAGGTGTCCAAGTATTTGGTTCCATAGCTCGCATGAAATGATAGTGTGGTGAATCATATATTGAATGTACTCCCTGGGTACCTTGTAGAGTCCTCCCTCTCAAACTCCAATCACAGTAACAAATTCTAGGCTTTTGTTCTTCGACCATAAAAGTGTTTTGTTATCCATGAAGATAACTAAGAAGCCTTTGTCTTCAAGAATCGAAACTGAAAGCAGGTTCTTATTCAATCCTGGAACATATATAATTTCCTCCACATGTAGAATATCATTGGTGCTCATCTGGAATGAGGTGGATCCAACTCCTTGGATCGAATAAGTTGAGTTGTCCCCCAAATCTACCATGCATGTGAATTCTTTCTCCTTTAGATCGGTGTTGACACTCATGTAAGCAGTCATATGTTTGGATGCATCAATATCAATCAACCATGTGTCTACATTTGTGATGATGGATCCTGAAAGGGATGAGACAAGATAATAATCCCTTCTTGTATCCTTTTCTTCGGATGCATTCTTTTGAGTGATTTCATCTTCTATGGCGGTATAAGCATGAAACTTTCCTTTCCGCTTTGCTCTACAATCTCTTGAGAAATGGCCTTTCTTGTTGTAATTGAAGCATCTATATTTTGACTTGTCAAAGCCTTTTTTGAACTCCTTCTTCTTCTTCGGATGAGAGAACTTATTTTGAAAGAAGGGTTTCTTTCCTTTCTTCATTCTTTCCATGAGGGAAAGGTTTTATTCTTTTATGCACACTGACTTGCTCTAGATTTTCCCCTCCTCTTGGAGGCAGTCATGCCACAACCTTTCAAATTTAGGTTGTACCTCTTGGCCATTTACCATGGCCTAGAATGTCTCCCATGAGGATGTGAGACCATCAATAGCGGTTTGGATAAGATCATCTTCATCCACCACTATTCAATTACTAGAAAGTTGATCTCTTACCTGAGATATCTTGGAGAGGAAGTGGGCCACTCTCTCATCTGTATCCATCTTTAAGTTTCGAAGCTTATTTTTCAATGACGTCTTTTGACTCGATGCTTTCTTCTCATATTGATGAGTCAATGTATCATAACATTCTTTTGTGGACTTCAACAATGTGATCATGGGAATCAAGTTATCTTTTACAGAATCACAGATGATCCATTTGGCCTTAGCTTGATTCTTCTTTAATTTTATGCACCCTGCATTAAATGTAGGCTCCTCCACCACAGTGGATACATATCCATCTAAGTCATGTTCCTCTAGGATGTTGAGAATCCTATCCTTCCAAGTGTTGAAGTTTGAGGTGCCCTCAAGGCGATGTTTCGGTTGTACATAGATTGATGACATAGTCTTCAAATCCCGTGCTCAACTTATCAGGATCAACATAGGCTATAGTTGGAATGAAAAAATGAGCTCCTTCACGCCCTAAGCTATGATACCATGTTGAAATTTGGTTAAGGTTTTATATTTAATTCTTTGATATTCAAAGACTTGAAGCAATGAGGCAATTCAATCCATGAAATTCATATTACCATAACACAAGATATACATTGGGGAAAATCCTCAAAATTATGAGAACAAAAAACCCAAGAATTATTCTCAGTATAATATAATGGATAGCAGAGAATTATTTCTTTTACAAAATAGAAGATTGATTTCAGAAGATAAGAGATCACGAAATGCTCTTGATGAAGATATAGAAGCAATAGAGAAGAGATATTAATTGGATGTATTCCCAACACAATGATAACAAGCACGAACAATACCCTGCACAAAGAGAAGCACCTTGCCTTCAATGGAGAAGAGAATTCGCTTCACAATGGATTCATTAATCCCGTATAACATATTTATACATTCTTCTCTTATATTTTTATCTTCTAAATTCATGATGAACTCACCCTCAAACTGGTTGTATCAATCTTGCATGCAAAAGTGCGCCTCACTTCTCATGCAGTGCTTGATCTCACTAAGCTATCACTTAGGATGAACTTGCCTCTTAACTGAAAGCTTTCCCACTCAGTAAGGTTGCCAACTTAAGTGTCGACGTGCAAGTGTCGTAACTCACATGTCATATTTTAGTTTAAGATAAGTGTCGTCATGCAATAACACTTATTTAACTAGATCTTAGTTGATGTCACTTAGTTAACTCTCTTTAACTGAAGTGTTGTCTCTTAGTTTAACTAAAATGAAAACACTTTAGTTAAATGGTTCTTATTTAACACTTAGTTAACTGAAATCATGCTGATTGATTTACTTGAAGTGACCACTATGAGTTCTTTAGTTAACTGAGGCATATATTTATCTGATGCTTTAACTGAAGCATTGATACTTAACTGAAGATTTAACAATTTGAGTTCTCTTTAATTACCTGAAGTGTTTGCATGGGAAATTTAGAATTCTCTTGATCTCTATGATTTATCTTTTATTTCTTTATATTTTACGGCATAGTCAATATGTGCTAACTTTAATTATCCATCACATTACATTATACTAGGAAGAATTATCGAATGTTGGTGATCATATTATATTATTACGGACCAAATGATCATATGATAAAGTAATTCACTCTAGAGGTGATCAATCTCTAAAGGAGACTTAATAGCAATCGGGTGATCATGGTTAATAATACATCACACAACATTAAATGATTTTAACAAGTAAAACATGACCTTTATACGGAAGGTCCACCTCTATACGAGAGCTTCATTTCATGGATACGTTTATATGGAAGGATCACATGATAATCATGACTTTACAAACAAGTCCGTATTCTTGTCCAACAAGAATTTACAACATCATTACTTTGATCAAGTACCTCTATACGGGAGGAATAACCTTTACACAGAAGGCAATAAAAGTGCTCACCTCTATACGGGAGGATCAATCTTGGCTACACAAGTTTGGTTTGGAGAATGTCTCCTGATGTTGTATATTTAACAATTACATTATGGCTCGGAAACCTGATGCTCCACATGTGACTCTGCCAGAAGTAGAAGACACGCATTTACAGGATCGAAAGAGCTCTGAAGGAGTATTTGTTGAAGAAAACCTGCATGGCCTTCTACATAGGTTCACATTTGCAGATCATGATATTACCGATGAGGAAAGGTTTCCTGGGTTAGTTGTGGACAAGTATATGGACAAGAAGGAAATATGAGACCCCAGGATACCAATTGTTATGGTGCTCAAGGAATGGGCATATGAACTATACAAAACAAGGATACTAAATCTATTAGAAATACCTCATTTTGGAAGATCACCACAGGTAAAGATGTGTGCAAAACTACTAATATCACAATTAAATGATGGATATCTATCGCTGGAAAAGCCTATTCCTATTAATGCCAATATTGTAGAAGAAATCACTGGGCTACCCTCAGCTAGGGAGGATATAAGTCCTCTGATGTGCAGAATTCAAGAAAATGCTCTCAGAAGGAAGATGGCTGAAAATACGGAACCCAACGAGCAAGTAGAGGATTCTCAAACGCAAAAATAAAGGATGATGTAGTAAGATTCACCACCCAGTTACTAGAATGAAAGTTATTCTGAAAGAGCCACTAGGATCAAGTCTCAACAGCAATCATTGCAACCGAAGAAAAATGTGTTGAGGGAATCTAGATGAATTGGTCAATGTTCCTAATGAATGAGTTTCTTGAAGACTGTCTAGAAGCACAAGAAAAAGGTAACCCATTTCACTATACTTGGCTATTAATTTGTGTAGCACTCACTATTTGGAAGGATCCCAAGGGAGGTCATATATTTGACATAAATAGAAGACCCTTTCAAGCTACAAGATACACAAATATGTGGGTCTCTGACATTACTGACAGGAAGGATGGAGAATAATATCAATTTCTTCTTGTGCTGTGATGAAATCATATTTATTTTGAAAAATTATCCACGCATATATCCTCATGTCATTGAAACATACAGGGGAATCGTGCACTTCAATATTGGAATGCATCACACCTACATACATGCAAAAAGGGACCCTAGCAAACGATGGTTGCCTACTAGGTTTATTTGCTCTGAAGAAGATGTTGCAAAAATTATTCAAGATTGGGACGTAGAATGGAGGGTTACATTAACTGAAGAAGAATCTACAGAGTTTCAAATGATGACGGTTCAACTTGTTGAGGATGAATTAAGGACAATTCATTTAAAATTAGTTGTTGTTGGTGCTCTAGATTGTCAACCTGATGTCTCAAGTGGGGAAGTTGCTCAGAATGTATGAGTTACATTTGTGACTAAGCATATTGATATTGGTACTTATAATTCTCCATCCGTTGTTTCCAAGAACCCATGTCAAGTCTCAAATGTGTGAACTCAGTTTGTTGAGTCTGAACTGCAAGGAACACATTCTCAAGGGAATTGCTCATTCTGTAATAGAAGGAGGTCATTGGAAGAAAGGAGAATAACTAGAAGAGAATGTGACACAGAAATGCAGAAGTACTAGTGGTGATGAACCAGGCATTGTTCATGGAACTCTTATAGGGTTGAATGGAAGGTGTTTGTGTGCATGAAATTAATTTGATGAGATATGCATTCAATATCGTGCAAGTCGAAGAAGGTGGTGGAGTCGCCAAAATTGAATGTCGAATTTAATAAGTGATGAAAGGAAGTATGGAAAGCGAAAAATTCAATTCATTTGGTCATGCGACGAAATGATGTTTCCCCAAAAGCTCAAGTATGATGATGACACACAATGGCTCTCATGGGAACTCAATAGATCTGCTTTAATGTTGAGATGGAGGAAAAATGTGCCAAATATTTGGTTAACATGGAAAGAGATGCAACAAGGCAAGGTGACAGCACAATAAATGTGACAGATGAAGCATTTAGGCACGGAAAGGAAGTAAATGAAAAGACACAACATAACCAGGAAAAGGTGTTGGCACTACGTAGTTGGAACAAAAGGAAGTTTGCATGGATCACTGCGCAAATAATGATGTAGTATGGTGGTAGGAACTAGAGATCAAGATGAAGGAGTAATTTAATACCTGTATCAGGAAATCAATCAAATATAATTATGAAAGTATATCAGTACATAATTACAACAAATAAATGAAGCATGAAGATAGGGGGAGTCATCTCTAAAAATAATTGAGGTAGAGGTTGGTGCAAAAATAAAACAAAACGAGAACCTACATTGCACAAGTAATGGCACCTATTTTCCATTGATGTCAAAGGGGGAGAAATGCATGAAGCTGGAAGAACAACTGGGAGTAATGTATGAAGTTGGCTATACATCAGTAGAGAAGAATTAGCAGAGAGGTAATTGCAGAAATAACATAAAGATGAAGTAGATGTGAAAGAGTGTGAAGCATATCATTATGAAACAGATGTGAAAGAGTGTGAAGTAGATCACTTGAAGAAATGGAAGGAAGATGATTGTACATATGGTATGCGCAGAAGTAACAGAAAGCAGAAGAAGTATTGACATAAGAAAGCACATAATTCAAAATCCCAAAGAGCTCAAGGAGAGCATTGCGACAATTACATATGAAGCATACAGTTTATAGAAGATCATACACAACTTCATAAGGTGTTGACATCAATTCCAAAGGGGGAGATTGTTGAACTTTGGTTTTCATTGATGTTAACTAATATCAAAGAGGATGTCAAAGTGCATACAACATTCCTAAAGAAGTATATGGAATCCACTTTGAAGAAGTATATGTGCAAGATGGTGAAGGATATGGATGCTAGTGTGAAGAAGTATATATAGAAGTTGCATCTAGTCTGAAGATGTGTGTCCAAGGATACATCATGCATGATCAATATGAAGAAGCACATAAGGAAGGTACATCATGCAGATCCAGTCCAAAGAAGCACATAAGCAATGTGTCCTACTATACATGTGGTACCAGTGCAAATATCAAGTCCACAAAATCATACTCTCTCAAGGAAGTAGTCAAAGAAATGGTTGGACAAAGGTACATGTGCAAAAGCAGCCAAGGAGTTGGTTAAACAAAGATACAAGTGTGCAAGCATGTTGAAAGAATACTCTAGAATGCGCAAGCATTGCTTGGTCAAATATGGGGAGCACGAAAACAGTAAGAAATTGAGTATTCTTGAAAATGCGCAAGTCTTTCCAATCAGAATACGCTTTCAGTTAGTAAAGGGAGTACAAGTTCCAAGAAGGGTACATAAGATGAAGTTTTTTATGCACAAATCCCACAAGTTGATGATACAACAGATGTGTAAGTCCCACACGTAATGGTAATGCAAGCGTCAAATTCCCAACAAGTAGAAGTCATCTTATGCATAGATTCCATAAAGTATTGATACATCAGGTGCGCAACACCGACAAGGGATGGTGCGACAAGGGTCAAAGAATCATCAAGTTGAAGAGAAAGGAAGCGCACATGCCTCAAAGAAATGGTACATCAAGAGCGCAAGAGTACATCACTAAGTTGTAAGTCCCACTAAGTAGTGGACCATGGATGCACAAGACCCACAAAGGATAACACATCAGTGGCGCAGAAGATGACATGTGGCAAAAGAAAAATCTATGAAGTATGGAAGAAGGAATTCCACAACCAACTTGTGGACATACAATCCATACATGACATGTATAAATAGAGATGCAAGTTGGAGATTTGAAGTAAGATCGATGGCAAGATTTTTGAGCTTCAAGTGGAAAATACAGATTTATATTTGGGGCACAGTTGTCTCTAAATGCAAATATGTGTTGTAAAGTCCCTTTTTTAAATCTATTGGATTGCACCTTCATATATGGATAGGTGCATTAATATTGCATCTTCCTTTCAAATGTTGCTTTGAATGAATGATTTGTAGAATTTTTCTATAAACTACCGTTTGAATCTCTATAGGATAATAAATTATTTCTATTTGATTGATTCTAGGTTGGAGGATCCTTTAGATAATGCTGAAAATACCTCCAATGCAGATTATCCTAATTATTGGTTAAAGAAAAGGTCTACAAATAGTGTCCTTCCAGTGCTACAACAATACCCTTTCTGGCTACTATCAATTGTTAGTTTTTCAGAATTTACTTCAATCTGATCTAGGATCTTAACTGAGAGAACAACATGTACAGCATATCTACAGCATAACAAACATAAACATAATAATGCAAGCACACAAGAGACAATAGACACACAGAGTTTCACTGGGGAAAACCATAAAGGTGAAAAATCCCACAACTTCCTCAGAGATAGATAGAGCAATGATACAACCCAAGTACAAGAGATAGTCCTCCTAGCAGCAGCTTCTCCTCCTCCACAAGTGCGCCACTCTCCAATAAGAGTATGAGTGAGAAAGTGAATGATCAAAGAGAGTGCCTCCCGCACTCTATTTATACTTGACTTGACTTTCCTAATAACCTTTACTAGGTCGACCTTAACTTAACCACATAACATAATGCTGACAGGGCCGACCCCCAATAGGGTGGTCTAATAACCCTTTAACCCACATGACTTATACAGGGCCGACCTCAACAAGGTGGTCTAATAACCCATCAAGTATAAGTTATGACACTTACAATATAAATGACGATGATTCTGTATAGAGGAATAATAACATCTCTATAGGAATAAAAACACTTCTGTATAGAGGAATAATAACATCTCTATAGGAATACAATATACATGTATGAAATACATTCCGAAGTTACAAATACATCAACACTCCCTCTTAACTAGGAAGGTATTTCTTGACATAGGTCTTCTAGCACAAGTCTTCTTCTCTTGATCATCGTCACTGGATCATCGACATCGAATCATCGTCATCGTCACTGTTGTTGCTATCTCAATCAATCTCTAATCTACTCATCATAGGAAGTTCTACAGAGCCAGTCCTTTTTCATACTGGATGTAGTCCCACCACCTGTAGGTCTTCATCATCTGTGCGAACGGTCTGATAGAGGTGGTCTCTCAGGAATGATTTATGTGCTGATGCAATACCTGACAAGATCATCCCAGGAACATTTATGTGCCTAAGCATGACCAACAAGATCTCCCAGGACTGATTACATGCATCCCCTTCATAATACCTTTAAAGAGCATCCCATGAACATTTATGTGCCACAGCACGACCGACAAGATCTCTAAAGAGCATCACAGGACTTATTACAAGCACACAGCTCAACCTCTCGAATCTCTAGGACTGATTACATGTGAATAGACAATACCTTGAAAGAGAATCTCAGGAACATTTATGTGCTATAACACGACCGACAATATCTCTAAAGAGCATCCCAGGACTTATTACGAGCACACAGCTTAACCTCTCGGATCTACAGGACTGATTACATGTCTCCGTAGTAATACCTCATCCTAGGACTGATTATGAGCACACAGCTCAACCTATCGGATCTCTGAGGACTGATTACATACTACATAGCAATACCTCATCCCAGGACTTATTACGAGCACACAGCTCAACCTCTGGGATCTCCAAGACTGATTACATGTGAATAGACAATACCTTTAAAGAGCATCCCAGGAACATTTATGTGCTGCAGCACGACCAGCACGATCTCTAAAGAGCATCCTAGGACTTATTACGAGCACACAGCTCAACCTCTCGGATCTCCAGGACTGATTACATGTCTCCGTAGTAATACCTCATCCCAGGACTAATTACGAGCACACAGCTCAACCTATCGGATCTCTGAGGACTGATTACATACTACATAGTAATACCTCATCCAAGGACTGATTACGAGCACACAGCTCAACCTATCGGATCTATGAGGACTGATTACATGCTACTTGCACAACCTGCCACATATCATCTCTAACCTCCAAGTATCAACCTGATACTCATGATCTAACTGATCATCGCACGAAGCATCATCTTGATGCTCATGATCATATTGATCATCATTACACAGCACATCATCCAGAGTATCATCTTGATACTCATCATACGTGATCATCATCACTGCACCATCATGATGCATATCATCTAGAGCATCGTCCTGATACTCATCATACATGATCATCGTCACTGCATCGTCCTGATGCATATCATCTGGAGCAACATCTTGAAGCTTGTCATCTATGATCATCCTGATCATACAATGCATCCACCTGATGCATACCAAGTATCTACCTGATACATATCACATACATGATCCACCTGATCATATAATGTATCTACCTAATACATATCATGCATCTACCTGATGCATATCACATACATGATCCACCTAATCATACAATGTATCCACCTGATACATATCATGCATCTACCTGATGCATATCACATACATGATCCACCTGATACATATCATGCATTTACCTGATGCATATCACATACATGATCCATCTGATCATACAATGTATCCACTTGATACATATACAAATCCATGATCCAACTGATCATATCAAGCATCCAACATGATGCATACACAAATTCATGATCCACCTGATCATATCAAGCATCCAACATGATGCATATTCATATACATGATCCAACTGATCATAACAAGCATCCAACATGATGCATACAGAGCAGTAACTGGAGCATCGGCCTGATACTCATCACACAACGCTTATATCCATAGCCATGGGAGGGATCCTCCTCTCACCATGCTCAGAATGGATCCTACAAATGTGTCCATCAATTCTTCCTCGAAGTGTCATCAATCTGAAGAACACCAAGCCTCTCTCTGAAGTACTCAAACTTCACTCTAGCTAGTGGTTTCATCAACACATCTGCAACCTGCTCATCCGTTGCAACATATAGGAGCTTCACTGCTCCTTTCTGCACCATATCCCTGATATAGTGATATTTGATCTCAATGTGTTTCGACCTGTCATGAAACACTGGGTGTTCAGATAGCTTCACACAACTCTGGTTATCACAGAAGATACCAGTAGCATCCAATGGGAGATCAAATAACTCAGACTGTAGCTTCCAGATCCATACTACCTCACAACTAGCCGAACAAGCTACAACATACTCTGCTTCGGCTATACTCAGTGCTATGCAGGACTGCTTCCTGCTAAACTAAGAGATCACACCTGATCCCATACTGAAGTAGCACCCAGAAGTGCTCTTCCTATATGCAGCACTACCTGCCCAGTTTGAATCAGCATAACCCTCCAGGTTAAACTTTTGATTCGCATCATACTTGAGCCCATAGTCAACTGTACCCTTCAGGTACCTCAGAATATGCTTTACAACAACCAGGTGAACACCTCTCGGATCCGTAAGGAACTGGCTCAATGTGTTCACCGCAAAGCAAATATCTGGTCTCGTGTTCATCAGGTACATCAAGGACCCAATCATATGACGATACACCGTGACATCAACCGGATCAGATGAAGCATCACACAAAAGCTTCAAGTTCGATGCCATAGGTGTGGCCATGGCCTTGCAGTCCATCATCCCGAACCTCTTCAGGATCTCTACTGCATACTTCCCTTGTCCAAGGATGATCCCATCTGCACTCTGCCACACCTCCATGCCTAGAAAATAACGCATCATCCCCAAGTCCTTCATCTCGAACTCGACAACAAGCTTCCTCTTTGTGTCGACAACCAATCTATCATCACCTGTAACAAACAGGTCATCTACATACAAGAGTAGTATCACAGGATTTCCTTCCTCAACCTTGTAGTAAAGGTTGGAATCCGATTTACTCTTGGTAAATCCCAAACTGGATAGAAAGCTGTCTATCCTCCCATACCAAGTCCTAGGAGCTTGCTTCAAGCCATACAAGGCTTTCTTCAACCTGCACACATATGACTTCCTGTCATGTGTCTCAAAACCAAGTGGCTGCTCCACATACACTTCCTCCTCGACTACACCATTCAAGAAGGCCGTCTTGACATCCATCTGGTGTATCTTCCACTTCATCACTGCAGCCAGAGCAAGTACTGATCTGATGGAAGTGTATCTGGCTACAGGAGAAAAAGTCTCTTCATAGTCTATCCCCTCTTTCTGAGAGAAGCCACAAGCTACAAACCTCGCTTTGTATTTTTTTATGATACCATCTGCAGCATGCTTGATTTTATAGATCCACTTGGAAGTCACAACAGACTTCCCTTCAGGTCTTGGGACTGCATCCCAAACATCATTCTTCATGATCGACTGGTACTCCTCGATCATGGCATTCTTCCCAAATCCTGGGAACTTCAATATCTTTAATATCTTCAATAGATAAC
This sequence comes from Larix kaempferi, assembly GCA_027924585.1. NCBI lineage: Eukaryota > Viridiplantae > Streptophyta > Pinopsida > Pinales > Pinaceae > Larix > Larix kaempferi. The sequence goes on along the minus strand of BSBM01000456.1, from coordinate 46,620,082 downwards.
TTTGTTGCTAAACAAATGTTGTAGTCCTTCTTTTGTTGGTGATGGTATACGATCTTTCCTACAAAACAAGTTAAATTGCATGATTAGAAACATCTCATAGTTTTCAGAACAAATTCTTACACATAAATAAATATGTCATTCAGTCATGCAATTATCTTAGCCAATGCTTCAATACAACATTTATCCATATCCTGTAACTTCCTAGATGCTTCCAATATCTACCAAAACATTGTTAAGAGTGTGCACAACTCCCAACATGTCAGCAGAGAGGTTTGATTCTAGATAAGTAGCAATGGAATGTTGTACAGTTCCATAGGCCACTTACCCATCATATGCATATTAGGAGTATACTGTTCATTAATGCAATTATTCTAATATGCATAATACACACCCTAAGTCTAGGAACATCATTGAACAATATTGTTTAAACAAACAAGTATGCAAGAAATGAAAATTCATATACTTATCTTTGTTTGGTTGTAGGGTGGACTCCCTCTCAATATTTTCTTCCTTGTAGGAACTACTAGAGTGTGCTCCCTCTTGATCTTTGCTTCCTGGATTACCTGTCTTTGAACTTATATCCATCCTCGATCACTATGCATACTTACTAGTATCATCATATGTTATCCTCGAGGTCTCATACATACATTCATTAGTATAATCTGAATACTTATCAAAACACAATAATTTTAAACATGTATAGTCATGATCATTTCAAACACAGATAATAAGCATTAGCATTCAAAGTTTCAGGGAAGACTTCTCTTACTCATGCATATTCATATTTGACCACAGAACTCTTCTAGTTGGCCATATCATCAATCAAGGTAAGCGACATAATATGCATAAACACTAGATTACTTAAATTTCTAACTTCATAAATAATCATTATCAATCATGCCATGTATACTTATATAAGAGATCCTAACACAAGGTAGGATTCTAACTTGATATAGGAAAAACATACCTGGATTAGCATGCTAGCTAGTTATGTCTAACATACCCACATTATGTCTTCTTATTCTCTTCAATGACTTGTGCTAGTAACCTGCATATCTCATAGGTTAACCATTATAGAACCAAGTTATACATACCTCGTAAGTAGATATTCTATGTGATCCATGACAATGGTCGAATCTTTGTCTTCATGTCACCATGGTCATATGTTCTTGAACTAGAACATGATTTGTCTTTCTTGATGTACCTGTCGAATTTGCTTGTAATCTTCTTTAGCCTCATCTCCCTCTGAAACTGGAACTTCTTCACTTATGCAGGTGACCAATCCATTCTCTTCTAGGATTAACCCAATCCACTTGATTTGCAGAAACTAGATCTGGAGCTGGATTAGGGTTTGTCAGGAAAAACCTAAAAATTCAAACTTCTGAAAGGATAGAAAGATGCACCTTTCTGAGCTGGTCAAGCTGGTATACTCAGAATTTGAAAACTGCAAAGTTTCACCCCTCAAAATTGCCTTTTAGATTTTCGGATTCACTGGGGAGGACCCTGAATTAGGGTTTGAGTTTCCCGGAGCTTCACCCAACCAAATAGTTTGATCCAAAGCTCTAAAATTCGATTTTTCCAAGGAGCTTCCAGCTATGGTCACAGATTTCAAAAATTCCCATTTTTGCAGAAGCCTTAATTTTTCACCTTTCCGATCAAAGTCTCGAACAAGGGTTTGATCAAGCTCGGCCTTCTGCCCAACCAAAAAATTCGATCTTGGTCTCTAAATTTTGATTTTGATGAGGATCATCCATCCGTGGTATCTAATACAAAAATTTCGACATTCTCTGAAACCCTAAATTCCCGGAGCCATGAATGAAGGTGCTCAAAATCCAATTCTGTTTTGACAGAAATATGCACCTGATTGTTTCTGGTGTAACTCTGAAATTTCATATCTACAGGATCTGAAAACTCTTCCTATGGTAGCCTAAGATGTTTTCTTTCCAACCCCACAGGTCTTACCTCAAATGGATTCTCTGAGAGACAGTTATGCCAAGTGTCGCAACGTGACCTGTCTTTGGGATAAAACAAGAGAGCGAACTTGTACAGAGTGCCACGTGTCACTGGTTCAATTTAGGCCTCTGAAAATCATACCTGTGAAAGTACAGTCCGTGCCCTGCCTTTCAATGTTTACTAAATTTCATTTAGAGCTTCCTATCCCAAGTTGTGACCTATTTTCCTAGGTCACATGTTTATGAATGAGATCTGGAAGAGGTACAAACCCTAACTTGTACTGATCATAAATCACAAAGTACAACGAATTAGAGACTGTCCTTTGGATACAAGGTACATGTGGATCTTATCTTCGACCTATAATATTTTCAAATCCTGAAAGCTTGCCAAAATGTATTTATAGCTAAAGTTCTACGATGACTCGTTTTTGCTATATCAAGCCCTAGCTTCGCAAGTGCAACAAGTGTCATAAATGCCATACCATGCCTTCTTTTAGGCTAGCTCTGATACCATGTTAGTTTTTCAGAATTTACTTCAATCTGATCTAGGATCTTAACTGAGAGAACAACATGTACAACATATCTACAACATAACAAACATGGACATAATAATGCAAGCACACAAGAGACAATAGACACACAGAGTTTCACTGGGGAAAACCATAAAGGTGAAAAACCCCACAACTTCCTCAGAGATAGATAGAGCAATGATGCAACCCAAGTACAAGAGATAGTCCTCCTAGCAGCAGATTTTCCTCCTCCACAAGTGCGCCACTCTCTAATAAGAGTATGAGTGAGAAAGTGAATGATCAAATAGAGTGCCTCCCGCACTCTATTTATACTTGACTTGACTTGCCTAATAACCTTTACTAGGTCGGCCTGAACTTAACCACATAACATAATGATGATAGGGCTGACCCCCAATAGGGTGGTCTAATAACCCTTTAACCCAAATGACTTATACAAGGCCTACCCCAACAAGGTGTTCTAATAACCCATCAAGTATAAGTTACGACACTTACAATATAAATGACGACGCTTCCATATAGAGGAATACTAACATCTCTATAGGAATACAAACACTTATGTATAGAGTAATAATAACATCTCTATAGGAATACAAACACTTATGTATAGAGTAATAATAACATCTCTATAGGAATACAATATACATGTATGAAATACATTCCGAAGTTACAAATACATCAACATCAACCTACCTGAAAAGGGGGGGTGTAATAAGGGTACTGTGTAGATTATTATCCTAACTTAGTCATTATTTTACAAGCTTTCATTTTGTATGGAAACCTAGCAAGGCCATTCATTGCTTTAGATTTCAAACATCCCAAAAATATGGAGTACATCTACCTACTTCTATAGGTATATATTTTTACTGTCTCAAAACATGAATCACTATATTTTATTCTTCATCTAGATCCTTTTCAAACACAATCTTTAACAGTGGTACACACATGTAGAAGGAATTTTAGCCAATAAATCTTATGGATATGATCGAAAAATCTAGTGTTGAGAGAGAATGGTTTTTCTACATCAAGGTCTAGATGAAGATGATGAGGGTCATTATGTTGTTCATCCTAGGAAGCTTAAGAATATGATCTCAAAGGAATTAGTGAATAAGTTGGGATTCAAGATGCATAAGAATCCAAAACCATGCAATGGAAGGGCTCTACAATGGTGTTGAACGATAAGTCCAAAGATAATGTAAGTTCAAAGTTTGGCATATCGGTTCATTTCATTGATGAAGTAGAATGTGATGTGGTCCCATTAGATGTATGTGAGGTAGTATTTGATATTCCTTACTTTTTGGATTACCATGCCATATACATGAATAGACTACATAAATATAGGATAATTAAAAATGTAAATCCCGTCCTCATTGACACATATAAATGTAGAAAAAAATATCTCTAGTTTATGCCAATCAAGACAATATTAGTCAATACAACTAAGAAACATGTAGAAGCAACTTTAGTAGAAGCAACTTAAAAATACAAAATAATAATAATAATAACAATCATATGTTGGTGAACTATGGACTACGCCAAACCATTATTGCAGGGTATGCATTGTCTCCTGGACAACTATGATTGTAGGATATGCAATGCATGGTTATGGAAAGGAGGCCCTCAATATCTTTGAGCAAATTAAACACTCTGGAATGAGTCCAAACAGAATCACCTTTGTTAGTGTTCTATCCTCCTACATCCATGCAGGTCTAGTGGAAGAGGGCTATCAATATTTCAATTGCATGAAATAAATTTACCACATCACACCTACAATGGAGCAATATAGATGCATTGTTGACCTTCTTGGTCGTGCAAGTCATTTGGTTGAAGATCAAGACCTCATAAACAAAATGCCAATAAAACCCAATCCTGTTATCTAGATTTGTCTGTTAGGTTCCTGTAGAATACATACGAATATGGGGATATGATAAAGGGTGGAAGAAGAAGGAAGAAGAATTATCAAAACTTCATTCTATCCCTCAAGGGGAAGGAAGAAATTGTGTTTTCTTAATGTTTGTATAGTAAGAATGACACTTTGACAATGCATATTTTTTGGTTAGAAAGAATTGGTGTATTACATTCTTTTATTCACTATTTCTGAGTGCTACTCTTCCCTACAAGAAAAAGTCCATGCTACCAAAAACAACCATATGCCACATTCCCTACCCTACTACATGAAATTCTTAGTGAGAGGATATTTAAAAGTTGAGAGAGCCCCCTCTATAACCAAAAATGATATGATGCTAATGTTGCCTTATAGCATGCTCAAGAATGGTGTCAAACTTGTATTGGTAGTAACCAATGGTTACAAAGAAATATGCACTTTATATATGAATTTTTGTAAGTTTATGCTCCACTTATTATTTTTAGTTGCAACATCCTTATCTCCTATGTAGTCTTGAATTTTTGTTAACATTTGTAATTCAGAGCAAAAGATTATGAATGTCAAGGGGAAGGCTTCTATTTATATTGGTGTTCTTGACACCTCTCATACCCTATTTGGTTAGATTTTTTTTCAATAATTTAAATTTAACAATCATATATGTATGCATGTAGAGATTATAATAGTAATGTATATAGAAAGAATCTGACAAATTCCAAGGTGTCCCATACCTATTTCAATAAAAAAAAATGACATGGAATTATTTGCTGGTAAAAATCTATATATTAGCAAAGAAAAATATACAAAGTAGTTTCATTCTCGTTCCCATTCCTTGACAAACTTCTCTCCTTGTAGCTTCTAAATTTTAATTCATTCAAGTTTCAAGACTTATGAGTAGTGTAGCATGAATTTTTTGAGACTTGGTAGTACTCGGGAGTCTTGCCAAGTCAACCGTCACCTCGAGTACTCTATCAATACTTGTCTAGAAACTCTCCAAACTTGCCAAACTCGCCAAAAATCATCGGTACTCATGAAAATCGGGAAGAATCATCCAATACTCACTAGAGACTCATGCAGACTCTTATGGACATAGAAAATACACACAAGGAAAAGTCCATGGACAACCCTCCAAATTCCCTTCAAACTCCTGCTAGGAACATCAATCTGTTGACATATGCTGGTAATGTTTTAGGGATAAACGTAGGTCTATCAAAGTCGTTGTCAATAATGGCACACACCGCTGGTACAATGATCACCCATAAGCTATCATAGAATGATGGTATAAAATCAAACCATGAAATGCTAAATATTGCAGCACTGCTATAGAAACACATTCACCTTTAAAAGGTTGAGGCTTGGTGTCTTTATTTCCTAGAGGATTGCTCCTGATCTCAATGTCATGAATTAGGTCCCCGAAAGGTTTCCTTGATGGAAAGTATTACTGTTGTCTCAAAACCTCCAAATATTACCTTCAAATGCTCTAATAGTAGATGTCTTCTAACTACTCGAGGACATAAAACCAACGCACCAGTAAACTACATAAGAAACCTCAATCTTCAAGTGCATCATACTGAATAGTGAGGTGAACCCATTCATATATCTATATATATCATCATACCTTATAACAGGGCCAACCCCTGAACCATTGGATTCTTCATAGTTTATACAAGGATGAACACAAGATATTATTGAAGGCACCTTCACATTTAGCCCCAATGATGAGACTATTGGTGATTTTTAAAGGTATAGTATTCCCTATCAATACCCCGATCATACATATTTTTGTCTAATGAACTATTACTTCAAGATCAAACATGCTGGTGGTTTTCACAATTTCTAGAGAGTCACATATTTCTTTGACTTGCATCATATCAGTCTTCATGCTGGAGGGAATCTCACCTGGTATTGAAAATTATTTACTACCACCAAGACAAAACCCTGGTATCCATTACCTTAATATTTTGGCGGCAATTTCAACATACTCCAGTCATATGCCTTAAGGTTTTGATCTCATATTGTTGGTCCAAAACCATTATAATGTTTCCAAGTCTCAGTCTAGTGCAATGTAGCACTAGACTGAGACTTATATGGATTGGAATCCATTAGCTTCTTTTTCATGCCCAAAATTAACAATATTTTAAGTTTTTTCCCTATTTGTTTAGCCTTATCGATTTTGTCTCGAGTCAATCCTGGGTCTTTCCCGAGTCGGTGAGTCATACGTTAGTCGAGTCTTTTCCGACTCCGATTCATGCAACATTTCTTATGAGCATGTTGAATATGCTTCATGGATTACCTTTTGTGGTTCTGAAGGATGGTGTTTGTGAAGGATGTGTCCTCCACAAGCATCGAAGAAATGAGGGATTCCAAGCGTTGGCTATTACTCCAACAAGCCACTTTAGATATGCTATTAATACCATGGGAAAACCACTAATATTGACTACTAGAAGTTCCTAAGATCTTTGAAGAGTTATTTCTACAAATGCCTTGTTTCCCAATGTCCTAGTTAGAAGAAGATGGATTCTGGGACTTTGCGCTACTTCTATTTTTTTCTAATTATTTTTCTTTTGTTTCAAATTAATCCCTTCAAAAATTAATCCTATATAGGAACACCATAAAGGAGTGTTTTCATGCAATATATATGTTTATCCCCCCTCATTTCACTTAGTGCAAAGGACTATATCAACGACTCCAATTGTGGATAGTTTTTGGGCCAAAAACATCTCATTCAATAGATAAGCTTAGTAAAGATTTTGTGATATTTTAACACTTAAGGTTGAAGTGAGCAAGAAACTTATATTGAAATGGCCCCAATGATGGACAAATCCTATATAATGTATACTCTATAAATTATGTAACTCCAAACGAATCTAAATTTCCACCCATAGATTTCCAACACAACCTAAACCATAGAACCAAACTCACGGTGATTAAATTTTTGGGAGCCTTTTCTTCAATTTTTTGTGAAGACTTGTGGGTCTAGAGTATTTCTTTCTATTTTGGTAAATAAATTATCATTTTCATTAATTTACAAGAGGAATTCATTTCTAGAGTCTTGGTCGGCTAAGATGGATTTTAACTAAGTGTAGGGTCCCATTGAGCCAGATCCAATGAAGCAAAAATGATTTTAAAGTCCTCAATAACAAATGTTCCAAATGATGGCTCAAATTGAATATTTCCCAGAGTATACAATCAAAATTATCAGAGACATCTCTACAATAAAATATTTTATTGCTATGTTAGGAATATACAAAAATATTGATATCCCCTGATAAGTATAAGATAAGCATATTGAGATTGAACATAATAGCTATTATTTGGTACACTCTTCCTTGAAATAGGCATGAAATTAACTTTCAAAAATATGATTTGAAAACTTCGTCAAATTACTTGTGTTCTTGAGGTAGGGCCTGATACTATTTTGCAACTTGCTACTGCTATCCTTGCATTTCCTGAATTTGGTTGATTCCCTCCCTTGAAAACATCTATTTTGCCATGATTCATGAGGATGAAATAGTGTTATCAATGGAATGGAGTAGGGTGGTCATTTCCTCCTCTCAACCTTGTTGTTGGTGGTCCTTCAATCTGGGATAGGCTAGGACTTGTTACCTTTGATGCCATGTGCTTCCCATCATATTTGTTGTCATCTACCATGTCTTGTCATATTCCTCCATATTTTGTTGGGGGACTTGAGTGAGTATGGTGATTGCTTGAGTTGTTTCTTTGATTTTTACATTTTCTTTAACCATTTCTGCTATAGTGTTTTTAATGACCTAGTGAGTATCTAAAACAACCTTATAAATGAAGTGATAAATTCTAGTATTTTTAGGATCAATGGGGGATAAATTTTAAGGTTCATTGACCACCCATCTTCTCATTTTATTCTCTTACTTTTGACTAAGTTCCTTGATGTTTTCCTTGATAGGGGAGGGATGGCATGCCTCATATGCTTGGCAATGGGCTTGCACCCTTGCAGAATAAAAAGGCACAATATTCTTCTTTTGGCGACCAACTAAGAGGGATGGCTTGCACCCTTAGGTGGTCTTCTTCCTTTTGTTTATGTCTGAGTTGTGTCATTTTTGGGGGGCATCTTCTTCCATAATCCCCACCACTCTATAATTTTCTCATGAATTTTGAAAGGGACAAGGGATTTTCTTTATATGTGAATCAGTATCCAACTCCCACACTATCTCTTTGCACAGTCCTTCTACTATGAAAAACAATGGGTGCTCTTAACATGAAGGGTGTGATCTTATTTGACTCAAGATGCCCTTATATCCAACAATGTCTACCTTTGGGAGTAATTAATGGACCACGTGTAGATACAGGTGAGAGAGGATTTTGGATATGGGGGCACCTGGCCATAATAATAAGGATCCCCTTCCTGCAGTGAGATCTCCAAATGAAACTGAATGTGTATACACCTCCTCCATGATTCTTAAAGCCATTTTTCTGTTGAAGATTGTGCCAGTCATCCCCCATTCAAATAATGATCTTTTAATTCCCTCGTACATCATTTACCCTTCCTTCTCATCATGATGACATAAATGATAGTTCTGTTAGGTGATGCTCGCTTCTATTGAAAGGATTATCTCATCATGTACCTTCATCATCATTGACATGTGTTGGAATTAGTAGTTGTCATGTCATTTTATGAGGTGGTTTCCTCCCTTGTCAATTGTCTCCTCCATGTTGGGTCGTTTTATGAGGTGGTTTCCTCCCTTGTCAATTGTCTCCTCCATGTTGGGTTATCCATGTCGGCTTGTAGGGATGTCTACTATTTGGTTTCTATATTTTTTGTGGTTGATCTTGATCCATCCTTCATCCCTTTGTTGCTAGGGTTATCCATGATTAAATCATGGGGATCCAGGTTTGCTTACCCTCATCTCGAGAGTGTGCATTGCTTCCTGCTAGACCATGCTCCTGTGGGATATCATATGGAATCCTTGTTTAACCTTGTGGGATTCAATATAAATTTTAAGCTTGTTGTTGAGCCCTGCCATTGGAATGTTTAGGGTATTATTGCCCCAGTTAGCTTCAACGTTGAAAGTCTATAGTATTTGTTGTTTCTATATGGATTTACGATATCAGTAGTCTTCTATTAGAGGTTACATATTTGTACTATATTTCCATATGGATGATGTTATGATATTTAAGGCATTTGAAAAGAGCATTGATAAAAAAATATCGTGTTTCACAAACTGTGAATTATACATCCTCTTATTGTTGGTGATAGATTTTTAACAAAATTGAAATGTAATAGAGCTTTTTTTATATCTTTTGGTGAAATTGGCTTACTCTAGTTTATTATCAAATTATATCATCCAAGCATTGATAATAGGTTATGTACTTTTATGAAAGGACACTAATGAAGATGATCAAGTCATGTCTTATAAGAAGACCATACTTCTTTTTCAGTGGCCTGTTTTTATTATTGTGTTCAAAGTCTATACGCAAGTGTGGATATTAGAAAAGAATACAAGAGAATATACTGAGGGCAAGCAATGTGAATAATATTATTAACGCCTATGTACGTAAATAGTTGAAATAATGATTTTATAGTGGTTTGTTTTTATGTGCTCATTCAAATACTAATTTTCTTCTTTTGTACTCTTACTTAATAAAGTGCACAGGAATTTTGTAGCGTGGGTGATGTCTCTTCTCTTATTTTGTGGGATGATTGAATTGGTAATGAACCAGTTATTAAGGTATTTTATTTTTTTTCGTTTATTCACCTTTTACCTTTTGCAGTCAATATTTTAGGTTTTTGTGTTGAAGCTTTAGTGCATTCACTTTGATTTTTTTCTTTGTGGTTTAATGTGATATACTATTCTAGACTAGTACCTAATGATGTGCATTTCAGATAGAATTTTATCTATACTACCAACAATTTTTTGATAAGGCTAAGCATTTGAAGTTAGTGTTATCCACTTTAGGATAAGGCTAGGTAAATCTATGGTTAATCTTATACACAATGGAGTAAATGTAGTGTTTTTTGCTAGATTTGTTGGATTTACACACAAAAAAACGTAGCCGAGAATTCACATAGAATAGGAGCGAGAATGGATTGCTTGATTATTGAATGCTGAAATGGTTAATTACGTATTAGAAACCATATCCTTCATAAATAAAATATGACACATTCATTCAATTTTTTGAATTCCCATCTAAAATTCAAGAGCAAAGGCATTTAAATGGGCTTCCCTACATTCAACTATTTCATTTATTCATTAAGTATAAGAAATGTAACTCAAATAAAGTTGTTGATATACGTCATGGACCCTTTGAAAAGGCTCTTGATATCATATATGTTAGTGTGAAATTATATGTCACAACATATCTAAGAGTTGAGTATACCTCATAGAGAAAGAATGAGCAGAAAAGTTGAATAAGAGTGAAAGTTGCAGTAAAAAAGAGCAGAGAAATAATTATGCAGCAGAACTCAGATAGGAGCAGAATAATGTAACACTATTAAATAATCAGTGTTAGGAACCCATGTCAACCCTTCTATTTACTTTGTTAGTATATTTTTGTTGGACGCATATGCTTTGTAAGTCGTCCCGTAGTATTTGTTGATCCATAGTTTGTATTATTGTTGTTGGACGCATATGCTTTGTAAGTCGTCCCGTAGTAATTGTTGATCCATATTTTGTATTGGCCCATGGTTTGTATTGACACATGGTATTGGTGCCTAGACTTAGTATATAATTTTGTGTTGAGACCAATGAAGGTACCGTGAAGTTATTTGTATTGAGCTTGCTCAAAGGAGGTTGCCCCCTCGAAGTGGCTTGTGATCAATATAAAAGTGATTATGAGTTCTGTTATTTCTTCTATTTCGTGTGTTTTCATTAATTACTTATTGCAGGTTCATCACATCTGGTATCATAGCACTTTCTTGGGCTTGTTGGGTGGAATTTTTGTCAATTTTTTTTTTCGCATCTGTTGCAGCTTTGGATTTGGGAATAATCCCTATCTGCTTAACTGTGGGAAGTACTTGGGAATAAGCCCTAAAAGTCATTGTGAGGAGTACCACAGGAACCCCAAAGTAGCTGGCCCATTGAGAGGACCTGCCAGCGAAAAGGGTAACGACCCCTACCTGATTGACTAGTTCCCACCCGTGAGGTAAACCAAGAACTGTCGTTTGTGGAAAAGTGGTTATCAGTTTTACCTGAGCCATGGAGTGAGGGGTACTACCCCAATAAGCAAGCCGTCAGACAACATTGGTGGCCAAGTGAAACTCCTGAACTGTTAGGAAGCCGCACATACCTGGGGTCCATATCTATTTTTAGCTGAACTGTTGCCGATCACTGTCGCGCCATCTCAGATCCAGCCATTTTAGACCCATTCTGAAAGCCGTTTCAGATCTATTTCAGATCCAACCATTTTAGATCCATTCTGAAAGCCGTTCCAGATCCAGCCATTTCAAATCTATTTCAGATCCAGCCATTTTCGATCCATTCAGCATCGTTTCAGATTCCTCTGTTTCCGATCACTTCCGCGCCATCGCATATCTGTTTGTTTCAGATCCCTTCCGTGCTGTAGCAGCTCCATTCTCCATATCTCCCTTGTTTTCACTCTGTTTCCCTTGAAACTTCCTTGGAACCCCTGTAATCCCATTCTTCATATTTCATTCCTGAGGACCCTATCCCAAATTCCACTTCCCAAAGCCCAAAATCCCACATTTGTCTATTTTTAGGGTTTGCCATAACTTCCTCAGATTTTACCCAGTCACCTTCAAATTTTACCACAAAGTTCCTTTCCTAATTCTGCTTCTTTGTCCCTCTCTGCCAAATTTTCTCATTCATTCACCCCGCTTCTGAACTCCTCATTTTCTGCTTCCTTGTCCCTTAGACAGTGTCCAAAACCTAGTCAAACCCCAATTACCCATCCGAGTTTTTCCCAAATCCAAATTTTTCTTTACTAAAAAAGCTTTTGTTTGTGTTTTTCTATACACTCCCCCCCCAAAAAAAAGAAAAAAAAAATCCTGGTTATGGTTGTCACCTGCGCAGGACCAAAAACCATGGAGGAAGCACTTGCAACCATCCAAACAAAACTCCAAGATCTGGATGAAAAATTTCTCAGCCTCCATCTTCAGCATTCAGCCATGAACAATAACCGACAACCAGAATCTTCTGCAGCTAATGGGTTCTCTTCTTCCATCACTTTCCGTGGTCCGAAGCTTGAATTTCCTCGCTTCAATGGTACTGATCCGACGGGATGGATCTATCGTGTAGAACAGTATTTCAGTCTGCATAATACTTTTGATGTCCAAAAATTTCCACTTGCATCCTTTCATTTGGAACAAGAAGCCCTTCAATGGTACCGTTGGTACATCAAGGCTCATGAGGAGCCAAAATGGATAGATGTTTGCCAACTCCTTTTGCAACGATTTGGTCCTAGTACTTTTGATGACTTCACCGGAGCACTTACTAAACTTCATCAAATTGGCACTGTGAGAGAGTATCAGACAGAATTTGAGAAACTATCCAACCACATAGAAGGATTGTTTGATGACTTCTACAGGAGTTGTTTTATCAGTGGTCTTAAGGATGAAAACTGCCCAGAGGTTAAAATGTTCTGTCCCAACACAATGGTGGAAGCCCTGGGGTTGGCTAAGTTGGCAGAAGACAAGATTGCTTCCCAACAATGCTCCAAACCCACTTTTGTTCCCTTCCGAAATATGGGTTCTCAACAACCTCCCATCCTGCCATCTCCTCGACCAACTCCTATCAAGCATTTGTCCGAAACAGAGATGTAGGAACGTAGAGAAAAAGGGCTTTGTTATAATTGTGATGAAAAATTCACTCGGGGACATATATGTGTTCAACAAAAGATTTATCTCTTGGATGTGGATTCTCTGCCCGCCTCTGAAGTTGGTGAAGAGGCTCCAGATACACCAGATGATCAGGTCGACATTCAGGAGCCACCTATTGACCATCCATCTCAAGATGAACACCCAGAGATATCTCTCCATGCTTTATCCGACGTCACCACCCCCCAAATAATGCGGGTTAGGGGTTACTTCAAGAATCTTCCTCTTACAATACTCATTGATTCTGGTAGCACTCATAACTTCATTGACCCTCGGATCGCCAAACAGGCTGATTGTTTTGTCCATCCTTGCTCCAACTTTGAAGTCATGGTTGCCAATGGGGGCATCTTACCTTGCAAGGGGAAGTGTCACAATGTGCGTATCTCTCTGGAAGATTATAACCTACGCTCTGACATGTTTTCCTTGTCCCTAGGCGGATGTGATGTGGTTTTGGGCATTCAATGGTTACACACACTTGGCCCCATCTTATGGGATTTTGCTGAACTTTGGATGCAGTTTTCAGTCAATGGAACACAACACAAATTAATGGGCTTACAACAAGGGTCTCTCCGCATCATCAATTCACATCCTCTGGAAAATATCCTTAAGAAGAATTCACATGGTTTCATTGCTCAGCTCCATTCCATTCAGATGCAACCACCAATGGTCTCCACTACTTCCTTGGATAGCTATGCAGGTGTCTTTGTTGCACTAGTGGGCTTTTCGCCTTCAAGAGACCTTTCTGGTAAGCATTTAGCTACATCTCCATCTCAGCAAAAAATGATGGCTATTTTTCATGCAGTACAAAAGTGGCAGCCATCCCTATTAGGCAATTATTTATGCCTCAAGATTGATCTCAAAAGTTTGGAACAACGGGTCTCCTCACCAGCACACCACAAATGGGTTATCCAACTCATGGGTTATGACTATGCAATCACTTACAAGAAGGGTAAGGATAATATGGTGGCAGATGCTCCTTCTCGCCAATTTGATGACCCAGTTTCTCTTACAGCTATTTCTCTGCTTGTTCCAAATCGGTTGCAATCTATTCAACAGGGCTATCTCTTCTATGAACGCCATGCTTCTTCATCGGCATGGCACTCTGGGTTCCTCAAAACCTATGACTGGGAACAATGTAACTTCTTTTGGCAGGGACAGAAAATGAAAATTCACCAGATGGTGGTTGAGTGTGATACTTTCCAGGTCAACAAGGGTGAAACGACACTCCTTTCGAGACTGATTGAACCCTTTCCCATCCCTACACAAATGTGAATAGCTATTTCTATGGATTTCCTAGAAGCGCTCTAGTGGTACAATACCACATCTAAAAGGAAACCATGTCAACCCTTCTATTTACTTTATTAGTATATTGTTGTTGGACGCATATGCTTTGTAAGTCGTCCCGTAGTATTTGTTGATCCATAGTTTGTATTATTGTTGTTGGATGCATATGCTTTGTAAGTCGTCCCGTAGTAATTGTTGATCCATATTTTGTATTGGCCCATGGTTTGTATTGACACATGGTATTGACCCATGGTATTGGCGCCTAGACTTAGTATATAAGTTTGTGTTGAGACCAATGAAGGACCATGAAGTTATTTGTATTGAGCTTGCTTAAAGGAGGTTTCCCCCTCGAAGTGGCCTGCGATCAATATAAAAGTGATTCTGAGTTATGTTATTTCTGCTATTTCGTTTGTTTTCATTAATTACTTATTGCAGGTTCATCACAATCAGTATAATAAAAAATGATTTTACAATGGAGATAATTTGAATCACTCAGGAGAATTCAAACCTCAGTTGGTCTAGCATAGGGATTATCACCACTGGAGTGCTCTGGAAGAATCAAACTCAACTGAACTGAACCTAAACTTATCTAACTGAAGTCACAATTAGTTAACTAACTAAGGAGAGCGCAATAGTGATTTTGTCATGCATGTCAATCAGAAATGGGCACATGAGGCCACAATCAGTGGCATCTGGAGCTCTAACCCCCCATAAAAGTCAACTAACTCAAGTGGATTGCACTGGAACACTCAGTTGGTTCCTATAAAATAGGGAACTAACTGAAGTGGTCCTAAAATGATGCATGCAGGGCTTAGAAGGTGGTATATGGATCCTAGATGACATATGCACACCACTAGGGGGGAAATGACATCATCAACAATTAGGAAAAATAAATAATGCTAGGCAGGACAAGGATGGAGTATTAAAATATCCTAACAACCCCCCTTAATCCATACTTTTGCATCCTGGGCCCTGGTTACTGAGACCAAAAGTCATCCATACAATCAAATAAATAATAAAAAGAAAGAATTTTCCATGAACTAAGGAAATGGGGAAAAACCTCATGGGAAAAATAACCCCCCTCAAAAGAAAAATAGTAGGGAACTCAAATAACCTTCATACTAAGTAGAGAAGGAAACAACTTTCCTCAGTGAAAGCCTTTGCAAAAATATTGGCAGGTTGCTCCTATGTAGGATAGCAATGCAGGTGCTAGATCTGGATCTGCTCCTCTGATGTACCTCCCACTGTGTAGAAGTTGTATTTCCCAAAACAATTCTTTAAGGAACCCTTCTTGCTATTGGAGAGAATGGCTCATTGTGGTCCAAATCATGAACCTTTGAGTACCTTTTTTCATACAACTGAGATTGTTTCTTGGTTGTAGATCCCCCATGGAAATTTTTATCCAAGAGATTGTGGATCAAACCCTACCATCATGTAGCACCTCTCTGAGAGAAGTGGATCTACATTACATAGTGCAAGTTTTGCATGATACTGAGATTTGGTGGTTCTATGGTAAGATGGATCCCCAATTGTGTTCCCAGCAGCTACAAGGACTTTGTGAGCCCATATTGGCCTTGGCCATGGATGGGGAGCATGTGTTGGATATGGATCTGAATCTAAATCTCCTTGAACTTTATTCTCAACATCAAGATCTTGATCCTCATATTCATTAGAAGAGATATCACTATGATCTTTATTAGATTCCGATGGGGTAGGAAGAGAGTATGGAAAAACATGTGAGAATTCATATACCTTGGAGGCATGGTTTGCAAACCATTTTGCTATAATATTCCCAGTAGATATCTCTGCAATCTCAACTGTGTCAGGACCAAAGACCACTTTCTTCGGTGAACCTGTGTGAGTCATCTGATATACGGACAACAAACTGGCTGACAAAGAAGGCACAAATAGAACATTTTTGAACTTATCGTGATCCATATGTACTATGCCCTTCCCTTCAACAGAGATATAAGAGTTGTCTCTTGTGTGAATAATCAAACCATATTTGAGATCTAGAGAAGAAAATGATTCTCTAGAGGAAACCATGTGGTTGGATGCTCCTGAATCTATGAGGAGGGCTTGTGATTTTGAAAATACAGCCTTCATTGCATGGCATTTCTCATGACCATCGGACTCACATCCATAATCAATTTCTCTTGCACCTTTTGGGAGGGAAATGTTGTGTTGTTCAAGAAGCTTGGTCATTCGATCCATCTTCTTCTGCATGCAATATCTCTCTGGGTAGTTTCCTTTCTTGCAATAGGAACACTTGGATTTCTCAAATCCAATTTGTTTGTCCTTCTTGGAGCTGGAGGCTTCTTCTAATGGACTTGACTTGGAATTCTGCTTGGGTTCAGATGGCCTCTTATCCTTGCCTTTTTGCTTCCCGTTTGCACTTTTTGGTTCTCCAACCAAAAGAGCTTGATTTTTGGAAGCCATCAAGGCACCCATCTGGATCAACTTATCTTGTTCTTGGATGAGAGATTCAGTGAAAATATAAAAGGAGGGCATCTTCCAACCAGGGATTGATATTCCCCCAAAATGGAAGGTAGAGACAAATATTGAGAACTTAGGACCTAGCTTTCGTAGAATGGATAAAACCAACTGCCCATCCTTTTTCTCAATGCCACACTGCTTGCATTGCATAACCAAATATTTGAATTTTGAAAAGAATTGTTGGATGGTCTCGAAACTACTGAGTTGAAGAGAAATCAACTCATTTTCCAGAATATGGCGTCTTAGCTCATCTTGTTTTCTGAAGAGTCTCTCTAACTTCAACCATAACTCTCTTGGAGTCTTCAATCCTTCGATGTGGAAGAGTAGATATCTGGAAATATGAATACACATGAAACCAAATGCTTCATCCAATCTATTCAGATACTCAATTTTCTCCACAGCTGATTGTGGTTCGGGATCCTTCCCCATTGTTACCCTATACAGTGATTTGTTGCACAATACCATTTGCATATCAGCCCTCCAATCAAGGTAATTGAAGGGTGTCAGGATCCTAGGAGAGAGAGGAGATTTTAAATTGTCCATTACAACTGCTGGAGCGGATACAAGGTGAAACTGCTGCTAAGAAAATTGAGTGCAGAAACACAGGTGCAGAAAAACACTGGTGTAGAAACACTGGTGCATAAACACTGTTACAGAAAAACACAAGTGCAAAAACACTGGTGCAAGTGCAAAAAACTGTTGTAACTGCTGCAACTACTGGTGTACTCAAAAAATTTGAATAACCTACAAAAAACTACCAATAATAGAGGTATACTACTACTGAGCACTGCTTTAGGACAGTAGGCACTTTTATCCGTATCCTTCACACTTGGCTAGACCTCATTGGATTTCTCCAATGAATTCAATGTAATGGCACCAGGATTTGCTGTGGAAATCCATAAGCTTTTGCTGCACTACCAAAAGCATATGCTCAACCTATTCGCTCAATGGCTCTGATACCATGTGCAATTCTATGCCACAATAGATCTAAGAGATGAGTATACCTCACAGAGAAAGAATGAGCAGAAAAGTTGAATAAGAGTGAAAACTAGAGTAAAAAAGAGCAGAGAAATAATTATGCAGCAGAACTCATATAGGCGTAGAATAATGTCACACTATCCAATAATCTATATAATCAACAATGATGTTACAATGGAGAGAATTCAAATCACTCAGGAGAATTCGAACCTCAGTTGGTCTAGCATAGGGATTATCACCGCTGGAGTGCTCCGGAAGACTCAAACTCAACTAAACTGAACCTAAACTCAGCTAACTGAAGTCAAAATCAGTTAATTGACTAAGGAGGGTGCAATAGTGATTTTTTCATGCATGTCAATAAGAAATGGGTGCATGAGGCCACAATAACTGGCATCTGTATCTCTAACCCCCCACAAGAGTCAACTAACTCAGTTGGACTGCACTAGAACACTCAGTTGGTTCCTATAAAATAGGGAACTAACTGAAGTGGTCCTAAAATGATGCATGCAGGGATCAGAAGGTGGTAGATGGATCCTTGATGAAATCTACACACCACTAGGGGGGAAATGACATCATCAACAATTAGTCAAAATAAATAATGCTAGGTAGGACAAGGATGGAGTATTAAAATATCCTAACAGTTAGATGTACAACATATGAAGAATGTAAACCCAGTGTTCTGTCTACCCTTTGGTTCTATCATGAGGTCTATTCAACAATCCAAAATGGTCATACTCCATTTCTAGACTATACAATCAGAGATGGTTTCTTGTAAAAGATGAATCATTTTTGTGTACTAGCGATCTAACTTACCTTCTTCTAATCAAGGAGGAACATTTTTCATCTTACGAGGGAGATTTTGATGTGCATAAAAACATTCCTGTACTTGTAGAGATACTTCTTTTGGCTTTCCATAGGGGTGGAATACTATGTTAGGTGTTCACATTGCATTCAAAGCAAAATCACAAATAAGAAGCTTGGTTTGTATCAGCATTTCTTGGTTACCTTCAGTACTTGGGAGTCCATCTCCATGGATTTTGTTAGTGTTTTTCCTACCACCCTACACAAACATGATTGTATCTTTGTAATAGTTTGGAGATTCTAGAAGATGCAAGTGTTCATACCTTATTTCAAAACTATTTTTACCCCTAAAGTAGTGGAACTCTTCTTTTACCGTATATTGGGCCATTTTGGCTTACCTTTAACCATAATTCCTAATTCTGCCTCTATATTTCTCAGTCACTTTTGGAAATCTTTATGGAAGCTCTTACGTTGTTAGCTATGATTTTCTACACCTTTTCACCCCTGGATAGGTTGTCAAACTGAGGTATTTAATCATACCTGGGTTCATTTTCTCCACATGTATCATCAACATAAGTAGTGGGATCAACTACTTCATGTATTGCAACACAAATTCAACAGGGTCACCCCTATCTCTATTGGGCACTACCTTTTTGAGGTTTGTTTGTTTTTTAGCCTCTTTCCACTTATTAGATTCATGTTTCTCTTCTAGATCCATCGACATCCCACAAACAAAAAGGGCAAGATAAAGCTTCTTCTTTTCCATATAACTTCGCCAAAATCCACAACAGGGATCAGGGCATCCTCCACTAGATGTAGGCCAAGTATAAGGCACTCCATGCTTGATTGGAGATGCTCCATATTTTAAGGTTGGTGACTGAGTTTTGTTGCATTTGGATAACCATCACTTTTAAAATCAGCAACATCACAAGCTCAAACCCATTTGGTATGCCAACATCATACAACAAATGTCTCGTTATGCCTTTAAGTTGGACCTCCCACCTCAACTTGGAATCTATGACATGATGCTGGAAATTTGAAGTTATATGAGCCATCTCACTTGAAGAATATTTTCCAATCACACATATGGAGTCCACAATTCCAGTTTTTTAGTGCCCCCTTCCTGAAAATACACATCTTAATCTTCCAACCATATCCACTAGGCATTGTCAAATTACCACTTGATGGGTATAAAATCACTTTTCCCACTCAAGCCAATTGTTGTCTCAATGAGCATTTGAGCGGCACTTTTCCATCTTCATCAAAGATCAGTGATACAATTGAGTGTACATCATGTATATATTTCTAGCGATCTCCTCTAATACTTGCATGTTTTCTCTCTTATGTTCTCTTGTGTATGATTATTCACATTGTTGGTACTGTGATCACATCATTATATCATTCTTAATTTCTCTCTTGCATGGAGGTACACATAAATTGGTCAATTTACTCAGACACCCTGTTTTTTCTGAAACTGACTTTTAGTTTTTCAACCAGACATAGAATACATGCTCCTTGAGTATTTTGAGTATACAGTGTTGTCCAAAATCATCTGGTAAATGTTGGCTATAGTATGATAGTTATGAGTTTATTTCAACCGCAAGAGAAAAGCTCTATAGAGGATTAGATATGGCGAGAACCAAGGCCAATGTATTTGCAAAACCATACTAGTGAAGACTACAACATTATGCCTTTTTAGTATGATAGATAGCAAAGCTTGGCAAACAAGCCCGCATTTAAGCTACGTGACCAAAATTTCTGACGTGGGGGTTTTTTGCATACATGAAAATTTTCATTTATAGAAACTGTACTGAAACTCTTCAGGAACTTCTGGGAAAAATTTCCATACACTTTCTGACAAATTCAAGCACAGTAGAGTTGAAATTTTTAGCCAACATTAATGCTAATTTGGCTAATGAGTAATGGTTAGACATGTGGTCGGTAACTTGGTATTCCTTACATCAACTATGCCAGCTTCCATATACATGTCATGCGATCAATTTTACCTCTCACATCGTGGAAAATATTAAAATTTGTTGAGTGTAGATGAGTGGAGCACGTGGTACATACAAAGGACATTGGAATGTGAGAAGATGATCAACAAAATGGAGAATTTATAGCATGGTGATATTTATCATCTTCACATGCAATGGCTGGTAAAGAGTGAGGATCTTGAGTTGTATAATTGGACAACTAAGGGGTATGTTTCTTACAATTTTTTGAATGCGCTTAGTCCAAATAAGTGTGATTTTGGGCACAGTGTTTGTATGTGATATGGCCATTAAGGGAGGGTGGATGAATTAGAATACAATATGACCATGAAGGGACTATTTTCCACTGACCCATTGTGTAGCATTTTTGGTCCATTACTATCAATGTCCTTGTTTGTCATAATGATTCTAAAATGATCATGTATTCATGTTGTGTTTGTTTTTGGCACCTTATTGATTCATGTGGTTGTTATGCTTATTGCATGCATATTTTAATTTCACGTGTTATAACTTTTATATTAGATTCCTTAGGGTGTTAGCTTGAGTATGGAATACCTTACATGGGAGATCATGGTGGCATGTGTGTTGATCACATTACCTATTATTTTTCATTATTATTTTTTGATTGTATATGATTTAACTCGTCCATGCTTTATATTGTACTATTTTATTTCTCAATATTTCTACTTGGGGGTTAGTTTGAAAGTATGGGCCTCAGTCGTGGGAGTAGCTGAGCTATTGGGCACAACCATATCTATTGTAACTTGTTGTATTTCCTATTGTAATAATAGACTTTAGGGCATTAAATTTAGTTGTCTTGGGTTTGTGGTCATATATGTTTTGTGGAGTTATGTTGAGGTCCTTGTCTTCTAGGGTAATGATCAAGACATGGCATTGACCTTTTGATTATGTTTTCTATTGGGAGGTATGGTAGCTAGTGAAATAACCTTTCTTTCCTAAATATATGGGACAATTCATTGTGTAAGCAATGCATGACTTGGAACATTACTCTTATATTTGAATACATGGGATTAACCTTTGTAGTAGGGTCTCTATTAGGAGGTAAGGTAGCTAGTGAAATATTTTTTTCTAAGTTTGCAATGCATGAATTTGGACCATTACTCTTATAGTTGGAGATAGGACATTGACCTTTAATGTAGGTTCTATATTGGGAGGTAAGGTAGCTAGTAAAATAAGTTTTTCTAAATATGTGGGACGGTTCGTTTTGCAAGCAATGCATGACTTGGAACAACACTATTATAGTTAAAGGCATTGCATTGACATTTGGAGTAGGGTGTCTATTGGGAGGTAAGGTAGTTAACGAAGTTACCTTTTCCTATATATGTGGGACAGTTCATTGTGAAAGCAATGAATAAATTGGAACATTATTGTTATAGTTTATTATGTACATTAATTTGTAAGACCACATCGTTACATTAATTCTTCAATTGGCATGTAGTATTCCTATGCTTTCATATTGTCTCGAGGTGTCTCATATATGAATTTGTCATCAAATTTTGTTTCATTTACGTTTCATATTATCACTCTATAATAGTTAGAGACATTGCATAAGGTCATTTCAACTTGGTTTATGATTGTTTTGTTTTTTTGTCGTTCTTGATACCAAGATACTTTCTTTTAAGATCATTTGCATTTTTTATTTACCTTGCCATTTAAATTTTAAGCTTACAATGATTTGACTATTTTCCATTTCAACTTAAAGAATGTTGGCACTATCTTAAGTTTCAACATTCAAAATACTCGTAAAAATTTAAAACTATGATGTTGAGATTTGTGATTCTTTGTCATAGATTTTAGTGAATGGTGTTTACTTTTCTTACAAAACTTTGTTGGTGCTCTTTTACTTTTGGGAAATTCTATTCAAACCATATGATGTATTATTTTGAATGTTGGGAAAAAATTATGTATTGGTACTAGATCCTTTTCACATTAAAGTTGATGTAATGACAAGTACTTTGCCATAAGATTTTTGTATCATATTTTTTTTTTTCCACGCCATTACAGGGGACTCAGTTTTCATAATATTTGAGAAGGCCAAGCATGCTTTGGATCATAGTTTGAGGCGTGTTGAATGCATAGTGCCACAAATATTTATACGGTAGCAGGTGGGTAGCTGGGAAATCAGTTTCTTTTTTGTATTTTTCGTTCTTAACTTTATACATGTGGCTAGACAATTTGTCAATGTGCATTGAATATTCAATAAAATGGAGAAGTGATGTAATTATATATATATATATATATATATATATATATATATATTTGCGTATGAGGACATGGGAATCTATTATATTTAAATAAAAAATGTACGTTTCAGTTGTGTTCCACTTGAAACTATCCAACATAATTGAGCTAAGGGGGTCTTATTTTAATTGAATGGATTGTTCTAGAACTATTAAAGTAGAGGCCTAGAGGCATGACCTAATAACCGAAATGGCTAATGTAGTTGTGTTCCATGTGCAGTTATCCAAATAAGTCTTACTGTGTAGAGGACCTAGTTTGATTTGGCTATCCCATTTTGAAACTTGTCAAAAGCTTGATGAAGAGTCTAGTTATAAAACTATCTTTTGTAGAGTAGGGGACTAAAGGTAAAAACAAAAGTTGTCGGTCTAGCAACATTGAAGTAACATACCAATACAATAGAAAGAGATGTTGCTTTAAGTGTTAGTATATGCTATAAATAAATTGTTAAGAGAAAATTTTCCTTGTATGTTTGCTCCATTTTGATCCATTTAGTATGTTGCTTCTAGCATTAGAATTCCTAGTTGATTTAGGAGTGTTGTCAAAATCAGATATTGATTTCTAGATTGTGCACCAGATCCAATAAAAAAATACCTTTGGATTGTGTAATAGTTTATCCGCAATTTACAAAACTTTTCATTAATACTTTTAAGTTTTTAGCAAGGAGATCATGGCTTATTTCAAGATTTGGAATTTATGTAGAGTAAGGTTCTTGTTTGGAAAATTCCTTGATCCAAATGGAAGTGTACTAGTGGAATTAGTGCAACTGCAACACAAACTGCGATGAGTTCAACTTATCATATGCAATAACTAACTTATGGTGTCATAGATTAACAACTAGCTCAAATGGAGATGGACTCATACATTGAATATTGACGTGATAAAATTAAGAAACATACTCAACTCCATATTTTTTTAATTAAATAACACTGTACAATGACAATGAGATATGAACAAAATGAAGTTGACCACAACAACCAATATTTTTACAATCAGAGGGCCATGCATAGATAATATAACTAAGGGAATATGAATTGCTTTGTGTCTCTTATGTTCATATTCTCTAAATTACAAAATTGTACAAAATCTTGAGAAGAGGAAGAGATAGAGAGAAGACAATATGTAGTGACTGTTGCTCTTCTGTGCTTATCAATTTGTTGTTCTGTGCATCCACTCTAGTATGACTCTGCTGATTTGGAATCGATGCATGTGACAAAGGTCAATGTGGCAATGTATTAACATGATTGAACTCTAAGACTGTGAATATTGGGTTGCAGTGCCAGAACTGCGAGATTAAGAATATTATTGTTTTTGCAAAACAATGCCAATTTGCCACTTTGATCTTTGTCAAGGTTGTCCATTGCAATGTGCATTCATTGTTGATGATTCTCCGTTATTTTGCACCTTTAATACAATGATTGAATTTGTGTGCCCATCCTTGAAATTTTTTTGTGATGAACTTGTCTTCACCGTGACTCCATTAGTCACAAACTTGGCTAATATCTGATTCTTATTTTAGGAGTTGTTGATCCCCAACAATTGTCCTGCTAGTTGGGGAATGTTAGAAATTATAATAAAAAATCTGTGTGCAGAATTATTGAGCTTGCAAGGTTTGATGAAACTATTGGAACAAAGTTTTTTTCTAATACATAAGTGTAGGTTGTTGCACAGTTGCAGAAAAATTAACACACCATCATCTTGGGAATCGAGCAGGTGTTGTTAACCTGGAATCCTCTGTTGGAATTGTTATGAATTACACACAATTTTTTTTATCAAGTCAAAGACGATACCCAAATATCTAGGAGCAAGCGCCATAAAAATCGATAGTGTAATCTTGCTCTAGATATAAAAAGAACCCCAAAAAAACAATACTCTAGATATAAAATACATGTGCAGAATATAGTTGTGCCTCAAGGATCTACTCTTGGATTTTTTAGTTGTGGAGCCTGATCTTCTTGATTTAGAGATGTTGTTTCAGTCGTGTTTGTACCCCAATTTTATATGTTGTGCAAGTGGACTATACACTCATCCCGGTGGGGGAGTGTGGGAGGGAATCAACCCCCCCACAGGGGTCCGGGGGGTACCATCCCCCTTGATTGGGAGCCCCATGGGGTACCATCCTCCCTGATTGAGGGGTCCAGGGGAAGCACCCCTGAGAAACGGGGTTCGGGGGAAAAGCCCCCGGAAGAAATTTTTTGGATTGTTTGTTGGCCAACAGTTTGCTGGCCCATGTTATTGGGTATCCCGCAAACTGTGTAATGTATTGTAGCACTGAAAATATCTCTGTGATTGTGTAAGAGAGAGTGAAGAGGAAGTTGCAGGGGATGTGATGCAGGTTGTATCTCTTCAATTTGCTGGATGATATGATAATAAGTACTGGCAATTTCTGTGTGGACATAGCCCATCTTGGGTGAACCACGTTATATTGGTGTCTCTCGTGTAATGTGTTTTATGTGATTTATATTTGCATCTTGTTAATTGTTATTGCTCTGCGATCATGTTTTTCTAACAGGATTTACCACTGGCTCCTAACACTATATTGACTTTGATACAAGACTAACCAGTTTGACAATGATTTAAAGCATATTGCCAATTACTCCATTCTCAATCATATTGGGGTTATCTGTTCAGAACATGATGATTTTGCATTGTGTTTTGCTACGACAATGAACTAGGTGTTGAATCGGATTACTCGAATTTGTATATCCCTTATCTGGAGCAAGTACATTTTTTGTTTGGAACATTTTCTTACCGATTAGAGGAAATTTGGGTAAAAAATGGGCCTCCTAAGGAAAATAATAATAAATAATAGTAGAAAGAGAGAGTAAAAAAACTACTTTTTGGATCATATTTTCAACTTATCTCCTTGTAGCTTTACTCAAATTTCAAGCGGGAGGACTCGTTGGATGCATAATTAATATATGCATCCAACGAGTACCCATGTTGCATACTTTTAACAATATCCACACCATGAAAAATGGAAAATACATTAAAAACGTGTTTTCTCTCACTAGAAACACGTTTTTTAATGTATTTTCAATTTTTCATGGTGTGGAAGTTGTTAAAAGTATGCAACATAGGTATTCGTTGGATGCATAATTTAATTATACATCCAACGAGTCCACCCGCTTGAAATTTGAGTAAACTTACAAGGAGAAGTTGAAAATACGATAAAAAAAATAGTTTTTATTTTTTCCCTCCAATTTTTTTAGGTGCTCCTTTTTTGAATTTTAAAGCATTTTGATTGGCTAATACATGATGACATGGAATTTGTATTATTTTTGGAAGGCCCATTTTAAATCGAAATTTCCTCTAATAGTTTGCAAGGAAATATCTAGATTTGATAGGATTAATAAATCTCACTTGGGATTATCTTATATAAGCTTATATAGGATTTTAAGTATACTCTTAGGGAGCAGTTATCAACTAGACAAAAAAGACGATCACTTTATCGGAAAGGTATTTTAACTTGGAAGAATTATATATGAAGATGTCCATGTTTCTTAGCCCCTTTCTACTATGACTGTAAAAATAGTTTTTTTTTTTTTACATTGTTTGTAGACATAAGAGGCATATACTAAGCAGCTATGCTACTTATCCCAATTGTTTAGTAAAAGATTCACCAAGACTTTACAAAGTTTTATAATTTAATGAAAGTTTTAGAATTTAGAATTTACAAAGTTTCAAGGTCTAATTCTTTGAAGGGTTCTATCTCAATGGAAGAGCACTTTCTTTTCAAGCAAGATGTCACGTCCCCTTCCATCAATCCAATGCAAGGGAGGGAACATGACTGTAACATGGGGGTGTCTGATTCTTCTCTATATCCATAAGACTAAAAAAAATTTCATTTAAATAAAATGCAGACTTAAATTATACAGCGGAATTGAACATATTAATGCACAGCTAGAATAGAATGCATCAACATATTTAACCCAGGCACATAATGAATCATTCAAACATGGAACCAATCTCATTCTCATGCCATTCACAGATTTCATATCAATTCCATTTACATGATTAATTATCATTCTGAATTAACATAATGCAGAACACATAATGCATATAATTTAAAACACAGAGAACACTTATCTATGAGATGAAGCTGTCCAACAACTAGCTATGTGAGAGCAACGTTTCACCCAACCAAATATCTCTGTCCAGCTTGTATTCTTTCAGCTGAGAGATCACCCCCGAGCTGGGTTGTGTATCCACTAAGAAGTAACTATCTAGGCTCACTCACAACCATGGTTTCACTCAACAACTATGCTAAGCCAACACACAGTTGGGTTTATCAAGCATACAAGAAGATAGAGGAGGGAAATGCCAAGCCAGTGAGCTCAACCATAGAGCTACATGCATCTCAAGTTCATTCAAATAGTCAAGGCACCCACAATACCTACCACACCCAACACAAGGAAGGTCCCCTTCTCTGCTGCACAGTCCCTCAGGCGTCCCTTCCCTCCAGTGCTCTTCAGGGTGGGCATAGAAAGGTCTAGCTGCTAATTCCTTGAGATTCTAGCCTTCACTGGGTTTATCAAGCAAACCCTACCCCTGCTCTGGTTTTCTGGGCAATAAAAATTGGGTTTTCCAATGGATTTCAGGGTATCTAATACTCTCAATTTCACCCCAAGGTTCATATCTATGGATCTCCCATTGGATTTCACTGTCAAATACCAAATCTGGGCGTTTATGGCTCTTCAAAACGTGGGTTCTTGCAAAGTTGTGATTTCTGGTTTTTCTCCCTGCTGGTAATTTGTCCTGGGTGAAAAATGATGCTGGGTTTTTCAACAATGGAATGGGGATGAGGAAGAAGCAACTCCCATGAGGTAGAGTGACTTGTGGTACAAGAAAACAGAGCCCATATTCTGCCATACGAATTTATGGACTGCCCATGCTCCATTGAAGCCATGGACTGATTTCTTCAACAACTTTCTTACACATAATTAAATGCCAACAAAGAAAGTCAAATGGGTTCTCAAGATGATATTTGGAAGCCTATGGTTCAGTCCCACGACCCCCTCACCACTCCCTAATGGATACACATGGCCTCTTCTCATTAGTTGCTTCCATAACTAGTTTTGGTATTTTATTGCATGATGTTTATTTACTTCATTTTTACAATGTTCCATGGTTAAATAGCGCATGGGTAACATAATATCTAATATTTGCATTTTAAATAAAATTCGAGCATCCACTAGCGGGGCCTTGGCCTTGAGCTCCACGCTAGGAAAACATACATCACATGTATACAATATTTACATTAAAAGCTAATATATCCTAAGGGTCAAAATGGGGTATTACAATCCCCCCCCCCTTAGAATAACACTGTCCTCGGTGTTCCAATACTTAGGAATACATATACAATTTACACGTCTAAAATTTTCAAAATTTTTGCAGATCTGCCCTGCATTCTATCTTTTACTTTGAACTTTCAGGACCAAGTCTTTTGACTTCCACAAACTGCTCCTGTTGGTTTTGACCTTCCATCTCATCCACAAGTCTTAAATATTTATGGCTGCTACCCTCTTGATGTTCCTTTGTTGGGCAGTTGCGTAGGCAATGATTCCCTCCACATTTCCAACATTTTACTGACTGCTTTATCTTTACCTGCTCAATTTCCTTTGATTCTTCATGCTTGGAATGTTTCTTAATGGACCAATTGGACGAATGCCTCATCATTGATCCACTTTCCTTTCCCTTACTGATTGCTCCCATAATACTTTTTACCTCCCTTTGCAGACAAATAGAGTCCTGCAAAACCTTGTGGTTCATCTCATTCTGCCTCTTCTGTATCTTGAGCATCTCTCCAAGATTTTCTTGGGTCTTGGCAATTGTTTGAAGAAGAGTTTCAGACAAATCCATTAGCTTTTGGTTTGTTGTCATGGCCAATGTACATAGCAGCCCACTCTTTGCTCGCTTGTACCACTATTTTTTTGTAACAGCTGCAACCAATTAAATTCCACTTCTCACCTGTGAAATACACCATTGAAATTCTATTAGGCCAAGCATAGTATAAACATTTAAATTAGTCAATTAATTTCTCAATTGACATGGGTAGTCCATGATTTATCCATGAGACTTTCATACTTTTTGTGCTTTTTCAACATGCACATGAGCTCATTCATGTCTGTTCTTTCACAAGGAATTAACTACTTCAACATTCACAATTTATTTCAAGCAAATAAACACACTCTACTTTCAGCCATACATGCATTCAACAATTTTTTGTTTTTATAAATGCATCATAAAAAGGAAAGAGAGAGCAGTAAGAGTTGTCTCATCTTAGTCTTGTTTCATTCTAGAACCCACACCACCACTATGGTTTTTATGCCCCTAGCCTCTTTCACTTCAATGTGAATACTTGACCTGTCCTTCTTGGCTATGACACTTAGTGTCTATGGTCAATTCCAGACCTCCCAACCATGGATTCCTTCCACATGGTTTGTCTACAACTCTTGGCTGCTAGGACCCACATAGTCCCACTAGCACCGTCTTCATTACTGCTCATGATGAGCTCTTTAGGATGGTTACATGTCCACATGCATCCCTAGGATGCCTTCATAGTCCTTGCTTCCAACAATACCTACACTCAACATTGAATCAATTCACATGTTTAGTTTATTCTCATAGGGTTTATCTCTAAACAAGAGTTTAGGAAATCATAACCAAATCATATACACATGTATATTCATAAACAAGAAGCTGCAAGATAACCAAATACTTATATGTATTGTCCATTTCCTCTCTGGTCCACAGGGTCCTGCTTTTCTTTGCAAGCCTTGGGATCGCCTATGGACTTGGATGTTCGGCCGGCTCGCAGGCTGCTCCACAACATCAAATAATTAATGTCCAACTAGTACACCTTCACGCCGACTTGGAAGGAAACTTCACCACGACCATTTCTAGGTCAAGGCTCTACTATGGAGC
Source organism: Larix kaempferi (assembly GCA_027924585.1). Taxonomy (NCBI): domain Eukaryota; kingdom Viridiplantae; phylum Streptophyta; class Pinopsida; order Pinales; family Pinaceae; genus Larix; species Larix kaempferi. The sequence continues at coordinate 46,590,176 of BSBM01000456.1, read as the reverse complement.
CATAGGCATATATCATCCCTTTCATCAAAACCTTCACAACCCTTCATCAAAATCCCCACAACCTCCACAACGTCCTTTCATACACATCAATCCTTCCACCACAACCCCTCAAAACCAACTTTTACTTCGCTTTTTTTTTTGTGTGTGTGCAACACCAATTGCATATGTTTAAGCTGAAACACAAGTAGTATAAGCGAACTCATTAGTGTTATTGCTCTAAAATTGTAACCATATTTCATAACATTCACTATCAAGTATTAAAACACTAGGAATGCGTCCATTCCCTTAAGGCGTAATCAATACTGGCATCCCTAACATAACTCAGCACTAGAAATGTGTGCACTCCTCACTGATGTGAACTATGCAGGTCCTAATCATACTTCAAACAGTCTGAATAATATACATAGATAGAATATGCTCTGCATAGTAATTCTAATAGTTAGACTTGCACACATATATGTATATATGTATATATATATCAGTTAGGGTTTACAGAACACTTATCCATTTGCAGACGTAGTCTTTTTCAATAATGAGGAATGGGGGCTCATTCTCTGAGTTGACAGTCCCTCGATTTTCCATCCCAACTCCTTTTGATGTTACATAACCCTCATATGTCTTATTGACATAATCTTTACCATATCACTCATATTGTTTACCAATCATACAGTGCAGATGGGACATTATCAAAATATCCAATGGCGTTTCACCCGAAACCCATTTCCAAGATATGGGAGCCTTCCCATGAAGTTTGGCTTCTGCAGGCCCTCTCTCATGGTCTTACTACAATGTGTCTTCCTAGCACACTTATTAAATAGCCAAATAGTGTTCGAGTACACAAGGAACTCCCAAAAGACCGAACACCTAGAGCAACCACTTCACACAAACAGATCACAGATCGATAGACCGATGTTTTGACGTGGTTTAAACCCTCGTGAGGGAAACACTCCACGGCCCCGGCCAAATAGCTTCTACGAGACAATTTATTATGCAAAGAAAGAAAGTTACAAATGAGCTTCTCATAATCGATCAACTAAACAATGACCCTCCATGCTCTTTAAATAAAGATCATGGACTAATCGGGTGTTAAGCCACAGATCAAGGTTAGGTATGATCTAAGAGAAGTTGAGCCGTCAGATCACTCTATGTCGAGAACATATCGTGACCGTCGGATTAAGTATTTACAAATGCATACTAATGCATACTAAAGAAACACACTTTCCCTAATGGATATATTACACAAGTTGATCTTAACTAACTCCTAAGTGTCTAAATATCCTAACATCCCCCCTTAAGAACAACTTGGGATAGGATTGAAGGATTTACAAAAGTGACACTATTAGGAGAACGAAGGAGGCATTAGAGCCTATCCCCCCTTAATGACAAGTTCCTGAACTCCTAACATAGATCGAAGTTTAGAAAACTTCGCTTCTGTAAGAGACTTGGTGAAGATGTCTGCAACTTGATCATCTGTAGGGAAAAAAAGCACTTCAAGAACACGATCATGAACAAGATTTCTAATGAAGTGCATATGAATCTCAATGTGTTTGCTACGTTGATGTAGGACTGGATCTTTGGCAAGCTTGATGGAACTTTGATTGTCGCACCAAAGTGGAGTAGGCTGCTGCTGCTCGAATCCAAACTCTGAAAGGATCTGTCGAAGCCATAAATCTTCCTGACTGGCATTAACTCCGGCTCGATATTCTGCCTCTGCTAAAGAAAGAGAAAGAGCTTGTTGTTTCTTACAAGCCCAAGTGATAGGTACAGATCCCAGACTAAAAACATAACCTCCAGTAGACTTTCGATCATCAGGATCGCCGGCCCAATCTGAATCAGTGAAACCAACCAACAAAGGTTTCCCCCCTGTACTGTAATGAATCCCAAATTGAATTGTACCTCGAATATATCAAAGTATTCTTTTAGCTGCTTTCCAGTGACTTTCATGAGGTGTCTGCATATAACGGGCAACACGACCAATGCCAGAGGAAAGGTCGGGACGTGAATGAGTCAAGTATACGAGACTACCAACAAGCTGACGATACAATGTGGCATTGACTTCAGGTGAAGTACAAGTGGCAGAAATTTTGACTCTAGACTGGAAGGGAGAAGGGGCTGGTGTACAATCTTCCATGTGAAAGCGACGAATAAGGTCGAAAGCATACTTAGACTAAGAAATAAAGATTCCTTCTTTGGTTTGCAGGACTTGGAGACAAAGAAAATAATGCAAATATCCTAAGTCTGACATTTTAAAATTTTGCTTAAGACTGGATTTCACATGGGTTATAAGCTTAGGGTCACTACCAGTAAGAATAAGGTTATCAACATATAGAACAAGTATGATGAGATGGTTTCCTACTTTCTTGGTATAGACATTGGGATCAGAATGGCATCTAGAAAAACTAGTTTCAAGGAGAAAGTTATCCATTTTGGCATACCAAGTTCTATGAGCTTGCTTAAGGCCATATAAGGATTTCTTAAGGCAGCAGACAAGGCTAGTGTTATTCTGAACATATCCAGGAGGTTGTTCCATGTAAATTTTCTCCTATAAATCACCATGTAAGAAGGAAGATTTGACATCCATTTGATGGACTTCCCAGTTGTGTAAGGCTGCAAGGGAAAGAACAAGGCGGATGGAGTTCATTTTGGCGACATGAGCAAAGGTTTCATTGTAGTCAATCCCTTCAACTTGGGAAAAACCTTTGGCAACCAACCTTGCCTTAAGTCTTTCAACACTTCCATCTTATGCATACTTAGTTCTGTAGACCCATTTACATCTGACAAGTTTTCTTCCTTTTGGAAGAGGTATAAGATCCCAAGTATCGTTCGCCATTAAGGAACGATATTCTTCATCCATAGCTGCATCCCAATCTAGATTTCCCGAAGCTTCTGCAAAGGTTTCTGGATCATGATTCTCGGAAACTTGAGCCAAAAGAGAAGAGGCTCACTGAAACTGAGAACGTGTTTGACGTTGATCTCTAGGATCACCGACAAGATCACCAGCTGCTTCACATGTTGAACGGACCCATCGAGGAAGCACTTGTGCTGGTGAAACTGGAAGAACATGAGCAGGTGGAGGTGGATTTTCATCCTCACTGTCATCATCAGAAACTGAAGTTGGAAACCTGTCAAGGAAGTTGGAAAAAGAAGAAGAAGGCACAATCGCCGGATCAGGATCGCAGGCCAAAGATGGCATAATCGCCGAGTTAGGCTCGCAAGCCAAGAGATTTTCATCAAATTTAACATCTCTTCTAATGATTACATCATGAGAATGTGGTTGAAGAAGTCTATAACCTTTTACATATTCAGAATATCCAATAGATATGCATTTTTCACTTTCAGGCTGCAATGCTTTCCGTTTTTCATCCGGAATGTGAGCCCATGCTTCACTACCAAACACACGGAAGTGACTTACATCAAGTTTAGTTTTACTCCATGCTTCTACCGGTGTGATACCTTGTAATGTTTTAGTGGGGGTGCGATTAACTATGTAATTTGCACAATTTATGGCTTCAGCCCAAAATTGAAGACTTAGTCCCTTAGATTGGATCATACAATTAGCCATTTCTTTTAAAGTGCGGTTCTTCCATTCAGCTACACCATTTGTTGTGGTGTATATGGAACAGTGTGTTGTTGGATTCCTTGTTCAGTGCAGAAAGTAGTGAACTTTTTGTTAACATATTCTCCTCCATTGTCAGATCTTAATTTAATAATTTGATGACCATATTGTTTTTCAACAAGGGCCTTGTAGGCCAAGAACATGTTAAATACTTCACTCTTAAGTTTTAGGAAATAAACCCAAGTGCATCTGGTGTAATCATCAATGAAAGTTAATAAATATTTGAAACCAGAAAAAGAAGCAGATGGAAGAGGACCACATAAGTCACTATGCACAAGCTCCAAGGGAACCGAGGCGTGCCAAGAGGTACGTTTGTCAAAACTGTCCCGATGATGTTTTCCGAGTACACAACCGGAACAAACACCATCCCTGCAAGATGCCATAGGAAGACCTGTCACCATATTGTCTTTACATAGTTGTTGCAATGAGCGATAATTTAAGTGACCAAATCGCTCATGCCAAAGTTTGCTCAAGTTATCACTATGAGCAACAAAAACTGAAGGAAAATGTGATAACCCAAAGTTGTTAAACTTGTACAACCTGGTAACATCATCAACAATTCCGGTAGATAGGACCTGTTGAGGATCTTTAAAATCCTTGATTATAACTTGGTGATGTGTAAACGTCACAGTTTTACCTTCACCAGAATGAGTGATTTGATAGACTGATAACAAATTGCAGGAAATTCTTAGAACACATAGTACATCACTGAAATGATCATTATCTACTGGAACTGTTCCAGCTCCTACAACACTTAGAGATCTATCATCACCAACAAATATTTGATTGGTGTTACATTCATGCATAGTAGAAAAAATGGCTTGATCCTTAGCCATATGATAAGATGCTCCAGAATCAATGAGCCATTCATTTGAAGTAGAAGAAGAAGATGCATTATAAGAATAACCAGAAGCACAAAGTGCATGTCCATGAGAGGTAGATTCTGAAGGCGAATCTAGGCTAATGTGGTGCTTCTTCATTGTTGCTTCCAAGGCTGCCATCTTCTTGAAACACTTAGATTCATCATGATTATCTTTCCCGCAATAGTTGCAATGACACTCAGTCTTCTTGCCTTTTGGCTTGGATCCTTTGTCATTTTTCAAAGAAGGAGCTGACTGAGAGGGTTTGAGACCCTTGTTTGACTTATTATTGCAAAAATTTTGTTTCTTGGGAGGCTTGGACTTTTCTTTCTGTTGGGACAATAAGGCTTTCCCAGATGTATCTGCATTGTTGATTATTCCAAGATGGATGAGTTTATCTTGCTCTCTAATCAAGGAATCACAAAAGGATTCAAGACTAGGCTCTTGATAGCTAGCTGCATTCAAGGATTCTTTCATAGAGTAAAATGTAGATACAAAAACAGAATATGCAGGTCCAAGTTTTGAAAGAATATAATAGATACATTGTTTATCTTCCCTCTTAATCTTACATTCTGCACATAAGAGTTTAAAATTTTTGTACTTAGATAAATAATCTTGAATGCATGAAAAATCACTTGGATTTAAAGAAATCAACTCATTTTCGAGTTAGTGACCTCGAATTTCATTGTGTTTACCAAACATAGATTCCAACTTGTCCCAAGTAACATCAGGTTCATCAATTCCAGATATGTGGAATCTCAAATTAGTAGAGATTGACATCCCAATTAATTCACGAGCTTCGTCACATCTATTTGCCCATTTTATTTTCTTATCATCATCAGTGGGTTCTGTTTCTTTCTCTGAGGTAATTCTGAAAAGTCCCCTACTTCGTAGAACATCCTCCATACGAGATTTCCATGAGAAATAGTTGGAACTGTTAAGTAGAATATCACAAGGGGTGGCCATATTTGTAAATTAATGGTTGTAAAAGAAGAAACTAATAGTCTGGATGCAAAGATCTCGAAAAAATAGGCGGTTTAAAAAAAAAACGACACTGAAAACTGACTTCGGATGATGAAGTTATGTTTGAACAAAGAAAATGTTGAAGATGTTCCCAATAGTGACGTGGCACATAGAGAATGACCAGCTAAAAAAAAGGACCCCCCTCTTCCCAAGATGAACTTTTGACAATCACTTTACAAGAAAGTTGCTTTAAGTGAAACACTTTTATAAAATAAGTGTTTTCACTTTTACAATGATACTTTAAATAGTGCAGCAATAAAAAAGAACTTAAAGTGACTCACGTTTTTTTATTTTTTATTATTTAAGTGAGATGCACTTTTACAATAAAGTAACTTGAAAATAGAAATTGCATGCACTTTTGCTTTTAAAAGTAACTTCCTAAGACTCGAACTCAAGACCTATTAAGGAATAAAGCAACTTTGAACTAAGTGAGCTAGATTAACAGGTATGTAAAATATGGGAATGAGGAAGGGTTTTTTTTTATTTTTATTTTTGCTCGGTTTCCGTGCTTGCCTTTTTTTTTTTTCTGCAAATCATACCACAAACCGAAACAAAAAAAACTTTTAGCTTTGCCGTTTTTTCTGCAAATCACACCACAAATAGAAACGACGCTCCGGACGCAATGGAACACCTCCCACAGCCCAGAATTGCACAAAAATACCAGAACCAGAAACCCTTTCGAGTTTCGGTAACAACAATTCAAGATCCAAATCATAACCGGAAGTGGCTCTTCATAAAAGATCTGATACCATGTTCGGGTACATAGGGTACTCCCAAAAGATTGAACAGCTAGAGCAACCACTTCACACAAACAGATCACAGATCGATACACCGATGTTTTGACGTGGTTTAAACCCTCGTGAGGGAAACACTCCACGGCCCTGGTCAAATAGCTTCTACGGGACAATTTATTATGTAAAGAAAGAAAGTTACAAATGAGTTTCTCATAATCGATCAACTAAACAATGACCCTCCATGCTCTTTAAATAGAGATCATGGACCAATCTGGTGTTAAGCCACATATCAAGATTAGGTATGATCTAAGAGAAGTTGAGCCGTCAGATCACTCTATGTCGGGAACATATTGTGACCGTCGGATTAAGTATTTACAAATGCATACTAATGCATACTAAATAAACACACTTTCCTTAACGGATATATTACACAAGTTGATCTTAAATAACTCTTAAGTGTCTAAATATCCTAACAAATAGTCAGCAACATTTAACAATAAAATTCAAATCTGATTGTTTCATAACCAATCAATGGCACTAATAATTAAATTCAAAATGAATTTGCAATTCTATTTATTGCAGAAATCAATTTGCTTAGTCATGAGGCTATCCTCATACTGTCTATTTCTTGGAAGTGGCACCACTCTGCCCTTTAGGATTTTATTTATGCTTGCTAGCATAACATGCACATCCACTTACAACACGTCCTCTTGACACAATTCTATGCAAGCTAATGATGATTAACAATTATCAGCAAAATTCCAAATCCGAGATTTACAAATCTGAGATTTACAATCCTTCTTTCTAACAGAACTTAGAGTTCTCAACCATGAGATTCCTTCTCATAACCTCTAAATAAAAAAATTTCAATCTGTTCCCTACAGAAATTAGATTTGAAACCATGATATTATTCTCATAAACTTAAATCAGAATATTTTCAGATTTGTTTCATGCATAAGTTAAATTTTACAACCATGAGAACCTTCTCATAACCTTTGGATTTTGCACATGGTAGAGTTTGGTCTTTACTATGGTCTTACTCTCATTGCCATACGCAAGACATTTCTACTTGGAATCTGAAACTTCAATCAGCCAAACACTTGTAAGTCTGCATGCATATAATATTTCATTACTGCAACAGTCATTGTAGAATTTCCAGAATTATAACATTCCATAATTCAAACACTTTCATTTATAACATCTCAGTATCATCAAAACTCAGTACTTCGGGTGAATCGTTATCATACTAAATTCGCAAGGTATAGTCACATCATTTATGCAATTTAAATGAAACTTTAGATACTCCTTATTTCACAGTCATATCATTTATACAACTCTGCCCTTCCTCATAGCATTCCGGCAACCCATCGATCATGACTTCCCTCTTCATGCACTTACTATTTTGTACTCATAGCAACCCATGAAATGATTCTAGAATTATCATCAATTCATCATCTCATTCGATACTTAGTTTGCAATAACACACGCACCATCCCTATGCATTCATGCAATGCATCACAACATGTGCACCCACACTTATGCATGCACATTTTCAACATTTACTCAAACTTTTCATATGCTTCCATTCAATGTATACTACAAGATTTATAAAATCTCTTAATGCATATCCACTCAATGCTACCTTGTATTGATTGATGAATACTATGCCTTCAAACATATTATGGCTTAACTATGACTACCTCATATAGGATGCATTACCATAATCAAGACCACCAGTCCTTACTTGTTTTGGTTATTAAGTTCATAACCAACATACACATGGCATGATATATATATATATATATATATATGGAATGTAGTCTAAATATATAAATAGTCACATGGTATGAGGCCTCTTGCTCTCACCACTCCCTGCTCCACCACACTATGGCAGTATGTCATTCCCATGAATGCATTTCAATCCTAAATGCATACCATTCTATGATTACTAAATATGGTTCATTGGATTCTTACCCAATCCCCTTTCAACACTTATGCAATCATCATAACCAAACCATTACCTTCATGGCTCCCATTTACACCCTTGATGCTACCTGATTAGTTGGTCTCTTACAGAAGATTGCAGAATTCGCTCACCAACTTCTTGATCGTGGATTTGTTGCCTTATCATTTTCTTCATAAGGTTGCTGGTTGCATGCAACAACATCATCAACATTTTCATCCATGCTCCTATTGTCTTTGGTCCTACCACCAATACCAACACCAATAGTGATTATCAACCACAATATTTATCATTAGTGATTCATTGCATATGTAAAATCCCACTACTTTTACCAATATGTAATATCATATGCATGCAAAACATATTCTCATGCACTGTGCATTGTTTATGAATATGCCAACTAGTACATATTCATGTCATCGATATAATCTCTGCATTTTCAGCATTCCCATGCCATAATTTTATGTACACAAAGCTTATAAAATATAAATATAGTTAGCAAGACAGGGGTTAAGGAATTCTCCCTTTCCAATCCCTCATCTTTGCATGGAATTCCTCTTCCACATAATAGTTGGTCTGATTTTATAGCTTCTAGCAAACACACAAGGAATCATTAGCTATGATTTAATCACCAAGTATCAATTCAATATATATACTCGTGCATAATATTCCAACTTGCTACTTTCCAAGCATGCAATTCTAGAAATTACCCATATTGACAACAATTTGTCAAAACAGCCACTGGCACTTTTTTGCTCTGCATAACTATGAGGCATGATAACCTCATTCAAATTATGGTCGTGCACCATTATTCCTTGCTGGATAAGCTTTCCAAAGCCTATCCACGTTCTCCATTCCAACTTCGGGTGTGGAAACTACATTACTTCAAAAATGACAATTTTTACCAAAATTTCTGCACTTCTACACAGTTACAAAATATCCTGAACTGCCAACTTCAGCCATCTGTCAAAGCAAATCTGTGAAGAGTCATGAAAAATTTTCTATCGGGAGAAGTTAGCCTATATAACAAGGAACACTCAGCAACTTGCGGATCTCTGTTCCGATGTGCCGTTCATTTGCTATAAAATTATGGGTTTTATTACTTTCCACTTTTCACATTTTGGGCCAAAAATTGACTATCTCCCAAACTGAGCATTTCTGGAAAATCTTTGTCTAACGTGATTTGTATTTTTTAATGAGAATAAGAAATGTTGAGTTCGGTAAATTTATTGAATCCTATTTACATGGTCATTTTCATCCATTACAAGCTTTTCAAAATTCCTAAAACATGGTCCGGAATAGTGTTTTTGGTCTTCTTGCACACCCCGACTCCACATCCTTTGGAGTTTGGCTCCAAAACTCCAAACTTAACACCGTGACTGCTCCATGACTGCCCCATATCAATTTCGGCTCAATCCGACCTTCTGTCAAGCATCGGGACATCAATTTGTGAAAGCCATTAATCTCAAATTTATACCAAATTTGAGCATAATAGGCTCGGGATCATCACTAGTTCATTCATGGCTTCCATTAATGGCCTCAGAATGCCACTGGCCTTATCCAATTCTGAATCCGCAGGATCCTGTAATCCAAAAATCAATTTTTGGGTGCGGGTGCGGGATTGCGGGAATCCATAACGCAATGTTGGAAAATTGTGTTCCCGAAACCTGAAACTCGAAAATTGCGGGTGCGGGATTTCGGAAATCCAATACGCAATGTTGGAAAATTGCGTTCCTAAAACCTGAAACCTGAAAATTGCGGGTGCGGGATTTTGGAAATCCAATACGCAATGTTGGAAAATTGCGTTCCCAAAACCCGAAACCCGAAAATTGCAGGTGCGGGATTTCAGAAATCCAATACGCAATGTTGGAAAATTGTGTTCCCGAAATCTAAAACCCGAAACCCGAAAATTGCGGGTGCGGGATTTCGGAAATCCAATACGCAATGTTGGAAAATTGCGTTCCCGAAACCCGAAAATTGCGGGTGCGGGATTTCGGAAATCCAATACGCAATGTTGGAAAATTGCGTTCCCGAAACCCAAAAATTGCAGGTGCGGGATTTCAGAAATCCAATACGCAATGTTGGAAAATTGCGTTCCTGAAACCCGAAACTGTGGTACACCTCCGGCCCTGCAACTTGCAGGGTTCATAACTCCTTCGTCCCTTGGCCAAATGAGGCGAGTTTGGTACCGTTGGAAAGATATTGGAGAGATCTATGCACCTGTTTGATTCTCTTCCACGCCTGAGAAATATGATCCTGCCATTTTTTCAATCAAAAATTTCGCCCCAACTTCACCAATACTACGTTAAAACATTCTGTCACTTACCTGTAACTCACAGTTCGGCCTAAGCAGCCCTAGTGCTGTGAGCTGGGCTCTAATACCACTCTGTCATGTCCCCTTCCATCAATCCAGTGCAAGGGAGGGAACATGACTATAACATGGGGGTGTCTGATTCTTCCCCAAAGCCATAAGACTAAATTTTTTTCCATTTAAATAAAATGCAGACTTAAATTATACATCGGAATTAAACATATTAACGCATAGCTAGAATAGAATGCATCAGCATATTTAACCCGGGAAGATAATGAATCATTCAAACATGGAACCAATTCCATTCTCATGTCATTCACAGATTTCATATCAATTCCATTTACATGAATAATTATCATTCTGAATTAACACAATGCAGAACACATAATGCATATAATTTAAAACACAGAGAACATTTATCTCTAAGATGAAGTTGTCCAACAACTGGCTATGTGAGGGAAACGTTCCATCCAACCATAGTTCTCTATCCATCCTGTATTCTTTCAGCTGAGAGATCTCCCCCGGGTTGGGTTGTGTATCCACTAAGGAGTAACTAGCTAAGCTCACTCACAGCCATGGTTCCATTCAACAACTATGCTAAGCCAACACACAGTTAGGTTTATCAATCATACAAGAAGATAGAGGAGGGCAATGCCAAGCCAGTGAGCTCAACCACATAGCTACAGGCATATTAAGTTCATTCAAACAGTCAAGGCAGCCACAGTACCTACCACACCCAACACAAGGAAGGTCCCCTTCTCTGCTGCACAGTCCCTCAGGCGTCCCTTCCCTCCAGTGCTCTTCAGGGTGGGAATAGAAAGGTCCAGCTGCTAATTCCTTGAGATTCTAGCCTTCATTGGGTTTATCAAGAAAACCCTACCTTTTCTCAATCATTCACAATTGGATTTCTCACAATTCTGGCATCAAAATAACTCAATCCTATCATTGGTTTTTTGGGGTATAAAAACTGGGTTTTCTAATAGATTTCGGGGTATCTAATACTCTCAATTTTGCCCCAAGGTTCATATCTATGGATCCCCCATTGGATTTCACTATCAAATACCAAATCTGGGCGTTTATGCCTCTTCAAAACGTGGGTTGTTGCAAAGTTGCGATTTTTGGTTTTTCTCCCTGCTAGTAATTCGTCCTGGGTGAAAAATGATGTTGGGTTGTTCAAAAATGGAATGGGGATGAGAAAGAAGCAACTCCCATGAGGTAGAGTGACTTGTGGTACAAGAAAACAGATCCCATACTCTGCCATACGAATTTTCGGGCTGCCCATGCTCCATTGAAGCCATGGACTGATTTCTTCAACAACTTTCTTACACAGAATTAAATCCCAGCAAAGAAAGTCAAATGGGTTCTCAAGATGACATTTGGTAGCCTATGGTTCAGTCCCACAACCTCCTCACCACTCCCTAGTGGATACACATGGCCCCTTCTCATTAGTTGCTTCCATAACTAGTTTTGGTATTTTATTGCATGATGTTTATTTACCTCATTTTTACAATGTTCCATGGCTAAATAGCGCATGGGTAACATAATATCTAATATTTGTCTTTTAAATAAAATTTGAGCATCCACTAGCGGGGCCTTAGCCTTGAGCTCCATGCTAGGAAAACATACATCACATGTATACAATATTTACATTAAAAGCTAATATATCCTAAGGGTCAAAATGCGGTATTACACAGGAGGTTGGTGGTTCGATTCCATCGTGCCCTAATATTTATAGGGAATGGTGATGATCACTATATGTTCATAAATATGTATCAATAGTATGTATCAATAGTGAGGGTTATTAAAAATACATCATCAAAAGTCATTTTTTATATATGAAATGGTGACGGTCAACGAACGTCGCCATATATATGCGTCAATAGTGAGGGCCATGAAAGGTCCATCACCATAAATCACTTTTGTTCATAAATGGTGACCTTCACTATCTGTCATTATAATTATTATTTGTGACGAACCTTGAATGTCACCACATCACCTATACTTTTGGTGGCGCGGCCTTTAGTGACGTTCATTTTTTGGTGACAGAGGCTCTTTAGACCATCGCCAATGAGCTTATGGCGACATTTTTCAACCCTCACCAAAATATGCAATGGAGACGGTCAACGAACGTTACCATAAAAATAGTGAGGGCCATGAAAGGTCCATCACCACAAATCATTATTGTTCATATGAAATGGTGACGGTCCCTATCCGTCATTATAATCATTATTCGTGATAGACCTTAAATGTCACCACATCACCTATACTTTTGGTGACGTTCATTTTTTGGTAACGAAGACTCTTTTGACCCTCACCATTGAGATTATGGTGACCTTTTTTTACCCTCACCAATGACCTTTTTTGTTGTAGTGACAGAATAACATGATCTAGCAAGGAGACGAGTGCGCACATACAGAGGAATGATACAGCTGATGGTGCGCAAAATGATGTTGTAGATCTGTAACGGATGCGCAAATACTAAAAGGAAAAAACACAAAAGTATGCACAACTGCATGAATATTGAATGACATAATTGCATACAACACGTAGGAAGTCATAGATGTTGTAAGGAAGTAGCACAGAGACATAATTGAAGTATATCAGGTGATGCGTAGATGTTTGGTTGATGCATGAAGACTGAAGTGAAGTGTGCAAAGTTTATAAGTCCATCTAGTGCACAACGTCATAGCAGCAATAGGATCTAGTAAGCGCGTCATGATGAGGATGATCTGAGACAAGTGCGTTAAATTGAAAGGACGAACCAATTGATGCACGACATGTCAGAGGTTGTCTAAAGACTGTGGAACTTAAACAGAATGGACACATCAGTAAGTGCGCAGTTCCATCTGTTATTGGTGCATTATTTCAGAACATCAAACTATCAATTGAAAGCACAATATCAGTTGGTGAGTGCAATTGTGCAGTAGCAGATTAACAGAGCAAACATTAGCACATACTGTAGGATCACCAAGCACACAGTACATGAAGTAAGACATCAATATAAGTGTAGAGAGGAATGAGATTCAAGTGATGTATGAAGCACAGTGACAGTGACTTGTCTACATACGAGAATAACGCACAACATAACCAATATCAGAATATCAGAAGTATGCATGAATTGGAAGTTCAGTAAGTCAGGATCATATATTGGATATCTAGGGGGCAGGACAAGGAAAGGAGTAGGGGGTTGTAGCCTCCTTCCATTTGGTGATGGAGAACACAGGGATTTGGATCTTCCTTCAGGTCGGTGCCTCCTTCCAATTGGTACTGGTAAATATAGGAAGTTGGTGCTTCCTTGAATGTATTATTTTCATTACAAAAGAGCATTCTGTGGTTTTCTCCTAATTGGGATTCCATGTCAAATTCTAGTGTTCTTTGTCTTGGTGCATATATGAATGAATGGTTTTGATTATATTGGATGCATAACTAAACATAAATATTAATTTAAGACTAATCTGTTAAAGAAGGTAAAAACTGTTGATAACTACGCTAATACTAATTCACCCCCCCCCCCCCTCTCAATATTAAATCGATTCTAGCATTGTATAATGCCCCTCCTTGCCTAATTTTGTTTGGCATAGAATAAGGAGGCTAACCTTATATTAGTTGATGTGTTTTTGGTGTACACCTTTGTTCATTTTTCTATATGGACTGGTTAAATATTTATGCTTGCAACGTGTGGAATGTTTTTTAAGGATGATTTGATATTCATGCTTGTTGAGTAGGTAGTTGTTTGTCATGATGATGATGTGATTGCTTGATGTGATTAGTTAATCAACTAGAAATTGGATTATTTATGATTCCATTAATCATATAATGATAAAAGGTTACTAATTCTAGTAACAAGTATGAACTGCATGATGTGGAAGCATAATTAAACTAGCCGGGTTTTATTTAATAATCTTTGGATGATGTATAAAATTTAGGTATATATATTGTAATATGATTTCACTAATCTTAGTGATACATGGAATAGGGAATGAGATCAAGACTGTCAAGGAGAGGTCCAAGGTAGAGTTCGACAGTAAGATCCATGGAGGATAAATAGTGATACAAACTTTCAAATGTGTTTATGAATTATATTCTAATTAACTATTTGATATGCATGGATGCATGCATGTGTATATATAGGGAGGAGATTGGCCAACTCGCTAGCATATGGGTGTGGCCCATAACCAATGAATCCTCAATAAAGGCATGGAGTCTCAATAGAGACGTGGAGTCTCAACAGAGACATGGAGTCTCTCTTTGCAGAATATATGGGATGGTTATGATTGGGGGGAGTATAGTAAGATGGGATGATCTTACTCCCTAGTAGCCTATCCTTCTAGATGTAGAACTAAGCTAAGGTACCCTGAAAAGACCCCATGGCTGAGTTAATCAACGAGATAATTACCCACTTTTGGGAGGCTCTTTGATCAATTATGATTTTAATGAATAAATGAAATTAGTGAATTATAAACAAATTATAATAACGATTTATTTCCAAGTGACACCTCAGTGGGGTGATTATTCACCTATTTAATAAATTCAAATAAAAAGGAAATTAGTGGTGATTGACACCTAAGGAAGGGTGGTGAATCTTAAGTAATTTCTAAATAAACAAATTAATTAAATTTTGCATGGATGGGTGAGGTGGATAGCCTCACTAGGCCTATAAATAGATGAGGTCTCCATGGGTTTAGGGGGGGAACCTAGAGAGTAAGTAAATTTTGTCGAAATTTTGCTAGAACTAGGAGTTGAACTAATATGGATAAGGAATCTAGATTCTTGTCAGTGGATGACAAAATATACGCTAATATATTTTGTGAATGAACTAGTTATGATCCCACATAGCTTGGGGGTCTCACGAAAGAATTTTTCCCTGAGTATGTTTGGGTGTAAACCAGTTGGCACCATATGAGTTGGCCATGGCAAGGAGCTACTAGATGGAATTTTCTTGGAACAACTAGGACGAAATTAGTCAGGTATTAAGCATTTTCTTAAGAAATATATTTTGTGTTTTGGCTACTTGGGTTAATTTAATCTTTTATGTATATAGTTGTGTACATGAATCTAATGTTACTAACCTGGGTGATGAGAATTTTGTTGTGTAATCTAATTCCACCTGTAAAGAGGAGTGTGGGTCTCAGAATTCCAATTGAGATATTGCCAGTAAGATATCAAATAAGTCTAGAGGCAAGGTTGTTGTAGCTTGCCCAACCAGAAGAAAGAAGCCTTGGAAGTAAGTGTCAGTCACCGAGAAGTGAGGTAATTTTGGTAAATTTTGATGTTTCACTTAATTAATTAAGTATTCATTTATCATTACAAGAAATTTGATAGTTAGTTTAATTTATTTTAAAGATCCAAAGGATATTTTTCAAGTGTTTGGCAAAAATCCGTGAATAGAAAATGTGAAATGTGGCTTTCATTGTAAAAAAAAGGCAAAATAATTTAGGAATTTTCTTAATTGCTAATAGAATTGTGCAAAGTGGAAAATTATTGTTTCTTGGTTTATGTTAGATCTGGTTATGATTTAATCTTGTATAATTATAACTTGGATTTGGTGTGCCAAGTGTTTGTGGAAATATTTTAATGAATGCCATTATATTTATGTGATTTATAAATCACGAGTTTAGTTATGCATGAGGAAGTCATTGATTGTTTAACATTGAAAAATAAAAGAGTTTTTTTTTATGGTATCCTACATTTATGGTTGTAGATGAAGTTTACTTGTCCTATGTTTGTCTAAATATTTGAATGAACAAGAGTATGCTTATATATTTAGTAACACTTTAGTTTAACATTTGGTGGATGAGTTGGGATTGGAGAAGCCAAAATTATGATGCCTCTAGTCCAGAGATTAAATCTAGGTTGTTCTTGATTGAATGATGGCAATTAAAGTTTTTGGTTTCCATGTGTTTGACAAATATGTAAACGGATTTCTATGCATTGTTGATCTGGGTGTTTTAGAAAAATGCCTCTACAAGCGTCACTATTTTAAATTATTTTAAATTGGACAAACCTTAGGGGTGTCCATACCATTTGACCATGGAACCCCCATTTTGAGTCCATAAAAAAGGTTTGTACAACCATGTTTTGTGATCTGCACGAATTTTGAAAATGGTTGAACACTCTATAGGTGTTTCATGTTTGAAACCTTAATTTCTTTATTTCTATGTCTTCTCTCAGAATTTAAAAATAATCTTTCACCCATACGTGTTATAGGTTATTGTGTATTAATTGTTGAAATTAATTTGCATGCCAAGTGTTTGACATTAAACACTTGCACACAAATTATTTGACAAAATTCGTCAACCAGAAAAATACAATTGTTAGTATGCCAAGTAGTAATGATGAGATTAGTTAGTAGCTAGTCTAGGTATCATTGTGTTGCTACTTTCAAATGTTAGTATATTCTTTAATGTTTATGGAATTTACGACTATTAATGCAAATTGAATTGAATTTGTTTCTTATTATTTAAATTTAGGTAAATTTGGGTATCTTGAACGTGAGTTAAACTAGGATATACCTTTGATTTTTTATAGTGAATAATCATTAGTCATTATCAATTAATCATTAGTCATTATCAATTAATATTTATGAATATCTGTCATGAGCATTAGTAGAATTATACCCAAATTTTTTATAGTGAATAATCATTAGTCATTATCAATTAATATTTATGAATATATGTCATGAGCATTAGTAGAAGTATTATACCCAAAATGATAGTGGTGTGGACATAGGTACTAAGTGTTTGACGAAACACTTATATCAGAAAAAGAAGGTATCTAGAAGACTATCATGGCAATATGAATCCCTACATAAGTATTTTAAGTGTTGAATGTTTGAGTTCCCAAATTAAAGTTATCTCTTTAGATCTACATGATTAATGTTGGTCAAAAATTCCTTACTCAAGATATTGAGTTATTCTCGCTTGGTCAAGTTTTACGGTGATCTCTGAGTCCACATAAAGACTAGTTTGTAGTAATACTTGGATGAAATTAGGGTGCTTGTTTTGGCAAGTATGTTGAGTTCGTATGGAACTCTAGTTAATCTCATGAATGAGCATATGATAATTATTGATTGATATTGTTTCTATGTGGATGAGTAGGCTAAAAGTGTGAACCTCTAAAACCTAATTGTCTATTTTTCCTTGTATTAATTTATGGTATAAAATCGATGGAATGTTATAGAGTTGTTTTAATAAACTAATTTTAATGTCTACAATCATACTTAAGCCACTATGAACATGATTATTCTAGAAGTGGATGTAAAAAGGGATTTAGTTAAAAAAAACATACTATATATATAATATATATTTACATTATTGCTTCTTCTTCAATCAATTTGTTGATTGAATCTTGGTTTAGCGATCATAGTGCTAAGTGGAACTACATATGGTATCAGAGCTTTCCAAAACACTAGGGCTTCTTGGACCCGTGTGCTTTCTAGTGTTGTGAACGATGTATGTTGATTATGTGTGTGTTGTTATGTAAGTGATTATTGTGTTAGTGTTGACATGGTATGGTAAAAAAGAACGAATGCTTCCTACCTTCTCCATGGTAAAGTAATTAGAGGAGGTGTCATAAAGAACCTGCTGGATTTATTATCCAA
Organism: Larix kaempferi; assembly: GCA_027924585.1. Lineage (NCBI taxonomy): Eukaryota > Viridiplantae > Streptophyta > Pinopsida > Pinales > Pinaceae > Larix > Larix kaempferi. Next base: position 46,572,069 of record BSBM01000456.1, on the reverse strand, counting down.
TATTAACCTTAAATTTGCATGTGCTTATGCATATTGTAATGTTGAGAGAGTAAGAATGATGAGGGAAGGATCGCATATTTTTGCTAAAAATCGCTTGTTGTATTAGGGCCTGATGTGACCTAATTGCATGTAAGTCCTTTCTTGTGTGCTTAAAGCATGATGAGATATCACGCTAGTAAAAAGTGCAACTTTGGAGAGGAATCCATAGTTACAAATTTTATAGATATTATGAGTATATGCTAAATGTATGTAGTTTTCCTATTGGAATGACTATGTAAATAAGGTTGTGTGTGTGTGTGTGTGTGTGTGTAACTTGTGGGAGGGTTGTTACTGCATCTAGTAAACACTTGAAGTAGACATAGCTCATAATGGAAGTTACCCCACTTGTTAACTTTGAGATGAGGGTGGACCTCTCTTGATTGAAGAAAGGATTTTTGGATATATGACTATTTAAATTTTGGGGTGGTATGTGTGTTTTGTGAGTCTATGGGAGGTAGCAAAGGTCCTACATATACCCTGTTTGAGTTTTGGTTTAAACCAAAACTTATGAATTACTAGTACATCAATGGTGGACAAAGCTTAATGATATGAGTAAAATATTCATCTTTAAGAACTAAAATCATATGAAGGAACATTGTGTTGTTTGTATTTGGTAATGTGTAAGAGGTGGGCATCATGGTTGGGATGCTACTAATAGAATCATTGAGTTGGCATGATTGATTTTAATTTTCTATATTATCTTCTAAACTAGAAATTCGATGGAAGTTGGGGAAACTTGAAGAGTGTTATCTCTAAATAGTGGAATGTTGATTGTAAATGTAAATTTACAAGAAATGTATGGGCATTAAAATAAGAGTTAATATCTGATTTGTGTATACATTCTTAAGGGTTAAGAATGAATTTCTCGTGATTTCTCACACACGATTTTTGTAATTATGCATTATTTGATATGTAGGCTTGTGTTTTTCAGTGGCTAACTTGGAATTACATGATGAATACCATTAAATGGTTTGGAAAGAATTTATTCCTTGACCATTGGTGTGAAGTAGTCATTATATAGTAGTTATTTATGATCTTGGGTTGCATTTTGTAAATTTTTTATTAACGTGGAATTAAATTTTTAAGAACTTTCTGATAATTATGAAAAGCATGCGGGGATAATTTGATCGTTTATCTATTTTTGTTATTGGCATAAGAATAATTAAGTCAAACACATTTGAGTGAGATTGCTTACCACTGGTGCAAAGGAAATCTGCAACAGAAAAACTAGGACACAAGATCCATATTGAATAAAAAGATATATTATTGAATTGATAAGATGCTTAACGCTTTACAAGAGCTCGCCTTTTATAAGGTTTGAGCATTCTTAAGAAGGGTTACGTCCCTTCAATTAAACTAATTAATAATTTACTGATTAATTTAATACAATATTTAATATTCATAGCATTGCCACTCCCTTTTAAAGAGATTTGTCCTCAAAGCAATGGCAATGAGAGATGTAACTGTCAAAATTGTTCTGATTCCCATGTTGCATCTTCTTCGGGAAGATTTTTCCATTTTATGAGGTATTCTTTAATGACTCGCGTTCTTAATCTCTTCTCTCTAGAAGCAATGATAGATTCTGGCTCGAATATGATTCTTCCTTCTTTATCTAACAAGGGAAGTATTGTTTGTGCCTTCTGGTGTTGACCTATCATCTTTTTCAAACATGAAACATGAAAAACATTGTGGATGCGACTTGTAGTTGGCAATTCCAACGCATATGCCACCTGACTAATCTTCTTATTGATTTGATATGGGCCATAAAAACGTGGAGCCAATTTATTTTTTCCACCTTGTTTAAGTGATAATTGTTTATAGGGTTGTAGTCTTACAAATACCCAATCTCCAACTTCAAATTCTCGTTCTGTGCAGTGTCGATCTTCTTGTTGTCTCATTCTATTCCTGGTAGTATTCAAATTCTCTTTAAGTACTTGGACAACCTTTTGGTTTTCTTCTAAATGGTCATTTATTGATGCGGCCCTTGCTTGGTTGGTAATGAAATCCTTCCATTTTGGGGGTTCATATCCATATAGGGCTTGAAATGGTGTCATTCTTGCAAATGTATTATAAGTAGAATTATACCACCATTCCGCAAGATGTAGCCATTGGAACCATTTATTTTGCTTATCAGTTACAAAACAATGGATGTAGGTTTCTAAGCATTTATTGACAACTTATGTCTGTCCATCTATTTGGGGATGATAAGTTGAGCTCATGTTAAGAGACGTTCCAATTTGCTTGCAAAACTCTCTCCAAAATTTCCCTTTAAACTTGGCATCCCTATCACTTACTATAATCTTCGGAAAACCATGTAATTTGTAGACATTTTTACAAAAAGCTTCGGCTGTTTCTTTTGCCGAATCAATTTTCTTCACTCCAAAAAAATGTGCATATTTGGTTAGCCTGTCTACCACAACTAGTATTTTGTCTTTTCCATCTGATATGGGTAGACCTTCAATGAAATCCATTTAAATTTCCTCTTATTTTTTATTTGGAATATGTAACGGATGGAGTAACCCCGGACTTGAGATATTCTCAGTTTTATTCCGCTGAGAAATGTCACAATCTGCAACATACTTGTGAATGTCGACATACATACCCTTCCAAAAGAATGATTGCCTTGCATTATAGTAGGTTTTAAAAAATCCTACATGACCAGCGGCTGGGCAGTCATGTGACTCTTTAAGCACCTTGGTCTTAAAACTGGAATTGGAACTTAAGTAAATATGTCCTTTGTACCATAAGAGATCATTCTTCCATTCAAACTTCGGATACTGATTTATGTTGTTAATTATGGAGTAAACCTCTGAATTCTTGGCATATTCCTTACGAATTTCGTCCAAAAATTCTGGGATCACCATGGATATGGCGTGGACTTGTATCTCTTCATCTTTCCTTGATAAAGCATCAGCTACTACATTGTCCTTCCCCCTTTTATGTAGGATCTCCATATCGAAGGTAGAGATTTTCTCTATCCACTTTTGTTGTTCGCTTGTTAATGTCTTCTACTGTAATAAGTGTTGTAGACTATTATGATCTGTTCGGATTAGCAATTTACTTCCCAAAAGGTATTGTCGCCATTTAGTTAATGCATGCATGATGGCAAGCATTTCCTTGTTGTATGTAGACTGTAGGTATTCTCTTTTGTTCAACTTCCTTCTTTCAAAAGCGATTGGATGACCTTATTGCATTAGCATAGCTCCTATCCCAAACCCTGAAGCATCACATTCGATTACGAATGGTTTTGCAAAATCAGGTGTTGCCAAAACGGGAGTTGAAGACATAATTTGTTTCAACGTTTCAAAGCATCTTCTTGCTTCATCGTCCCATTGAAAAGAATTTCTTTTTAGGAGATTTGTTAGTGGGGCAGTGACATGTGCATAGTTCCTGATGAACCTTCGATAGTAACCTGTTAATCCCAAAAATCCTCACAATTTTGAAACATTCTTTGGTTCGGGCCACTCCTTCATCGCCTGGATCTTCTTTGGGTCCACCTTAACTCCTTCCTTTGAGATTATATGACCAAGATACTCCACTTCTTGCTTCCCAAATGTGCATTTTGACTTTTTTGCATAGAACTGGTTTTCCTTCAGAAGAGATAGAACCTCTTCTAGATGCATCAAATGTTCTTTCCATGTCTTGCTATATATAAGGATGTCATCGAAGAATACTGACACAAATTTCCTTAGGTATGGCTGAAAAAGTTCATTCATAGTTGCCTGGAATGTGGCATGGGAATTAGTTAACCCAAAAGGCATTACTTTGAATTCATAATGTCCTTCATGAGTTTGGAAAGCAGTCTTTGCGATATCCTCTAATCTGACCCTGATTTGATAGTACCCTGACCTTAAATCGAGTTTCAAAAAATATTTTGCGTCATGAAGTTCATCCAGCATGTCATCGATGAAGGGGATTGGAAACTTGTTCTTAATTGTTATTTTGTTTAATCCTCTATAATCTATACATAATCTAAATGATCCATCCTTCTTCCATACTAGTACGTCTGGAACTGCATAAGGGCTTCTACTCTTGGTGATGACACCAAAATTCAGTAGATCTTGAACCAACCTTTCTATTTCTGTTTTGTGGTGGTGGGGATACCTATATGGTTTAACCTTGAGAGGATTTGACCCCGGTTTAATCTCGATTATGTGTTCTATACTCCTTTCTGGTGGTAGCTGCATGGGTAAGTCTTGAAATATGTGTTCATGTTTCTAGAGTAATTTTTGGATTTCCTTTTTGAACTCATTTGGTTCCTCCTCTTTTCCTTCCAGTTGATGACATTGTATTACGTATGCTGATGCCCCTTTTCGAATGAGTTTTTCCATATGCTGAGATGAAACTACTTGTGTGTTTGGTGGATGAAAACCATATAGCTTAAAATTTTTCCCTTGCCACTTAAACTTGATGAAATGTTTTTGATGATTGGAAGAATATGTTCCCAATGTTTGTAACCATTGGACTCCCAAAACGATGTCTACTCCTCCCAACGGTAAGGTGTAGAGTTCTGATTCCAGTTCGAAGTCTTGTATTTGAAGTCTCACCTTGTGGCACTTTCCAACTTTTTCGATCTTCTTGCCATCTGCAACCATCACCTTCATGTCTGGAACTGGATGTACGAACAACTTGAGTTTTCGTGCCACTCTTATATCAAAAAAGTTGTGAGTGCTTCCAGTGTCTACCTGCACTGTAACATTCTCATTTTTTACATGCCCTTTTAACTTGAGAGTCTGTGGTTGACTAATGCCTATCATGGCTGCTAGGGAGATTTTGGGGGTCTCGTCGTTCCCGACTGCCATATTTGCGGTTTCCTCCTCTTCATCTTCTGGCTCTTCTTCTTCTTTTGATTCGCTATTCTCCTCTGCTTCACAAGTATATAATTTCTTTGAGCTATCCTCGGGGCGACACCTATGTTTAGGATTCCATTTGTCTCCACATCGTCGACATTTTCCTTCCCTCATTCGTTGATTCTCGAGGCTCTTCCTATCGTCCCTTCTAGGCGGAGGGATGTATTTGTTTGAATCATCCTATGGAGTCGACTGGATGTTTCTTTGTGAGTATGACTTCCATTTATTTGATTGGAAACTGTCAAATTTGGCTTTAGCTGTTTTTGCTTTTCGTCTTGCTGCCTCGACATTCGTTATGTCATGAATTTTTGACTCTTTTTGTATGTATGGTTTTAGTCCTCCCAATTAGGTTTCCAACCGTTATTTTTCGGATAGCCCAAATACTCTGGTAGTGAGGGATTCCCATTGATGCGTGAATTCTTCGACGCTTCCCCTTTGTTGTAATCTGGTAAGTTTTGAGAAGAATTCATCTTCTGTGATTCCTTGAAACCTTTTTAAGAAATCATTCTTGAATAAGTTCCAAGTGTATGCGAAGTTGTCTCCCTTCCACCACATATACCAGTTGTAGGCATATCCTTCAAGGTGAATTGAAGCATACTTGACCTTTTCTTCGTCCATTGTAATGTTATATATGTCGAAATACTCTTCTGCTTTATTCAACCAAGCGACGCATTGGTCTTCTCCTCCGTTATATTTCGTCATTTCTATTTTTTCTCTCGGCGGATACATTATGAATGGTTGGTATTGAGTACCTTTCGTCCTGTTGCGTTCTGGTGACTCAGAATTGGAAGATGGGGTAACCGACATATCCGAGCCATGTTGTTTATGATTTTTTTCCTTATCATCCATTTTTTGTAATATCGCCTGGATACCTTTCTGGCTCTCGGTCACATTTTGGTCTAACATTTTTTGTTCCTTGCTCATAATGTCGAACTTGTCATCTATTTTCTACTCCATTACCTGAATGACTTCATCCTTAATTTCTTTCTTAAGCGCTTCCTGGCTCTTGGTGATCATTTCCTTGAAAGTTTGGAAATCCTTCTCTATTTTCACAATTTGAGCTTTTAACTCCATCGTCATGCTTCTTAAGTGTGGTGGTCAATAATTGGACCCAATTTTGGCTTATGGGATAGTGAGAACAATTAAAAGGTCTTGGAAAATGGTGAGTTAATAATAATTATTATAGCAATAATAATTACTATAGTAAAATAATAAATATTATATTTAAATATTTATTATAGAGTGGAAATTTTTAATAAAATTAAAATATTATATAATAATATTATATTATTATAATAATATTTGTTTTATTAATTTTGGTTTGTTTTTTTTGTAGGGCATACGGGGATAAGGCTAGCGGGCATGGAAGCGCGGAGGGAAGATGGCGGGGAGAGAGAGTAGCAGTGGGGGATGTGGCAGAAGGGAGGAGTGGTTGCGGAATGGTGACAGCGTTGGGTGGGAGGGATGGAAGGTGTGAAAGGAGGCGATGAAGGAGACGAAGGGCACAGAGCTGGGAGTGCATGGAAGGTGAGGGAATTGGACGCAGCAAGGGTGTGGAGGTGGAAGCGATGGGGAGGAAGATTTTTCGGTGAGGGAGAGGGAACGTGGATGGGAGAGAAAGTGGGAGAATGGTGACAGGGAGTGCAGCGGCGAGAGGAGCGTGAAGTGGGGAGAGCGACGCGTGAGGAGAGAACAGAAATCTGGTGAGGGAGATGGGGAACGAGGTGAGTGTGCGTGGAGGGGCCTAGGAGCAGATCCGATAGTGAGCGTGCATGCAGGAGCTTAGGAGCCGATCCAACTCTGATACCAAATGCAACAGAAAAACTAGGACACGAGATCCATATTGAATAAAAAGATATATTATTGAATTGATAAGATGCTTAACGCTTTACAAGAGCTCGCCTTTTATAAGGTTTGAGCATTCTTAAGAAGGGAACTACGTCCCTTCAATTAAACTAATTAATAATTTACTGATTAATTTAATACAATATTTAATATTCATAGCAAAATCCTTAGTTGGATCCCTTGGCAATTTTCATATATGGTTGTATAGTTGACCATTTGACACTAGATGAATTTGAATGATTATGGGATAAAGTGTGTGGTCTTTAATGTGAATATGTTCCAATTTTCTTTAGTGTATCATTTTTAGAATACTAATTATGATTAGGAATGCAATTAGGATTGAACAATTATTAGTCTTAACTTTGCGTGATAAATAAATTTAAAAAAAATGCCTCTCTTCATTAAATTCTGTAGAGATATCAGTCTCATGGATGTAGTGCCAATGCATAAATTAGAGTTAATTCATTTTCTTCTTGAACAAATAACTTATTCGTCAATACTCAACAAGAATATAGTAATTTCTTTGAGCCATTGTTGGCTATGTGATGGGATAATAATTCATATTGCATATAAATTGATCCATGACATTCTCAAAGCCTTGTTATCATATGGTTGTTAAGAAATGATATGCTTAGAGATCAAATCTCTTGTGTGGATGGAACTTAGTTCCATTTGAGCCTAGATGAAGGACATAAAAAATAATGAAATTTTGATTGAGTCTTGCTAAGTAACAAGAATGTGTGCATTAATATTTTCTAAAGGAGAAATTAAACAAGAGTGACATCCCACTCTTGGTGAATTAGGGTTGTTGAATGACTAAGGAAATTGGAAAGATGGAATTGCATGCAAAATGCAAAAAACACATTAGTTTGGTATTTGTGATTTGGAGGTATGATTATATGAGTGGCCTGTGGTTCTTCCAAAATCTCATAGTCTTATGAGAGGGGAGTAATTCTCGTTTGCATTGGGAAAAGATGAAGCTTACTTAAAAATGGAAATGATTCTTGTGATGGGATGAATCTTGTGTAAATTAGAAAAAAATAATAATAACATAAAATCATGATCTTAAGAAGCTTATAACTTTGTAAGTTTGCTTAAGGTCTTTGCATATGCATTCATGTTAAGATATGAAATGAAAAAATTTATTTAGGTTAATGAATGGAAATCACGAGTGATCTTATGGTTGGAAACTATGTTGATTTGTAATTGTTTGTGTTGTTGGTTGTGGATCATGGTTATCTTATTGATTCAGAGATCTTGTTGTTCAGTCGTGTTTGTGCCATAGTTTTGTATGTTGTGTAGGTCGACTATACAATCATTGGGGGGGACGTCCCCCTGGCTGGGGGGTCTAGGGGCCAACAGGGGTTCGAGGGCGAAGCCCCCGAAAGAAAAAAAAAAATTGGGTTGTTTTTTGGCCAGTGGTTTATGGGTCCATGATATTTGTCCATGATAATCCCTCTTTGAAAGGAAGAAATTGTAATACGGCTACATATTGTATTGTAGTATTGTGAAAATATCTTTGTGATTGTATGAGAGAGATTGTGAGAGAGTGAAGAGGAAACTGCAACGAATGTGCTACAAATTGTATCCCTTCATTTGTTGGACGGTATAATAAAAGGACTAGCAATTTCGTCGTGGATGTAGCCCATGTTGGGTGAACCAAATATATTGATGTCTCTTTTGTACTTTGTTTATCTATTTTATTTTTGCATTTTATTTTATGTTATTGTTCTACGATCCTATTTTTTAACAATTGGTATCAGAGCCAAAGGCCTATTTGGTGCATAAACTCACAGGAAAGGAGGGTTCCTGGTTCTAGTGGGAGCAATGGCGGAAGAAGGAAATTTTAGGGTTGATAAATTTAATGGCAAAAACTACCAGTTATGGAAGATGCATTTGGATGACTATCTATACCAAAAGGATCTATTCCTACCATTGGGAGAAAAAGGAAGTAATCCAGCGTCTATGAAGGACGAAGAATGAAAGGTTCTTGATAAAAATGCACTAGGAATAATAAGATTGTTCCTGGTTTCATCGATGGCTTTCAATATCTCAAAAGAAAAAAGAATGGAGGATCTGATGAATGCATTAGCTAAACTGTATGAAAAACCTCAACCTCCAACAAGGTATTTCTAATGAAGCGTTTATTTAATATGAAGATGTTATAAGGTGGATCTATTGTTGACCATAAATGAATTTACTATGGTTTCTAATCAGCTAAGTTCTGTAAAATTGAACTTCGATGATGAGGTTATGGATTTTCTAATATTGGGCTCATTGCCAGAAAGTTGGAACAGATTGGTCATGGTTGTAAGTGACTCTGTCTCTGGTTCAAACACTATGAAATTTGATGATGTTGTTGGTTTTATTCTTAGCGAGGAAATGTGAAGGAAAAGAACATGTGATACATCAGGTAATGCATTGACCATGGAAAGTAGGGGAGGACAAAGGGAGAGAGGAAAGAGATCGGGTAATCATGGGAAGTCTAGGAAGGACAGATCCAAGTCTAGACTGGAAAAAATAGAGTGCTAGAACTGTGGAAAGAAAGGACATCTAAAGAAATACTGCATATCTCTAAAGAAGAAAGGAGATGGATAGCAGGAGACTACTCAAGAAGAAAATGTAGCAGATGATGTGTTACAAGATGCTTTGATTCTTGCATTATATAATACTAGTGATTGTCGGGTAGTAGATTCATGGGATTGATGTCATGCTACACTCCATAGGAAATATTTTCATGATTATGTTCAAGGTAGTTTTGGATATGTTTTATTGGGTTATGATGAACCATGTAAAATTGTTGGAATAGGTAAGGTATGGATAAAATTTAAAGAATGGAAATGAATGGTTGTTCAAATATGTAAGGCATATTCCTGCTATGAAAATAAATATAATCTCAACAGGGCAGTTAGGAGATGATGGTTGTTTATCTACGTTTGGATAAACATGGTGGAAAACACTAAAGGGTTGTTGGTGATAGCAAAAGGAGACATGATAGGTACGTTGTATTTGTGTCCTCATAATATTGATTATTCTATCTCTTTAGATTCCACAGGAACTGATACAACATTGTGGTATTATAGGCTTGGCAACATGAGTGAGAAGGGGATGCAGATTCTCCATTCAAGGAAGTTGTTGTCATATTTGAAGCAAGTTAGTTGGAATTCTGTGAGAACTATGTTTATGGAAAACAGAAGAGAGTCAGATTTATCAGGGTTCGGAAGCAAAATAAGAGTGAAAAGTTATAGCTTGTGCATACATGGGGACCAGCTCAAGTATAATATCTTCGTGGATCTCGTTATTATGTTACTTTTATTAATGATGTAACTAGAAAACTTGGGTTTATTGCATTCGACAGAAATCTGATGTTTTTGTCACTTTTAAGAAATGGAAAGCTTTGGTTGAGAATGAAACAAGAAAAAGGTTGAAGTGTTTCATATATGATAATGGAGGTGAATACTGTGGCAAAGAGTTTGATAGTTACTATTCATAGCATGGGATTCATAGAGAGAAGACAGTCCCTAGCAGGAACACCATAAGAAAATGAGATTGTATACAAAGTTCCCCTCACAGTTTTGGGAAGATGATGTAGATATTGTTGTTTACATAATAAATAGAGGGCCTTCAAGATCCCTGTATGGTGGCATTCCAGAGGAGGCATGGACAGGTGAAAAAGTAAACTACTCATTTCTGAGAACTTTTGGTTGTGAAACATTTGTCCATATTGATAAAAAAAAGGATGTACAAGACAATCATGGAGCAGGCAAGGTGTATGAGATTTCATATAGGGTTTCCCTTACAGGTTTGGGCAGATGATGTAGATATTGTTGTTTACTTAATAAACAGAGAGCCTTCAATCTCCTTGGATGGTGGCATTCCCGAGGAGGCATGGATAGGTAAAAAGGTAAACTGGTCATTTATGAGAACTTTTGGTTGTGAAGCGTTTGTCCATATTGATGAAGAAAACATAACAAAGATTGAGGTTAAATCCAAGAAGTGTACCTTTATTGGATATGGGGTTGATGATTTTGGTTATCGCTTATGGGATTATAAAAATCACAAAAGAATTATGAGTATAGATGTGGTATTCAATGAAAAAGTCATGTATAAAGATTAGTTGCAGGGAAACAAATAGGAAAAGGAAAACACATAATACACAATGTTTGATAAAATCAAAGAAAATGAAACTCCAAAACTGCCAGAAAATTAAGAACAGTGGTAGGTACCTCAAACTCCTTCCAGTGTTAGAAGATCTATCGGGTTAAGTAGACCTCTTGAACGATGCTCTCCTTCAATGTATTATTTATTGATAATTGATTTTGTTGAACCAGAATGTTATGAAGAAGCAACGTAGGTGGAAACTAGAAAGAAGTGGGAGCAAGGCATGAATGAGGAGATGGGATCCTTGGTAAGAAACCATACATGGGATTTGGTTCAGATTCCTGGTAAAAGAGCATTGCAGAATAAATGGGTTTACAAGTTGAAAGAAGAAGATGGAGGCAAGAAGCGATATAAAACCATACTTGTTGTAAAGTGGTTTGCACAAAAGAAAGGTATAGATTTTGATGAAATATTTTCTCATATTGTTAAAATGACTTTAATTAGGACTATTTTAAGTCTGGTGGCAGTATAATATTTGCATATTGAATAGTTAGATGTAAAAATGGCCTTTCTCCATGGGGATTTGGAGGAAGAGATTTATATGTAGCAGCCATAGGGGTATGAGGTCCTAGGGAAGGATAATTTAGTATGTAGTTTGAAGAAGAGCTTGTATGGCTTGAAGTAAACTCCAAGGAAGTGGTATTTGAAATTTGACAAGTTTATGACAGAACAAGGTTATAGTAGATGTCATTCTTACCATTGTTTATTTCAAGAGGCTGGATAATGGAAGATATATTATCTTGTTATTGTATGTGGATGACATGCTTGTTGTAGGGTATACCATGCAGGATATAAATATGCTAAAAAAGAAATTAGCTAATTCATTTGCAATGAAGGATTTGGGTGTTCCAAAGAAAATACTTGGTATGAGAATAACAAAAGACAGGAAAAATCACAAATTGGCATTGTCTCGGGGTGAGTACATAGAAAATTTGTTTGGGAGATTTAGAATGTAGGATGCAAAACCAATTAGTACACCTTTGGCCATACATTTCAAACTAAGTAAGGATATGTGTCCCAAAGGAAGAGATAGAATGCATGTCCAAGGTTCTGTATTCATCAACAATTGGCAGCTTGATGTATGCCATGGTGTGCATAAGACCAGATATTGCACATGTAGTGGGATTTGTGAGAATATATACGAACAATCCAGGTAAAGAACATTGGAAGGAATTAAAGTGGATTCTCAAGTATTTAAGAGGTACTACTACTCATGCATTATGTTTTGGAGGTTCAGGCACTATTCTACCGGGATTTGTTGATGCGGATATGGAAGGTGATAAAGATGGAAGGAGGAGCACCATAGGGTATGTTTTTACTGTAGGTGGAACAACAGTAAGTTGGATTTTGAAATTGAAAAATGTTATTGCACTTTCAACAACGGAAGCAGAGTATGTTGCTGCTACAGAGGCTAGTAAAGAGTATATTTGGCTACAAAGGTTCATGGAGGAGTTGGGTAAGAAGAAGGAGAATAGCAGGTTGTACAGTGAAAACTAGAATGGAATTCATCTTGCAAAGAACTCATCATTCCATTCTAAGACTAAACATATATAGCTCAAGTGCCATTTCATACGATCTGTTATGAAAGATGAACTCTTGAAGTTGGAAAAGATGCATACTACCAGAATCCTGCAAACATGTTGACAAAGGTATTAACCAGATAGAAAATGAGTTCTTGCTCAGTTTCAGTTGACCTTCAAGCATGAAGGTGAAAATGAGAAATTTGTCAGGTCCAAGGATTGGAGCATAGTCTAGAAGATGCATTAGTGGTGAAGTTGTTGTGATTAGTCTCTAAGTGGGAAATTGTTGGTTGTGGAGCCTGATTATCTTCTTAATTAAGAGATCTTGTTGTTCGTATGTGTTGTACCCCAGTTTTATATGATGTGTGGGTATACTGTACACTCGTCCCAAAGTGGGACTTATCCCCCCTGTGGGGATCCATCCCCACTCGGCTGGGGTCCAGGGGTGAATCCCCTGAAATAATTTTTTTGGGTTGTTTTTTGGCAAATGGTTTACGGGCCCATGGTATTGGGTGGCCCGTGATATTTTCCCATGGTAATTTCTCTTTAAAAGGAAGGCATTTTAATATGGTTGTGTATTGTATTGTATTGTAGTATTGTGAAAAAAGATCTTTGTAATTGTATGAGAGAGACTGTGAGAGAGTGAAGAAGAAATTGCAGCAAATGTGCTGCAAGTTGTATCCCTTCATTTTTTGGACGGTATAATAAAAGGACTGGCAATTTCTCTGTGGACGTAGACCATATTGTGTGAACAACGTATATTGGTGTCTTTCTTGTATTGTGTTTTATTTTTGTGTCTTATTTTATGCTATTGTTCTGCGATCTTGCTTTTCTATCATGTGTAGAATTGTTGTTTACTAATTTGGAAAATTGATTTTCCGATTGGATGGACCATCAAGGTTACTTATAAGGTTAAATTGTGGTCTAATTATAACTAGATAATTTAAACTTGCTACAAAAGGAAGATAAATGCTAATATCATATATGGAAACGAGAAGAGAAGTAAAAGTTTACAACTTCAAATAGGAGAACGATAAACATGTGGAATGTAAGGTCAAGCATAATTAATTTGAGTAGGTGTTATATCACTTACAACAACTAATATTTGGATATGATATGCTTGGTTTTGATATAGTATGTTTTTAATTGGACCTCCAATTTGTCTACTATGGCACGATTATACTTTCCATTTGTTTAATAATGGTATGTTTTTGTTTTCATGGAGATGTATGCGCTTTAGAGAAAAATGAATTATGTTTTTGGCATGGAGCCAAAGGCGTTAACTATATACACATACAGTTAAGACGTTAGTCATAATTTGACTAGTAAGGAACTAAGCTCTTAGTAAGGAACTAAGCTCTTATAAATGTGTGAAAACTTCGGGCCAAGTTTTGTTTCAAGAGGGAAAAGTATGTAATGCCCCCCCTTGCCTAATTTTGTTTGGCATAGAATAAGGAGGCTAACCTTATATTAGTTGATGTGTTTTGGTGGTATAACTTTGTTCATTTATCTATATGGATAAGTTAAATATTTATACTTGCAACATGTGGAATATTTTCTAAGGATGATTTGGCATTCATGATTGTTGAGTAGGTAGTTGTTTGTCATGATGATGAAGTGATTGCTTGTTGTGATTGGTTAATCAACGATAAATTGGATTATTTATGATGCCATTAATCATATAATGATAAATGGCTAATAACTCTAGTAACAAGTATGAATTGTGGAAAGGTGGATAGTATTCGTAGGGCTTCTAAGTGGAGTTGATTTCATAAAAATGGAAGGGTTCTAGGAGTCTAGTTGCATGTTATGGGAGCATAATTAAACTAGCTATGTTTTATTTGATCATCCTTAGATGATGTAAAAACTTAAAGTATATAGATTGTAATATGATTTCACTAATCTTAGTGATATAGGTAATAGGGAATGAGATCAAGACTATCAAGGAGATCTCTAAGGTAGAGTTTGACAACAATATTTGTGGAGGATAAATGGTGATACAAACTTTGAATTTTGTTTATGAATTATATTCTAATTAATCTATTTGATATATGTGGATGCATGCATGTGTAGATATAGGGTGGAGATTGGCCAACTTGTCAACATATGGGTGTGGGCCTTGACTAGTAAATCCTCAATAAAGACGTGGAGTCTCAATAGAGACATGGAGTCTCAACAGAGACATGGAGTCTCAATAGAGACGTGGAGTCTCTCTTTGTAGAATATATGAGATGGATATGATTAAGGGGCGTGCAGTAAGATGGGATGATATTAATCCCCGGTATCCTATCCTTCTAGATGTAGAACTAAGCTAAGGTAACCTGAAAAGACCCCATGGTTGAATTAATCAACAAGTTAATTACCTACTTTTGGGGGGATCTTTGATAAATTATCATTTTAATGAATAAATCAAATTAGTGAATTATAAAAAAATTATAATACGTATTTCCAAGTAACACCTCAGTGGGGTGATTATTCACCTATTTAATAAATTCAAATAAAAATGAAAATAGTGGGGATTGACACCTAACAAAGGGTGATGAATATTAAGTAATTTCTAAATAAGAAAATTAATTAAATTTTGCATGCAGGGTGAGGTGTAATACCCCCATTTTGACCCTTAGAATGCATTGGCTTTATATGTGAATATTGTGCATACACGATGTATAAATTCATAGCGTGGAGCTCAAGGCCAAGGTCCCGCTAGTGAATGCTCGGCTTTAAAAGGCAAGTAGTTTATATTTTGTGAACCATGTGTTAGTAAACCATGGAAATTGTAAAATCATGTAAATAATTATGATGTAAATAAATTTTCAAGAAATGGCTATGGAAGCAACTAAAAATGAGAGGGTTGACTGTATCCACCAGGAAGAGGTGAGGGACTGGGGGATTCAATCCTTTATTTCCAATTGTCATTTTGAGAACTCATCTTGAATAGCCTGTTGACATTTAATTATGTTAGGAAGAGGCAGTTGAGAAGTTAGCCCATGAATTTAATGGAGCATGGGAAAGCTTAGAAATTCGTATTGCAAGTTATGGGTTCAGTTTACTTGGCCCAGAGGTTATCGTCCTCATGAAAATTCATTTTTCCTTCATCCCCATTCCATTGTTGACCAACCAGACATCATTTCTCAACCATTATGTATTCCCAATAGAGAAGAATTGCAGAAATCGCAACCAGAGAAGAAGCCATGATTTTGAGTGCCAAAAACGTCCAAAACTTGATGTGAGTAGAAAAATCCAATGGGGGATACATAGACATAAACCCTAGGGAAAAATTGGGAGTGTCAAATTCCTAGAGATCCATAGGAAAACCCATATTTGGAAGCCCGAAAGTTCAATTCCGTTTTGGGAGTCAAGTAACCATAATTTAGGAAAATACAAGAGTGGATCTAATTGGGGAAGAGATCAGAGGTCGAAATTGTTTGATAAACCCAGTGAAGGAAAGAATCTCTGTGGATCTAGCAACTTGGACCTTTCTATGCCCACCCTAAAGAGCACTGGAGGGAACGAGGCGCCTGAGAGACCCTGTAGCAGAGAAGGGGACCTTCCTTCTGTTAGGTGTGGTAGGTATTGTGGGTGCTAAGGTTGTCTGAGATCATTTGAGATGCTTGTAGCTCTGTGGTTGAGCTCACTAGCTTAGCAATCTCCTTCCCTATCTCCCTACATGCTTGACAAACCCAATTGTAGGCTGGCTTAGCATGAGTGTTTGCAATTGTGGATGTGAGTGAGTCTTAGTCCCTCCTTAATGGATACATAGCCCAGCTCGGGGGTGATCTCTCAACTGAAGTAATATAGGTTGGATAGAGGCCTATGGTTGAGTGGAACGTTGCTCTTCCATAGCTAGTTGCTTGGACAACTTCAATTAAACATAAGTGTTTACTATCTATTTATGATAAAATTGCGTATTATGGATGACTTTTAATTATACTAAATTAAATGAGATGACCCAGTTTGAATGGTCCAATTAATTTGTTAAAATTGAATGATTGCAAACAACATAAGATGAATTTATATTTTTGCATGATTGATTGTTATGTCTGTGTTGAATATGTTGATATATGCATGATGTGTGTGCACAATAGAGTTTAATTCCGTTGTGTTTGTTATCATACACCTGCACACGCATTTAGATTTAAATGAAATTGATAATACAGTCTTAGTGGGGAATTGTAGTGCCCCGCATATAGATCATGTGCCCTCCATCGGTCGGTTCAGTGGGAGGGGATGTGACATAGTGGTATCAGAGCTAATGGTTGCAGCGCTTTGATTGTTTGGGCCAGAACCTACACCTATAGGCAGAAAATTAGAAATGCATAGGAGGTGTTGGGTGAGTGTTTGGTGAAATTGTGGGATCAATTGTGGCCAAAAATCAAAGTATTCAACTGTTGCACAAGATCACACCACTATGTAGAGCTCACCGAGATATTTCCAACGATACCCATTTCATAAAAAACGGACATCGGATGTGGAAGATATGGGAATCGATGCGATCGTCGGAGGTTGAAGTTAGTGGTGCCGACTCTCGACTCTCGACGTGCGGATGGAAGCACTCGAAGTCGGAGAGTTGGGGGTGACTGGTTAGATTTGCGGTGCCAACTCCTGACTCCCAACGTGCGGAGGACAGTAGTCGGATTCGAGGATTCAAGGGTGACTAGTTGGATTTGGAGTTGTAGAGCCGACTCCCGACATGCAGAGGGAAACAGTCGGAGTCGGGGAGACGGGGGTGATTGGTCAAGGTTGGCATGGTGGTGTCGACTTCCAACTCCCAATGTCTGGAAGTCTGAGTTGGGAATTCGAGACAGTTGTTGGAAGCCATTATGCGATGCCGACTTCCGACTCCCGACGTGCAGGAGATGGTAGTCGGAGTCGAGAAGTCGGGAGTGGTTGTCAAGATTGAGTTTTCGATGCCGAATTCCGAATCCCGACTTGCGGAAGGCCGTAGTCGGAGTCGGTTGATCAAGGAACGTTGCGGAGGCTGGATGGTAATGTCGAATTCCAACTCCCGACATGTGGATGGTAACGATCAGGGTCAGGATGTTGGGATAACAAAAAGAGGTATAGACCCCGAAAATTGTTTCGGCCATAACAGGAGCAATTCAAATCAGAATTTGATGAGACTTGCGGAATTGGAACATCATTTCAGAAGGTCACGAAAACATCAGTGAGAGACCCGAGCCAGTTTTGCTCTGATTTGGCGGAAATTTTGAATTAGATACTTTCAAATATCGGTGTCCCGAGACCACATGGAAGATCGATTCTTGTCCAAATTTCTATGGTGTTTTCATGGACTGACCACACAGTGAAATTTGGAATCTTGGAGCCAAATTACAAAAGGTGTGGCGACAGGGTGTGAAAGAAAGCCAAAATGCACTATTCCAGAGCACTTTTTGGGGATTTTGAAAAGCTTGCAGGAGGCAAAAGTGACCCTAGATGTCGAAACCAGCAAAATTATTGAACTTGACATTTTATATACTCATTAAAACAAGCAACTTCCGTTAGATGAAGTTTTTCCAGAAATGCTCATATTGAGATATAGCCATTTTTTTGTCAAAAATTCCAAGATTTTGAAAATTTGCAAAAGTCAAAACTAGTCAAACCCATAAATTTATAGAAAATGATTATTACATCGGAATAGAGATATGAAAGTTGCTGAGTGATCCTTGTTATATGGACTAAATTTTCTTGGTAGAAATTTTGTTCTAAGTCTCTATATTTATTTCTACAAGTGGTTGAAGTTGGTCGCCGAGGTTGTTTGCACTTGTGGAAAAAGTGCAGAATTGGGCAAAATTGGCACTTTTGGACGAATGCAAATTCCATATCCGGAATCGAAATGGAGTAGGAGGATAGGCATTGGTTATCCAAAATATAACAATGTTGCATATTCAGAATTTGAATGAGGGACTCGAATGTCTCAGGGATTATATAGAAAAGTGCATGTAACCTTGTTTTGACAAAAAAAAATTGTCCATAAAGGCAATTTCTAGAAATGCATAAATGGAGGAAATGAGAAGAGGACCTAAGAACTCTATGAATAATTCCATGAGACTGATTATGTTCAAAATAGAACTTTTATGTTATATTGCATATGTTACTAAAATTTCTAATAAATATCTTTATGATGCACATTGTTTGCAGTTGATAAGCCTTGAACAAGTGTAGCAAAAAGGACAACGGAAAAATGGTGACCATGAATGATGCACATAACCCCTATGAGAAGGATGAGGATGTCTTGGGAGAAAATATGCAAGAGGAAAATGCTAAGACATAATCAAACTGGAGAAGGGAGCATATCACTCCACAAAATTTGGTTGAAACAATGAGAAGTTTCGACAAGAGATTGATCAAGGCTCAAGAAGAGAAACCAAATTAATGAGGTTATCCTTCAAAGCCTCACTGATATTCAATGGAGAGCTCATCTTGGATCCAATCCAAGCAATGTTGGTCAACAAAGAAGAAGTGCAGAGTGTCGCAATAGAAGGAGGACTCCAAGTCCAAGAAGTTGTTCCTTGAGAAGGGGACGTAAGATATCTTTGCCAATATCTTCTTCTAGCAGGTCATGTGATTCTCAAAATTCCCAAAGCATTCCAAGGCATACTTCCAGCGGGTTTGAAAGAAGAAGGGATTCTAAAAGGATTCCACATGGTGAATTTAAGAAGGTAAGGCCTCCCACATTTGATGGAGAAAGTAAGGCGAGACAAGAAGCGGAAGCATGGCTTCTTGGGATGAAGAAGTACTTTAGAATTCATAATTACACAGGAAATAAGAAGGCCATAATTGTTATTTACAATCTGAATGGTTGAGCTTCAATTTCGTGGGAGCACTTCATGCAAGTGAAAGGATTAAAGGAAAGAAGGATCTGTTGGGAGCGATTTAAGAAATATTTTAAGGAGAATACCTATCTGTTAGGTATTATGATAACAAGAGGAAAGAGTTCAATGAACTAAAGTTAGGAAAAAAAACTATGGAAGAACATGTCCATAAGTTTTTGGAATTGTTGAGGTATGTGGATTACATCAAAGATGAAAGAGTAAAAATCCAATGCTTCCTTGGAAGTCTTCCCCAAAATTTCAGAGATAGAATTAAGTTTGTCAATCCACCAACTCTTGATGAAGCCATTAGGATGGCGATGTGTTTCTATGAGCAGAGCAAGGGAAAACCGGAGGTTCATCCAACATGGAAGGGAAATCCAAAAGGAATATTTGACCAAATGAGAAGTGGATTTAAACCTCCATTTAAAAATCAACCAAGGAATTTCCAACAAGGCCGGCAAGAATGAACTGGAACTAAGCCAGCAGTAACAACAGAAAAAGGACCAAAGGGACCGCTTCAGTGTTGGGGATGTGGAGGGAACCACATGCTTAAGGACTGCCCACAGCGGAGAGAGAACCCTCGAAGCTTGCATAACTTAAAAGCAACAGTTACAGTAGAGGATATGGTAAGAGCAACTCCCCAAATTTATGCAGCGTTGGATAATCATCAAGCAAACCATCAATAAAAAATAGTGGGATTTGAAGGTAAAATTGCTAAGCAATCTATTTCTATTTTGATTGATCCAAGATCTACTCGTAGTTATGTTTCTCCAAAAGTGGTTGAAATTTGTTCTCTTGGAAAAAATGAAGCATAATAAATCATGGTTAGTTCAATTAGCCACATGAACAAAAACAAAAGTGAGTGCAGTAGTGATAGAATGTCTCATAGAGTTGAATGGACTTCTCACTAAAGTAAATTTGAATGTCCTACCATTAGGATCTTATGATACTCTTATTGGTATGGATTGGCCGTAAAAACATAGAGTCAAAGTATATTGTTATGAAAATGTTCTTGAATGCATTGATGAAGAGGGAAGGTCGAGATTGATAAAAGGAATTCCCAAACAAGTTTCGGTAAGGCATATTTCAGCCTTATAGCTAAGGAAATTTTACAAGAAGGGTTTCCAATTATATGCAGCCGGAAATTTTACAAGAAGGGTTGCCAATTATATGCAACCCATGTATCAAATTACTTAGAAAGCAAAGGCCCAAGAATATAAGATTATTAGTTTCTACAAGAATTCAAAGATGTGTTTCTGGATGAAGTGTCGGGACTGCCACCAAAAATGGACATTGATTTTACAATCGATCTTGTTCCTAGGGAAACAACAGTTTCCAAAGCTCCTTATAGAATGAACACGACATAATTAGTAGAATTAAAGATGCAACTACAGGAGTTAATGGACAAGAAGTATATAAGGCCAAGTGCATCCCCTTGGGAAGCACCGGTGTTATTTGTTAAGAAGAAAGATGGGACCTTAAGGTTGTATATTGATTACAGGAAGTTAAACAAAGTGACATTCAATAATAAGTACCAATTTCCCATAATTGATGATTTGTTTGATCAAATGAAGGAATCCAAAGTGTTTTCAAAAATTGACTTGAGATCCGGCTACCATCAAGTGATAATAAAAGAAGAAGACATTCATAAGACAACTTTTCGGACAAGATATGGCCATTATGAGTTCACAGTGGTGCCATTTGAACTTACCAATGCACCTGCCACATTCATGTGCCTCATGAATAGTGTATGTAGCAAATATTTGGACATGTTTGTGTTAGTGTTCTTGGATGACATTCATGTTTATTCAAGGAATGATGAAGAGCATGAGGAACATATAAGAATGGTGTTGCAAGTTCTTAGAGGGCACAAATTGTATGCAAAGCTTAGCAAGTGTGAATTCTATAAAAGAAAAGTATAATATTTGGGCCATATTATTTCAAAGGAAGGAATTGTAGTGGATCTAGAAAATATTGAAGCCATAATGAATTGGTCTACTCCAAATAATGTTACAGATGTTAAATATTTTATGGGTCTTGGGGATACTATAGAAGGTTCATTGAGGGATTCTCCAAAATTGCTTATCCAATCACATCACTGCAGAGGAAGAATGTAAAGTTTGTGCGGTCTAAAAATATGTGAAGAAAACTTTCAAATATTGAAGAAACTACTTACTAGCACTCATGTTTTGAAGATTGCAGATCCAAAGAAATATTTTGTAGTATGCACGGATGCTTGCATTGAAGGATTGGGTGGAGTGCTTATACAAAAAGGCTTTGTGATTTGCTATGAGTCAAGAAAATTAAAAGAGCATGAAAAGAATTATGCAACTCGTGATTTAAAATTAGTAGCCATAGTACATGCTTTCAAAATGCGGACATTATTTGTTGGGAAGAAAATTTGAGCTTAGGACCATTCACATGAGCCTAAAATATTTGTTTGATTAACCAAGCTTAAATGCCAAGCAAGCTAGGTGGATAGAATTCCTATGTGAGTTTTATTTTGAAATTAAACATGTAAAAGGGAAAGAAAATAAAGTTGCAGACGCTCTTATTCGGAAATTTCATGTAGCAGCCTTAAGCGTTTGCAAATCATATTTGAGGACAAGAGTTCTTGAAGCCCATAATAGTGATGGAACTTACCTTCAGGTTAAAGAGAAATTGCATCAAGGAAAATTAGATGAAAATGTGAAGGGTACCAGCTCGGAGAAGATGATATTCTAATTTATAAGGGTAGACTGTACATTCGAAATTGTGTAGATTTGAAGAAGATAGTAATGGATTAAATTCATCAAATGCCATACTCTGGACATTTAGGATATAAAAAGACAATAACAACAGCAATGAAGCAATACTTTTGGCATAGAATGAAGAAGGATATAGCGGAATACATTGCTCGGTGTCAAAATTGCCAACAAGTCAAGGTAGAGAATCAACATCCAACGGGACTATTGCAGCCTTTATCCATTCTAGAATGGAAGTGAGAAGTAATTTCTATGGACTTCATAACAGGTTTTCCAATGACAGTAAGGAAGTATGATTCAATTATGGTTGTAGTGAACAAACTTTATAAGGCATCTCATTTTGTTCAAGTCAAGTCTACTCATAAATCAAGTGAGATAGCGAACATCTTCATGAAGGAAATATTAAGATTGCATGGATTACCCAAGGCAATAGTTTTCGATTGAGATGCAAAATTTACATTCAATTTTTGGAAATGATTATTTCAAGAATTGTGATCTCAATTGAATTTTAGTACAACATATCATCTACAAACAGGTGGTCAAACTGAGAGGGTGAATCATGTTCTTAAGGATATGTTGAGGATGTATGTGATGGATAAACCATCAAAGTGGGAGGAATATCTAGACTTAGTACTATTTGCGTATAATAATGGACAACAAGCATCCTTAGGAATGAGCTCATTCAAGGCATTGTATGGAAAGGGATGCAGAACTTCGGTGAATTGGGATAGCCTAGTGAACAGGGAAGTACTTGGACCAGAAATGCTCAAGGAAATGGAGCAGAAGTGTTATGCAAATTTGAAAAGAGTGCACAAGGAATTTAAAATCGAGGATCATGTTTATTTAAGAGTAAAGCCAAGAAGTTCCCTAAAGTTGGGAAGTTGTGCTAAGATGGCACCAAGATATTGTGTACCCTTTGAAGTTCTTGATAGGATAGGACTAGTTGCATATAGGATTGCATTGTCTGCTAACATGAGAACTCACAAATTTTTTCATGTTTCTTTGCTTAAGAAGTATGTACATGATCGTAATCACATAATTGATTGGAATGTGATACAGTTGGAACCCGAGGGAGAGTTCCAAGTGGAACCTGTGCACATCCTCGATAAGAAAGTAACATTGTTTCGGAACCAAGCCATCGAGCAGGTAAAGGTGCAATGAAAGCACCTTGGTCCCAATGAGGCTACATGGGAGTTGGAGGATGCCATGAAAGAGGCATACCCATTTTTGTTATTTTTTTAGAACACCGAGGATGGTTTTTTTCTAAGGGGTAGGGGAATGTAATACCCCTATTTTGACCCTTAGAATGCATTGGCTTTATATGTGAATATTGTGCATACATGATGTATAAATTCCTAGCGTGGAGCTCAAGGCCAAGGTCCCACTAGTGAATGCTTGGTTTTAAAAGGCAAGTAGTTTATATTTTGTGAACCATGTGTTAGTAAACCATGGAAATTGAAAAATCATGTAAATATTTATGATGTAAATAAAATTTCAAGAACTGGCTATGGAAGAAACAAAAAATGAGGGGGCTGAATGTATAAACTAGGGAGAGGTGAGGGGTTGGGATATTCAATCCTTTATTGCCAAGTGTCATTTTCAGAACCCATCTTGACTAGCCTACTGGAATTTAATTCTGTTAGGAAGAGGCAGCTGAGAATTCATCCCATGAATTTAATGGAGCATGGGAAAGCTCCTAAATTCGTATTGTGGGTTATGGGCTCAGTTTACTTGGCCCAGAATTTAAATTCCTCGTGGAAATTTGTTTTTCCTTCATCCCCATTCCATTGTTGACCAACCAAACATCATTTCTCAACCATTATGCATTCCCAGCATAGAAGAATTGCAGAAATCGCAACTAGAGAAGAAGCAACGATTTTGAGTGCCAAAAACATCTAAAACTTGGTGTGAGTAGAAAAATCCAATGGGGGATCCATAGACATAAACACTAGGGTGAAATCGAGAGTGTCAAATGCCCAGAGATCCATAGGAAAACCCATATTTGGAATCCCGAAAGTTCAATTCCGTTTTGGGAGTCAAGTAACCATAATTTAGGAAAATCCAAGAGTGGATCTAATCGGGGAAGAGATCAAAGGTCGGAATTGCTTGATAAACCGAGTGAAAGAAAAAATCTATGTGGATTTAGCAACTTGGACCTTTCTATGCCCACCTTGAAGAGCACTGGAGGGAAGGGGTGCTTAAGGGACTCTGTAACAGAGAAGAGGACCTTCCTTCTATTGGGTGTGGTAGGTATTGTAGGTGCCAAGGCTATCTGAGATCATTTGAGATGCCTGTAGCTTTGTGGTTGAGCTCACTGGCTTAACAATCTCCTTCCTATCTCCCTACAGCTTGAGAAACCCAGCTGTAGGATGGCTTAGCATGAGTGTTTACGATTGTGACTGCAAGTGAGCCTGTGTAGTTCTTCCTT
Organism: Larix kaempferi; assembly: GCA_027924585.1. Lineage (NCBI taxonomy): Eukaryota > Viridiplantae > Streptophyta > Pinopsida > Pinales > Pinaceae > Larix > Larix kaempferi. Next base: position 46,547,670 of record BSBM01000456.1, on the reverse strand, counting down.
AGTGGATACATCTCCCAACTCGAGGGTGGTCTCTCAACTGAAGTAATATAGGCTGGACAGAGACCTATGGTTGGGTGGACATTGCTCTTCCATAGCCAGTTGCTTGGACAACTTCAATTAAAGATAAGTGTTTACTATTTATTTATGATAAAATTGTGTATTATGGATGATTGTTAATTATGCTAAATTGAATGAGATGACCGAGTTTGAATGGTCCAATTGATTTGTTAAAATTGAATGATTGCAAACAACATAAGATGAATTTATCTCTGTGCATGATTGATTGTTATGCATGTGTTCAATATGTTGATATATGCATGTTGTGTGTGCACAATAGAGTTTAATTCCATTATGTTTGTTATCATACACTTGCACACGCATTTATATTTAAATGAAACTAATAATACGGTCTTAGTCGGGAATTGTAACATCCCGCATATAGATCATGTTCCCTCCGCTGGTCGGTTCAGTGGGAGGGGACGTGACATGAGGTGGCTAGCCTCACTAGGCATATAAATAGGTGAGGTCTCCATGGTTTTAAAGGGGGAACTTGGAGAGTAAGTAAATGGTGTCGAAATTTTGCTAGAATTGGGAGTTGAACTAATATGGATAAGGAATCTAGATTATTTTCAATGGATGAAAAAATATACACTAATTAATATATTCTAGGAATGAACTGGTTATGAACCCACATAGCTCACGGGTCTTGGAAAGAAGTTTTGCTTGAGTATGGTAGGGAGGAAACGGGTTGGCACAATATGAGTTGGCCTTGGCAAGGAGATACTGGATGGAATTTTTTTGGAACAGCTAGGATGACATTGGTCAAGTATAATGGTCAGATACTAAGCATCTTCTTAAGAAATATATTTTGTGTTTTGGCTACTTGGGTTAATTTAATAATTTATGTATATATTTTTGTGCATGAATCTAATGTTACTAACATAGGTGATGAGAATTTTGTTGTGTAATCTAATTCCATCTATAAAGAGGAGTGTGGATCTCAGAATTCCAATGGAGAAATTGCCGGTAATATCAAATAAATGTAGAGGCAAGGTTGTTGTAGCATGCCCAAATAGAAGAAAGAAGCCTTGGAAGTAAGTGCCACCATAGAAGTGAGGTAAATTTGGTAAATTTTGATGTTTAATTTAATTAATTAATTATTCATTTATCATTACAAGAAATTTGATAGTTCAATTTTTTTTAAAGATTCATAAGATATTTGCCAAGCGTTGGTAAAAATATGTGAATAGAAAATGTGAAATGTGGCTTTCATTGTAAAAAAAATGGCAAAAGAATTTAGGAAATCTTAATTGCTGAAATAATTGTGAATTAAGATATATTCGTGTAGAAAACTATTGTTTCTTGGATTATGTCAAATTTGGTTATGATTTAATCTTGTATAATTATAACTTGGGGTTGGTGTGCCAAGTGTTTGTGGAAACATTTGAATGAATGCCATTATATTTATGTGACTTATAAATCTCAAGTTTAGTTATGCACGAGGAAATACATTTATGGTTGTAGATGAATTTTACTTGTCATATGTTTGTCTAAATATTTGAATGAACAAGAGTATGCTTATAGATTTAGTAACACTTTAGTTTAACATTTGGTGAATGAATTGGATTGGAGAAGGCATGATTAAAATGCCTCTAGGCCAAAGATTAAATCTTGATTGAATGATGATAATTGATGATTTTAGGTTTCCATGTGTTTGAAAAAATATGCAAATGAATTTCTATGCATTGTTGATTTGGGTATTTTAGAAAAATGCATCTACAGGAATTCACTATTCCGAATTGGACAAAGGTTTAAAGGTTTAAAGGTTGCTAATGGAGGATGTGGGTTGAATGCCTTGACCATGAGTTAAATTAGGATATGCATTTGACGTTTGACAGTGAATAATCATTAGTCATTATCTATGAGTATCTATGAATACATGTCATGAGTGTTAGTATAAGTATTATACCCTAAAGGATAGTGGTTTGGGCATAGGTAGCAAGTGTTTGACGAAATACTTATACCAAAAAAAGAAGGTATATAGAAGACTATCATGGCAATATGAATACATGTCATGAGTGTTAGTATAAGTATTATACCCAAAAGGATAGTGGTTTGGGCATAGGTAGCAAGTGTTTGACGAAACACTTATACCAAAAAAAGAAGGTATATAGAAGACTATCACGGCAATATGAATCCGTACATAAGTATTAAGTATTGAATGTTTGGGTTCCCAAATTAAACTTATCTCTTTAGATTGGCATGATTAGTGTTGTCAAAAATTCCTTACTCAAGAGATTGAGTTATTCTCGCTTGTCAAGTTTTATGGTAATCTTTGAGTCCACATAAGGACTAGTTTGTAGTAATACTTGGATCAAACTAGGGAGCTTGGTTTGGAAAGTCTATTGAGTTGTTATGGAACTCTAGTTAATCTCATGAATGCGCATATGATAAGTATTGATTGACATTGTTTCTATGTGGATGAGTAGGTTAAGAGTATGAACCTCAAGAACCTAATTGTCTATTTTCCCTTATGTTAATTTATGGTATGAAATCAATGGAATGTTATAGAGTTGTTTTAATAAACCAAGTTTAATGTCTACAATTATACTTAAGCCAATATGAACATGATTACTCTAAAAGTGGATCAAGTTGCTAGTTGAATCTTGGTTTAGCAATCGCAGTGATAAGGGGCACTAAATGTTGGCTTTTCATTTCTAATGTGCTACTTGAGGCAATGCATTTTTTCTCTCCCACGTTGAATTCACAATTACAAGGAAAAAAAATCATTTACCAACAGTTTGGGTTTGGCTCTAATGTTTTAGACTTGCACAATTGTTATGGAAGAAATCCTCGAGGAATCAAAAGGAATATGAGAGAGGATGATCTCTTGCTTTGATATATCTCCTATGAGGGTCATTAAATTAATTATATTAATTAATGATCTAGAGTCTAATGGAGGGGGATCTCTACTAATTCTCCCCCTCGATTTCCTTTCTTTCTAATATGCTCTCACCAAGTCCCCTTTCTTGGTGTTATGCACGTCTTTTATTAGGTTGATTACCCAATTGAATTTCCCCTTCCTCTCATTTCCTTCTTTCATAGAGTATGCAAACTAATTGCCTAAGATAAACCTAATCATGTTGATGTTTATAGACAAAGCTTAGGTCCTCTTGGCTTAGACATTGGATTGGACCTACATCTCCCTTTTTCAAACATTGGGTTAAGTTGCTCTTTAGTTTTTTCCTATTTTAGAGGGTGTTCAAACCTCTTCTTACGATCCTTCACAGAGGGATTACATTCTTGGCAAATGTTTCATTTAGCAAGATATGCATGTAATTCAAATATTGCAGATGCAACCAATCATCCAACTTGAACTGTAGGGCCTATGGAAAACCATTTTTTCAAATCGACCTTAACACATGCTCTGGTAAATGCAAAGGTACCAAATTTTATCTTCGATCTATCCAAGTATGTTGGAATTGTTCCCAATAGCCTCAAGTGAGTCATAGTCCCAAATATTTAGGAGGAGGAAGGGGAGGCGAGGAAATTTCCTCCTCCATATCAAAGTCTAAAGACCACATGTTTAGATATCGACAACATGAAACCCATAGGTCGTGCATCATTCATGATAGCATAATCCTATTATTCCTTAGTCCAAATTCTAAAGCAAGCATGTCCTTACACAAATAATGTTTGATCGATGCTTTCATATGGGATACCCATTATTATTCGATTCAATTACCTAACTCACAAGGGTTTGGCCATGCCCTCTTAAATTGACCAACCATAATATCATGTGTAAAGAAGAGCTTCCCGTTTGGGGAGATTTATGGGTAGATAAAGCAAGGGCACATTTTCCATCCTTTTAATAAAGTTTCTTTAAGAGATCAAACGATTCAACTTTGGCTTCTTGGTAGCAACTATAACCAATTTCTTAAAATTAATCGAAGTTACCTCAAAAGAGATGGTCAAGCCTTGAGCCACAATCCCAAAGAAGGGGAAGAGCCACTCCATGTCATCAGAAGGCCATGGCATGGCTTGAATTAAATTAGAACAAGATTCTTACAAAAAATATAACAACCATTTCTCTCTCTACATGGTATATTATATTGTGAGTAATGTGAGTAAACATTGAGATTATGTTTTACAAGTTAACAAATAAATTCTAATCAAAATTTCCTAAATCAATTTTAATAATAGGTAACACAATGCAATAAGTATAGCATAATGAGAACTCACAAATTCGAAGTTCTCAGATTTCCAAAATTAAAAACAAAGAGAATATTTGTGTTGATTATTTAACTCTCATTGTCTATCTTAAAAAATAATTTTCATTTTTGCATTCATAACCATACTTAAGTTAACAAGAATTGCATTACCATATTTAAAGCTTCTTTGTAAAAACTTTTCCTGTGTCTTGTCCACAAACTTTATATCTATTATGAGATCATGCAAAGGCTTTCACTACTTTAATCTCATTCATGGGATACTACTATAAAATACAATAACTAATTTTAATGAGAATAAATTGGTTAAACAATTATGTTAGTTTTCTTAACAAGGGATGAGAGGTGGGGGTTACAAGTTTTGGTAATGGCTAAAAGTTCACCTCGAATTTTTAGGGAAAGACTCTTCAATTTCCAATTGTTATCTTATTGTCGATCAATCAATCACCAATAAATCTAGGTTGTTCATAGTCCATATATGCTCCTAACCTACCCTAAACCCACTAGAATTCAAATTGAACTCGTATCGAAGCTAAGCATCAGGTGTTGGGGGACTAGAGGGGGATGTTAGTATCCCTTTAATATTTTGTTATTTCAAGTTCGAGATGGGGTAGTGTACTTCTCTTCTTTGTCTCAGTCAAAAGCTCGATCATCAAAAGAGAGTGAACTCTAGCATGACAAAAGAATGTGAAGAGGACTAGTAATTGCCGGTAGATCAAATGGAAGGTCAAAGGAAAGCACAAGTACATGAAAGACCTGGCTATAACTACTTTATTATACGTCATTATTTCAAAGCATATTTTCCGTAAATTAAAATTATAATTCTTGAAAGTGATGAGCTGAGCCAACAAATAAACATGTAGTAAGTGGAGCAGTCCTTTTTTATGCTATTTCTAGTTACATTATACAAGCATTACTTACAAAGACTTGGGATTTTCCTTCCTTTCAGTAAGGTGTCATGTATTCCCTTATATAGTTATTATCATTGCTTCTAAGAGGTAATTCAGAGCCTCTAAGCTAAGGTAAGGTGGTCTACGTTGCATAAAAACAAAGGAAGAGAAATGAAGGAGCACAAATGCCACTTTCTTGCTAATAATGCCCGCAATATAATGCCTGTAGCATAACGTGGCACCACACATCCGAGTCTGGCCTAACGCCTAAGGAAGCATCCCTAACAAAAAACCTAATGCATGACTAATGCATCCCTAACCAAAAGCCTAACGCAACCATAACGCATGATGACACATAAAGAATTCTTGGAAACTGATATGTTTTTCCAATGAACCTCCCACTTCTCCAAATAACCAATGGAGGACTCCTCAACTACAGTGCACAATGATGATTGATAATCAACGAGACTCAACCGAGCTTAAACATCAATTAAACTAAAACCAAAGACCTTGCAAGGAATTCTACCTTGAAAACCGATTGAACTAACCCATTGGAGTGTAGGAAAGACACTCATTTCCTACACTCCAATGGGTTAGTTCAATCAGTTTTCAAGGTAGAGTTCCTTGCAAGGTCTTTGGTTTTAGTCTAATTGAGGTTTTAGTGTGTGTATTAAACTTCTTTGGAAAAAAATAAAAACCCAAAAATTCTAATAAAAAAGAAAAAATACATAGAAGTTCTAAAAACTGAACATGACACACTTGTACATGATAGATACTGATTTAGATACTTCTTGATATTTATATACTAATAATAATTTATAATTTCCTACACTCCAATGGGTTAGTTCAATCGGTTTTCAAGGTAGAGTTCCTTGCAAGGTCTTTGGTTTTAGTCTAATTGAGGTTTTAGTGTGTGTATTAAACTTCTTTGAAAAAAAATAAAAATCCAAAAATTCTAATAAAAAAGAAAAAATACATAAAAGTTATAAAAACTGAACATGACACACTTATACATGATAGATACTAATAATCATTTATAATTTCATAAATATCAAGAAACAAAACCAAAAAAATCATTAATAATAAGAATATAATTATTTTTACAACATTCTCTAAAATGGTAAAATGTGACAAAATGTCAAAAATAATATATATTAAAAAAAAAACAAATGTTTCCTTAAATATACCTAGCCAGATAAGCTTTTGATTATAATTTCTTGCCTCTAGTTATTAAATTTTTTAATTTAACTAATTTTCTGAGCTAATACTTCACAAGATGATGGCCTACCTAGCCCCCAAAATGAAGTAACACAAATTCCATTGCCATCCCATAACTACAAAGTTTAATATTGACTCTTATTCCATAAAAAATAACATGAGATTATTCCTTGAAAAATATATTGATATATATGATGAAAATCATTTCTAAATAACAAATTGCATATTAAAATAATTTTAAAATAACAAATTACATGATACAAACGAGAGATAATTGTACTTATCAGCTAGGCTAGGCCCACTCTTTGCTGGCCCATGACGGTCCTCTCTTCGCTGAATTAGTTCCAAAACAACTCTCTCTGTTTTTGCAAAATATTGGATCCTTTTAGGTTGTGGGAATGCCCAATATTTCCCAAAACGTTCCCTTTTTTAACGGGAAACGGACTGTGAAAATTGAAGCATTCCTTACTAGTACCAAAGTTCCCTATGACATGAGAACTAAGGAACAGCTCCCTATGGTTATGCTCTTTGGCAACAAGATTACATTTACGCCCTAGATGATATGGCTTTGGTTCCTAAACCTTTTGGGTTGGGTTTTGGAAATAGTAACAGCAGCATTTAGATTACCTAACAGCACTTGAACCCTATGCTCTACAAGTAATAAAGGTATTATGTATCAGAGTAAAATCTAAGTTATGTTGATTTTCATCTAAGGCTTTTCCTTATTCCAATAAAGTATACATTATAAGTACTAACTAATGTCATACAATTCTATTACTAGATTAAGGGGCCTGGTTGTTATGGTTCATAGGCATAAGAACAGTGGAGTCACAAGTCATATCAGTTGCAATGATCCTACCATAATAACCAGGGCCATACAAAAATGGAGCACATAATTCAATGAAACACAAGAACCTTACCAAGGCTTGCCACTTGACATTCTATGAATCTTTGGAAAGAGAATAATGCCTTTGAGACCATGTACATAGATGATGCATGGCACTGGATTAAGTCCCACTGGACACCATTTTAGCTTTGAATCCTGAATAGCGTGACAGTGATAGACGAGAGGAAGTGAGGATGCAATCAAATGATTATGCCCTTCAGACCTTTGGCCACATGTATGCTGCATGCAGTGGTAAGAGAATTACAATCTTTCTGCATATGATATAATTCGCAAGCCTTTGCAACTGAAGTGAAATGAGATCTCTTTCGTTGTCTCTAACATAGAACACCGACAAACGACCTTAAAAAAATGCAGTGATTTCTGAAGTTGGTTCAAGACATTGAAAAAGATTTTAGGCAGCTGAAATATTTAGCCCTAAAGATCCTGATCGCTACTAACTACATCTGATATACCTACTACTGCCCCATAACTTCAGACAAACGTTGCTAAGGGGAAACTACGGGTAGTACTTCTAGGTATCATCATTAGTAAACCAATTTGACAATCACATTTGTGAGTTCAACTGAGTATTAAGCTGTCCACAATTATTTCATTCTTGCTATGGTCAGCCCCACCTGAACGGCATGGCATGTTTCATAAAGGAATGAGGCCAGGTGTAAGTTCCAGACAATTTAGCAAAGTACTTACCACTTAGACTCAGCATCTAAACCAAACGAAGTGCATTTCATCCGGAGCATCCCCCAACCTTGAGACATGTTGCTCGAAGAAACATTGAAAACCAAACAAATCATTGGTCTACCAGCTATTTTGAAGGCCAGTCAATGTTTTTATCGGCATGGTGCTGAAAATGAAAATTTTAAATAATTACCTCCAATGTATGTTATACTCCTAGACCTTCATTAAATGTGTATGAACTATAAATGCAGCATAAGAGATGGATATAACAAGCAAAAAGGCATAAACTTTTCATTGCGAAAGACATTCAAGTCATTCATGAGATAATTGACGCAGAAGCTCTAAAATAGCAAAGCCAACGCTGTCAAACTCAAAAGATATGCTTTTTGTCTTCCTTTCCACTGCACTTATGCATAAGCTACGTTCTTAGAAATTATATTAGGGATACTTAGTGTGGGGCTCTCTTGGCCTGCTCCCAGAGGGAGTGAAGCCCGTAATTGTGCATTATTCCTTTTATAATTCTCTAATATAAGACTCAAGCTTTGACAATGAAGAAAATGCACATAGAAGAGTGATTAAACTTTCCCTCGTGCACTATCTCAGACAGACTTCAAATTAGATCAATCTCTGAAAATCTGCTGGATTGAACCGATCTATCTTGTTATCCTTAATAACTAGATAACCTTAAACACTGTCAAAGAGAAATCAATGTTTTCAATCAGAAGTCATTTTGTTTAGACATAGAGGACAGCGTAGTGGGACAAAGCATTATGCTAAGTTACCAGGATATGGATATGGTTTCGCCAGATTTTTTAAAACCCGAGATCCGGATACGGTGGAGAAACGATAAGTACAAAAAAATATAAAAATATTTATATAATAAATAAAAATATACAGTGAAGAATCAAAACTATTCATGAAACACAAGAGTAGAACTATAAGTAAAGATAGATCAGCCTTTGACAGCAGACCTTGACCATAAACATAAATCAAATAAAAACATTGAGAACAGAACTTGATATTGATATATCAGAGCTCAAGAGCAGATCTTGACATAAGGATAGATCAGAGTCTCAGACCTTGAACAGGAATGGGTTTTACACTTTTAGCCATTAGTTGTTTAGGGTTTTTTAAGTTTTTCATTAAAAAACATTTTTTGGGGGGTATCAGTGGGTCATAGAAACAGTGGAAGTTTCAGGATCCGTTTAAAAATTTCAGGAATTGTTTGATTTTTCACAGGATCCGTTTCATAGGACCATGATACGTTTCCTTCTGCAGGGGATCCATTTCCATGAAGGATCCTAGGCAGATCCGATCCGGATACGTATCGGATCCATGGATCCATGGATCCTACACATTGGGGTGGCGGATCCGGTAACATAGGCATTATGAGTGAAAACCCAGATAAATCAGTGTGGACTGTTGCTTTAGTTAGATTCATTATAATTATTAAACACCAGTGTAGATCCATCTTAAATCTGAATCTATCAAGCACCGAGAGGGATCAAATCTTTTGATCATCTAAAATGGATCTAAGCTTAGGCGTAAATGAAGAGAGGAATAACAATATTTTTATGTAAATATCATATTTATAGTATTTCTATTTTTGTGTAAATCTGAACCTCTCATTTTATCTCTCTCTATATAGTAGCTTTTATAGTAAGTGTACATATCAAATCTCTTTCATACATATAGAGATATTCTTATTTCTATTTATATCTATATTTAACGAACATATGATATTGCTATTATTTATTATAAGCATTGTATTTTTTAAGTCAAAATGTATGCATTACCCATTTACATGACAAACATCTCTATCATACTAGGTTGGGTTGTAGAACACCTTGTTACTCTAGGTGCAATAATAACCTTCTAGAAGAGATGGCTTAATCCAATCTGCTTATATTCAATGACGTATTGAGTAAAACACTATAAAGCCTCTCAGGGAAGAAAATCGAAATGCTTCTTGTCTTAGCTGCGCTTTGCAGCAATGGAACCAAAAGTCGCATGGTATGAGCTAAATCAACATTGCACACACGGGTAATCAACATTTGACTCCACAGATCAGCAAATAACTACACAAACTGATTCTACCAAGTGACTGGAACAGTGGAAATTTAATGTTTGTGAAAGTGAAAATTAAGTTTCTCTGATCCCGAAGCCTGAGATGTTTTATTCAATGGAGAGAGCAATTCTACAGACAAAGATGCATCATTTAATAGTTAATTAAATCTATTTGAATGCTCCTCATAATAAATTGTTGATATAAACCAGAAACACCAGAATACAGATCAGCATCAGAATAACTCAAAGCATGTTATGCCGACGAGAGTGATTTCGACATCCATTTCTGGTGTGCAGATGCTTCTTTTTCTTCCTCTACTTCTACATTTATACCCAATGATGAGTAGTTTCTTCTCTCTTTGTTATTTACCTGTACTTTTATACTCGTTGATATCTTTATCTTAATTCTTCTAGTTTTCAGGAGTAGTCTTGGCACTCTTACGGTATGTTGTTACTGGCTGTACTTTTGAGTCCCATTTACCTACATTTCATATATCGGCACAAAATAAAATAAATATAATCAAATTTAGCATGTTTTATGTTTTAGTGTCCATATTTTTTTAAATCTTTCTGGGAGATTGTTTCCTAACTAATTTCATTTCTGCTCACTGCATAATGTCTTCAAAAACCTCAAAATGCCCTCAAATTGCATGCAGTTATTTTCAAATAGATTGAAACAGTAAGATATATCCCGGGTGGTTGCAATCATAATGTATTCAAAGCCAACGAAAACAACATTTGTCAGATATTTCTTACAGTTCTGTATTGAAATAACTGAAGACGGGATTTGTGCCTTTCCATCAACATGTATTCAAACCAACCACAAAGTGGTTGGTCAGATTTGTTGAATAGTTCTATATTCAAATGACCAAAAAGGGAATTTGTCCCTTTCAATCAACATGTATTGAAACCAACTAAAAAGAAATCTGGCCCATTTTTTTCAATAGCTCTGTTTTCAAATGACCGAAAAAGAAATTTGACCTTTTTTTATCATTGCACTACATGTCACTTACGAAAGTAGATTTACAGATGTATTATAGATTGTAAACTCTACAACAGTAGACGCTAAATAAAGTTCTCAGAAAGCATGGACAGAATACACTATTATTTACAGTGAGTACACTGTTATTCGGGCAATTTTACTTGGCAATACAAGGATCCCTTCAGACCCCATTGTATCCTTGGATAAATGAAACAAAATATTTGTTGCAAATCAAATCTATTGCATATCTTAAAAGATCGCCAAAGACTTAAAGTAATTGACAAGGTAGTTCATGAAATCCCCTAAAAGAATGTGGAAGGGGAGATAGCCATATATTTAGATTGATTCATTTTGCCACTGGAAGGCAGCCTAATTAGATTTGCTGTGGTTGCCTTCAATATACAAACAGAAGACATAGTGAAAATGTGGATGTATACAAGTGTGGGGTTATGTTTAAGGCCTGATCAAATCCTCAATGATTAACAAAAAACAGGACGCTCTCTGCACTCAATACTTATGTTTCATTGGGTACTCAAGATTGGCACCAAAGAATCGTAAGGTGTGGCCGAGTGAAAAACATTCAAACATGCTATATCAGAAACTAGTCATTGACAGGGAAAAAATACTTGAAACAAGAAAGTACACTGATTGAACTGCAAGGAAATTTTATGATCCCGTACCTATTTGGCCTTGATGGACAGCAGTACTTGGATTGACTGCCTCATCTTGATCAATAAATCATTCATTCAACAAAGTAACTGAAATCTAAGTCCTAAAGAACTGATATCTGTCCCGTAATTGCCAAGTAGACAAAGTGCAGAAAGATGGCACTCCCTCCATCCCCCGGAATACCAATAGAAGCCGAGGTATTCGATTCAAACTGAAATGATACAGTAAAAGTTTTGACATGCTCAGATTTCAATCACCCACATCTTAAACAAATAGATACAGAACAACCCCAAATTGAAAAGTGGCATCAAAATGTCTAAAGTTGAAGGAAAAAAATGAAAAAACATAAAATAAAAAGCTGAGAACTTTCAGTACAGGAATTTTTCATTTCATTTACATTCCACGCCAGCTTCCGCTGCTCGCCGAGGTTTGCTCTTGCGCCTGCTTCCATTCCTTATCAAGGCAATTGGCTTAGTGGGTTCATCAATGGCAGATCTACCTGGAACCCCATTTTTATCTGCAGCCAAATCCAAGCTCTCTGTGATCTGGGCATGCCTCTTCCTCTTCTTCCCATTCTCAGTCCCTGCCTGAGCCTTGCTATCCTTGCTCACATTCACAGGCTTTATATCCTCCTCTTCTTCAATCTTTTCCACCTCTTCATCGTCTAGTTCATCCTTGGCGCCTTTCTGAGGGCGCCCTCTTCTTCTGTAAGCAGGAATGAAGTCCTCACCCCCGCTCCCCGGATCCTCATGGCTAGAAACCACTGTTAGCTTCTTCCCTTTGCCTCGGCCCCGGCCCATATGACCACCCACTTATGGATCTGTGAAAATAAGGCAGGGAAACCAATAGCGATCTGCTTAGCCACCAGTGTGCTCAGAGCCTATTTGAAATACCACGCATATTCAATTGCTGGTTTTTAACGAAAACTATATAATTATCTTTCAGGCCGGCAAGGTTCCTCATTCATACCTTAACGCAAGTAGGTGCCTGCTGCCCGGATTACCACTTCTTGTTAACTGAATACCGCCTCCTGTTTCAGTTGCTGAGTATCTATCTCCAATATTGCTTAGATAGGTAGCAAGGCAATCAAGCAGGAGGTCAAAACTATTGAAGGAATCAGCATGGGAAACAGAATGGTATTGGGTATGAGATCAAATAAAGACCCAGATTTAGTTTTCCAGAGAAAACCAAGATTGGTGTTAAGGAGATCAATTAAAATAGAAGAGAGTAGGATCTCTCACAATCAGGATATGATGAAAAGGGTGTGGGGGCGTTAGATTGATTGGATCTGCTGGCAAACTCAAACAGGCTCAATGATTTCCAGACATATGAAAGAAAGGAAGCAAGAGAGCTATCTTGAGTCTTGTCCTTACAGGCCGCCACAACCACTAAAAATTAAATAGAGAAGATAAAAACTACCATCCAAGAATATGGGTTGCGTGCTGATAGATGGTTCAGTCAGTGGCATATTGCTAGTAATAAGGAACACTGATAACAGAAATATTCATTGTAACAGCTTGGCTGGGCCAGACTTGTCTTGAATTGAAAGAAGTCGAGAGAAGAATTTAATTTTGATAGCAAAAAAATATCAGACATCCATGGCATCAAATCATATGGAGGACTGGATGGATCCGGATTCGGTTGGCGAAAAACTCATTTAATTTAATGTAAAGCAACATTTCAAGCGAAGAATTCAATGGGACGCAAGGAATATCAAAAGAGAAGAAGAGAGGCTGACATGCTATCTCCCCTTCTCGTGTTTCTTTTGGAACGAACCTAGAATCCAAAAATTAATAATAAATCCTCAAATTCGTAATTTTGATATTACTTTAGGTAAATGAAAATCTGTATAGGGCTCTATATTGCTTAATTAATAAAAAAGTTATTTGTATGAGTGCTTTACATTGCTTAATTAAAAAAACTCAATTATTTGCATAATTGGATTTTAAATGGATTTTTAAAGCGATTATATTGTTTAATAATACTTTGAAATGAAATAATTTATAAAAGACAGTTTTGATTTCAAAATAGTGGTGGAGCAGCAATTGAATTATTTTTTCATAAATTTAATTTAATTATTTTTCATAAATTTCATAAATTTATATAGGTATCTATTAGATAATGCTTTTAAAATTATTATTATTATTTTATATTAAATAATAAATAAATAAATAAATTTAAAATTAATTATAAACTTTTAAAAATATGATGAGATTCCAAAACCTTAATTTTAATTATCAAAATAAATGTTAAAACCATATTATAAAATAGTGAAAATAATTTAATATTTATTAATGTAATTTATTAGTAATAATAATTGAATTAAGGTGTTCATGAGATGTAGAATAGACCCTGTTAATTGTTAAGTCACTTGTTCGAAAGTGGGTCCTAGGAGCTTTATAAATTGGTATATAAGACTCGTATTTATGATCTTGTTTGTAAGACAATGACCCATCCACCTAATGTTCTCCAAATTTATTTAATTCATTGTATTATATTAATAACTATTAACATAAAAAATATGTTTTATGAACCGATCATTGGATTACAAGTCAAATTTGTTCATTTAAAGTCTATACCATAACCCAACATGATGTTTAAATTGTTTAAAAAAAATTATATTCATATAATATAGGTTTTGAATATACCACCTACAAGTTTGACTAATATTTTGCCTCTTCCAATTTTATTATTAAATAACTTTATTATATTGGTTCATATAGACAATCCATCTAAACAAAATTGCTTTTGTCAAAGATTTCCGTGAGTTTGCTTAATTTGAAACCAAGACAATAGGCATTCTTGTTTCTTTGTAATTATTTAACTAATGTATTTAAATGCTGAGTGGTAAGCATTATCTATGTCCTTACCTTTGTTTGAAAAAGTGGCTTAAATATTAAAAATAAATCAATATGGTTGGAAATCGATTCTATGGATAGGTTTTTGTCTTCCGCCTGCCAGCATTTTGGTACACATGAAAGTATATGGCATTTGACATTTTCTTTGTGCTATATGTTCTAGTGTGAAATACAAGTTACATAAATACATTAATATATGATTGACAATTACACCAAACTAATATGGTGAAAATGGATTGATACTTTATACAATTAATTTTACACTCTAGTTTCATTTAAATTGGCTTCACTTTGACTAAAGGAAACCGAATATATCATCAACTTTTAGGTTTTGGTATAGGGTAGAGTGTCTTACAAGTTAAAACGTGAAGAAATTAAATTATTAAAAATAACATTAAAGAAAAGTGGTGTGAATTATGAATTATATGAATTAGGTTGTTTGTGGTAAGGTTTTTATAGTTGTTATGGATCACATTATGTAAGTAATAATTTGGTTAAGTTAGATTAAAGAGTATGATGTTAATGTTAAAATTTGAGAGGCAAAATGTTCATTATGAGGCATTTTGTCTATCAAATATGATCAATATTTATAATGATCTGTCAAGAAAAATAAGCAATATGATTACACTGCTAAAACTATCATTTTAACTAGTGAATTGCTTTTGAAATTCCAACCATGGCCTCCATCATGATAGTGAAGAATGAAGGGACTAGCACACATAACTTTGAAAGAGAGGTTGCATACTTTAAAACCCTAGTCATTGAGGATTCAAAACAGAGGAAAAGAACTTTACTAGGAAAAGAGTATTTCATAAGGAAGTTAGCAAGTGTTCCAAGGGTTAAGATCACAAATTTATCTCCTAGGAGAAAAACTCTCATCTTCATGGTGAAAGCATTGATTAGGAAATTTATGTGCCAATGGCCAAACATAAGGCAATTGAACTTTGGCTAGTAGAATACTAGGTTCCCCTACTGGAAGGAGCATCAAAGTCTTTTTATGTGATCAAGGCTATAATGCCTTTTTATTTTAATTGAAGGAAGCTTTTGATTTGATTTTTAAAACTAGAACTTACTTCATGGACCCTTGAGGGCTATATCTAAATCATTGGACACTCAGACTTCAATCATGAAGATGGCATCCCTAAAAATATTTTAGTATGGATTCAACTCATGTAGTTACCAGTATATTCTAGGATTATGCATCTTTCTAGGTGATTAAAAATAGCATTGGCAAACTTCTATAGATAGCGGCACCAAAAAAGTCGATAACACTCATGTAGTGTTAATATGCAAAGAAGTCGATAATATGCATGTAGTGTAAATATGCAAAGATGTCGATCATATGCATGTAGTGTAAATATGCAAAGAAGTCGATAATATGCATGTAGTGCAAATATGCAAAGAAATCAATCATGAGAAAGGCCCACCAAAGGCAATACAATTGAATTTGGATGGTCGATGCCATGTTGAGGTGTTGGACTATGAGTAACTTTTAAGTGTAACATGGGGCATGAATACAACCATTAAAGATTACAAAAGGGGGAAACCACCACCATCGACTCATTAGGAAAAGAAGCAACCCATGCAAACAATAAATAGGGAAAGAGATAACAATGTCTACTCTAACCAATTCAAACAAAATCCCATGCACTGATGGGAAATCGATTTGAAATTTTAGAGGACTAAGGTAATCAAAAGGAGGAAGAGAAGACACCAAAAGTTGAAGAAATTTGATAAAATAACAATTTCTCTTTGTGAAATTTTATCAAACACATTGAATGCATAACTTGGTCTATAATTTATCTGAGTTATGATTTATGTAACTTTTGTACAATAAATCTACTGATAATTGAAATATAAACACCTATACGTTCTCCCAATGACCTAGTCGAATACCAATGCATACACATCAAGAACTCAAATATTTAGCGCCAAGCCCAGGGAAAAATTCTCACACTTCATGAGGGAAAACCCAAAAAGATTTTTATTAGAGAGAAGAATGTAAATTACAGTAGAGACATTAAATGCTAAGCAATATGAAATACACTGATAAATGTGCCACAAAATAGAAATAAAAGTACCAAAAATAAATGTAGTTGTACAGCCCCTTGTGTGACTTCCTTCCACAGCGAAACTTCCTTGAAAAATGTGCCAATGGCTGCCCTTGATTTATGTTCCAATGTACTTCAACAAACTACAGAAAACAACCTCAAAATTTGTGCGAAAAGACTACTTTCAAATCTGCAGCATTAAATGTTGTTGTACAGACTGTACGATCCGTACAGTACGATCTTTTCTCAGTTTTTGTGCAAAGGTACAGATTCTCTCTCCTTGATATTTGTGCCCTGTAAAATCTTAGCCTCCTCCTTGCTGCAACTTGTGCTCTCTCTCTCACGTGTGGGTTTTCTCTCCCACTTGTGAAACCCTTGAACTCTAGGCTCCCTTGTGTCTTCAATGAATGTTTTCTCTCTTCCCTAGATGTCTTTTTATATCTTTCCTCTTCCAAAAACCCTAACTAATCTCAACTAACTCATCAATGACTGAGATCAAACATTTCTAAAGGTTCCCATTAAATGCTCATTTAATAATACACTTTATTATTAGATGCTCACAAAACTTTTTGGGACCCACAACTTAACTTTTAAGTCATTTAAAAAATATAAAGGCACTTTTATAATATAAAGTCACTTTTATATTATAAAACATCTTAGGAAAGTCAAAAATGGTTCCCACCATGTAAAAATTACAAAATCATGGTGGGACCTCCTCAGTTACATTTCTAACACTCCGTCTTAATGAGGGGGGGTCCCAACATTATCATCTTGACCACTGTCAAGAACTCCCATTGGCTCTGGAAGCTGATGTTGGAAGACAACTTGAAACTCTGGATCCTGCTTATCCTCTCTATGCTGGTTGAGTCTTCTTCCAGTGATTTGGATAGATTCACTCTCTTATCCCTGAACCAAAGACTGAATACTTGGCGCCACTGCCATCTCCCTCTCATCCTCGGAAACTAATAACCATCCACTAGATTCTGCAACACTGAGGAACATATCCCATGTTCCTGTCATATACCTAGATGATCTACTATCAATTGACCAAGTCCTAGCATACTGGTAACCGGTACTACCACAACTTGAATTAAAGGAGGTAACCTCCTCCTCATTCTTGAGTGAAGCCATCCTGGTACTATGCAACTTGTCTGACCCTAACTTGAACCCCTTAGGTTCTGTATCAACACAACTTAACACACTTTCTTCAGCAACCAAGCTCTGATACCATGAATAAATTTGATAAAATAACAATTTCTCTTTGTGAAATTTTATCAAACACATTGAATGCATAACTTAGTCTATAATTTATTTGAGTTATGATTTATGTAACTCGTGTACAATAAATCTACTGATAACTGAAATATAAACACTTATACATTCTCCCAATGACCTAGCTAAATACAAATGCATACACATCAAGAACTTAGAAATCGAGGTCCAAACCTAGGCAAAACCCTCACACTTCATGAGGGAAAACCCATAAATATTTTTATTAGAGAGCAGCAAGTAAATTATAGCAGAGACATTAAATGCTAGGCAATCTGAAATACACTGAGAAATGTGCCACAAAGCATAAATAAAATTACCAGCAATAAATGTAGTTGTACGACCCCTTTTACGGCTTCCTTCCATAGAAAAAATGCCTTGAAAAACATGCCAATGGATTCCCTCGATTTATGTGCCAATGTACTTCAGCAAACTGCAGAAAACAACCTCGAAATATGTGCCAAAAGACTACTTTTCAAATCTGTAGCATTAAATGTTGTTGTACGGATTGTACGGCCTGTTGTACGATCCGTACAATATGACCTTTTCATGGTTTCTGTGCAAAGGTATGGATTCTCTCTCCTTGATATTTGTGCCCTAGCAAATCCTAGCCTCCTCCTTGCTGCAACTTGTGCTCTCTCTCTCACATGTGGGTTTGCTCTCCCGCGTGTGAAACCCTTGAACTCTCTCCCTTGTGTCTTCAATGAATGTTTTCTCTCTTCTCTAGATGTCCTTTTATATATTTCCTCTTCCCAAAACCCTAACTAATCTCAACTAACGCATCAATGGATGAGATCAATCATATCTAAGGTTTCACATTAAATGTTCATTTAATAATACACTTTATTATTAAATGCTCAAAAAGCATCTTGGGACCCACAACTTAACTTTTAAGTTATTTAAAAATATAAAGTCACTTTTATATTATAAAACATCTTAGGAAAGTCAAAAAATGGTTCCCACCATGTAAACATTACAAAATCATGGTGGGACCTCCTGAGTTACATTTCTAACACTCCCTCTTAACGAGGGGGGTCCCTCACTCATATAAACCCTCACCTCTACCTCTATCAAGCTTAACCCCTAATCCATATAGTATTGAGTCCTTGTAGTCTGTAATGGTTATAATCCATATTCCCTAATTAGTACTATGACCAATATACTATAAACTTTAACCCCTACCCATTATAATTGTTGGTGCACGTTTACTTCGACCAAGGTTCAACACTTATCATCCCACCAACAAACAACCTTACCACAGATACTGGCCCGAAAGGGAGTTAATCCATTTCGTAAACACCTACAAAGAAGATGAAGTCTCACCCTAAGTACCTATGGAGACTGCAGGAACTAGACTTCATGCAACACAGAAGGGGAGTAGCTCAATAAGCAATACATTCATCAGCTTTTTCTACCCTAGAACATTGATATTATCAGAGCTTCGACACATTTAGAACATCAACATAACCCATTACTTCGCCAGATTAATGTACTCAGATTATAATTGAGTTCACATTACATACACTTATGATGATAATGCATTCATATAAGTATTCAACAGAGGAAAGAAACACATATCAAATCACATCACATCACAACATAGAAAACACCATGTTTAACATGGAAACCCATATGGGAAAAACCATGGAAGTGCTTGTCTTTTATTATGAGTTGCAATCGAATAAGCACTTCAAGTAAGACTTATATATTTCTTCATGAATTACAAAGGATTTTCACACACATCCTGCAGATCAATGACTTGTCTTCTCCAAAATAACTTCAACAAACATAGCATATAACTTCATTACAGAGCACTAGAACCCGAATACAATAGCCGCATAGCCTAAGCATAACCATAATTGTGACCGTAACCCACCAAAAACTTCTCTCTTATTACATATTTATAGGGCACACTTAGCTTTCCCTACTCCCACTAACCCACTAAATTCCTAATTGACCCATTAATACAATGTGGACCAATCCTAACTAACTGAATCCACTCCGACCATAGACTCGATCAACATGACCGTTTTTCCTGTTTTCTTAGCCGCTTCGTCGAACCACTTCCACTTTGTTTTTTTCCACACCAAAATTGTTTCTTCAAAAATAGTACCTCCAAAAAGCTAGTCCCAACAATAACTACTAACCATTATAATCAATCATCTATACCTGACCTATTTAACTACCATCATGTGACAACTATAAATCCTAACAAGTAACTCATATAAGGTAACTCATAACGCTCAATCCCTATAACACATAAATCATAGTCCCCAACTCCTAACCACGATAACCCCTAACCAATAATCATTAATTATTATCATTAACTGTTATAACCCTTAAATCTTATATCCCATGAAATGTAATTCCCCTCACCCTTAACTCCTAATTTCACCATTAGACTCTATAACCACTAACCATTAGAGTTCTTAACTTATGTCTATAATATTCCATAAATTGTATAACTTATAACCTTTGTCATGTAATGTATATAACCATTAACCACTGTGTCTCTTTACCCCTAATCCATATAATACATATCCCCTAACACTTATAACCCAGAAAACCCTATATTCTTAAGCCCCTAATCGCTAACCATTTAAACCCCTAGCCCCAATAAGTAATAAACCATAACATATAATCCCAAATATGCCATGATAGTTACACCAATGGGGGGATTACAAAAGATTGGTTTTTCCTCATAAAACATTGGTTTCATGGTTTGATTGGTCGATTGTTTTCATGGTATCCCTTTCACATTATTTCTCATATTTCAATTAAAAAAAGTTGATATGCTTGGTTATTGTGTAACTTGGAATTGTTTTTATGACATAAAGAAACTCCTTCTAAAGACTAATCCATAAAACAAGTAATGCATATCCATTAAATCCCATAGATTCTATAATCCCTAACTCCTATCATCTTTAAACCCAACCTATCAAACCCATAACCCTATAATCCCTATCCCATAACTTATATAACTTGTATTCCCTAACCATTATATCCCCTCACAAATAATGCTTATAACCCAAACCCCTTGTAAATACATTTATGACTATATACAAAATATTAACAACTATAAAACCTAACCTCTAATACCAAACAACTAATGTTGAATCTGCATAATCTTATTATCGTCATCTCATTGCTAAGAAAGTTGAATAATTTTCAATAGGTGATAAAGGGGGTTCAAGGGTGATATAGTAGAAATTTTCAAGCATAAATCTTTGAATATTCATAGCACCCCCTAGTCTCTCAATAGAATAGGATATGCCAACTAAATTAAATATATCGGTATTGTTGGAGGGTACTTGACCTCTAATAATTGAGATGGTCCACATCTAACATCTCGACATGAGTCCAAATCCCACTTTATGGCATGTATCGTCTTAATGAGTTGATTGTTGATTAGAAATATAATGACCTATCCATGAGTTGTTGGCATGTCAGTGTGTCCTAAATAATCTAAGGTTTACCCTAGACAACATCCTTAAAATGAGGGGAAGTGTCTAAGAGGTTTTCCCTAGGATATGTAATCTAGTTGATAGAATCATGGCCATTGAGATTGACAATGTAGTTGTAGTATAAGGACCATGGAAGTGTCACCATAGACATGTGTAGTCTGACAACATTAGAAGTGTCCCCATAGACATATGTAGTCTGACAACATTGGAAGTGTCCCTATAGAAGTGTCTTTCATTTTTGTATGTATCATTACTATAGGCTGATTTGTGTCTAGAAGTCCTATTAAGGTCCTACCCTAAACCCCCAAATTTATGAATGTACGAGGCCATAAGGCCCATTAGATAGTTGGTGGGTAGCAATTTAATGTAAAAGGGATATCTTTATTGAATAAATACCCCTAGCTGGTTGACCCTCATTAATAGTGGGACCACAAGTAGTTATGGTGTTGGATATTGAAGCACTATATATAAAGTAGTAAGAGAAGTAATGTTTTGTCAATAATTTTTATTGTATTTGGAGCTTTTCTCTTGGAGTTTTCCCCATTAAAAAGGCAAGTGAACATGACTCTTTATTTTTACTATCATTAATGCAAGATATCTTTTTAGGGTTTATCTATTTTCTCTTTTGTTTTTTTCAATTTTTCCTTTGAAGTTTTGGGTTTAAGCACATTGCAAGTGGTATCAGATCTCTTTCTTGGGCCAAGAAAGGAGAATAATTGTTTTTCTCTTTTTGCAAGAATTTTGGGGAAAAAAAGAGGATGGTCGACTTCAGATCAATTTTGAAACTTTCTATGCAGAATCTAAAGAATCCAATGGTATATTTGAGTTCCTCTCACAAACAAACCTAAAATAAAAAAAATAAAAAATTGTCTCAAACGAAGTCTTGGAAGTGAAGATATCATTGATTTAAAAATCAATTGTTTTAGGGTTTTTTCTAGTAATGGTCATGAATCTTTCAGAGCGAATATATTTTGATAGAATTCCTAGGTTTTTTTCAAACCATTTCCAATAGATGCAAAGTGGCCATGCCATAAGTGTTCAAAATGGCATTTCTAATAAATATTGCAGGAGTTGTGCTTATTCTAATTTTCAAACTCAAACCCTACAAACCATGTATTAGGCAGAGCAAAAAATGAAGTTCCCAAGTTAGAGGAGTATCAAGTTATGCAAGAATTCAATGGTGTGTTATCTGATGAAGTGTTGGGAATTCTTCCAAAGAGGGATATTGATTTCACAATTGATCTTGTGCCAAGAGTCGCACTAGTGTCCAATATACATTGTAGAATGAGTACCCTAGAATTTATAGAGCTAAAAATGTAATTGCAAGAGTTGTTGGAAAAGAAACACATTCAATCAAGTGTATCTCCATGGATAGAGCTGGTGTTATTTGTGAAAAATAATGATGGAACTCTTAGGTTTTTCATTGATCACAAGAAACTAAATAAGGTTACAGTGAAAAACAAGTACCCTTTACCTCAAATTGATGACCTCTTTGACCAAATGAGAGGGGCAAAGGTATTTTCAAAGAATGATTTGATGTGTTATTACAATCAAGTTAGAATCAAAGAAGAAGAGATCCACATAACAACCTTAGAACAAGGTATGGACATTATGAGTTTGTGGTGGTGCCATTCAGTCTCACTAATGCACCGACTACATTAATGTATCTCATATTGAATAGTGTTTTCAACATGTGCTTGGATAATTTAGTGCTAGTTTTTCTAGATGATGTTCTTATTTATTCTAAGAATGAGGAGGAGCATTAAGAACATTAGAGAATGGATTTGCAAGTTGTTAACACCCAAAAATTGTTCATTAGCTCATCTCCCTAGTCACATAACCCATTTGTCCACTTTTCCTACATTTTTGGCTGCCAAAACCCTAAATTGGTAACCAAAAGGGAAAAAAATCATGATTCCCCTAAAAAAATAACTAAAGTCCCTAAA
The DNA here is from genome assembly GCA_027924585.1 of Larix kaempferi. Taxonomy (NCBI): domain Eukaryota; kingdom Viridiplantae; phylum Streptophyta; class Pinopsida; order Pinales; family Pinaceae; genus Larix; species Larix kaempferi. The sequence continues at coordinate 46,524,445 of BSBM01000456.1, read as the reverse complement.
AAAAGGTTAAAAACCCACAAAAGGGTAACAAAATCCCCAAAAAATAAAAGAAAAAAGGGAAAAAAGTAAAAAAAAAAGGAAAATATCAAATACCATAAACCAATACTACTGGTTGCCCAAAACCATGGGCCAATACTCCACCACCCAAAATTGCTATAAAAAGGTGATGGAGGCCTCCCATTTCATACACTAATCACTCTTCATACCCTTATGCTGTTGAATTCCCTACAACACTCTAGCCTACCCATTAGGGCTTTTGTGCCCATTTAACTAGTTTTTGGTCATCCCACTAAGCATTTGGAGAAGAGCAAGGAAATCAGGAGACCCGACACACTACTCTCGTGCTATTGCAAGGGCCCCCATTACCTCATCTTTGGAGGTAACCATTCTTGTAAACCCTAGTTTGCAATATAATACAAAATATTTCATGGGTTCCAATCTATTATTCATGTTTTTACTGTGGTAATTAGTTAGATTTATTTTCTGTTATAATTTGCACTCATACGTAGTTTTTTTAATTTTTGTAACTTTTTATCCATATTTCAATTTTCTACCAAGGGTTCCATAACCCTTAGTAGGTGCTCATTTGCACAGGTTGGTGTCAAAACACTAGCTACAAATTTGGCGACTCCACTAGGTCGATTCCCATCGATCTGTGGTTTAGTTTAGTTTTTAGTGTTTATGCTTGTTATTTTCTTATATTTTACAACTTTGGGCTACCCTTTTTGCCCCCATACTTGCATATCTGGCCCTTTCCTTCGCAATTCCCTACTTCAGCTCCGTCTTTACGGCCTAACCCATGATTTTCTGCTATTTTCCTGCAGCTCGAGTGCGACTTCCGGCTTGAAACCCACGCCCCCTCTCGCGACTTTCGGCCCACAACTCACACCCAGAGCGTGCTTCTGCACCCTCTTCCTGCGCCCTCCGCACATTTTGACCTCCTCCAACCGTGCTTTTCGTGCCCTGTACGACCAAATAGTCGCGCTCAGAGCACACTTTCTTCCCTACTAAGCGTGTGTTTCGTGCACCGTACGACCTGGAAGCCAAGCGTTTCGCGCACCCTAAGGCTTGAAAATCGTGCCCTCCATGCGTGTTAACACCCAAAAAGTGTTCACTACCTCATCTACCACATTATATGGCTCATTTGTCCATTTTCCTACCATATTTCCCTTAAAATCCCAAAAAAATCCCATTTAAAAGCCTCCAAAAGGCCTAAAATGCCTCCAAAAGGCCACAAAACCCTCAAAATAGCCTAAAAGAGGCTAAAAAACCCCTTTTTCCTCCAAAAATTTCCAAAAATCCTCAAAAATAGCAAAAATCCCCTAAAAAGGGAATAAAAAATATAAAATAATGAGGAAAAAGAGGAAAAAACCCTATACAGCTGCCCAAAACCATGTGTTTCCCAAAACCATGGGTCAGCACTCCACCACTAAAAAACTATAAATAGGTGATGGAGATCCCTTATTTCATATCCACAATCACTAGCACCCTTACTCTGCCAAAATCTCTCTCGAAACCCTAGTTCACCATTGAACTACTTTCACCTTGAGAGCCACCTTTGTCCCATTTCCACCATTGGAGAAAGAGAAGGAGCACATTGGAGCTTGGAGCAACCCTCTTGGACATTGCAAGGAGCTTCATCAACCTTCACATTGAAGGTAATATCAATACAAAACCATTATTTAAATTTGTTGTTTATTTTTCATGCATGTGTTTTAGATTAGTTTTCATTTCTGTTTAGCTTAATTATTTACATTTACTGAACTGCTACTAAGGAGTCCATTCTCCTTAGTAGGTGCTCATTTGCACAAGCTAGGGGTAAAACCCTAGCTACAGTGCGTGAAACCCTCAAATAGTCACTCCCTTTGCGCGCTGATTTTCCCAAAAGCCGCGCCCTCCGTGCCTTGCTGAGCCTGAAAACCACCCCCCCCCCATGGCCTTTTTTTTCTGTTTTCTATTTTTCTGTTTTGGCACGTTTTTTCTGCAGTCTTCCACACCCAGAGCACACCTTTTCACCTCACAACCACACCCTGCACCTAATTTCCCTTTTTTCATGCTCTTGGCTGCACCCACAAACCCTTGTTTCCCTGCACCCATTTGCCATTAGTTTTTCTACTCTTAGGATTGCTGTAACATTAGAGACATTTCATTTTGCATGCATCATTTATACATTACTCTCTCTTGCATCATAGTTCAGCAAGTTTATTTTCTGCATACCTATTAGAGCAGTTGCATTTTTATTTTCTGAAAAAGCAAAATAAAAAAGAAATTATTTTTCAATCTCAGTTGTTTCTTTCACGCATTTACTATCTGGCGATCTTGGGTTCACACCACTTGTGCACACACACTCTCCCATAATTTCAAGAGAGAATTAAAATTAACTTAATCAAACTCATTTTAACCCCACTTGGGGAACACAAAAACAATTTTGTAGATAGGTAGGACATTGGCGTTAGGCATCCAAACAACACCCCCTTTGTCATTTACATTTGAGACATAGTTGTTGTCCTTTAGGGATCCAAAATACCCTATTACTTTGTTGGTACAATTGACACCGATTTGTCGGATGGCCTCTCCCTTAGGATGGCAAGTAGCAAGATTGGTTCCAGAAGTTTGAGTGGAATGCCGCTCTCCATTCTGTACTGAAGGACACCAACTCGTTGTTCTCATCGGGCATGCTGGAACTCATATCGGGTGTGCGACGACCAAAGAACTGAAGTTGCGGGACACCTTTCCGGATGTGCCATGAACGAGGTAGCTTAGTTTCCATTCTTCTAGGGCTCTTTTACTCGGAGTCCCTCTCGGTAGAGGGATATCCTTTATCCATTTGGTTCAGCATTTCGTATTGCCTGACTGTGGATTTCATCACCCTACAGGGGATATGATTTTTGTGAGCTTCCATATCTTTTAGATAGGTGTTTGCATGATCCTATACCCCCATTGGATTAGTGAGTCCACCTTTTTATTTTTAGGAGTGCTGCTTGTTGGTATTTTGACCATTTTATTGTCGCTCCACTTGTTGTAGCACACTGTTGCAGCACACATTTTTTAGCATTGTTGTTGGCCTGAGCGCCATACTTTTTGGAGCTCTCCTTTTGCACACACGGTTTCACTAGGATTTTGTTTTTAGCATTTTATTCACCACAACCCCTCAGCACTTTTACATCGATCACCATTGATTCACCGAGACATTCTCATCTCCTGCGGGGGCTATCCCCGCAGTACGGTTCACTTGACCGCACCCGTCATAGACGCACAACCTCGTCACCAAATACTCCTCCCAACACCCCTTATTTTACCTTTGATTCTCAATCAGAGTTACCCATATACACAGCTCCGTCTATCCCCATGGCCGGCGTGAATCCCAACCCATTTTATGGTGGGCTTGTTGGCGGTGGTTCCACCACTAGCCCAGCTACCACTTCAACATCCATCCCTGCTATACCATCTATAGGACCTACACCTTGAATCCCAACCACTACTTCCATACCTATGGGTAGTGGATCAATTCCAACTACAGTCCCTTTGGTGACTAGTAGCACACTTGGGGGCACTATCCCTTCCTACACGATTCCCTCGCCCTTCACAACCCACACCATTGCTCCACTCCTTAGGGGAAATGGCCCCACAATTGCCGCCATGGCTAGCACACAAGCCCCTATGACCATGTCACACCCTTCTACTAGTTTTCCATTCATGGATAGTATCAACCTCCCTAACCTATCCCGATTGACCAACGATTCGATCCGACATGAACCCACATGGCCTCCTATTCCTACCAAAATCCCTTCGGACATCCCCAAGTTTGAAGGGAAAGGTGGCGAGGACCCTCAAAACCATATCATACCCTTCCACTGATGGTGTTCCTCCAACTCCATAGTGGATGACTCTATCTTCCTCCGCCTTTTACAACGGACCCTCACTGGCTCTACAACTAAGTGGTACATCGAACAACCACATGGGACACATTCTACCTTTACATCCCTTGCTTCGACTTTTCTGCAGTTCTTCTAGTTACTCGTCCGTTATGATGCTGGTGTTGAGATTTTACTATCTTGCAGTCATAACACGGCTACCCATATCACTAACCATATTCATGAATGGTGTAGATGTCGTAGTTTATGTAAGATCAAGTTAGACGACCGCATATTTTTAGATTGGTTCTTAAAATCCCTCATACCAGTTATCGCCAAGGATGTGGCATCCGAACGACCCCAAACCGAAGAAGAATCCATTCTCAAATCCCAACAGTTTGACCTCATCTATGCTCATTCAGGCTACCTATATTCTATTTTACCTGATGCTCCTCGCGGTGATTCCTCCAAGAAGGACACGCCGGGGCCATCCCACGATGCTGACTAAATTATTCGACGCATTGCGTCTCATAAAAAACAATATGTCCATATACCCCCTGCCTCTACCCCAACATATAACCCAACGCACAATGCTGCCATTGGTGGTCCATACCTTTCCCGCGCCACATCCCATTCAGGAGCAACGCCTTCATATATTCCCATGACCCAATCCCCTCATGTACACGAACCTTCATGTCCAACGCATTTCTACGGGAACACACCGCTAGCATACACCCCCCTGTCGCATCTCCTACCAACTACCATCAACCGGATGCACCTACACCAGCACAACCTCAAGTCCCTCCAACTTATTACCCAACACAAGCTTCCCTAGCCCCAACTCAACCACAGAATCCCCCTGCTCCCCAAGGGAAAATTTATGCTCAACAAAACCAAAAATAAAACCAACCTTCCCAACGAAATCAACAAGGACAACAAAATAGGGGAATAGATCGTAACCGAGGAAACAACCAACCTACAGATAGAGGCGGTCCACCACCAAACCCCCCAAACAATAATGGTACCGCTAAACAAAATCCTGATCGACCACCTCGGTAAGGAAAAAACCCCAACTTACGCACAAATCATCCATGCTCCATTTGCGGGGTATATGGCCATTACATGCATAATTGTCCCCATCTGGAATGAGCTCGTCAAATTTGGACTGACAACGCTCAACACCAAGGACATGTTGCACCTCCGGCACCACCTAACCCCCTGCAACCCAACACACAACCTATGGTGTTGCAGAACCCCCTACCCATGCAAGGGGTAGTAACCACCCAACCTTTGGATCCCCCTCAAGGGGCTGTGGCACCACAACAACAAGTCACCTACACAACTCACGGAAACCAACCCGTTGACACCGATACCCACCATATTTTAATGATGTCTTCAGCCGATATCAACCTTCAAATCCGTCGTAACCAATATGGTTCCACCACAGAAACCGTTCCTGCAGATAAGGCCACTAACACTATCCCCATAGATCAGTCGTTACGCATACCCCTAACACCATTCGATGGGCCCCCCAAAGCTGCTTGATTCCCTCTATGGTGCGTCAAGAACAACCCTAATGCTCATGCTACCCACAACTATAACATCGTGGATGACTTAGCTCAGTCCCCTGCTGCTATGTCAACCCTAGAATTTTTAAAGAACTACCCAACGCAACACAAAACATTATTGTCCGCGATAGGTGATATAGACCCTTCTGATTCACGAATAATAGCATTCGATTTAGACCAATCTGAACCATGTATGCCTTCCACATTAGCATTTCAAGTTTTCGTTTCAGTCCAGAATCTTGTTATCCATCAGTGTATCATCGATGAGGGTGCCTCTACATGTGTTATGTCTACATTCATGTGGAAAAAGCTTGGATCCCCTACCCTATATCCATCCACGACCTCCTTATGAGCTTATGATGGTCACTCAGCTCAACCATAAGGTCTTTTGGATAATGTTCCAGTCCAATTAGCTGGTAAAAATTTCCTGATTGACATCGAAGTTGTAAACGCACAACTCGACTACAACTTACTCCTAGTACAAAGCTACATGTACGCCATGAAGGCTGTCACATCATCGGTGTTCTGCATCAGGATGTTCCCCCATGAGGGACGTGTTGTCAAAATCGACCAAGTCACTTATTATGACCCCAACGCACCGGCTACACCAGAAAACGTTCTCCCCATTATTGAACAACTTGTTTTTGGTGCACCCACCTCTTTGGTTTCCACTACCGGTCCTAGACTTTATTCAAAACCGCCAATGATTTCCACGTTTCAGTTTATACCACCTCCCCCGTCGGTCGTTGAGATATCTAATTTGTGCACCATGTTGGAGTGACACCGATCCACACAATCCCATTCTTGTTCCCACACTTAGGAGTAGCAAGTACGCCAGTGATGGCCACGCTGAATCTCCCTGGGTTAACACTAGGAATTCCCATGTGGTACTTACTTGCTTCTAATCCTACTCCGATGCCACAAGTTGTCCTCCAACTAGTAAAACCAATCACCACTTCCAATCATCCACCCCCCGGTGTGGCGGCAACGTCTTCATCCACCATACTGAAGGCAAGGCCACACACACTCATAATGCACCACATGCCCCCAAAAATGCGAAACCTCCCCCCACATTCTGCGCACATCCTAAGTGTTCTTTGTGCGATGACTTGGGCCATGCTACCCATAATTGTCCACAACTACCAAACCTCCAAGAACACATGAAGAAGTTGGATGATGACCCCAATATTCCGGTTGTCGAACTACAAACCACCCCCCAACCGCACAATAAATCATTGCACACCAACCACCCTTGTGCCATATGCAGAGTCTATGACCACTATTCAAATCATTGTCCAGACTTACCCGAGTATAGGTTGGTTCTCCACAAGCTGAATCAATCTTCTCTAGAGTCATCCATTACTACCATCAAGGATATTCACCCACCTAAATACTCCTCCTTGGGAGATATTAACACCATCCATATTATCTCCACAAGTAGCAAACCAAATCTGCCCCCGACCTCTATCCTTACCTCTTCCGATCTGTCCACACACCACTTCCGTAGTGATGAAGAAATCCTTGAAGCATTAACAACACCTGAATACCCTTGGGACGATATGCATCATCGATCCTACTTCATCCCTGAGGATTCTACCTTTGTCACAACCAACCAACTTTAGATCGAGTCGAAAGAATTCATCCATAGCCAATTAGACTGGTTTAAGAACCCTATCCCAACCCCCGATGCCTTCAAGGAAGGTAACATGGCTAACATATCACCTACCATACATGTTGATATTTTCATTACACCTGGTGTATTCGAGCACATTACTCCAGGCGCTTCCTGTACTCCAGATGAAGTCAATGCCTATAAGAAGCTCTTCCAAGAGTTATGCGATGTTTTTGCTTGGTCATATACTGATATGCCTGGTCTTGACCCCGCCATTGTTGAGCACCATATCGATACTTGGCCTGACGTCCCACCTGTTTACCAAAATCAATGACCCATTCACCCCTCTAAATTACTTGCGGTAAAATATGATATTGAGAAACTACGTCAAGCTGGGTTCATTTATCCCATTGCTTACACCAGTTGGGTTTCCAATCATGTACCAGTCAACAAAAAACAATGCAGCATTCGCATCTCTACTGATTTTCGTGATTTGAATTTAGCTTGTCCCAAAGATAAATTTCCTATGCCTTTCATTGATCAACTCATTGATGCATGTGCAGGTCACGAGATTCTACCCTTCATGGATAGTTTCTTTGGTTATAATCAGATTCACATTCGCAAGGAAGATCAGTACAAGACTTCCTTCACTACCCCATGGGGCACCTTTTCTTATTGAGTCTTGCCTTTTGGTCTTAAAAATGATGCCACATTTCACCAGGCCATGACCTTTTTCTTTCACGATTTGGTCCATATCATTCTTGTCTACCTGGATGACCTCACTACTCGATCCGAGAAACTATTTGACCATCTAGATTACCTCCGACAAGTATATTTGCATTGTCGCAAGTACAAAATCCTCCTGAACTCCCTCAAGTGTGTATTTTGTGTTCCTGCAGGCCGGTTTTTTGGTTTCATTGTTTCCCAAAAAGGAATCACTATAGACCCGTTGAAGGTTCAATCCATCCTTGACCTCCCATCCCCACGTACATTATGCCAATTACAAAGCCTTCGAGGAAAATCCAACTTTCTCCATCACTTCGTTCTAGACTATGCTACAAAATTTCATGGTTTCCTTCGCTTGCTTCGGAACCACGTTCCTTTCATTTGGGATGAACAAGAACAAACAACTTTTGAAGCACTCAAACAAGCCTTGACTTTCACCCCGTTGATTTCACCTATTGATTTATCAAAGGATTTTATTTTTTATGTTTCAGCATCCGAATATGCCGTTTCGGGTGTGTTAGTCCAAGAAGATAGTGCACGACAAGAACATGTCATTTATTATGTAAGTCGGACATCATCAGGCCCACCACTATGCTACCCCCATGAGGATAAATTGGACCTTGCCATCGTCTTCTCAGTTCATAAGGTTTGCCACTACATCCTATTAAGCCAAACTACAGTCGTGACAGATTCCAACCCTATGGTCTACCTCTTGAGTCGCTGCCTCCTCTAAGGCCACGTGGATAAATGGGTCATTATACTACAAGAATATGACCTAACGTTTGTGACACCAAAAAGTACCAAAGCCCTCGCTTTGGCACAACTCATGACTGATTTACCATCTTCATCAGCATCACCCCCCATCATCCCCAACTTACCCTACGATCACTTGTTCACCATTTCATCAAATGACCCATGGTATGGTGATGTCCTAGTATACCTGCAGACACAAAATTTTTGCCCCAACCTCGGTCGTGATGATGATCGTTGTATTCGCCATCACGCTTCACAATAAATCCTCCTTGGCGACATCCTTTATCTCCGAGGCGTCGACACCATTTTACGTCGATGCCTCACACGTGATGAGGCCGAACAAGTTTTAAACAATTGTCATAGCAGAGCCTATGGAAACCATTTCTCGGGAATGGCCACTTCCCAAAAGGTTATACACGTCGGCTATTTTTGGCCCACCCTTTTCACAGATTTCATCACAATAGTCAAATATTGCCGGAATTGCCAACTTTTTTCCCCCAAAGCACGCACCCCTCTGGCCCCTTTCCATCCAGTCATCACTGTTGGCCCTTTTTGTAAGTGTGCCATTGATTTTATGGAGTGTAACCCACCCTCGAAGAATGACCATAAATACATCATTGTGGCTGTCGACTATTTCACTAAATGGGTCGAAGCTATGCCTACTTTCAATTGTAAGGCTGAGACCACTGCACGTTTATTTTTCAATCATGTCATCACTTGGTTCGGGGTCCCCAAACAACTTGTATCTGACCATGGCAAACACTTCGAAGACACCATTTGGAAATATTTATCTACCTCTCTGAAGTTTGACCACCAGTATGCCTCATCCTACTACTGATCTAGGTGGATATCGGTGGCGGCCCACCTCTTCCAACTGGCTCAAAACAGTCTTCTGGCAATTTTGGTAAATTACTATTTTTAGCAGTTTTTCGGGTCCTGAACTTCCGGAGCCATTTTGAGGCCCTAAACGACATTTTTTGGCGATTTGGGGGACCAAATGGTTGCCTCCAGCGTGCATTTGGGCCCAGTCGAAAGTTGTAAATCTCGGATAGACCTTCCCAATGGGCTACCGAGCGCCCCAAACGAAGATCGTATGCAAAAGTTATGACCCCGGGAAGTTGACTGTTCAACTAACCACCTTGGGGCCGCAAACTTTATGACGGTTCATCTTCTAGGGTTAGGTTTTTGGATGTTTGGGATTCTTTCCTCATGCTTATGATAAATAGGCCCTTTGGGCCTCTCTTTGTATTCATCTTGGCACGAATGAGCATAGCGGCCACATCTCTTCTCAGAGATAGCTACCACCATTCTAGCTATTGTATTTTACAGTCTGTTCTATTTCCGCTATTTAATAGAATATGTGTTACTGTATCACTGTGTTATTTGCAATATATCTTTGTATATGATTCTGTATATGCTATCTTTTGTTTCGTTCCCACATAAATCCGGATCAACTACCCTCAAGGGAATGGCCAAGTGGAGGCTATCAACAAGATCTTGAAGACCCTTCTTCAATGATCAGTAAACCAACATAAGTCCAACTGGCACCATATTCTCTTTCCCGCCCTTTGGGCTTACTGCACATCCACCAAGACTACCACAGGTTTTACCCCTTTTCATTTGGTTCATGGCATATAGTATGTTATCCTTATTGAGTGTGAAATCCCCGCTCTGCACATCACCATTGAGCTCCTCCCAAAAACTTCACCTGTTGAGCAATGCTTACTTCTATTGGAACACGCTGACGAAGATCGCCGAACATCCCTACAAATCATCGAGGCTGCTAAACTTCGCTCCAAAGCCAATTATGACAAACATGTCCATCCTTGCACCTTCCAAGAAGGATACCTTGTGCTTGTTTATGACCAAGCTCACGACAAACAAGGAAAAGGAAAATTTGAAACCATGTGGCAAGGCCCTTACATTATCCAAACTTGTCTCAGAAAGGGGGCATATATCTTTACCGATTCTGAAGGACATCCCTTAGCCAACCCCCACAATGGGTTGTACCTCAAACATTTTTACCCTTATCACTTTTCCAGACCCACTAGTTCATGTTGTACAGTTTCATTCCTTTTTTGTTTTTTACCTTTTTCATTCTGAATCTCACAAGTTTGCTTCCATGCATGACCATAGATGGATCCTACTCCACAAATCTATGTTTGTTTCTTTGACGACACAAGTAGATGGTCTCCAAACCTCGCCTCCATGGCTTGGGTTTTGTATTCCCCGTCACATGAGTTGATCCACCTCGATGGAGTGTGTATAGGTGCTGCCACCAATAACTAGGCTGAGTACGATGTTGTGACCGGTCTATTGATTGCTTCTCTCCAATATGGCATAAGTCACCTTCATGTGTTTCTTGAATCCTAGCTCCTTGTCTCCCAACTTAATAAATTTTACCAGGTACGGGATCCTTGCCTTTTTAGAAAGTTCCTGCACACAAAACAACTGATTAGACAATTTGAGTTCATTACATTCATCCATGTCCCATGAAATCAGAACAATGTTGCAGACCAAATGGCTAATAACATTCTAGAATGGCATATCAATCACAACATGTAGGAAGTAAACCACAAACATGTACCATCACATCATTCACATGCATATTTACATCATACATGCATACATAATCATCAAAAACAACAAAAAGAGGACCATCATCATCATAAACTGCATCCACATACATACATACATATCTATATATATATATATATATATATATATATATATATATATATATATATATATATATATCTATATCTATATCTATATCTATATCTATATCTATATATATATATGTATATATATCTATATATATATATATATCTATAATCAAAAGTGTCATAGTGTCCCGGTCATAACATATACATCAAAACATTGAGGATCCCCAACAACATCCTCGTCATAAAAAAGTAGTCGCCGAATATACAAAATTCCCCATGCTCATCGCATTAGGGAGGCAGTTTCATCAAATTTCCTAATCCGAGTCATTCCGGTTATTGTCGTCCTCCTCCTCCTCTTCCTCTTCTTCTTCCTCCTCCTCTTCCTCCTATTCCTCTTCCTCTTCTTCTTCCTCCTCCTCCTCCTCATATGAATTAGTCTCCTCCTCCGCATCATCATAGGGGGCATCCCCCCATGCCATGGCCCTCACTACCTCGGTCCCCATCGCGATCCTTTGCATCACTGGCCTCCAATCCCGTGGAGCATCATAGCAGATATTAATAAAGTTCTGATCTAGATGCTACCATCCATCATCGATCACCCCATCCAGTATCCAGTTGATCCCGATCCGAAGCATTTCCAGAGTCATTGAAGCACTTTGCTGTCGATGATGTCCATGCGTAGGAGAGTATACTCCCTCCACTCGACCCCTACGAGCTCGATACCCTGTCGGCGGCCGCTGCCCCACATATGTACACAAGATCACATCATCAGTGCTAGTATCATAAAAATCCTCTAGCTATCATATACGCTATCGAGTAGATAAAACATGCTACTGAAAAGTGAGTAGATACATACCATCTGGTCCCCATGCCTTCCCAGGTGGGCATGGTAGCTCCGCATCTTCCCTGAAGTCCATCCCTACACAGGGGAAGTCCTCAATCACCACTAGTAGCTGTAGCCATTGCGTGAACAAATATCGGGTGAAAAAGCAACCCATAAGTCCCCCACCACCGCGAGTCATCATCTCACCCCATCGTTGCATCTGTGGCTTAGTCGGTCCACCATCACGCACTTCCCTGTGGGGTCTTAGTGTTGGCACTCGCTCAAAGAAGAACAAGCATAAGAATGAAGGGAAACATAAATCCCCTCCTGTGCGGATGGCCTTGTTCATCTCTCGCCGAACAACAGTCAGATACATCTGCCCCCACCTGAAGTAGGTACCTGCTAATTCCTTCTCCACCAACATCATCTTCCCTTCGAAAATCCTGTGGGTAGCCTTTGACCGCAATATCCGCACCACCAGTGCCGCTATCACCTGAGTATCCAACCTATCAATGTCACAAATGTGTATAGCGTTGTCATGCACATATGATGTAGCATAACAATGACGCTCTAGCAGGTCCTCCATCGACACATCACTTGGATTCCTTGGTTGGGTGTCTGCAATCATCCCCAACCATGGGAGCCCCATTAGGAAATATACATCTATGAGCGATATATCTAATCGCTCCCCTTGTATCACAAATTTCCCTACATTGGCATCCCATAAATCCACCAGCTTGTTCAGCAACAACTTTGTTGAACGCATCAGAGGCACCTTTGCGAACTTTAGGAACCCACACTGAGCCAGGGTGTCCTGGACATCCTCATCATCCAAGATATCATCACGCAACCGCCCAAGTTTCTTCCCTCGCCAGCTGACCCTCAGCATCCTGTCAACCAAAAAAAAAAAAAAACCCCCATCAGCACACATATAAACATACATCGGCCTCCTTCGGGCCCTCATAATCAAACAAAAACCAAAATCATGCTCCCACAGCGTGCATTTTTTCCCCATAGGCGTGCCCTAGAGTGCGTTTTTATCCTTGAAAAGTGTTCTCCTCGAGCACGCCTGTGGGATCCACAGTCACGCTCAGAGCATTCTTTTTCGAGGAGAAGCCGCGCTTCAAAGCGCAGTTGTGGGGCCCACAACTGCGGCCCAACTGCGTGGTTGTGCGGCTTAGAACCGTGCTCGAAGCACGCTATTTCTCTCGAAAAGTGCACTCCGGAGCTGTGGTGCCTAAACTTGCTTGGCACGGCTCCCTGTTGGCCCAAATCCAACTCAAAATGCATCAACAATGTAAAAAATCACTTAAATACTTACCTGCAAGTCACATAACTGGCTTTCACCGGGAATATTGAAAGAAATTTGAATTTCCTCTTCTGGGCCCCTCCACACTTCTCCCAATTTGCATAGTGAAAATGACATGTGGTGGTGGGCTCATTTACTATTTATAGCTAGTTTTCCCTAATTCTTGCTTTGACCATTCCGGGGTCATATGACCACCGTTTGCACTGCCAAATTCAAAATTACATGCTTATGATGATGCTTGAGATCATTTCCCGCTCTCACTTAAAACAAATTCGAACATTTTTTCCATGCCTCTTGCCACCTCGATTTGCGTGCCACACTGGCCGTAGTCATTTTTTCCCAATTTTTACCATTTCTCCTATCGTAGCCTACTCATGAGCCCTTCGCTCCCTCCATACTGCAATTATTACGTTATTTTTCCACCATTTCATCAACCGACAAGGAGGCCCCATTAGTGTTCCCCCCATCCCTTCTTTCTTGATTCCTATGGTTGTCCCTTGATTGAACACTTCCTCCTTGCTCGACTATTTTATATGTTCAGTATACTTTTATCCCTTTTTTGGACCGAGCAACTGCTTTACGAAAACGACACTTAGGGAGTTTCTTTTAATCTCTTTTCTGACTCCTAAAAGAATGGAAAGACTGTCGAGCAATCTTGCTTCCTTTCATGCTCGTTAAAGTACCTGAAAGGGTGTATATCTGGTATAAGTTTAACCCTTTTCTAGACCTGGTAGACTAATTATGAAAAATGAATACTCTAGTAATACTAGCTAGAAGATTTCTTCATTGCATACTTTTATGCTTTTTCGAGCCTTGGAGACTAACACACAAAAAAGAACCCCCTTGGTATCTTCTTATTGCTTTCAAACTCTCTAAAATTGAAATCAACCATGAGCATTCATCATCCTGGGATCATATAAATCCACACGACAGTACCTTCCCACCATTTTAGAGTCTTCTTACCACTTTCAGACTCCTTAAAATTGAAAGCACCCACGAGCATGCATTGTCTTGGGCTCGTACAAATCCACACGACAATACCATTTAGAGCACACTTTTATCCCTTCTTCGAGCTCCTTAAACCATGAAGAAGGCCCAAACAGTGCCTCTCGGTGCCACGACAAATCACATCTAGTCCTACCTTTACAACAACATCCCCAACATGGTTTTCTTTCTTTAGAGTATTCTGCAATGTGTCACCCTTTGAGTCTCCTGATATCACTCATCAGTTCCCCCCCCCTGAGTCTCCCCCATTTGTAGTCACAATCCATGGTCCCTTAATCTATGATCCCCTTTCCCGAGGTCAGTTTCATATGCTTCCAGGTCATCCTTGCCATCATACTATGAACAAAGGAAGTTTGAGTCCCATCACTCCCCGACCCATGTATCCCCCCTAGAGTGTCAGTCTCACATCCAGTACTATCACCTCTTGGTTGTACACCTCGTGCTCCTATCAAGGAAACATTATTTCCTTGGTAGTTGCATGTATCCCTCTGTCGATGCCAGCACATCTATTCCAGAGGATAGACCTAGAGGTCCCTATACCTTGGAATCTTCTCCATCAATGGTGAGTGCCTACGGACCATCTGAGAGGAGTCCTTAGTGCCTCTTAGAATGGTTGCTTCTCATGTGCTCGACTTCAACACCATCATCGCATTGTTGAGATTCGTGCAGGGTATCGGTCCCTTCAGTTATTGGTCGAAGACCCCAGATGTCCCCTGACTCTAGCACATTGGTGAGTCTATTTGGAACCCCCCAGTTGTATGTTCCTGCAGATATCCGGGTTGCATTGGCAACAATATTCGGAAGCCATTCAACTATATGCTTCCCAGAGTGTCCAGTTCAATGCACCTTTGAGATTCTGATGCTCAGTCATTGAGTCCATATAGTTGTTGGACACCTTCAGATCCAATAGAGCATCAGTTGTTATGGTACCGCATTTAGTATGGATGCCATTGTTTCCATATATCAGTTCTTCAGATCAGTCATGGTTGGACCATGAGTATGTCCCATATTTGTCCCCTTTGGACCATTATGATGTACACAACAATTCTCTATGAATTGTTCCGGTCCCCTTTTGAGCCTTATTATTATTTGTATATCTTGATACGAGCATGGGTATGCCCTCCTCGTTCATAAATTTGAGATTATTCCTAATTCATTATTGAAGTCATCTATTTTTAGTTTTATCCTTTGCAGTTCGTATGGAGCATGTGTTCCGGTTTCCAACCAGTTTTTGCTCTCCTCCATCACAATGCTCACACCCCTGGAAAACTTGGACCTTATGATGTCTATCGATGATACGATGAGCTCTTGCCCTCACACATCAGGGGGCAATCTGTTAACACCCCAAAAATCATTCACTATCTCATCTCCCTAGTCACATAACCCATTTGTCCACTTTTCCTACATTTTTGGCCTCCAAAACCCTAAATTGGTAACCAAAAGGGGAAAAAATAATTATCCCCCTAAAAAAAAACTAGATTCCCTAAAAAAAGGTTAAAAAACCACAAAGGGTCAAAAAGTCCCCCAAAAATAAAAGAAAAAAGGGGAAAAAGTCAAAATAAAATAAAAAAAGAGGGAAAATATCAAATACCATAAACCAATACTACTGGTTACCCAAAACCATGGGCCAATACTCCACCACCCAAAATTTCTATAAAAAGGTGATGGACGCCTCCAATTTCATACACTAATCACTCTTCATACCCTTATGCTACCGAATTCCCTACAACACTCTAGCCTACCCATTAGGGATTTTGTGCCCATTTAACTGGTTTTTGGTAATCCCACTGAGCATTTGGAGAAGAGCAAGGAAATCAGGAGACCCGACACACTACTCTTGTACTGCTGCAAGGGCCCCCATTACCTCATCTTTGGAGGTAACCATTCTTGTAAACCCCAGTTTGCAATATAATACAAAATCTTTCATGGGTTCCAATCTATTATTCATGTTTTTACTGTTGTAATTAGTTAGATTTATTTCTTGTTATAATTTTCACTCATACGTAGTTGTTTTAATTTCTGTAACTTTTTATACATATTTCAATCTGCTACAGAGGGTACCATAACCCTTAGTAGTTTCTCATTTGCACAGGTTAGTGTGAAAGCACTAGATACACAAGTGTTAATAGAGCACAAGTTGTATGTAAAGATAAGTAAATGTGATTTTACCAAAGGAAAATTCATTATTTAGGTCACATTAATTCATAGGAAGGAATATTTGTGGATCTAGAAAAGATGGAGGCCAGTATGAATTGGCCAACTCCAAAGAATGCGACATATGTGAGATCTTTTATGGGTCTTGTTGGTTATTATAGGAGTTTCATTGAAGGATTCTCCAAGGTTGCACACCCCATTAATTCTTTGCAAACTAAGGGAATACAATTTGAGTGGACACAAGAATGTGAGGAGAGCTTCCAACCATTGAAGAATCGTCTTACTAGTGTTCCAATTTTGAAAGTTTCAAATTTAGAAAAGGATTTTGTGGTATGTATTGATGCATGTAAAAA
Organism: Larix kaempferi; assembly: GCA_027924585.1. NCBI lineage: Eukaryota > Viridiplantae > Streptophyta > Pinopsida > Pinales > Pinaceae > Larix > Larix kaempferi. The sequence continues at coordinate 46,507,622 of BSBM01000456.1, read as the reverse complement.
AGGAATTGGAGGAGTTATTATGCATGACAATCATGTGGTATGCTATTAGTCAAAAAATATAAAAGAACATGAAATAAATGATTTTACCCATGATTTAGAGCTTTCTTCCATAGTGCATGCTTTGAGTATATGGAGGAACTATCTTGATGGGAAAGACATTCGAGCTTAGAATTGACCACTATGGTCTAAAATATTTGTTTGAGCAGCCAACATTAAATTCAAGGAAAGCTAGATGGATATAATTTTTATATAAATTTGATTTTGAAATCAAACATATAAAATGGAAATAAAATAAAGTGGTTGATGCACTTAGTAGAAAAATACATGTAATGCATGTGGTATCCATTAGTGATTTCTAAAAGTATTTAAGGCAAAGGAATGTTAATTTCCTTATTGAATATGAACACTATGTTCAAGTAAAGAATAAATTAGAGCAACATAATTTGGAAAGGATGTATGCAAATTATCATTTATAGGATGATGGACTTCTTACCTACAAAAATAGAATGTATATTCATAATTCTACTGATTTGAGAAGAATTATTATGGATGAAATTCATAAAATTCCATATTCTAACCCTCTAGGATACCCAAAAACAATTGCTATAGCAAGGAAGCAATATTTATGGTGGGAATGAAGAAATATGTTGTTGAGTATATTTCTAGGTGTATGAAATGCCATCAAGTAAATGTTGAACATCAACAACCAGTAGTCTTATTACATCATTTGCCAATTCCGGAATGGAAATGGGAAGTGGTAACTATGGATATTATCACCGGGTTACCAACTAATTCAAGAAAGCATCTTCCATAATGGTTGTGGTGGATAAATTGTCTAAGGAAGCACATTTTATTACAGGTAAATATATTCGTAAGGCTGGTGAGATAGCAAGAATATTCATGAAATAAATATTCAAATTACATGGGTTACCCAAGGAAATGGTATCCAACTGAGATACAAATTTTACATCTGACTTTTGGAAAAGTCATTTTGAATATCTGGGTACACAACTAAATTTTAGTACTTCTTACCATCCACAAACATATGGGAAAACATAAAGAGTAAATAAAGTGAATGAATACATGCTTCACATGTATGCGATGGATAAACCATCCAAGCAGGAGGATTATCTACACTTGGTAGAGTTTGCATATAACAATTGACATTGAGCATCATTGAGAATGAGTCCATTTGAAGCTTTATATGGTAGAAGGTGTAGGACCCCAGTGAGTTGGGATAATCTAGTGAACACTATTTTTACTGGGCTAGAAATACTTAAAGAAATGGAATAAGAGGTTGCAAATATTAGGCACAATTTGAAAGAATCCCAAGATAGACACAAAAGCTATGCATATAAGAATAACGTGCATATGAAATTTAATGTTGGGGATCATGTTTACCTCTGAGTGAGAAAAATGAAAAGTTCCTTGAAACTTGGAAGTTGTGCCAATTTGTCACCAAGATATTGTGGGTCGTTTTAAGTTCTTGAGAGAATAGGGCTAGTTGCATATATAATTGCATTTCCTACTATCATTAAATCTCATAATGTTTTTCATGTTTCTGTTCTTAATAAATATGTACATGATCCTAACCATGTGATTGATTGGGATGTGATCTAGGTGGAACCCAAAGGAGAGCTTCAAATATGGCCACTATGCATCCTAGACAAGAAATTAATATCTCTCCAAAACCAAGCCATTGGATAGGTAAAGGTACAATGTAATCACTTTGGTCCCAATGAGGCTACATGGGAGCTAGAGGATGCCATGAGAGATGCATATACATTTTTGTTATGATTTGGAGGAAACACGAAGAACGATGTCATTTCGAGGGGGAGGGAACTATAATACACCCAAGTTTGACCCTTGGAATGTATTAAATCAAATTAAGTGATGTAAATATGCTAGTAAAGATTCCTAGTGCGGAGATCAAGGCCAAGGCTCGACTAGTGAATGTATAGGCATGTATAATGTAAATATTTTTATATGGGCCATGTATTTGGATTGTCATGATGACTCAAAATCTATGTAAATATTATGTTAGAAAGTAATAAAAGGGTCCAAGATGGTTGTGTAAAAATCACTAGAGGAGCTATGATTCTAGTAGAGGGGAAGAGGAAAGGGGGCCTATGGGAGATTAAATCCTCTTTTGCCAAGTGTCAACCTTAGAAATCATACATTTCTACCATGTTCCTTAAATGAACCATTTACCTCCATTTGAATTATTAAATCCAATCATTTAATGCATGTGTAAGGATGGTGGGAAAGTCATGTCACGTAGTTACAGAAGGATGTGATGAATATAATTTTATGATAGATGTAAGATTCCTTCCTTCTTTTGTCAGAAGTAACGTCAATTCTGTTTTCACCAATCCTCTCATCTCCATTGGAGTCTATCACTCATTTTCCATACATAATTCATACACTGCGTAGCTTCATGTTGTTTTCTCAAATATTAATTACTCGATTGAGAAAATAACAAGAAAATAGCATTATGATGAGGAAAATTTGAAGACATTAGATTGAAGAGGATGGTTGTCGGTGAGCATAGAGGCTTGGAAATATATTAACCCTTACCCACTATTTATTTTCTACTCCTGGATGCTTTATAATCCATGAATTGATGTTACATGAGGTTCTCTAAAAGCATATAGTAGGTTGGATTGTTTTTGCACACATTGAATCAATGTAAGGGTTGGGTATTATGAGAGACTATTGCGTAGAGAAATAGTAAGCCTTCCTTGTGTCATGTGGGGAAGTGGAAGGGATTTATATGGCTGGGATGATTGAAAGAAGTGAAAATGAGTTGGCTTGAGAGAGAGAGAGAGAGAGAGAGAGAGAGAGAGAGAGAGAGAGAGAGAGAGAGAGAGGCTTATATGTGTTTCCTTTGCCTTGGTGGCCTCATAGGCCGACTTGGGGGTGGTATCTACCATTGGTACCTACAGTTGGGTGGAAAATATCTCTTACACAGCTAGTTGCTTGAATCTTATTATGTTAAAAGATAAGCATTCTTTGTTGTGTATGAATGTGCAATTATTGCATTTACTTCTTGTTATGAATATGATGGGCTATACATGTTATGTGTGTGAAATATAGTTCTTAATTCTACTGAGTTTTATATTCATGCACCTACATGTGAATTTCTTGGTTTATGTTTCCCACGGGAGGATTAAATTATATCTAAATTTGAATAATTGTCCCATGGGGAAAATTTTTGAAACATGAAATTTGTAACCACCCCTTCCTACAGTAAGAATGATGGATGGGGATGGCACACACTTTTAATAACAACTTAAAGTTTTAAGTAGTGAGTTTACTTAAAAAAAAAATAAACAGTCTCCCTTCCATTTGTAATGTTTTCTCATGATATTAATACAATTAATTTATTTATTTGGAAAAGGATTCTCGTATTATTTAATCTTGCAGATACAACCCACTTTTGGTTTTGGAAGTGTTCATGCTATTTTAAAACGTTGTTCATAAGCAAATCGACCGAGTTAGTTCATGGATGCTTTGGTGATACCTAACCAACAATATTTTTCTATAGTCCCATCGTGTTTCTCAAGTAATATTTATCCTTGAAGGAGATCACAAGTTCAAATCCTAAGGGGGGTAGAGTATGTGCAACTCTGTAGATTTTAGCACTCAAATAATTTTATTGAGGGAGCCCCTTGTCCCATTAAGAATGGGGTCTCATACACCAATTTGGTGGTTGGATAGGAATGCAATTATTATTATTATTATTATTATTATTATATGAAAGTATTACCATTAGGACTAGACTATCAAGTGCATGGTTTGAAGTTGATCTTGTCTCCTTTATACATTCTTATGCTTAATCTGTCACTGCTAGTTTTCCCAATAATTTCTAATAGATCACTTTGGATTCTACCACATTAAGACTAGAGATGAATATCTAGTGTCATTGACCATGCATCTCTTGATCACATGTTTTTTATTATTATTATTTCCATACTCCATCCCTTCATTCATGGTGAACAATTTTGGTCAAGTATTCAATCAAAAGGTGGTTGACTCTATGGCAATGAAGAATTTGAAAGTAGTGTACGACAAATACTACTCTAATATCCTATGCTACCCTAATTATGAGTGTCCTTTATTAATTCTAAAAAGTGAGTGGGATGTATTAGTGGAGGATTCCAAGGAGAGGAAGATAAAAAAAGAGGGAAACAAGCTAAAATGTGGAGAGATAGAAAGGTAAATATAAATAGCATACATTGAACTTATAATTTTTCATTTGACCTGACTGACTTAAGAACATTAACATGCACACAAAAATTTTTATAGGATTAAAGGAACTTCCAATGCCATGAATGCTATTTTGAACAAGGTTGGGTCACACAAACTTGGCCTTGGAGGCTATATTAAACTAAAAGGGAGTTATGTAATTACTATAATTTAAAAGCTTTTTTTACTAATTTGTTCAACTATAATTTAAAATATTTATTTATTGAATTGTATTATGTTATTATATGTAGTCAAATGACTATGGAATTATGCCCACCAATGACAATCTAAAAATTAGGATATAAAGTCTTGGTTGAAATGAAGAAATCCAAGGCATGTTATAGTTCTACTATAAATGAGGAGGAAAATATGTTAAATATATTTTGAATGGTTTATTATAAATGGGTTATAGTTTATGGATTATAAAAATAATATAATTGTTATAGCAGGTGAATGAAGATGTTGTCATGGATGAATAAATCGTAATCAAGGTTGTTGGTGGTGATCAACCATAGGTTAAGCTTACCATTGTGTTTACTACACCAACGATTATGAATAAAGTGACCTATAAATTATAATTTTTATGTTCATATAATATGAAAGAGTTTACTTATAAACAATTTTCTTTAACTATAGATGTGGGTTTTAATTGATTGTGTGTATATATGCATATTTTGCATTCTCAACAACCATATCCATCGAGAGAGGATGAGAATAAGAAGATTCTGCCATCATCAAAATTATAGAACTCATGAAATAAAACACAAAAAAACTAGGAAGAAACAATGTAGTAGATGTGCTTTGACATATAATTTTCACATTTGATAAAAAATTATATGTTACCTTTGATTTTTATATATGATGTTCTTTTTGCATTTTGTTTTGTTTCCATTATATTGATGTTTATATGCATTTTTTATTAATTAAATTTGGTATGGGAAATGGAAGTGATGTGGGGGAACATATAAGCTTCCACCTTCTTGTGGTTGGCCTCATTAGTAGAGAATAAAGAATTGTCAAAGCCAAGAGAATCTCATGGTAGTAACTGAATTGCCACATTATTCATCCATTTGATGTATCTTGAGTGGTTGGGAGGAATGGTTGTTACCGTCCCCATCTAGGTTCAATTCTTGTTAGTGACATGATGCTCTTGTTGAGCCCCTATGTAATGATTGAGTGGATTATGTAATATGGCCATACCTTGGTGTTGGAACTGATGTTCAATCACGGTCTTTCCAATTCATTATAAATGAATTAAGATAAAATATGTTGGTTTGATAAAATAATACAATAAGCCTCCAATCAGTATTTTGGAAATCTTCTCTACTAAACATTGTCTATGCTTATGGTAATTTTAATTGTGTTCTATTTGTTTCTCAATCTTGTGTTTCTTGGATTTTGCAAGTCTGGATCATGTAGTTTATCATGAACAAGAATGGGTTGTCCTTGTCCAATGATGGCAAGTATTCGTAGTTTCTTCATACTCTTTTGGGGATGTAGCCTTTGGCTTTTGAATTTTAATATTATCAACTATTAGTTAATGCATATAACGCATATAAGTTCATTGGTGTTTTCAATATGCTATTATATAAAGGAAATTGCATATACCATCATGTGTTAAATTCTATCCCATTATTTATAGATATTAACCTTTTCAAGTTGTTTTGCATTACTTAGTTTGATATTTGAATCTTGTTTGAAGTTTATAAAAATCAATGTAACTGTATTAGTCCCTTCCTTCCTGCAGAGCAGCAGGGACTATAGGAATCGATTTCCTTCATTATATTAGTTTGGCACAAAAACCAAAATGTTTTAACCTAATGTTTTTGGTATTATTTTGTGTTATGGCCAATTAAGTATTTGGGAGCCTTATTTGGCCTCTATTCGAGGCAGTCCAGTGTATGAGGGCAAGCGTGGTGCATGGAAAGATGCATGTCGTGTGCGCTTCCCTAGCATCCCTCACCGCCAACCCATCTCACCATGCCAAACATTCCAACTACACGTCGCATCATCTCGCTTCCAACTGTTTGCACCATCTCGTACAAATTTTTTGACTGATTTTTTTTCCTTCATGGGAAGGTTACGACATAGAGGCACTGACTGGAGCAGACTCTACCACAGCGGGAATTCTTTCTTTCATTGTTAAATCCTTATTCCTTCAGAGAATTCTACAGTGCTCCACAATCTGCAAACCTAATTATCTCAATGCGATCTGAAACGTTCATAGAGGTGCCGTTATCAATACTTCTGCCACCTCTTGGGGTGTTTCTCAGATATGGTATTGGGGTACATAATTAGTTTTTCATTTTTATTCTTTGGTTCTGTTTGATGCATATATAGGCTACAACACCAAACATTCATTGGGTTACTGTGTAATTGTAGGTGGAATTTTGGATAGACTTGCTCTTAACAATCTTGGGCTTCATTCCAAGCATTATCTACGCCATTTATGTGCTTGCATTATAATTGTTGCTGCATGGAGATCAATCCCAATATTATCCATTAATGTTGCTTCTGTTGGTATTCATGTAAATGTTTAACTGGTTTCTGAGATATGCCCAATCTGTAATGTAATGCATGTACTTGTAAAAGAAAACTACCTCTGGTTCTATGAAGAAAACTATTATTATTTTCGAGTAGATCTTACTTCCTTGGCTTTGTACTATTTATTTGTACTCTTCTTAATGAGATTCCTAGTCTTTGGAGTGTTTAGCTATTGAGATATGATCAGTTAATGTAAGTATGGTTGGTGTTTTGGTTTTGTGGTTTTCAGTCAGTCACCATGTGTGGAATCCTAGCATTGTTCGGTTCCTTGGATACATCGTAGGCCAAGCGCGTTCGGGAGCTAGAGCACTCGCGGAGGTATTCCCAATATACATTTGTGGTTCAATTATATATGCTCGTCTAGAGCGTGCGTGGTCAATTCTATAAAAACTAGGTTTTCCAAAAATATAGCAACATTTTGGTGCAGTACTAAAAATAATATTTTTTCATTGTAGAAATTGGATCGAATATTTGTTTTAATGGAGTTTCATTTTAAGCTTTAATGAAGTTTGCCCAATTTTGTTTTGCTTTCATGGGCAGGTTATGACATTGAGGCATCAACTGGAGAAAAATCTATTAGAGCAGGCATTCTTTTCTTGCTCACCATAGATTGGCCATCATAGATAGCGATTGTGAAATTGTAGCTCATCTCGTGAGTATCCAGATGTGTACTCTTCCTTCCTTCCATATTTCTCAATTGTTATCTACTCTTTCATCATTTTTATTTTTATTTTGTAGTCATGATGATGTGCCATGACAGTTTTGGGGTCCAACGTTCTTTGGATTTCTAAGAGTATGATGAGAATATCCTTTGTCTTTTCAAGATTACGATTGTGAATTGTTAATCTGTTTGTGCTCTGCAAATACGAAGACTATGGCGAGGAATTTGTGAATAGGTTGGATGGATTGTTCTCTTTTGTTTTGCTTGACACATGTGACCAGAGCTTCATATCTTCTCGAGATGACTTTGGAATCACTCCCCTATACATTGGGTGGGGGCTTGATGGTCTGTTATTCTACACACTAGTTTTCTTCTGTCATTGTGTGAACTTTGAGTTTTTAGTTGGCAAAGTATGAAGAAGTCTACATTAATTGAGTTGTTATTTATGTTTATTCCATTATCCTTATAGGATATGTTTGGTTTGCGTCTGAGATGAAAGATTTGCACGATGATTGCGAACGTTTTGAGTCATTTCCCCCGGGACATATATACTCTAGCAAACAAGGTTTTATAACATTTAAAGACTTCCTAACACTTTTTTTTGTATATTTTCTTTCAGACTTTGAGATGGTACAACCCAACTTGGTATTCAGAAAATCTTATACCGTCCACTCCATATGACCCTTTGGTTTTGAGATGAGCATTTGAGAAAGTATATTCCATTACCATATTTCTCCTGCTTTCTCATATCGATTCTACCCATGAGCATTATTGTATAAAATATAAATATAATGCGATTTTCCTCCATGTAAAACTAGTGATATGATATGTTGAATGATACATGCAATCATAAAAAGGTTCATGACCAATGTTCCATTTGGAGTACTTTTATTGGGGGGTCTCGACTCATCTTTAGTTGCGGCTGTTGCAGCTCGTCATTTGGCTACTACCAACGCTGCAAAAAAAGTGGGGGAGAGAAACTGCACTCTTTCTGTGTTGGATTCCATGAATTTCTTGCATTGCTTTTTGTTTTCCGTCCAGTTCTCTACTAGTTGACTGGGGCATAAATATAACACAATAATTTTACCATCCAGAGGCTTAAATTCATATACCATTTTACAAAGAGAACAAGAAGGAATTTTTGGGGATGTAGGGTTATCATGCTGTACAATTCCTTTTATTTCAGAGATTGGAGTTCTTAAATTAAATTTTGATTGCAGAAGTTGTCTGACTCTTGAACGTAGGATAATTGTTGATGTATTTGTAACTTCAGAAGATATTCTTCTATGTATTACACTTGAAATTTATTATATTCATGATGGAGATGTATTATTCCTCCAATCAGAAGTGTCGTCATTTGTATGTGTAAGTGTCGCAAGTATTATTTGATGGGTTATTAGACCACCTTGGTGGGGTCAGCCCTGCATGTGTCATGTGGATGGGTTATTAGGCTTCCTTAGGAAGTCGGCCTAGTTAGGGATAAAGGCAGGTTAAGTTGTTGTATAAATAGAAAATGTGTCTCTCTCTATTTGCTCATTCACTCACTCATCCAACTCGCATAGTTGAGAGAGAGAGGTGCGCACAAGTGGAGGAGGAGTAACTGCTGGAGACATCTATATTTTGGGGATTGATCTCTGTAATCTTTGTATTGGGGCTTATTCTATCTCTGAGGAAGTTGCGGGGTTTTTCACCTTCTTGGTTTTCCTCGGTGAAATGCTTTGTGTCCATTGTTTCTTGTGATTGTTATGCTGTGAATGTTATTCTCTTAGTGATCTTAGATAATATTGAATGAAATTATCGGAAATTTAACATGGTATAAGAGCTGACCTAAGAAGAAGACATTGTGCAGCCATAGAAGCTAGCGCTTCTTGATTTTTGGGTTTTCTCTCCACAGTTCATCAAAGGCAAGAGGAGGCTAGGCTAGAGAAGGGTTTTGCATATCAAAACGTAGTCATCTTGGAACTTTCTCTATAAATTCATTTATGCAAAGGTTCGTGATCTGAAATTTTTACAGGCTGAAGATAACATCCCCTTGTACCTTGTGTCCAATGCACAGCATCTGATTCGCTGTAATTTCTGATTTATGATCCGTACAAATTAGGGTTTTTGCCTCTCTAGATCTCACTCATAAACATGTGACCTAGTGAAAAAGGTCATAACTTGGGATAGGAATCTCCAAATGAAATTCTGTAAAAAGTGTCAGTAATAGAACGAATTGTAGTTTCACAAGTCTGGGTTTCAGAGGGAGAAGTTGAACTAGTGACACATGGCACTCCGTACAAGTTAACTATCATGTTTCATCCCATAAACAGGTCATGTTACGACACTTGGAATAAATATCTCTTGGAGAATCCAATTGAGCTCAAACCTGTGGGGTTGGAAAGATAACAGGACAGGATACCACAGGCCAAATTTTCAGAACCCGAGGATCCGTAATTTCTGAGTTACACCAGAAACATTACAGTCAATTCTGGAAGGTCAAATTTTGGAATCTCCACACCAGCTTGCTCATCCAGTTCTCAACATTTAAGTGGCAAGATCTAAATATTTTATTTCCATTTGAGTTTCTCATTAAGATGTATCACCACACGAAGCTTGAGGATAAGCTTCAAGGGATGACAATTTCTGAGAATGGAAGTATAGGATTGGGTTAATCCTAGAAGAGAATGAATTGGGAACCTACATAAAAGAAGAGGTTCCAGTTCCAGAGGGAGATGAGGCTAAGGCCTTACAGAAGAAAACTTGGTCAAGTCCAAGAGAAGAGAATCATTTATGATTCTATAAAATACCATCTCATACCCCATGTGTCTTCTCTAAAGACACCTAAGGAGATGTTTGAATCCTTGACCAAGTTGTTTGAAGGAAAGAATATAAATCGGAAGATGACTCTGCAGAACCAATTGAAAGGGGTAAAGATCCAGAATGGAGAGACCATTCAATCCTACTTTACTAAGGTCTCTCAAATCAAAGAACAACTTGAAGCTGTGGATGAAGTAGTGGAGAATGGAGAAATTGTGATGACCACATTGAATGGCCTTCCTAGGCCATGAGACTCCTTCATCCAAGGTATTTGTGCAAGAAAGAAATTGATCTCTTTCCATAGACTATGGGAGGAATGTTCACAAGAAGAAGCTAGGCTTGTGGCCCGAGAAGAAAAGATGGGAAATGAAGACCAAACCCTCACTACTCACACCAAGAGAAGTAAGTTCAAGAGTGAGAAACCTCATAACAGAAAATCTTCTCACCATCACCAAAGGGAGAACATTAAGAAAGATACCTCTCATGGTAGACGCTTCACATGTAATGAGAAGGGACACTTTGCCCAAGATTGTCCCAGGAATAGAAAAGACTTCAATAACAATAAGAAGAAGAACAACAAGAAATGACATCATGCTCACATTGTAGAGGATGATGAACCTCCCAGGAAGAAGGCTAGAGAAGAAAGTGAAGACTCTTCAAGTGATGAAGAATATGTTCTAATTTCTGCTCTCATAGGTACTATTACACATGGGTGTAATGATTGAATTATTGATAGTGGGGCTTCCAAACATATGACAGGATTTAAAGAATCTCTTATGGACCTATTTGAACATGAGTCACCTCATAAGGTGAAACTTGGGGATGACTACCAATACCCTATAAAAGGAAGTGGTGAAGCCTCCTACAAATTAGACTCCGGGAAGTCTTTAAAGATGCAAGATGTTCAATATGTACCTGGACTCAAGAAGAATCTTCTCTCCATATCATCTTTGGATGCAAAAGGGATGAGAGTTGCATTTGTGGATGGCCAAGTACTTATGTGGCCAAAAGGTAAAACCATAGATGATGCAGTAGTGATTGGAGAGCAAGAGGGAGGATTGTACAAATTGAAGGGACAACCTAAACATACCATGGTACATGAATCCATGGAGCCAAGTGAAATTTGGCATAGAAGGCTTGCACATGTTCACTATAGAGCACTACCAATTGAAAGCAAAGCAGTAGAAGGTATTCCTAAAATCCAGTCAAAGCATGAAGGTGTTTGCAAAGGATGTGCAAAAGGAAAGAACAAATAAGGCATTTCCAAGCAGTGAAAGCAAGGCATAAGGAATCTTGGAAATTATCCACTCCGATATATGTGGTCCAACATCATCCAGTTCTCTGAGTGGGTATGTATATTATGTTTCTTTCATTAATTATTTCTCTAGGAAGACCTGGATTTGTTTCTTGAAGAACAAAGATGAAGTATTAAGAAAATTCAAGGAATTCAAAGCCTTGATAGAAAACCACACTAAAAAGAAGATCAAGACTATTAGATCTGACAATGGTGGATAATTCACTTAAGAAGACTTCAAGAAGTTATGCAGTGATTCAGGGATTAAGAGGGAGTTGACTACTCGTTACAATCCACAACAGAATGGAGTTGCAGAAAGGAAGTACCTCTCATCCATTTTCAGCATTGGTTAAGGTGCAAACTATCAAAGAATCCAGCAGCTCCTGCAAGGAAGCAAAGATTGAGAGGGAGTCCACCCAACAAACAAACAAAAATAAGTATTTGAATTGTCATTTCTTGTATATCTGATTGTTTAAATAATATTGTTCAATGATGTTCCTAGACTTAGGTTGTGTATTATGCATATTAGAATAATTGCATTAACGAACTGTATACTACTAATATGCATATGATGGGTAAGTGGCCTATGACACTGTACAACATTCCATTTCTACTTATCTAGAATGAAATCTCTTTGCTGAGATGTTGGGAGTAGTGCAAACTCTTAACAATGTTCTGGTAGAGATGGAAGGCATATAGAAAGTTACCGTATGAATACGGGATATGGATGAATGTTGTATTGAAGCATTGGCTAATATAATTGCATGGTTGTATGACATATTCCTTTATGTGTAAGACTTTGTTCTGTAAACTATGAGAAGTTTCTATTTATGCAATTGAATTTGACTTGTAGGAAAGATCATGTACAATCACCTACAAAAGAAGGACTACAACATTTGTTCTAGCAATGAAGCTCAAAGAAAACTATCTATTGAAGATATTGAAGAATCTGAAGTTCCTAGGATCCAGGATGCAGTAATGGAAGAATGCCATGATCGAGGAATACCAGTCGATCATGAAGAATGATGTTTGGGATGTGGTCCCAAGACCAGAAGGGAAATCTATTGTGACTTCCAAGTGGATATACAAAATCAAGCATACTTCAGATGGTAGAATAGAGAAATACAATGCAAGGTTTGTGGCTCGTGGCTTCTCCCAGAAAGAAGGGATAGATTATGAAGAAAATTTTGCACCTGTAGCCAAATACAATTCCATCAGAACAATACTTTCTCTGGCTGCAGTAATGAAGTGGAAGATACACCAGATGGATGTCAAGACAACCTTCTTGAATGGTGTAGTCGAAGAGGAAGTGTATGTGGAGCATCCACTCGGTTTTGAGACACATGATGTGGAGTCATATGTGTGCAGATTGAAGAAATATTTGTATGGCTTGAAGCAAGCACCCAAGACATGGTACGACAGGATAGACAACTTCTTGTCCAGTTTGGGCTTTACCAAGAGTAAAGAGGATTCCAACCTTTACTATAAGGTTGAGGAAGGAAATCCAGTGATACTTCTATTGTATGTGGATGACCTATTTATGAAAGGTGAGGATAGGTTGATTTCCGACATGAAGAGGAAGCTTGCTGCCGAGTTCGAGATGAAGGACTTGGGTATGATGCATTACTTTCTAGGTATGGAGGTGTGGCAGAGTGCAGATGGAATATTCCTTGGACAAGGGAAGTATGCATTAGAGATCCTGAAGCGGTTCAGTATGATGGACTACAAGGCCATGGCCACACTTATGGCATCGAACCTGAAGCTATTAAGTGATGCTTCATCAAAGTCCGTTGATGCCACGATGTATTGTCAGATGATTGGGTCCTTGATGTACTCGATGAACATGAGACTAGATATTTGCTTTACGGTGAACAACTTGAGCCAGTGCCTAACAGATCCCAGACATGTTCACCTGATTGTTGTAAAGCATATTTTGAGGTACCTGAAGGGTACGATTGATTATGGGATCAAGTATGATGCAAATCAAAAGTTTAACCTGGAGGTTTATGCTGATTCAGATTGGGCAGGCAGTGCTGCAGATAGGAAGAGCACTTTGGGGTGCTGCTTTAGTATGGGATCAGGTGTGATCTCTTGGTTTAGCAGGAAGCAATCCTGCGTAGCACTGAGTACAGCTGAAGCAGAGTATGTTGTAGCTTGTTCATCCAGTTGTGAGGCAGTATGGATTAGGAAGCTACTGTCTGATTTATTTGATCTCCAGTTGGATGCTACCTCTGTGTTCTGTGACAACCAGAGTTGTGTGAAGTTGTTTGAGAACCCAATGTTCCATGATAGTTCGAAGCACAACGAGATCAAATATCACTTTATTAGGGATATGGTGCAGAGAGGATCAATGAAGCTCTAGTATGTTGTGACAGATGAGCATATTGCAGATGTGTTGACCAAAGCACTAGCCAGAGTGAAGTTCGAATACTTCAAAGAGAGGCTTGGTGTTATTCATATAGAAGATACTTCGAGGAGGAAGTGATGGGACACATTTGCAGGAGCCATTCCAAGCATGGTGGTAGGAGGATCCTTTCCATGGCCATGGATGTAAGTGCTGTATGATGAGCATCAGGACAATGCTACGGATGATGTTCTACATGATGATGATCAAGATTATAATGTGTGATGATATGCATCAGGATGATGCTATGATGATGATCAGGATGATCATGAGATGATGATGTGGATCAGGATGATGTACTGTATGATGATTAAGATGATCATGAGCATAAGGATGATGCTTCGTACAAGGATGATCAGGAGGATCATGAGTATCAGGATGATACTCCGTGGCCTTGGAAAGGTTGTGCGATAAGCATATAATAGCGCCATGGGAGATTTGCAGATACTCTTGCTAGGTTTTTTCTATGGCATATAATAGCTCCTTGGGATATCTGGCAAATGCTATTTCAAGGTTTTGCATAGAGGGACATATAATAGCGCCTTGGGAGGTTTGTAGATGATCTTGCTAGGTTTTTCCTATGGCATATAATAGCACCCTCGGAGATCTAGCAAATTCTCTTTCGAGGTTTTGTCCGTGGCATGTAATTTCACCCTGAGAGATCTTGTAGGTTTTGCTGGGCACGTAATCAGTCTTGGGATGCTCTTGCTAGGTTTTGCTTGGCAGCATATAATAACTCCCTGGGAGATCTTTCAAGTTGTGTTGGGAACATAATCAGTCTTGGGATGCTCTTGCTAGGTTTTTCTTTCCTGGTCACATATAATAGCTCCCTGGGAGATCTTGCAGGTTGTGCTGGGAATGTAATCAGTCCTGGGATTCTCTTGCTAGGTTTTGTGAGGTCACATGTAATAAATCCTTGGGAGATCCTATAGGCTAAGTAGTAAGCTCGTAATCAGTCCTGGGATGCTCTTGCTAGTTTTTGTTGATGCACATAATTAGTCCTGAGATTCCACTGGATGGCCGCTCGCAAAGATGATGAAGACCTACAGGAGGCTAGGCCTACATCCAACATGAAAAAGGGCTGGCTTTGTAGAACTTCCTATGACAAGACGAATTAAGAGATAGCCCAGTGATTGATATGACGAGTACAACAACAGTGACGATGATGCTTCATGATCCAGTGATGATGATCCAACTCTAGAATTGAAGACTTGTGGCGATATGTATTGATGATGAATTGTGTCTAGAGAATACCTTCCTAGTTAAGAGGGAGTGTTGATGTATTTGTAACTTCGAAAGATATTCTTCTATGTATTACACTTGTACTTTATTATATTCATGATGGAGATGTATTATTCCTCCAATCAGAAGTGTTGTCATTTGTATTTGTAAGTGCCGCAAGTATTATTTGATGGGTTATTAGACCACCTTGGTGGGGTCTGCCTTGCATGTGTCATGCAGATGGGTTATTAGGATTCCTTAGGAATTCGGCCCAGTTACGGATAAAGGCAGGTTAAGTTGTTGTATAAATAGAGAGTGTGTCTCTCTCTATTTGCTCATTCACTCACTCATCCAAATCGCATAGTTGAGAGAGAGAGGTGCGCACAAGTGGAGGAGGAGTAGCTGCTGGAGACATCTATCTCTTGGGGATTGATCTCTGTGATCTTTGTATTGGGGCTTATTCTATCTTTGAGGAATTTGCGGGGTTTTTCACCTTCTTGGTTTTCCCTAGTGAAATGCTTTGTGTCCATTGTTTCTTGTGATTGTTATGCTATGCATGTTATTCTCTTAGTGATCCTAGATAATACTAAATGAAATTATCGGAAATTTAACAATAATGTGACATCCGAATATGACTATTGGTTTAATTCTGTTAACATTTTGAAACAATAGAAAATTAAAAAAAAATTGTTTACTCAATCCTTATTCCTTTTTAGTCCCTGCCTGCCTGCAGAGCAGTAGGGAGATCAATGAACAACTTGATTTGCTAGTTATTTTAATTTACTCTAACAAAAAACAGAAATTGTCTTTGCAGTAAATGAATATAAAGCCTAATGATCAATGATTTAAGCTTTACGAGTTCCTGATTCTCATTTTTTAGTGTCGACAAGATAATTCATTAACACAAACATAAATTTCCTGAACTAACGTTACCTGCAAATAGTCTGAAAATGCTTCATTACCACGATGGGATTCTGTAAATTCTTGACATGTCAGATCAGTTATACT
This sequence comes from Larix kaempferi, assembly GCA_027924585.1. Lineage (NCBI taxonomy): Eukaryota > Viridiplantae > Streptophyta > Pinopsida > Pinales > Pinaceae > Larix > Larix kaempferi. The sequence goes on along the minus strand of BSBM01000456.1, from coordinate 46,491,443 downwards.
ACATAGGCCATTGGAACCATTGGCAGAAGCACTCCACGACCTAAATTTCTCTTCAAATTCAACAATTAATGGATAACAGGAACTGGCAAGGACTGAGGGCCGCACATCGACAGGAAAAAGTATGGCTTCTAGGTTTTCTGTTGGTTTGGAGACTTGGAAGGTGAAATACGCTGTTCTAAATAAACAAGTAAGGAATTATGTTTTCCACTTTCACGTCGTGCGGTACTGTTCTTACACGAACACAAGAGTTGTATAGAAGTGGTAGCAACAACAACTTCCAAGCACAAATTTTTGAAATTAGACACGAATTTAGTTTCAAGAAGCGGCCTCTTCCCTTGCAGAACTTGAACTTGTACAACTTGACTTATTGTTGCGACGCTTGTGCTCGAGCATCCCGAAATTGTCTTACCGCTTAGACTGAGACTTACAGCTTAGTGCGCCCATAGTTTTTCTCAAACCTCCCGCTAGCCTGACACCTGCTCCAACCCTCTGACACATTCACCCTTCTCTTCCACACCCTTATCTTCCACGTGCTCTAGCCTTCTCCCTTATGGTTTTGCTTCTGCGTAGCTACTGCGTGGTGCTTGGCCCACTCCCTTTGGCAGGGACTAAGCTGCCTTGCAACTTTTTCCCTTGTTGTCTTTTGGTTTTGTTTAAACAATTGGATTTAAAATTTGTTGGGATGTCTAGTTTGGGTTCCATATGTATATACATTTCCAACAATGTATCATGTGTGTCATCCAATTAATTTGGGTGTTGAGCTAAAAAATGACTGTGCACTTAGGAACACACATGCATAATTTTATATCCATATCAAATATTCCTCCACATTTTAAAGATATTATAATAATATTTAAACTTGAATATATTTGTGCACTTATGAACACACATGCATAATTTCATATCTATACTTGATCTTATTTTACTAGTCTATGTGGATCAATGTGAAGCATCTCCTCAACCATTATGGTAGGAAAATTATGGGTACACCTTAATGAGGATTGTTAAATCCATTTAGCAAAGGATGTAGTCTAGAATTGATCTTAGTAAGGTGGTCGATTTTGGATTGAATGTGCCTATGGAGGGCATGTAGGGGTTCTCTTCATGTTGCTAGAATGTCCATGGGTGATAGTCATTGAAAATTAAATTAACTAGAAATGGCATGCTCTTTGACTGCATCTCTAAAATCAATGTTAAGTGTAGGAAACCATGGAATTTGATCACATGTGCTAAGGATATTTTAATTGATGTAATAACTAGGATACAAGTTTAATTGGGAGACAATTAAATGGTTATTATGGTAGGTAGATTTGCATATCATAGCCATCATTGAAAATTTTTATTTAAGAGTCATTTAAGCAAAGGGAATTGAGATTTATTTTTCTACTTGTCATGACTTTCTCTATACAACAACTTCCATAACAGAGCTCCATATTGATCTATTTTTTCTTGCTCAATAGAAACCTTGATACTACATCTTGCATATAAATGCTTAAAATTCCAATAATTAATCTCTTTGTGAGAAGCATATATTTGTGTACTGAAAATGCATCGAGACAGTGTACATGAATGTTATTATCACTTTCATTGCTAATTTGTTAGGGTCCAATATTCCTATCTTGTGTTGGCAAGCTTAATAGCTTGAATTTAGGTCCATATATATCTTTTATTTTTTCCAAGAAAAATAATAAGCATTGCTTATTTGAGTTCACAACTCCCTCTTATCAAAGAAATAGGATTTACGCTTATTCAACTCGAGACCAACTACACAAAAATATAAAATCATCCCAAAAAACATAAAAATATATCCTATTCTAACTTGTAATCTCACGAATGCATATTTTCAACTATATTAAACTATCATCTATCCATCTTAAAATCAGATCAATCTAGCACCGAGAGGAATCTAATTTCTTGAGGTGTAAATTTTTTATACATCAATAAAACAATTTACACCTCAAAAAATTTGATCCCTCTCGATGCTTGATAGATTCGGGTTTAAGATGGATCTATGTTGCTTTTAATATTTTTTATTTTATGAGTCAACATGCATTTTTAATTATTTTTTATTTTTATTTTAGGTAGCATTCCATTACAGCGTTACAACATCTCCTCCATATTGGGTTGTAAAGAACCTTGCTACTCTCAGTGAAAATATCAATGAAAGCGATAAATTCTTCATTTGAGGGCCAATTTTTCCATTTTATTAAAATTTTTTGACAATTAAAATTTTTAAAAGCATATTTTTTCTTCCATAGAAAAACGTTATGATTGTTTAATTCATTAAAATAAAATATTGTAGCAGCAATGTTTTCAAATTTGATTGACGATAAATGTCATCATGAATTGAATTCTAGAGTAGTTCTTGCTTCCTGCAAACCTTAAATATGAATACTAAATCCCCATCTTGGTACTATATATATATATATATATATCTATATCTATCTATATATATATATAGTACCAAGACTATCAACCTCACCAAAATAGTAGAGAAGTGATCCATTAATTCAAAAATCTACAAGCCCAAATACCTACAATCAAACCTCCAACTAAGTGGAGGTACAGAGACAATGTCTTAAAATTCCGCAAAAAAAATCCACGAATTAAAAAAATTAGAGGGGAATGAACCAAAGGAAAAAATTTAATACGCTAACCAAAACTAGACTTGAATACCCCATTAACAATATAACTGGGAGGATATCCACCTGAAAATTTCTTCCCCTCCATAGAATTTCAGAATTTGCAACATAGTCCAAAGGCATCCACCTCGTCAAAAAAAAAATGCATATAAAGAGGGATAAACAACCCTATTCTCAAGTGGGAGCACATGTACAAGTGTACAACAACATCACTGTCAGAACAATGCCGCCCAACAAAAAAACATGACCCGAATGGCCTAAATACAAATCCTCGAGAGCAATAAAAGAATCCATGTTCTCCTACACCATCTTCATTGTTGAATCAAACCCCAAGCAAGAAGTAGGAACTAAAACCATAATACCCAACTCACCTAAAACCATAGAAGATTTAAAAGTTGGAAAATCGAGGACTCCCAAGGATTAAATCAAACTTCATCCCAACCATAGCATCCACCCAAGGATTTGAATCATCACTAGGGGCCTCCTCATAGTTGGCGAAACCTGACAACGTTATAATAACGGAAATTCTCTATGAGAGATCATTAAACCCATTTATAATTGGAGCATTCATTGAGAATAAGTACTTCCACACCTAATGGAGAAGGAGGAATACTCCCCACATATGTAAGGAACCCTTATAAATAGACCCACTAGCCCAGGGAATAGGATTTAACACCATATAATTTTCAATCATCTCTTGATCAAGAGACTGACCCAAAGAATAATATGGAACCTCCACTATAACCCTAGTGGATCTATCCACATCGATAGACCTCCAATGCTTATATGCAATATAACAATCCTGTTCATAATCCAAATGATGTAGAGGGTATTAAGAGCCAATTATGGGTTCTAAATTAAGCATGAAGGCCACATACAATCCAAAACAAGAAAATAATACATGTGCACATGCAGAACATAAAAACATCAGAATTAAGCTTCATCCACATCCATTAAACATGCATTTACTAGTATAAATCATCACAAACATAATCATAGCAACATTGCATATTCAAATAACAACAAATAATAGATCAAGCATAGATCATATATAAGAGAATACTTATCTGGAGTAAAGATCCAAGCAATTGGTTGTGTAAGTGCAATTTTCCACCCAACTGTAGATACTCTGCCCAACATATACTATTTCTGTTGAGAGTCCACCTCTAAGCCATATTATGAGTCCAGTATGGTTAAGCAAACACATACAGGCTTCTATATCTCAGCCCACAATCTATTCTTCTCTCCATGTTCAACCAAATGATCATACATAGATCTACAATAGTCTCACTCAACCTGCATACCCTTGAATCCACAATACCTTCCACACACAACACCTTCTAGGCTCAGGAATCCCCTTCTCCAATTTGGGTCTGTCGAGCGATCCATCTTGCCAAGTGCTTCCAGTGTGTGCATAGAAAGAGTCTAATTGGGTGACTATTGCTGGAGATCTACCTGTATATTTCACTCATGGTTCCTCAAGAATGTATGAGTAGCATAACTTAATGGGTCTATTTGAGGCCTTAGGGATCACTTATAACCAACTCTCTCTCTCTCTCTCTCTCTCTCTCTCTCTCTCTCTCTCTTCAGTCTACAAATCAATATTTCACGGTAGAAGACAGTCTAATGTTGGGACAAGTTTGTGACAATGTAAGAGGATAGGAGTGTTTGATGCACGAGGGTAAGTTGAAAAGTGTAGGATTAAGGGACCTATGTGCAAGGGTGAACTAGGTGAAGGTACCCATGTAAAAGAATCGGGTGAGTCCACGTGTGAACAAGTATGAATGATGGTGTTGGGGTAGAGCTCTTTTTCTGTGAGGGTATGGGTCTGTGAGGGTACGTAAGTATCAAGAGAGTCCAGGAGATACAGAAAGTATGAGATTCTAAACATGAATGTAATTATGAGGGGAGCGCAAGTTTAGGTGAATGGATGTGTAAGTAATTATGTCTGCAAGCATGTAGGCGTGAAGGTAAGATCGATGACATTGAATCTAGGGTAGGATAGAGGGGAAAGCAATCGACTCCTTTGACATAACTTTTTATCATGGGGAAAAGGACTCCTACAATTTCCCCTCGGAAGAACTTTCATCCCCATGCTTCCTTAACTATGCAAAGGGATTTCTCCCACCAAATTCACTCATAAATTAAATGATTGGGTGAAAGAAGTAAAAGGAAATAATTGGCTCATTCAAGGCTCATGAAAAGCATTAAATTGGCTCTATGGGTGACACTTGGAAATGAAGGATTCAATCCCCCATAGGACCTCTTTCCTCTTCCCCTCAAGTGAAATCATAGCCCCTTTGGTGCACCTTAAACAACCATATTGGTTCATTTATATTATTTATATTCAACATAATATTTGCATAGCATTTAGGCTGGCCTGATAAGCCAATCACACGGTCCAAATAAGAAAAAATTTACATAATGGATTCAATATATATTCCAAGGGTCAAAATGGGGGTATTACAATCCACTCCCCCTTGGAATAACATTGTCCTCGATGTTTTCTCAAAATTGTAACAAAATTGAATATGCCTCTCTCGTAAATCTATGTAACATGACTCTCTCATATCCCTATTTGATATTATGGCCTTAGGAAATCTATGTAACAAGAAGATATCCTTGATGAAAATACCTGCAATGTCAACCACTTTATAAGTAGACTTAATAGGTATGAAATGTGTATCTTTTGAAAATTTTCCCACCAAAACCATGATGCAATCATGCTATCTCACTATCATTAGAAACCCTGTAATGAAATCCATGTAAATTACTTACCATTTCCATTCAGGTATGGGAAATGACTGCAAAAAAACCTGCTATGTTTTGATGCTCAACCTTCACCTATTGACATTTCATGCACTTATAAATATACTCAGCGACATCCTTTTTCATCCATGGAAAAAAGTACTACTTTCTAGCTGTAGAAATCAGTTTTTGATATCCTGGGTGACTAGAATATGGCATTGCATGAATCTCCTCTAGAACAGTCCTTCTAAAATTCACAAAATTAGGGATATAAAATATTCCCTTAAAGACAATAATCCCTTCTTTTTCCAAACGATAACCCTCATACTTCTTCTTAGAGTTCGACTACTGCAAGCCACCCTTGACTTGTTGATAATGTTCATCTTCAACAAGAGAATCAAAGATCTTTTTCCTTAGGTTTGTTTTACAAACACTAATGGATGCCACATGCATTATGTTCATCTTCTTATTGAGGGCATCGACCGCTTTGTTCTCCTTTCCTTTTATGTGTTTGATCTCAAAGTCAAATTCACATAGTAAATCCAGCCATCTGGCTTTCCTGGAATTACCTTGGAGAATCCCTCGATGAATCTCTTGTAATAATAATCAAGGCCCATAAAATACCTTATTTCTGTCACATTGCTCGGATTTGGTGAATTCATAATTGCTTCAATCTTTTCTAGGCCCGTTGCTATACATTCCTATGATACGACGTGACCCAAATAATGAATATACTTCTTGTAGAAGTTGCATTTGCTGATATTTTGATATAATTGAAGCTTCTTGAGCAATTGTAAAACCATTCTCATATTCTCCTCATGCTCTTTCTCATTCTTAGAGTGAATGGGAATCCCATCCAAGAACACCAATACAAATGTATCCAAATATTGAATGAACACATTGTTCATGAGGCACATAAAGGTAGCCAATGCTTTAGTGAAACAAAAAGGTACCACTATAAACTCATAATGGTCATATCACATTTTGAAAGTTGTTTGATGGATTCCTTCCTATTTAATTTTGACTTGATGGTAGTCTGACCCATGGATAATTTTAGGGGCTAAATTTAGCCCATTGGATAAATTAAGGGGGTTACATAAATTTAGTCGGTTATTTGCTTATATGGAAAGGGTTTTTTCAGTTGAAATATATTCGCCCAATATTTATTAGAAAATAAATAAATCCAAAATGAATAGCCTCCTATATATTAATGGAAAATGAAAAAAGTTATCTTTTCCCTAGAAAAATCTCCCTCCAATCTATCTTTCGCCCCCGATTTCTAAAGAGATTCTCGTGGAATCATTCCTTCATCCCCGATTTTCAGTAAAGAAGGATACCAAGGGTTGTTTCACCCTCCATTTTCCATGTAATTTAGGAATACAGTTGTATTCACCTGGAGTTTTATTTAATTTCATGTTGATACATTCTTTGAGCCCTCGATTTCTAGTATTGGAGGGAAAATTAGGGGCAATTTTGTCCTATATAATTGATGTAGTGATTCATGGTTCACCCACATCAGATTGCACTTACAAGGTAAAGGTTTCGTTTTATGTGATTCCACTTTTCATTCTTATTTTTCTAGACATTTTAATCTTCGCACAACATCTCCATTGCTGAAATATCAGGTCTTCAAAGGGCATACTGCACATGCAATTTATTAGAGGATACATACTCGCAACATGCTTTTTATCCAATAATTAGTGCGGCATGTTTGTTATCATGCTTTTTATCTGCAACTACAATAGATTATTATACTGTAAATTTACCTTTTATAATGCCTTTTATAATGGATACTTTTTAAGGCCTGTTGAATTCTAGGGCGCTCTTGATTCTTAGGGCTCATTCAGTGTTGTTAGGGTTTTTATATATCCTAGGAGTATTGGTTTCGTTAAAGTGTTATAGAGATCAAAAATATGATTTATTTGATGCCTTGTCGTGTTTAAACCATCGAATGGCATTTATACGTTATCAGTGGTTGATACTCTTGATGGAGAGATGCCACATGGTTTTTATATATTCAAAATAAATTTGACCTAGTTGTTTAAAATATGCTTTTATTAGGATCTTGCTCTACAATTATTATTAGACCTGATTAGGAATTCATGAGACTGTGTATGTTCATATTTTTGTATGTTATTATTGATGTTTGGGATACTTGTAATATAAATGAATGCACATTGATTATAATGGTGGGGCTACAGTGGAATGGCAATTATTTTGGCATTGTCTTCCTGTAGAGTTGTCCAAAGCATTCTGGTAGATTCTTTTATTTGTATTGAGAAGTTTGTGACTGGTATGTTTTTTTAATTCATATTGTCAAGTTCGTCAATTTTATCTATAACCTATTTTTTTTGGGTTTGGTATTTTTTTATAGTATTTTGTTTTTTTGTAAGGGCCATTTAGAAGTAAAATGTTTTTTGTTGATTTGTTTTGATGAGTAATTTCTATCATCATCCAGAAATGGATCTAGTTATGTATGATGAATATATGATTTAGTTGGAACACAAACTTCATTTGCATCATGATTATATATATGTATAAGGCGTGTTTGGCCTAAGATGTAGACATTCTACTATTCGATATCTTGTCTTTTGCATTCAATGACAGTGCTAAACCAGTTTTACAACATTTTTCATGCTTTTGAAAATTTCAAGGACATCGATATAGAACTCAGTTTATCTGAGAAAAAGTATTCTTTAACTGATTAGTTCTAATGATATGTGTGATGATGCACTAATGTGGTTTCTATTTTTGTTAGTGTATGTTCTTATTTCTAATAAACCCTATCAATTTTCTAATTAACTCTAAAAATTCTAAATCAGATGACATAATTCATATTTTGATTGTCAACAAAATAAAGGAAAAAGTGGTAGTCTTATCTATAAATAGATAAGTAGGTTATTTTTTTCTTAGAGGGTAGCTTAAAAATGGGAGGTTTGTAAAGTAATCTAATTAGGAATTCATACACTACACTAAGGTTGTGGGTCTCAATTAGACTCCATGTTATAATAATGGTTTGTGGGTGCCTTAATCACTCAACAGTGTAAAGTGTTCAAATATATCATTTTTTCGGTCTATCAAGATTTGGGTCCCCACATGTCTGCTGGACCATTAAGGGACGAGATACCAAGTGGATTCGCCACTTTCCCTTAATCTAGTTTGGGAAGTCGTGTTTCACTAACACCTTTAGTCGTGAGTGACCAAATACTGCTTGTGAAATGTATAAATAAATCCCTCCTCTCCGCATTCATGCATTTGTTCTTTTGAGAGTCTATGAGTCTAGAGAGTTTAGAGTTGAGCTCTAGTATATGATCTTGTATTGCACTACCTTAGTAATCTGTAGAATTAAAAGCTGAGTCTTCTTGGAAAAAGGTTCACCAAGATTTTAAAAGGTTTTATAATTCGATGAAAGATTCGCTAAGTTTTTATAATATTTTATAATTCAATAGAATATTCGCCAATATTTTACAATATCTTATAATTTAGTAAAAGATTCGCTAAGATTTTACAAGTTTCTATAATAAAATGAAATATTATCCAAAAAATTATATATACATATTATATTATTGATAAAATAGACTTCAAATTTTCCTATATATCAAGGAGATTCTCTCATTTATTATACATATAAATTTGGGATGGGTTCTTAAAATTATCCTTGGCCTGACCTCAATTCATTCTTTGGAAAATACCCTTGCCCCTCTCATTTGATCAAAGAGATAATCAAATTGAGACAATGGATACTTGTTCTTCACTGTGGATTTGTTCAACTATCTACAATTAATACATAGCCTGAGCGTTCCATATTTATTCTTCACAAACGGGACAAGTGCTCCCCATGGAGACACACCCGGCCCAATGGATTTCTTTTCCACCAATTATTGCAAATGCATTTTCAACTCCAACAGTTCCGGGGCACTCATCCTATAAGGTTTCTTAGACACTGGTGCAATTCCTGGCACAAGATTAATTGTAAAATCAATGTCCCTCTTTGGAGGGATTCCCAGTGTTGGAACATTAAAAACCCACTTTAGACTTAGGATCAAATACATCAATAATTTTTAATCAATTTCCTAGGTTTAGACTATGTAGATGGCCTCAATTTGCCTTCCTAGGCTCACACTTGCCATAATTAGTCACATGGGCACACTTGGATAGATACTGGATTAAATTTTGCATGATTCTGTCTGATTTTATGCCTATCTTGGAATAGTTAGTGTGCCTTCCTACCTTAGACAAATTTGTCCTGCTTTTATGCTTTTAGTGGATAAGGATAAAGCTAGTTTGACTTGGTAAGTTGTCTTTATTTGTCTAACTTTTCCTCCATGTATTTATTCTCTCTAAAAAGTCATGATAGATTCCTTTTTCTTCACTCATGAGCTGACAATACTTCTTGTAGCTAGGGTTTTCTCCCTAGCTTGTGTTGAAGAGCACCTACTAAGGATTAAGGAATCCTTAGTAGCAGTTCAGTAAACAGTAAAAACTAAATGTAAATAACATAAATATTAAACATTAAACCTAAGCATTTGCATAAAAAATAATGAAATCTAAATCTAGGACAAAACATTAAATGGTAAAATCACACATGAGAACACAGTAAAATATGGATTTACGTTTCTTTATAAATAGCAAACAATGGTTTGCGTGATTTGTTTACCTGAAATGTGAGGTTGGTGGAGCCTTTGCAGCCGTACGAGAGTGGTGCACTAGTGCTCCAATGTCTCCTTCTCTTCTCCAAAATGCTTCAATGGTGGCCAAAGGGTTCACTTAAGGTGGTAAACACAAGCACAAATGGTGGGTTAGGGTTCTGAGTGAAATTCAACAACATAAGGTTAGAGTGGATTATTGATGTCAAATGGGGGTCCTCCATCACCCTTTTATAGATATTTTGGGTGGTGGAGTGTTGACCCATGGTTTTAGGCACAAAGTGGTTTAGGTAAATGGTTTCAGGGTTTTTGCCCTCTTTTTTTCCTCCTTTTCCTTTTTTGACTTTATTCCCATTTTATTTTATTTTTTGGGAATTTTGGACCCTATTTGAGGGGTTTTTGAGATTTTTGAAGGAATTTAATTAATTTGAGGAGGGAAACATTGATTTTGTGCCCTTTGGGTAACCATTTGAGGGTTTTTTAAGGTTTTGAAGGCCAAAATGGTAGGAAAAGTGGACAAATGAGTTATGTGACTAGGGAGATGAGCTAGTGAACCATTTTTGAGTGTTAACAGATTGCCCCTTGATGTGTGAGGGAAGGAGCTCATCGTATCGCCGATAGACATCATAGGTTCTGTCATTTTTCAGGGGTATGAGCATTGTGATGGAGAAGATCAGAAACTAGTTGGAGACCGGAACATGTGCTCCATACAAAATGCAAAAACTGAAAGTACATGGCCTCAACAATGAATGAGGAATGATATTAATGTATGGACGAGGCGGGCATACCCATGCTCATCTCAAGATATAAAAATACTAATGAGTCCCAAAAGGGGACTTGAATAATACATGGAGAACTGCTTTATACATCATAATGGTCCAAAGGGGACACAAATATGGGACATACTCATGGTCTGACAATGACTGAGCTGAAGAATTGATGCATGGAAACAATGGCATCCATACTGAATGTGGAACCATAAAAACTGATGTGCTGCTAGATTTGAAGGTGTCCAACAACTGGATGGAATCAATGACTAAGAGCTAGAATTTCAAAGGTACAGTAAAATGCATCTGAACTGGGTACTCGATGAAGCATATAACTGGGGTGCTTCCGAATACTGTCACCAAGCGCATCCCGGATATCTATGGGAACATACAAATGGGGGTTCCGAATAGACTCACCAATGTGCTAGAGTCAAGGGAAATCCAGGGTCTTCGACCAATAACTGAAGAGGCCAATACCCTACACGAATATCAATGGTGTGATCAAAGTGTTGACGTCGAGCACGTGAGAAACAACCATTCGTAGAGGCACTAAGGACTCCTCTCAAAATGGTTGGTAGGAACTCACCGCAGATGGTGATGAGTCAAAGGTGCAGGGACCTCTGAGTCTATCTTATGGAATAGATGGGCTGGCGTCGACAGAGGGAGACCTGCAACTACCAAGGAAATGATGTTTCCTTGATAGGAGCGTGAGGTGTACAAACAAGGGGTGATACTATTAGCTGTGATAATGACACACTGTGGAGGGATACACGGGTCGCAGAGTGGGGGGGACTCAAACTTCCTTTGTACAGAGTATGATGGAATGGTGACCTGGAAACATATGAAACTGACTTCGAGGAAGGGGATCATAGGTTAAGGGACCAGGGAGTGTGACTACAATTGGGGATACTCAAGGGGGGGAACTGATGATTGATATTAGGAGACTCTAAGGGTGACGCATCACAAAATACTCTGAACAAAGGCGACCAAACTGGGTAGCTCCCTTAATAGTGGGACTAGATATGATCTATCGCAGCGCGAAGAGGCACCGTTGGGGCCTTCTTCATGGTTTAAAGAGCTCAAAGAAGGGATAGAAGTGTGCTCAAGATGGTACTGTCGTGTGGATTTATACGAGCCCGGGACAGTGAATGCTCGTGTGTGATTTCAATTTTAAGGAGTCTGAAATGGTTGAAGGGTACAGTCATATGGATTTATATGAGACCAGGATGGTGAGTGGTCATGGTTGCTTTCATTTTTAGAGAGTCGAAAAGCAAATAAACAGACTCCAAGAGGTTCTTTTTCGTATGTTAGTCTCCAAGGCTCGAAAAAGCATAAAAGTATGCGATGGAGAACTCTTCTAGCTGGTGTGACTAGAGTATTCCTTTTTCGTAATTAGACTACCAGGTTGGAAAAGGGTTAAACTTATACCAGATAGACGCCCTTTCAGATACTTTTAGCGAGCATGAAAGGAAGCAAGATTGCTCGACGATCTTTTCATTGTTTAAGGAGTCAGAAAAGAGCTTAACAGAAACTCCCTAAGTTCCTTTTTCGTAAAGGAATTGCTCGACCCGAAAAAGGGATAAAAGTATACCGAACAAGCATAATGGACAAGCAAGGAGGAAGTGTTCAATCAAGGGACAATTATGAGAACCAAGAATGAAGGCAAGGGGAACACTGATTGGGCCTCCTTGCGGGTTGATGAATGGTGGAAAAATAACGCAACGACTGTAGTATGGATGGAGCGGAGGGCTCATGGATAGGTCGCGATGCAAAAAAAAAATTGCAAAAAATGACTGTGGTTGGTGTGGCATGCAAATCGAGGTGGCGAGGGGCATGGAAAAAATTCCTGATTTTTTTTTTAGTGAGAGTGAGAAATGATCTCAAGCATCATCACGGGCACGAAAATGTGAATCCTGTGGTGCAAACGGTGCGAAAAACGGAGGTCAAACGACTCCGGGATGGTCAAAGGAAAAAATAGGGCAAAATGGCTATAAATTGCAAAGGGATCCCACCTCCACATGTCATTGTCACTGTGCAAATTGGGAGGAGTGTGGAGGCCCCCAAAAGAGGAAACTCATATTTCTTTCAATCCAACTGGTGGGATCGAGTTCTGCGACTTGCAGGTAAGTCTTACCGTGGTTTTTTTTAATGTTTTTGATGCATTTTTTGAGGGATTTTTCCATCTGAGGAGGCATGCCAAACTCGGCTTGCGCACCACTGCATCAAAGCATGGGTTTTGAGGGAGAAACCATGCTTTAGAGTGCAGCTCTGGGCTTGATGGTTGTGCTTTCCAAGCGCGGCTGTGGGGCTTACAGTTGCGCTCTGAAGCACGACTCTCCTGGAGAAGAACGTGCTTCAGGGCACAACTTTGGGCCCCTTAGGTGTGATCCAAGAGCGCGCTTTTCAAGGAGAAAAGAGCGCTCCAGAGCGCACCTATGGGGAAAAAAGGTGCACTTTAGAGTGCTCCATTTTGCCGAAGTGTGGGTGCGTCGATCCAAAGGAGGTCGAGGTAGGGTTGACATGATGCTAATGGGTTTTTTGTGGGATTGACAAGATTTCAAGGGTTGCTTGGAGAGAGCACGAGCTCGGGAACATGCTGGAGGCGATCCAAGAGGATGAGGATGTGCAGGAGAGCTTGGATCGTTATGGACTACTGAATTTCTCACAGGTGCCTCTGATGCACTCCGCCAAATTGTTATTGAACAAGTTGGTCGAGTTTTGGGATGCGGATGCAGAGGTATTCATGATACAGGGTTAGCGGTTAGAGATCACGCTCGCCGATGTGTACTTTTTGACTGGGTTGCTCCGACTGGGTGTGATTCCGGATACCCAGCTGAGGAGGCCAGGGGATGTATCTATGGGGGATTTTTTGGAGAGACATTGTTATGCTACGGTGGATGTGCATGACAATGCTCTATTGATCTGTGACATTGAGAGTGTGGAGACTCGAGCTGTTGCAGCACTAGTGGTGCGCATACTGGGGGTGCACGCCGCCCAATGGGTCTCGGGGGGAACAATGATGTTAGTGGAGCTGGTTTTGGAAGGTACCTATAATGGTTGGGTCTAGATGTACTTGATGGTGGTTCAACGAGATCTAAACAGGGTGAGCCGTCATGGAGGGGAGTTCTGTTTCCCTTCGTTCCTCTGATCATTTTTCTTCGAGCGAGTCCCAACACTATGACCGCATAGAGCAGTGCATGATGATGGTCCTATGGAGCCGCAGATGCGGCAGTGGGGAAAGATGATGACTCATGGGGGTGGAGGGATGGTGGAGAGGTTCTTCACTAAGGATTTTTTCACTCAGTGGATGTAGCTACCAGTGGTGATTGAGGATTACCTGTACTACAACATGGACTATAGAGGGGATCCGCAGTTGCCGCGGCCTCTTGGTTAGGAGTGGGGACCAGATGGTATGTGTTTGTTTTGTTTATAGTATCATGTTGTATCGAATCGATATCTTATATGATAGCCATAGGATGTCATGACACTGATGATCTGTTGGTGCTTGTGCGGATGTGGGACCGCAGCCTCCCAAAGGGTACTGGGCCCGAAGGGGCCATGTAGAGGGAGTATACACACCTTGGCATGGATAGGGTCGACGATGGATTAGTTTGGCGACGTTGGATACGTTGCGGGTCGGGATTGATCGTCTGCTGGATGGGGTGATGGAGGACGGCTGGCGGCATTTAGATTAGAAGTTGATCGATATCTGTTACGATGCGCCATGGGAGTGGAGACCGATTATGAAGCATATAGCGATGGTAGATATGGCGGTGAGAGCCATGGCATGAGGGGATTCCCCCTACTATGGTGATGAGGATGCTGATACAGAGTGAGATGAGCTAGAGGAGGAGGAGGAGGTGGAGGAGGAGGATGAGGACGACGACGATGATGGATACGACTCTGATTAGGTAGTTGATGGAACTGCCCCCAATGCGATGAGCATTGGGAATTTTTTATACTTGTATTGTATTTTTATTATGTGGGAGTTGTGGGGGCAACCCAATGTATTTATGTGAACTGGGTGCTACGGGCACGATGACTTTTCTATGACGATGTATGTATATATGCACATGGATGCAAATTATTATGATGATGGTTTTTGTTTTTGTTTTTTATGATGTGTATGTATGCCTATATGATGGATAGATACATGTGGATGATATGATGATGTATGTTTATGACTTTACTTTCTACATATTGTGATTGATGTGCCATTCTAGAATATTGTTATCCATTTGGTCTACAACACTATTTTGACTTCGTGGGACATGAGTGAATGAAATAGACTCAAACTGTCTAATCATTTGTTTAGTGCGCATGAAATTTCTAAAAAGGAAAGGATCCTGTACCTAGTAAAAATTGTTGAGTTAGGTGACAAGAAGCTGGGAGTCCAGAAACACACGAAGGTGACTTATACCCATCTGGAGGGCATTAGTCAGGATACTAGTCACATCATCATACTCATCATGGTTATTGGTAGCAGTTCCTATACACACTCCGTCGAGGTGGATCAACTCATGTGAGGGGGAATATGATACCCAAGCTATGGAGGTGAGGTTTGGAGACCAACGACTTGCACTGTCGGTGAAACCGACATAGTATGGTGGAATAGGATCCATCTATGGTCATGCAGGGAAGCAAGGTGTAAGGTTCGAGATGCAAAAAAGTGAAAAACAAAAAAGAAATGAAACTGTACAACATGGACTAGTGGGTCCAAAAAGTGCTAAGGGTAAAAGTGTTTGAGATACAACCCGTTATGGGGGTTGTGCAAGGGGTTTCCTTCGAAATCGGTGAGGATATATGCCCCATGTCCTAGGAAGGTGTGGAAGATATATGGGTCTTTCCACATGGATTCAAACTTTCCTTTCCAAGTCTTGCTGTGTGCTTGGTCATAAACAAGGACTGGATCTCCTTCTCGGAAATTGTGTGGGTGGACATGTTTATGAAGGTGTCCAACAACTGGATGGACTCAATGACTAAGAGCTAGAATCTCAAAGGTACACTGAACTGCATCTGAAATGGGTACTCGATGAAGGATATAACTGGGGTGCTTCCGAATATTATTGCCAAGCGCAACCCAGATATCCGTGGGAACATACAACTGGGGGTTCCGAATAGATTCACCAATGTGCTAGATTCAAGGGACATCCAGGGTCTTCGAGCAATAACTGAAGGGAACAATACTCTGAACGAATCTCAATGGTGCGATCAAGGTGTTGACGTCGAGCACATGAGAAACAACCATTCGGAGAGGCACTAAGGAGTCCTCTCAAAATGGTCCATAGGCACTCACCACAGATGGTGATGAGTCTAAGGTGCAGGGACCTCTGAGTCTATACTCTGGAATAGATGGGCTGGTGTCGACAGAGGGAGACTTGCAACTACCAAGGCAATGATGTTTCCTTGATAGGAGCGCGAGGTGTACAAACAAGGGGTGATACTAGTAGTTGTGATAATGACACACTGTGGAGGGATACACGGGTCACAGAGTGGGGCAGACTCAAACTTCCTTTGTTCAGAGTATGATGGAAAGGGTGACCTGGAAGCATATGAAACTGACTTCGGGAAAAGGGATCATAGGTTAAGGGACCAAGGAGTGTGACTGCAATGTGGGAGACTCAAGGGGGGGGAACTCTAAGGGTGATGCATCACAGAATTCTTTGAACAAAGGTGACCAAAATAAGTAGCAGCCATAATAGTGGGACTAGATATGATCCATCGTGACGCCGAGAGGCACCGTTGGGGCCTTCTTCATGGTTTAAAGAGATCAAAGAAGGGATAAAAGTGTGCTCAAGATGGTACTGTCTTGTGGATTTATACAAGCCCAGGACAGTGCATGCTCATGTGTGATTTCAATTTTAAGGAGTCTGAAAGCGATAAGAAGACTCTGAAATGGTTGAAGGGTACCATCATGTGGATTTATATGAGCCCAGGATGGTGAGTGCTCATGGTTGCTTTCAATTTTAGAGAGTCGGAAAGCAAATAAACAGACTCCAAGAGGTTCTTTTTCATACGTTAGTCTCCAAGGCCCAAAAAAGAATAAAAGTGTGCGATGGAGAACTCTTCTAGCCGGTGTGACTAGAGTATTCCTTTTTCGTAATTAGACTACCAGGTCCGGAAAAAGGATTAAACTTATACCAGATAGATGCCCTTTCAGATAATTTTAGCGAGCATGAAAGGAAGCAAGATTGATCAGCGATATTTTCATTGTTGAAGGAGTCAGAAAAGAGATTAATAGAAACTCCCTAAGTGCCTTTTTCGTTAAGGAATTGCTAGGCCCGAAAAAGGGATAAAAGTATACCGAACAAACATAATGGCCAAGCAAGGAGGAAGTGTTCAATCAAGGGACAATTATGAGAACCAAGAATGAAGGCGGGGGGAACATTGATGGGGCCTCTTTGTGGGTTGGTGAATGGTGGAAAAATAATGCAATGATTGCAGTATGGATGGAGCGGAGGGCTCATGGATAGACCGTGATGC
Organism: Larix kaempferi; assembly: GCA_027924585.1. Classification (NCBI taxonomy): domain Eukaryota; kingdom Viridiplantae; phylum Streptophyta; class Pinopsida; order Pinales; family Pinaceae; genus Larix; species Larix kaempferi. The sequence goes on along the minus strand of BSBM01000456.1, from coordinate 46,474,157 downwards.
AAAAATGGAAACAAATGATTGCGAATGGTGTGGCACACAAATCGAGGCTGTGAGGGGCATGGAAAAATGCCTGATTTTTTTTCGGTGAGAGTGGGAAATGATATCAAGCATCATCACGGGCGCGGATATATGAGTCTGGGAGTGCAAACGCTGCGAAAAACAGAGGTCAAATGACTCTGGGATGGTCAAAGGAAAAATTAGGGCAAAATGGCTATAAATAACAAAGGGAGCCCACCTCCACATGTCAATGTCACTTTGCAAATTGGGAGGAGTGTGGAGGACCCCAGGGGATAAAACTCAAATTTATCACAATCAGACCAGTGGAATCGAGTTTTTCGACTTGCAGGAAAGTCTTGTAGTGTTTTGTGACATTTTTGATGCATTTTTGGGGGTATTTTGGCCTCTGGGGAGGCGCACCGAGCTTAGCTTGGGAACCACTGGACTGAAGCGCGGGTTTCAAGGGAAAAACCACACCACATTCGTGATTTGAAGCACGGATTTACCGGAGAAACACATGCTTCAAAGCACGACTGTGGGCCCCATAGGTGCGCTTCAGGGGTTCGCATTTGTAGGGGCAAAGCGCACTTCAGAGCGCACCTATGAGGCAAAAATATGCGCTTTGAAGTGTACCGCTTTGCCTTAGTGTGAGTGCCTCGATTCGGGGGGACTGATGTAGGGTTGACATGATGCTAATGGGTTTTTTGTGGGATTGACAGGATGTCGAGGGTTGCTTGGAGAGAATGCGAGCTCAGAAATGTGTTGGATACGATCCAGGAGGATGAGGATGTGCAGGAGAGCCTAGCTCATTGTGGATTACTGAATTTTGCACAGTTGCCTCTGATTCGCTCGGCCAAATTGTTATTGAACAAGTTGGTCGAGTTTTGGGATGCAGATGCAGAGGTATTCATGATACAGGGTGAGTGGCTAGAGATCACGCTCACCGATGTGTACTTTTTGATTGGGCTGCCCCGACTAGGAATGATTGCGGATACCTAGCCGAGGAGTCCAGGGGATGTATCTACAGAAGATTTACTAGAGAGACATTGTTATGCTACCACGGATGTGCATGACAATGCTATGTTGATATGTGACATTGATAGTGTGGAGACATGAGCTATTGTGGCGCTAGTGGTGCGCGTAATGGGTTCGCACGCCACCCAACGGGTCTCGGGGAGACATATGGTTTTAGTGGAGTGGGTTTTGGCCGGTACTTGCTATGATTGGGGCTAGATGTACTTGACGGTGGTTCAGCAGGAGCTGAACAGGGTGAGCCGCTCTGGAGGGGAGTTTTGTTTCCCCTCGTTCCTCTGCTCATTTTTCTTCGAGTAAGTCCCGACACTTCGACGGCACAGAGCAATGCGTGACGGTGGTCCTATGGAGTCGCAGATGCAGCGATGGGGATAGATGATGACTCATGGGGGTGGATTTATGGTGGGGCGGTTCTTCACTGAGGATTTTTTCACGCAGTGGGTGTATCTACCGGTGGTCATTGATGGCTACCCGTACTACATCATGGGCTATAGAGGGGATCCAGAGCTACAACGACCTCTTGGTAAGGCATGGGGACCAGATGGTAGGTATTTTTTTTGTTTATAGTATCATGTTGTATCGAATCGATAGCATATATGATAGCAAGAGGATGTTATGGCACTGATAATCTGCTCGTGCTTGTGTAGATGCGGGGTTGTAGCCTCCGAGAGGGTATTGGGCCAAGAGGGGCCGTGTAGAGGAAGTATACTCTCTTGGGCGTGGACAGGGTCGGAGATGGAGTATTTCACCGAATTTGGATACGTTGTGGACCAGGATTGACTGTTTGCTGGATGGGGTGGTGGAAGATGACTGGTGGAATTTAGATCAGGAGTTGATCGATATCTGTTACGATGCGCCATGGGAGTGGAGACCGATTATGAGTCGTATAGCGATGGCACCTGCAGCGGTGAGAGACATGGAGCAAGAGGATGGACCCTACTATGGTGATGAGGATGCTGAGACTGAGTTAGATTAGAAAAAGGAGGAGAGGGAAGAGGAGGAGGAGGATGATGAGGACGACGAGGACGGTGACGAAGATGGGGATGACTCTGATTAGGTAGTTGATGGAACTACCGCCAATGCTATGAGAATTGGGAATTTTGTATACTCTGCTTGTATTATATGATGAGGACGCTGCTGGGGCTCCTCTATATATGTATGTGTATGGGGTGCTATGGGCACGATAACATTTCTATGATGTATATATATATATATATGCATGTGGATGCAAATTATTATGATGTATTTGTGAAATTCAGTTCACACCACAATCTGATCAAGAAATTACACACTCTCACAGAAGATCTCACACAACTAGTCAAGAACACAGAAAATTACTCACAATAGATACAAACTGTATTACTCTCAATGAATAAAATACATCAGCCAACCTTAGGAAATTAAATGGTTGTCAATATATAATTCTTACATCAGATATTCGAATGGATAAATATGCCATTTGGATCTTCGCAAAAGTAGACTTACTAAATTGATGCAAAACCCCCCTAGGTGGAAAGTGTGTTCTCCAAATCACACCAAAGGCTGAGGAATTTCTGATTTAGTTATCAGATAGTGATGTGTGATGAAAAAATATGATAAATCCCAAAAATTGAAGGAAGAAACATCAAGGAGTGAAAGTGGTCCAAAAAATAGTTTCCCTAGTTGACTAGCTTTTCACCTTTCACCCAAAAGAAGTAAAAAGAAACATGTGCGCCTTTCTCACCAGAATATTATCTAGAATGATCTGAAATGTTCCCAAGTGACTTAGGAAACTTGTGGTCCACATCTGGAAGGCTTGTGGTCCCCCCAAAGCTGCCTTGTGGTCCACACAATGACTCATATGCCAACTATTTAGTCTAATACATAGTGATTAATCATAAAATGATTAATTAATGTCTCTAATGTATTAATTGACATAGGGTGGGTTTTAATTATTCCAAACCCCCCATGAGTCTGAATTTATGTGCTAAATATCAGAAAATAAAAATACTAAGGGCTCAGTAACAAGACATGGTCACCCTGTACAATACTGCCTGGTCCACAAAGCAAGGATAGAAGGAAAACCTCATGGGAACAACCTTCCCTAAAAAATGGACATTTAAAAAATTTAAATATTTTTGATCAATCCTTCACTCCACCACATGTTCAACCATCCCAAGCAGTGATCTAAGATAGCTGAAAGTATTCTTAGTAAAAGCTTTGGTGAAGATGTCTGCAGTTTGCTCACCTGTTGGGAAATACTGCAAATCAATGATCTGGTCATGCACTAAACCTCTGATGTAGTGCATATGTATGTCAATATGCTTGGTCCTATGTCTCTATACTGGATCACTTGAGACCCTTATATCATTTTGATTGTCACAAAATATGACAGTAGGAGTACTAAAAGCAATCTCAAACTCTGAAAGAATACCCTGCAACCACACACACTGAGTAGCAACATTCACTGCTCCTCTATACTCGGCCTCTGCTGAAGATAGTGCAATTGCACTTTGTTTCTTGATATACCAGCAAACAGGACCACCTCCAAGCACGAATAAAAATCCAGATGTGTATTTTCTATCAAGGATATCACCATCTCAATCTGAATCAGTAAAGCTAAGAAGATCTAGGCTAGAATCTGCAGCATAGTGGATCCCATCAGTCTTGGTGCCTTTCACATAATGAAAGATTCTTTTTGCATCCCTCCAATGGAGCTCATGTGGCTGCTCCATGTATCTTGATTCCACACTCATAGAATAAGCAAGATCAGGTCGAGTGTGAGTCAAGTATAGCAAGCTTCCAACAAGCTACCTATACAAGGTGCTGTCAACCAAGGGTGTAGATTCTACTTCTTCAAGTATAACTACTGAAAGGAAAGGAGTCTTTGAAGGATTTCAATCAGCCATCTTGAAATTCTTTATCAGGTCAGATGTATATTTGGACTGACATACCTTAGTCCCATTCTCTATTTGTGAAATCTCAAGCCCCAAAAACTGCTTAAGAATTCCCAAATCACTCATGGAAAATGCTTGATGCAAAGCAGTCATTAATGAAGCTATTCGATCAGTAGAGCTACCTGTGATTAGTAAATTATCAACATACAACACTATAATAATTATTGAACCATCAATTAGATTCATGTAAACATTAGGATCAGATTTGCATCTAACATAAGATTGTGACAAGAGAAAGTTGTCCATTTTGGCATACCAAGCCCTGGGGGCTTGCTTAATCCCATATAAGGACTTCCTCAACCTACACACATAGTTAGGATCAGAGGTATAACCTTCTGGATGCTGCATATAAATATACTCTTCAAGATCCCCATGGAGGAATGCACTCTTGACATCCATCTGGTGCACTTCCCAGCGCTTGGATGCAACAATTTCCAGAACTAGTCTTATCGAATCCTTCTGTGCAGCTGGTGCAAAAGTCTCATTGTAGTCAAGGCCTTGGACTTGGTAGAAGCCCTTTTCCACCAGCCTAGAATTATATTTCACTTCTGTACAATCAGCTACACTCTTGGTTTTGTAGATCCACTTACACCTTACCAATTTTTTGCTTGTGGGGAGCTTGACTAGCTCCCTGGTTTCATTCTTTTGTAGTGACTGAAACTCCTCATTCATGGAAGCCTGCCATCTTGGGTCATGTGAGGCTTCCTCATATGTCTTAGGATTAGAATCCACCATCATATAACATCTCTCAGATAGGTAGGGGTCATTCACATTGAGAGTAGTCTCAAATTGTGATCTAGTCCTCCTTATGTCTTGAGGATTGCCCACTATTTCACTTGCTGCTTGCAAAGTCTTAGCAGCCCATTTAGGCTTTATTGGTGAATTAGAATATGTAATAAATTTTTTCTCATCATCAGAAATATCAGAATAAAAAAATTCAAGGGAAGCATCACTTACTTCTTCAGGTGGTGGTGAAGATGGTTCTCCAATTTCAACATTCTAAGAGGGCTCTTCTTCTAATTGAACACTTATTTCTATGGAATTTTTTTGAGTGGTCAAGTTCAGAAACTTATACCCTTTGGAGTCCTTTGAATAGCCAACAAAAATACATGGTTGGATTTGGGGCTGAATAGCCCTCCTCGTCTCAAGTGGAATCCTATACCAAGCCTTGGAGCCAAAAATACTGAAATGAGAGATATCAGGTTTGTGCCCTATCCAAGCTTCAAAAGGAGTGATTCCTTTGATAGATTTGTGTGGCACTCTGTTCTGAGTATATGTGGCACAATTTATTGCCTCAGTCCAAATATTTGGAGATAAAGACTTTTCCTCAAGCATACATGTGGCCATCTCCTTAAGAGACCTGTTCTTTCTCTCAGCAACCCCATTCTACTGAGGTGTATATGGAACTGTGTGTTACATCTGAATGTTTGAAGAGGCACAAAATTGCTGAAACTCTGATTTGATGTACTCCCCAATATTATCAAATCTGATAATCTTGATATGTCTACCAGACTAATTCTCATCTGAGGCCTTGAATAGCTTGAACAGACCAAAAAATTAAGATTTTAGCTTGATAAAATAAATCCAACAGTATTTGCTAAAGTTGTCTATGAAGGTAAGGATGTATTTGGAATGGTTCAAAGAGTCATGGGGTAATGGACTTGATATATCAGTGTGAATAAGATCCAAGGGTGTAGAGGTTATCTCAGTTTTGGATCTCCCATACTTATGCTCAGGGTGTTTTCCTAGGATGCAAGATTGACAAACACCTTTGGAAAATATGATATTGGGCAGCCCTATGACCATTTCTTTCTCATGAAGTTGGGAAAGGTATTTATAGTTCAGATGGCCAAATATTTCATGCCATAATTTTCTTGACTCATTCGCATGGGTTAAAAGAGCAAAAGGTGAGGGGAATGGCACAAAGTGAGAAAACTTATAGATTCTAGAGCTATGGTCAGTAGTGCTTAATGCAACAATTCGGCCTGTTGACATTTGACATATCTCAACATCATTTGGGGTAAAGGTTACCTTCTTGGGTGTACCTATGTGGTTCATCTGATATATTGACAATAGGTTTGCAGCAAGTCCAGGAACATACAAGACATTATTGAATGAATCAAATTCGAGATCTATGGTACCTTTTCCTTTTCTAGAGGTTTCAGAATTATCACCCAATACAATATTAGGACCACTGGAAGAGTCAAGTGAAGTAAAAAACTCACTTGTAGACACCATGTGTCTTGAAGCTCCAGAATAAATAATGAGTGAGATAGGATTGGATGTGCTTTCCATTAGTGCATGTACTCTCTCCCTATCATCATAATTTTTTCCTCCATCCTTCCTCCTTGCACTCTCTGGAAGAGGAATGTTGGATTTCTCCAGGATTTGAGCCATTTGATCAATGGTCTTCTTCATGCAAGAGATTTCAGGATGAAATCCCTTGCTGCAATAATTGCACTTTGTCCTCTCATTCTTCTTATTTGGATTTCTCTTGAAATTCAAGGAGTCTTCATGAACTTTCTGCTTGTCTTTCCTCTGATCAATGGGCTTCTTGAAATTTCCCTTCTTCTTCCCTTTCGAACTCTTTGAATCTCCAACATTCAGACAGTGGTCTTTGGATGTCAAAACCCGAAATTTCCGAAAAATTTAAAAAATTTAATATGGCAATAAATGTTATTAATTGCATTCCTTGATCTGTTTGTATTAATTAAATGATCATGATTTTGTCTAAATTATTCTGTTATTGTACTTAAATCTTAATGTGAGTTTTTAAACGCAGTTATTGATTGTCTTTGTTCTTAAACCTCAAAGGGAGAAATTGCCATAGCTGACTGGCTTACTTAGCTTTCGAGCTAATGCATAATCCATCCTTTTTCCACAGGTATACAGGTAAAGTATGGATCGTTGTCAATGATTTTAATAAGCATAAAAATTCTTTTTACTGAACCATAAAGCTCGGTAAAGACTTAAATATTCTTACAGGTTGTCACGTGTAAGAAGGTAGAATTCCCTTCCTGTAATATTCATGAAATCTTGCTTGATAGAGAGTTGATGGTTTACATGAAATGTGATAACTATTGTTCCGGATAAAATGAGCTAAGCACTCCTATGAAGTAATGTCCCTTTGTATTATCATTGTGCTGTAACAATGTCTCTTATTTAATGCTATATAAAGTCACTGGATCATGTTATTCATATCATTTGTAATTGTCTTAATAATACTATATCTTTTAATTTTCCTCCTATAAAGGATTTGAAATACTTCATCGTATAAATTACTTAATGCTAGCATTGTTTACTGTTTTGTCAGTTATATGTTCTATAGATAGATGTAACTTTTTGTCTCTTCTCATGAGACTGAGGTTATGATACAATAGTAATATATTATTCTGACCAATTATAGTTTACATTACATCATTCCCCAAATGACTTCTATCATGCTAAATACTGTTCCATATGTGATATTCGGAACAAACCATAAACTTGTTTAAATCTAGTCCTTTGTTTCCAATAAACGATTGAACTCATTATGTACTAATGATAGAAGGGACTTCAAGTTTCTGTTGAACATGATACAAGGTGTTAAGACATCATCCTAGGTTTTGATTGTTGAAATTTGTATTATTCATTGTGAGGATCTTACCCTAATGTTCTAAATATATATGTTATGAGTGTTTGTCTTTCAACAATGATAAGGATATCATTGAGATCATTAATCATAGAAATTATTATTACCAATACTTGTTTGTAGGTCCAAGCTTTATGGAATTCCAAAACCAATTCGAGATATATGTTTAACATGGAAAGGTTGACAAGTTTATAATTATGGTTTATCATCATAATTGGGTATCATTGATAAGATTTTTAATCGTTTAACAAGTTGGAAAGAAACTATGGAGTCTCGACCCATAGTAGGAAGAAAATTTAGACTGCTACGTGGATATCTCTCGTCCTTGTATTGATGATATAAATGGCTTGTCCAAAACCCTACCTGGTCATTCCCTCTTCCTGCGGGCTCGGTTACATGAGAAAACCCTTCTGGTCTGAGTTTGCTCATTATGGTACTGTAAGTTGTAGCTTCTCATATGGCTATAGTCATGGAGTATATTCCTCGTGTGGTTTGTAAGTCTGTAAACTCTGCTAAAGGCGTCCCCTAAGTTCATTGGGCATCTCGGTTATCGTTCTGCTGTTACTGAAGTTATCAGTCGCATGCTACTCACAGCCCTTATACTTATTACTTGTGTTGATTTAGAGTCAAGGTTTTCCTATTGTCGTTATCCATGAGGTGGTCATGTCCTGGGGTTTTTATTCATGCTTCCCAAACTGGTTCATCCATGGCGTGAGGCTATTGTACTGTATGTTACCTGGTCACGACTATCATTGTAGAAGGAAAACTTGGGGTTTTTCTGGCCCATCCTTCTGGTGATCATGATGAGGTTTTTTCTACTTTGCTCAACTCGTGGCTACAAGGTCGTTCACTGGGATTGCTTCCTCCAACAATCGCTGGTAAGAGTTATCAATTGTTTCGTTATTTTCAGTTTGAAAGAGATTGTTTATTCTAAATAAAAGTTGACCACTAACTAGTCAACTTGTAATGTGCAGGTTTTGATCTCTCCTGAAGGTGTACGAGGCTCAACCTCTAGCGCTGGGCTCCTACCGGGTAAGCCTGGTTATACCATGGCTGTTTCTCCCTTTGATAGTTTGGTTGGTTAGGGTTGGGTCTGGGAAGACCACCTTTGTGACTGGTTGTTGTCACGTTTATGAACATGATTGCGGTCATATGTAATATTCTTGTTTTCTTACAGTAGATAGGGTTTGTATACGAAGTCATGTATAAGAGGAACATGCTGTGGCTTAGTCTGTCATGATGGCCTTGGGGTTTTTATTTATCATTGTGTTTTGGAAAGAATAGGGTTATCACCCAACTCTGTAGAAGTTAAATAAATAATGAATGTTTGCCTGTAAAGTGGCCGTATACTGTCTGCGTTTCCCTTAAATGAACACAATGTACAGTTGTAGGAATGTTTTAAGTTTCTAAGATACTTTCAGAGAAGTAATAACTCAGTTGTAGGTGATGGCACAGTCTTATTTCTCAGCGTTTTTCTTTGGTTTTTGTGTGTTGAATGATAACGATAGGGTTCAATAATCCTTACAGTGATAGGCCATTTAATGTGTTGATAAACCTGTTGAATTGGGTTTCTCACCCAGGTTGAAATATTATAAAATATGAAATGTTTTCAAGCTCTGTTGGTCTCTTTTTTTTTATGGCTATGAACGAGTTGTTGTAAAAACTTTTTAATGTTTACATACTGTAATAAATTTCTCATTGTTAATAACTAAAGTAGGGTTTGATTTCGAAATGCCAACAATGGCTGGGTTCAAATGATAACTCTGTGGGTACTATGATGTTTAAACTATTGTCATGGTAGAACCCTAACGATGCCGTGTATTGCATGAAGAATGAGCTCGATAATGAGCAGAAGCTATACTTGTGATGATGGAAAGATTTTGACAAAAGAAAATAAAATTACCATATTGTAAAAACTCGGCCTTGAGCTAGTTATTATGTTTGTCTTTAGATTCCTTCTTCCCTAAGGTTAATAGCTCGGTCAAACTCTGCTGTGAGTTTCTTGGTTGTAACAACGATAGAGATAGGTTTTGAATAGAACTTCTTCGCCACGATCTTTGTTTATAAGTTCAATGGTTTGTTTTGGCTAAGATTTTGTTGAAAGAAGATCATAGGTGATGAGTTTAATGATGTGGCTATACTGCTATTCGAATTCTATGATGAGTCAATAACAGTTCAACTATGTTCTGACAGTAAATAAATAAACTTACTAACATAAATTTGTTCACCTATCCTTGGTACAGATAATAACCTGTATACTTGTTTAACTAATTCACGAGACAGATATAGACCGGTATACTTGTTCAGCTAGGGTTTATACTTGTTAAACTATCTATGAAAATAGTTCACTGTGATTATAAAGTTGTCTATGATTCTGTTCCTATAATTGTTTTAGCAAGTGTATTTCCAGGAATATTTACTGTATAAATAATCTATACTTATTTATTTAACTATTGAAAATAAACCAAGGTAAAATCACAATAATATCCTATTACTTATAATAATAACAAAGCATATTCTGCATAAAACAATTACTCGAACTGTAAGATAATAGTGATAATAGGGGATTTCTAAGACATAATAGTTCTGCAGATTCTATCTACTAACAATACAGAGATGCTAACTTTACTTAATTAAATCCTGTTCAAACATAGATGAGATAGTCATATTCTACATTTAAATTTATTCAATAAACAGCAGGAATAAGTGGCAGAACCTATGTCAATGGTAGACAATAACAGCAATGGGAGGCTGTTCCTCCCTACCAACTCCTGGAGAGTGCCCAAACAGCACTTCTCAGGACCCCCGAGCTTGCTCTGGTCTAACTGGCTGGAACTAGGTACAGCCAACAATTCCCTCAGCCAAAGCAACTAAACTGGAACCAAGTTACTGCAGCTTCCTATCTCAAAACACTTCCTTACTGTTTTTCCCTCTTCCTCAATGGGACTCCTGAATAGCATTCACCTGAATGTATTCTCCCTCGAGAACTATGTTGAACCCCCAGCTCAGTTCATTGAGTACTATTTAAAAGATTGCCTAGGTCTTAGTTGGGTTAACTGTCATTAATGAGCCACCTGCTCAGATTCCACTTTCTTGGGGAATCATGACCCCAAAATATAGGAAAGTTGCCACCTGCAACTTAGGAAGTGTTTGAGGATGCTGCCACTTGTCTTTTGTCTTTCCACCTAGTTCCATCCACCAGTTAGACCAGTAACCTCTTTTAACAGCTCTCCCATGCTGTTGTCTCCATAATTTATTTATTAATAATAAAATATTCAGAATTTACATTCCATTTCTGGTGACTCTACTGAGTCATCAATTCCTACTTAGCATTAAATTTAACATAATGTCTCAGTAATATTAATAAAATAATTACATTATTTTTGCAAAATTGGGGTATGTGACATTGGATGTATTTTTAATGGCTCCCATCCAGACCAATTTGTCTTGTTCTTGTGTAAGTGACTCCATGAATTTTGAAAGTGATGGACTCTTCCAATTTTTAACTGCCTTCCTTGTGGAGTGGAAGGTCGAAACAAAGACTGAGTAGTCAGGGCCAAGTTTGGAGAGAATGGCCAAGACTAATTGCTCATCCTTTTTTTCAATACCACATTGATTCAACTGTAGAAAAATGATTTGAATTTGGAGAATAAATCCCGAAGGTTATCGAAATTACATGGACTCAATGAAACTAGTTCATTATCCGGTTGGTGACCTCTTAATTCACCAGTCTTTCCAAACAATTCTTGAATCTTTAGCCAAACTTCATTGGGAGAGGTAAGACCATCGAGATGGAATAGAAGATCCCTGGATGTAGTGAGACACAAGAACTCATAAGATTTATCTCTTCGATTATGCCACTTTGATTTCTTAATTGCTGAGGTTGGATCAGTCTCAGTTGCCATAGTCACCCTGTAGAGGCCCTTGCTCCTCAACATGATCTCCATATGCACCTTCCAGCCAAATTAATTGAATGGTGTGAGGATGATATGATGTGAATGATCCATGGAAGCTCTGAAATAAGTTTTGGATTGATTTGAGTGCGTTTCTGGATGATAGAATGCGCCCTGTGGATGATGGAATGCACCCAGGGGATGAATAATGAACTACTGCGCCCTCCTTGAGACTGGTTAGATATTGCAAGACAATAGAAGGAGAAAGGAATAGCTTGATAGCTCTGATACCATTTGAAATTTAGTTCACACCAAGATCTAATCAATAAATTACACACTCTCACAGAAGATCTCACACAACTAGTCAAGAACACAGAAAATTACTCACAATATATACAAACTATATTACTCTCAATGAATAAAATACGTCAGCAAACCTTAGGAAATTAAATGGATTTTAATATATAATGTTTACATTAGATATTCGAATGGATAAATATGCCATTTGGATCTTCGCAAAAGTAGACTTACTAAATTGATGCAAAACCCCCCCAGGTGGCAGGTGTGTTCTCCAAGTCACACCAAAGGCTCAAGAATTTCTGATTTAGTGATCAGATCGTGATATGTGATGAAAAAATATGCTAAATCCCAAAAATGGAAGGATGAAACATCAAGGAGTGAAAGTGGTCGAAAAAACAGTTTCCCTAGTTGACTAACTTTTCAACTTTCACCCAAAAGCAGTAAAAAACAGTAAAAAGCAGCATGTGCGCCTTTCTCACTAGAATCTTATCCAGAATTATCTGAAATGTGCCCAAGTGACTTAGGAAACTTGTGTTCCACACCTGGAAGGCTTGTGGTCCCCCCAAAGATGCCTTGTTGTCCACACAATGATTCATATGCCAACTATTTAGTCTAATACATAGTAATTAATCATAAAATGATCAATTAATGTCTCTAATGTATTAATTGATATAGAGTGGGTTTTAATTATTCCAACAGGATTCTTTTTGTTTTTTGTGATGTTTGTATGCCTATATGATGTGTACATACATGTGAATGATATGATGATGCATATTTATGGTCTAATTCCTACATGTTGTGGTTTATGTGCCAGTCTAGTATGTTGTTAGCCATTTGGTCTGCTACACTGTTTTGATTTCTTGGGATATGAGTGAATGAAATGGATTCAAACTGTCTAATCATATGTTTAGTGTGCAAGAACTTTCTAAAAAGGAAAGGATCCCATACCTGGTAAAAATTGTTGAGTTGGGCAACAAGAAGATGGAGTCCAGAAACACACGAAGGTGACTTATACCCATTTGGAGGGCGGCAGTCATGAGATCGGTCACAGCATTGTACTCATCCTGGTTATTGGTAGCAGTGCCTATACACACTCCATCGAGGTGGATCAACTCATGTTAGGGGGAATATAATACCCAAGCTACGGAGGATAGGTTTGGAGACCAACGACTTGCATCGTTAGCAAAACTGACATAGTATGGTGGAATAGGATCCATCTGTGGTCATGTAAGGAAGCAAGGTGTAAGGTTCGAGATGCAAAAAAGTGAAAAACAAAAAAGAAATGAAACTGTACAACATGGACTAGTGGGTCCAAAATGTTCTAAGGATAAAAGTGTTTTAGATACAACCCATTACAGGGGTTGCGCAAGGGGTTTCCTTCGGAATCAGTGAGGATATATGCCCCATGTCCCAGGCAAGTGTGGATGATGTATGGGCCTTGCCACATGGATTCAAACTTGCCTTTCCCAGTCTTGTCATGTGCTTGGTAATAAACAAGGACTAAATCTCCTTCTCGAAAGGTATGTGGATGGACGTGTTTATTGTAGCCGGATTTGGAGCGGTTCTTTGCAGCCTCAATGGTTTGGAGGGATTTTTGGTGGTCCTTGTTAGATTGATCCAAAAGGATTAAGCGTTGCTCAAGCGACGAGGTGTCCGGGAGGAGTTCTATAGCAAGATATAATGCAAGAATCTGACATTCTATGGGAATGACAGACTTGACACCATGAACCAAGTGAAAAGGTGTCATGTCCCAAACTTGGTATTGGGTCACAATGGCCTAATCACATTGGCTCTATTCATTAGAGTTTGTCAAATTGATGCTAAAGGTCAAATAATTGCCAAGGAGGAAAATTACTAGTTTCCTAGGTTTGGGGTGGAAGCTTTGGGATTTGGAATAATGGGATAATAAATAATGTTTGAACATTAGAATGGAATAAATGTTTAATAAATGATCTAAATAAATATATACAAGTGAAAATCAAAGTGGCATTTCATCATGAAGACACATGGAGGAAGTGGGACCCACATATGGCTAGATTTTCCCACTACATTTGGCATCATTCTCTCACCAATTCGAATTCAAGGTGAATGGTAACATACTTGGGGGAGTCCAAAAGGTATTATTCATTGCATGACTCATCCAAGGTCGAAATATAGAGGAAGAGTAACTCCCATGGAAGAGGAAGAGACAATTTGGAGCTAGTGAGACACTTGGGCTAGATTCCCTAGCTCTATGACAACAATAATGAAGATGCTATGACACCTATGACACAAATTAGACCTGAAGGCTGACATATGACATATATGACATGTCAGGGCTAAAAATAGACTCCAAGAGGGCGCTCAAGGGTGTTAGGGCAGCTAAGATGCTTCCACATGTGATTTGGTGGAAGTGGGAAACTAGGAATTGTTGTACAAGTGGCGTTCTTTGGAATCTCTTCCCAACATGAGTTGGAATGAGTCTCTTGGAAGGAATTCGACCCATGGAGGAAATTAGAAGTTTATAAATGTCAATAAAAAAGAATGAAACCAGCTTTTGATCATTTGTAGAATTTGCAATTGCATTTGTGAAGAGGGAGAGCTAGTGGATGACTAGTTTCTTGCCTTAGCCAATTTCGAGGGTGAAAGATTCCCATCCAAGTTGGTAATTGGAAAGGCCATTCAGACCTTTCATTTGGAGCTTTAATGGAGTATTTATTTGCAGGTGTAAGCTACAGGGCAGCTCATGGTTTCTTCTATTGCAGCTCACTCCTTCAACCATTTCTAGTTTTGATGGCATATTCTTGATCCTTGAGGGAGGGCGTTTTTGGTGAGCTATTGTACTCTTTGGGGAAGATTTTAATGCCCCATTTATTTTTTAATATGAAGTAAATACTCTATTCTTCATCTCCAAAAATTTTCAGGTCGAAATTCCAAGTAGAAATGTATAAATCTCATTTTTAATGGAAGAACAATGCCATTTCCCCACTACCTTGTTGTGAGCCAATGTATTGATGATGATTTCGAATGAATGGATGATTATCTGATATATTTGTGATAAATATACTGCCATGGATGTCTTCTACAAGTTTCATGTACTGTACTTGAGCATTTGAAGCATTTTTACTCAGTTTAGTTGTATTGGGAGGTGAAATAGTGCCATTTCCCCAAGGGTCGAATTGGGGATTTTTGCAGTTGAATGGGAGAGGGTGAGAACATTTGTAATTAACCATTAATGGTTCATATGAGACCTTAATAACACACTTAACACATTACATACCTCTGTTCATAAATTTTAGTGGCTTTGGAGGAATTTGGGAAGCCATTTTCAATACTTACCCCAGGGGGATTTGAACCCCAAATTACTAGTAAAATTGCATAATTGGTCCAGAATATTAAGAGAGTTTGTAGAG
The DNA here is from genome assembly GCA_027924585.1 of Larix kaempferi. Classification (NCBI taxonomy): domain Eukaryota; kingdom Viridiplantae; phylum Streptophyta; class Pinopsida; order Pinales; family Pinaceae; genus Larix; species Larix kaempferi. Next base: position 46,458,976 of record BSBM01000456.1, on the reverse strand, counting down.
GTATTTTGGTGGACATATGTCATCCATAAACATCATATTCAAGTTATAATATCATTCATGCACCTTCCTTGAAGATTTGAAGGCATTTGTAGTCAATTTGAGACGTAGAGACCAATACTAGTCAAAGGAAAATCACTAGTAAAGTTACCTACATTGATCAGAATTGAAAGAGGATTTGCAGAAGTATTTTAAAGGTTCAAAGGAATCCTTGAAACAAATATTTATGTTCTAATATCATTAATATACCTTCTCAGAATATTTGGGATCATTTGGGGCAAATTTGGGACCTAGAGATCAAAACTAGTCAAAGGTCGAACTAGGGAAAAAAAGTGGAAAATTGCCATTTTAATAAAATTCCTAAGAAGGGACATTACAAAAGGGTAAAACCTATGGCGGTCTTAGTAGATGTGTGGTAAGCCTACAGTGCAAGAAACAACATATGATGCCAGTTGCACTTGTGGTGGTCCATGGTACGTTGAATGATGTTCTTCAGAATTTTATTAATAGCCTCTACTTGGTCATTCCCTTGAGGGTAATAGGCGGAGGCATATTGGTGTTCAAATTTGAGGAAAGTCGACAAATCCTTCCAGACATAGTCCTCAAAATGTTTTTCATGGTCGGAGACAAGTTTCTTTGCGACCCCAAACCGAGTGATGACGTGATTGAAAAAGAAACGAGCTGTATTCTCTGCTTTGCAGTTAAAATTAGGCATGGCCTCGGCCCATTTGGTGAAATAGTTGACGGCCACAATGATGTATTTATGGCTGTTCATGGAGGGGGGGGTTACACTCCATAAAATCAATGGCCCACTTACAAAAAGGGCCAATGGTGACAACTCGATGGAGGGGGCGAGAGGGGTCCTTGCCTTGGGGGAAAAGAGATGAAAATTTCGACAGTGTTTGACTGCTGTAATGTAGTCAGTAAAGAGGGTGGGAAAAAAGTATCCAGTGCGAATAAAATTTTGAGCAGTGGCCATTCTAGAGAAATGGCCGCCGTAGGCTCCGCTTTGAAAATCGTTGAGGACTTGTTCAACCTCGTCTCGGGTAAGGCATCGACGTAAAATGGTGTCAACACCACACTTGTAAAGGACATCTCCAAGGAGGAGATATCACAAGGCATGATGGCGAATGCGACGACGCTCATCGCGTCCGATATTGGGCTGAAATGTTTGTGTATGGAGGTACACTAGAATGTCATCATACCATGGGTCATCCGACAAAATGATAAACAAAAGGTCATTGAGTAAGCTGGTATTGGTTGGTGGTAAGGTAGATGATGATGGTAAGTTTGACATGAGATGTTCCAATGCAAGGGATTTGTTAAGTTTTCAGAATTTACTTCAATCTGATCTAGGATCTTACCTGAGAGAACAACATGTACAACAAATCTACAGCATATCAATCATGGACACAATAATGCAAGCACACAAGAGACATAGAGTTTACTTGCGAAAAACCATAAAGGTGAAAAACCCTAATAACTTCCTTAGAGATAGATAGAGCAATGATACAACCAGAATACAAGAAATAGTCTTCTCCTAGCAGCAGAGCCTCCTCCTCATAAGTGTGCCACTTTCCGAATGAGAGAAGTGTGTGAATGAGTGACCAAATAGAGATCTTCCGATCTCTATTTATTCTTGTTCTGTCCTGCCCAATAAACTAATGGGGCCTACATGTCTAGCTTAACCCATGGTTAACTTAATCCGGGACGACCCCACACTTGGTGATCTAATAACCCTTTGACCCACATGGATGACCCCCAATAGGGTGGTCTAATAACCCTTCGACCCACATGACTTATACAGGGCCGACCCCAACAAGGTGGTCTAATAACCCATCAAGTATAAGTTACGACACTTACAATATAAATGACGACACTTTCATATGGAGGAATAATACCATCTCTATAGGAGTACAAAATACATATATGAAATACATGCGTGAAATACATTCCAAAGTTACATATACATCAACACTCCCTCTTAACAAGGAAGGTATTTCTCGACACAGATCTGCTAGCACAAGTTTTCTTCTCTGGATCATCATCAGCGAATCATCATCCTCGAATCATCGTCATCGTCACTGCTGCTGCTATCTCAATCAATCTCTGAATCTACTCGTCATAGGAAGTTCTACAGAGCCAGTCCTTTTTCATACTATATGTAGGCCCACCACCTATAGGTCTTCATCATCAGTGGCCATACTATGGATATCTCAGGACTTATTACGTGCGTCACAAAACCTTAAAAGAGACTCTTGACTAGCAAGAACCCTAAAGAGCATCTGAGGCCTTTTTCATCCTGTCCAGATCTCTAGGACTGATTACATGTGGCTCCAGCACAAAACCTCTAAAGAGAATCCCAGGACTGATTACGAGCACACGGCTCAACCTATCAGATCTCCCAGGGCACAAATTACATGTGGTCACCACAAAACCTCGAAAGAGTATCCCAGGACTGATTACGAGCACACGACTCAACCTATCGGATCTCCCAGGGCACAAATTACATGTGGTCATGGAAAAACGTCGAAAGAGCATCCCGAGACTGATTACGAGCACACGGCTCAACCTATCGGATCTCCCAGGGAACAAATTACATGCCATAGGACAAAACCTCGAAAGAGCATTTTCCAGATATCCCAGGGCATAAATTACATGCCATAGGAAAAACCTCGAAAGACTATCTGTAAATCTCCTAGGGAACAAATTATATGTTCTCCCAAGCAAAACCTTGAAAGAGCATTTGCCAGATATCCCAGGGCACAAATTACATGCCATAGGCAAAACCTCGAAAGACTATTTGCAAATCTTCCAAGGCACAAATTATATGCTTATCTGCACAACCTATTCCACGGCCACAGAGTATCAACCTGATACTCACCATACATCATCCTGATGTACACATGATCATCCTGATCATCATCGCTGCATCGTCCTGATGCATGTCATCTGGAGCAACATCCAGAAGCTCGTCATCCATGATCATCTTGATCATACAATGCATCCACCTGATGCATACACAGTATCTTCCTGATACATATCGTCATACATGATCTACCTGATCATACAACGTATCCACCTGATACATATACAGATACATGGTCCAAGCATCCAACATGATGCATATACAAAATACATACAAATGATCCAACTGATCATATCCAGCATCCAACATGATGCATACATACATAAATGATCCAAATGATCATATCCAGCATCCAACATGATGCATACATACATAAATGATCCAACTGATCATATCCAACATCCAACATGATGCATATAGAGCATAAACTAGTACATCATCCTGATTCTCATCATCCAGAGCCATGTGAAGGATCCTCCTTCCAACATGCTTGAAATGGCTTCAGCAAATGTCTCCATCACTTCTTCCTTGAAGTGTCATCGATCTGAAGGGTACCAAGCCTCTCTCTGAAGTACTCGAACTTCACTCTGGCTAGTGGCTTCGTCATCACATCTGCAATCTGCTCATCTGTCACAACATATAGGAGGTTCACTGCTCCTCTCTGCACCATATCTCTGATATAGTGATATTTGATCTCTATGTGTTTCGACCCATCGTGGAGCACTGGGTTCTCAGATAGATTCACACAACTTTGGTTGTCACAAAAGATACCAGTAGCCTCCAACGGTAGATCAAATAACTTAGACAATAGCTTCCGAAGCCATACTGCCTCACAACTAGCCGAACAGGATGCGACATAATCTGCCTCGGCTGTACTCAGTGCTACGCAGGACTGCTTCCTACTAAACCAAGAGATCACACCTAATCCCATACTGAAGCAGCACTCAGAAGTGCTCTTCCTATCTGCAGCACTACCTGCCCAATCTGAATCAACATAACCCTATAGGTTAAACTTTTGATTCGCATCATACTTGAGCCCATAGTCAACTGTACCCTTCAGGTACCTCAGAATATGCTTTACAACAACTAGGTGAACACTCCTCGGATCCGTCAGGAATTGGCTCAATGTGTTCACCACAAAGCAAATATCTGGTCTCGTGTTCGTCGGGTACATCAAGGACCTAATAATCTGACGATACATAGTGACATCAACCGGCTCAGATGAAGCATTACACAGAAGCTTCAGGTTCAATGCCATAGGTGTGGCCGTGGCCTTGCAGTTCATCATCCTGAACCTCTTCAGTATCTCTACTACATACTTCCCTTGTCCAAGGAAGATTCCATCTGCACTCTACCACACCTCCATGCTAAAAACAAATAGTGCATCATCCCCAAGTTCTTCATCTCGAACTTGGCAGCAAGCTTCTGCTGCATGTCGGCAATCAATCTATCTTCACCTGTAATAAACAGGTCATCCACATACAAAAGTAGTATCACTGGATTTCCTTCCTCAACCTTGTAGTAAAGGTTGGAATCCGCTTTACTCTTGGTAAAGCCCAAACTGGATAGAAAGCTGTCTATCCTACCATACCAAGTTTTGCACATATATGACTCCCTGTCATGTGTCTCAGAACCAAGTGGCTGCTCCACATACACTTCTTCTTAAACTACACCATTCAAGAAAGCTGTCTTGAAATCCATCTGGTGTATCTTCCACTTCATCACTGTAGCTAGAGCAAGTACTGATCTAATGGAAGTGTATCTGGCTACATGAGCAAAAGTCTCTATGCTACCACCTGCAGCATGGTTGATCTGGAAGTCACTACAGACTCCCCTTCAGGTCTTGGGACTGCATCCCAAACATCTTCATGATCGACTGGTACTCCTCGATCATGGCATTCTTCCTAAATCCTGGGAACTTCAATATCTTCAATATTTTCAACAGATAACTTTGTTTCTGAACAAATGTTGTAGTCCTTCTTTTGTAGGTGATGGTATACGATCTTTCCTACACAACAAGTTAAATTGCATGATTAGAAAACATCTCATAGTTTTCAGAACAAATTCTTACACATAAAGAAATATGTCATACAGTCATGCAATTATCTTAGCCAATGCTTCAATACAACATTTATCCATATCACATAACTTTTTAGATGCCTTCCAATCTCTACTAGAACATTGTTAAGAGTGTGCACAACTCCCAACATGTCAGCAAAGAGGTTTCATTCTAGATAAGTAGCAATGGAATGTTGTACAGTGTCATAGGCCACTTACCCATGTATATTAGTAGTATACTGTTCATCAATGCAACTATTCTAATATGCATAATACACAACCTAATTCTAGGAACATAAGTATATACATTATTGAACAGTATTATTTAAACAATAAAATATGAAAGGAATGATAATTCAAATACTTATCTTTGTTTGTTTGTTGGGTTGACTCCCTCTCAGTCTTTGCTTCTTTTCTGCAACTCCATTCTGATGTGGATTGTAAGAAGTGGTCAACTCCCTCTTAATATCTGCATCCTTGCAGAAACTACTGAAGTGTGCTCCTTCTTGATCTTTGCTTCCTTGCAGGAAGAACTAGAGTGTGCTTCCTCTTGATCTTTGATTCCTTCTATTACCTGTCCTTGAACTTATATCCATCACCATGCATGCTTATTAGAATCATCTTTGTGTTATCCTCGAGGTCTCATACATAATCACATATCATTAGTATAATCTTAATACTATCAAAACGCAATAATATTAAATATGTATAGTCATGATAATTTCAAACACAGATAATAAACATTAGTATTCAAGGTTTCAAGGAAGTCTTCTTTTACTCATGCATATTCTTATTTGATCATAGGACTCTTTTGGATAGTTAAATCATCAATCAAGATAAGAAACATAATATGCATACACCTATGATTATTCAAACCTATGAATTCATGAATAATCATTATCAACAACACACCAGTATAAGATCCTAACACAAGGTAGGATTCTAGCTTGATATAGGAAAAACATACTTGGATTAGCATGCTAGCTAGTTATGTCTAACATACCCGCATAATGTTTTCTGGTAATCTTCAATGACTTGTGCTAGTAACTTGCATGTCTCATAAGTTATCCATTGTAGGACCAAGTTATACATACCTCGTAAGTAGATCTTCTAAGCGATCCATGAAAATGGATGAATCTTTGTCCTCATGTCATCATGATCATATGTTCTTGAACCAGAACATGATTTGTCTTTCTTGGTGTACCTTTCATGTTAGCAGACAACATAAACCTCATACAACACCATAATGCATTAGTACAATCATAAGTGTCAACACCCTGATCAATGAATATCTTCTATCGTGCATTCATAATTTTATTAAGGTGATACGACAAGTCTAGATTTAATCAAGATTGTACTAACCGTAATAATATGAAGACAAATATACCATAAACTTAATCATGAACAAATCTCGAAACATACCTGGATAAGTCATACCTGTCAATATTGCTTGTAATCTTCTTATGTAAGGCCTTAGCCTCATCTCCCTCTGAAACAAGAACTTCTTCACTTATGTAGGTGACCAATCCATCTTCTTCTAGGATTAACCTAATCCACTTGATTTGCAAGAACTGGATTTGGAGCTGGATTAGGGTTTGTCAGAGAAACCCCAAAAATTCAAAATTTTGAAAGGATAGAAATATGCGTATTGATGAGCTGATCAAGATGGTATGTTCAGAATTTGAAAACTAAAAAGTTTCACTCCTCAATATTGCCTTTGAAACTTCCGGATTCACTGGACGTGACCCTGAACCAGGGTTTGATGAAGCCCACTCTTCTTCCCAATCAAAAGGTTTGATCCAAATCTCTAAGCTTCTATTTTTCTGAGGAGCTTCCAGCCATGGTCACAGATTTCAAAAATTCCCATTTTTGCAGAAGCCCTAAATTTCCACTTTTCCGATCAAAGTCCCGAACTAGGGTCTGATCAAGACCGACCTTTTTCCCGACCAAAAATTCTGATCTTGGTCTATAAATTTCTATTTTGATGAGTAGCATTCAGCCGTAGTCTCCGATTACAAAAATTCTAACTTTCACCGAAACCCTAAATTCGAGAAGCCATGAATGAAGGTGCTAAACAATTATTATGTTTTGACAGAAATATGTACCTGATTTTTTTTGGTGTAACTCCGCACTGTTCAATCCAAAGGGTTTGAAAACGTTTTCTGTGGTATCCTGACCTGTCCTCTTTCCATCCCGATAGGTCTGATCTCAATTTGATTTTCTGAGAGAGAGTTATGCCAAGTGTCGCAACGTGACCTGTTTATGGGATAAAACATGAGAGCGAACTTGTACAGCGTCCCACATGTCACTGGTTCAACTTAGGCTTCTGAAAACGTTTCCTGAGATAGTGCAGTCTGTGTACTACCTGTCACATTTTACAAAATTTCATTTGGAGCTTCCTGGCCCAAGTTATGACCTTTTTTCCAAGGTCACCTGTTTTTGACTCAGATCTGGAAGAGGCAGAAACCCTATATTGTACAGATCATAAATTACAAAGTACAACGAATTAGAGGTTTTCCTTTCGACAAAAGGTACATGGGGATCTGATATTCTACCTGTAAAAGTTTTAGATCCAAAAACTTTTCCAAAATAGATTTAGAGCGAAAGTTCTACGATGACTTGTTTTTGCTATATCAAGCTCTAGCATCGTAAGTGCAACAAGTGTCATACATGCCATATCATGCCTTCTTTCAGGCTAGCTCTGATACCATGTTAAGTTTTCAAAATTTAATTCAATCTGATCTAGGATCTTAACTAAAAGAACAACATGTATAGCAAATCTACAGCATATCAATCGTGGACACAATAATGCAAGCACAAAAGAGACACAGAGTTTACTTGGGGAAAACCATAAAGTTGAAAAACCCCAATAACTTCCTCAAAGATAGATAGAGCAATGATACAACCAGAATACAAGAGATAGTCTTCTCCTAGTAGCAGAGCCTCCTCCTCATAAGTGTGCCACTTTCCGAATGAGAGAAGTGTGTGAATGAGTGACCAAATAGAGATCTCCCGATCTCTATTTATACTTGTTCTATCCTGCCCAATAAACTAATGGGGCCTACATGTATAGCTTAACCCATGGTTAACTTAATCTGGGCCAACCCCACACTTGGTGATCTAATAACCCATTGATCCACATGGACGACCCCCAATAGGGTGGTCTAATAACCCTTCGAACCACATGACTTATACAGGGCCGACCACAACAAGGTGGTGTAATAACCCATCAAGTATAAGTTACGACACTTACAATATAAATGACGACACTTTCGTATAGAGGAATAATACCATCTCTATAGGAGTACAAAATACATATATGAAATACATGGGTGAAATAAATTCCGAAGTTACATATACATCAACAGGATTTGGTACTCTTAGGTGTGGTGAACATGAGGTCATACTCTTGGAGTATGATGACCCATTTAGCCATGCGGCCCTAAAGAAGATGGCGACTCAAGAGATAGACCATGGGGTTGGAATCGGCCATGACTGTCATCCGGATTAATAAGATATAGTGACAAATGTTTTGGACTAAGAAGACGACAGCAGGGGACAACTTCTCTTCATGGGGGTAACATAGTTGTGGGACGAATATGGTTTGGATTACATAGTAAATGAGGTGTTCTTTTCGTGCACTATCTTCTTGAACAAGCATCCCCGAAATGGCATAGTCGGATGCCGAAATGTACAGGATAAAATCCTTTGAGAAATCAAGAGGTGAGATCAACAGGGCATTGATCAAGGCTATTTTGAGGGATTCAAAAGCTGTGTGCTCTTGTTCATCCCAAATAAAGGGAATGTGGGTACGAAGCAAGCGAAGAAAACCATGAATGGTCATGGCATAATCCAGAACAAAGCAACGGAGGAAGTTGGCTCTCCCCTGAAGACTCTGTAATTGTCGTAATGTATGGGGGGATGGGAGGTCCAGGATGGCTTGGAATTTCAAAGGGTCTACTGCAATTCCTTTTTGCGAATCGATGAAACCCAACAACCGGCCTACAGGAACGCAAAATACGCGCTTGAGGGGGTTCAAGCGGATTCTATACTTGCGACAATGCAAAAAAACTTGCTGGAGGTCGTTTAGATGGGTAAACCGTTTCTTGGAGAGAGGTGTTGTTATACCTCAATATTACACACTAAACTCTAGTGTCGCATCCTTACACCAAGTGACCTAAACGACACTTCCCCTTAATGTTCATCTGTACACCTAGGAGTAAAGTCTACTACCTAAACACTGAAGACAACATTTTTCCTGCCATGTGTCACCCAAACTGACCCAATCTGCAGGAATTATTGTGCTTTTCACATTTGTTGGGGAGCGATAATTAGGGTTACCGCACTTTTCTCCTACCCTATGGCGCGATAATACCGCGTTACGCTTAGACTTGGGGGCGCAATAATCCTGTTTTAGCCTTTTTGCGATGGATCTTGGGATCTTACCTTTCGAGAGATCTTCTTGGGATTACCAGCTTTGATTCGATCCCAACCCCTCTCTCTATTTAGTAGGCCTGATCCACTAAACACTCTTTAGATCCATTTTACTCTCCTTTTGGTTAACCCTTCCAAACACTATCAAGGAGAGGCCTTCCATGGGCCAAAGGGAGGACTTTTGGGGCATCCAACCTATGATCATAAGCCTTTTGTAGAGATAGCTAGAGGAAGGACTTGGAGTTGGATTTGACTTGGACATCAAGCAACCTTTGTAAGAATCCTCAAGTTGTAATAAAGTTAACTTGCCTTGTTTCCCAACTCATGTGTGTTGATTGCATTTCAATTTCATGATTTATATCTATATGGATTTATATTCTAACTTGTGATTCAAAGATATTGGAGAATTGTATATGCTTGTGTATTATTAGATCTCAGCAGGTTCATCGCGAGGACTTCGGGATCAGAACGACAAGTGGGACAAAACATCAAGGATGAAGGTGAGTTACTTTCTCTCATTCTCTTCAATACAAAAACTCTGAAATGCTTGGTTAATCTAGGGAACAAGATCACATTTGTTTCCTTTTTTTCTTAGTATAGAGTTAGTCTTTCTTTCTTTATCCTAAGAGGGCTTCTTCTTATCTGTAGGAAGAAATCTCTACAACAAAAATTGGCGACTCCACTGGTTTGAACCCCTTTTGTTTGAGTTATTTTACTTTCATTCATTTTTTATTGTGAATTTGTTGTTCTTTCAAACCAGTTGTGAAAGTTGGTCTCTTTGACCTCCATTCACCCTCCTCCCCTCTGCATCAAACCCCTATCGATGATTAGTGAGTTCACTGGGTTGGAAAACCATTGAAAAGTCAATAACTTTTCTCAAACTCCCACCCTTTTCCTCTTTCTGAGAATTATCGCGCCCCTACCATTGCTTACAGTGAGATAATTACTAGTTTATCACTACCTCTACTCTTGCCAGAACGCGATAATCTACCTTTACCACGACTGGGCTGATTACAACCACGCGATAATATCTCTAAAAAATGAATTTTCCTCAGTTTGCTTGGTTACCTTTGGTTAAATTTTGACTTCTCTGCCTCTAGTTGTTGCTCTGATATTTATCAGACCTTTGTAACCTGCCCAACTGCACTACAACGCTTGCATTCCATTTTTTTTTAAGTTTTGTAGAAACCTTGGACATCTTTGGGTTCGTGGTCAATGTTATCACTATACCTACTTATTCATTACCTGTTGCCTCTTGTCTACATACCTTGTCACTTTTCATAAGCTGCAATTCTGTTGTGGTTTGATTTTATTTGTTTTGTGCTTGGATTTCTTGAGTTAGTGGCACCATACCCATATTGATCACCTCATTATTCTTGCATTGGTTTTGTCCTTTCATGATAGTCAAGTTTTGCTACTATTTTCCTTTCCTTGATTATGTAGTTTTCAGGAGTACATTGTTCTTATAGCATGACTTTCCATTCTCGCTATCAAAATCAACGTTGAAAGTTTTCTTTTGGGAACATTGTCTTGCTTTTGTTGAAAAGATCAATTTTATATTTTTTGCATATTAGGAAATGAATCACTTATCATTGTGTGTCACATAATTTTACTCATTTTTGAAGCGCCATTAGTTGTAGATTAGTTGCATTTTGAAGGTAGTTTCCTTAGTTTGGCTTATTAAAAAAAAAAGAAAACAAAAAGTTTGTTTTTGGAGTGGTTTTTTCATTGCTTTTGAAAAAAGTTCATGCATTGTGATTGAAGAAATCCCCCTTTACTTTAGCTCGATTTCATCAAACAGAAAAGGTTATTTCGATTCATATTCATTTGCATGGTTTGAGTCGTCACAACACCACAAGTTTCACTTCCATTTACCCGATTGAGTAATACAACCCTTAAAATTTACACTCCCTAACTCAACACGCTATAACCTCACTTAAGGAGAAAAATAATTTGTTAGTTAGGTAGGACACTGGGGATAGGCATCCAAATAATTCCCCCTTGTCATCTTCATTTGAGACATAGTTGTTGTCCTCTAGGGTGCTAAAATCCTCTAGTATTTATTGACACGATCATCGACCAGTTTGTGGAGAGGGCCTCCCGTCGTTTCGGGGGTAAGCCATGAGGATTGGTTCCGGATGGACTTTATGGAATACCGCACTCCACTTAGCGCCTAAGGCATATCAATCCATTGTCTTCCTTGTACTCTACCGTATAGGTGATACAATGGTGATAAGGCAGAAGTGCTAGTATCCTTCTCCGATGTGCCATGAACGAGGTAGCTTAGTGACTTTTATTCTAGGGATATTTACCTAGGATCCCTTTCAGTAGAGGGATATCCTTTCATTATTGGTCTCTCATTTTCTATTGTTCGACTTGGATTTCATCACCTTGCGAAGGATACAACTTGTTGAGGTCTCCAGCTCTTAGTTAGGAGGTTTTTCTTGCTATTTCATCTTCTTAGAGGGTCATTTTTCTTTTTAGTGATTGCTTGTTGGCATTCTAGCCACTTTTGTTTCAGCTCGGTTACTGTGACGCCGGTCTCAGTATAGTTTTTTGATCTTTCTTTTTTGGCCTGCGAGTCTTGCTCTTTTCTAGCTCCCCTTTTACACTCTTAGCTTCTTTAGGTTTTTTGAGTTCTTTTCTACGAGACTGTCCCTGAAACTTGTATTCCCATCATTATGTCTTATCCATGGAGATCACGGAGGATACAAGGACGAATCCCACCACCACCACCATGGACTTCTGGTCCACCTGCATCACGTATCCCTGCCCCTACCGACCATAGGGCTGGCCCGGGGAATGTTCCACCACCTATCCGTACTACGTCTTCAGTTTGTTCTGTACCTGTCACTCACATCACGGTCTCATAACCTCTTACAGTTCCTGAAACCAGTAATATACCTGAGATTTTGGCTGTCCCACAACCCACTGTCATTCCAGAAATTCCTACCACAGTGGACAACACATCAGCTGTTGAAGTTAGTATTGCACATGATGCTATACCGGAGGTCATCACCCTCCCATATGCTAGCACTACCCCCGCCAACAGACACCTTCTATGATGTTCCTGAAGGATTTGTTGGAACTATTGAAGGATCTGACGAAGATACATCTGAGTTGATTCCAGTATTGGATGGATACGTTGAAGTTATTGAAGAAATTGAGCTACCTCCCACACCGTTTCAACCTGAGTTTGACTTTTTTACATCCCAGGCAGAACCTCCACCTGCCACCACTACACCATTAGGTGTTCACACTCATGAAATGGCTTCTTCTAGAAATATACCATTCACCGTGTCCCTCCTTGATCTCCCCTTAGGACAAGAGATTATGGCATCTATCCAATCTAGCATGGTAAGTTTGGCTAACTCTCCATTAGCATCGGAACAATTCAAACGTGATACAGAGCAAATGCTCTCATTGGCTTCCCAATACCCCGCTGCTACTCGTCCTCCTGATTACCGAGCTCCCCATATTCCTTCTAGCATAGAGTTTCATCACTCCTATACTGACATATCTAGACCCTCAGATTTTACTTTACCTGACCTCCTTTCGGACCACGATCAACTAGCTCGCATTTTTAATCCCACCTCCACTTCACAGGATACAAATTCGGGCCCAGCCCTCAATGATCCTCCTATTTTTCAAGACCCCATGGACATGATGCCTGATACCCCCTCGGTTAAATTCCCCACACTTGTTGACGCACAATATGTTCGGCATACCTCCAAGGGACACACTGCTTATGAGGGATAACCCAGTGTTTTCAACATCCCCACTTGAAACGTATGGAATACCCCCCCACAAATTGGCACCTTTGGTGTTATGGGCCAATCAAGACTATCCCACTTTACTAGTATCAGAAGAACTTCTACCCGTACTGTTGGATCATCTATGTCAACCGAAGGTACACCTTCGGCCACCATTTACACTATTTCTGGAGGACAACCTTCTACTGGAACCTTTGATCCCAATAACCAACCCCCTCTGGGTGGACCATCAAACCCACTTGTAGGAGAACAATCATCTCTTGGTAACATTGGCCCTAGTAACCAACTTTCTCCAACCGGACCATCCAATCCCTCTGCTGGAGGGAAACCCCTTGGTACCGTTCAAAGCGGGGCTACTCAACAAACACCTCCTTCTTTTCAATCGGCTCAACAAGGCCCATCATTTGGGGGAATACCACTAGTTAATGCCCCCATTGGAACCATTCAACACCCTCTCAATCAGCAGCATCTGCTCAGTTAGGCATGTATAATTCACCTGGAATAGGACAACCTCATGTCGGTATCCCAACCGGACCCCATTTCCAACATCCCTCGTCAGGCACACTTCCTTCTTAGGGACCCCAAATCGTACAGAGTGAGGGATACTCTTTATTCAGAAACTGGAATCAAGCTGGGGGGAAACCTACTCAACCTTTCATCCTCCCCAACTTGAACTCTGACATTCCCTATCCTTTAGCCACAAATACTCCATGGAACCCACTTCTTCAACCTCCACCTTTTCATCAGGGTGGAACCAATATTCCATGGACACCATTCTTTCAGGCTTCCCCTAACCCTGGTATGGGAAATCCTCCACCCAATCAAGGTGTTGGAAACATTCCCAGGATGTAACAACCCTAGGGAACTATACCCCAACAAGGAATAGGAAACATTACTGGGACACAAAAACCCCAGACTACGATACCCATTATCCCTACTCAGCAGAACGTTTAACAACCGACAACTGCTGTGATTCCGAATCAGACAGTCAATCCCATGATTTCGAACACACAAATGGTTAGCCAGATGGTCTACTATCCTCAAAAATTCCAACAGTATCCTGTGGGAAACATGTATGGGTACAATACCCAGCATTATGCTGTGCAGGGTCCTATGGGCATTCCTACACCATACAATTACTACTCGTACCCGCAACCCAATCATCAACTTCCCTTCTTGGATATGCTAGAATTACCCGATTTGTCGATAATTATTAATGATCCCATATGACATGAACCACATTGGCCACCCATCCCAACCAAACTATCATCAGACATTCCCAAGTTCGGTGCCAAACCTGAGGAATACCCTAAGAACCACATAATGACCTTCCATCTTTGGTGTTCTTCGAACTCATTGATGGATGACTCCATTCGGTTATGGCTCTTCCAGCGTATGATCACTGGCACGGAAACAAAATGGTATATCGAGCTGCCACAACACTAATTTCATGATTTCAATACCTTGGCCATGCAGTTTCTGACACATTTCTAGCTCCCCATCCAGTACGAGACTGGAACAGACTTGTTGACCTCATTACATCAAACCACTTCTACACATATCTCAGATCATATTCATGAGTGGCGTCAACACCACAGGTTAATTAAGGAACCCATTTCGGACGAGTTACTCGCTGATTGGTTCACGAAGTCATTTCTATCTCCCATTTCCATGGATATTGCCATGGGCAGACCTGTCATGGAGGAACAAGCAATTTCTCTTGCTCAGTATATGGATTTGGTATATACCTAATCTAGAACTTTATACGAGCTTATTCCCCATGCCTCCCGTACCACTACTGATCCAACCAAGCCTACCACTGAACCCGCCATTGACGACATCATCGGTTCAGTTAAGGCTCATCTTGCACCCAAGCCTAGTGAGAAACAAGCTACTACTTCCCCCTCTCCACCCCAGGCTACTCCCAAAGCTTCCCCCTTTCTTGCCCCTTCCTCCGAGGTGAATATGATTCAATCCACGTCACAACAATCCAAGGGAAAGATTAAGAATAAACGTGGAAAACCCAAGAAAAATTCTAACCAACAGGAGAACCCCAAGCCACAAACAACCAACAACGATCCCAAACCATGTAGGAAAGCAAAGTTCTTCTGCTTGATTTTCCAGGAAGATCACTACACACATGACTATCCTTACAAGGAAGAAGTCAACAAATTTGTTAAAGGATCCTCCTTCCCGACAGTATTAACCGATCCTTTCCCCCATCAACAGCAATAGATGGTTACCCATGATCCCCCACAATGGGGAAATCCAAACAACCCACCCCGCGGAGAAACGTCCGCAAATTGCAAAGTTTTGATGACGAGTAACGAAGAGATTCATATATCCACTCGAGCAAGGACATACAACACCCCTCCAAGTTCAAACAAACCAGAGACATCCAATGGCAAGTCCTCTTCTAAATATCCTTCTACACCCCTCCCCCCAATGGTCATCTCCACATTGAGAGACCTGTCACAGACACAGTGCTACGCCCACCCAAAGGCACCATCCGAAAGGCAACATTTAAGCCTAACGTGCGAGCAACCCAAAATTACAATATTGTTGAGGACCTAGCTCAAGCACCATTGGCGATGTCGACTCTCAAGGTTCTCCAACACTACCCCATGCAGCATAGGACCTTACTTTCAGCACTGCGGGCAGTGGACCCGGATACTTCAAACACGATTATGTTTAACTTGGAGTATTTTAAACCTAGGCTTTCTCACCAGTTAGCCTTCCAGGTCCAAACAAAGATTTGTGGAAACAACATTCAACACACTGTCTTAGATGAAGGCGCCTCCACATCTATCATATCCTTGACCAGTTGGAGAGCCATAGGATCACCTGAAGTTACACCTTCTCCCACTACTCTCAGAGCGTTTGACGGACACAGTTTTCAGCCATACAGACTCATTCCTATGGTTGGCATTGAACTAGGGGGAAAGAGAGTATCTATACACATCAAAGTCGTAGATGCACGATTGGATTATAATCTTCTACTCGGCCAGAATTGGTTCTACGCCATGACCGCTGTTGCATCTTCCATCTTTCAACTAGTACAATTTCCTCACCAAGGGAAGATTGTCACTATAGATCAGTTAGACTTCTGTACTCTAGAGATTCATTCAAACTCTGCCCACAATGTTCCATTACTAGGTTAGTCTCAATACTGTCTCGAATATGTTGGCATTGGTCTCATGAAGGATTCCTCCCTCATCGGAGTATTCCCAGAGCTCAGATCCCCTATACGTATTGTCAATATCGTCAAGTATCACCCCATCCAATGGATATGCTAATTCTTGAGTGATATCGGGTCCTACAGAGCTTGAAACCTACGGGGACTCCATGCCTTTAAACAGGAACCTCGCAACTTATCGGGCGATCCAGTCAGCCACAGATTGGGTCAACCTTACTATGCATCACGCCATGGTACAACTCTCATCTGAGGCTGGCCCATCATTGTCACTCATCGATCCTCTCACACTGATTTTTCCTTCCGACGAATCGATTATGGAGGTTATGTGCGTCGATGAACCACCTTGGGAAGATTACCATCATTGGTCTTCTTTTCCTACTATCCAGATGATCGAGCAAGACACCAAATCCAACAGTTCACTTGAAATTGCTAAACCCAAGTTCCCCACTTCATTTGATGATATATTTTCCGAAGCAAACTTGGCCAACATCATGGAAACTATTCCTATAAACATTTCAATGAAACCTGGTGTCGTGGAAAACATTCACATAGGCAAGACATGTACTCCCACCGAGGTGGAGTTCTATACTTCCTTATTCAAAACATTCCACGACATTTTCACTTGGAGTTATGAAGAAATGCCAGGAATAGACCCTTCCATTGTAGTCCATGAGATCCAAACTTTTCCTGGTACCCAACCAGTTTGGCAGAAACTCTGGCCCATCCAACCCTGCAAGGCAGCGGCTATCAAAGGAGAAATTGAAAAACTTCTGTGTGCTAGTTTTATTTATCTTGTCCCGTTGACAGAATGGGTGTCTAATATCGTTCCCGTGGCAAAGAAACAAGGTACGATTAGAGTCTGTGTCAATTACTGTGACTTGAACAAAGCTTCTCCAAAAGATAACTATCCAACTCCGTTCATTGACCAGATTATCGATAACTGTGCCGGGAGTGTCATCTTTTCATTCATGGATGGATTCTTTGGCTATAATCAGATAGAGATACTCCCCGCCGACTAGCATAAAACAACCTTCATTTTCCCATGGGAGACCTTTGCATACCGAAAGCTACCCTTTGGCCTCAAGAATACCGGGGCAAATTTCCAATGGGCAATGTCATACGCATTTCACGACATTAAACAAATTGTAGAACCATATCTTGATGACCTCCCCACCCATTCTTAGGCTCGGGATGATCACCTAGATCATTCAAGCGCCATCTTTTTCAGGTGCCGCCACTACAATATTCATTTAAATCCACACAAGTGCATATTTTGTGTCGAAGCTGGAAAACTATTGGGGTTCATAATCTCCAAGGACGGTATACGTTTAGACCCAACGAAGGTAGAAGCCATTCTAGCTCTGCCTTCACCCACAGACATACCAACACTTCAAAGTTTGCAAGGCACGCAAACTTTCTACGCCATTTCATGTGCAAATTTGTCGAGATAACCAAAGGCTACATGAGACTTCTGAAAAAGAACATCCCTTTCTTTTGGGACGACGAAGCCCAATGATCTTTTGATAATCTAAAAACAACCCTCACTCACTAAGGATCCCATAATTCAACCCCCCAATTACACACAAGATTACATTTTATATCTCGCAGCTTCCACTTCCACCATTGGCACGGTGTTAGTCTAGGAAGACAGCAATGACATAGAACATGTAATCTATTATCTTAGTAAGAGTCTTCTCGACTCCGAAACACGTTATTCGCATGTTGAAAAGTTGGCTCTGGCCACAGTTTTTGCTATCCATAGGTTCCGCCATTACATTCTGCTTTGCAAGACCACTTTCATCGCTAATTTCAATCCAATGTACTACATGTTCACATGCCAAGTGTTTGGGGGAAAATACTCTCATTGGATTGTTATCCTTCAAGAGTTTGACTTGGAATTTGCCAAACAAAATACAAGAAATATTTGGTCTTCGCAAAGCTGATTTGTACTTTGCCTCGTGTCACTGAGCAACCAGAGCCCATCGATTCTCTCCCTAATGAATCATTGTTCCTCATTGGCACGTCCAATCCATGGTATGGGGATATCATACTCTATCTCCAAACCCAATGTTTTCGGCTCGAACTCAACTGCGATGAACGTCGATGCATCTGACATCATTCCAAGTACTACCTCATCATTAATGATACCCTTTATGGTCGTGGTGTCGACACCGTTCTTCGACGTTGCTTAACTTTGGACGAGGCTGAACACATTCTTAATGACTGCCACTCTGGAGCATGTGCTGGTCATCTCTCTGGGATGGCTACGGCCCAGAACATTTTATGAGTGAGATATTTCTAGCCCTAGATTTTCAAAGATTGCATTGAAACAATCAAGAAATGTCCACCCTGTCAATTCTTCCATAGCAAGAAATGCTCGCATCCCGCTCCACTTCACCCTGTTGTTTCCATCGGCCCCTTCACCAAATGGGGAATCAATTTCACGCATTGTAATGCCACTTTAGCCGAGGGGCATAGCTATGTCATAGCAGCTATTGATTATTTCACAAAATGGGCTGAAGCGATGCCTACTTTTGCAGAAGATGGTAAAACAACAACGCAATTCATATTCAACCACATCACAGCTAGGATCGGAGTTCCACAGTCTATTGTGCCCAACCATGGTTCCCACTTTAGGAACCATATGATTGAAGAATTGAGTGCCAAGTTGGGTTTCCGTCATGAAAACTCAACCCCATACTACCCACAGGCCAACGACCAAGTCGAAGCCATAAAAAAAGTTTTGAAGCGCATGATTTAGCGCATTGTGGGTACCCATAAGTCCAATTGGCGTGTAGCTCTCTTTTTGGCACTATGGGCCTACCGAACCTCAGTGAAAAGTGCTACCAGGTTTACACCATTCCAACTAGTATATGGCCTAGAAGCCATTTTGCCGATTGAATGTGAAATTCTTTCACTGAAGATAGCCATAGAGCTACTTCCTAATACCACTTCCGAAGAGGAACGGTTTCTATATCAAGCCAAGCTAGATGAAACCCGCTGTGATTTTGCTTTAGCTAATGAAGCCCATAAAAAACGCGTCAAAGCATAGTATGACAAATCCATTCAACCTCAGATTTTCAATGAAGGCGACCTCATACTCACATATGACCAAATGCATGACAAACTAGGAAAAGGAAAGCTAGAGTCCATGTGGTTTGGTCCCTTCATTATAAAGAGTGTATTGGAAAAAGGAGCCTACGAGCTCGTCGACTGTAATGGTACACCTTTGGCACGACCCCACAACGGGCTGTACCTAAAACATTTCTACGTGTAGGATTATCTTGTGCGAGACATTTTGTACATAATGTACTTATCTTGTTTTCAGTTATTTCTTTTCTGTGTGTGTGCATGGATTTTATTTCATGTATCCTCATTTACCTCAACTTGTGCTTTTATGCACAGATGTGTGCCTACTACAGATTTGCGGATGGTGCTAGCCGAAACACCCGGAACCTTGCTTCCGCAGCATGGGTTATCTATTCTCCTGCTGGCGATTTGGTATGCTCAGGAGGCACTTTCTTGGGCCCTGCAACCAACAACATCACATAGTACCATGCAGTCATCGGACTCTTAACTGAAGTTGCTTCCCTTGGAATCAACTCCTTATCAGTCTTTCTAGACTCCCAACTCGTGGTGTCCCATCTGAACCGTGTCTACACTGTTTGTGATCCTATTTTACTTCGCTTATTTAGAAGGGTACGCCTCTTGGAACGATCTTTTGATTACATTTCATATCAACATATACCAAGAGAAATAAATTTTGTAGCTGACTCATTGGCTAACTACATTTTGGATTGGCATCTAGCTCATACGTAAAAAATACATCATAAATCAAACACACAAGCTATTGTAAATGAATAAGTCATAAAAATAAGTCCACATGTATATAATCGCATATAAAAGTGTTTTTATGAATACATATGATGTGTCTAAAAGAAAAAATTTGGGATCTTGTCCCATACATATTTTGTCTCTCTGGCCTACATATTGTGTACATGCCGCAAAAAAGAGATACTACTGTCTAAGGAAACCTATCCTGATCATCGCGACCCTCACAATCCTCACACTCCTCGCGTTGTTCGTGGTAGCATACCACATCTCTAGCCACCCTATGGAGGATTTGGACGATACGCCTAGGCACTTCCATAGTATGCCGTTGGAGATGGAGAGGGACGTCGTCTATCCTCATAGGAGGAACTGCAAAGGTCAAACCCACAAGATTCCGCTCTACATCGCAAATACCTCCTACTTCTTCTTCATCCTCCTCTTCCTCCTCAGCAGCGGCCTGATGCTGGACCCCACCTCTGCGCAGCGGTGAGTAACCTGCTGGTCTCCTTGGTCCACAATTTGCGACATGCACATGTACATACATTAGATCTTTTTACACATTAAAAAATCACTAAAAATTATATATATTTGAAAAGTTCAAAAAACACATTGGTGAACATCATATACCTGAGTTGTCCCAGTCCTCTTCATTGGGAAATTCCAAGTCAATGTCCTCTCGAAAATCCACCCTCGCATAGGGGAAGTCCTCGATCATCACGAGCTGCTCCTCGAGCCACGAGAAGAAATCCTCACTGAAGGATAATACTTGTGGTCCCTCGAGTCATCCTGCATAGTCACTCCATCAACCCATCTGGGGCTCAATCATAGGGCAGATAGGCATGGATATTTGCGGACGCAGCAATGGAACCCTCTCCAAAAAGAAGGTGACTAGATACTCCCATATCCAAATTGGCGAGTTTCTCCATTTCTGCACTTGGTTACCTATTCCTTGAGGTTGGATAACACCCCTCACACCAGTTGAACAAAGTTGGTGCCATGCACTCTACAATGAGATTCATCTGTGCTCGGGATTCCTGATGAGGGCTCACACTACCCACCGCCCGAGTTATGGTAAACAATACAGTTCTCAATGGGAGCTCTATCACATCCTTGATAGCTACTTTCCCACTTTTCTTTGAAGAACCCTATCGGCAATAACGGACAATCAAATCATTTGTACTCTCTTCTGAGACCCTGTGCCCCGTCAGGTTCACCCGTGCCCCTCTCTTAGAGAGGCCAGTGAGAAAGTAGATATCTTCGAGTTCAATCTCGAGAGTATGCTCTCCGATTTGGAAATCCTGAATTTCACTCTCCCACAATTGTATTATGTGAGTTAGAAGTTTGCACTGTTTTCGGATACCTTTGGTCTTAAAGAACTTCAACAACCAACATGCCCGTAGTGCATTTAATGTCATTTCATCACCTGCATCCAACTGATCATCAACTTCATGTTCCCTTTCCTTCCAATCAACCATTTTGCCTCAAATGAGATGTAAACTCATGTAAAAATCCAATTAAAAAATTCATGAGCAAGATGGAAGATTGATCTCATCCCAAACATGAGGAAACATCAAGTTCTTTTTCCCTTTTCTTGTGATTATCGTGCCTGGGCTTAGCCTGGCTACGTGGAAATGGGGAATTACCATGCCCCCGTATGGAGCTACAGAGCGATTATCGCGTTTCCTGACAGAGGGAGGCCACGATAATTATAGGTGCGAAAAAGACACCCTAGGGCTTCCTCAAAAAATAGCAAACTGATGAGAAATCAAAAAATAAGGACATGAATTGAAAGAGGAGCTTAAGAGCTCTTACATGGTGCAAATGGTTGTCAGAATGGTGCCTCGGATCTCCAGATATGGTCACTTGAAGTTTTTCCCTTCAATAGGTAAAATCCCTCTATGAGCAAAATAGCCAAGTTAAAATGGTAACTTTCTATTTTTACCTCTTGCTTATATACGTTCCATGACTATTTTTGCTCATTATTTTATTTAAATATCTTTTTAAGTCAAATATTTCACATTACTAATATCTTTTTCCAAGGTTTCATAAACCATTTTTGATAGGTTCTCTATACTTTGTTCACACTGGCGATATATCACTGTTTTGACCTTCATTTGAGCTGACTTTATCTTTTTCATGCTCTGGATTAAAACATGAAAAAGATTCCAAGCACCTTTTCACACTTGTGTCGTGCTTGTTAAAATCAAGTAAACGGTGTCGAGCTTAGTCGAATTTACTCGTGCTCGTAAAACGATGAGGAAAGTATCATTTCGGTATTATTTTATTCTTTTTTCGGACTGAAATGATTAAAAATTACGAAAAAGACCATTGGAGTTCTCTTTAGGCTCTTTTCAGACTCCCTCGTTTCGAAAAGATCGCCAAGTGCACTTGTCTCTTTCACACTTGTAAAAGTATTTGAAAGGTCATCTATTCGGTGATAGGTTACCCCTCTTTCGGCCCGTTTAGACTATTTATGAGAAAGGTATACCTCAGCCAACTTTTGACTGGGAGAGTTCTCTCAAGAATTGTTTTACACTTTTTCGGGATTGAGGGACTAAATTTGCGAAAAAGTACACTTTGGATCCTTCTTTAAGTTTTTTAGGCTCTCTAAATGTGAAAAACTACCGAGTTTTCCTTGCTTGGAATCGTTAAAATTTAACATCGAAGGATCCAATTTGGGACGAACCCATCCTTTCTCAGGTTTGTAAAACATGTGAGATCGGACTCATCTATGAGATGAGCTATATCGAGCATCTGTTATCCTCCTCAAGCTCATAAAACAACAAAGAGGTACTCGTCCATCATGTCGGGGGAAAATGGGAAATGAGTCAAGTTTATCTTGTTCGCAGCTTGTCAGTCGTCACTTTGGAACATGGCATGTGTCTATCCCTTGTCTACTTTTGGGTATTTATCTTTTCTTGCTGAGTTATGGTCATCATCTCGAGTCGTCTCTTTGGCCACAAGCCTACTCGTCGTTTGTTTATTCTCTGCTATCTATAATCCTTGCTGCCAGGTCCTGTTTCATGCCATTATATGTTCAAAGGGTTTGCGTTGCTCTAAGTCTTCCACTATGTCAAATCTTTTGTCGTGTCAGTACATGTTCTCTTGTTCCATTGTTACATATTATCTTTCGTTCCGATTTCATGTCGATGATGTGGGAATCATTATGGCCCACCTTCGATGAGTCTATTCCTATCGACGCCAAATCACTATCTAGGAATTAGGCTTAGGAGTCAACCATCAGTACCTTGGTACCTGCATGCCTCAATGGCAGGTTTCGTCATGTTCGACAGTAGGTTTTATCATTGACCTCTGATCGAATAATCTCACAAGTGCTTGACATGAACTCATCTATTTGCATTTTGTTGAGATGTACTATAGATACCTTAGGTATCATCGTCATCATTGGTGATTTTCCTCGCATTTGTTAACGGTTCACATCATTGACCGGTCATCAAATGGTTTCTACCATGTTCGACTTCAACACCTTGTAATCAAATAGCTAGATTCGTATCGTTTGGGATCAGGTAGAAGAACCTGGACACCTTTTTGTATATTGATTACGTCCAGGTTGCGATTGCGATTCTTTGACCAGGTTTCCACCTAGTCATTACTTGGAAGCCCTCATTCTTGTATTGTCACACATATCCACTTATGTATTGGTAGTGGCTGTGTCATTATTGTCTCATGGATCTACGATTGTTCATAGTGGCCATGATTTGTCTACAGTCTATATCATCTCAGTACTCATGGATCTGCAATGTATTGGTCGGCAACCATGCTTTGAGTCAATTGTTTCCGAGCATGGGAATGCCCGCCTCGGTGGTATATTTGACATTTTGTTTCTATTTCAGCTCCTCGTTGCTCCCCTCAATGCTATCTCCCCGAAGTATTTGTAAATTCTTTCGGCCATCAGTCTCTTCTGAACTCACACTTTAGGGGGCATCTGTTATACTTCAATATTACACGCTAAACTCTAGTGTTGCATACTTACACCAAGTGACCTAAACGACACTTCCCCTTAATGATCATTTGGACACCCAAGAGTGAAGTCTACTGCCTGAACACTGAAGACAACATTTTTCTTGCCATGTGTCACCCAAACTTACCCGATCTGCAGGAATTATCGCATTTTACACATCTATTGGGGCGCGATAATTAGGGTTACCACACTTTGCTCCTACCCTAGGGTGTGATAATACTGCGTTATGCTTAGACCTGGGGGCGCGATAATCTTGTTTTAGCGTTTTTTCCATGGATCTTGGGATCTTACCTTTCGAGAGATCTTCTTGGGATTACCATCTTTGATTCGATCCCAACCCCTCTTTCTGTTTAGTAGGCCTGATCCACTAAACACTCTTTAGATCCATTTTACTCTCCTTTTGGTTAACCCTTCCAAACACTATAAAAGAGAGGCCTTCCATGGGCCAAAGGGAGGAATTTTGGGGCATCCAACCTATGATCATAAGCCTTTTGCAGAGATAGCTAGAGGAAGGACTTGGAGTTGGAGTTGACTTGGACATCAAGTAACCTTTGTAAGAATCTTCAAGTTGTAATAAAGTTAACTTGCCTTGTTTCCCAACTCATGTGTGTTGATTGCATTTCAATTTCATGATTTATATCTATATGGATTTATATTCTAACTTGTGATTCAGAGATATTGAAGAATTGTATATGCTTGTGTATTATTAGATCTCAGCAGGTTCATCGTGTGGACTTTGGGATCGGAACGACAAGTGGGACAAAACATCAAGGGTGAAGGTGAGTTACTTTCTCTCATTCTCTTCAATACAAGAACTCTAAAATGCTTGTTTAATCTAGGGAACAAGATCACATTTGTTTCATTTTTGTCTTAGTATAGAGTTAGTCTCTCTTGCTTTATCCTAAGAGGGCTTCTTCTTATCCATAGGAAGAAATCTCTACAACAGTTGTGAGGTCATCTAGGTAGACCAGAATGATATGAGCCAAATCATGAAAGCAATATGTCATGGCCCGCTGAAAAGTGGCACTAGCATTTTTAAGACCGAATGACATGATGCCCCATGGGGTTGTGAACAAAGTCTTGTACTGGTCTTCCTTGCGAATTTGAATTTGGTTACACCCAGAGAAACGATCCATGAAGGACAGAACCTCATGCCCCGCACATGCATCAATAAGTTGGTCAATGAAAGGCGTGGGGAAGTTGTCTTTGGGACAAGCTTGGTTTAAATCGCGAAAATAAGTACAAACGTGAATGGTGCTCTTTTTTTTGTTAACTAGCACCCGATTGGAAGCCCAGGTGGTGTAAGCGATGGGATAAATGAATCCGACTTTACATAGTTTCTCAATCTTAGTTTTGACAGCGGGGAGTTTGGACGGGTGAATGGGTCATTGCTTCTAATGAACGGGTGGGACATCTGGCCAAGTATCAATATGGTGTTCAACAATGGTGAGGTCTAGACCAGGCATCTCAGTATAGGACCAAGCAAAAATGTCGCAAAACTCTTGGAAGAGCTTCTTATAATCTCTAATTTCATACTCCGTACATGAAGCACCCAATGTAATGAGCTCAGGTTGAAAACCTCGAAGGGAAATATCGATGTGTATGGTAGGTGAAATGTTGGCCATATTACCTTCCTCGAAGGCATCAGGAGCTGGGATGGGGTTTTTAAACCATTCTTCCTTATCGAGGAGGAAGTCTTTTGTCTCGATTGAAAGTTGGTTGGCCGCAATAGTGGTAAACTACTCGGGAATGAAATAGGATCGATGGTGCATATCATCACAAGGGTAGTCGGGTGCGGTGAGTGCTTCAGGGATTTCTTCGTCGCTACAAAAGAACTGTGTTAACAAATCGGCGGAGAGGAGACTAGACGCTGGAGGCGGAATGTGTTCACTTGCCCTGGAAATCATGTAAATGGTGTTAATTTCTCCCAAGGAGGAGGATGCATGGGGATGAATCTCCTCAATAGTGGCGATGGACAACTCCAAAGAAGACTGATTTAACTCATGGAGAACCAATATATACTCGAGTAGATCTGGGCAGTGATGTGAGTAATGGCCATAGATTCTGCATATGGCGCAGGAATGGTTGGTGCGCAGTGACTTGTTGCGTTGTTGAGGGGTGGGATCTAGTTCGACCATCGGAATGTTGGGATCATCGTCTAATGTTTTAATGTGTTGTTGAAGGTTTGGAAATTGTGGACAGTTATGGGTAGCATGTCCAAAATCATCGCATAAAGAGCATTTAGGAGGTGCTTGCAGTGGATGTTGAGGTGTCACGTGTTTCTTTGTTTTTGCGGATGTATAAGTTTGTGGGCCTCTGTCCCCAGTGTTCTTAGGTAGTGGAAGGGTAGGGTTGGACTTAGATGTGGGTGCCACACCAAGAGGTGTGCGGTTAGTGGTTTTAATCGGTTGGAATGGTTGTAGAATGACATGTGGTATTGGGGGAGGGGTAGGAGCGGGAAGGTACCACACGGGTAATCCTAGTGTCAACCTGGGGAGATTGAGTTTATCCATTACTGGGGAACTTACTACTTCGGAAGGTGGGAACAAGAACGGGATAGGGTGGATGGGTGTTGCTCCAACATGACTAGGTACCGATGGAGGTTGCGGTAGAAAAGGTGGTTGTGAGCTGGGCGTTGGTTGGTTAGATGAAATAGTGCATAGGTCAGATATTTCTATTGCCAGTGGAGGGGGTGGAATGGACCAAAAGGTAGAGGTAATGAGAGTCTCTGAGTACATCCCAGGTCCAACGGAGGAAACCAAAGAAGGGGGTGCACCAAGAACAGGTTTTTCAACCATGGGGAAAACATTTTCTGGTGCGGCAGGGGCATTCGGGTCATAGTACATAAGTTCGTAAATCTTAACAACTCCTCCTTCATGGGGGAAGATCATAATACATAAGACTGATGAAGCAACAACTTTCATGGCATACATGTAACTGCGTCTGAGCAGGAGGTTATAATCAAGTTGGGTGTTGATGACCTCAATGTCAATAAGGATGGTTTTACCAGCTAGCTGGACTAGAACGTTGGCCAAGAGGCCTTTAGGTTGAGCTGAGCGACCATCGTAAGCTTGTAAGGTGGTCGTGAATGGTTGTAGTGTAGGTGATCTGAGCTTCTGCCACACGAATGTAGACATGACACATGTGGAGGCACCCTCATCGATGATGCATTGATGGATAACAAGGTTCTGAATGGACACAAAAACTTGGAATTCTAGAGTGGAAAGCATGCATGGTTCAGATTGGTCCAAATCAAATTCCATCATCCGTGATTCGGAAGGGTCTATCGCACCAATGGTGGATAACAATGTCTTGTGCTATGCACGACAATTTTTTAAGACCTCGAGGGATGACATAGCAGCAGGTGATTAAGCTAGGTCATCCACGATATTGTAATTGGGGGCAGCCCGAGTGTTCAGGTTGTTATTGATGCGATGTAATGGGAAACAGGGAGATTTGGGGGCCCCATCGCATGGTTCCATGGGTATGTGTAACGACTGATCAATGGGAAGAGCGTTAGCAGCCTTGTCGGTGGGGATGGTTTCAGTGGTAGAATCGTACTAGTTTCAGTGTGTTTGCAAATTGACATCAGCGGATGACATCACGAGCAGGTGATGAGTACCCGAGTCCATGGGTTGATTGGTATGTGCAGCATATTTGATTTTCTATTGTGGTGTCGCATCTCCTTGAGGGGGAACCAATGGTTGGGTGTTCACTACTCCTTGTGTGGGAAAGGGATTTTGCAACACCATGGGAGGTGGCAGGGGGTTAGGTGGTGCTGGCGGAGCAGCATGTCCTTGGCGTTGGGCGTCATCAGTCCAAAGTTGGCGGGCTCGCTCCAAATGGGGACAAGTGTGCGTATAATGGCCATAGACCCCACATATAGAACACGAGTGGTTTGTTCGTAAATTGGGGTTCTTCCCTTGACGAGGTGGTCTATTAGGGTTTTGATTGGCTAGGGAGGCGTTGTTATTGTTTGGGGGATTGGGTGGTTTTCCACCTTGATCTTGGGTTTGGTTATTCCCGCGGTTACGTCCGCTTCCCCGGTTTTGCTGGCCTTGTCAGTTTCATTGGTCAGGATGATTTTGTTGCTGGTTTTGTTGGGCATAAACTTGCAATTGGGGGTTAGGAGGATTATGTGGTTGAGCAGGTGCTGGTGCTGCCTGTGGTGGGTAGTAAGCCGAAGGAGCTTGAGTTTGTGCAGGTGCCACCTGCGGGGGATAATAAGAAGGAGGAGCTTGGGGTTGTGTATGTGCAGGTGAATCTTGTTGATGGTAATAGGTAGTAGGTTCCGTAGGAGGGTTGTAAGTTGGTGGTGCATGACCATAACACTGCGGTGGGTACAAGGTCCACGGACATGAAGGGCTTGGGCCATGGGAGCATATGATGTCGTTGATCTAGAGTGGGTTGTGGCATGCAAAAGGTCGGGGCCACTAGTAGGGGGCATAAAAGTATAGGGTTGACTATGAGATGCAAAGTGTCCGACAATGCCGTCGACAATGTGGGATGCCCTTGGCACATCGTTCTGGGAGGCATCTTTGCGGGGAGCATTAGGTAAAATGGAATACAAGTAGTCATACTGAGCATAAATGAGGTCAAACTGCTGGGATTTCAGGATGGCATCTTCTTCAGATTGAGGCCGTTCAGATTCCACATTCTTTGCAATAACTGGTATCAAAGACTTCAGGAACCAATCTAAGAAAATGCGGTCGTCCAATTTGATCTTGCACAAGCTGCGTCGTTTGCGCCATTCATGGATATGGTTCGTGATCTGGGTGGCTGTGTTTTGTCTACAATATAGGAGGATCCTGACACCAGCATCGTAATGAACTAGTAACTGGAAGAATTGTAGGAAAGTTGAAGCGAGGGACGTGAATGTGAAATGGGTCCCATGTGGCTGGTCTATGTACCACTTGGTTGTAGCACTAGTGAAGGTTTGATGTAATAACCGTAAGCGAATAGAGTCATCCAAAATGGAGTTAGAGGAACACCATAGGTGGAAGGACATGATGTGGTTTTGGGGGTCCTCCCCTCCCTTTCCATTGAAATTGGGTATGTCCGATGGGAGCTTGGTGGGCATGGGAGGCCATGTGGGGTCATGTAGAATCAGATCATTGGTCAATCTGGCCAGGTCAGGGAGGTTGAGGCTAGCCATGAATGGAAAACTGGCAGAAGGACGTGACATGATCACAGGAGCGTATGTGCTAGTAGTAGCGGTAATGGAGGGGCCACTGCCCCCAATGTGTGAAGAATTGGAATGAGTCATGATGGGGATCATGGGACTTCCAGTCAAAGATGTGGGGATTGTGTAGGAAGGGTCTGTGTCCCCAAGTGTACCATGAGTCATCAACGGGACTGTAGCTGTGATAGGTTGAGTAGCCATGGGGATGTACATGGTGACAGGAATGCTAGGTGTGGGTCCTACTGATGGTATAACTAGGATAGATGCTGTTGTGGTAGCTCGGGTAGTGGTGGACCCACCACCAACAATCCCAACGAAAAAGGGGTTGGGAGTCACGCTAGCCATGGGGCTAGACGGAGTTGTGAATCTGGGATTTTCTGATTCAGAATCAGATGTGAAGTAAGGGGCGTCAGGATCTGGTAACGAGGCCCTACGCTTGTGACAAGTGGTGTCAAGTGAACCATGCGGCAGGGACTGGCCCCGTAGGCGCCGATAATTTCTGGGAGACTCAATGGTGACAACGGGAATAAAACGAATGGGTTGTGGCGAGTGAAAAGATAAAAAAATATTAATGCAACCATGTGTGCAAAAGGAGAGCACAAAAAATATGGCACTCAATCCAATAACAAACTCAAAACACTTGCTGTAATAGCTATGCTACAACAAGTGGAGTGACAAGAAAAGTGGTTAGAATAACAACAAGCAAGGTTCCTACAAAAGAAAAAGGTATACTCCCTAATCTAAGGGGGGTATAGGAGCATGCAAACACCTAAATAAAATATTTGGAAGCTCACACAAATCGTATCCTCTGAGGGTGATGAAATCCGTAGTTAGACGATACGAAATGGAGAACCAAGTAGGTGGGGGGATATCCCTCTACTGAGAGGGATCCCGGGTAAAAGAGCCCTAGGAGAATGGAAACTAGGATAACCCCCTTCATGGCATGTCCTGAAAAAGCAATCACCATGTCAGTCCTTTAGTTGCTACACCCCTGATCTGGAAGTGCAATGAGGACACCAAGTAGGTGTCCTTCAAAACTAAGTGGAGTGCAAGAGTCCACCTAGTCCTCCGGAACCAGTCTCACGACTTGCCCTCCTAAGGGAGAGGCCTTTTTCAACAAATCGGTTTTTAATTATTCCAACAAATAGTAGGGGATTTTGGTACCCTATGTATCAAGTGTAAGTGACAAAGGGGTGTTATTTGGATTCTTATCCCTGATGTCCTACCTAAATACAAGATTCTTTTGTGTTCCCCAAATGGGGTTGTTAAAGTTTGGTTGAGTTAAGTAAATTTTAGGGATCACTTGAGTGTGTGCAGAAAATGTTATGTACCCAAAAAATGTCAAGCCGGGGCAACTAGATAAAAATGTAAATGCTGAAATGTAAATGCCGAAATTTAAATCTTGAAATTTAAATGTTGAAATTTAAATGTTGAAATTTAACTGATATGTAAAATTTTGGTAAACTTGTTGAAATGTAAAGGATGAAATAAAGTTTTTCAAAATAGAATAACAAACAAATAACATAAAAATACAACTAGCAACATGGGGTGTAGGAAAAATAGGTGGTTGTTAGGGCTGGAAAAATAGAAACATGCTGGTTGCAGGGTACAGGAAACTATAGAAAATTTGGTCGAAATAGGATGAAAAGAACAAGAAATAGGGCCCGGTTGTCTGGGAGAAAACTGCTCTCTGAAGCGTGGATATAGGGTTGTTTCCTGCACTCTAGGGCGCGGCTAGCGGGCCGAAGGCTATGCTTTGGGGTGCAGATGTCTGTCCGAAGCAAGCGCTCTGGGGCATGAATGTCAGGCTTAAGCGTGCACTCTGAGGCACGACTATCGAGCCGAGATGTGCGCTCTGAGGTGTAGCTGTCAGGCCGAGACCCACACTCTAAGGTGCACCTGTCAGGCCAAGAGCTGCACTCTGGGGCGCGGCTGTCAAGCCGAGAGTTGTGCTCTGAGGCGCAGTTGTCAGGTTGAAAGTAGCGCTCGGGAGTGCTGTTGTTGGGTCATAACCCACACTTCGCGATGCAAAATATGACCGCAAAAAGGGTTAGCCAAAACAAGAAAACTGGATTTCAAGGGCTCACAGAGATATCAAGGGCCAGGTCTGCAATTATTGGTGTTCAGGGGTGAACCAGGTCTACAAAAAAAACTAAAAATGGAAAATACTAACTAAAATAACCAAAGATTCAAACCTATCGGAGTCGCCAAAACTGTATCTAGGGTTTTCACCCTAGCTTGTGATGAAGAGCACCTACTAAGGATTAAGGAATCCTTAGTAGCAGTTTAGGAAACAGTAAAAACTAAATGTAAATAACAGAAATATTAAACATTAAGCCTAAGCATGTGCATACAAAATATTGAAATCTAAATCTAGGATAAAACATTAAATGGTAAAATCACGCATGAGAACACAGTAAAATATGGATTTACGTTTCTTTATAAATAGAAAACAAGGGTTTGCATGAGTTTTTTACCTGAAATGTGAGGTTGGTGGAGCCTTTGCAGCCGTACGAGAGTGGTGCACCAGTGCTCCAATGTATCCTTCTCTTCTCCAAAATGCTTCAATGGTGGCCAAAGGGTTCACTTAAGGTGGTAAACACAAGCACAAATGGTGGGCTAGGGTTCAAAGTGAAATTCGATAGCATAAGGTTCAAGTGGCTTATTGATGTCAAATGGGGGGCCTCCATCACCTTTTTTATAGATATTTTGGGCGGTGGAGTGTTGACCCATGGTTTTAGGCACCAAGTGGTTTAGGTAAATGGTTTTAGGGTTTTTGCCCTCTTTTTTCCCTCCTTTTTCCTTTTTTGAATTTATTCCCTTTTTATTTTATTTTTGGGGAATTTTGGACCCCTTTTGAGGGTTTTTTGACATTTTTGAAGGAATTTAATTAATTTGAGGTGGGAAAAATTGATTTTGTGCCCTTTGGGTAACCATTGGACGGTGTTTTAAGGTTTTGAAGGCCAAAATGGTAAGGAAAAGTGGACAAATGAGTTATGTGACTAGGGAGATGAGCTAGTGAACCATTTTTGGGTGTTAACACTGCTTTTGCCAATTCATGAGCCTTTAGAATGATTTGGAAAGTGTTTTTTCCACCTAGGGGTTTTTTAGCTTTTAGTAAGCCTTCCTTTTGAGAGCTTTGCAACTTTCCTTCAAGGAATTCTATTTTCTCTACTGAGATGTATTATACATTGTATTCATATTGTTGAATAATACAAAGATGATATTTAAATCAATTGAGTTCTGTCTCTCATGGTTCTACTTCAATATTTATTCTTATTTATGCATATCTATGAATAATTCTTGTGAGGAATTCTTTGATTCTAGATCCAGGCTTATTAGAATTCT
Source organism: Larix kaempferi (assembly GCA_027924585.1). NCBI lineage: Eukaryota > Viridiplantae > Streptophyta > Pinopsida > Pinales > Pinaceae > Larix > Larix kaempferi. The sequence continues at coordinate 46,426,306 of BSBM01000456.1, read as the reverse complement.
ATGATGGTATTGAACCTATTTATAATTTCCACACCTAGAAACTCATCAGGGAATACATCCCTGAATTCTTGGAAGATTCTATAATCCTCCAATTTCACAACTTCTTTTTCTACTATTCCCTATACATGGGTTGCATATAGTTGACAACCTTTTCTGGAGAACTTATTCATCTACATGTCATAAATTTGTCTAATAGAAACATCCTTTGGAATGCCTCTTACTATTTTGAGTTTCCTTCTTCGTCAATGCACTCAAAGGTATTTCTTTAGTATTCAAGATCCACGACCCATTAAATATTCCCCCCTTCCACCTCGACCTTGATTTCCATATATGGGTATGGCATCCATAGAGTTTTGAATGCTTGTGTTATGTACAAATAGAATGCACTATGAAGTATCAGATCTTTGAATGTATACGTGCATTAACCAAAATCATCACAAGCAAAACTATGTTGAGAATTCCCTTTTAATATTAATGCAAATACGGCATAGCAAATATAACCAACATACTAGAACAAAAGAGAGAAAAAATAGAATTCGTAACCCTAAAAATACATTTGCACTAGTTAAATTACCACAATAATCATCCCCAAATAAATGATAAGGCCTTCAAAATAATTTGCACTAGTTAAATTACCACAATAATCATCCCCAAATAAATGATAATGGTTTGGGAATATGTTATTTCATATAACAAACAAAAAAAGGCATAGGGAGTAATTTGGGTTCTTAGTGGTAAGTTAAAAGAACAACACATGCCAGGAAACCAACCTAAATTCTATCACCGGCAGGTTGGCTCCATATTTAAATGGGAGTGGACAAAAAAAAACCCTACATAGTTTTTGACACAAATTAAGGCATGCCCTTGTTTGTGAATTTTTTGCTGAAGGTATCCATCTTGCAAGTCTTCCAAAAATGAAAAGTGAAGGGATGGGATAAAAGTGTTGCCACAAAATGAAAAATGAAGGGAAAGAATAAAAGTGTTTCCATGGGTACAGATATACTGCTAATGTTTCATGTCAAGGGATGTTTGAGGGAGAGAAAAAAAGGAATACACATGTTATCTCTTAGTGTAGCTACTAAATAATTGATAAGTGCTAGATGAAAACCATGGAGTATACTTAATTCAAGGGATCAAGGACTCTCAAATGAAAGCCACGACCTATTCCACAGTTAAAGCACCATCTTGTGTATTACTATCTTTAGAAAAATATTTGATTATACATGAAGCAATGGGCATTCTGAAACTCCATAGGGATTCTCTTTCCCTAGACTAATATTTTGAAATGCTACATAGAATCCGCAGAATATAATCTCTATTAAAATTAATGGAATTACGAAGAAAGAAATCCAGAAAAAAAAAATTTAAAAATAAAAAATACAACATGAAGAATTACCTCACTCCTTGATGTAGTGTCTATCATGATAGAAGGTTTCACAGGAGGAGGGGGAACTGGGAGAACCTGCAAAATCATCCAATCTAGGCGAGCATATTTGGGATTCAAGCCCAACATTTTGCACTCTTCATCAGTTATTCGATTTAAAACATTTAGAACCTGCATAGAGTTGAGAAAAACTAGATTACGTCATTATAGATAGAAAAATCAAAGCTCTCTATACATAGTATTTCAATAATAGAACCCAAATCGCCCAATTGGCCTGTCAAATGATAGTGATACCCATTTTGCCAAAAGTTGTTGTTTCCTCTCTGCGGGCTTTGACATTAGTTGTTCTTGGTCATCTACTTTCTTGTGTGGAGATTTATATTCAACAATTATTTTCATGCCATCAATAGATATATTGGGTTTCTGAGCACCACAACCTCCATGACACTTCTTCTTAACATACTCATCACCATCATTTCCTTGATCGTTGTCAATCACATCTCCACCCTCACATTTGTTTTTATTCTTACAACAATCCAAAACTTTTTTTAACCCGTGTTTTTGGTTCTTGACTTTCAATGCTTGTTTGAAATGATAGTCATCCCGTCAAAGAGAGAATCATTAGAACAATATGCTTAATATATGCAAGACAAAACTAAAATTTTAATCAATATCCACCAGAATTTTATTGTTTCAAGTTTTTCTTTGACCATAATTAAGCCACTAGAATCAGAAAATACAACCTATGTCATGCCCTATAATCACTTAGCTCAAAATATATAAGGTTTATGAACATATACACCAATGTAAAAGGTACCAAAATAAATAAAGAGTACTGAACAATTAATTGCAGTCAAATCTAGATTGCCTTCTTTTGGTTGTAAATAACTGAAAAAGAAAGAAAAAAGGGAAAAGAAAACACTGCATAAAAGAGAAAGCAAACAACAAAGAAATGGGGAGAAACATGACCATCTTTTGGTGTTTGTATAGTAAGAAGAGAACTGCTCTATCTAGTTGAGTGACTCAAGCAATAGTATCTCAAATATGAGAGAATTGAATCAAGCCCACGACGTAGACAACTCTAACGCCAACAATAGAACTCGAGTGGCTTGAGAAACAATGACTAAACTATGATAGAATTGAATCAAAACCACAACGTAGACAAACCAGTTAAGCAAACGTATGCTTTTCCAGCAGGAGTTGGGTGAATTTCATCAAGCACATTCTAACACTCTAAAATCCCATACGTGGGTGGAAAAAAATAAATACAATCAAACTTTAAAAAGTACATGCAACTTTGTATTTTTACAAGTTCACAAATTGACAGACAATAGTGAAAAGTATAAACTATAAATCTATTACAAGTTACCAAATACAAGAAACATGCAATGGGTACCAACATCAAAGGGAGAAAAATGAGCTAAAGTGAGAAAAGAAAATACAAGATAAACAAATTTACAAATAAAGTTGGGCTTATAGAGTTTTCACCAATTGTTGGGCCCGTTGTTACTGGAATTGCCAATTAATCTGTGGTGTAAACAAAGTTTTTGTCAATTTTCTTTTGCATTTTTTGCCAATTTTTTTTTCCCATTTTTTTCCATAACCTTGATGAGTAATTGTTGTACAAAATTTTTGCCACATTCTTGGACAATGGCTAATTTGCATTGCAATTTAAAAATACTATTCCTAACTTATGTTATTAAGGATAAGTCACATTGACAAAGTTCAATGTCATTACCAAATGTCGTTTAACGCATTTGCTTGGATAGTTTTTTCCAGCTAACAGGGGTTCAATCAATGCAAGGATAGCCACCAAAAGAGGTTAGTCAAGTCAGTGAGAGTGGGGATTGTCTTAGCCCCCACTAGAGTTCAAATTTCAAAAATTGATTAGTTCACCCCCACAAGGGAGGAAAAAGGAGGTAGAACCATCATGACCATTAAGATGGGTTAGGTGGCCTCATGACCACTTTGGATAAAAACCACAAACATCATCACACCCTTAGGTTTTGCTTGTTGGTTTTCTAGGACTATAGATCTTGGATGATTCTCCTGGAAGCAATCTTGAATCTAATCAATGTTATGAGAAATGCACAAACTTTGCATCCGCCAATGTCACCAATGTGGACAAGACCAATAAAATTAATAATTGTATTTAAATTTTGATTCCACACGTGTGTGGGAACAATAATATACAGCTCCAGCTGATCTCCCAAGAATGAGCGAGAAGGAAATATAGTGCAATTATGCGGCAGTAGGAAATTTTAAGTTCACTTTTTTAATATTTTGAGAAGGATGTGAACACTTCATGTACAAACTGCCATTGTTTATGGAAAGCGGTTGAGAGAGTTATCCAGAGATGTAACCTACCTTCATTCGGCGAATCCAACGCACCTCAAGAAACTATTTTAAAATTTTTGTTGGACCAGTTTACTCTTGTCCCAACTTAATATAACGTGCTAGGTGTTCCACTCAACATTTGGTAGTGTTCCTAGGATCTTTGGTCTAGCGTATGAACCAGATCGAATATAGAACCTAACCTTCAAGTCGTTAGGTTTACTATATTTTTTATAAAAGAGATACTTGCCTTTCCCATTCTCTCTCCAATAAACGGGATTAGTTTTTTTTTACCTCTGTATAGATGTCCAGTCAGCTTTCTTATCTAATGATAGATATTTTTTTAGGATTGAATTTACATAATTCCATCTTACGAGCTTATAACTGCAGTTTATTTCTTATCAACCGGATCCCAGCATTGAGGAAGGAACATACACTACCTGCTTTGGACTTCCTGATCCAATAAACTGAGTTCACATTCTTGAGGTTAGGCAAGACAAGAACACCCTAGTACAAAATAACTTTTTCTGGCCCAGACTTATTGCTTTAGGACGTAGCTAGGTGGGTTCCATACAAAAAAAACATAATCTTATACATAACGCAATTACCTTATACCTTCGTTGAAGGGAACTATTAGTAGATACCCCTCCTTAGAGCTACTTTGAATATTACGTTTTGGCAAGAAAATTAGTTGGATACAACAGATCTTACAAAAAACGCTCAGTAATTTTATCAATGTTAATTCCACATGTATGTGGGAACAACAATCCAGAGTTCCCATGATAAGATAAGATGAGATAATTTTAACATCCACAAATGGCCTGCTGCATAATATGTTACAGAATCAAAAGACATAAACCTACTAAAGGCTAAAGGGAAAACAAAAAATATTCTGCAGATATGAATTCATTATACAATATAAAGCAAAGTGCCACTTCAGTTAAAACTAAAAACACCAAGAAACTAAAATAATATTTTGGTGACATACCTCATTTGTGAGAATGCGCGAGCAATTGAAACAGATGCAATGAAGAATTGAAAGAACAGTCTTCATAAACCCAATATGGTACATGTGTTTGGCTAGCTCCAGGTGCCCAAAATGACCAGGGCATCCTCCATGATAGTAGAGCAGGTTTCACACTTCAATTTGTGATCAATAGTTCCCAAACAAGGATCACTCAAACCCCTAGGCTTAGGCTTCCTGCATTCAAAGGTCTCGCTGTGCTTGATTTGCACCACCGACATTTTCCGCTGAGGTTACAAACCAAAAAACCAAAGATATCAACAATCCATGACAAACTGTAACGAAAATAAAACCACATCTAAAAAAAAAAGTTTTGTATTTTCTTATAGTATTAGAAAATTATAGGAAATCTCACTAATTTTCAACTGGCAATTTCACCATAATTCAAACAAGAATAACTAGGTTTTTATGCCTTCAACACTCACAGTTTGACAAATCCCCCAAAACAAACTAGGGTTTCCACTTACATCGAAAATAAATTGGTTCAAGTTCATTAATTTGGCAGTTGCAATTTCATCACCAAAATTTATCAAAGAATAGTTAGGGTTTTACAAAATTTAATACACACACTACAACAAAGTCCCCAAAACCCTAAGGTTTAAAATAATCCACTTGCAAAGAAAATAAACTAGGTTTTTATGAACTTTTCACTTACAATCTCATCAATGTTGATTATCCCGAACTGAACAATATTAAACTTGGCCACTTCGACTAGAAAGTATGGGAACCATATGTCCATGATGGCTTATGATTAATACTATGGATATTTTTGCTAACCCTGACAATAGATTTCAGCTACAAATATTGAAAAACAGAATTCAAGCCCTGACTATATTCTGCAGTGAGCAACAAAATGACCTGTTTCAACTCGGTATTAGCTACAAAGATTCTCTGAAGATGTTGGGTAATGGTTTCCAACAAGTCATCAGGGTTTTAATAGTCACAATTCAAACAAAGAACCAACGTAAAGAAATATTCAAGCTACTGAACCGAGCTCTTAAATCCTAGATTGAAGCTCTAGTGTCTTGTATAAGTCACCGTAAATTTTCGAACAAAATGAAAATAATAGAAACTTTGTGTGAGAGTTTCTACACAAATACCTATTGAAAGAAATATTTTAACTATTATGGACCAATGTTGATAGCTGCGAGTTGTTCGATCCATTGGATACAGGCGGTGGGATTTCTAAACAGCAAAAAGCTACACAAAATTGGGTAGACTACGCATTTATATAGGAGAGGAATGGTCTAAGAGTCTCCATTAAATCATTTTTCATTATTACCCTTTGAATAACCAACATAATCTACCCTTTCCAAATATCATAAATTTTTTATCTCGATTGACTTTAAATATCGAACAACGTGCTTCACCATGGATAGAGTGGTAACTAAAACTTTCATTTTCCAACGCAGCGTATTCATTGCATTTCTACGTTATATTATGGAGACATGTTTTCATGTAATGTAAAATGCATCACAATAACAACAAAAAATTAATAAAGTTTTTCTCCATGGAAAAAATTGTTTCTTGATATTGGATTAGAATATAATAAAAAAATACTAGTCATTACATTTTTAGTGAGAAAGAGAATTCACATTCTTACAAAAAATTCAACAATACAGATTAATTTGTTTTAAAAAGATTATTAGTCAAGAAATAGACCAGACCATACCATCCAAAACTGAGACGAAGTACCTCGGATGCAGGTGCTCAGGTTAGGTACAATGAAACCGACCGAGAAGCCACCACCTCTCACTATGTGGCTCCTTCTCGGTCGATGCACCATGAAAATTAAAGTGGGTGCTCTTCGATGATCCTAGCCATAAAAATGTTGACATCCCACAGGAGTTTCAAAGGATATCGGGGTAGAATGGAAATCATTCCGCTCTAGTGCGAAGTTATGGCAGGATTAAAGGTCATTTCCGGGTTTAATTACATGATCTACAACCGTTTTTGGAGGAGGAGCAGGGGAAACACATCGAGTATTTATCCTTGGTGTAGGGATGGTTGGTTGTGCATTGCATGTATGAGTTTTCCTGTAGCAGGCGCTTGGCTCCTCCATGACCCTGGTGTCTTGGGAACCACCTCCATTTCTCATTAGATTAACCTTTCACCATGAACTGGTCCCACCGTAACCCACGTGGTTGGGGAAGAGGTCTCTCTCGTGGGGGAAGAAACACTAATATCGGGAGACGAAGGAGATCCATCGACTTTGGCTATGACAATTTCGTCCCAATTCAACTATGCACCATTCTTGATGACTAGGAGGAGGAAATTGTGGTTCAGTAGATGACTAGCCGGAGGGAAAGGACGCAGTGCAAGCACTATTGGATGCTCAAGAATTCATTCACCTAGATTCTCATGTTTTCTCATAAGATTGCGCAGGGGAACAATTCCCCTCCCCCTCCATCTCCACCTCCTATTCATCACAACTCTCCCTCCCCTGCTGCCTCTTAGGTTTCTAAACTAGAGAAGCATCGTGACATCCAGCTTGGCAAGAAAGCCACCACACTTGGAATCCTAAGTCTAAAAGTACTTCAAAACATTATTAACTATCTATGGGTGTTGGATTCGTATGAGGAATTATGAAATGCCATGACCAGGCCTAGAAATTCACATCCCATCCACACATCAAATGGAAATTTCAAAATTGTCTATAATTATCAGTGCTCAATAAAAGGAAATGTTGTAAGGGACATTGAAGCATATATAGATGAGCAGTTGATTATTAACCAAGTTTTCTTATTTATCCTAATTATTTATCTCTTGTGTTGATAAATAGGCTAAGAAGGAGATATATGCTTTTTTCTCTGCTTTTTAGCACTGAGGACTCTATATGTTTTTATCGGCAATGAATAAAAAGAATAGGCTAAGAAGGTATTTTGTTGGCTTGCATCAATGTTTCACACTACAAACTTATGTACTTAAAAGATGTCTGGTTGCATTCATATTCTTCATGTGGCTAACATAGTTTATTGAGAAGGTGCTTATTGTGAATTATTCAAGGCCACACTCATAGTGAATTCATTAAGGCCACACCAGTTTGGGTAAATCCCCCTCATAAATATGAAAGTGCTAAGTCAATTGCTAGAATTCTTGGACAATGTCAATTACAAGACCTCGATTGAGCATACTAGAATTTTAGTTCATTTTCTTGTAGTGTTAGAAACCATATCTAGTGTTTTAAACTTCAAAATGAGCACCAAATCCCACTTCTAGGCCAAATATTCCCTATGGAGGGCCAATATGGTGGTTTGGGACCACACACATGGACCATGACCCCCATAGTAATATCTCTAAATCCATCTGCATTGTTAAAATTTAGTAAAATATTGTACAAATTCATTATCAAAATTGTAATTTTCCATTGTCAACGTGACACAACTAAAAATGACTAACATAAATGACTAAGTCACATTAATCATTGTTAGATAGTCATATGTATATTCCCGTGACTAAATTAGTCATTTATGTTAGTCATTTTTATTTTAGTCACTTGTTATCTAGTAATATATTTTATCCCATGACTAAATTAGTCTTTATCTTAGTCATTTTTAGTTTCCTTATTTAAAATTGCTCAATTTTAGTCGTTTATCCCTTGAAAAAATAGTGGTGACTAACTTTTTTAGTCTCCTAGTCACTTATCTCTCATTTTGTACTAGTGAGCGGTCAATAGACCGATCACAACATCATAATCAACTTGATTATTGTTAGCAACACTGATACACACTCCGTCGAGGTGGATCAACTCGTGTGAGGGGGAATATAATACCCAAGCTGTGGAGGTGAGGTTTGGAGACCATCGACTTGCACCGTCGGAGAAATTGACATAGAATGGTGGAACAAGATCCATCTGTGGTCATGCATGAAAGAAAATTGTAAGGTTATGGATGCAAAAAAGTGGAAACCAAAAATAAGAGAAAACTGTATCATGGCGTATGGATAAAGGTAAACAATCCAGATGGATCATGGAGTATGTGTCCATATTATAGAGAGCTCAACAAGATAACGATTAAAGATAAATTTCCATTCCTGTCATTGATGAATTGTTAGATGAATTACATGGATCAATTTTCTTCACAAAGTTGGATCTTCATTCTAGATATCATCATATTAGAATGAAGGAGGAAGACATTCCAAAAGCATCATTCAAAACTCATGAAGGCCATTATGAATTTTTGTTCATTCCATTTGGTCTCACGAATGCACCTTCCACATTTCAAGGTTTGATGAATTCCATTTTCAATCCTTTCCTTAGAAATTTTTTGTTAATATTCTTTGATGATATACTAATCTATAGAAAGTCTTGGGAAGAACATGTTTAACATGTTGACAGGGTACTACAACAACTAAAGGAGCAACAACTTTATGCAAAACCTTCCCAATGTTTATTTGGGGTAAATGAGGAAGAATATTTGGGTCATATTGTATCTCAAGAAGATGTCAAGGTAGAATCCAAAAAAATTAATGCCATGATGGACTGGCCAATTCCCAAAACCCTGAAGAATCTTCAAGGATTCTTAGGTCTGACAAGGTACTACCGTAAGTTTGTTCATAATTATGGAAGAATACCATCACATATAACAATATTATTGAAGAAAGATGCATTTTCTTGGACTCAAGAGGAAACTAAATCTTTTGAACCGCTTAATGAGGCAATGTTCAAAGCTCCTGTTTTGACCACACCATACTTCACAATTTTTTTTATTGTAGAATGTGATGCTTTAGGAAATGGCCTTGGTGTATTTCTAATGCAAGAAGGACACCCACTTTCTTTCACAAGTAATCCAATCAAGGGAAAGCACTTACAGAATCCCATTTATGAGAAGGAAATGTTGGCAATTCTACATGCTCTTAATAAATGGTGTCCTTACGTAATAGGTAGACACTTCAAGGTAAAAACATATCATGATAGTATTAAATATTTCTTGGAACATATATTATCTTTGGAAGAGAAACAAAAATGGGTAACCAATATGTTAGGATATGAATTTGAAATCATCTATAGAAAAGGGAAACATAATGTGATGGCAGGTGCACTTTCTAGAAAAGATGAAGATGCAGGGGCATTACTTTGTGCAATTTCCATTCTACAACCCGATTGGGTAGTAGCAGCAAGGGAAGAATGGAAAAATGACCTATATGTGTGGATGCTCATTCAAAATATACATGATGATCCAAGTGTATCACATACTTTTGTGTGGAAAAATGATTCACTATGGTATAGTGATCCCTTATATTTATGCAAAGACTCCCAACTCAAACAAAAGGTCCTCTCAGAATTACACACCTCTCCTATAGGTGGGCACTCTGGATTCCTGAAAACTTACCACAGGGTCAAGAAGGAATTTTTTTGGGAAGTTATTAAATATAATGTTCAAGGGTTCGTGTCCGAATGCTTGGTTTTCCAACATAATAAGGTGGAAACAATTAATACCCCGAGACTTCTACAACCATTAGACATACCTTGTCAGTGTTGGGAAGAAGTCTCATTGGATTTTATCCCAGGTCTACCCAAGTCATAAGGAAAGGATGTTATTATGGTGGTTGTTGATAGAATCACGAAGTATGCACATTTTTGTTCACTCTCTCACCCTTTTAATGCAAGTACAGTAGGCACAGATTTTCTGGAAATAGTTAAGAAGTTACATGGAAATACATATATTATTGTAAGTGATAGAGATCTAATTTTCAATTGAAAATTTTGGACTGAATTATTTTCTTGTTTGGGTACCCAATTGGCTCATAGTTCATCTTATCATCCTCAATTTGATGGGAAAACTGAGGTATTGAAAAAATGTTTGGAAGGATATCTTCATTTCTTTGCATATGATAAACAAACAAAGTGGGTGAAATGGTTATCTTTGGTAGAATGGTGGTACAATACTTCCTTCCATACATCATCAAAAATGTCTCCATTTATGGCACTTTATGGGTACCAGCCTCCATCTATCACATCTCCCTTAAAGGTGAAATATAAATTTCAAGCCATGGAATATCAGATAGAGCACCAACAAGAAGTTTTCCAAATACTTAAGGACAACCTAGCTGTGTCATAAAACATGATGAAACAACAAGCTGATCAACATTAGAATGAAAGGAGTTTTGAAGAAGAGTATTGGGTATTTCTGAGGCTACAAACTTACAAGCATATGTGTCTCAAGAAACTAAATAAGGACAATAAACTAGCACCCAAGTATTATGGTCCTTATAAATTGTTGTAGAAGATTGGTAGTATGGCTTACAAATTGGAGCTCCTTTCATCATCAAGAGTGCATCCAGTTTTCCATGTTTATTGCTTAAAGAAGGTAATAGGAGACAAGGTCCCAATTCAAACAATATTTTCCAAGCTTTATGAAGAATGAATATTCATATTGGAACCTGAACAAATCACTGAAACAAGGACCAAACAGCTACGTAATTAGGATATTACTGAGTACTTCATCAAATGGAAGAACCTACCAGTGGAAGATTCGACATGGGAAGATGATTCCTTCATACAAAATCATTCACAACTAATCAAGCATTGAGGACAACACTTGTATAAAGGGGAGCGGCATGTTAAGTCCTAAATATTGGCACATTACCCCTTATGTAGTGGCACATTACCCCCTTTATTATGGTTTAATACATATTATTGATTTCAGCTTGGGTCTATTAGTGGTTCTATTAGTTGTTATTGTACCCCTTTGTCTCCTATATATAGGAAGGAGACCTTTTCATTTTAGTCATAATTGTATCTTGTCTTGTCTTATGTACTTAGTACATTGTGTAAGGAGTTTCCTCCCTTGAAGAGGATTGTTATTCATCTTAGTTCTTCATTATAAATTCGTGGATTACTTTCTTTTGGTCTATTTATGCTAATTTTATGCTATATATGGGACTTGGTTGCATAAAATTTAGCTACAAAGTGTCGATAAGTGTCCTATTGGGACTTCATCAAGGGGCCTTATTTTCCCAATACATTTCGGAAACTCTTCCATGTGGATCCTGAAACACGATTGGACCAAAACTATCGAGGTTCCTCCTAAATGCCACTAATCTCAACGTCGATATTGAACTTTGAAAAACACTGGGATCCTACCACTTGTCACCACAACAGGGTTTCACTATCGGGATTTCTCTCAAGTATCACCAATATCACCCCCCAATATCAAAATTTGATAACCATTGGCTTCTTCCATGTGTCACCACAACATGTTTTTGGTATCAGGGTTTTCTCCCAAGTATCACCAATCTTACCCTCAATATCAAACTCCAATCACCACTGGGATCCTACCACTTGTCACCATGCCATAGTTCACTTATCGAGGTTTTCTCTTGAGTATCACCAACTTCACCCTTGATATCAAACTCTGAAAACCATTGTGCTCCTACCACTTAACACCACGACATGGTTTGTCTATTAGGGTTTTTGAGCTCCTCGACACTTAGCCAAAATTTTCTTCATTCTTGCGTGATGCTTCTTCTAGTTATTTCCTGTGAATGTGGGTTTCTATCCCATAAAACTCTATTGTTGCAACCCAAAGCTATGATACCACTCTGTAATGTCCCCATCCATCATTTTAATGACATAGAGGGGGATAGGAATCGATTATGGGTTCTAAATTAAGTCTGAAAGCCACATACAATCCATAACAGGAAATAGATACATGTGCAGATGAAAAGCATAAAAAAAATAGAATTAAAATTCATCCACACACATAAAACATGCGTTTACTAGCATAAATCATCATAGTCATAATCATAGCATCACTGCAGATTCAAATAACAAAAAATAATAGATCAAGCACATATTAGATATAAGAGAATACTTATATGGAACAAAACTCCAAGTAACTAGCTGTGTATGTGCAATTTTCCACCCAACTGTAGCTACTTTGTCTAGCATATATGATTTATGCTTAGATTCCACCCCTAAGTTGGGCTATGAGTCCACCAGGGAAAAGGGAACATCTATAGGCTTCTATCTCTCAGCTCACATCCCATTCTATTCTCCATGCTTAGCCAAATGTGTTGATGTATATGTAACCTCGAAATGTATTTAATCTATGTATTTTATTGTACTCCTATAGAGATGTATTATTCCTCTATACAGAAGTGTCGTCATTTGTATTGACATGTGTCGTAACTTGCCGATGGGTTATTAGACCACCATGTGTGGGGTTGGCCCTGATTAAGTTAACCTAGGGTTATTAGGTTGAGTTAGACAAGTCGGCCCCATAGGTTTATTAGGCTGCTCAGAACAAGTATAAATAGAGAGCAGAATCTCTCTATTTGATCACTTCATTACTCACTCATCCATCACTCGGAAAGTGGTGCACATGTGAGGAGGAGGATTAGCTGCTAGGAGGAGACTATATCTGTGTACTTGGGTTGTAATTTGGTTGTATCATTGCTCTATCTATCTCTGAGGAAGCTGTGGGGTTTTTCACCTTAGGGTTTTCCCCACGAAAGTAACTAGCTGTGTATGTGCAATTTTCCACCCAACTGTAGCTACTTTGTCTAGCATATATGATTTATGCTTAGATTCCACCCCTAAGTTGGGCTATGAGTCCACCAGGGAAAAGGGAACATCTATAGGATTCTATCTCTCATCCCACATCCCATTCTATTCTCCATGCTTAGCCAAACGTGTTGATGTATATGTAACCTCGGAATGTATTTAATCTATGTATTTTATTGTACTCCTATAGAGATGTATTATTCCTCTATACGGAAGTGTCGTCATTTTTATTGACATGTGTCGTAACTTGCCGATGGGTTGTTAGACCACCATGTGTGGGGTCGGCCCCGATTAAGTTAACCTGGGGTTATTAGGTTGAGTTAGACAAGTCGGCCCCATAGGTTTATTAGGCTGCTCAGAATAAGTATAAATAGAAAGCGGGATCTCTCTATTTGATCACTTCATTACTCACTCATCCATCACTTGGAAAGTGGTGCACATGTGAGGAGGAGGATCAGCTGCTAGGAGGAGACTATATTTGTGTACTTGGTTTGTACTTTGGTTGTATCATTGCTCTATCTATCTCTGAGGAAGTTGTGGGGTTTTTCACCTTAGGGTTTTCCCCACGGAAACTCTGTGTGTCTATTGTCTTTTATGTTTGCATCTTGTGATGATTGATATGAATTGATATACTATACATGTTATTCTCTTAGTAAAGATCCTAGAGTATATTGAATTAATACTAAAAAATTAACATGGTATCAGAGCTAACCTGAGAAGAAGACACTGTGCAGTTGCGGAAGCTAGGGCTTCTTGTTTTTGGGTTTCTCTCCACATATTTTGGAAAATAAATATGATAGATTGAATCTCCTCAGCAAGGTGAATCTTTCTGTCCAATCAGAATTTAGTTCTAAGCACTTTCAGTTTTGGTCCTAAAAATTAGGGTTTCCACAAAAATAGTAATTTCTGAAATCTGAAGACATAGCTGGAAGCTCCTTGGAAAAATCGAAGTTTAGAGCTTTGGATCGAGATTTTTGGCTGGGTAAATCTCTGGGAAACTAAAACCCTAATTCAGGGTCCTCCCAAGTGAACCCAGGAAGACTAAAAGGCATTTCTGAAGGGTAAAGCTTTGCAGATCTTAAATTCTGAATACACTAGGATGATCAACTCATCAAGGCGCATCTTTCTATCCTTTAAGAAAGTTGAAATTCACATCTTGAAATTTTAGGGTTTCTCTGACAAACCCTAATCCGGGACTAGATCCAATTTTCAGCAAATCAAGTGGTAAGACCTAAATCTTTTCTATTTCCATTTGAAGTACTCTTTAAGATGTCTCACCACACTAAGCTTGAGGATAAGCTTTAAGGGGATGATAACTTCCGAGCATGGAAGTATAGGATTGGGTTAATCCTGGAAGAAAATGAATTGGATACTTACATAAGGGAAGAGGTCCCTTTCCCAAAGGGAGAAGAAGCTAAAGCCCTCCACAAGAAGAACTTGGTCAAGGAAAAGAGAATCATTGTTGATTCTATCAAGGACCATCTCATCCCCCATGTGTCATCTTTGAAGACACCCAAAGAGATGTTTGATTCCCTATCCAATCTATTTGAAGGGAAGAACATACATCAGAAGATGACTATGCATAACCAATTGAAAGGGGTAAAGCTTCAGAATGGAGAATCCATTCAATCTTATTTTTCTAGGGTCTCTCAGATCAAGGAAAAACTAGAAGAAGTGGATGAAATGGTGGAGAATGGTGAAGTTGTCATGACCACTCTGAATGGCCTACCCAGGTCATGGGATTCCTTTATCCAAGGAATCTATGCAAGAAAGAAGTTGGTATCCTTCAGCAGACTGCGGGAAGAATGCTCACAAGAAGAAGAAAGGCTTGTGGCACGAGAAGAAAAGATGGGGAATGAAGATCAAGCTCTCACAACTCACACCAAAGGAAGCAAGTTTAAGAGGGAGAAATCTCATAACAAGAAACATTCTCACTCTCATCACAAGAAGAAAGATCTATCTCATGTTCGATGTTACGAATGTAATGAAATGGGAGAATTTGCTTCAAATTGTCCCAAGAAGAAGAAAGACAACAACTTCAACAAGAAGAAGAAGAATAACAAAAGAAGATATTGTGCTCATGCTGCTGAGGATGATGAACCTCCCAGGAAGAAAGCTAGAGCAGAAAGTGATGATGATGACTCATCAAGTGAAGAAGAGTATGTTATAATCTCTGCTCTCACAGGTACTATTTCTCATGGTTGTAATGATTGGTTAATTGACAGTGGGGCTTCTAAACACATGACTGGGTTTAAAGAATCTTTTGTAAATCTATTTGAACATGAATCACCCCATAAAGTGAAACTTGGGGATGATTATCAATATCCTATCAAAGGAAGTGGGGAAGCCTCCTACAACCTAGAATATGGAAAGTCCTTGAAGATGAAAGATGTGTTATTTGTACCTAGGCTCAAGAAGAACCTACTCTCCATTTTTGCATTAGATGCAAAAGGCATGAGGGTTGCATTTGTAGATGGCCAAGTCCTAATGTGGCCAAAGGGTAAAAGTATTGATGATGCAGTGGTGATTGGAGAGAAAGAGGGAGGATTGTACAAATTGAAGGGACAACCTGAACATGCCATGGTACATGAATCCATGGAGCCAAATGAACTTTGGCATCGAAGGATTGCACATGTACACTACAAAGCACTACCAATTGCAAGCAAAGCTATAGAAGGTCTTCCTGAAATCAAGACCAAGCATGAAGGTGTTTGCAAAGGCTGTGCAAAAGGAAAGAACATAAAGAAGGCATTTCCAAGCAGTGAAAGCAAATCAAAAGGAATCTTGGAAATTATCCACTCCGATGTATGCGGTCCGATGTCATCCAGTTCTCTGAGTGGGTATGTTTACTATGTCTCTTTCATTGATGGCTTCTCCAGGAAGACTTGGGTTTATTTCTTGAAGAACAAAGATGAAGTGTTTGACAAGTTCAAGGAATTCAAAGTCTTGATGGGAAATCAAACTGATAAGAAAATAAAGACATTCAGATCAGACAATGGCGGAGAATTCACTTCAGGTGACTTCAAGAAGCTATGCAATGATTCAGGGATTAAGAGGGAGTTCAATGCTCCCTACAATCCACAACAGAATGGAGTTTCAGAAAGGAAGAATAGAACAATCATGGAAGCAGCACGGGCAATGCTGCATGACCAGGATCTTCCTATGCATTTATGGGCAAAGGCAGCTAGGACAACTGTATATGTGCAGAACAAAACACCTCACAAGATATTGGACAACAAGACACTAGACGAGGTCTTCTCTGGTAAGAAGCCTGAAGTCAGCCATCTCAGAATTTTTGGTTGTCCAGTATATACCCATGTTCCAAAGGAAAATAGAACAAAGATAGATCCTTCAGGAAAGAAGGGTATCTTTGTGGGGTATAGTGAAAGCTCGAAGGCTTATAGAATATACTTTCCAGGGTTCAAGAAGATTGATGTCAGCATGGATGTGACATTTCATGAAAACTCAGCATTCATCAAGTCAAGAAAGACACATGTTGAAGATCATGAAGAACCAAAGGAAATCAGATTTCAAGACACTACTATGACTGAAGCAGTTCCAGTTGTTGATCATGAAATTGAAGATCCAAAAGAACCTGTAGATCCACCTCGTGAGAAGGAT
The DNA here is from genome assembly GCA_027924585.1 of Larix kaempferi. NCBI lineage: Eukaryota > Viridiplantae > Streptophyta > Pinopsida > Pinales > Pinaceae > Larix > Larix kaempferi. Next base: position 46,409,437 of record BSBM01000456.1, on the reverse strand, counting down.
TCTCACAAGAGGAAACCTGCATGGGCTAGAAAGCTCATTCAAGATGTAGAAAGGTATGGCACTCCAGAAGAAGAACATAGAGAAAAGAAGAGAACTAGATCACATACTAGCTATGTTGCTTTACTTTGTGATATCATGAACAAAGTGTTAAGTTTAAACCAAATAGACTAGCAGGATCACTGAAAGAAACATAATCACAAGATAGACACAGAATATACCCTGGGAAACCCTCATGGGGTAGAAAACCCAGCAAAGCTTTCCTCAATAAGATGATCAACCAAAATACAAGATGTGCTCCCTCCTACTTTGTCTCCTTAGCAAATCTCCCAGACAAGTGCGCTATCTTTCACAAGTGAGTGAGTGTGTCTAATGAGGATTTCACCTCCTCTATTTATACTGACTCCTCACTGACTAAATAACCTAATGGGGCCGACCTCTCCTGGAGAAATCTAATAACCCCAAAAATATAACCATAGGGCCGACCTCCACATGGTGGGTCTAATAACCCTAGTTACCACAACTTCTCGGAGGAATAAACATCTTCGGATACATGGTAGAATCACCTCGGAGGTATGGAACATCTCCAGAATAAATAATATACAAATATAATATTCTTAGAAGTTACAATATTCAACACTACCCCTTAACGAAAAGGATATTATAACAACATCTGCAAGAGCAATGAGTCATACATCATACATGATACATCTATATATCATCGGAAGCTTTCTTCAGTTTATCATCATCTGTAACTCAACTAGTTACTGGAACATCGACATCACTCGATCATCAACATCGTCATCACCATACGATAAGCATCGTCATCACACGATCATCATCGTCATCATCATATGATCAGCATCGTCATCACACGATCAGCAGCATCATCATCATATGATCAGCATCGTCATCACAGGATCATCAGCATCGTCATCATACGATCAGCGTCATCATCACACGATCAGCAACATCATCATCATATGGTCAGCATCGTCATCACACGATCAGTAGCATCATCATCATATGATCAGCATCGTCATCACACGATCATATTACAGGATGACCAATCCTGCTCTCTTTAGGACATGGGTCCATGGATGATGCTATCCAGATCAAGTTCCAGGATGATCAATCCTTATCTCTTTTAAGACAAGTCTCATGTCTAGGGACGATCCAATCCCAACCACAGTGCCAGTACTTTTTCATACTGGATGTGGCCTAGATCAGATATAGGATTTACCGCACAGAGTCAGTCCTCTTTCATACTGGATGTGTCACATCTACAGAGCCAACCCTGTTTCATGCTAGATGTATCACATCTACAGAGCCAAACTTGTTTCATGCTGGATGTATCACATCTACAGAGCCAGCCTTGTTTCATGCTGGATGTATCACATCTACAGAGCCAGCCCTCTTTCATGCTGGATGTATCACATCTACAGAGCTAGCCCTGTTTCATGCTGGATGTATCACATCTACAGAGCCAGCCCTGTTTCATGCTGGATGTATCACATCTACAGAGCCAGCCCTGTTTCATGCTGGATGTATCACATCTACAGAGCCAGCCCTGTTTCATGCTGGATGTATCACATCTATAGAGCCAGCCCTGTTTCATGCTGGATGTATCACATCTACAGAGCCAGCCCTGTTTCATGCTAGATGTATCACATCTACAGAGCCAACCCTGTTTCATGCTGGATGTAACCTAGAGCAATTCTAGGATTTGTCACGTACATTTTGAACCGAGGTCCAGGGACGATCCAGTCCTATCATGTGCCTTTTGAACCGAAGTCCAGGGACGATCCAGTCCTATCGTGTACCTTTTGAACCGAGGTCCAGGGACGATCCAGTCCTATCATGTGCCTTTTGAACCGAAGTCCAGGGACGATCCAGTCCTATCGTGTACCTTTTGAACCGAGGTCCAGGGACGATCCAGTCCTATCGTTCAGTTATCGGAGACCTCATCTCTACGGCTCAATTCAAAGGACCATAGTCCGAGGACGATCCAATCCTCTTACCTGTTCATTCAGGATTTAGTTCTCGGAGACATACGTCTACGGCTCTTCTTTAGGACTGAAGTCCAGGGATGATCCAATCCCCTCACATGTTCACAAGGAACTTCATTCTCGAAGACATACGTCTACAGCTCAACTTTAGGACTGAAGTCCAGGGATGATCCAATCCCCTCACATGTTCACCAAGAACTTCATTCTCGAAGACATACGTCTACGGCTCAACTTTAGGACTGAAGTCCAGGGATGATCCAATCCCCTCACAACATGTATATTCTCATCATCAAAACATGTATCATCATCATCAAACATGTATATCAAAACATGTATCATCATCATCATCAAACATGTATATCAAAACATGTATCATCATCAACATGTATATCAAAACATGTATCATCATCATCATCAAACATGTATATCAAAACATGTATCATCATCATCATCATCATCAAACATGTATAGCCAAAACATGTATCATCATCATCAAACATGTATATCAAAACATGTATCATCATCATCATCAAACATGTATATCAAAACATGTATCATCATCATCATCAAACATGTATAGCCAAAACATGTATCATCATCATCAAACATGTATATCAAAACATGTATCATCATCATCATAAAACATATAAGAGTCCTAAATCTAAATAGTTCTAAGTAACTAAGTGCAGTAAAAAGGTATCCTCATCATTGATGAGACAGACTAGTTATTAGATACTATGATACTCCCCCTTTCGAGGAGGGTCCCTTTTGAACTACACCAAGCTTGTCTCGGAAGTGTTCAAACTTTACTCAAGACAAAGGTTTGGTCAAGATATTAGCAATTTGATCCTCAGTGCTTATATACTCGAGCTTGATAGCTCCTCTCTGCACCATATCTCGTATATAAAAGTATCGCATCTCTATGTGTTTTTACTTATCGTGAAACACAGTATTTTCAGTCATCTTGATGCAGCTTTGATTATCACACATAATCACAGTGGGATCCATTTCTAAGTCAAACACTCCAGATAAAAGTTTCCGAAGCCATACTGCTTCACAGCTGGCAGAGCAGGCAGCTATATATTCTGCTTCAGCAGTACTGAGAGCCACACTAGATTGTTTCTTGCTGAACCAGGAAATCATGGCAGATCCAAGACCATAACATCCACTTGAAGTACTTTTTCTGTCTGAGACACAACCTGCCCAGTCACAATCTGAGTAACCATGTAACCTGAGTTCATGACCTCCGAGATAATATAGGCCAAAATCTAATGTACCTTTTAGGTACCTCATTATATGCTTTGTAGCTATTAAGTGGACCTTTCTAGGTTCTACTAGATACTGACTTAGGGTATTTACAACAAAGCATATATCAGGCCTAGTATTAGTTAAGTACATCAATGATCCAATGATTTGTCTGTATAAGGTTATGTCCACTAATTCTGAAGAATCATTAACTAACAACTTCAAGTTGGAGTCCATGGGAGTGGCCATGGCTTTACACTCCAACATATCAAATCTTTTGAGAATCTCCACAGTATACTCACCTTGATTTAGAAAGATTCCTTTTGGTTCTTTCCATACTTCTAAGCCTAAGAAGTAGTGCATTAATCCGATATCTTTCATCTCGAATTATGAAGAAAGCTTCTTCTTTCTTTCAATAATTTGTTTCTCATTTCCAGTTAGAAAAAGATCATCTACATATAACAACAATATAACTGGTTCATCATCCATTACCTTGAGATAAAGATTGGGGTCAGCTTTACTTTTGGTAAAGCCCATGCTAGTTAAGAAATTGTCAATCCTTCCGTACCATGCCCTGGGAGCTTGTTTCAACCCATATAATTCCTTTTTCAGTTTGCATACATGAGTCCTTCCATCATTAACCTCAAACCCTTGTGGTTGCTCTATGTATACTTCTTCTTCAATTACACCATTTAGAAAAGCTGTCTTAACATCCATTTGGTGTAATTTCCACTTCATCATGGATGCAAGTGCCATGATAGTTCTAATTGAAGTATACCTAGCAACTGGTGCAAATGTTTCTTCATAGTCAATTCCCTCCTTCTGAGAGAATCCTCTGGCTACAAATCTTGCCTTGTATTTTTCAATGCTACCATCTGCAGCATGTTTTATCTTGAAGATCCATTTGGAAGAAACCACACTTTTATCTTTTGGTTTGGGGACTATATCCCAAACATCATTTTTCATTATTGACTGATATTCTTCTGTCATTGCTTCTACCCATTCTTTCTTCTGAGCTGCCTCTTCATAGCTGGTAGGTAGTTGATCCACAAGATCACACATTAAAGCCATGTAGTTGGACACTAGCTTTGGTTTCTTTCTTTCTCTAGTGGAGCCTTCAGGAGCTCCATATCTTTCAGCCCCTTGAATAATATCTCTAGCCCATGTTGGCCTTCTTTTCTTAGATAAGTCTGAAATAGGAGGCTCTTGTGGTTCCAACATATCACAATCCTCTGGAGAATCATCTTCAGGAATGGGCACAGCCTCTGTGATTCTGGGAGAAGTATCTTCTTCATAGATTTGTTCAAGTTGGCACTTCCTGGATTTCTTGAGAGCTGCTTCTTCATCAAATGTTACATCTCTACTTATTTCTATGTGATGAAAACCTGGAATGTAAATTCTGAAGGCTTTGGATGATTCACAATAACCAACAAATGTTCCCTTCTTACCAGAAGGGTCCAACTTGGTTCTCTTTTATTTTGGAATGTGGATGTACACAGGACACCCAAATATTTTAAGATGACTTACCTCAGGCTTCTTACCTGTAAACACTTCTTCTGGAGTTTTGAAATCAAGAGCACTATGAGATAATCTGTTTTGCACATATACTGCTGTCTTGGCTGCTTCAGCCCATAGATACATGGGAAGATCTTGGTCATGTATCATGGTCTTCACAACTTCCATGATTGTTCTATTTTTCCTTTCAGCCACCCCATTTTGTTGGGGATTGTATGGAGTAGTTAGTTCCCTTTTAATTCCAACTTCTTTACAAAAGTCCTCAAATTCCTTTGAGGTAAATTCTCCGCCATTATCTGTTCTGAGAATTTTGATTCTCTTATCTGATAGATTTTCTATTAGAGCCTTGAACTCTTTGAATTTTCCAAAGACTTCATTCTTACCTTTTAGGAAGTATATCCATGTTTTCCTTGAATGGTCATCAATGAATGAAAGATATTATTCAAACCCACTTAGAGAAGTGGTGGGCATTGGTCCACATACATCTAAGTGTATTATCTCTAAAATGTTCTTAGTCTTTGTTTCACTCTTCGGAAAGAGGTTCTTGATATTTTTCCCTTTCTTACACCCTTTACATGAGCCATCATGATCAGCTTTTAAATATGGTAATCCTATTACTACCTTGCTTACATAGGGTAAGGATTTATAGTTGATGTGAGCTAATCTTCTATGCCATAGCTCACTGGAGATAGAGATCTCATGAGCAAGGGCAGCTTCTGTATGGCCCTTGAGCTTATAGATACCTCCTTCTTCTTCACCAATAACAATTGCATCTTTAATTGTCTTTCCTTTGGACCACGTGAGTACTTGTCCATATATGAAAGCTACTCTAAAACCTTTCTTATCTAGTGCTGAGATAGAGAGAAGGTTCTTCTTTAAACCTGGTACATATAAGATGTCTTTCATCTTCAAGGGTGTTCCTGAATCTAGCTTATAGCTAGCTTCACCAATTCCTTTGATGGGATATTGGTAGTCATCTCCTAGAGATACCTTTTGTGTAGAAGACTTTTCTTCAAGATTTGAGAAGGTTTTCCTTTGACCTGTCATGTGCTTAGAAGCACCACTGTCAATGAGCCATGTATCTTCTCCAGGAGATACAGATCCAGAGAGTACAGAGAATAGAACATATTCTTCTGGATCTTCTTTCTTCACCTTATATCTTTTCCTTTTAGGCCTTACCTCTACCTCTTCTTCTTCTTCATCTTCACTATCATTTTCTGCCATATGTGCATGGTGTCTTTTGTGGACAAACTTCTTCTTTTGTGAAGGACAAAATATGGAGATGTGTCCTAGCTTATCACAGTTGTAGCATTTGACTGTGGAAATATCTCTTACTGGAAATGGTCCTTTTCTCTTTTTAGGTCTAGAGAAGTGTTGAGATCCTTTGTGGTCAACTTTCTTGAGATGACCTATTCTTCTTCTTTTGTATGGGTGGCCAAAGCTTGGTCATCCTCTTTGAGAAGAGCTTCTCTGTTGGCTACCCTAGCTTCTTCTTGAACACAATCCTCCCATACTATATCAAACTTCATGCTCTCTTTCCTGGCACACATGGTTTGTATGAAGGATTCCCAAGGTCTAGTGAGACCATTGAGAGCAGTCATCACAAGTTCATCCTCATCAAGAGTATCACCAATTGCATCTAGTTGTTCCTTGATTTGTGAAACCCTTGAGAAGTAGTCTTGAATGGATTCTCCTTTGTGCATCTTGGTACTCTTCAATTGAGTCCTTAGATTCATCTTCCTATTGATGTTCTTTCCTTCATACATTCTTCCTAGGGCATCATACATTTCCTTTGGAGTCTTATTGGAGGCCACTTGGGGAATCAAGTGGTCTTTAATAGAATCAACTATGATTCTCTTTGCCCTAATCAAATCCTTCCTGTGCTTTTCTTTGGCTTCATCTCCTTCTGGTTCTGCAACTTCTTCCTTGATATAATGAGCAAGATCATTCTCTTCAAGAATGAGAGCAATTCTGTATTTCAATGCCCGGAAATTCTCTATACCTTCTAGCTTGTCTTCAAGCTTAGTGTTTGGAGCCATATTCTCTTGGGGGAGTCCAAGAGACAGAGTAGACTTACCTGGAAATGTTATTTTTCACTTTTCCGGAATCTGGAACAGAATTTTATCGCACTTTTGGTAGAATTAGGATTTGACTTTTCCGGAGTTCTACCCAACCAAAAAGTTCGATCTAGGGCTCAAAAGAATGGTCTTGAGAAGGGCTATCCAGCCATGTAATCAGAATTCAAAAATACCAAATTTTTGTTGAAACCCTAAATTTCACCGGAGAGAGAGAGAGAGGTATTCTTACCTTGTGAAAGATGTCCTATTCAGTCTAGCTCTGATACCATGTTAAGTTTAAACCAAATAGACTAGCAAGATCACTGAAAGAAACATAATCACAAGATAGACACAGAATATACCCTGGGAAACCCTCATGGGGTAGAAAACCCAACAAAGCTTTCCTCAATAAGATGATCAACCAAAATACAAGATGTGCTCCCTCCTACTTTGTCTCCTTAGCAAATCTCCCAGACAAGTGCGCTATCTTTCACAAGTGAGTGAGTGTGTCTAATGAGGAGTTCACCTCCTCTATTTATACTGACTCCTCACTGACTAAAAAACCTAATGGGGCCGACCTCTCCTGGAGAAGTCTAATAACCCCAAAAATATAACCACAGGGCCGACCTCCACATGGTGGGTCTAATAACCCTAGTTACCATAACTTCTCGGAGGAATAAACATCTCCGGATACATGGTAGAATCACCTCGGAGGTATGGAACATCTCCGGAATAAATAATATACAAATATAATATTCTTAGAAGTTACAATATTCAACACAAAGAACCTTCCATTTATGAAGAGGCATCGGAAAAGAAAGAATGGAAGGATGCCATGGTCGAGGAATACCAATCAATAATGAAAAATTATGTTTGGGATGTAGTCCCAAGACCTGAAGGGAAGTCTGTTGTGACTTCCAAATGGATCTACAAGATCAAGCATGCTGCAGATGGCAGCATAGAGAAATACAAAGTGATATTTGTAGCTCATGGCTTCTCCCAGAAAGAAGGGATTGATTATGAAGAAACTTTTGCTCCTGTAGCCATGTACACTTCCATCAGATCAGTACTTGCTCTGGCTGTAGTGATGAAATGGAAGATACACCAGATGGATGTCAATACTACTTTCTTGAAATGTGTAGTCGAGGAGGAAGTGTATGTGGAGCAACCACTTGGTTTTGAGACACATGACAAGAAGTGATATGTGTGCAGATTGAAGAAAGACTTGTATGGCTTGAAGCAAGATCCTAGGACTTGGTATGGCAGGATGAACAATTTTCTATCCAGTTTGGGCTTTACCAAGAGTAAAGCGGATTCCAACCTTTACTAAAAAATTAGGGAAGGCAATCCAGTGATACTACTTCTGTATGTGGATGACCTGTTTGTTATACGAGAAGATAGTTTGATTGTTGATACCTAGAGGAAGCTTGCTGCCGAGTTCGAGATGAAGGACTTGGGGATGATGCACTATTTTCTAGGCATGGGGGTGTGGTAGAGTGCAGATGGTATCTTCCTTGGACAAGGAAAGTATGCAGTAGAGATCCTGAAGAGGTTCGGTATGATGGATTGCAAGGCCATGGCCACACCTATGGAATCAAACCTGAAGCTTCTGTGTGATGCTTCATCTGATCCGGTTGATGTCACTGTGTATCGTCAGATGATTGGGTCCTTGATGTACCTGACGAACACTAGATTAGATATTTGCTTTGCGGTGAACACATTGTGCCAGTTCCTGACAGATCCCAGAGGTGTTGACCTGGTTGCTGTAAAGCATATTCTGAGGTACCTGAAGGGTACAGTTGACTATGGGCTCAAGTATGATGTGAATCAAAAGTTTAACCTGCAGGGTTATGTTGATTCAGATTGGGCAGTGCTGCAGATAGGAAGAGCACATATGGGTGTTGCTTTAGTATGGGATCAGGTGTGATCTCTTGGTTTAGCAGGAAGCAATCCTATGTAGCACTGAGTATAGTCAAAGCTGAGTATGTTGCAGCATGTTCAGCTAGTTGTGAGGCAGTATGGCTCCGGAAGCTACTGTCTGAGTTATTTGATCTCCCGTTGGAGGCTACCGGTATCTTTTGTGACAACCAGAGTTGTGTGAAGTTGTCTGAGAACTTGGTGTTCCACAACAGGTCGAAGCACATTGAGATCAAATATCACTATATCAGGGATATGGTGCAGAGAGGAGCAGTGAATCTCTTGTATGTTGCGACGGATGAGCAGGTTGTAGATGTACTGACGAAACCATAAGCCAGAGTGAAGTTTGAGTACTTTAGAGAGAGGCTTGGTGTCCTTCATATCGACGACACTTTGAGGAAGAAGTGATGGACACATCTACTGGAGCCATTCCAAGCATGGTGAGAGGAGGATCCTTCCCATGGCTGTGGATGTAAATGTTGGATGATGAGCATCAGGATGATGTTCTAGTTATTGCTCTATATATGCATCATGTTGGATGCTTTGTTCAGTGTGATCATGTATTTGTATATGCATCATGTTGGATGCTTTGATCAGTGTGATCATGTATATATATGCATCATGTTGGATGCTTGTTATGATCAGTTGGATCATGGATTTGTATATGTATCGGGTGGGTACTTGTATGATCAGGTAGATCATGTATTTATGTATGTATCAGGTGGATGCATAGTATGATCAGGTAGATCATGTACTTATGTATGTATCAGGTGGATGCATTATGTATATCAGGTGGATGCATTGTATGATCAGGTATATCATGTATGATGATATGTATCAGGTAGATACTTTGTTTGCATCAGATGGATATATTGTTTGATCAGGATGATCACAAATGATGAGCTTCAGGATGTTGCTCCAGATGATATGCATCAGGTTGATGCTATGATGATGATCAGGATGATCACAAATGACGAGCTTCAAGATGTTGCTCCAGATGATATGCATTAGTTTGATGCTATGATGAAGATCAGGTTGATCATATGATGATTTACATCAGGAATATGTATGGTGAGTATCGGTTTGATACTCTGTGGCCATGGACAGGTTGTGCAGGTAACATAGAAAAGGTCCTTTAAAATCCGGACAGGTAGAGCGGTGTGCTCATAACATCTTGGGATGCTCTATCGAGATCCAGATAGGTAGAGCGGTGTGCTCGTAACATCATGGGATGCTCTGAGTAGGTTTTGCTACAGTTTCTCATAGAAAATATCCTTTAAAATATGGACAGGTAGAGCAGTGTGCTCGTAACAGCCTGGGATGCTCTATCGAGATCCAGACAGGTAGAGCGGTTTGCTCGTAACATACTAGGATGCTTTGAGTAGGTTTTGCAAAAGTTCACATAGAAAAGATCCTTTAAAATACAGACAGGTAGAGCGGTGTGCTCATAATATCCTGGGATGATCTATCGAGATCCAGACAGGTAGAGCCGTTTGCTTGTAACATCCTAGGATGCTCTGAGTAGGTTTTGTGAAGTTCAACATGTAAAAGATCCTGGGAGATCCAATAGGTTGAGCAGTGTGCTCGTATTCAGTCCTGGGATGCTCTTTCGAGGTTTTGTTGAGGCATGTAATCAGTCCTGAGTATTCCACAGTATGGCCAGTGATGATGAAGACCTACAGGTGGTGGGCCTACATCTAGTATGAAAAAGGACTAGCTCTGTAGAACTTCCTATGATGAGTAGATTCAGAGATTAATTGAGATAGCAGCAGCAGTGATGATGATGATGATTCGAGGATGATGATTCGCTGATGATGATCCAGAGAAGAAGACTTGTGTTAGCAGATATGTTTCGAGAAATACGTTCCTAGTTAAGAGGGAGTGTTGATGTATATGTAACCTCAGAATGTATTTAATCTATGTATTTTATTGTACTCATATAGAGATGTATTATTCCTCTATCCGGAAGTGTCGTCATTTGTATTGACATGTGTCGCAAGTGTCGTAACTTGCCGATGGGTTATTAGACCACCATGTGTGGGGTTGGCGCTGATTAAGTTAAACTAGGGTTATTAGGCTAAGTTAGACAAGTTGGCCCCATAGGTTTCTTAGGCTGCTCAGAATAAGTATAAATAGAGAGCGGGATCTCTCTATTTGATCATGTCATTATTCACTCATCCATCACTCGAAAAGTGGTGCACATGTGAGGAGGAGGATCAACTGCTAGGAGGAGACTATCTCTATGTACTTGGGTTGTACTTGGGTTGTATCATTGCTCTATCTATCTCCAAGGAAGTTGTAGGGTTTTTCACCTTAGGTTTTTCCCCATGGAAACTCCATGTGTCTATTGTCTCTTATGTTTGCATCTTGTGATGATTGATATGCTTGCTATGATTGATATGCATTGATATACTGTACATGTTATTCTCTCAGTAAAGATCCTAGAGTATATTGAATTAATACTAAAAAATTAACAAAACGCTCATACGTTTGGGCTCTATAGTATTCTCACTCATCTTGCATGCCCTTGACTCCATAATACTTTCCCAACACAACACCTTTCAAGATTAGGAATCCCCTTCTCCAATCCATGTCCCTCAAGTGATCCATATTTCCAAGTGCTTTTAGTGTGCATAGAAAGAGTCCAATTGGGTGCCTATTGTTGGAGATCTACATGTGGTTTTCACTCATGGCTCCTCAAGCATGTACGAGTAGCATAACTCAATGGGTCAGTCTTGGGTCTCAGGGGTCACTTTCAACCAAATATCTCTCTTCAATATACAAATCGAGATTCTAGGGTAGCGAATAAACTAGTGTCAAGATAAGTCCAAGACAACACATGAGGGTAGGAGTGTTTGATGCGCATCAGTAAGTCGACGAGTGTCTATGCAAGGTAAAACATCCTATGCATGAGGGTAATCCAGGTGAAGGTATCCATGTAAACGAATCGAGCGAGTCCACGCATGAATGAGACTCATCAATGGTGTTAGAGTAGATCTCTATACCTATGAGGGTATAGGCTTGTGAGGGTGCATAAATCTCAGTAGAGTCTATGCAAGATCAAAAGTCCAAGAGTGGAATGTGAACACAACTAGGAGGGGAGCATAAGTCTAGGTGAATGGATTCATAAGTAATTGGGTTTGCGAGCATGCAGATGTGAAGGTAAGTTCGGTGCCTTGAATCCACTAGGGTAAGAAAGAGGGGGTCGAAGCACTCGACTCTTCTGACATAAATTTTGATCACGGGGAAAAGGATTTATGCAACTTCCCTCCAAAAGCACCTTTATCCCCATGCTTCTTTAACTACACGAAGGGACGTATCCCACCAAATTCACACATAAAATTAAATGATTGGGTGAAAGCAGTAAAAGAAAGTAATTGGCTCATTCAAGGTTCATGGTAGCCATTGGATTGGCTTTATGGACGACACTTGAAAATCAAATATTCAATCCCCCATAGGCTCCCTTTCCTCTTACCCTCTAGTGGAATCATATGCCTTTTTTTTCACCTTACACAACCATCATGGTCCATTTATATTATTTATCAACATAATATTTACATAGCATTCAGAGTGGATTGATACGCCAATCGAACAGTCCAAATAATAAAATATTTACATAATGGATTCAATATATATTCCAAGGGTCAAACTGGGGGTATTACATGCAATCTCTTTCCCAAGGAAATTTTTAAGGATCCATAATTGTCTTGAATTGTAGGAACCTTGGTGAATCTTACTATTGATCAAATTCCCAACCATAAAATGTTTTGCGATATTGTTTTAAAATTTCCAAATTTCTAATGGTTTTATATAGTTTTTGGACAATTTTGATGATTTTTAGAGTATAAAAGATTAATCTTATTGAATTTGGGTGAATCATATTGGAAAAAAAATGGAGAATGGCGAATAGTTTGTTGAAAAAAAAAACATAAAAAAATAGCCCATGGGATAAATTTTGCCCCTAAAATTTTCCCTACTCTCGCCTATAGAAATCTCTTAGAAAGTGACCCATGCTATGACAAAAATGGCATCTAAAATGAATCTACTAGTATTCCAAGTATATCATCCAATTAACACCCCCATAAACCATAGGAGCCTGATTAGGGAGTCCTCCATTTAGGTTGATAAGAAAAAGTAAATGAGGAACCCCTTCCCTAGTAAGGGAAACTAGGTCAACATTGGAATTCATCGATGAAATTACTAATAGCACAAAAAACCTTGGCATAAACAAGATGAGGAGGAAGTCCCTCTAGAAGGACCCACAATAGTTGAAGGTCACAATAAGCATAATCATAGTCAAATGTTCTTCCCAAGGAATAAAAATCAAGCCTACTTCACACAGGAACCATAGGCCCTTTTGAAGAACAACATAATGATCCTTTAAACACTCAAAAAAAGGGAGGAAAAACATCTTTAAAAGGGACACTTTAACCTTACTGAGAAAAAACACTCCCCAAAATTCACCCAACCAATGTTGCAGCTTATGAAGAGAGATATTATGCCCACAAAAGTAACCATACAAACCTCATACCTGCATCAACTTTGTACCCTCCAAAATCCACTAAAAAGTGAAGTCAATCTACTTCCCTCCATTGTGAACTTGGAAACAATGTTTCTTTGGATGCCAAGGAGGAGAAAATCCATCCAATTTACCCAAAATATTTGCAACAACTTCACCATCATCTCCCCATGCCACCATTCCTCTGCTAGAAGTGTGAAACATTGAGCTTGAAATCCTAGTGCCTTTACTCTCTACCTCATATCTTTTAAACACATTTATGTGGCAGTTTTAATATTTAACTATTAAGCCATTTTGTGATCCCATGTAGTTTTAATCTTGCTAATGCTAGTTGCTTCGACTTCTTTAAACATAAAATGTTTATTTATTATTTGTGATTTTAGTTAAAGTAGTATTAACCAAGATAAATGCGTATTTATTGCACATAGATGTCATGTCCCCAAATTTTGTCTATGGACCACTACATGAGACTAGGGATGCATTAGCTTCAGTCATGTGGTATAGTTAAAGAAAAATTAGCAAGGTGATGAAGAGGGTAAAATGTTTGCAAAGTTTTATGCTAAACTTGTAAAATAATTTAATACTAGGGAGATGTGGTTATGAAATTGTAATGAATGAGGTCCAAAAAATTATTATATGCAATATTTGAGTAATTTGGATAAGGAGGGAATTTAGGAAGGTGAAGGGGACCCATATCAGATGTTTCCACTCAAGGAATCTAGAAAAAACAGTTAAAAGCATGAAACGCAACAGGAAAGTGGAAAGGTACAAGTTTCCATATTTTTGCAAAGAAAGGAATAATAATTGACAAGAAATCAAGCAATGAATCTCGAGAAAGCTACAGGTCCTAAATTTAGCCAAGGAGAGCGCACTTGATGAGAGAGAGTGGGTTCACATGTGCCAATAATGTACTAAAGATATTATATCCTAAAATAATTAATTTTATTATTATTATTATTATTTTCATGAGAGAACTTTATAAAAGGAGGTTGAGCACTCCATTTCACATATTTTTCCATTTTTTTCATTGTTTTTAAGAGCTCTGAGAATTCCTAGACTTGGGAGATGTGCCCCTTCTGTCCACCACACTAGTTGAGGATTCAACTAGAGATTGAGGAGGAAGGTATTCAACCTTTCTCACCGAGGATAATTGTAGACATTTCATGTAATTTGCAGGTCCATTCAATTTCAAGTCAAGTGTGATATTGTTCCATCATTTCGAGTGCCAATATCCAAGTGTTGTTTGCATTATTGCTTTGTAGCAATGTTGGTAGATGTTGATTGGCGCTTCCTGAGCCATGAAAGTTGTATTATGTAGGAATTCTAAATAGGTTCAAGACCATGATAGAATTATAATAAGCTTTGATCTAGAATCAAATAAGTCCTCACAAGAATTTATTCAGAGATATGCAGAAATAAGAAGAAATATTGAAGCAAAACCATGAGATACATAAATCAATTGATGTAAATATCATATTTGTAGTATTAAAAAATATGAATAGAATATACAATAAATCCTCAATAGAGAATTCAAATTCCTTGGAGGCAAGTTTGAAAAGCTCACAAAATACATGCTTACAAAAAGCTAGAAAACCTTAAGGTGGAAAAATCACTTTCCAAATCAGTCAAGGACCTCATGAATTAGCTAAATAAGATATAGAAGCTAATGAGTTATGAAAAATGAATGTGGTGATGATTTTTGGAGAGAAAAATATGGAGTATGAGTTGGAAAAAAATAAGAGAACTTGCCAAGTCAATGAAGGTGCCTATCTTTATCCTTATATACTGAAAAGCAGAAAAAACATGACAAAACTGTGTAAGGTAGGGAAGCGCTCTTGCTAATTCAGGATAGTCATAAAAGCAACAAAATCTTATCCAGAATATTTATAAGTTTGCTCTTGCGGTAAATTATGGCAAGTGTGAGCTAAAAGAGGCAATATGCGGCCAACTTCCTAGTCAACACCTAGGAAATTAATAAAAAAGATTAATGCATTATATCCTAAGTGTAAATTGGGTTTTTAATATTTTAACACCCCCCTTAAGCCTGAATTAGTGTGAGTAAAATATGATGGGGCCCCATTAAAATATGGCCTATGGTCACCCTTTACAAAAATTTATTAGTCCATGTAGGTGAGGAAATAAGGAAAACCACTTGGGAAGAAAACCTCCCCTCAAAATCAACATGGAATAAAATAAGTCTCTCCAAATTCCAAGTGGGTGAAAACTTGGTCAAATGTTTGGAGGAATATTCTTCTTGGGAAGAAGTGGAATGGGATCACTAGACTTGAAATTCCTGAGATTAGGTCCAAATGATTTTTTATTATGTCCTCCATCTTATGTGCAACTTTGAGAGTAGGTTCCAACCATAATCATGCAGTGGATCATAATAATGACAATAAGAGAAAATGAAACCACTTCAAACTATAATTTTTCCTCTATAGAGTCCAATGACACACCAAAAATAAAACCAAACAATGGTTCTGAGTGTGTATAAGCTGAAACAATTGGTCGAAGATCTTCAGAATTCGAAACATAAGTCATATGAGAAAACTGAGAGGTGTCTCCAACAGACTTGAGAAAATGTGTTGGAAATCATGTAGGAACTGGAAGGAGCATGAACAGTGGAAGTGAGAGCACAACAAACAACCTCACACTATATAATGGACTTCCAAATAACCATTATATCACCTTCTTGGATACCAATGACTGGAAACTGATCCTCAATATCTGAAGTGTAAGAGGAGAACAATGATGAGAGATGGAAAGATATGAGTTTTTCAAGAATAGATTTTTTCCATTCGATCTTCAGTACCTGCAAAATAAAATCTTTGAAATATTATACTAGAAGACTAAATTAATCAAGAGATCCCAAAGCTCTAATACTATGTAGAAATTCTAAATAGATTCAATACCATGATAGAATTATAATAAGCTTGAATCTAGAAGCAAAGAAGTCCTCACAAGAATTTATTCAGAGATATGCAAAAATAAGAAGAAATATTGAAGCAAAAACATGAGAGATAGAACTCAATTGATATAAGTAAAATATTTGTATTACTAAAAAATATGAATAAATATATAATACATTCTCAAGAGAGAATTTTAATTCCTTGGAGGAAATTTTGAAAAGCTCACAAAAGGCATGCTTACTAAAAGCTAAAAAACCCAAGGTGGCAAAATTGCTTTCCAAATTAGTCAAGGACCTCACGAGTTAGCTAAATTATATATGGAAGCTAATGAGTGATGCAAAAGGAATTTGATGATGAATTTTGGAGAGAAAAATATGGAGTATGATTTTTCCAAAAAGAAGACAACTTGCCAAGTTAATGAGGGTTCCTACCTTTATCCCTATCTACTGAAAAGCAGAAAAAGCATGACAAAATTGTGTAAGGAAGGAAAGCGCTCTTGCTCATTTAGGACAGTCATAAAAGCAACATAATATTATCCGGAATATTTGAAATTTTTCTCCTATTGTCAATGATGGGAAGTGTGATCCAAAAGAGGCAATATGTGGCCAACTACCTAGTCAATACCTAGGAAATTAATAAAAAATTATTAATGTATTATATCTTAAGTCTAAAGTGGGTTTTTAATATTATAACATAATGTACATATATGATATGTAATTTGTATACCTCTGTAATAAATAAATTCTGAATTCCTTCCCTCTTTCTGCATTTATATTTCATTCTTCAACATTATTTCTCTCCTATGCTCAATTTCATTGAAAACTAGACACATTGTAGAATTGGCTATAATAATTAGACTTTTGCGCATCCAAATTTCATTCTAAAAGCTTTTGAGCATATTATAAACATAGTAGGACCCATACCAAGTGTTAAATTTGAAAATTGTGACCCTCTAGTTCCATTTGGAGTCGTTTGGAAATCACCCAATTCAATGGTCCCAAATTTTGAACTTTCTCCTAGTTTCTCCAATATGCATATAACAACACCTAATATTTGTGTCTATTGTCTTCCATAGAAGGTTGGGCTTTCAAATTTGAGCAACTTCCCATATTGCACAAGTAGCGGATGAGTTTCCACATAATTTCTAGGGAAATTTCCTTCTATCATTAGGTTCATCCCAATTGGTTTTCCCAGGTGTGATGTACTTGGAATGTGCAAGTTTTTTGGAGTCATTTTCCAAACACACATCATTTATTTGGGCTTAAAAACCTAATTTACCTCTTATCCTAATTATTTTGACTCAAATATGTGCTTACATAATCGACATATCATAGTTCAATCAACTAGGGTGATTTTCATGATTAAAGCACCCAACTCACTCGAATTGGGAGAATTTATTATTAAATTTAGTTAATTGGAGTCAGAAAGGAACCCTCCTACCATATTCGACCTAATTTCACCTAAAAATAAGTTAAATGGAGTCAGAAAGGTGACCTGCCCTATTTTTGGGCATTCAGTTGAGTTTCAGACTCAGTTAGAATCAATTTAACTGCTTCAGAGTCTGTTAGAGTCAATTAGAGTGTAGTTAAGTGGTTAACTGATGTCTCAAGTGGTGTTAAATGACTAGTAAGCCACTCTCATGCATTCAATTCGAATGAACTCTCTAGGATTCGAATTGCTTGCCTATTCATGCCATTATTTTGGTATTGTAATTATCTTATGAGTTAATGATAATGAATTATTTCTACAAACCTTTTGCACCAGTGTTTTGACACTCAATTTTTCTATAAATATATGCATGCATCTCTTGTTATTGTAATTGTTGACTTTGTTTTCTAGATCTTTTGTGCTTGAATTTTACATGGTATCAGAGCTATAGTAGGACAAGGCAACTATTCTACAGATTTTTATAGGGATCACAGATGAAGCTTGACCACGATTGCTCAAAATTATTCCAACATTGCACTAGAAGCATAAAGTTTTCCACATAAATCCTGGATAATTGTGCATCCGGTTTATCAAGCTTTCTTGATAGGCTATGCTAGGAGTGATGAACCCTCAAAAGTGCAGGTTGTCGACCTAAAATTATTTGTTTGTTTTTTACTGCAAGGGTCTCAAAATCCTCCTATTGCATTCACTATAGCTCAAGATGGAATCTTCTTCAAATAATATTCTTACTCCTTTCAACTATCATCAATGGAAGGAATATACAAAGATCATATTGTGCTCTAAGGGACTCTACAGAGTCAATATGGGCATAGAACCAAAGCCTAATGCATATATAAAGAATTCCAAGTTCCTGAATAAGCTTGATGAAGCTTATAGTTTCTTATGTCTCACTATTTTGAAAGACCTTCTCTTCCATCTCAGTGGATTGAAAAATCCAAAAGAAGTATGGGAACAACTTGCCAATCTCTTCGGCAATCAGGATGAATTGAGGGCTTATCAATTGGAGAATGAATTGATTTCCCTCAATCCTGGAAATTTTAAAACCATTAATGATTTTTTCACCAAGTTCAAGCATTTGTTGCTTCAGTTGAATCAATTTGGTGTAGAGAAGAAGGAGGATCAGTTGATGCTCTCAATCCTTTCAAAACTAGGAGCATATTATTGAGTGTTTGTCTCTACCTTTCATTCGGGAAAACTCACAATTCCGAATTGGAAGATGCCATCCTTGAATGCATTCATTGAGTCCTTAACCAAAGAGAATGACAATCTTGTTCAGTATCCTGTCGCTTCCCTAGTGTCCTTGGCCACTACTTGGATCCTCCCATCCCTAGGGGGTCTAAGTCAATTAATTAAATGAATATTTAATTAATGGGGTAATTTTGAGGCATAATACTAATAGTAGTTAATTATTTATCAAATAATTAATTAAATTTTTGAGTTTGAATTATTTTTATTATTAATTCATCATCATTACTAATAAATGTTGGCAATTTGATGATGAATTGGATAGGAGGTCGAATTTGGATCAAGTGGGACACTATTTCCTTAGTGGCAAATTCTCAGAAAAAACAAGGAATCCAATGAAGGAAAGAAGGCAACAAGAAGAAAATGGAAACTGTCAAAAGCAAGCAAAAAACTAGCAAAATAAAAAAAGGAGGAAAGTAAAAAGAGGAGAGTACAAGAAAAGTAGTAAAAAAAAAAGTGGCAACATCTAGAATGGCTAAGAAAGGTGCACTTGCTAAAATCAGTGAAAGGAAGCAAAGGAAAGAAAGTTTTGGAAAGAAGGAAGTTTCCATTCCTCTAAAGGAATGCACCCTCCCTCACCCACATGTGTGTATTGGATTGATGATCAAGTTAACTCATATATTTAATGATGTTTCCAACTCCCTCTCAGAACTTTTGATCATTTGAATTTTGTCTTGAGAGCTAAGAGTCTTTCTTTTGTTGAGTGATGTGCCCCAAGGATACATAGTTTCCAACTAATTAGTATTCAGATCCAGAGAGTGATATTGAATCCATTCAGATCCATATCAGTTCACAGTTGAAGATCTTCAAGCATTCAAAGAAGGAGGTTATAGTTTCAGTGTTTTTGCAGCTAGTTTTGGAGGAGAATCACTACAAGGAGGTGCTAGTTTTCAGTGAATGCACCCAGGATATTCAGGGAGAATAATGTGACATAATTTACATTGATCATAGATTATTATTACCAGAGAAAAACTTCAGATATGATCCACATATTCTTCTTTAACTTCTACTCCCATTCTCAACTAGTTTTGGTGGACATTTCCATGGAGGATGGAGATAGTTCAGTGAATGCACCATTGAGACTTCCAGGAGGTCAGTGAGCAGTCTATAATAGTAATAAGACCTGTTGGTGGTCTTATATCAGCTTCAGAACAGAATTATAGTGATCTCCCTACTTATTACCTTCATTCTCCCTCAAGGTGTAAGGAATTTATAGCCTGTGAGGCATTGTAATTTTGAAAGCAATAAAATAAGTACAAGATGTGTTCTGAAGTTTCTATTTAGACTTGTAGCTTATAAATAATATATATTAGAGAATTTAATCATCTCAGAACAGATTTTAATGAATTATGGAGGTAGTTTTACATTTAAGAATGAAGACTAGCTCATTGTGTCCATTTTTATGACTAGTTTTACACATTTAATTGCTATTTCTTTTCTGAGCATAAGTTTTGCTTTATGTCAGTTGTATGATCTTAATAACAGATTACACCAGCCAAAACAACCATTTACCTAATTTTTTGGATGTATTTAACCTTGTTTGGAAGAGTCTGGAATTTGACTAGCTCAACAATCCATATGTAGCGCACTTGAGCATTTGGACTCCAAATCACTCTAAATCCTCCCAAATTCTCAGGAATACCATCCCAGTTCATTCTGCATGTTTATATGACTATTATACCTCTTCCATAAACTATGAGGACCCTCTCCCAGTCTAGTTGGAATATGCTAGAATCCCAGGAAGCCTCGAAATAGGTAACATAATTGTTCTGTTGTTGAAAAGTGAATGGATCCAGTACATTGTTCCTAGGAATTACTACTCATTCCGCATTTATATTCTTATGAAAACTCACCCATATAAATTCCATAACTTAAATTCAACCCTACCATCCTCAATCATTGTATCAGTCCCCTTCACTTACATTCTGCTCAGTTTAAGAAATTGGTTAAAAGTTACTAGTAAAATTTTAAATAAAATCTAAGTTTGGAGATAATATTTTGGCCACATATTGGATGGAATATTATAGTGGTATCAGAGCATGGTCCTCTGAACCTTCTCTTCAACTTTGGTTATGATTCCTAAGAGAATACCAATCCCCAAAGGAAAGAATGCTGAAGAACCTTTTGTGGAAGAAGAGGTAGAATCTACTAGAGGGAAAATACAAGGGGGGAAGAACATGTCTGACACATATGATAAGGAAGAGTTTAGAATTTTTGTGTAGAGTATGTTAAAAGGGCTGCATGACATATCTCATAATATAATTCAATATGGGAAAGAAACTAGAGAATTTTTAGCTAAGTAGAAGGGAGGTGCAGTGGCTCTCAGAATGATGAAAGGAAGATCCCTAGTGGATTTATCTTTTATAACACTGGGCCTCATAATAGGACTAATGATTTCCAAGATTAATCCAAGGATCATCCCTGATATACCTTTCCCAAGTTCCTTGAATAACATAAGGAGGATCCTAAAATTCCCACTGAATCAGTCAATGCATGGGAAGATCGGTATGTAGAATACCAGACTCTGAGTGAAGAGTGCAGAAGGGCACTGCCTTTCAAGGATTTCTATGAAGCACAATATAGAAATCATCCAAGAGGAGGTCATAGGAAGGAAACATATAACTATGAGTTGGGAAATGTAATTGGTAAAATTCAGCTACCCTTCTTTGATGGGTCATCAAAATGCACTGCTAGCTCCTGGGTGTAGAAGCTAGACACCTATTTCCAGCTAAATGCAATGGCTGAAAGGGATGCCATAAGAATGGAAACTCTGCATTTGCAAGATGAAGCTAATGAATAGTGGTTCCATGGCATGAGGAATTTGGGTCATGACCAAGTGAATTCATATGCATAATTCACTAAGAGATTAATGGAGAGATTCGATAGGAGAGACCTTGAAATTGACTTTAGGGAATTGACACATGTTAAGCAGACCGAAATCCCGAAGCTTATATCTCTGAGTTCCAAAAGTTGGCTATAATGGTCACTGATATATTTGAAGTCCGCTTAATCCTCTTGTTCACAGAAGGATTAGCAAAACCATTAAAAGGGCTGGTTAACTCCTATCGACCATCCACCTTACAAGAAGCAATGAGCAGAATAAGGGATCTGCAAGATGCAATCCCAAGAACCAAATATCCACCAAAGTTTAATGCACCTGCTAAATTTCAGAACCAAAAGCCACCATTCAAAAATGTGGCTTCCCCAAACAGAAAGGAATACTCATTCTGATACTGAGATGAGTTAAGGAGGAAAAAACTATGTTTTTCCTATCAAGAACCTTGGGTTCCGGGGCACAAATGTGCAAAGGGGAATGCCCATTACATAGATTTTTTTTTGTTTTTGTTTTTTCTTTTTCTGAAAGTGATGAGGAAGAAATGAGTGTAGATGTACAAGCAGAAGTACAAGAAAAAGAAGGGTATGCGACAACAGAAGAACAACCCCCACAAACAGAATGCAAAATTGCAGTCTTAAGTGGAGCTCCCCGCTACCACACCTTGATATTTAAAGGGGTTGTGCAAGGGCAGAAAGTGTCAGTTTTGGTTGATGCGGGTGCCACCCATAATTTTATTGATGCAGCCATGGTGGAGAGAATAAAATTAAAAACTGAAAAATATGGAGGTTTCATAGTCATTATACCTGGAAATAACACTATGCTGTGTGACCCAAGGATTCCAAAATTGCAAGTGACCATTGGAGACCATACTGTGACATATAGTTTTTATGTGGTTGATATGGCTGATACAAATGTGGTATTGGTAGTACAATGGATGTTCTCCATTGGTGAGCATGTGGTAAACTACCAAATCCCTCAGATGTGCCTCAAAGATACTGAAGGAAAACAAGTGGTTTTGAGGGGTGTCAACGCCTACCCAAAATAGGTAATTTCTGTAGATAGTATGAGATCGGTTTTGAGAAATGGTGACATAGAGTAGGATGATGAATGTTTTTACACCACTGAAGGGACTTCCTTTGATGTATCAAATCATCTGGAAGACATCCAAAGATTTCTCCACAAACACAAAAAAGTGTTTGCAGATCTGCCACATGGAAGGCCTCCTGACAGGGGTACTGAGCATTGGATTGAGCTGGAACCTGGTACTTTTCCTATAAAAATACATCCTTACAAACACCCCAAGGGATTCAAGGATGAGATAGAGAAAACCATCAAATAGCTGCTTGAGATGGGGTTCATAAGACCAAGCTCAAGTCCCTTTGCTTCATTGATGGTCTTAGTAAAAAATAAAGATGGAACAATGCACATGTGCATTGCTTATAGAGATTTGAACAAGAAAACCATCAAGAACAGATATCCTATTCCAAGGATTGATGAGATGCATGGAGATAAATATTTTTCCAAGATTGATCTTCATTCTGGTTACCACCAAATTAGAATGAAAAATGAAGACATTCAAAAAACTGCTTTCTGGTGCCGTTATGGGCATTTTGAATTTCCGGTCATGCCTTTTGGATTGACCAATGCACCAGCAACTTTTCAATCTTGCATGAACATAATTTTCAGCAAACAGCTTCATAAGTTTGTCCTTGTATTTTTTGATGACATTCTGATTTATAGTAGGACATGGGAAGAGCATTTGTAACATTTGGACAATGTTCTAACACTTCTTGCAGAATAGTCTTTTTATGCTAAACTGTCAAAATGTGAGTTTGGTTTGAAAGAGCTCCTCTATCTTGGCCACATCATTGGGAAATAATGAGTCAATGTACACACAGAGAATATCAGATCCATCCTTTAATGGCCAAGCCCAAAGAACATAACAACCCTAAGGGGATTCATTGGCTTATGCAGCTACTACAGAAAATTTGTAAAAGGATTTTCCAAGCTCTCCTCTCCTTTGACAGACCTCACCAAGAAGGGTAATTTTTGTTGGTCAGATGAGGCTGAAGAAGCCTTTAACATAATGAAGGAATTCATGAGAAGCTTCCTAGTACTTGCACTTCCTAATTTTTCCCAACCTTTCATTTTAGAGTGTGATGCCTCAGGTGAAGGCATTGGAGCAATGTTGATGCAGAATAGGAATCCTATTGCTTATGAGAGCAGAAAATTGCAGCCACGTGAGTATATTTATTATATTTATGATAAAGAAATGTTAGCCATCATGCATGCCTTGTCTAAATTCAAACAATATCTGGTGGGAGGCAAGTTCATAGTCAAGACTGATCACAAGAACTTGAAGCATTTCTTGACCCAAAAAGAGTTGAATGACAGACAACAGAAATGGGTAAGCAAAATTCAGTCTTATGATTTCGACATCGAATATAAAAAGGGTAAGTTAAATGTGGTGGCTAATGCCCTCTCTAGAAAACCTGCTTTTTCTTTGTTGCAAGTACCCACTGATTGGAAGGTTCAACTAGCTAAAGAATATTCAGAAAATCAGTTTGCTTGTGAATTTTTGGATAGGGCGATTCAGGATGATTCTTACCAAGTTATCAAAAATGTTATTTATTGCAAGAACATAATTTTTCTAACCCATGGATCTAAGTTAAAAGAGAATATTCTGGTGGCTGCCCACAATGCACCAGTAGCAGGCTACCTTGGATTTCTGAAAACTTACTGGAAGGTAAGAGAGAGGTTCACCTGGAAGGGCCTCAAAGATGATGTGTTAAGGAATGTGAGGAAGTGTACTCCATGTCAGCGGAATAAGGTAGAGAAAACTCATCCTGCTAGTCTCCTTCAGCAACTTCCAATTCCAGAACAGAAATTAGAAAGTGTATCAATGGACTTCATCACAGGTTTGCCCAAATCTTAGGGTAAAGATAGTATTTTTGTAGTAGTTGAAAGATTAACTAAATTTTCTCACTTTTTTGCTGTCACATCTACTATTATTACTGGTCAAGTTGCTTCTATTATCACCTAATTACTTTGCAGCATAAATACTGAATGTGAAAGGTGGAGGGTTAGAAAGCTACCTGATGGAAGCCTGAAATACTCTCCATTCTCCATAGCTAGGTGCTAAGGCATGAGAAGAAGTGGTCTAGAAAGATCCAATGTAATAAAGATAGGGAAATTTCGAAGTGAGGGTATTAATAGGAAAATAAAATGACCAAAATGGGTGAAAAGACCCAAAAACCTATAGTCTGTAGGAAAAAATGTGAAAGGTTAAGTGCTGCACAGGTTGGCATCGTCGATCAGGCGCAAATGAAGGATCTATGAATCTCGTTGATGATCACATGGCCGAGTTTCCCGGAATGGATGGAAGGTAGGTGGTTGCAATGAGAAATATTTCCGGATAGGTGTCGGCTTCGGAAGGCATCGCAAGGAGGAAGGGAGGTAAGCAAAACCATCTCGGACGCATGTGACGCCACTATGATGGGGACAGGGAGCTAGCATCAATGACAGAGGTTCATTATCTTGGGATCTGACGGTTCGGGATAGAAATCCTTAGTGAGGACTCATGTCTCCAGGAGATCGATGGTGCGGCATACAAGGGAGACCAGATCAAAGGCGGTGGGGCTATAGTTGCGTGGAAGATAGTGGTAAGGACCCCACTAATGGAGAAGTTGAAGGAGTGAAATACGTGGCGGATCCCCACCGAGGATGCATGGCATTGGAGGTGATCGATGGCCTTCGTTGATCATCACATCAAGGACTTGCGGGGAGGATAAGCAGCAAAGCGGTCGCGATGAGAAAACTCATTGGATAGGTGTCAGCAGCAACGCTCGTAGCGAGGTGGAAGGGTGGTATGAGAAACCACTGTAGGTGTATGTGATGTCGCCCTGTGGATGCGTGATGACAAGATGAACGACACAGATGAGCGCTAGAGGGATGATCCGATGATGGAGACAAAGGGGTGGTCAAATCAGTTAAAGGGGATCTGATTTGGATGACCAAGATTGGCGCACGCGAGATCAACGAATAGCAAAGGTGGACAGCTGGCGAAGGAGAGTGGGGGTTATATAAATAGGGTTATATATATAAAAGTGCACGCACAAGGGTTGACATTTGATCATCATCCCTGTCGCAGTCGAAAGCTTCTGGATGTGTGGAAGCCTAATAAGACGAAAGGAGGGGGTTTGCTTGGCTTTCAGTGACAGGCAGGTCCTTGTAACCACCATTTTCTGCAAATCCAAGTCTTTTTATAGTCGTAAATGGAGGAAGAACAAGTTTCTACCAGTTCTAGGGTTAAGGTCGCCCTAGAGGATAGGGATGCCGATGTGTTTGACACATACATTCGGATCCCTGTCTTGGAGATTAAGAAAAGGTTGAAGGCCTTACATGAGAAGGGTCTGGATATACATGGGGATTTTAGGTCGTCATTTATCTTCTTTTTCCTTGACCAGGTATTGCCTTTCCCGGAATTCGTGTTGTGGTGTTCTCAAAATTACTCAGAACCCCAAAGGATAATCATGGATGCCCATTGGTCTAGAATAGTATGTACAATAGATGCCTCAGTCATTAGGAGTTCCTTTACCATTCCCAAGTCACAGGACCTTGAGTTAGAGGGTTTTTCTGAAGAGTCAGTCGTTGCCTTGTTTCGTCAAATTACCCCCGAAAGCCGCCAAGATTTTTTAGCCACATGTCTAAAGCCTGACTTAGAAGTCATAGAAACCCCCTACCCTTTAAATGTCATCCTTTTTTATGACAATTCCCAATTGGTCCTTTCTTTAGTGGCTAAATTTCTAGGATTAGATACAGATTTGTGGGTAATCGAAGTTCAGTTGAGTCTGCTTTTTAGGATTAGCATCAGTTCATCGGGGTCTGAAAATGGGCTTGTTCTGTCCCTCAAGTTCGAAGAATTTTTGGCAGAGAAAATACATGTACAGTTGAGAAAATTCCCAAATACTAGGTATTTTAGGTATCATACACAACTAGTGAAAATGGTTATGTATAGCAACGCAGAAAACTTGTAGTTTTCCCCATTACTTGGCACAGATGTTTTAGAAGATAATGTCTTTAATTACGTGAACTATATTTTGTCTGCTATTTATAAAGTCATTTTTGGGGAGGAACTACCTAGGGTGTTTCCAGAGATGAAATCAATGATGCAGTTGAAGAAGGAGCTGGCAGTTGGTGACTGCTTTCTGTTGAAGGATGCTACAGTGATCAGGTTGTATGGATTCGTGCACGAGCCCTAGATTTTACCTACCTTCCTGACTTTGAGGGTTTTTTCTCTCGAGTTCGTCAGGAAGAACTTAATTTTGGAGGATGAACAATTCCTGAAATTCAAGAAATGCTCTAATGTAAAGTACCCATGGAGAGTGGGCCCTTTTGTTATAAAAAGCAAGGATGCCTGGGTAGAGGTAGAAAAATTGTTGGAAATTATGGGGTTTAGAAAGGAAGTTGCAATTGCATATGATCCCTTGCACATTATTTCTGAGAGGATAAAATTATGTAACCTAAGCGGTTTTGAACACCAGGAGATGGAAGGATCATTAAAGGGGCAGAATTTGCTTCATTGTGAACCTAAGGAGGAGGTCGTGGATTTGCAAGTAGGCGACCTAGTTTTGTCAGATTTGGCAATGGACGTGGAGCAAGTGCTAGACACTTTGGAAGTTGGAAGAAAAAGGGACTTGCATGAAGTCTTGGGTGTAGATGCTGAGGAATAAAATGAAGAAAAAAGGTTTAAAGTGGGGACCTCGGATGAACTGATTATTTTGGCAGGAAATGAAGGATGGAGTGAAGACCAAGGACTCAAGGTCGGGATGTGTGATGAGTTGGTGACCTCGGCTGGCAATGTTAAATGTGAGGAAGAAGAGCCTTCGGCTCCATAGGTCAAAATTTGAGAATACAATTTTCAAGATGTTAAGGAAGGGGATGAAGCCAATAAATTTCGGTCCAGGGCCGACTTGTGCAAACAGAATGAACAAAATAAACAGGCCTTGGCCCAAAGGCTGTTTGATTTGATGCTAAGAGCCAGGATTTTATCTAGTTCTGTAGCTTCTTTGATGACAAACAAAAATATAAGGGATAACACTTTGAACTTGGAATTATCGACGGAAGACAAAGTGACCGAAGTGAAGGTCAATTGGAAGAAGATACCTGTGCCTGATAAGATCCAGTTTCATAAGCAGATTGGGGATTTCATATATGATGATTTCGTAGAAGCGTCATTGAAAGCTGATAAATTGGAGGTTGTTGTAAATAAGTTAGAAGGCCAATTGAGGCAGGAGAGATTTGAAAACAAAGCTTTTCAACAACAAGTCAAGAAGCTTCAATTTGACTTAATTGAAAGCGACGACAGAGGGAAAGCTAGCAAGCAGCTGTTAATAGAAAAGGATAGTCTGATTCAGAAGCTACAGAAAAGGGGAAAGGTCCCAAATATATAGCCGATCCAAGATCCAAAGGAGACAAACCTGGAGATAGAAAAAGATAATTTATCTAAACAATTGAGTGATTGTAAAGTAGGGTTGCTAAAGTTTACTGAGAAAGAAGACAGTTGGAAAAAGGAGAAAATAAGCTTGGAAAATCTGATAAATGATTTAAAAAGTAACTTGTCCAAGTTGGACATGTGGCCGTCAAGTGTGAATCAAAGTGGAGATGAAGGTGATACTAATAGCCTTGTGTAGGCTATGTCCCATATTAGTCTGAAGGATGTTGAGATTAGAGAATTGAAGTGTAATGTCCCCAGTTTGACCCCATGGCATTAACATTATAAATGATGTAATATTGTTATGAAATCATGGTGAGGAGCTCAAGGCCAAGGCCCCTCCATCGATTTAGTGATGCATATGATTTGCGTGCTAGAAATGCACATTGGAAATTCAAATATCATGTAATATGCATTTTAATAAACATACCCACAACTAGCTATGCAATGCAACAAAGAGATGGGGTCATGATTTCACAAGGAATTGGGAGGGAAAACATTCAAACCCTTGATCCAATCAGTTCAAGCCAAGTGTCAATGAGAGAACCCATCAAACCCTCAACTACCCACGTTGACTTTTGTACCCAATCATTGATTTCTCCCAAGAGTTGGTTGGGGTAGTTAATGCCTTGGGGAATGAGAGGTATGGCTGTCCAAATTCGGGTATAAGCAAGCCATCCTGCATGGGAAATCATGTTTTGCTTCTTGGGAAAGAAAAGAGCCATGAATTCTTCCCCCAAGCGATTATCCAGGATCATTCCTTCTCCCTCATGAGTTTAGAGCTACCTGGGCGTTTTCCAGGCATGTTTGTTGTGTTTTCCTTCATTCTCCTAGTAGAGAAGGGCGTTTTTGTGTAGTATACCAGCGGGGAAGAAGAGGAATGGAACGGGAGTTCCCTAGAGAACCGTTGTTGTTGTTAAGTACTGATAGATTTGGGGAGAAAACGTTTTTCCTCCCTGTGGATGCATTTCTTTTCTCACAGCTTGTTTTGGGTGAGCCACGATTTGGGAAAAATCTATGGCCGTCTTGTTTGTGAATTCCATTGCTGGAAATGGGTATCTATGCCCAATGTTTGTGCTTGCTGTGTGAGAAATGAATATGTTGGGGTTTGGGTATGGGTATTCATTGCTTTGGCTTGAGCTTGAGAATAAGCATCCATGGTTCAATTGTAGCTTGATAAACCCAGCTATGGACTGGCTTGGCTCAGTTGGAATGATTAATTGGTTGTGAGTGAGTGAATGTCCCCTTTCCTTGTGAGAATCATGCCCAGCTTGGGGGTGGCCTTCGGACGGACTCAGTATAAGATGTCGAAGAGCCTATGGCTGGGTGGAACGTTGCAGCGACATAGCTAGTTGCTTGGGGCAATTGCATAATGAAGTTAAGTGTTTTCTGTCTATGTATTTACTTCTGCAATGCATCAATTTGATGACTGTTTGATATGATGGATGGGCATGAATTGTGTGTGTGGATTAGATTTAAATTCTGCTGTGCATATTGCCTAATTTGTATTTGCACACCAATGTTTAAATTCTTATGATTCTAATTAGTGGGATGAGTCTTATGGAATGCCCAGATGTTAGTGCCATGTTCCCTGCCTTAAATTGGGTCAGCAGGTGGGTACATTACATGAAGGAAAAAGCTCGGATGTTGGAAGAGGAGAATGAGAAAAAGGAATAAGAGGCGAGATCCCTGCAAGAGAAATACAAGGCCCTAGGTGATGTTAATAAAAATATTTCTCAACAAGTTATAGGCCAGGCGGCTATGCAAGGATGAAAACATCAGGTGTGGGATCAAATTATTAAAGTAGATGAGGAATTCAAACCATACCTGGATTTTATGAGAGTAAAGGAGAAAACAGTTAGTTATGCTTTTACAAGTTGTGTGGCCATAAGGGAAACTCTAAGCCGAAATCCCAAAGAAGAGGCACATAACGCTATTACTTTTCTAAATGGTTTATCAAAGGAGGAAAGGACAACCTTGAATATTGGATCACGACAATTGCGGCAGCAAGAAGGGTTCTCGGGAAGCATGCACAGGTCGAAGGTGTGGAAGCCAAAGCCGAGGTAATGAAGAGGCAGGTAGCAGGATTCAAAGGACAGTTTGGAAAGTTGGTCGAAATGGGATTACCCGCGTTCTGGGATGATAATCAGGAGATGATTTCCTAAAATGCGTATAAAAAATTTCTTTTTAACATAAGAATGGATCATAACAAATTCCAACATCTGAACCATCTACTCACCGGAAAAATCATGATGGAAAAGATCGCAGAAGATTTCGAAATCCTGAACAGGTTGGTCGCTATTGGCGAGAGACTTCCCCCAACTTCCTATTTAGATCACATCTAGATAAGGGTTATGGTGAAGGAAATGGTGAACTATGACCTTCCATCTGTCGAGCTATGGACCGTCGTGGTAAGATATGGAAAAATGAAATACACACTTCGTCCTGCACAATAGCCGTTGGGATTTTTTATTTTTCAAAGAGTTGTTGTATTTTCAAAGACTTCTGAGACATTTTCATTTTTAAAAGTAATTTGTAATATTTTTTGAGGCGGCTATTGGGAATAGACAGTTGGTGCAATTACTTTACTATGCTTTTGTCTTTTATTTTGAATTTATAAGTCATCTAGTAAAAAGACTGGTGAATGTGAAAAATAGTTAGGCCTGTCTCGCCCGTTTTTTATAGTGGTGAATATGCTTTGATAGGGTGGCACTTTGTTATGACTATTTTCTGGTATGAGTAGGTCGAGTAGGAGGCTCTAGGAAGCTATATATGCTATGTAATTGAATGAAAAAGGGTTGAAAACTTTTTGGAGAATCGTATATTGTTCCGTTGAAGAAATTTTGAGTTATCTTGAATAAAGTTGACAGAGCCGAGTAGGTGTTTTATCGGGGATTCCTGTGTGATTGGTCTTGCAGTCTGTTCTTTCTTTTTCTCATGTGAATTGTGTTTATTTATTTGTCAATCCATTATGTAATTGCTTATTCATGTTTGGTTCATTGTAGTATTTGAATGGAATTCATAGGAATTATGCTCTATTCAGATCATACCAAGCATTCCACTACTATTTTCTGCTAAAGTCAATATATAATTCATGTCCCCATGCTTTATATTGATGGACTATTCATTTCTCTTCTAAATCACCAACTAAAAGATTTTTTACTGTGAGCTGGTGGCTACCTTGCCCCTGTATGAATGTATCTGCAAATTATTTGTCAATGATGTTCATGTCTTGTTTAATTTGACTCCATTGGCCCAATATAGATCCATGCTGTTTTCCAACCACAATTTATAAAAATGATCTGTCCTAACAGAAGTTTGGCCTTCTGGATGTGCCTGAATGATTATCTTGAGAAATGAATGCTGGTGTGTGTTTTCATTGTTGACAACTTTGATTATTTCCAGTATTTCATAAGTTTGTAGATAGAGCCCTGTCTGATGGTGCTGGGTCAGTAGCACATATCTAAAGTGGTTAGTGGTTAACCCGACTTTCCCTCTCCCACAACCTAGGGGATACGATTTGGGTGTTAACAACTGCATTATTCTTTAAGGAAGTATTTAGATTGCATGGGCTTCCCAAAACCATAATCAGTGACAGGGATAGCAAGTTTACTAGTGCTTTTTGGCAGTCTTTGTTAGAATTGGTTAAGACTAGTTTAAACCTCAGTACAAGCTATCACCCCCAGAATGATGGCCAGACTGAAAGAGTTAACCAATGGTTGTAAGGTTATCTCAAAAATTATTTTACAGGATAGTAGAAAGCATGGGTCAACTGGTTGCATTTGGGGGAATTATGTTATAACACTACATTCTACATGTCCATTGGAATGACCCCATTCAAAGTTCTTTATGGGTATGAGTCACCCACTTTTGTAGATCTGATTTTTGGGAATTGTAAATCCAAAAGGAAAAGGATTGGCTACAAGAGAGCCAAGATATACTCAAGGCACTCAAAGAAAATTTGCAGGTTGCACAAAATCAATAGAAAATCAATGCAGACAAGAATAGAACAGATCGAACTTTCTAGGAAGGTGACTTGGTTTATTTGAGATTGCAGCCATAAATGCAAACCACTCTTAATACAACAGGGGCTGAAAAATTATTTCCAATGTTCTATGGACCCTACAAGATAATAAGGAAGGTGGGTGAAGTTTCCTATGAGTTGAATCTACCATGAGGGAGCAAGATACATAATGTCTTCCATGTGTCATGCTTGAAGAAAGCAGTTAGTAAACAAGTTAAAGTTTCAGAAGAACTTCCTCCACTTGATGATGAAGGACACCTGGTCTTGGAACCAAAAGATATTTTACAGGTAAGAGAGAGGAAGTTGAGGAGCATAATCATTAAACAATATCTAGTACAGTGGAAGGGGCTGCCCAATGAAGATGCAACTTGGGAAGATGAAAATATTATGCAGAATCCTGGTTTGAAACTGCTTGAAGACAAGTAGTCTTGGGGAGGGAGGACTGTCATGTCCCTTCCCTAGTGGCCTTGGTCACTACTTGGATCCTCCCATCCCTAGGGGGGTATAGGTCAATTAATTAAATGAATATTTAATTAATGGGGTAATTTTGAGGCATAATACTATAGTAGTTAATTAATTATCAAATAATTAATTAAATTTGTGAGTTTGAATTATTTTTATTATTAATTCATCATCATTACTAATAAATGTTGGCAAGTTGATGATGAATTGGATAGGAGGTTGAATTTGGATCAAGTGGGCCACTCTTTCCTTAGTGGAAAATTATCAGAAAAATCAAGGAATCCAATGAAGGAAAGAAGGAAACAAGAAGAAAATGGAAACTGTCAAAAGCAAGCAAAAAACTGGCAAAAGCAAAAAAGGAGGAAAGTAAAAAGAGGAAAGCACAAGAAAAGTAGTTAGAAGAAAAGTGGCAACATCCAGAATGGCTAATAAAGGCGCACTTGCTAAAATTAGTGAAAGGAAGCAAAGGCAAGAAAGTTTTGGAAAGCAGGAAGTTGCCATTCCTCTCAAGGAATGTGCCCTCCCTCACCCACACGTGTGGATTGTATTGATGAGCAAGTTAACTCATATATTTAATGATGTTTCCAACTCCCTCTCAGAACTTTTGATCATTTGAATTTTTTCTTGAGAGCTCTGAGTCTCTCTTTTGTTGAGTGATGTGCCTTAACTCTTTCTTGGGTGATGTGCCCCAAGGCTCCATAGTTTCCAGTTAATCAATATTCATATCCAGAGAGTGATATTTCAGCCATTCATATCCATATCAGTTCACAATTGAATATATTCAAGCATTTAGATCCATATCAGTTCACAGTTGAAGATATTCAAACATTCAGAGAAGGAGGCTATAGTTTCAGTGTTTTTGCAACTAGTTTTGGAGAATCACTAGAAGGAGGTGCTAATTTTCAGTGTATGCACCCAAGATCTTCAAGGAGACTAATGTGACATCATTTACAGAGATCATATATGATTATGACTAGATAAAATCTTTAGATATGATCCACATATTCTTCTTTCACTTCTACTCCCATTCTCAACTAGTTTTGGTGGAGATTTCCCTAGAGGATGAAGATAGTTCAGTGAGTGTGCCCTGGATACTTCCAGGAGGTCAATGAGAAGTATAAAACAGTAATAAGACCTTTTGGTGGTCTGATATCAGATTCATAACAGAATTATAGTGATCTCCCTACTTCTTACCTTCATTCTCCCTCAAGGTGTAAGGAATTTCTAGCCTGTGAGGCATTGTAATTTTGAAAGCAATAAAATAAGTACAAGATGTGTTTTGAAGTTTATATTTAGAATTTTAGATGATAAATAATATATATAAGATCATTTAATCATCTCATAACAGATTTTAATGAATTATGGAGGCAATTTGATATTTAAGAATGAAGATTAGCTCATTGTGTCCATTTTTATGACTAGTTTTACACATTTAACTGCTATTTCTTTTCTGAGCATCAGTTTTGCTTTCTGTCAGTTTTTTAGATTAATAATAGAGTACAACATCCAACCCAACCATTTACCTGAGGTTTTGGATGTATTTAACCTTGTTTGGAAGAGTCTGGAATTTTACTAGCTCAACAATCCATAGGTAGTGCACTTGAGCATTTGGCCTCCAAATCACTCTAAATCCTCCCAACTTATCGGGAATTCCATCCTAGTGTGTTATACATGTTTATATGAATGTTATACCTCTACCATAAACAATAAGGATGCTCACCCTGTCTAGTTGCCATATGCTGGAAGCCCAGGAAGCCTCGAAGTAGGCAACAAAATTGTTTTGTTGTTGAAAAGTGAATGGCTCCAGTACATTGTGCCTAGGACTTACTGCTCAGACCCAATTTATCTGCTATCGCACACTCACCCATATAAATTCAATAAATTAAAGTCACCCCTACCACCCTCACTCATTGTATCAGTTCCCTCCACTTACATCCTGCTCAGTTTAAGAAATTTGTTAAAAGTTACTAGTAAAATTTTAAATAAAATCTGAGTTTGGAGATAAGATTTTGGCCACATATTGGCTGGAATATTACATTCAGATGGGTTCCATGAGATGATCCAAGGATAAATCCCTATTTTTTGGAGGACCCAAGGCTACGGATGCTAAAGAAAAGAAAAAGCAGAAGGAGAAGACCAAGTTTTATCATCCTAAGCAGAAGGAGAATACTAGGTAGTCAAATGAACCCTCATGCTCAAGAAAATATAAGCAAAAGGGAAAGGAGAAGACACAATTTTCTTACTGTGGCAGTGTATTTCATCATGAAATATAATGCATGAAGAATAATATTGATCAGATGTCCCTTCTCTTGGAGAAGAACAATATCACTCTTCTAGATGGTGCAAGGAAGAAGGACAATGGAGATAGGAATGATCATCCAGAAAGAGTTCATGCACTCATGGAAAGTGTTTCGAATTCAAAATATCTTCTCATATATTCAGTATTTTTGAATCACATGGTTACAAGAAAATACTCTTTCTCCTCATTGGATTCCGACAGCTGCATCTCCATCCACATGGGAGATGATTCACAAATTTCATCAAAAGGAAAAGGTACAATTCACTTAGAACATGGAAGTTTTCAAAATGTTTTGTATGTCCCTTCTCTAGCTTCGAACCTGCTTTGTGTGTATCAAATGACACATATTGGTTTTCCCAAGAAGGATGTATTTATCCTTGATGATGTTGAAATTTCTGAAATTATCACTAGAAAGATCATTGCAGTAGGAAAGGCAAATCATGCTGCAAAAACATATGAGTTTTCCCACTTTTTTCCATATTCAAAGCCAAGTGCTCTTCTAACTCATGGAAATGAGGTTACCCGACTATGTCATGAGAGGTTTAGACACCTTAATTACAAATATTTTCTACTGATACAAAATAAATACATGGTTGAAGGCCTTCCGAACATTAAATCCTCAAAAGGGATATGCAAAAGTTGCATAATTGGAAAGCATCGTGAGCACAAGTTCAATCGAGGAAAAGCTAGAAGGGATTCTTGTATTTTGGGGATGATTCACAGTGATATCAGTGGTCCATTATAAAATCCATCAATGGATGTCTCAAGGTATCTTCTCACATTCATTGATGACTTTTCCAGGTTCACATAGGTATGCTTTCTCTAGAACAAATCAGAAGTGTTTGAAAGGTTCAATAATTTCAAGGCTTATGTTGAGACTGCCACTAGGAGAAAGATAAAATATCTTATATAGGATAATGGTGGATAATATATCAAAACAGAGCTTCTGCAATGTTTTTCATACAATGGAATGCAAATCCAGCACACAGTCCCCAACACACCTTAGCAGAATGGTGTAGCGGAGAGGAAAAATTGAGCATTGAAAGAGATGGATACTTGTATGATTGAGTCGAAAGGTTTGGATTCAAATACTTGGGATGAGGCCATGCATGCTTATGAATAAATTCATAACATATTTACACACTCATCCGTCAAAGTTAATACTCCTTTCCAATCCTACACTGGTCACAAGCCTGATGTGTCACGTCTCAGGGTTTTTGGGTCCACTGCATGGGCTAGAATTTTGCTTGAGAAGAGAATATCTTTGGAACCACAAAGTATTGAGTGAATTATCATTGAATATGATGAAGAATCCAAAGGATACAAACTCATGGATATCATATCCAAAAATATATTCATCAAGAGAAGTGTCCAATTTGAATAACCGCTTCATGATCTACAACTAGTGGAGGAAGAAACTGCCAAATTGCTTCCTCTTTCGGAAGAAGATTCGAGAGATGATACTGAAATTTTATGTTCTGATATTTATGATATTATGTATGATATTAATTAACATGAAGAATCAGGTTCATATTCAAATCCATATGAGCCCCTCAGTTTCCAAAGTGGGCATAAAATATTCTCACATCTGTCGGTTCCGACATTGGAAATCCCGTCGATCCAATTAGAACTCGAGCATAATTTCAAAGAGAAGGTATGTATCTTTCATATGATGATCCATTTCTGTCTGAAATGTGTTTTTTGATGGTTGTTTCAGATCCAAAATCATACTACAATTCCCACCATGATCCGAGATGGAAAACTACCATGGATCTAGAGTACAGTTCTCTTCAGAACAATGCAACATGGGAGCTAGTTTCACTTCCACTTGGGAGGAAATTGGTTCAATGAAAATGGGTCTACCAAACCAAGTTTTATGCTTATGGTTTAACCTGCAAATAAAAATCAAGTTTGGTGGAAATTTTTTTCTCACAAGTCCAAGGTGTGGACTAGACATAAAATTTTGCACCGGTTGCAAAAATGGACTCAATCCGGCTAGTTTTGGCAATTTCCGCATCCAAGCACTGGGAGGTACACCACATGGATGTGAAGAGTGATTTTATTCACGGGTATGTTCAGGAAGAGATCTACATGAAATTACCTAAATTTTACATATAATATCCGACACTTGTTTTCAAATTAAGGAAATCTCTGTATGGTTTAAAACAGGCCCCAAGAGCATGGTATGCAAAGATGGATTCCTTTCTTCTGCCGCAAAACTTTGTGAGATGAAAATCAGATATGAATGCATATATACAATAGAATGAAGGTAATTTTATGATCATTGTAATTTATGTTGATGAATCATTTATTACAGGAAGCAGTCTTGCTTCGATCGACACAATAAAAAATGCTTTAAACGAAGCATTTGATATGAGTGATTTAGGCATGCTGAAGTCATTTCTTGGTCTCCAAATCACTCATAATTTTGATGGGATCATGATTTCTCAATCAAAATATGATTTGGAACTACTAAAGAATTTCAATATGGCAGAATGTAAATCTGCACCAATCCCATTCCTCTCAGGAATCAATCTTGAAGATGGTGATTCTACACTGTTGGTGGATTCTACACTCTACCAGCAACTAATTGGTAGTCTTTTGTATCTCACACACTCGAGGCATGATATTTCTTATGTCATGAGTGTTGCATGATATTTATTATGCCATGAGTGATTTGTCAAGGTACATGAAGCAGCCCCATGAGAATCACTAGAAGGAATTCAAAATTATCTTGCATTATGTGCAGGGTACGAGACATTTTGGCATTCACTATGCTACAGATTCCAATCTTGACTTGGTTGGATTCACTGATTCAAATTGGGAAGGTGATAGAATTGATTAGAAGTACACTTTCAGATATGTTTTCATGATTCGTACATGTCCTATTTTCTAGTCAAGCAAAAAGAAGGAAGCCATTTCCTTATCTTCAATAGAGGCAAGGTATCGAGGAGCAGTCAATGCTCACATTCAGGAAGTTTGGTTGCAGTGTATTCTAGCTGAGTTTCATATTGGTAGCACTAATTCTACTGTCATTTGTTGTGACAATCATAGTTCTATCAATATTTTGACAGATCCAGTTCTGAGACAAAGGACCAAGCATATCGAGATCCACATGCAATACATCCGAGAGCTCCTGCATGATAGAACCATTGTACTGCAGTATTTCCCTACAGAAGATAAAATTGCATACATCTTCACCAAGAGATTCACTGAGAAGAAGTTCTCTTACCTTCATTCACTATTGGGGGTGAGTTCTACTATTGTGAGGACATATTACATCCTTCAGTGTTCACTTTGAGGGGGTGTTTTCTTTCCCTCTGGGTTTTTTCCTCTTTACTCACTTAGAATTTTTTAGCATTTTTGGATTATTTCTATACCGGGTGACCTATGGCCTTTGTTGTTGGGGCCCTCTTATTGTTTTATTTTACTCCTCAACATGATATTAACTTAAGGGGCGGTTTTGGAGTCATTTTCCAACTACACATCATTTATTTGGGATTAACAACCTAATTTACCACTTATCCTAATTAGTATTTTGACTCAACCATGTGCTTACATCATCGACATATCATCAGTTCAGTCAATTGGTCCTCCTCCTTCATTTGGGGATCCAACTAGGGTGATTTGCATGATTAAAGTGCCCAACTCAGTCCAACTGGGAGCATTTATTATTAAATTTAGTTAACTGGAGTAAGAAAGGCTCCCTCCTACTAGATTTGACCTAATTTCACATAAAAATCAGTTAAATGGAGTCAGAAAGGTGCCCTCACCTATTTTTGGGCATTTAGTTATGTTTCAGACTCATTTAGATTAATTTTAATTGCTTCAAAGTATGTTAGATTCAATTACAGTGCATTTAAGTGGTTAACTGATGTTCCGAGTGGTGTTAACTAACCAGTAAGCCACTCTCATGCATTCAATTCGAATGACCTCTCTAGGATTCGAATTGCTTTGCTATTCATGCCATTATTTTGGTATTGTAATTATATTTTGAGTTAATGATAATGAATTACTGCTGCTACCATTTTGCACCAATGTTTTGGCACTCGATTTTGTTGTAAAGATCCACATGCATCTCTTGTTGTTGTAATTGTTGACCTTGTTTTCTAGATCTGGTGTGCTTGAATTTTACAAAGTTGTCGAATCAGGACCTTGATTATACCTTGCATTTTTGGTTTTGTAGTAGATCAGAGTTTGTAGGAATCCATATGAACCTCTGTTCACAAATTTGAAAGGGTCCAGTAGTGTTTGGAAAGCTTCTTGGCTACGGTGTTTCGAGTATATTTCAATAGAGTCTTGAGGCCAGAACATTTCCTTCTGGTACAACCATTTTTGAGTGTTTATGGGTTCTGAAACATATCAAATTGTGTCGGGATCATTGTTTCTAGTAGGAAACACTATTTATTTCGTCCAAAAATGTTTCTGTATGCTCGAGTTATGGCCATTTTATTAAACTAGTGCATCTTCAGTCATAGTTTTGGCATCGTCTTGAGTCTCAGTGTTCAAAGCTTCCTTCAAGAAAATTAATATCTCCAATTTCCAGATTGGGGATATTACAATGGTATCAGATCATGGTCCTCTTCACCTATGAGCAGCAATACCAAGATCCATTTCTCAGTTAAAGAAGAAAAGTTGCAGAATGAGGCTTGTACCAATTGTTGAAGTTGAAGATGATTTTGAGTAGTATGAGGAAGAGGAGGTAATCGACATTGATAGAGGTTTGTAGATGTCCTGACACCACAATATTTGAGGCCAAAATTTGATGACAACATCCGATGACATCCAACGAAAAGGTATGTGCCGTCAGAATTCACCTTCATAGTTATGAAATTAGATGGAAAAAAAATAAATTGATATAATTAGCAGTTGGATATCCGACGGCCTGCGAATATCAGTGAAAAAAGATGCGGTCACTATATGAGGTGGGTGCAAAAATTTAAACACTTGGAAAA
Organism: Larix kaempferi; assembly: GCA_027924585.1. Lineage (NCBI taxonomy): Eukaryota > Viridiplantae > Streptophyta > Pinopsida > Pinales > Pinaceae > Larix > Larix kaempferi. The sequence continues at coordinate 46,369,506 of BSBM01000456.1, read as the reverse complement.
ATTTAACTAAAACCTAAAATCGAAATGTACCCAGCTATCTAGTGTGGCAAAACTCCACGATTTGGTTGCTTGGCTTGTTCATTCCCCATTTCGTTGTTTTGAATTTTGGGAGGAGGCAGAGATCCTGTAGTGGTTTAACGCTGGTCGTGGTCATGGGGCCTGTGCCATGAGCATAGCTCAGGCGTGCCCTGATCATTATGGTGGTTATAGCTAGTGTGGAAAAACTCCACAATTTCATTGCTTGCAGGCTTGTTCATTTGTCATTTCGTACTTGTTTTGAGTTTTGGGAGGAGATAGAGGTCCTGTAGTGGTTTAACACTGCTGGTCATGGGGCCTGCGCCATGAGCATAGCTCAGGCATGCCCTGATGGTTATGGTGGTTATAAGGAACGCGTGTCGCTCATGGAACAACAACCTGGTAAGTGGTTTGTTCAATCCAGCTAATCTGTCCATAAATTTAGTTTTGATTCGTTTATTCGTTTGTATTCATGATGGAATGGTGTTAACCATGTTCTGTTCTATGGTAGGGTGAGTGGTTATATTTGGAGTAGCGAGTTGGGGCGTGGGTGGTTCTTGTCTGCAAGGGTTTCGAATATGTCGAATGGCCGTGGTAAGTTTGGACCATTGTGACCCTCCCATTTCTTCTGAAGCTTAATAGCATTCTCCTTCCCAAAAAAACCAACATTCGCCATCCCAAAATCTTGGCATGGGAAATCCTCCACGTGCAATCCTCTTCTGGCGTGGGCAAGTGGGAAATCCTCTTTTAGCGTGGGAAATCGACAGGAGCAAAGGACCAGAGTAGATACCCTAAACCCTACAATGTATTTGGTAAAATGCTCTCACCTATGCAAGTTTGATTGTGTTTGAAGAATTTACATGATTGAGTTCGCAAAGTCGACGAGCCTTACACACTTTTCCCATCTCCCATTTTTTCTCTCTCAAACCTCAAATCACATTAACATCGATGTGCATTAACATTGAAGGGAATTACACACTTTGGCCATTACCCAACTCCATCTTGGTGTGGGAAATCCTCTAAGACGGAGGCAATTGATCCCATCCAGATAGTATAAAGAATCTCCCTTCCCTTGACTTTGCAGCAACGCCCTTATTTTGATCTTGGTGGCATTTCAGTTCAACCTCCAAATTTATGTCTTCGCCTAATACTTCAGCTGTTTGAGATACACTGCTATCACCTTTATATTCATGCTTCTTAGTATTATGTTGAATATCTATTTTAGATTCCACCGATTCACATTTGGTGCCTTCTTGCGCCCCAACTTGACTGATTTGAAAAACTCTGTCAAATTATGAATCATGTTATGTACAAAAGTCTAAATTGATAGTAGGATCAAAGAGACGATTTCCCCCTATAGAAGATAGATTATTCCATGTGGGAGATGAATACTCTGGATTGATTTATTGGTCTATGGAAAAATACAATGGCCCTCACGGCCTCTCCCAAACTTTAGCTGCAAAAATTTCCAGCCCTTTACTTGTCTCCAGTACTGGCCTTTATGCTTTTTTGTATGTTTAGTTTTTCCTATGTTTGTACAACCAAATTTCCAAAATATAAACGGTGTTGAGCTTGCTTGAGGTGGCTTGACTTATTAGGTATTTGGTGTCCCTCTCTTTAGTGAAATAAGATAATTTGATGACCATCCATCTTTTGGTTTTCCAACAGTTCCACCTTTCCTGGAAATTGGGTAGCTTTTGATGCTTGCCCTAATCTCTCCACGAATCTTTACAGAACCAAAATGCCTTTCCACCTATTTACTATGCAGACAATGAGGGATTCCTCCAATTTCATTTAGAATAGAGGATATCACCTGATATTTCATTGTTTCGCATTACATAAATCGAACAGTTGATAATCCTACTAAATGAGGTCCACAAAAAGTTGAGCCCTTCCTTTGTTTTCAAATTTATGCAAGAAGATCCTTCACATATCTACTATCAAATCCATATTGGATGAGCCAAGTTTATATTCAGATAATGTCAATAGAGTATATATCTAAAGTTTTGCAACCAAGTGGCTCAACCCTTATCCAAATTATATCCAAAAGTCAGCCTTAGAGATTTCCTAAAAACTATTTTCAATCTACCCTTGAGAACTAATCCAATTCTATCATAAGCCAGTCCACAAGTTCCCTTGAAAGTGTGCCAATGGATGTCGATGTCTAGTACTATGATTAAATAGTGTATCTTCCCATTTTATTTTAGTAATTGTTGCATCATATGTCTTTTCCCATTCATGTGTAACAATTTCAGGATTTGCAGTTCTCTTATTAGCATATATATGAGACTGGAAATCCACTTGGGCATGATGATGCTAGACAAATTCAAGTCTCTTAGGAAAATGTTGAACCCCATCAACATTTAACTTCAAATTTGATTTATGTTTGCATGCATTATTTGTAATTCAATTTCCCTTCAAGAGTGGTGGTCATTTCTTCATTACCTAGTATACATTTCCTCATGCTTGGAGGGCATTTCCTCATCAATGGTGGCTATTGTGTACATTTCCTTCATGAGTAGTGAGCATTTCTACCTTCCCGATGGGAATTTCATCTTTTCTGGAAAGCATTTCTTATGCATGGAAGGAATTTCCCATTGCTTGTGGGAATTTTCTCATGGCCTACTGGCATTTTCTCATGGCATGTAGGCATTTTCTTGGTGGACATTTAGCTTGGTGGTAATACTCCTTAGCTTGGTGAGTATTTTATTAGCTTGGAGAGCATATTCAATGACTGGCACATATTTCTCTTTCATGTGACACAATTGGTGGGAATTTTAATATTTGCTTGTGTAGGATCTTCATTCATGTGAATGTGCTATATAAGGAAAGCTTCAAAATTTCTTCCAAATCTGAGACTATTTGCTATCATGCGTTGCTGCTATAGGATTGTTGTACATGCCATAATATGTTGCCATAAATTTATGCTAGTTCAACTCTTCAGATTGCACTTTTGAAGTTGTCATAACTAGTCATTGTTCACCTTGGGAAAGAACATACATGATTCTACAAGGCTTCTGATAAAATACAAGATTAAAATCCTCTTTCTTATTTTCCAATAGTTCCACCTTTCCCATAAATTGGGTAGCTTTTGATGCTTTCCCTACTCTCTCCACGAATATTTACAGAACCAAATTTGTAGTCTTTTCCAAAATGCCTTTCCACATCTTTACCATGCAGACAATGAGGGACGCCTCCATATTCATTTAGAATAGAGACATACCAACCAAAGTCACCAACTAACTTATACACATACTTGTTGCAAGTAAGGAGGATAGCATTTCTTGGTTAGAACCATTTTATGATTATTATGTGCTTAGAAAATGACTTATTTGTTACTAGAAGGAAATGGTCTAAAGGTGCTCTACTCCAGGACTGAAGACAAATACATGAATTATTTTCAAACTTTCCACTCCATTCAACTACTCTACCATAACATCAACCTTCAAACTCAATCTTTCATGTTACAATAAGATTGCTAAATGAGTATCTACAAGACTAGAGTATCTATCATTTTTCTCCTACATTCTCAGCTTCCAGGTTTCGAATCTTTATTAATTCACACATGCAATGCACATGCTATTTAGTGCAATTGGTATGATTTGAGGCTTAGTTCTTGCCATTGCTTAAAATATATGAAGTTAGAGATGTTTTTTTTTCATTTTTATACATCATTAATCACATGCCAATAAAACAAAGCAATCACTAATTGATGAATCCACTCTTCACTAATTGTTAGACTTTCATATTATATTATATAATTATTTTTAATTAAACACTTAGATATGTACAAAAGTACAATATCACCACTATTAAGAAACAGTGTATTGTGGTGTTTACATGTATTGTGGTGTTTAAGAAAGGTGCTTTTGTAGGATTTGCATTTCTTTGGATTTTAAGTAAGATAAGATTCGAACCTGCGACCTATGTCTAGTCCCAAGGATACCACCTTCAAGCTTGAAGTGCAGCTGACAATGGGAGACCACCTTCAAGCTTGATTGATTTTGTATGCATTTCAAAATGGGAGACGTCGGGCTACCACCTTCAATCTTGATTCATTCTATATGCATTTCACTATGCAACCGTCTCAGATTCTCACTGTGTTTTCCCTCTATTAGTTTATCAATTCAGTATGACCCATGCCCTCCATCCGAGGAGTGTTTCCAGTGGTCTTGAGTTTCATCCTGGAAGCGGTGATGATTCATGGTATTATGTTTCCCTTCGGCTGAAATATGGAAAACTCAAAGTTCACTACGAAGGTTTGTCTGACAAATTTGATGGTCTGGAACCCAAACCATCACATTTTTCAGACAAACCTTCGTAGTGAACTATGATTTTGCCATATTGTAGTCAAAGGGATTAAACATAATACCATGAATCGTCACTGTTGTTAGGATGAAACTCAAGACCACTGACAACACTCCTCAGACGACACGCGTGGGTCATACTGAATTGATAAACTAATTGAGGGAAAATGCAGTGAGAATCTGAGACGGTTGCATAGTGAAATGCATACATAATGAATGAAGAGTGGGTGTTGTTGGTGTCCATTTTGTCACTATTTTTTATCATCAAATCTACTCTGAATGGCGTTAATTTCACTATTTTTGATATATTAAGTTATTCTTCTAGCCATTCATCCCATTAAACAGACCAGGTATGCATGTATTCGTTTATCATATAAATTTTTGGTCAAATCTTGTTATATTATGATTTATTAATGATTAAAGTGACGTTTCCAGTCATGCATGGAATCTAGTTTTGATTTACATGCTGCAGTCTTTCAAATGACCCTTCATTCAGACTGCGTGTTTATATTGCTTAAGCATAGTTGTGTTCAGCTCATCATTTAGCCTTGCATTTAACCCGCGAAATCCACGATTGGTATGTTTCGGGCCATTAAAGAAAAGATCAGGCACATGGGTTCTGTTAGCCACGTGAAGGTGATGGTTAATGAGCCATTGTTTTGGAATATTCGTCCCTATGACTACCAAGCTAGACAGTGCATCCCACGTCCACATCAACACTCCAACACGCCGATTCTCCTACGCATTCATCCTGGAATCAGGCTGCCTGTTCACGTCGGTGTTCTGGAAGAAGTCTAGGTCACACACGTTCAGCCCGCCAACACAACGCCTTGCCATGACAGTGCTCCAAAATCCCTCTTCTATGCTCTCCAATCTCGCCACCATGCTACCTCTCTGCCCACATCAAAGGAAATTGACATTGCAGCTCCCCCGTGAAGGAATCATCCCCGTGAAGCACTGGAGGATGCTCCCTATGCTGTCACGCACCATTCAAAGCAGCCGATTATTCATAAACACCTCTGTTATTTGAGAGGTCGACTCTGTTGACCCTCTCATCCATTGTAAAATGTATAAATAGACGCATGTAGACAGAAATAGAGTTAGTCTAGTTAGCTTATAGTTGGAGAAGATCATCAGATTAGCAGATAGTTCGTAGGATTTGCAAGCAGATAGCAGACAGTTTGTAATTTTCTTAAGATTAATGGAAGTTCCAGTTCGTTGATATTTTGAGTAGCTAAACCAGTTTCGTTTTCCATCTCTAATTGCTGGGAAGGGCCCCTCATCAATCAAAGGTTTTGTCTTTGTTTTCTGTATTTCCTTTTCTGCAACTAGTTAGTTTATTTTCCTGTATATGTCATTAATTTGTTTTTTGTACATGATATTTCTCCCTCTATAATTTATATTGTGCTGCTAACATAATTTGTGTTTACAGAATTAGCAAATGGTCGACCAACAGCATAGTTTTGATAGTTTAATCCCAGTCTTTTATAATTATCTAGTTTGTTTCCTACAATTAAATAGAACTTAGTTAGCCTCTATTTTAAGATCTGTTAATAGTTAGAATTAGTTTAGTTAGCTTCTCTTTGTAGTTGTAGGTTAATTCTCTTCTTTCATATCAATCTTCCTTTAGTATAGAATAGGAATAGTTTATCTCTCTAACCATGATTAGAATAGGTTGCTTTGTATTATCTTAGCTTCTCAACAAGTCTTATCATTGATTCTTTGCATTGTAGGTTCATCTGCATTCGCCAGCTAACGTCAAGATCATCAAAACTACCTCTTTCCTTAGTTTAACTTGTTTTTCCTCCATTCGGACTGACATTCGGATTGTTGTTCAGACTTTTACTCTTTCTGCACTGTTTTATGCTAGTTTGAATTTAGTTTATTAGTTTTCTTTACTATAATCTTTCCTGCTCTTAATTAGTATTCTTAACCATATTTAGGGCTTTGTTTTACATTTCCTAAAGTTTTAATTCAAGTCTTGTTATTATTTCTTAGTTTGCTTTAATTGTCTTTTAAATTATGTCTTTCGTATTTAGTTTACCAATATGTTGTTGTTTCAGAACTTATAGGTCTTATTCCTATTCTAGTTTACTTCATGTTCTTAAAACTTAGTCAGAATAGAGTTAATAGTTCCATTTCTCAAGTATTCTAGTTTTGATAATTTCCTTCATTTAGATTAGGATTAGTTTCTTATTTCCATAAATAATGAAGATGTTCATGGAATAGGATTTGGATTCAGAAATAAATATTCTTATCAAGTTCTCTACTTGCTTCTATATTAATATCTTTATCAAGTTTTCTACTTGCTTCTAGTTTCCATTAGTTTTATATTATTATTCTGCTCATGGATAGTAGACAGATCAGAATGTTTAAAGTTAACTGTAATTTGTCTTTTTGTAGTTTACATCTCTTCATTGAAGTTAGATTAGATTTACTTCCATTTAGTTTTGCTATTACATTTGAAATCCTGTACGATACATTCACTCCAGTTCTTGTTACATGGGAATAGATGTTTTTCTTGAATTAGTTGTTAAAATTATTTAATAGTTTGTAATTTGCTTTGATTATCATAGCTTTCTAATTTATCATTAAATTAATCCATTTTATAGGTAGGTCTCTAATTTATTTTTAATTGTTCTTCGAATTCTTAGATTAGAATCTCAAATTGTATAGTTTCCATTTGCATAGTTCATAGTTTGCTTTTTCAATCAGTTTCCATTGTTCAATTATAAAGTAGAGTAGTATTATTTGATAGTATTCTAGTTATCTGTTTAACTAAGTTTGATTTAATTCCTTTTACTATTTCTGAAGTTTGACTCGGTTTTTCATTTTGAAAGATCTTTCGATCTTTTCTTTATTAAATATTTTTAAGGTTTGACAAGCCGAAATCTTAGGTGCCATTCTACCTTAGCATATACTTTTCCTCAACTCTAAGATTACCAACCCCGGTGGATAATTAAATATTAGGTGTTTTCTTTGAGATAGCTCACACACCCAATAGGTGTTAAGAGAAATGGTTGTGGGACGTTGTATGAGAGGAAATGGCGATGGGAATTGAAAGGTCAAATTAAATTCGCACGGTGGTAATAAAATACACTTGTGTCTTCCATTGTCAGCTGCACTTGAAGCTTGAAGGTGGTAGCCTTGGGACTAGAAATAGGTTGCAGGTTCAAATTTCCTCAGTTTAGTTCATACCCTATTTGTTTTCGATGCAAATTAAATGTTTTATTTAATTTTCTTTGTTGGGACGCAGAGACAACTATAAAATATCAAATGTGTCAAGATGCAAAGAGTAAAAGACAACTATAAGTAAGTCTTATATTAAATTTACCATATAAGTATTTAATTGACACTATCAACTAGGATTTGACACGTTGGATTGTCATGATCTTCTTATCACTCCTTATCAATGTGATTGTAAGGCACTCTTTAAAGGTGAAGTCCACAATTTTAAGTCTTTTTCCTCATTCTCATGCCTTTTTGTAAGACAGGAGGGCAGTGGCATCAACATTGAAAATGGTTTCCATCCAAACCTATCAAGTGTACTTTTAGGTCAGCAGTATTCTTGACACCGAATTGTAGCAGCTATTTGGCCATTTTCACCCTATAAATCCTTCGATTTACAGGGTGAAAATGGCCAAACAGCTGCTACAGTTTGGAGAAAAGAATACTGTTGACCTAAAAGTACACTTGATAGGTTTGGATGGAACAGATTACCGTGGAAATACTCTTTATCTTCATTTTTGAGTTTTGAGAAAATTAGAGATATATGAAACGATGCTTTATGATTGTTTGTCTTCACAGCCACCTCTTGAAATCAAGGTAAGAAATGGTTTAATGATTCAGTGTAGTAAACAATAACCTTTATTGCATGTTAGCTTTTATTGAATGAATGTGTTCACTGAATGAATGAATGGTTTAATGAATGAATGAAACAATGGTTTAAGGCTGTAGTAAACTATGACCTTTATTGAATGTCAGCTTTTATTGAATGAATGTGTTGACTAAATGAATGAATGGTTTATTGAATGTTATCTTTTATTGAATGAATGTGTTAACTGAATGAAACAATGGCTTAATGAATGTTATCCTTTATTGAATGAATGGTAGATGAAATTTCATGATGAAACATGGATGAATTTGCATGTTTTTTTTGTCAAGTACATGCATTGGGTATGGGGAATTGAGAGTGATGTGAAGGGGGGGGGGGGAATAAGAGCTTCCACCTTCATGTGGTTGGACCTGTTTAGTAGAGAATATTAAATTATTCTTGAAACAGAGAGGAACTCAATGAATGGCTACGATGTGGTCTTTCTACAACCCACTCGTGTGTCATCTAAATTTTGACAATTTCTTGGAGCTTGTTGTGATGTTTGGTTGCTCCTCATAACCAATTTCAAGTTTCCATATGATGAAAGATCACTTAAGTAACTATTTGTGGAGTAGAGTGAGATATTTTTTGTAATGGGTTTGTTGATTCGTCATGAAACTCTTAATGAAGATGAAGTGGCTAGTACTGGAATAATATCAGTGCTAATTGATGTCCTTCGAGATAAGCAAGAAAAAGTGAGAATGTTTTTCATGACATCACTAAGTGAGATTTTGTTCTACATATCCACTGAAAGAGAGAATTATCCAAGAGCTATTATTGGTTAGAAAAGTCGAGCAAACGATGGGTGAGATTCATCATCTACCTATAAGGTTAGATACTAAAACCTTTTATGATGTTTTATTCTATTATTACGAATATATTATTCTGATAGAATTTATGCAATTTTGTGTTTTTTTTGCAGGATTGAAATATGTTCACATGTCTTTCAATTCAGATGTACTAGCTTCAAACATTAACTTAGACAATTGGTACTTGTGACAGGTTCCTAGTGCATTGTGGAAATCCTTGAAGATGGGTTGAAATCCTAGGATCAAATGGTAAGTAAGAAATGATCTATGAAACCCTGGGTTGAAATCCTAGGATCAAATGGTAAGTAAGAAATGATCTATGAAACCATGGGTTGAAATCCTAGGATCAAATGCTAAGTAAGAAATGATCTATGAAACCCTGCCTAGCCAAAAATCCATAGATGATCTATAAAAAAATACAAATTTGAAATCCCTTGGCCCTCTACAAGAAGGCAATGTCACCATATTGTAGTCACAAAAATTCATGCCACTATTCGTCTCTAGACTGTCGTTGAATAATCAAATATGGAAACACTAGTTTATGTTGTGATAAAAAAGTAGTGTATCCAATAAAGTCTCTAAACCACTGTTGAAAATTTATGCAATTATTTCCAATTATTAGTGAATTGTTTTTTAAAATACCAAAAGGTCGTCAGATATCCGAGCACCACACTGTAGAAATCCAACATTCTTTCCATAGCTCCGACGGCATTTGACATCGGATTTCAAATAGTTCCATTTGTAAGGGCGTTGAATTTCAGACCTACACACTGAAGAAATCCGACGGCTTTGCTATAGCTCCGACGACATTTGATGTCAGATTTCAGCGAGTTCCATTAGTAAGGGGCATCAAATATCCGACGAAGTCCAAAGTCGTCGGATTGCAGCCGACTTTGGACCGACGTTAAAAAAATATGGAGGTTGTCGGATAGTCGACCACAAGATGTAGAAAATCTGACCTTTAGGTCGTCAGATTTTGGGTCCAAAAAACCTAATATGATATGAGGATGTTGTTTAATTTTTTGGTGAAATATACAATGGAGACAGTGAACTGAAACTTCCAAGGAGCCTTGAGGAGGAGATATCAAGAAGATCTGCAACAAGCAAAAAACATGCTTCACCTCCATCGAAAATATCTAGCTTTGGATCATCAATGGAAGTTAAATCTTTCGAGTACTTCCAAAATTATCAAGCATGAAAGGAGGAAATACAAGAAGTCTTATATTTTTTTTATTACTGTGAATTTGAGGTAGGAAGAATGATCAAGAATGAAATAATGGTAGTACATATTGTTGAGAATGTGTGCAAAGAAGTGGAGCATAAATCGCAGAAGAAGGAATCCAAAGTAAATGAACATAAGCATGAGGGGAGTGCAAATAAGCCATATTGTGACAAGGATGAAACCATACACATAAATTCACTCCAGTACAATGAACATTTAGAGTAGAGTGAACCACTTGTTGCAGAAGTGAGTCTTCTTGTGGAGCACAAAGAGGAAGAGTGTGCCATAACAAGTCATCTACATGAAGAAGATGAAAATGAAACACCAAGGTATGATGACAATTTTTGCAAAGGTCATGTCTCATGGAAGCATTCTGAGTTACCTTCTACTTCATAATCTAAAAGTGATTTTTTAAAAAACTTCAAATGATGACCTATATGTTAAGAATGAAACATGTGTTGTGGATCTATGCCACAAGTAAGATGATCTTAGGTGTCGACCATTGGAAGGAGTAACCTTGGTGGAGGATCTTCTTTGTGAGCCACATCATTTGAGTGGATCATTGAAGCAGAACTAAGATAATCTCATGGAATCCTTGAAGAACTTTGTTGATACTAATGCCTTGGTGTCAAGCTATTATTCAAGATCTTCAAGAGAAGATATGAAAGTAGACTCCTTCTTGGGAGTGTTCGAAACTCTCAGAGAAGTAGTGGCCAAGATGAAAGAGACTTACATGAACTTACTCTCAGATAGAAATCAACTTCTCTGGATTGCAGACATGTACCATCATGCACTCAAGGAGGGAGCAGAAGAAACCAAAAGGCTTGGTATTGAATTGGAGGCTACATATGTTTCTTTGGAGAGAACCTAATAATTCCTTCAAGACTGAAGCAGGAAGATCGATCAACTTCAAAAGGATTCGAGCACACCACAGCCTCCATCCCGCATGGAATATGATCATGTCCACATGGTAGGAAACACTTGGGATTTGATGGAGGAACCTCGTATGGAGCATGAACATGAGGAAAATTCTGTTTTGTAGGTGCTTAAGAAGAAGATTGACATTGAAGATATTGGCCAAGCACTTGTTTTGAAGGGTGATGAGGAGGACTCAACTATGGGAGGGATAGTTGAGGAAATTGTAGTTGGATTAGCTAACATATGTGCTTATTTATCCAAGGATTGGGTAGATGAGTACATAATAGAGATTGAGATCCAAGGGTACACCATTCTTTCTCACCTTTGCAGGAGATTCTTTGACACTTCATTCATTGGGAAATTTTGTGAGCAAGAAGAGAAAATTGAAATGCATGTTCTTGGGAAGAGAACTGTCATGGAGGAGGTTGGACGAGTAATAGATGTGCATTAGGAAGATTATGGATTTCCCCTATGAGAGTAAGAGTTAATTTTGGAGGAGGAAACTACATTCACTCCACTTGGACTATCCAACATAGGTATTGATTCATACATGGATTGGGTGGATAAACACATCTCAGAGTTGGAGACAAGAGAAGGTAAGAGTCTTGCATGCTTTAGTATAAATTTGATTGATACATATCTTACTTTCCTATCATATGATCAACAACATATATGTCCATGGGTAACACATGATGCATTTAATATTGTCACCTACCCAATTTCTGAAATTATTATTTTATTGGCAAAATACTTTATGTTAAATTTTAATTACAAAGTTTTGTAATTATGACCAAGTTTGGTCAAGGATGAATGTAATTACTAAATTATTATTATTTAATAAATTAAAGTAGGAGAAAAACACCCAAGGGAACTGTTAAATGAGTGTTCACTGACCCACTAGGAGGAATGGAAGCTGTTAGAAGGCATGGGACAAATGGCAGCAATTGCACTTCACCACTAGCTGTTGGTTATGGGACAACTACCCCTACAAATGTGGCATTATCCCCTAGGTGGAGGGAGTGAGAAGGTATCTCATTTAATGATCAGTTAACAAATGAAAAGGCCTAGGCATCCTACATAAGACAAATTCAAATTGAGCAAGCAACTCTTACACAATATTTTCTGCATAAATATTCCTCATGTGCATCAGGTGATGACTGAGAGATTCGAATAGGGAGGCTATGTGAATACATTGTAAGTCTGCAAATTATTCTAAGAAGGAGAACCAAAGGTGTTGGTGCAGGTCCTTTTGACTGCTAAGTATTTAAGACTGGATAACTAATACTACTGCAAGATTGAGATCCTAAGCTTCTAAGTTTCTTCCTCTTGGTGGTTCAATGAATAGGCTCGGGGGTCCTAAGGCAAGTAACTTGGCTATCTTCAGGAATTGGTTTGGTGGAACAGGATCCTTGGGCTATTTGTTTCCCTATAGATTAACTAGGTTTTCCTGATTCCTATTTTGTTTACAGTTCAATATTCTGTTTAGTAGGATTTATCAAACTTTGTTTTATAAAAGAATTTATTTTATTTCTGATTTATGTTCCATAATTGCATGATGAAGTCTGTGAATTATTGATTCGAAACCATCTCTATATTTTTCCACATGCTGTTATTTGCATCTTACTCTAGTATAAAGAATCAAATTAAATAATAGATGAGAGATAGGCAAATTTCCATTTGATTGGATAATAATTATAGTAAGTGATTTGTTTACCATTCTGTTCTATATCTAAACAGAGTAAGAATTTACTATATAAGCATAAACAGTGTTATAGGATTCTTTTTTTATTTCATGAAATATAAATATAGTTTAATTTTTGCACAGTCATATAATTTCCTCTTATTGCTATTCAATCAAGATAGAAAACAAATTCAATTGAAATCATACATATCATGTTTTTCAAAGTAATAGTATTTCCAATGATTTTAACAACTGCTAGAACTGAACAATAAATAGTTTTCTTATCTTCATACACACATACACTTTATTTCTTTACTAAGTTCCTATTTGAAACTTGTATCAATTATTTTAATAGTATCAAAAACCAAAAACAATATAAACCCTAACTCTATTCTCAATCATTATATTTTCCATTTCAAGACAAACTGTGGACATCATTCAAAGCATGAGAACTTATGACTTTTTAAACCCTAAATAGTACCTCCAAAACCATATTATCATTTTAATAGTTAGCCAAAGGTACAATTTACACGTTCATGTTCAAATCATAGTTTATAACCCTAGTATTTGCCCGAAGGCCTTCTGGTGTTTACAAGTAGGTTCTCTTTTGTAAAAATCGAAAAACTAGATCTTGGGCATGGCCCTTTTCAAAATTATTTAAACAGTTGAAACTACTACATCGTTTTTCCAAAAACTAAGTTTATCATCAACTAGAAAATACGTATAGACATTATCATGGCTCAAAAAAAATTAAAACATTTTCTTTTACACAGTAATATCAATGTTTAGTTCAAACAAAACCTTCCATTGCAAACCCTGGTGTACAGAGATAAACGAGCCATCGGATCTAAATTATTTAATCAACAGATATAACCAAAACTCTTAGAGTTTTCATTTCATACCTATAAAAGGTTCCAACATTTTGAAGAAACATCAAAATTCATCAGAACGAGTTCGCATTATCCAAAAATAAACTATACAGGGTTTATCCTTGTCTTCTAGCTTCCAAAAACGAGTATTTAAAACTCTTATCAACGACGAGCTAGGCCTCAAAATGACAGAGTAACAGTTTAAACATTTGAGGGTTTCCCCTGTAAAATTTCTTCATGCCAAACTTAAGACTTTAAAAGAAAACATTGATAAATGGATGTCTCCCTAAACATTGATGAAATGGTTTTGACTCTCGGCATTTGAATTCATCATCAACCAAGTCCAAATGGCACCTACGAGGGTTTGAGGACCACCGAAGCTTACTAGGGATGGAGGCATGCATTCCCTTTCCAAACCCCTTCCAAGAACTTCTTTCAAAACCTGTACTTGCCAAAAACACAGTCGAGAGTTTAAAGACAGTAAACAAACGTACGTTGCAAGTTGAACATAGTAACACTTCTGAGAGTGAGTGCTTACCTATAGCATCAACGACCTAAGTCTGGTACATTACACCTGCGAATTGACGAGCTCCATGACTTGGAACGATGCTTTGAGCCTTTCTTCTTACAGAGGAGTTTCTTCCACTAAACCTTAGAATTAAAACTACAAAGTCTTAACTCGACAACAGTAAAACCGATTACAGTGCACACCACACTCTATCGTAACCCCATGGAATTAAGATGAACCTGCAACTGCTAATATCACACCTACAGGTCTCAAGGTTGAATCCTCTAAAGACACTTTGTCTAAACCCTATTCTCCAGCAGCCTGTCGGCCCCATCACTCGAAACACCAGCATTACAATGAAAACTATTAACTCTCCATCAAAACATTTACAACGAGTTGCTAGGGTTAGAAATCAACGATGTAGATCTACGGCAATCAACAAGCAAGAGAGTGCCAGCAAGTTACTTTGGAGGTCGAGCAACCCAACATTTATTGCTTCATAATTACTACAACCACGACAGTGCCAGCTCTGCTTACTAAGTATCATTACTATATCAGTAGGATTTGCATTTTTTTTTCAAGCTAACTAATGTTATATATTTAGCATAAAAACCATGATCATACTATGTACGTCACATAGTAGTTCTTAGCGCAAGGTGTCTAAGAATTATTAGTACAAATACCACATCGATACTATACAAGTATGAAATATCTTAAGACGATGGCAAAAGCCATTCAATAATAATGACGATAGTCACAATAATAAACTTTGCAGCATAAATATTAAATAGATGACACTTTTCTTAAAACATTGATGAGTTTATAAGATAGATTTTTGAACCAGTATCAGACTTAAGTACTTCATACCTGCAAGTAACTCGTTTCGCAAAGGAGTTCATAACATTTTATTATTATTTTGACGTTGAATTGAATTACACACGTACTCTTAATCTATACTATCATAGAACTTCTTACTTGCTGTCTGCACATAGAAACATTTCAAATGCCTTAGCCTTGCAGCTAAGTAAACTCCTGGGTACCTCGTAGGACACCCTTGGACATCAAGAAAGCAAACCGTCAGTGTCTTGTCAAAAGAAAAGTATCGCATCATATTTCTAACCCTTTCAATGCATTTATTATAATAAGCATGTTGTCAGAAGTGTGTTGAGTTGTTGTTATAAAAAATGTTCCTAACTCATAAATTAAATTATGTTTAGTACAAGACGACTTCTTAATCAATGTCGTCTTAATCAAATAATTATTATTTTACGCAACTATAATTATCATATTTAATGCTATTTAAAAAGTTTTAAATTTTTGTGAAAAATCGGGATGTTACAAGTATGTATTGTGGGAATTGGAAGTTCCACTTGATTTAGTTGGGTGTCACTTATGGCATTGATGCATGAGTGCAGTTCCTTTTCATGTTGGAAAGATTCATGAAATCGCCAACAAGCACTTGGAAAAGTGTACTTCCAATTCGGATTTGGGATCCTGGAACCACTTGGTATGATATATTGCTCCCAATGTCAGTGATGTTTGAAGAATTGCAGTATAGATAGTGGGATCTTGGTATTAGCTGGTTTTGTAGTTCAACAACTGAAAAGGGGGAGCAAGCCAACCATCTTTTCCAGAAGTTTATCCATGTGGAGTAGTGGTGTAGTTTCCTACATGGGAAACCATATGATGGATTGAATTATTGCTTTCGTAATTGGTGGTTTGAGAGTCTTCATGATGCTCCTGGCATAGACACTAATTAATGTAGGGGAGGAAGTAGGAGACACTTCCTCAAATTGAGATTCATTTGGGACCCATAAATCATTCATGGTCTCAACTATTTAAGCTGGGTTGAACATATAGTCGCAAATGGTACTGAGATATTTTGTGAGGGCGAGGTTATAATCAGAGTGGTGCAACAGCTGCATGGTGGTTCCTCTTTCAGAGTAGCATGGGAATTGGAAATTCCTATGTTATACAGTTCAATAAAATTTTGTGATGAGAGTTAGTTTGGACTACTTATGTTTGGATTTTAATGTATTAATACCTTGTAGAGTTGATTGATTGGGTGCAGTGTCAGATAAGAATAGAGGTAGAAAATGATTTGTGCACAAAGTATGGGGAAGGATAAAATGTGCCACTTCCAATTTTAAATTGATTCAGGACAAGCAATATTGGGAAGTGAGGACTTTCATGTCCCCAAATTTTTTCTATGGAACACTACATGGGAATAAGGATGCATTAGCTTTAGTCACCTGGTATAGTTCAAAAAAAATTAGCAAGGTGATGAAGAGGGTAAAATATTTGCAAAGTTTGATGCTAAACTTGTTAAATAATTTAATATTGGGGAGATGCGGTTATGAAATTGTACTGTATGAGGTTCAAAAAAATTATTATTATTGCAATATTTGATTAATTTGTATAAAGAGGGAATTTAGGAAGTTGAAGGGAACCCGTACGATATGTTTCCACTCAATGAATTTGGAAAAATAAGTTAAAAGCAGGAAAAGCAGCTGCAAAGCAAGAAAAGCAACAAGAAAGTGGAAAGGTAGAAATTTATATATTTTTGCAGAGAAAGGATTAGTAACTGACAAGAAAGAAAGAAAGGAATCTCAAGAAATATACAGCTCCTAAATTTATCCAAGTAGGGTGCACTTGATGAGAGAGAGTGGGTCCACATGTGCCAATAATGTACCAAAGATATTCTCTCCTAAAATAATTAATTTATTATTATTATTATTTTATTATTTTCATGAGAGAAGTTTATAAAAGGAGGTTGAGCTCTCCATTTCACATTTTTCCATTTTTTTTCATTGTGTTGAAGAGCTCTAATATTTTCTAGACTTGGTAGATGCGCCCCTTATCACTAGTTGGGAGATGTGCCCCTTCTGTCAACCATACTAGTTGAGGATTCAACTAGAGAGTGAGGAGGAGTGTATTCAAACTTTATCACTGAGGATAATTGAAGATGTTTCATGTAATTTGTAGATCCATTCCATTTCTTTTCAAGCGTGTTATTGTTCCATCATTTCGAGTGCCAGTATCCAAGTGTTGTTTGCGGTATTACTTTGTAGCAATATTGGTAATTATTGATTGGCGCTTCCTGAGCTATGAAAGATGTACTATACAAATCTTATATGTAATTTGCAGACCTATTTAATAAATAAAATACGAACTCCTTACCTCTTTCTACATGTCAGGTAAATTATATGTTTAATAATTTACTAATATTAAATTGTCAACCTGGAACGTAAACTTGTGACAGATGGACACTATATGTGCATTGCTGGTTTATCAAGAAGTTAACTGTGTTGTCTTACTAAAACTAAAATAAAACCTAATGATGCAAGAACATATTCACACAACAGAATTTAAAATGCAAATCAAATTCTAAGATGCATTCCATCCCAGTGATCCTTAGCCATTTTTTAGGTACTGATAATCTTGCTGCAAGAAAACTGCTTACCAACACAGAGATTCGATGATCAAGAGGGAAAACTTATGACTTAGGAAAGTAGTAATATAGACCTTTTAGAATGATAATCCCAACTAATCTGTGTCACTTGGTCTCGGCCAATTACAAGCACTATTGATCTCATGCAGACAATGGTTTGCTCAGTAAGTCAATGCTATGAAATTGTCAAATTCCATGGTTCTGAATCAGATTCAATCTAATCCAACTGCTTAGGATGAAAAGAAACCTAAAATTATCCCACGATAGATCCTATGATATATTAACCAAACTCAAGCCTAAGAAGTGTGCACACAATTTCCTATTGCGAATCCAAACTGATCAATCAAACAAACTGTAGGATTTTATCTATGCTATGATAAAATCAATCTCAGAATTCTAGCAAACTAGATTACATGCTTTAAATCACTTTACAGAGATTAATATCAAAAAAAATTAACCATACCACATAAAGATACTTACATACAATACAGATGGTAGTTTTGTATCTCTCGAAGGGGGTCCTTCCTTCTCAAGCTACAAACTATGAATCACAGGAAACTAAAGGTTTAGATCATAAAACTGCTAATAAAATTCATAATCAAATTAGAAACATGGTATTTATACATCAGACACCCATTTAACGTGATCAAATCGGATCTCCAAATCGAAAATCCAAATTTTACAATTTTAGACAAAAATCCCCAAATTTTGGAAAATCATGATTTTGGGTAGATTTGTCTTATTTCCCCACTGATATATCTCAAAACCTAGCATATTTGGTGAAATCGTCACATAAGAACCCAATTTGGTGGTTAATGAGAAAAATCCGTGTCTCATAATCTTTATATTCTCCTCCATATGCACACAAATCGAGGCAGAAGTTGGCAGTTTTCAAAGTCTGCTGCTAAAAATATGGGTTTGACCAAAATCTCAAACAATCCTTGGAGGTTCACACGTGTGGGATGGATGTGATCTAATGAATATAAAACCATATTGGAGACATATTTGACCAAATCCAAGTGGCCTATTTTCATTTGGAAACCTGCAACCATCTCAAACTACTCCAATTACGAGTTTTCTGGAAAACTTGTAAACACTGCCAGAAAACTTGTAAACATTGAAAAATCCTGAAAAATATTAATGAGCTAGAACTTGTTGTTAGTGCCAAATTTGGTAATCGAAACCCACTTAATGATGTAAATTTCAAGAACAAATGAAAATATAAATTTACACACCTCAAAAGGATAAGTGTATGAGTTTACAGGTTTATGGTGGTAAAAAGATATATGTTAAATGGGAAAAGGAATAAGTTTGCTAATCAAGATAACCAAAACCATTGATCAAATCAAGCTAATTTAGGGCCTTGACATATTCCCCCAATTGAAGGTATGGCATGTCCTCATTCCATCAATTGATGATGCAATTATGTTCAATCATAAGAAAGAGAGAGCCATGTGCATACTTTGCATGTAAACCAAAACATCTACTAACCTCTGCCTATAGAGAAATTTCTTCATAGTTGTTCTATGATTTTGTCTGAAATTCCTTAACTGTTGTTTATCCTGCAACACCTACTTGTGAATTCCAAATAATTATGTAATCTTGGGATGCTAAGCCCAAACATGAAGGTGAGAATTTGATTGACTTTTCAATGCCCACTGTACATAAAGTTCCTATTTAATTTGATTGAGAATGAAAGAAGTATAAGATTGCATGTGGATATTTGCTACAAGTAAATTCAGATTCCATACAGTTTCTGTTTGTAGCAAGAAATTTAAATAATATAATTCACACAATAACTTCTTCTCTCTAAAAGTAGAATCAATCATTTTTTTAAAAGTATTCCTTGGTTAATATTTCATACTTCTTATCATGCTGCAATATCTTCATGGAGACAAATGGGGTAGATGGGTGATGGGGATCTACAACTTGTAATCTGTGAAGCTAAATCAAATATTTGTCTTTTCTTTTTCTCACTAGTACAAAATGAGAAATTAGTGACTAAAATTTACATATAAATGACTATTTTTTAGTCGACGACTAATAGTAGCTAATTTCCACTATCTTATAGCTCGACTAACTTAGTCGTATTTATTTTAGTCATTAATAGTTTCCTTATTTAGTCGTATATTTGGTCATTGATTTAGTCATTAATTGCCACAATTAATGACTAAATCAATGACCAAATATACTACTAACTAAGGAAACTATTAATGACTAAAATAAATACATCTAAGTTAGCCGAGCTATAAGATAGTGGAAATTAGCTACTAATAGTCATTTATATGTGAATTTTAGTCATTTTTTTAGTCACAAATTTATTATTTGTAGTAGTCATTTATTGTTATTAATTGGTCATTTATTTAGTAATTGATTGTGGTTAACTAGTCATTAACTGTAGTTAACTGGTCATTTTTGTAGTCATTGATCGTTGTTAACTGGATTTTTATTTAGTCATTGATTGTTGTTAACTGGTCATTTAATTAGTCATTGATTTTTGTATATAGGGCACGGAGGAATCGAACCACCAACTTCTTACCTTTAAGGCAAGTGCTCTTCCATTGAGCTAGCACCCTTAAATAGAAGAATCAAAGTTAATGGAGTAAGAAGCAAAATCATGCGATCTATTGAAACATTATAGTGCTTGAAGCTAATTATGTTGCATAAGTATTGACTTGACCAGGTTTCCCATTAGTCACCTTGACAGAAGACACAATTGAATCCCACCAAGGCTTTGTATTTGGGGTGTTAAATACTTATTTTCTATGCAAAGGGGACCTATTTGTACATTTTCAAAAGGGACTTTGGGTCTTATTTTGAAAAAATATACATCGTCAGGTAAACCAAATAGCTAGCAAATCAAATATTCTCCTAGTCACCTCAAATTCTGAAGTTCCATGCAAAGCCTTCAATGTTGCTCATACACATAAGATATGATTTGTTGTTCATAAGGTAAGTCCACATTGGCATGTAAAATACCCACTAAAAATCTGAACTTGAAGGTGTTATGAGTTTAATAGTAAAAAATAAGTTTAATAGTGTACATATATTATTGAATTGTCATGGAAAATTTTAAGTTTGGATATTATTAGTTTTCTGTTCATGGGTTACAATGAAATCATATTTCATTGTCAAGTTTGTTCACATACCTACAACACTAATGGTTGATTAAAATCATTGCTTGTCAAACATTGTTAACATATCTAATTTGCAAAGTGCCATATACAAATTTGAAACCTAGGACTCATGTGTACATTGTTGTTGCAACGTCAAACTCCCAAGCTTGTTGAATTCATATACATTTGAAACTCATACTTCTATTGCCAAAATATGCTCTCATCAAATGTAAACTTCAAAACTGAGTTTGCATTCACTGTCCTAGCCTAAATTCTGGGTTGATCTCTTTGATTTGTATTGAACTATGGGTCATAATCACTAAGATTATGATTGTATACTTCTCTTTAGCATATTTTTTATGTCAATAACTATTCTAATATGACGAATGAATGCATCCCAAGCTGTCAATGAAGTCCACTTCTCAATAACATGCATTTTAAAAAATACTTCACATAAAAAAACACTATGCAAAAGACCAAAAAGTCAAAAACACATATGGTATACACATGCACAGATATTTTTGTCTATAAGCATGTGCATGTGTGAGTGTGTGTGTACATATATATACACACATATATGTTTTCCATCTCCCTTTAGAGTAGAAAAGAGTCAAATTCATAATGAGAAGTTAATTGCTGAACAAGCAGTCAATGACTACCTGCATATCACATCAGGGAAATGAATCAGAATCATTTAGAAGACACAACTATCGTGGATTATTTCTCTTTAAAGTACTGTTTATTTTTCTAACTATTCCACCATGTCAAATGAAAGAATCCCAACTGTCAAATACTGTTGCAATGTGTCAAATTCACCAAAATACATCACAAAAATAATAATAATAATAATTAGACAAACAATTATAGTATATATCTGTGTGTTAGCCATGAGGGTTAGCTAAAAATAAAAAAAAATTAGAACAAAAAAAAAAAATTAGACAAACAATTATAGTATATATCTGTGTGTTAGCCATGAGGGTTAGCTCAAGCAGTCATAGACATGAAACCTCTCACCCCAAAGTTGGAGAGATCCTGCATTCGACTTGCTTTATCCCCTCAAGGTTAGCCTCCCTAATCAAGGCCAACAATTTACAGGTTTACCATCCATGAATCATGGGGAGGTACTTGAAGGTTTTCCCGCGAGAATATTCTTTGGGATAAAAGGACTGTGTGTCACTCATGAATATAGGAAGAGAGGCACATTTAGAAAGAGAGTATATAATTGTTGAACAAGTTTGCAATACCTACCTGTATCTCACACTTGAAAGGTAAATGAATAGATTGCATTTAGAAGGGAAATATCTAGAAAGTTCTACTTTCCAGCTTAACTCATATCCTAGAAAGCTCTATTGAGATCCCTATTCCTTAATATAAAAGAGCTACTGTCACAATAACAATACAGTAGGTTTTAACTACATAACTACAGATAGAAAAATTAAATCCATGGGCAGAAAATTACATAACTCCATCATGTACTAAAGAAAACACATTTTAATGAGTACCCATAACTTTAAAAAAGGCAAGAAAAACCAACAATAAAATGTGAAATTGAGTTTCCAATAAATCCTGTAACTAGAGTAACCCAAGAATGCAAAAAAAAATATATCAAGGAAATCCACTTTTTAGAAAATAGTATTCAACCTATCAACAGAAACAAATCTAACCTTCCATCTATACATTTGTTAGAGCACATCTAGTTCACAAACAACTTTAGCATCATCAATGTTGCCACCTTCTTCAAGTTTTTTCAAAGCTCACTTGACAGCCTGGGAAAAGTTTTAAATCTAGTGAGGAAAAATTTGAAGGTATAATGCATTTAATCAGAAAATAATGATGATTATTAAAATGTGCGAAAATAATGAATGTACTTAGTTTTATTTATATAAGTTTAGACAACGACGTTTTTTTTTTTTTTTTTCCTTCCGGTTGACGAATTTTTTTTAGGTTTGGTTATTCTGTCGAATAACCTTTGTTGTAAATAATGGCTCCGTTACGGAAAAAGGTTATTCGGCCGAATAACCTCTGAAACCTGAAAACTTCACGTTTCCGCACATTTTTTAGGTTTCCCCATTTTCAGAAGGTAAAAACAATCTCTTACACTACAAAGTGACTGTCGGACTTGATACCATTAGTTTTGTCATTGAATCTACTTTCCGAATATATAGATTTTGTTGTGTGTAGGTGAGATCTGATATTTTTAATTTTTTTTTTCTTAACATGTGTCGATCTTGGTTTCATCTCTTTCAAAATGCGGTGAAATAAAAAATCCATAGCTTTAAAAATACACCACCAAAAAAATTGAAAAAACTATGGTGCATTTAATTGGCATGTCTACTTCAAAAGGGTATTCATAGATTTTTTAGTTTTATATTCAGTTGAGAGAAGTTTTGCGACAAAAAACATGTTGAAATCGACAAGGTTTCCCCATTAATCGAATTCAAAAAGATATAATAATTAGTATATAGATCCATTGGTTACAAACTTATAGTCATGCAGTAGTATATTCTGTGTATATTGTCGTAGCATATTTTGTTTTTGCAAAAAACAAGTTTAGCAATGATTTTACATTTGCGACAAAACATGGCTATTTTGTAGTCCTTTCATTTTATAAGAACACAGTGTCAAACATTTGCCAAATCGACATATCAAATATCAATATAAAAAATTGAAAAAATTATGAATAGAAAGCTAACATAATTCTCTAAAAGTTTTTTTTTTAGTGAAAAGTGAAATTCCAAACAAAAATATCACTTTTATTTGCCCAAAGTTGGAAAACATGAAAAAATCAGATTTATTTTCTCACGGGACCCCCCAAAATAGACACCCATCTTCATGGATTCACCCAATTACCACCCATATAGATCAGTCTTGTTGTGTTCAAATTATAAATAGACATACCTCAACTGATCCCTCAACCTTTCCTTGAGTAATAGTTTTATCCACAGTCCTCATGTTGTAATTCCTATATGTCGAAGGCACTTGGTGCTTTGCACACACATGATCTAAACTTATGCTAGCTATTTCTCTCTCAATTATAGCCAAGACCCTATATCACAAAATGCAATCTTGCTAATCACCACTGTAAACAGTTAATTTAATAAAGGCACTTTGCACAACAAAACAATTTACACAAATAATAATAAATGCTCAGAATAATGTCACTGATACCCAAAAAAACTAAAAAAATATATCCGATGACAAGATAAGGACTATAAATACTCACGAAGTTTTGACATCATTGTCTATGAAAGACGAAGGAACGGTGGGCCCTTTTTTAACTTCTAGCTTAGAAGAAGATAAAACCTTGACTCTTTTATTCTTGACAAGATCCAAATCTTTGGTTTTACTCTCCTTTTGACTTAAAATTTTCCTTAGCTCTAAAGTATAAAGCTTATCTTCCTTCTTCAAATAAAAAGATATCTCCTTCTCCCTCGTTACCTTCTTCGACAATTCAGAAGGCCCACAAAATTTTACAGGTGCAGTTTCACGTGCACTCAATATGCTCTTTTCTTTTTTTACAAAAGGTTTTTGAAGTCTTTTTTCCTTGTTGAGATCAAGGGACTCTTTGATCCTTTTTACAATGGTATTTGACAATGAGCACTCTAGGTGTGTGTCCATTGGGTGTTTGACTTACCCTATGGCCAAAGTCACTTTTAAAATGTTTCTTTGGTGGAGTTGTTTATGAACTTTCACAATACTGCTTATATCTATAATTGGTTACAAGTTCAAAACCTAAGCAATTATAGCTTCAACTTCCATGAGCATTTGCTTCACCATGCTATATAGATGCATGTTCAAAACCTAAGCAATTTCAGTGGAAGAGTTGGTCATGATATTTCCCAATATTGCTTATAATGGTAAGTGGTTATGAATTCAAACCCTAGACAAGAGGTTGGAACCCTAGATACATTTGTCTCTGTTAGGTTGTTTTATGTTTTTTCACAACACTACTTATAATGTTAATTGGTTAACTTCTATATTTTACCCAAATCATCGATGTAGTGTCATATCCCGAGTTTGAACCCATTGCATTAAAATGTAATTGATGTAATATTATTATAAAATCATGGTGAGGAGCTCAAGGCCAAGGCCCCGCCATCGATTTAGTGATGCATATGGTTTACGTGCTAGCTAGGCACACTGGAATTTCAAATATCATGTAAATATGCATTTTAATAAAATACCCACAACTAGCTATGCAATAAAACAAGATATGGGGGCATGATTTTACAAGGAATTGGGAGGGAAATATTCAAACCCTTGAGCCAATCAAGTCAAGCCAAGTGTCAATGGGAGAACCCATAAAACCCTCAACTACCCATGTTGACTTTTGTACCCAATCATTCATTTCTCCCAAGAGTTGGTTGAGGTAGTTAATGCCTTGGGGAATGGGAGGTATGGTTGTTCAAATTAGAGTATGGGAAAGCCACCCTGCATGGTAAATCATGTTTGGATTCCTTGGAAATAAAAGAGCCACAAAATTGCTCCCCAAGCCATTCTTCACCCATCAGTTTGCTCTCTCACAAGTTTGGAGCTTCCTAGGCATTTTCCTCCATGGTTTTTCTGTGTTTTCCTTCATTTTTCTAGCTGGGAAGGGCGATTTTGTTTTGGTTAATAGTGGGGAAGAGAACAAATCGATTTGGGGTTCCATTGAGGCCGTTTTTTCCATTAGAATTCTCATAACCCGTGGGAGAAATCGGTTTTGCTCCCTATGGTTGAATTTCCCTTTCCACAGTTCGTTTTTGGGTGTGCCCACGATTTGGGGGAAACCCATGGACATCTTATTGTAAATACCATTTTTAAAATGTGTATCCATGCCAAATGATGTTTTTTTTCTGTGTGTAAGTAGTGTATGTTGGGGTATGGGTTATGGGTATCCATTGCTTTGGCTTGAGCTTGAGTGTAAGCATCCAACAATGAATAGGGTTCAGATTTAGCCTAATAAACCCAGCTGTGGACTGGCTTGGCTTATATGCAATGAGTATTTGGATGTGTATCAACTTGAGTGCCCCCTTTTCCTTGTAGAAATCATGCCCAGCTCGGGGGTGGTCTCTAAGTGCTAAAATAATACAGGCTGGGTAGAGACCTATGGTTGGGTGGAACATTGCAGCGAGCTAGTGGCTTGGGACATTTGCACAATGAAAATAAGTATTTTTATGTCTATGTGTTTTACTTCTGTAATGTTATAATTTGATGACTGTTTTTAATATGACGAATGCATATGAAATGTGTGTGGGTGATGTTTAATTCCGTTGTGCATGTTTGCTTGACTTGCATATGCACACATTTGCTTTTATTGTTGTGAATCTAATGAATGGGCTGAGTTTATGTAAAAGCCCCCGAATTTGGTATCATGTTCCCTTCCTTGAATTGGGTCCACAAGAGAGGACGTGACATGTAGGTAAAAGATATCACTTTATAAAGCTTGTGAAAAACATTCATCTTAATCAGAATACCAGGGCTGGGGTACTTAACCATGAGCATCATGGATCCCTGTATAAGTAGAAAAGAAAGGAGAATCAAAAGTGGATGATCATCCCAATAATGGGTGCTTCACATGGATCCTATTCACCACGGGAATGAATAGAGTTCTATCTTACATGATACATCCAGCTAATGACTAGCCAAAGGACAAATGATTAGGATATATTGCTAAGACTATAGAGAATTTTTTGTTGGCTTCCTAGGGCGATGTATTAGTGGGAAATTGAAATGATCTCCATCAGTATATGGATCAAAGCAGATACATGGGGCTACAGAGTAAAGGATGAAGTTGGATTCTCAACTTTTGGTTTAGCAATAATGCAACCAGGTATGCTCAGAAAGGTAGAAGGAATGAATTTTTCAACTAGATGTATTTAGCAGATTACAATCATGACAAGGTAGAGGATTCTATTAATAATTATATGAACTTTGAATGTAGATGTGGGAAACAAGTTAATTGGGTCTAGTTCTAATGTTTTTTTGATAAAGTGTTAACTTCTCAATGTGGATTTATTGGACATGAAAAATAAGAAGTGCCCCAAAAATTTATATAATAGCACCAAGCTTATTGTTTCCAAACTGAAAAACAAAGCTACTAAAAATGAAAACTCCACCCTATCCATTCGACAAGTGTAACAAGGACAACAAGCTCAGGAGCTCCTTTTGCTGGTGATTTTTGATAAAACTGTTGCTTAGTGAAGATTGATATTGTTCATATCAATGCAAAATATTCATAATTAAAGAATACAATATCCTAAACTGCCACTTAGATCGATTTATTTTAGACATGTAAATGATGAAGGAAAATCAATTTTGATGCTTAAATGCTTCTTGATTAAGATTTAAATAATCTTAATTTAAGTGGTGGTTAAAAAATTGATATGCTTATTAAATAGTATTTGTTTTATATTTATATTAATTAATTAGTTTAATGTTTGTATTAATTCAATCTTGATTAAGGTTTAAAAATAAGCTTAATTTAAGTGGTGGTTAAAAAAGTATATGTTTATTAAATGGTATTTTTTTATGTTTATATTAATTAGTTTAATGTTTGTATTATTTCATGGCACTTAACTTGTAACTTATCGGTGTTCATCGGCCACAAATTAAGTGGCTACGCTAGTTAAAATTTAATCATGATTTCATATACAATTTTTTTTTTTTAGAGATTATGGTTTGGAGTTTACCGATGAGCACTTGTTGTATGCTATTGAGAATGACTATAATGGCTAATAAAATTCCCAATTTAGAAACACCGTGTTGCACAGAAGTACTATTGGTAAATAAATAACCCAAATCATTACGAAAAAACAAAATAACAACTGACATTATGGATGGATCGATTATAGAACCCGCCTTTAGTTGCTTATTTTCTTATTGAGCAGAGCACCTTACCTCATCTTTTGGATTATATTATGGAGAACCTCATCCTTTGGATCAAGAACACCATCTTCGACTTTAATGCATCCATCTCAATCTTAGAAGGCCGGTGGAGATCATGGAACTGCAAAACAAGAGCTAGACAAAGAGCTTCTTTGAGGCACTAAAACTACATATACCTCAAAGCCAAAGTATAGAGCAAAGATGTGAACACACAATGTTTATTAAAATGTATAATTGCCACAACAAATGAAGATGCCAGTGAGATAACAATGGAAAATTTAGCCCCATTAATACTCCCGTCTCCAAGCTGGTTCGCAACCCTCACACTGCATGTACACAGGAAAGTGAGAGTGATCTTTAAGAGATATTTATAACTACTCTTCACTATGTTAATTTTTCAGAATTTACTTCAATCTGATCTAGGATCTTAACTGAGAGAACAACATGTATAGCATATTTACAGCATATCAATCATGGACACAATAATGAAAGCACACAAGAGACACAGAGTTTACTTGGGGAAAACCATAAAGGTGAAAAACCCCAAAAACTTCCTCAGAGATAGATAGAGCAATGATACAACCCAAGCATAAGAGATAGACATCTCCTAGCAGCAGCTTCTCCTCCTCCACAAGTGCGCCACTGTCCTGAGAGTGTGAGAGAGAATAGAATGATGAAATAGAGTGCCACCCACACTCTATTTATACTTGAATTGACTTGCCTAATAACCTTTACTAGGTCGGCCTTAACTTAACCACATAACATAATGCTGACTGGGCCGACACCCAATAGGTTGGTCTAATAACCCTTTGACCCACATGGCCGACCCCCAATAGGGTGGTCTAATAACCCTTTGACCCACATGACTTATATAGGGTCGACCACAACAAGGTGGTCTAATAACCCATCAAGTATAAGTTACGACACTTAAAATATAAATGACGACACTTCCATATAGAGGAATAATAACATCTCTATAGGAATACAAAAACTTCCGTATAGAGGAATAATACCATCTCTATAGGAGTACAATATACATATATGAAATACATTCCGAAGTTACATATACATCAACACTCCCTCTTAACTAGGAAGGTATTTCTCGACACAAGTCTTCTAGCATAAGTATTCTTCTCTGGATCATCGTCACTGGATAATCGTCATCGAGTCATCGTCATTGTCACTGCTACTGCTATCTCAATCAATCTATGAATCTACTCGTCATAGGAAGTTCTACAGAGCCAATCCTTTTTCATACTGGATGTAGGCCCACCACCTGCAGGTCTTCATCATCACTGGCCATACTGTGGAATCCTTAGGACTTATTACATGCATCACAAAACCTTAAAAGAGTCTCTTGACTAGCAAGAACCCTAAAGAGCATCTGAGGCCTTTTTCATCCTGTCCAGATCTCCAGGACTTATTACATGTGACTGTCACAAAACCTTAAAAGAGTGTCCCATGAATGTTTATGTGCATAACACGACCGGAAAGAACTCTAAAGAGCATTCCAGGAACATTTATGTGCCTAAGCACGACCGGAAAGATCTCTAGGACTGATTACATGTGACCTCTGCTACAAACGTTCGAAAGAGCATCCCAGGACTTATTACGGGCAGACATCCCAACCTATCAGATTTCCCAGGTCTTACATGTAGAAGCCCACCACAAACCCTCGAAATAGCATCCCAGGACTTATTACGGGCACGCAGCCCAACCTATTGGATCTCCCAGGTCTTACATGTGATACACAGTACTAGTCCTTTTTCATACTGGATGTGACCTAAAACAAATCTAGGATTTCCTTTGCACAACCTATCCATGGCCACAGAGTATCAACCTGATACTCACCATACATCATCCTGATGTACACAGGATCACCCTGATCATCATCACTGCATCGTCCTGATGCAAGTCATCTGGAGCAACATCCTGAAGCTTATCATCCATGATCATCCTGATCATACAATGCATCTACCTTATGCATACCAAGTATCTACCTGATACATATCACCATACATGATCCACACAATGTATCCACCTGATATATATCAACATACATGATCTACCTGATCATACACAGTATCCACCTGATACATATACAGATACATGGTCCAAGCATCCAACATCATGCATCTACAAATACATATAAATGATCCAACTGATCATATCCAACATCCAACATGATGCATACATACACAAATGATCCAACCGATCATATCCAGCATCAACATGATGCATACATATACAAATGATCCAATCGATCATATCCAGCATCAACATGATGCATACATATAAAATGTAAATGATCCAACTAATAATGCAGAGCAAAAACTAGAACATCATCCTGATGCTCATCATCCAACGCTTACATCCACAGCCATGTGAAGGATCCTCCTTCCAACATGCTTAGAGTGGCTTCAGCAAATGTCTCCATCACTTCTTCCTCGAAGTGTCATCGATCTGAAGGACACCAAGCCTCTCTCTAAAGTACTCAAACTTCACTCTGGATAGCGGCTTCATCAACACATCTATAATCTGCTCAGTCATCGCAACATACAGGAGATTCACTGCTCCTCTCTGCACCATATCCCTGATATAGTGATATTTGATCTCTATGTGTTTCGACCTGTCATGAAACACTGGGTTCTCAAAAAGCTTCACACAACTCTGGTTGTCACAAAAGATACCAGTAGCCTCCTGCGGTAGATCAAATAACTTAGACAATAGCTTTCGAAGCCATACTGCCTCACAAGTAGTCGAAAAAGCTACAACATACTCTGCTTCAGCTGTACTCAGTGCTACACAAGACTGCTTCCTGCTAAACCAAGAGATCACACCTGATCCCATACTGAAGCAGCACCCAGAAGTGCTCTTCCTATCTGTAGCATTGCCTGCCCAATCTGAATCAACATAACCCTGTAGGTTAAACTTTTGATTCACATCATACTTGAGCCCGTAATAAACCGTACCCTTCAGGTACCTCAAAATATGCTTTACAACAACCAGGTGAACAACTCTCAGATCCGTCAGGAACTGGCTCAATGTGTTCACTGCAAAGCAAATATCTGGTCTCGTGTTCGTCAGGTACATCAAGGACCTAATCATCTGACGATACATAGAGACATCAACCGGCTCAGATGAAGCATCACACAGAATGCTTCAGGTTCGATGCCATAGGTGTGGCCATGGCCTTCCATTCCATCATCCAGAACCTCTTCGGTATCTCTACTGCATACTTCCCTTGTCCAAGGAAGATTCCATCTGCACTCTGCCACACCTTCATACCTAGAAAATAGTGCATCATCCATAAGTTCTTCATCTTGAACTCGGCAGCAAGATTCCACTGTGTGTCGGCAATCAAACTGTCTTCACCTGTAATAAACAGGTCATCCATGTACAAAAGTAGTATCACTGGATTGCCTTCCTCAACCTTATAGTAAAGGTTGGAATCCGCTTTACTCTTGGTAAAGCCCAAACTAGATAGGAAGCTGTCTATCCTACCATACCAAGTTCTGCACATATATGAATCCCTGTCATGTGTCTCAGAACCAAGTGGCTGCTCCACATACACTTCTTCTTCAACTACACCATTCAAGAAAGCTGTCTTGAAATCCATCTAGTGTATCTTCCATTTCATCATTGCAGCCAGAGTAAGTACAGATCTAATGGAAGTGTATCTGGCTACAGGAGCAAAAGTCTCTATGCTACCACCTGCAGCATGCTTGATCTTGTAGATCCTCTTGGAAGTCACTACAGACTCCCCTTCAGGTCTTGGGACTACATCCCAAACATCTTCATGATCGAATGGTACTCCTCGATCATGGCATTCTTCCCAGATCCTGGGAACTTCAATATCTTCAATATTTTCAATAGATAACTTTGTTGTTGAACAAATGTTGTAGTCCTTCTTTTGTAGGTGATGGTATACGATCTTTCCTACACAACAAGTTAAATTGCATGATTAGAAAACATCTCATGGTTTTTAGAACAAATTCTTACACACAAATAAATATGTCATACAATCATGCAATTATCTTAGCCAATGCTTCAATACAACATTTATCCATATGCCGTAACTTTCTATATGCCTTCCAATCTCTGCCAGAACATTGATAAGAGTGTGCACAACTCCTAACATGTCAGTAAAGAGGTTTCATTCTAGATAAGTAGCAATGCAATGTTGTACAGTGCCATCGGCCACTTACCCATGTATATTAGTAGTATATTGTTCATCAATGCAACTATTCTAATATGCATAATAAACCACCTAATTCTAGGAACATGAGTATATACATTATTGAACAGTATTATTTAAACAATAAAATATGCAAGGAATGATAATTCAAATAGTTATCTTTGTTTGTTTGTTGGGTTGACTCCCTCTCAGTCTTTGATTCTTTTCTGCAACTCCATTCTGATGTGGATTGTGAGAAGTGGCCAACTCCCTCTGAATATCTGCATCCTTGCAGAAACTACTGAAGTGTGCTCCTTCTTTATTTTTGCTTCCTTGCAGGAACAACTGGAGTGTGCTCCCTCTTGATCTTTGCTTCCTTACAGGAACAACTGGAGTGTGCTCCCTCTTGATCTTTGCTTCCTAGATTACCTATCCTTGAACTTATATCCATCACTATGCATGCTTATTGGTATCATCATTGTGTTATCCTCGAGGTCTCATACATAATCACACATTCATTAGTATAATATTAATACTATCAAAACACAATAATCTTAAACATGTATAGTAATGATCATTTCAAACACAGCTAATAAACATTAGTATTCAAGGTTTCAGGGAAGTCTTCTTTTACTCATGCATATTCTTATTTCATCATAGGACTCTTTTGGTTAGTTAAATCATCAATCAAGATAAGAGACATAAAATGCATAAACCCTTGATTACTTACATTTCTAACTTTATGAATAAACATAACCAATAATACCAAGTATACTTATATAAGGGATCCTAACACAAGGTAGGATTCTAACTTGATATAGAAAAAACATACCTGGTTTGGTATGTTAGCTAGTTATGTCTAACATACCCACATGATGTCTTCTTGTTCTCTTCAATGACTTGTTCTAGTAACCTGCATATCTCATAGGTTAGCCATTATAGAACCAAGTTATACATACCTCACAAATAGATCTTCTAAGTGATTCATGAAAATGGATGAATCTTTGTCCTCATGTCATCATGATCATATGTTATTGAACTAGAGCATGATTTGTCTTTCTTGGTGTACCTTTCATGCTAGCGGACAACATAAACCTCATACAACACCATAATGCATTAGTACAATCATAAGTGTCAACACCCTAATTAATGAATGTCTTCTATCATGCATTCATAGTTTTATTAAGGTGATACGACAAGTCTAAATTTAATCAAGATTGTACTAACCGTAATAACATGAAGACAAACATACCATAAACTTAATCATGAACAAATCTCAAAACATACCTGGATGAGTCATACCTGTCGAGATTGCTTGTAATCTTCTTATGTAAGGCCTTAGCCTCATATCCCTCTAAAATAGGAACTTCTTCACTTATGCAGGTGACCAATCCATTCTCTTCTAGGATTAACCCAATCCACTTGATTTGCAGGAACTGGATCTAGAGCTAGATTAGGGTTTGTCAGAGAAACCCTAAAAATTCAAACTTTGAATTTCAAACTTCTGAAAGGATAGGAAGATGCGCCTTGATGAGCTGATCAAGCCGGTATATTCAGAATTTGAAAACTGCAAAGTTTCACCCCTCAAATTTTCTTTCGAAACTTCCGGATTCACTAGACATGACCCTGAACTAGGGTTTGATAAAGCCCACCCTTTTTCCCAATCAAAAGGTTCTATCCAAATTTCTAAGCTTCTATTTTTTTGAGGAGATTCCAGCCGTGGTCACAGATTTAAAAAATTCCCATTTTTGTAGAAGCCCTAATTTTCCACTTTTTCGATCAAAGTCCCGAACTAGGGTCTGATCAAGTCCAACCTTCTTCCCAACCAAAAATTCTTATCTTGGTCACTAAATTTCGATTTTGATGAGTGGAATTCAGCCGTAGTCTCCGATTACAAAAATTCCAACTTTCTCTGAAACTCTAAATTCCGGAAGCCATGAATGAAGGTGCTAAAAAATAATTATGTTTTTACATAAATATGTACCTGATTGTTTCTGGTGTAACTCCAAACTTTTCGCTCCATAGGGTCTGAAAAATTTTCCTATGATATCCCGACCTGTCATATTTCCAACCCCATAGGTATGACGTCAAATGGATTTTCTGAGAGAGATTTATGCCAAGTGTCGTAATGTGACCTGTTTATGGGATAAAATAGTAGAGCGAACTTGTACAGCATTCCACGTGTCACTAGTTTAGTTTCGGCCTCTCAAAAAGTTACCTGAGAAATTATAGTTCGTGCACTACCTGTAAATTTTTACGAAATTTCATTTGGAGCTTCCTAGCCCAAGTTATGACCTTTTTTCCAAGGTCACCTGTTTATGACTGAGATCTGGAAGAGGTAGAAACCCTATATTGTACAGATCATAAATCACAAAGTGCCACGAATTATAGGTTTTCCTTTGGACACAAGGTACATGGGGATCTTAGCTTCTCCCTGTACGATTTTCAAACCTTGAAACCTTTCCAAAATTTATTTATAGCAAAATTTCTATGATGATTGGGTTTTGCTATATCAAGCCCTAGCTTCGCAATTGCAACAAGTGTCATACATGCCATACCATGCCTTCTTTCAGGCTAGCTCTAATACCATGTTAATTTTTCAGAATTTACTTCAATCTGATCTAGGATCTTAACTGAGAGAACAACATGCACATCATATCTACAGCATATCAATCATGGACACAATACTGCAAACACACAAGAGACATGGAGTTTACTTGGGGAAAACCATAAAGGTGAAAAACCCCAATAAATTCCTCAGAGATAGATAGAGCAATGATACAACCCAAGCATAAGAGATAGAAATCTCCTAGCAGCAGCTTCTCCTCCTCCACAAGTGCACCACTCTCCCGAGAGTGTGAGAGAGAATAGAATGATGAAATAGAGTGCCTCCCGCACTCTATTTATACTTGACTTGACTTGCCTAATAACCTTTACTAGGTCGGCCTTAACTTAACCACATAACATAATGCTGACTGGGTCGACACCCAATAGGGTGGTCTAATAACCCTTTGACCCACATGGCCGACCCCCAATAGGGTGGTCTAATAACCCTTTGACCCACATGACTTATACAGGGCCGACCCCAACAAGGTGGTCTAATAACCCATCAAGTATAAGTTACGACACTTACAATATAAATGACGACACTTCCGTATAGAGGAATAATAACATCTCTATAGGAATACAAACACTTCCGTATAGAGGAATAATACCATCTCTATAGGATTACAATATACATATATGAAATACATTCCGAAGTTACATATACACCAACACACTATAACATAACAAGCTGCAAGCTCTAGTTTATAATTATAGACAAAGAATTAACTAGTTGCTGCAAGAAATCCAAGAGGTATACACATCTCCAATGCGTTGATGGCCAGGCTGCCAGGGATTAAACCCAAAAAACACTTGAGCTTAATGAAATATTGTTGTTTGTAAGATGGAAGATCCATTAGAGTAAAATTTGATTGATAGACAAATCAGTCTTAGCTCAGAATTTGATAATGTTAAAGCGACCGAAGGAGCCAGTATTAGCACAGCAACTGAAGGGAGATTTCTTCAAGTGAATTCACTAGCGACTTACCACCTCGCTACCCTAAAATTTGATTCTTTGTACCCTAACCATAACTGTTATACTTCTGCCAGAGCTGTTTGAATTTAGTTACTGACTTTCTCTCAAGATAAATATCCATCCTTCTGCCATAGTTGTTCGACTGAGCTCTACTACTTTTAATCACCATAAAGTGAATAATCTGAATTTCCAGGAACGTGATATCGCCGATCAAAGAAGGGCAAGGGAGCTAGATTCAGAAGGGAGAGATAAAATGTAGCTACACTTTATAAATTACAGCACTAGAGTCAGGTGAAATTACATGATTTCTTTTAACTTGCTTATCAATAGAAGACACCCCTGGGAATACTATGTGATTCATTTTTGGTGTTGCTAAATCTGGGTCGATTTTATGTTTTCTATAACAAAAAAGTTGTTAGGAATAAGCTACTTTAGGACAAGCATATTTTTTTCACAACACTAAGTATAATGTTAATTGGTTAACTTCTGTGTTTTACCCAAATCATCGATGTAGGTAAAATATATCACTTTATAAAGCCTGTCAAAAACATTAATCTTAATTTGGATGTTAGGGATGGAGTACTTAACCATGAGCATCATGGATCCTTGTATAAGTAGAAAATAAAGGAGAATCAAAAGTGGATGATCGGGCCAATAATGGGTGCTTCACATAGATCCTATTCACCACGAGAATGAACAGAGCTCTATCTTACATGATACATCCAGCTAATGACTAGCCGGAGGATAGATGATTACGATATATTGATAAGCCAATAGAGAATTTTTGTTGGCTTCCTAGGGAGATGTAGTAGTGGGAAATCCAAATGATCTCCATCAATATATGGATCAAAGAAGATACGTGGGGCTATATAGTAAAGGATGAAGTTGGCTTCTCAACTTTTGGTTTGGTAATAATGCAACCAGGTATGCTTAGACAGGGAAAAGGAATGAATTTTGAAACCAGTGTATTTAGCAGATTACAATCATGCCAAGGTAGAGGATTCTATTAATAATTATATGAACTTTGAATGTAGATGTGGGAAAGAAGTTAATTGGGTCTAGTTCTAATGTTTTTCTGATAAAGTGGTAACTTCTCACAGTGGATTTATTGGCCACGAAAAATAAGAAGTGCCCCAAAAATTTATATAATAGAACCAAGCTTATTGTTTCCAAACTGAAAAACAAAGCTACTAAAAATTAAAACCCCAGCCTATCCATTCAACAAGTGTAACAAGGACAGCAAGCTGAGGAGCTCCTTTTTATGGCCGTGATTTTTTATAAAACTGTTTCTCTAGGGTATGCCATTTCTGCCTGTTTTATTGACTTGTAGTTACGTATTATTTATATTTTATAATTAGCATAAACCTATTGTTGTGTTAAGCAAGCTGTTTTTGGATTCATTGCTAGTTGGACTGTTGTTTCCAGAACCAACTGTTGTTCATAATGTTTTTTACGGCCCATGTGGGTTATTCGTAGGCTTAGGTGGATATGTGCGTATAGGAGAGAGAGAGAGAGAGTGACTCCCGCAGAGGCGTTTAAGAAATTTTTTTTGATAGAGGTTCCTCTCCAAAGGGATTCAATTTTTCCTGGTCCGAGTGTCTCATTGGATGCATCATACGCCAAGACTAGATCGCCTTCACTGAAGGTGCAAGGGTGGACCTGACATTAAGGATTTTTAGAAGGGCTTAATTGAGGCTTCTGGGAAGGGGCAAGAGGATATAGCCATTCAATTCATTATGCACTATCCCCTTTTAAAGTCATTGTGCATCCATCCAACTGGCTCTCGGGCCTGGCTCTCATAATGACTTGTATAGGCTCATGATTCCAGTGCAAGAGAGTATTGCTTGCTATATTATTCATACCAATGCAAAATATTCATAATTAAAGAATAAAATATCCTAAACTATCACTGAGATCGATTTATTTTGGACATGTAAATGATGGAAAATCAATTTCTCAAGATGAAATTCCGTACACAAACTACACTTATTAAAATTTAATCTTGATTTCATATACAAATAAAACAATTAAAGAGATTATGGTTTGGATTTTACCGATGAGCAGTTGTTGTATGCTGTTGAGAATGATTGTAATGGCTAATAAAATTCCCAATTTAGAAACACCATGTTGCACATAAGCACTATTGGTAAATAAATAACCCAAATCACTATGAAAAACCAAAATAACAACTGACATCAAGGATGGATCAATTACAGAGCCCGCCTTTAGTTGCTTCTTTTCTTATTGAGCAGAGAACCTTACCTCATCTTTTGGATTAGACTAGGGAGAACCCCATCTTCAACTTTAACACATCCATCTCAATCTTAGAAGGTTGGTGGAGATCGGGGAACTACAAAACAGAAGCTCAACGAAGAGCTTCTTTGAGGTGCTGAAACTGCATATACCTCAAAGCCAAAGTCTAGAGCAAATATGTGAACACAGAGTGTTTATTATAATGTATAATTGCCACAAAAAATGAAGATGCAGAAACATGATATTTCTTTTGTTGACTATAAATAGAAACAAATGGATCATGGGTTAAATGAGTTTGCTGTAGAAAA
This sequence comes from Larix kaempferi, assembly GCA_027924585.1. Lineage (NCBI taxonomy): Eukaryota > Viridiplantae > Streptophyta > Pinopsida > Pinales > Pinaceae > Larix > Larix kaempferi. The sequence goes on along the minus strand of BSBM01000456.1, from coordinate 46,331,551 downwards.
TCATTGGCAATTCAAACAACAGACATCTTCAAAGCTTGGGCAAAAGAAATAAAATCTCATTGCACCAGATCTGAGGCAAATCGAATTACAGTGCTTGATCGAACTCCATTAGATGCATATTGGTCAACATTTCTGAAGGAAAGATCACAATTGAGGGTAGATAACACCTTGGTATCTTCCTAGATTTGTGTGAGACACAATCTCTTAGGTGTTGAAATGTTGTGGCAAATCGAATATTAGTAATCTACAGTAATCTTTGTGAACATAGGAAAAAAATATTTTAAAGATGTTGCCTGTAGGAGATTGGTGAGCTTTTCCTTGTGTTCCAAAAGCATCAAATCAAATTTATAAAGGGAAAATAAAATACTGAACAAATACCTAGATTCTGAGTGTCGATTCAGAGATCTTGTTAGTACCAAACCCTTGCGTGATGCAGATCTACCAAACCCTTGCATGAGTCAAATCTATTGAAGTTTTCTATTTTTAGTTATTTTCCCAAATTTTCCCTCTCAATATTTTTTTAATTTACTCATTTTCGCCCTAATTTACTTTTCCCACTTTTATTTTATTTTTTATTTAGTTTTCTTCTTTTTATTTATTTATTTTTAAATTTAATTTCCCTCCTCTAATTATATTTGTTTTGTTTATATGGTTGTTTTTTAGAATTTGTGAATACTAATATTAATATATTATATACATTAACTATATGAATATATCTAATAACTATATAATATATTGATATATTATATATGGGTGAAAAATGGAATGTTAATAGGAACACAAAGAAATGACGGGTTTTTAAGGATTTATTTATTTTAAATGGGAAAGGGAAAGGGAAGGTATTAAGGATTATAAGGGCATAAAAATTAAAAATAATTTTATTATTATCATTATTATTATTGGAGATGGGAAAGAAGGGATTTTTACAGGAAAAAAAAAAAAAAAGGCTTTTTTTTTTCTTTTCAAAATGGAGGATATTGGCGACTTTTTGCAGGGGAGGGGCCCAAGGGGGAATTTCAAACATTTTGAACTCAGGTGTGAGGAGAACCATGATGAATGGATGCATATGGATAATTAATGGAGGTTCTGAAATTGACAAGTTTTAGATAACATGACGGAAAATATATAATGAACTTGTCGAAACTTTAACACACTACCGAGAGGGTCAAACGCTGACAGTTTTGTTCAAGCAAAATATGAACATGACCAATATGACGAGCTGAACACAATGACACCAACTTCACAACATGACAATTCCAAGAGGGAAATACGAAAAATATCCAATCCTCGACTCAACGACACTATGATGACGCACATGATGCAACTTGGCGGATTTGTCGAAGGGATAATACAAAAGAAAAATGGTAAGATAGGATATGGACATGTAGATAAGCACATCGAACATGATGTGATAGTATAGATGGAATGGTCTTGCAAAAAAAATTAGTAGGTTCACCTACGGTGTCATGTTTCAACACTTCAGAATGATGTCTTTGTTGAGATTCAACACTATACTGGCAAGTAAATGGAGTAGGTTAAATATCTGCATGGATCATTCTTCCCTTTCTGGTCATCAATGCAAACTAATTGAGTCATTGCAAACTAATTAGCTCTAATACATCAATTACAATATTGACATATCTAGAGATGCATAGAAACATGTTATACATAATTATAAAACTCTATATTAAATATTATATATAGACACTCTTAATTTGTGTGTGACGTATAAGGAAATATTTGAGAACTAGAACATCTTATATAATTATTAAGGTGACACCCAAAAACCCAATCAAGTTGAGGCTGGTGTGCTTTAGGATGGGTGCGATCCTCGATGATTTTGATGGCTTAATAGATGCCCCTCAGTCATGGTTTCTTAGACCACAGGCCACTCCTGCATGTTAGGATATTCGAGTAAACAAAAAAATAAACATTGTAAATGGAAGGTCTCAAGTTCAAATCCTTGTGGGTACTTACATAAAAAAACCAATTATATCACATATTAATAATTATATTATATTAATATGCTCCAAATTATTTAATGGAATCCGGTAATGAAAATTACGGTTTTGACAAATTCTTTTTACAATTTGTTAAATTTTAACACCGCAGATGGATTCAGAGACCACTCTATAGTGTTAAAATTTAATAAATTGTAACAATTCATTGTCAAAATTGCAATTTTCCATTGTTGAGTGACACAATTAACATCACCTGGGTCTCTAGATATATCTACAATGTTATGATTTACTAAATTTTAACACTGTAGATGGATTTAGAGACCCCCAATAAAGTGGTCAGGGTCTCTAAATCCATCTGCATTGTTAAAATTTAATAAATTGTAAAAATTCATTATCAAAATTCTAATTTTCCATTGTTGGTGTGAGACAACTAAAAATGACTAACATAAGTGATTAATTCATATTCTTAATTGTTGTTAGATAGTCATATTTATATTCCCGTGACTAAATTAGTCATTTATGTTAGTCATTTTTTATTTGTCACTTGTTATCTAGTCGTATATTTTATCCTATGACTAAATTAGCCATTTATCTTAGTCGTTTTCAGTTGGCTTACTTAAAATTGCTCAATTTTAGTCATTTATCCCTTGAAAAAACTGTGGTGACTAACGTTTTTAGTCGCTTAGTCACTTATCTCTCATTTTGTACTAGTGTCTTCACTCTTTCCAACTACTTCTCTAAATTCTGAATTCTAGTACACCATTAGCTTCCGAGGCCGAATACAGTCCAAACTATTACTCTTGCATCTGTTGAATCTCAATCTTGTTTGTATTTTGGTTTCTCCTTCTCTGCTAGTTTCTTTGGTGCATATGAATTATCCACAACATATGCTAATATATTTAGGGCTTTTAGACACCTGGCTGTACATTACTAGCCTTCTTCCTCTGACTTCTACATTTCCCTGTTGAGAAATACCCGAGCCCTATGAGTCCCTGAGTGTGATCTAGTTAAATAATGAGTCATCAAAGAAACTAGATTCAATGAATCACCAAAATCATGTGTGAAATTTGTATTCCCCTAGCCATATGTATCACAACCGATCGGGTTTACAAGTTTTCCAAAAACTTGTAAAAATTGCAAAAATTGTAATTACTGGAAAAAAACTTGTAAACATGGGAAGCTTGTAGATACTAGAAAGTCCTGGAAAAAGGATTGACGAGCTACACACTACATACCACCCTACAACTTTAAAAAGCATTCTTACTTTGTAAGTGTTCATTGAGGCAATCCATTGTCAAGGGTTCCATATTTTTATTGATCGTCTCTACCTTGAAACTGCATGATTCAATAATGGTTCCAGCTTCCTGATAGCAACTAGGTGGTAAGGGTAATAATTACAAGTAATGGAAAGAGTAATAACGAATAATTACGAGTTTTCAGGTGGCATCATATTTAAAGGATAGTAGTGGGTATAATTCGGGTGGTGGAGTTGGAACACATTCGAGGGTAATTACAACATGCATGGGAGATGTCAAATTAGAAGGGAGGTACACATTTAACTATTTAATGTGACCTATTGACTGAACTATAAAGAAACAAAATGATATGAGGGATAATGATGGAGGTAGAGGAAATGGAATTATAAAATAAAATATTTGAGGTTGTAAAAGAAATAACTGGTTCTTGACAATTTACAAAAATAAGTAGTATTTTCATACTTGGAAACTAAAACATAACACCTATTGTAGAAATGTTGACTTATGCTTTGTTTTGTGACTGTGTTGAGAATGCTGCTAGTGTTGATACTTCTTGAACCAGGTTGATAATGAAAGAACAATGGTGGATGCCACAACTTTGGAGATGTTGCACATGTTTAGAAGAACGTAAAGATGCTGGAAGAATCTAAAGGTGTTGGTAGCCCCACCCCACACTTGAGGGTTTTCATGCCCTCATGCAAACTAGGTGAGGTGACTGCGATTAGATATGGATGATCAAGCTTCTATTTTATTGGAATGATTTAATGCTAAAGGAAACAAATTAAACTGCTTCTATAAAGTACTAAATTGTTGTTGTTGCTGGAGACTAAAAATTTGTCGGAATATGCCCGATTACAATTTTTTCTGGAAAATGCTTAAATTACAACTTTTTTTTTAGAAAACTTGTAAATTATTTAAAAATTTGTAAAATCTGCAGAAAACTTGTAAATTCTATAAAAAATTGTAAAATCTGCAGAAAACTTGTAAATTCTGTAAAAATTTGTAAAATATGCAGAAAAATTGTAAATTCTGTCAAAACTTTTAATGCATGATGAAAACCTGTAACTCATGTTGAAAAATTGTAATTCCTGCCGAACTTTCAACCCAAACCCATTCTTGGTACAAATTCCTTCCTATGAATGGATTTTCTGATGTCAAACAGAAAGGAAAGTCACTAGAATACCAACCAATGATGTGAGTTGTTAACCAGTGCGAGATATTCCACCATTGATGTTATGGATATCAAGGTATGTTAATATTCAATATGCTAAGATAGAAAATAGCAGCATTACATTCCATTTCACAATAATAGCATATACAGGATCACTGAAGAAACAACAAGCACAACATAAACACAAGAGACACAGATTTATCCTAGGAAACCCTCATGGGGTAGAAAACCCAGCAAAGCTTCCTCAATATAGATGACCAGCAATATACAAAGATGCAAACCAAAGACATGATATCCTCCTCCACCATAGTAGACCTCTCCTCCACAAGTGCGCTACATTCTAAGTGAGGGAAGTGTGTCAAATGAGGAGATCACCTCCTCTATTTATACACATCTCCGACTTGTACAATATATTAACTAGGTTGGCCCCAACTTTACCATTGGGTTAAACACCCCACTACAATTGACTGGGTCGACCCCTCTAGGGTGGTCTAACAACCCTTTGACCCACATAACACATTTAGGGACGACCCCCACTAGGGAATTCTAATAACCCAAGTTACCACATTCTGACGGAGGAATAAACATCTCCGGATATACAATAAGATCTCCACGGAGGAATGAAACATCTCCAGAATAATAAAGTACAAATATAATATTATTTGAAGTTACAATATTTCAACACTCCCCCTTAATGAGAAGGATATTATAATAGAATCTACATGAGCAAGGAGTCATCAACATCATACATGATACATCTATAAATCATTGGAAGCTTTCTCAACATCATCAGTAACTCAAGCAGTTACTGGAACATCTTCAATACTAGAACATCAACATCTTCAGTACTGAGTCTTTATCTTTTGCGGCGCTCGAACAGCTATAGAAACATCAACGTATGGATCCTCACGATCATCAACATCGTCATCTAGACCATCACGATCAGCAACATCGTCATCATACGATCATCAGCATCGTCATCACACGATCATCAGCATCATCATCTAGACCATCACGATCAGCAGCATCGTCATCACACGATCATCAACATCGTCATCACACGATCATCAATGTCATCATCTAGACCATCACGATTAGCAGCATCGTCATCTAGACCATCACGATCAGCAGCATAGTCGTCTAGATCATCACGATCAATAGCATCATCATCTAGATCATTAGGACAAGTATCCACACCAATACAAGTATACATCATCAATACAAGTATCCACACCAATACAAGTATACACATCATCAATACAAGTATCCTCATCAATACAAGTATAAACATCATCAATACAAGTATCCACATCAATACAAGTATACATATCATCAATACAAGTATCCTCATAAATACAAGTGTACATATCATCAATACAAGTATCCTCATCAATACAAGTATACACAATAGCAGCATACCCTGCAACACACATGATCCAATTACGGGATGATCAATCCCTCTCACTTTAGGACATAGGTCCAAGGATGATACAATCCTGATCCGCTTACGGGATGATCAGTCCCTCTCAGTTTAAGACATCTCTCATGTCTATGGATGATGCAATCCAGATCAGCTTACAGGATGATCAATCCTTATCACTTTAAGACACCTCACCATGTCTAGGGACGATGCAATCCTGAATCAACTTACAGGATGATTAGTCCTTATCACTTTAAGACACCTCACCGTGTCTAGGGACAATGCAATCCTGAATCAACTTACAGGATGATTATTCCTTATCACTTTAAGACACCTCACCATGTCTAAGGACGATGCAATCCCAATCTACTTACAGGGTGATTAATCCTTATCACTTTAGGACATAAGTCCAAGGACGATGCAATCCTGATCCACTTACGAGATGATCAATCCCTATCACTTTAGGACATAAGTCCAAGGACGATGCAATCCTGATCCACTTACGGGATGATCAATCCCTATCACTTTAGGACATATGTCCAAGGATGATGCAATCCTATCACGTACATTTTTAACCAAACGTTCAGGGATGATGCAGTCCTATCACATCCACTAGGGACCACTTTCTCGGAGACATATGTCTATAGATCTCTTTTAGGACATGCGTCCATGGATGATACAATCCCCTCGTCCACTAGGGACCACATTCTCGGAGACATCTACGGATCACTTTAGAACTGAAGTCCAGGGATGATACAATCCTCTCGTCCACTAGGGACCACATTCTCGGAGACATCTATCTACGGATCACTTTAGAACTGAAGTCCAGGGATGATACAATCCTCTCATCCACTAGGGACCACATTCTTAGAGACATCTGTCTACGGATCACTTTAGAACTGAAGTCCAGGGATGATACAATCCTCTCGTCCACTAGGAACCACATTCTCGAAGACATCTGTCTACGGATCACTTTAGAACTGAAGTCCAAGGATGATACAATCCTCTCGTCCACTAGGGACCACATTCTCGGAGACATCTGTCTACGGATCACTTTAGAACTGAAGTCCAGGAATGATACAATCCTCTCATCCACTAGGGACCACATTCTCAGAGACATCTGTCTACGGATCACTTTAGAACTGAATTCCAGGGATGATACAATCCTTTCGTCCACTAGGGACCACATTCTTGGAGACATCTATCTACGGATCAATTTAGAAAATGTGTTCAAGGATGATGCAATCCCTCTTCTTTCTCGGAGACATATGTCTACGGATCCTTTTAGAACATGTGTTCAAGGATGATGCAATCCCTCTTCTTTCTCAGAGACATATGTCTACGGATCCTTTTAGAACATGTGTTCAAGGATGATGCAATCCCCTCGTCAACTTAGACCCTGTCTAAGGACCATCCACCAACCTCTCTATCGGCATCACCAATATAGGTATCCACATCATCGACCTCACTGTCGATGCAGGCAATCTCGTCATAAGTGACCACATCACTCCCCCTCTTGAGGAGGGTCCTACCAAGCTTGTCTCAAAAAATACTCAAACTTTTCTTGAGGTAGAGGTTTGGTTAGTACATCGGTAACTTGTTCACTTGAGGTAGAGGTTTGGTTAGTACATCGACAACTTGTTACAAATTCAAACTTTATAGTTCCTTTCTGCGCCATATCATGGAACACTAGATTCTCTGCCATCTTGATACAACTCTGTTTGTCACATAGGATCATAGTTGGGTCTATCTCTAAGTCAAACAATCCATAAGCCATACTACTTCACAACTAGCAAAGCAACCAGCCATATATTCTGCTTGTGTTGAGAGCCACACTAGACTACTTCCAACTAAACCACGAGATTATGGCTGATCCCAAACAATAACATCCTCTCGATGTGTTCTTCCTGTCTGATACACTTTCTGCCCAATCAACATCTGAGTAGCCATCTGAAGTCATGATCTCCAAGATAGCATAGATCAAAGTCTATCGTATCCTTTAGGTGCCTCATCACATGCTTTTCAACTATCAGATGAACACATCTAGTTTCCACTAGATACTGACTCAAGGTGTTCACAACAAAGAATATATCTAACCTAGTATATGTTAGATACATCAATAACCCAATAATTTGACTGTATAGAGTTATATCCACTAACTCTAATGAGTCATCCCCTAACAGCTTCAATTTGGAATCCATAAGAGTGGCCATTCCAACACCTCAAGTCGTTTTAATATTTCTCGGCATACTTTCCCTGGTTGAGAAAGATTCCTTCTGATCCTTTCCATACTTTCAGACCTAGGAAGTAATGCATCAATATGAGATCTTTCATTTTCATTTCTGCAGCCATCTCGTCAGATGGGTCTACTGATATAAGCCTCAACATCATTCGAACTCTGTGGTGAGTTACTTCTTTCATCTAGTTCAACTGTGTATAGAAACCATATTCAACCTTGTAGCAAAGGTTGTGATCCACATCACCCATGATGATCATTAAGCTCATCAATTGACTATCGATCCTAGGTACCCATACAGAACCTAATTCACACTTCTTCTTTAATTACACCATTAAGAGAATGGTCTTATCTAGCCACTTGGAGCAAACATCGTGTCATGATTCTCTTCTTCTTTCTAAGAGAATCTTGTAATGTCCCCATTTTGACCCCCTTTGTATAAAATCGTAAATGATGTGAATATTGTAATTTAATCATGGTGTGGAGCTCAAGGCCAAGGCCCCACCGTTGATTTAGCATTTTGTATCGGCAATTAAAAATAGATGCCTATGGTTCTTGTGCGAGATGGGCACAATGTAAATAAGACACCATGTAAATACGAATTTTAATGGAAAAACCCACAACCGGCTATGCAATGCAACAAAAGAGATGGGGCATGACTCTACAAGGAAAAGGGGGGGGAATTATTCAAACCCTTGAGCCAATGGTATTAATCCATGTGTCAATGGGGAAACCCATAAACCACCAACCACCCACTTTGTCTCATGCACCCAATCATTTAATTCTTCCAAAGATTGGTTGGGGCAGTTATTGCCTTGGAAATGAAGAAGCATGGCAGCCAATTTCATGCATGGGCAAGCCATCAACTTGGAAAAACGTGTTTTGTCTCCTTGGGCAAGAAACCACCCACGAAATGGTGCCCAAATCCATTCTGAACAGGCAGCCTTTGATCATTCACGCAGGGGGAGTTAGCTGGGGTCTTTCCATTTACGTTTTTCATCTAAATACTGCATTTTTCCATGCCTGGGAGTCGTTTTTGCAGTATATAACAGTTGGGAGAGGGAGGGCCACATTTTGGGGACTGTAGGGAGGTCGTTTTTGCCCCTGAATGTCCAGGGACGTTTTTCTAAAAACGGATTAAGCTTCCTGGGTTGTTCACCAACTTCCCATTTCATTTTGGTGGGTTCCCACGTTTTTCTGGGTTATTTGAAACCCCATCTCATGCATCCCACTGTGGAAAACGTTTTCCTCATGCCCAGCAAGTGTGGTTCTGCTGTTATGTGCATCCTTGTTTTTGGTTTGAGCCTGTGAGCTGAAGTGTTGGAGTGGTAGTGGATAGAAGTGGCTTGATAAACCTAGTGGGGGAGACAACCTCTCAAGAAGATCAAGAGGGCTTTGGTTACTCTTCTATGCATACCCTGAGAGCACTAGATAGGGAAGGTATGGCTTGAGGGACTGCACAGCAGTGAAAAGAATACTTCCTTGTGCTGGGTGTGTAGGCATTGTGGGTGCCAAGCTAGATAGATCTTGCAAGGTTATCCCTGGCTCTGTGCTAGAGCTCACTAGCTTAGCAACTCTTCCTTTCCATCTCCTAGTAGCCTGATAAACCCAATTGTAGATTGGCTTGGATCATCTTGGTGTATGCTTGGCTATGTGTGAGTCTGCTGTTCCCTGGTTCCTTGTAGAGATCATGCCCAGCTCGGGGGTGGCAGTGGTGCTGAGAGATTGAGGAGCACATTGGCCTATGGTTGGGTGGAACGTTGCAGTTGCATAGCCAGTTGCTTGGGACTACCTTATTGAGATAAGTATTCCCTTGTGTTAATTTGGCAATTATCAATTGATGAATAATGAAATGAATGCTGGGTGTGCTATTGAATTAAATCCCGCTATGTTTTTCTTATGATTATACATTCCATATGTATTTTATATGTTTTTAAAATTTTATGCATACCATATGATCTTTTATAATTCTGCCAAGGTCTCTATTTAATGACTGTCACAGAATGTTGAATGTATGTTAGATATCAGCATGATTTACTTTATCTCTATTGTGTTCTATAGCATGCACATGTACATGTCCTTGTATCAATGAGTTTGATTTTAATGAATATAGGGCTAATTGCCTGGACTGAGCACTATGATCCTCTCTATCACGCTGGTATGATAGAGGGGACACTACAAATCTTCTAGCCATGAGCCTTCTATATTTTGTTTGATTTGTAAATATTCTTGTTGAACATCCATCACTTGTTCCGTGTTCATCATTCTTCATGATCTTTCCTACAAATCAAAATTAAATACATGATTAGTAATGCTTCATAATCATGAAATCATGTTGACATGATAACCTATTATGCATACAGATATCATTTACATAGTTATGCAACTATCCTGACCAATACTTTGGCACAACACTTTTCCATATCCTGTATGCATACATTGGCTATCTAGATGCCTTCCATCTCTACCAGAACATACTATCGAGAGTGTGCATGGCTCTCAGTATGTCAGCAAAGAGGTTTCATTCTAGACAAGCAACAATGGAATGTTTGTCCAACTTACCAATCATATGCATATTAGTAGTATATTGTTCAATGCTATATGAATGTTTACACTCAACATGATATATTGTAATCATGCATGTAATCAAGCAATATCATTTACTATTTCAAATAACAACTCAAATACTTATCTTTTATGTTTGTGTGGTTGCCTCCCGCTTGATCTTCTATATGTCTTTTGAACTTATTCATTATGTACCATTGTGCATGCTCAAGTGTCATCCTCATGATCTCATACACAAACATACATTCATTAGTATATTCTCAATACTACCAAAACATTATAATTCTAAATAATCTTGAATATGTATAGTCATGATCATAGATAATAAATAGTAGTATTCAGGGTTTCAAGCAAGTCTTCTTTTACTCATGCATATTCTTGTTTGATCATAGTACTCTTCCGGTTAGTTAAATGATCAATCAAGATAAGAGACATAATATGCATAAAACCTTGATTACTAACTTTGTGAATAAGCATAACCAATCATACCAAGTATACTTATATAAGGGATCCTAATACATGACATAGGAAAACATACCTGGATTAGTATACCTGCTTAGTTATGTCTAACATACCTAATCAATATCTTCTTTGTTCTCTTCAATGATTTAGAGATCCTATGCTAGAACCTGCATATCTCATAGGTTAATCATAATAGAACAAAGTCATACATACCTTGCAAGTAGAACTTCCATGTGATCAAATATTATGGATGAGTCTTTGTCTTCATGTTGTCATGGTCATGGAACTTGATTTGTCTTTCGTGACGTACCTGTATCTTGTTAGCAAACAACATCAACCTCATAGAACACCACAGTGCATTAGTACAATCATATAACCCTTATGAATGAATGTCTTCTATCATTCACATGCATTCATACTGTTACTAGGGTGATAAGACAATTCTAACATTAATCAATATTGTACTAATAAATAATATGAAGACAAACATATTATGAACTTAATCAGGAATCAGATTTCAAGACATACTTGAACCTCCTTAAGTCATACCTGTTGAGACTTCTTGTAGTCTTCTTATGTAAGGACTTAGCCTCAACTCCCCCTGAAACTTGATCTGGAGCTTGATTAGGGTTTGCTAGAGAAACCCTAAAAATTCAATCTTCGACTTTCACATTTCTGAATGGATGGAAGGATATGTCTTGCTGAGTTGATCAAACTAGCATACTTCAATTTTGGAATCTCCAAAATTTGACCCCTCAAAATTGCCTTTGAAACTTCTGGATCTTCTGGACAGGATCCCGAACTAGGGTTTGATGAAGCCCACCCTTCTTCCCACTCAAAATGTTTGATCCAAGGCTATAGATTCTTATGTTTCTGAGGAGCTTCCAGCCATGGTTATAGACTTCAAAAATTCCAACTTTTGTTGAATCCCTAATTTTCCATCTTTCTGATCAAGATCCCGAACTGGGGTTTGATCAAGCCCGATCTTCTACCCAACCAAAAAATTTGATCTTGGCCTCTAAATTTCGATTTTCCTGAGTAGCATTCAGCTATGGACTCCGATTCCAAAAATTTTAACTTTCTCCGAAACCCTAAATTCCGGAAGCCATGAATGAAGGTGCTCCAAAAATAATTCAGTTTTGACATAAATATGTACCTGATTGTTTCTGTTGTAACTATGAACGTTTTGATCCACAGGGTCTGAAAACATTTTCTATGGTATCCTGACCTATCATCTTTCCATCCTGACAGGTCTGACCTCAATTGGATTTTCTGAGAAAGAGGTATGCCAAGTATCGCAACGTGACCTATTTATGGGATAAAATAGGAGAGCGAAATTGTACGGTGTTCCACGTGTCACTGGTTCAACTTCGTCCTATGAAAAGGTTTCATGAGATAGTACAGTCTGTGTACTACCTATCACTTTTTACTAAATTTCATTTGTAGCTTCCTATCCCGAGTTATGACCTTTTTTCCTAGGTCACCTGATTTTGACTAAGATCTGGAAGAGGCCGAAATCCTAACTTGTACTGATAATAACTCACAAAGTACAACGAATATGAGGGTGTCCTTTGGACACAAGGTACCTGGGGATGTTATCTACGAACTGTAAAATTTTCAGATCCTGAACCTTCGCAGAAATGGATTTATAGCGAAAGTTCCACGATGACTGGTTTTTGCTATGTAAAACCCAAACCTTCAAATTGTCGCAAGTGAAGCAAGTGTCATAAGTGCCATACATTGTCTTCCTTCAGGTGAGCTCTGATACCATGTTAATATTCAATATGCTAAGACAGAAAATAGCAACATTCCATTCCATTTCACAATAATAGCATATACAGGATCACTGAAGAAACAACAAGCACAGCATAAACACAAGAGACACAGATTTATCCTAGGAAACCCTCATGGGGTAGAAAACCCAGCAAAGCTTCCTCAATAAAGATGACCAGCAATATACAAAGATGCAAACCAAAGACATGATCTCCTCCTCCACCATAGCAGACCTCTCCTCCACAAGTGCGCTACATTCTAAGTGAGGGAAGTGTGTCAAATGAGGAGCTCACCTCCTCTATTTATACACATATCCGACTTGTACAATATATTAACTAGGTCGGCCCCAACTTTACCATTGGGTTAAAAACCCCACTACAATTGACTGGGCCGACCCCTCTAGGGTGGCCTAACAACCCTTTGACCCACATAACTGTTGATGTATATGTAACTTCGGAATGTATTTCATCTATGTATTTCATATATATTTATTGTACCCTTATTAGAGATGTGTTATTCCTCTATAAGGAAGTGTCGTCATGTGGATTGACAAGTGTCGCAAGTGTGTGTACTTGACGATGGGTTATTAAACCACCATGTGTGGGGTCGGCCCTGAAATATATATTATATTGTGGATGTATCTAGATAGACAAGTTGGTCCCATAGTGTAACTGGGAAAACAGGTTAAGTATAAATAGAGATCAAGAGATCTCTATTTGGATCATTCGGAAAGTCACACTTCTCTCACTCAGAAAGTGGCGCACTAGTGAGGAGGAGGATCATCTGCTACTAGGAGACTATCTCAAGTGTATTTTGGTTTTACTTTGGTTGAGCCATTGCTCTCTCTATCTCTGAGGAAGTTGTGGGGTTTTTCACCTTAGGGTTTTCCCCACAGAAACTGTGTGTCTCTTGTCTCTCATACTTTTGATTCTTGTGATGCTTGTCATGCTTATTGTGATTGTTATGCATTGATATACTGTATATTTTATTCTCTCAGTGAAGATCCTAGAGTATTGTGAATTAATGCTCAAAATTTAACAATAACACATACAGGGCCGACCCCCACTAGGGAAGCCTAATAACCCAAGTTACCACATTCCGACGGAGGAATAAACATCTCCGGATATACAATAAGATCTCCACGGAGGAATGAAACATCTCCAGAATAATAAAGTACAAATATAATATTCTTTGAAGTTACAATATTTCAACAAGGTACACAAGTACATTTTGTATGATGTGAATAAATGGCTTGTCGTCTAACACCAACAAAATTCAACAAGCAAGGTATATTGAGGAATTCCCATTGCCTATTGACGAGAGTACCTACCATTAATGGATGCAAGACTCAAGGTACTTTTAAATGTCTCTAGCTCTGATACGAGAAAAGGTGTTGTTGTCAATGGGAAAAAGCTTGCTTAAAGGAATACCTTAATAAATTCTTCATTAGTCAGCATGAGCACAACCCAATAATGATTTGAGATTTTTAGAAAAAATTGTAAAAGATACCTCCAAATTTTATTTGGAATATAGCTAGATAGTTTCTTGGTTTTCTAACTAAAGTCCTTCCATGTTGCGCTAGAAAAGCTAGTTTTCACAACAAAGCTTATTTTTATCTTTACTTTTTATTCATTTATTTATTTACAATACATCATCCTGCCCTACTTGAATAAAATAAGATCTCCTTCAACTGTAGGAGTACTTCTAGTGCAACCATGTGCGTAACAGGTGTAAAAATACATTCATACTCAGGTTTGAAACTTTAATGTATACTAGAGTACGAAGAATCAGATGCTTTGATGATGATACCAAGAAGTTATGAAGAATGAATGAGTGGTGTGAGCTGATAGTTGTTTGAAACCAACATTCAATGAAGTCATGATGCTCCTGGTTCACTTGTTCATTTAAACCACTATGCATGTTCTCTTCTACCATGCCATGCAGATATTCTATTATCGGATGATTAGCCTCTGGTGTGCTACTAAACATGTCAAGAACTCCTTACTCTCATCTTTCAATGGTTGTCCTCTATCCAATTTGGTACATGATTCCTTGGTCTCCTCTCGCTGCTGTTGGGATTCTTCCTCTTTTATCACTTCTTGAAGTGCATATATGTTCTTGAATGCTATCAAGATTTGTTCTTTTAAGAAGTAGAGATTCCAAATTCTGCTAGGATTTAAGAGATCTCTTGGATAATCATTCTTCTCTTCTCTCCACTGGTACTTGAACATTTATGAAGCCTTCTTTGCTGAATAATGATCCTTGTCATGCACATGTATTAGTACTTCAAGAAAAATGGATCAGTTTTCAAAAGGGATATTCTTCTAACAATAGAAAATGAAAATTTTCATAATTTAAATTTAATATACTGCTAAATCTACCTATTCATTTATCACAAGCATGAAAAAGATTTGGAATATCATCACCAATGGTGACAGAGCAAGAATACTTACCTTCTTCAACCAATGGCGGTAGCGCAGTTTGTTACCTCTCGTCTTATTATTCGTTCCTCCTCCTTGTCATGATTGTAACTACACACAATTAAATCTCTATTATAGCCCTTTCCATACCGTCCCCAACAACAACTCCAAAAATGTCAGGGAAATTATATGTTTAATAATTTCCTAATATTAAATTGTCAACCTGGGACATAAACTTGTGACATATGGACACTATCTGTGCAAGGAGTTTTTATCAAGAAGTTAACTCTGTTGTCTTACTAAAACTGAAATCAAGCCTTAAGATGCAAGAAAAGATTCACACAAAAGAATTTAAAATGCAAATCAAATTCTAAGATGCATTCCATCCAAGTGATCCTTGGCCATTGTTTAGGTACAGATAATATTGCTGCAGGAAAATTGCTTACCAGGACGGAGCTTCGTTGATCAAGTGGAAAACCTTATGACTCAGGAAAGTAGTAATCCAGACCTATTAGACTAAAAATCCCAACTAATCTGTGGTAATTGGTTTCGGCCAAGTACAGGCACTATTGATCTCACACACATAATGGTCTTCTCAATAACACAGTGCTATGATATTGTCAAATTCCCTGGTTCTGAATCAGATTCAATCTAATCCAACTGCTTAGAATGAAAAGAAACCTATACTTATCCCAGGATAGATCCTATGATATATTAACCAAAATAAATATTAAGAAGTGTGCACACAATTTCCTATTGCAAATCCAAACTGATCAATCAAACGAATTGCAGGATTTTATCTATGCTATGATAAAATCAATCTCAAAATTCAGCAAACTAGATTACATGCTTTAAATCACTTTACATAGATTAATTTAAAACCAAATTAACCACGCAACATAAAGATACTTACAGATAATACAAATGGTATTTTTTATCTCTCTAAGGGGGGCCTTCCTTCTCAAGCTACATACTACGAATCACATGAAACTAAAGGTTTAGATCATAAAACTGCTAATAAAATTCATAATCAAATGAGGGAACACAGAGATGATGAACACCAATATTCGATTCTTTGATATTATTGTTCAATTATTTCCACATTACAAACATGGTATTTATACATCAGACATCCAATGAACGTGATCAAATCAGATCTCCAAATGGAAAATCTGAATTTTACAATTTTAGACAAAAATCCCCAAATTCTAAAAAATCATGATTTTGGGCAGATTTTCCTTATTCCCCCGATGATATATCTAAGAATGTATAATATTTGGTGAAACCATCACGGATGGACCCAATTTGGTGGTTTATGAGAAAAACCCATGTCTCAGAATCTTTAGATTCTCCTCCATATGCACACAAATCGAGGTGGAAGTTGGCAGTTTTTAAAGTCTGCTGCTAAAAATATGGGTTTGACCAAAACATTAAACAAGCCTTGGAGGTTCGCACGTGTGGGATGGGTGCAATATAATGAACATAAAACCATGCGTGAGACATATTTGATCAAATCCAAGTGGCATATTTTCATTCGTAAACCTGCAACCATCTCGAACTACTCCAATTACAAGTTTTCTGGAAAATTTGTAAACACTACCAAAAAACTTGTAAACACTGAAAAATCCTGAAATTTTTTAATGAGCTATAAACTGTTGTTAGTGCCAAATTTGATAATAAAAACCCACTTAATGATGTAAATGTCAAGAACAAAATGAAAATATAAATTTACACACCTCAAAAGGATAAGAATATGAGTTTACAGGTTTAATGTGGCAAAAAGGTATATATTAAATGGGAAAAGGAATAAGTTTGCCAATAAATATAACTAAAACCATTGATAAAATCAAGCCAATTTAGGCCTTGACACTGCATTTCTATTTCATTCTTCAACATTATTTCTCTCTTATGCTCAATTTCATTGAAAACTAGACACATTGTCGAATTGGCTGTAATAATCAGACTTTTGTGCATCCAAATTTCATTTTGAAAGTTGTTGGGGATATTATAAACATAGTAGGACCGATACAAAGTGTTAAATCTGAAAATATTGACCCTCTAGTGCCACTTGCAGTCATTTGTAAATCACCCAATTCAGCTGTCCCAAATTTCAAACTTTCTCCTAGTTTCTCCAAATTGAATAAGGACACCTAATATTTGAGTCTAGTGTATTCCATAGCAGGGTGGGATGTCAAAGTCGAACTACTTCCAGTATTTTACCAGCAACAGATGAGTTTCCACATAATTCCCAGGAAAATTGCCTCCGATCATTGGTTTTATTCCAATTGGTCTGCCCATGTGTGATGTACTTGGAAAAGTGCAAGATGTCGAAGTAGAACCTTGAGTCTACATTTCATGTTTGGTTCTACAGTATATTAGAGAATGTAGGAGTCCATATGAACCTCTGTTCATAAAATTGAAAGGGTCCAGTAGTGTTTGGAAAGCTTCTTGGTTGCAGGATTCCAAGTATATTGCACTAGAGTCTTGAGGCCAAAAAATTTCCTTATGTTCCAACCAATTTTGAGTCTTTATGGGTTCTGAAACCTATCCCATCGTGTTAGGAGCATTGTTTACAATAGGAAATACTTTTTATTTCATCCAAAAAGGTTTCTGAATGCCCAAGTTATGACCATTTTACTAAACTAGTGCATCTTGAGTCATAGTTTCAGCATAGTCTTGAGTTTCAGGATTCAAAACTTCCTCCAAGAAACTTAATATCTCTGATTTTCAGATTGTGGATATTACAAGAGAGGTTCTTTCTACAACCAAATATGAAGGAGAAGTGTAATTTCTTGCTCAACATGGAGCTTACACATGACACTTTAATAAAATAATAAAATATTAAGTAAATAAAAATTTTACAATATCGCCTCCCACATAAACTTCAAAACCAAACATATATGTATTCCAAATAATTAAAATTAAAAGAACTAATTAGAATATGTGTTTAAATTTAAGTTATTTGTTTAATAAAGTTTTTGAGGCAAAACGTCAGTTTAAGAGTAATTAGATTCCTTTCCCTTACCATTTTAAAGAATAACGTGAAAGGGTAAAATGTATTATAATCAAATATCATGGTAGATCCATCTTAACTCTAGATCTATCATGTGCCTAAAGAGATCAAATCCTTTGAAGCACAAACTTTTCCCCCAGTTTTTACACTCTAAAAAGGGTTTTCATCTTGTAAAATGTTATCCCTCTAGACACATGTTAAAATGGATTTACGCTATTATTGTAAAAACAATTTCAAGATGTATAAATTTTAAATATATCCAAATTAGTAAATAGCATTTTTTTAATAAAACATATAAAAATAATATTGAAAGGTATCTTAAATAATAAATTTTATAAATATTTTTAGATAAAAAGACAAGAAGACCCAACAATGAACATGTCCACACCACATAATAATTCCAATATCCAATAATTTAAGATTAATTAATTTCAATTAAACTTTATTTATTTATTTGATTAGGAATTGGGTAAGTTATGTCCCCAAAGGGGCGGCATAAAATGTCTCAAATAGCCACTTTAGAACTACACTTGAATATTATAGGTAGAACCAAGGACCCCATAGAAAGCTTAAAAGCTGGTTCCAAAGCTTTCACAAGGCATTGATTTTGTTCTATGTTTTTCCTCGATATATATTTTTTTACACAAAACCATTAATGAGCGATACGAGAGTTTGTATTGGCATGGCACCTTAAAGCAATTAATAAGATATAAGATTATAGTCAAAGAAATCTATAAACTTTATATCCCAACTTATAATTTAGCATTTCACAAAACCATATTAATACTTGTACATTTAAAATTAATTTATACATAAATATAAATACCCAAAACACAATCATTGCATAATGTTTTTCTCAAATAAATATATAATTTTCAAATGCAACCACAAGAGCTTTTGACTCATTCTCCTTGTTGTTCGCTGACTCTTTAGAGCTCTTAACCTATTCTCCTTGTTGTTAGTTGGCTCTTTAATAATCTATATTTATTATCTTTATAATAAAAGTTGCTAGTTTAATTATAACATTTGTCTTATTATTTCTTTTTCGTGGTTGACTTTTCAGTCTTTACCTTATGATTCCTCCTCTTCTTTGTCTCTTTAGATTTATCCATTTATTTGCATTACTTTCTTTTGTTTTATGCTTATCTTCCTTTTACGCGTTTTCCTTATGTTATTCCATTATTGTTTTATTTTCCAACTATTTTTATGTATGCTTTAGCACTTTCATGTTCGTTGTCTTTATTGATGTCATTTAATTTACTTCATTTTTATCTATTACAATTTTATTTATTTCAAAATTATATATTTTTTTATTAAAAAATTCATAATATTTTTATAAAAAAAATATTACAATTTTTAGATGCTTTTAAGTATAATCTTTGATCTAACTTTCATAGTCTTATAATTTAAAACCTGTAAAACCTGTAGCTTCTAAAATACAATTATAAAACAGTCCTAAATCTTGTATCATTCTATATACAAAATTCTATGAGAATATTCCTCATGGGAATGAATATCCTTCTTCTTGTTTAACATAACCGGATACCTGGAGCTCATACATCTTGCTTTCAAAATAATTGTAGCTACATTTTTACGATTACTATAAAAACAATAAAACCACTCAGGCCTGAAACCTAAACCATAACCAAATACCTAGAGCCCATATATCTTGAAATCAATATATCTGTAGCAGCCCTATCTAGAATTGAAATGCCATAATATTTCTATCCTCAAATAGACAACCATTTCTAGCCATCCATATAAACCAATTGATAATTACCGGGAACGCTCTAAAGCCCTTCATTTCCCTATTATTACACCAGTGTCTCAAACATTCTTCCACAGAATTACCTGACCATACATTCGAACCATCGATGGACTCTTCAATACCCTTCCATACTTGTTTAGTAAATTGACAATCCACAACCAAGTGAAATTGCTTTCCTCTGTTTCCTTACATAGACAACATCTTCCAGGTCCAACCTTGTTCCTATGTTGCAATAGATCCGACGTTAAATTTTTGTTAGATAGAAAGAACCATAGAAATTTTTTAGATTTCAATGGACACCGAAACTTCCATAATCCCTCCACCTCCAAAAAGATTCCCAGTGCCCTTCATTAATCATGATCACATTATAACCAAATTTTGGAGAGTACCTTCCATTCGATGCACACATTCAGACCAATAAATCCTTGCCTCCATGTAATCTAATATGAAAATCCTTTAACTTTCTTATAAAATCACCCCAGATCCTGTAGTGCTCCCCTCTGAATCCCATTACATCTACATTAGCCCAACCTTGCTCCTACATAAAAGAGCCGCTTTGATATAGTATTTGATTAAGAGTGAAGTAACCCTCCTCACATAAGTATCTGACCATATGTTGAGGAAGAACGTGAATATATCTACTCCCCACCCAGAGATCTTCTCATAGCCTAACACTCAGATCATTGCCAACCTTCCAAACCAAACCATTACCAATCAAGGGAAAGGCTTGCAGTCCCGCTTTCCAAATGGTTGACACATTCAAAGAAGACTTAATTGGCATTCTCATGTAGTCAATTATCGACATAGGAGATATATATTTCTGCTTCACCACTTCAACCCAAATCCCATTACCATCTATTAATCTCTATACACTTTTCGTCGTAAGTGACTTAGAGAAAGGAATCAAACTCATTATGTGCCATTCACCCATAGATTTCGACTTAGTAATATTCTTCCATTTAATCCACGTAGTGCCCTTTTTTTAGAGTTTCCAGACCAAAAAAATATCATACTGAGATTTGATATCCTATTCAAGACTCCCCTTCAAATCCATGAAAATGATCAATACACTGGAATGGCCATCAGCATTGATTTTATTAATGTCAGTATTCCTCCCTTGTAAAGCCATCAAGGACACCAGTTAGAAATTCTCTTTTCACATTTATTGATCAACCAGTCCCAATCTCTAATCCCATATGCTAAAGGTTTGAGCATGAACCCAAGATACCTTAAACCATCATCTAGTCTAGTGACATTAAATCCTAGCAACGAATTGGAAAAACACAGATCGTCCTCCTCCAATCCTTCACCCAAGAATGTATACTTCCTAGGTTTACCACCATCCCCGTTTCCTTGCAATATAGATCAAGAATACTAATTAACTTCTCCATATCCCTTTTCTTACCATCACAAAAAATCATAATTTCATTGACAAACAAAAAATGAGTAAGATAAAGTTGACCCCCTATGCTAATTCCTTCAAAAGTTCCATTTCTACTAGCCTCCCCATTTGCTCTATTCAACCTTTCCACCACTATGAGAAATAAAAATGAAGAAAAAGGGAAACCCTGTCTTAAACCTCACCCAAGATTGAAGGATGAAGAGGCCACCATGTTTATCAATACCAAAAAGGAAACTAATGACAAGCAACCCATAATCCAATTTATAAAAGGAATATAGAAACCAACATGAGTTAATATCAGTCTCAAGAAAACCCATCTTACACAACATAAGCTTTTGAAAGATCAATTTTTACCACTATCGCCTTTAGTTTTTTAGATCTTATTGAATGAATACCTTCTTGGGAAACACCATTGGCCTCATGAATCTACCTACCTACTAAGAACCCAAATTGTTCATCAAAAATATTAGATGATAAAATCACCTTAATCCTTCTTGCAATAATCTTTGCCACAATGTTATAGATACTATTACACAAATAAATTAACCTAAAATCCTCAATCTAATTTCGGAATGAGGGACATTAAATTTGCATTGAATACCCCAATAAACCTACCCTACTTTCTTAAGTGTTCCACCACTCTTAGTATATCATCCTCCACTGTCTCTAATACCCCTAAAAACAATTCTATTGGCATCCCATTAGGACTAAGACTTATATCTATTTTGAAACTATGCATTACCTCCTTTGAATCCTCTCTTGTTACTTCTTGCATCGGATCCTTGTTGTTTGATTCATTGACGAAGCTAGGATATAGTTGAGCTAATCTTACCTCTTATACCACTTTTCCCTTTTCCTCCTCTTTAAAAAAATTCCCAAAATGTGCCACCCCTACTCTTGCTAAGTCCTCAAAATTGTTTATTTCAACATCATCTTAGCTTCCATATTGAATTCACAATTTTCCTATGATTGGAAAACTTATGAAATTTTTTTTTTTTTCATCTTCTCTATCCAACCACAAGGCCCTACTCTTTATCCTCCACTCTACTTCCCTGTTATCCAAGGTATTTATTATTTTCAGTTCCATATCTGCCACTTCATTCCTTGTATCCATATCAATAAACCCATTCCCCTATGCTTCAAACAAAATCAATAGTATTTCCTCAATTCCTTTTAGATATCTATCCTCACATACTTTCTTACTATAAGCTCATCCATAAAACGCTTCTTTGCCCCTCTTTAATTTTTTAGAAAATTGAATTACAATTGACTCTCTCAAATAATGATCAAAGGGAACCTAAGTATTTTTCAGAAGCTTTACACAATCCTCATCTTCTAACCAGGTAGGATTAAAATTGAAAGGACACAAAGGATTTGACGATTCTCTCGCCAATTCCAACACTTCTGGATGATTATCCAAATCCCATCCTAGCCCAATCCATTGTCTAATTCGAATTGCGAAACTATCAAATCTGTTGCTACTAAGAAATGGCCTAGTCATTTCGCTATCCTGACAAACCCTACTCTTTTGTTGGTCCATGTAGGATTTAGTTTTATTAGTTCAACATCGATAAGACCATTATCATCCATCATTCTCATAAATAAATTTGATAGGGTATTAGCATGAGCATTTGGGCCCCTGATAACAACAATTAGTGCAGGGTTGTGTCTACACTATTTTAACTATTTTACTAAGAGGTGGTGAGCCTCTATGTCAGAAATGAAGCAATTATCACAAATTTCTTAAGATCTAAGTTCATTCATTAAACATTCATTGAGATCTGAGAACATTTCAGAATTAGAATCATGCAAGATAAGCAAACATTCAACACTAAAATGGTAGAAACTTGAATTACTTCATATTAAAACAAGGAAGAAGTACATCCTTACCAATCATCTTGGTGTGAATCCCTCCTCCATTGCCATGAGCTTCCCTTCCTTCACCCTTGCTTTTGAAGAATTTGAGCTCTTCTCCTTCCTTCAGAATCTCCTCAACATGCCTTTGCTTTTTTTATCTCCTTTTACCATGTCCCAAAGCCTTTCTTATATAACATTGGGAAATGGGCCTTAAGCTTCTCTTTTGAGTGTGGGATAATCCCCTTTCATGATTTTAGATCATTTTCATTTAAAAACCCATTTTCCCATAGTTTTTAGTATTTTTGCACCACTTAGAATGATTTTAAGCACAATTAATGCATTTTAATCCATTTCTCAGAGAGGATTCGTCTCTGAATGAACTTGTGTCATGTCTTCTTGTTGCAGGTGCATGGTAAACATATGCCTCTTCTGTCACATGACTAGGAGTGTTAATTTGATTGTTAACAGATGCCCCCTAATATGTGAGGTCCGAAGCAGAGCTAAGAGACGAAATACATTACTGAAATTTATACTTTGTATACTGATACTCTTTATCATTCAAAGCAAGGATAAGGGAAGGAAAACTCACGGGCATAGGATTAAGGATCACACCTGCAAAACATAGCAATTTCTCAAATATATAATATCTTCATGAGGCGGGCATACCCATGCTCAGCAGTAAACAAGCATGGCTACGAACAATACACAGTGGATCCATGTCAAAAGCAATTTTTTCTGAAATGTAAACATGCACTTTGATGAGTGCAAGAACAAAGTCTTTATTGAACTTCTGACATGGCAGTCTAATCTTGCGCAGCTCGGGCAGTGCATCGATGAGTGATACAACTATTTTTTCCAAGGTCTTCAATACAAGCTGACGATAGTACGAGTTTATATCATGTGAATAAGTGATCTAATGTCGAGCATAATAAAACACTATCTGATTACTGGTGATTGATGTATACCGTTAACAGATGCGAAGAGACCCACCGATAATGATGATGGACTCTAAGGTACTGAGTACAAACTAATAAGTGTGAATAGATGTTCTGAAGGCGAACACTGGTAGAATCAAACAATCAGGGGTCATTGATGTATGCCCACTGTCATTTGCGAGGAAACTTGCCACTAATGACTGCAAGATCCAAGGTACTCTTGGGTTTCTAGATCCATGTCCTAGATGATTATTTGATGTCGATAGGAATAGATCTATCGGAAGGAGGGCATTGATGCATCCCACATCAACCGATACAAAACAAAGATCAATAGTATGATGTAATTTGGTAGAACTGTAAGATCCAACACAGTATACTGACACAAGGAAGGTTGACATGATTGGTCAGGAATATTTGAGGAATGGACGACTCGGTTTGGACTTCCCTTCAACACATAACACGACGCTGAATGGACACTTGGAAACATAGGACTTTGAGTAACTGACCTTAATGAAATCCGCTAATGCCAGATGCATTAACGGAATCTCCATTGGTGATGGGAAGGATAACCCATCGGTGGATATCTATTCAAAATACTGGTACAGTTTCCTAAGGCAAATGTAGATGGTGTTCTGACAACGGAGACCAAATTATGTGCCGTGTTCAAGAGAGAGAAGGACTGATTGTTGTCGTTTTCTTCAGAGTTTATAATATGAAGTGATTCAAGTCTCTCCCTTTTTGGATTTTTTTGTTTTCCAAATTTTTTTAACCTTTTTCATTTATTAGCTTGAAAAAAGAATAAAGCATGCTATGATACATTAGAGGAAACGAGTGTCTCAAGGGCATGCGCCTAAATTTCAAGGGCATGGGTCAGGCCAAGGCAAAGATCCATATTGCAAACAAGAGCTGAGCTAGTTATGTACACCCTTACAGATGTTTCCTCCATGGGTATGGGTCAAATATACATAAGTAATGGTTTATAGGCATCTTGTAACAGAAAGGGACTATACAGGCAAATAAGCAACATAAGCAATAAGCAACGAAGTAGTTTGCATGGATGTTCAAGTGGATATTTTAATGCAAGCTTATGTAAAATGACAAAAAATTGGGAGCCCATCAAGATATGGTTAGAAATGAATGAAAGAGAAATATGTGGTCTCAAACTCCAAGTCATGATGGGGCTAATAGGGCTCCCGAGCCTATGAGAATAATTCAACATGGGCCCCAAAATGGAAATGGGGTGCTGACTAGGGTGTCCCATGTTCGGTAGGCTCTGCTGTCGGAATGGTGGAAAATACAGATATGAAGGGCTGGCCCACCAATTTCCAACAGGTTCAACCCTATGGTAAGTTTGGGTTGCAAAAGGTTCAAATGCATCTTCACAAAGGGATGGCCTAAACCTATATGCAAGTTTCCAAACATACTAGATAAGATTGAGGAACATGCAGATCATGCTCCTATAATTGAGTAGATTTATATCAAGTATGCTCCCAGTGGCCCCACAAAAGATGTCCTTAGGTGGGTACAACCAAATGTTTACAACTTCAGGGATATCTTCATTTGATGATAAAATGTAATCCAAGAAGTCATGTGAGTTGGGAGATCTCGCAGCCCAAATGGGCCAGGCAACCAAATCATATTCCTCCATTAAGGGAATATTTTGATTTGAATCCGCCGAAGCTATTTGAGTAGCTTGGTTTGAAACTTCTATGAAAGATAGAGGTGATCCAAATGCTTACTAACATGGAAATGAGATTACACAAGCTGAGGTCCCTTCATGTACTATGGTTAGACAAATGTTCTTATCATGAGTCATTACTTTAATCTGAAAAGCAACTTCGGGAAGCATCCTACATATTGAATGGTCCATGTCTAATTTGATCAAAGTCTCATCGGATGGATCAACAACACCAATGGTAGATAATAATTCCTTTCTTTGCGCATAATGATATTGCAATACCTCAAAGGCCGACATGGCACACGGTACTTGATATAGGTCCTCAAGAACATTACCATTCTGAGGAACTCACGTGTTAGGATTATGCATTGTTCTATGTAGAACACCTTTGGGGGGGTGTGGTACTAAGTCTATGGCTGGTTTCTCAATGTAGAGATAACCATCTGGTTGTGATTCCGACTGATCTGATGTACTAGGAGAGACATCATAAGAATCAAGTCTTGTTTGAATGTTCATCTCAGGATCACACATGAAGACATTGGAATTAGGATCATTGCCCCCTTGTGAGGGGGTTGGATGGTTGCCCACTGGAGGGGGTGTCGATGTCAAAATAGTGGGTTGTTGTTGCCCATCGCATTGAAGCATAGTTGGTGTATCCCTTTTCCCAGAGTTAGCATTTCGCTTACTCTTATACTTCTTCTTCTTTCCTCTAAGGTCTATGGACGAGACTATGAGGATGTTAGAATTGTTGGAAGGATTAGCAGGTTCCTGCATTGCCTGGCCAGCTGTGGGTTGCGAATTATGAATAGAAACTTGTCCCAAATGTGGGATAATCTGTTCAAGATGGTTGACGGAATCCGTCATACCATTGACATGACGTCCATGTGGAATCCTAGCTAGATCAAACGCAGATTTTGCAGGTTCGTTCCAAAAAAATTGGTTATTTTCTAGAACCTGACCACTCCATTGCGGAATGGAGTTAATGGTTGGATTTCCCCCTTGTGGGGTTAGGACCAAAAAGGATTGGTTGCTTTCTAGAACCTGGCCACTCCACTGATGTGGTCCTTGGGCGTGATAAGAATTACAGGGTGGGTTTCCCCTTTGCGAAGGTTAACCCCAAGAAGTTTGGCTACTTCCTGAAACATGACCATTGGGTGGATTGCCTCCTTGCGGAGGTGGGACCCAAGAAGATTGGTTACTTCCTAGATCCCAACCATACCATGGCGATTGAACTTGGTATTGAAAATCATTCCAAGGTTGACTGCCTCCTTGCGGAGGTGGAATCCAAAAAGGTTGGTTACTTCTTGAATGTTTCCCAGTCCATTGTGAACTAGGTTGCATATATGGATTGCTTCCTTGTGGATGTATGTTCCATTGAGATTGGTTACTTGGTGGAACATTACCATTCCATTGTTGTAATACCCCATTTTGACCCTTATGATATATTAGTTTTTAATGTAAATATTGTATACATGTGATGTATGTTTTCCTAGCGTGGAGCTCAAGGCCAAAGCCCCGCTAGTGGAAGCTCGAATTTTATTTAAAAGGCAAGTATTAGACATTATGTTACCCATGTGCTATTTAGCCATGGAACATTGTAAAAATGATGTAAATAAACATCATGTAATAAAATACCAAAACTAGCTATGGAAGCAACGAATGAGAAGGGGACATGTGTATCCACTAGGGTGTGGTGAGGGGGCTATGGGGATGAACCATATGCTGTCAAATGTCATTGTGAGAACCCATTTGACTTTCCTTGATGACATTTATTTCTGTTGTAAGGAAGTAGTTGAAGATTTCAGTCCATAGTTTTAATGGAGCATGGGCAGCCCAGAAATTCGTATGGCAGAGTATCAGCTCTATTTTCTTGTACCATAAGTAACTCTACCTCAAGGGGATTGCTTCTTCCTCATTTCCATCCCATTGTGAAAGAACCCAGCATCAATTTTCATCCAAAAACGAATTCCCAGCAGTGATAAAAATCAGAAATCACAACTGTGAAAGAACCCATGTTTTGAAGAGCCATAAACGCCCATAATTGGTATTTGATAATGAAATCCAATGGGGGATCCATAGGTATGAACCTTGGGGCAAATTTGAGAACATTAGCTACCCCGAAATCCGTTGGAAAACCCATTTTTTATAGCCCAAAAATCTAGTGACGGGATTGAGTTATTTGTTGACAGAAATGGGAGAAAATCCAAGTGTGGATGTTTGAATAGAGGATTGGATTGCTTGAGTTTAGCTTGAGATGTCTGTAGCTCTATGGTTGAGCTCACTGGCTTAGCATCCTCATCCTTTCCTTATTGCATGCTTGATAAACCCAGCTGTGTGCTGGCTTAGCATGACCGTTTGAGTGAATCCATGGCTGTGAGTGAGCCTATCTAGTTCCTCCTTAGTGGATACACAGCCCAGCTCGGGGGTGATATCTCAGCTGAAAGAATACAGGCTGGACAGAGATCTATGGTTGGGTGGAACGTTGCTCTCACATAGCCAGTTGTTTGGACGTTTGCATTTCAAGATAAGTGTTCTTTGTGGTTCAAATTATATGCATTCTGTGTTTTGCAATGTGTTAATTTTGAATGATAATTATTCATGTTAATGGAATTCATACGAAGTTTGTGCATAGCATGAAAAGGGGATTGATTCTCTGCATGTTGATTCATCATCTTCCTGGGTCAAATAAGCTGATGCATTACTGTTTGTGTGTGTGCAATTGTGTTTATTTCCACTGTGTTTATATTGATTATGTATTTGCACACAGAAGTTTTTAATTGTTATCAATTTCTTAGTAATGAACGGGGCTGAGATTCCCAATAAGCCCGGTATGTTGGTCATGTTTCCTTCCTTTCATTGGATTGATAGAAGGGGATGTGACAGAGTGGTATCAGAGCCTAACTTGCAGCACTGGGGCTGCTTGGGCCAAAACTTTGAGTTATAGGCAAGTGACAGAATGTTTTAACGCAGTATTGGTGAAGTTGGGGCGGCATTTTTTATTTAAAAAGTGGAAGGGTCAGATTTATCAGGTGTGGAAGAGGATCACACAGGTGCATAGATGTCTCCAAGAGCTTTCCAACGATACCAAACTCGCCTCATTTGGCCAAGGGACGAAAGAGTTATGAACCCCGGAAGTTGCAGGGACGAAGGTGTTCCATGGGTTTCGGGTTTCGGGAACGCGAATTTTGAGAATTGCGTTCTAGATTTCTGAAATCCCTAACGCACAATTTCGGCTTTCGAGATGTCGGGTTTCGGGTTACGGGTTGTGGGGACGCAGAAGTTTGAAAATTTGCGTTCCGGTTTCCGCAATGCCGATCCTGCATTTCGGGTTTCGGGTTGCGGGGACGCAGAAGTTTGAAAAGTTGGTTCCGGTTTCCGCAATCCGGTCTCGCATTTCGGATTTCGGGTTGTGGGTTGCGGGGACGCAGAATTTTGGAAAGTTACGTTCCGGTTTCCGCGATCCCGATCCCACATTTCGGGTTTCGGGTTACGGCCTACGTGTGGCGGGATATAAATAATAATAAATAATAATTATAGAGCCCAAAATTTGATTTTTGGATTACAGGAGCTTGCAAGGTCGGAATTTGATGAGTTTAGGGGCATTCTGAGGCCATTGACGGAGGCCATGAATAAACCAGTGAAGATCTCGAGCCCATTATACTCCGATTTGGCATAAAATCAGAATGAATGACTTTTACAAATCGGTGTCCCGATGCTTGACAGAAGGTCGGATTGAGCTAAAAATGATATGGGGCGGTCATGGAGCAGGAACGGTGTTAAGTTTGGAGTTTTGGAGCCAAACTCCAAAGGAGGTGGAGTCGGGGTGTGCAAGAAGGCCAAAAAACACTATTCCGGGCCACGTTTTTTGGATTTTGGAAAGCTTGCAGTGGTTGAAAGTGACCCTATAATTCGAAATCAAGAAAATTACAAAACTCAACATTTCATATTCTCAGTAAACCAGACATATTCCATTAGACAAATATTTTCCAAAAATGCACTGTTTGGGAAATAGCCATTTTTGGCCCAAAATTTGAAATTTTGGAAAAATGTGAAAAGTGGAAAGTAGTCAAACCTAGAATTTTATAGAAGATGAATGGAGCATCAGAACATAGATCTGCAAGTTGATGAGTGTTGATTGCTATATGGACTAACTTCGCCCAGTAGAAATGTTTCCGTGATTCTTCATAGAATTTCTTCCACATGTGGCTGAAGTTGGCATTCCAGACCAAAATACAACTGTATAAAATGTGTAGAATTTTGGTTAAAGTTGTCATTTTTAAGTAACGTAGTTTCCACACCCGAAGTCGGAATGAGTCACGGGGATAGGCATTGGAAAGCTTATCCAGCAGGCAATAATGGTGTATGACCAGAATTTGAATGAGGTTATCATACCTCATAGTTAATTAAAGCAGAAAAGTGCCAGCGGCTGTTTAGACAAAATTGTTGTCAATATGGGCAATTTATAGAATTGCATGTTTGGAAAGTAGCAAGTTAGAATATTATGCATGAGTATATGTATTGAATTGCTGCTTGGTGATTAAATCATATCTAATGATTCCTTGTATGTTTCCTAGAGGCTACCAGCTATGATTTGGAAGAGGAATCCCATGCGGCAATGAAGGATTGGAAAGGGAGAATCCCTTAACCCCATTTTGCCACTGTATTTATATTTTATAAGCTTTATGTGCATAAAATTATGGCATGAGAATGCTGAAAATGCATGAGATTAGATGAGTGGCATGGATATGCATTGGTTGGCATACTAATAAACATGCACAGTGCATGAGAATATGATTTTGCACGCATATGATATTACATATTGGTAAAAGTAGTGGGATTTTACATATGCAATGAACCACTAACGGTAAATATTGTGGTTGATAATCACTATTGGTGTTGGTATTGGTTGTAGGACCAAAGACATTAGAAGCATGGCTAAAGATGTTGATGATGTTGCTACATATGGCCAACAAACCTTATGAAGAAAAGGCTAGGGCAGCAAATCCATGATCAAGAGATTGGTGGAAGAATGTTGCAATCTGCTGTAAGAAACCAACAAATCAGGTAACATCAAAGGTGTAAATGGGAGCCATGCAGGTAATGGTTTACTTATGATGATTGCATAAGTGTTGAAGGGAATTGGGTAAGAATCCATTGAACCATATTCCGTAATCATAAAATGGTATGCATTTAGAGTTGAAATGCATTCATGTGAATGTCATACTGCCATAGTGTGGTGGAGCATGAAGTGGTGAAAGAAAGAGACCTCATACCATGTGGCTATTTAGAAATTTAGATTGCATTCATATAAAATACATCATACCATGTGTATGTTGGTTGTGAGATTAATAACCAAAGCAAGTGAGGACTGGTGGTCCTGATTATGGTAATGCATGTTATATGAGATAGTCATGGTTAAGTCATAATATGCTTGAATGCATAGTACTCATGAAACAATGCAATGTGGCATTGAGTGTGTGTGCATGAAGAGATTTTATAAATCTTATAGTTAAGCATTGAGTGAATGCATTTGAAAAACTTGAGTAAATGTTGTGAATATGCATGCATGTGGGTAGTCACCTGAGGAGATGTATTGTGTGCATGCATGATTGTGATATATGTATATGTTTCATTACAATTGAGCAATAGATTAAATGATGAATTAATGATAATTTTGAGATCATTTCATGAGCTGCTATGAATGCAGGGGAAGAATTGCATGAAGGTAGTCATGATTGACAGGCTTCTAGAGTGCTCTGTTGGAAGAACAGAGTTGTATAAATGATATAGCTATGAATTAATGAGCATTTAAAAGCTTTAAGTTGATTGCATAAATGATGTGACTCTACCTTGCAATTTTAGTATGATACTAATTTACGTGAAGTAAATGAGTTTGGTGATATTGATATGTTAATAGCTAGAAGTGTTTGAATTATGGCAATGTTGAAATTCTGGAAATGTTTTAGTGACTGTTGCAACAATAAAAATATTATATGCATAGAGGCTTACAAGTGTTTGGTTGATTGAAATTTCTGATTACAGGTAGATTGTTCTAGGCATGGCAATATGGGTAAGTCCATGATGAAGGTTGGAATCTACCATGTGCAAAAGCCAAAGGTTATGAGAAGATTCTCATGGTTGTGAAATTTAACTTATGCATGAAACAAATCTGAAAATATTCTCATTTAAGTTTATGAGAATAATATCATGGTTGCAAATCTAATTTCTACAGGGAACAGATTTGAAGAAAAAAAATTTTGATTAGAGCTTATGAGAAGGAATCTCATGGTTAAGAACTCTAAGTTCTGTTAGAAAGAACAATTGTAAATCTCAGATTTGTAAATTTTCAGATTTGAAAATTTGCTAATAATTGCTAATGACTGTTTGGCTTATGTAAAATTGTGTCAGGAGGACATGTTGTAGGTGGATGTCCATGTATGGTAGCAAACATAAATCCATAATGGACAGAATGGTGCCACTTACAAGAGCCAAGCAATATGAGGATAGCCTCATGGCTAAGAAAATCAATTTCTATAGTAGACAGAGTTGCAAATTCATATTGAATTTAATTATTAGTGCCATTGATTGGTTATGGAACAATCAAATTTGAATTGTATTGTTAAATGTTGCTGACTGTTTGGCTATTTAATAAGTGTGTCAGGAAGACACATTGTAGTAAGACCAAGAAAGAGGGCCTACAGAAGCCAAACTTCATGGGAAGGGATTCCATGATTTGGAAATGGGTTTTGGGTGAAATGCCATTAGACATTATGAATGTCTCATCCGCACTGCATGATTGGTGAACAATATGAGTGATATGGTAAAGATTACGTCAGTAAGACATATGAGGGTTATGTAACATCAAAAGGAGTTGGGAGGGCAAACCGAGGGACTGTCAACTTAGAGAAGGAGCCCAAATTCCTCATTAATAAAGAAAGACTACATCTGCAAATGGATAAGTGTTCTCTGACCCTAAATAAGAATATGCATGTTTAATTGTTAGATTAAATATGCAGAGCCTGTTATGATTTTATTTTCATTATGGCAGATTGCTTGAATATGATTAGGACCTACATAGTTCACATCAGTGAGGAATGCACACCTTTCTGGTGCTGAGTTATGTTAGGGATGTCAATATTGACTACACCCTAAGGGGATGGATGCATTCCTAGTGTTTCAATGTTGGATAGTGAATGTTATGAAATATGTTTACAGTTTTAGAGCAGGAATACTAATGAGCTTGCTTATCCATTTTGTGTTGACAGCTTATACATATGAAATTTGGTGCTGCACATTAAAGGGAAACGTGAAGAAAATGGTACTCAAGAGGACAGTATAAGCAGTGGTAACCCTTGTGTAGTGTAAGTGGGTATCATGGGGCGATGATAGCCTGCAGTTAAGAAAGTCACCTAAAGAGTTCCTAAAGGGAACCGCTGGTTTGCACAAGAGAAGGAGTGCCAGCCTTGTGTGAGTGAAGAATTGTTATGCGCATTGAGGGATTGCGACACATGTGAAAGGCTGATGCAAGCTTAAGGCAGAGTAGTAGAGCCTTGATCTAAAATGGTCGGTGGCGCAGTTACCTCCTATTGGCTGATGACCCAGACAGATGTGCTGGCTCGGAAATGGAGATCGCCAACCAGGTATGGGATTGGTTGGGCACCACCAAATGATTGGTAAATCCAGTCGGCGTGAAGGTGTACTGGTGGGGAATTAATTACTTGATGTTTTGGAGCAGCCCGCGTGCTACCCAAACATCCCAGTCCGCAGGAGGATCCCAAGGATTGTAAATTAAAGCAGGACCCTGTGGACCAGAGAGGAAACACATAATACAGATAAGTATTCATTTCCATTTATTTCTTGTTTGGAATAATGAAGATTTCAGGTATAAGTCTTCTAACAGTTAAGCTGATACACTGTTGTTTCTTGGTTGGAAACGCATAATACAGAAAGAAAGGACCCTGAAAGAACTATAAATTGCTTGGTAAATCAAGAGAGTGATTGGTTGAGCATTAACTATTTGATGTTGTGGAGCAGCCTGTGTGTTGGCCAAACATACAAGACTATTTGATGTTGTGGAGAAGCTTGCGTGCTGGCCAAACATACAAGACTATTTGATGTTGTGGAGCAGCCTGTGTGCTGGCTAAACATACAAGACTATTTGATGTTGTGGAGCAACCTGCGTGCTGGCCAAACATACAAGACAATTTGATGTTGTGGGGAAGCCTGCACGCTGGCCAAACATCCAATTCCATAGGCGATCCAAGGCTTGTAAAGCAAAGAAGGACCCTATGGAATAAAGTGAAGACATCCAATGCAGATAAGTATTTGGTTATCTTGCAGCTTCTTGTTTATTTAATATGAATATACATGTGTATATGATTTGGTTATGATTCCCTAAACTCTTGTTTAAAGATAAATCCTATGAAAATAAACTAAAGATGTGAATTGATTCAATATTTGAGTGTTGGTATTATTGGAATCAAGGACTATGAAGGCATCCTAGGGATGCATGTGGACATGTAATCGTCCTAAAGAGCTCAGCGTGAGCAGTAATGGAAGATGGGGCTAGTGGAACTGTGTGAGTCTTAGCAACCAAGAGTTGTAGACAAACCATGTGGAGGGACTTCATGGTTGTGAGGTCTGAAAAAGACCATAGACACTAAGTGTCATAGCCAAGAAGGGCTGGTCAAGCATTCACATGGAATTGAAAGAGGCTAGGAACATGAAAACCACAGTGGTGGTGTGGATTCTAGAATGGAACAAGAATAAGAGGAGAAAACTCTTACTGCTCTCTCTTTCCTTTTTATTGATGCATTTATAAAAACAGAAAATTGTTGAATGCATGTATGGCTGAAAGTAGAGTGTGTTTATTTGCTTAAAATAAATTGTGAATGATGAAGTAGTTAATTCCCTGTGAAAGAATGGACATGAATGAGCTCATGTGCCTGTTGGGCAAGCATGAAAAGTATGAAAGTCTCATGGATAAAGCATGGACTACACATGTCAATTGGAAATTAATTGACTGATTTTAATGTTTATATTATGCTTGGCCTAATAGAATTACAATGATGAATTTCAAAGGTGGGAAAGTGAAACTAATTTGTGGCAGTTGTTGCAATGCAAGTGTTGCTTGTAAGCAAAGTGAGAACCAGCTGCGCACAGTGACCATGGCAGCAGACCATAGGCTGTTGGAATTGGCTGAAAGTCTTCTTCAAACAATTTCCAAGACCCAAGAAAATCTTGGAGAGATGCTCAAGATATAGAAGAGGCAGAATGAGATGAACCACAAGGTTTTGTAGGACTCTAGTTGTCTGCAAAGGGAGGTAAAAAGCATTCTGGAAGCAATCAACAGTAGAGGAGACATTGGGTCAATGAAGAGGCATTCATCCAATCGGTCCATTACGAAAAGTTCCAGACATGAAGCTTCAAAGGAAATTGAGCAGGTAAATATGAAGCAGCTAGTGAAATGTTGGAAATGTGGAGGGAATCATTGCCTCTGCAACTGTCCAACAAAGGAACATCAGAATGGTAGCATCCATAAATTTTTCAGACTTGTGGATGAGATGAAAGGTCAGAACCAGCAGGAGAAGCTTGTGGAAGCCAAAAGACTTGATCCTGAAAGTTCAAAGTAAAGGATAGAACGTAGGGCAGATCTGCAAAAATTTTGAAAATTTTGGATGTGTAAATTATATATGTATTCCTAGTCTTGGAACACCGAGGACGGTGTTATTCTAAGGGGGAGGGAATTGTAATACCCCATTTTGACCCTTAGGATATATTAGCTTTTAATGTAAATATTGTATATATGTGATGTATGTTTTCCTAGCATGGAGCTCAAGGCCAAGGCCCTACTAGTGGAAGCTCAAATTTTATTTAAAAGGCAAGTAGTAGACATTATGTTACCCATGTGCTATTTAGCCATGAAACATTGTAAAAATGATGTAAATAAACATCATGTAATAAAATACCAAAACTGGCTATAGAAGCAACGAATGAGAAGGGGACATGTGTATCCACTAGGGAGTGGTGAGGGGGTTGGGAATGAACCATATGCTGCCAAATGTCATTGTGAGAACCCATTTGACTTTCCTTGATGACATTTATTTATGTTGTAAGGAAGTAGTTGAAAATTTCAGTCCATGGTTTCAATGGAGCATGGGAAGCCCAAACATTCGTATGGTAGAGTATGGGATCTTTTTTTTTGTACCACAAGTCACTCTACCTCATGGGGATTGCTTCTTCCTCATTCCCATCCCATTGTGAAAGAACCCAACATCAATTTTCATCCAAAAACGAATTCCCAGCAGTGAGAAAAACTAAAAATCGGAGCTGTGAAAGAACCCACGTTTTGAAGAGCCATAAACGCCCATAATTGGTATTTGATAGTGAAATCCAATAAGGGATCCATAGGTATGAACCTTGGGGAAAATTTGAGAGCATTAGCTACCCCGAAATCCATTGGAAAACCCAGTTTTTATAGCCCAGAAATCGAGTGACGGGATTGAGTTATTTGTTGATAGAAATGGAAGAAAATTCAAGTGTGGATGTTTGAACAGAGGATTGGATTGCTTGAGTTTAGCTTGAGATGTCTGTAGCTCTGTGGTTGAGCTCACTGGCTTAGCATCCTCATCCTTTCCTTATTGCATGCTTGATAAACCCAGCTGTGTGCTGGCTTAGCATGACCGTTTGAGTGAATCCATGGCTGTAAGTGAGTCTGTCTAGTTCCTCCTTAGTGGATACACAGCCCAGCTCAGGGGTGATCTCTCAGCTGAAAGAATATAGGCTGGACAAAGATCTATGGTTGGATGGAACATTTCTCTCACATAACGAGTTGTTTGGATGTTTTCATTTCAAGATAAGTGTTCTTTGTGGTTCAAATTATATGCATTCTGTGTTTTGCAATGTGTTGATTTTGAATGATAATTATTCATGTTAATGGAATTCATACGAAGTTTGTGCATAGCATGAGAAGGGGATTGATTCTCTGCATGTTGATTCATCATCTTCCTGGGTCAAATACGTTGATACATTACTGTTTGTGTGTGTGCAATTGTGTTTATATTGATTATGTATTTGCACACATAAGTTTTTAATTGTTATCAATTTCTTAGTAATGAATGGGGCTGAGATTGCCAATAATCCCGGTATGTTGGTCATGTTTCCTTCCTTGCATCGTATTGATGGAAGGGGACATGCCAATTGCGGGATAGGATTAACGGGTGGATTACCCCCTTGGAGGGGTATGTTCCATTGAGATTGGTTACTTGGTGGAACATTACCACTCCATTGCTGGATAGGATTCATGGGTGGATTTCCCCCTTGTAGGGGTGGACCCCAATTAGATTGGTTACAAGTTGGAACCAAACCACACCATAGATTGTTTCCTTTTTTTGGATAAGCATTCCAAGGTTGATTTCCTCCTTGCGAAGGTGGGCCCCAAGAAGATTGGATACTTCCTGAAACCTCCCCACTCCATGGAAGAATGGGGTTGATAGGTGGATTGCCACTATGAATTATGCTAAGATAAGTTGGAGGATAACCCCCCGGGGCATTTCCACTAATTTGAGGAGCATATCCCCAATTGGCATAAATGTTCCATGGTTCATTGCTTCCGCCAGGAATATTACCATTCCATGGTGGAGGGTTTCCCCCGGAAGTAGAATTTGGACAAGTGTTTTGTATACCATGAGGACTCTGGTTTACTCCTTGTGTGTGTTGACCCTAATTAGCCGATCCATATGGAAAACCAATGTTTTAGAAAGCCATGGGGTCCCTTGTTGATTTGTGCATGTCATTCAAACTTTCAGAAAGAGGTTTGATATCACCTAGTGACTCAGGGATAGTAAGTGCAACTGATTCTGAAATACTCATCAAAGGAGGAATTTCATGAGCATGTGTGTGATGTTTCAATGTTTCAATTTCAACTAGAGTAAGATTATCAACTATGTCTGTATTCAGTGCATGATGTGACGATGAATTCTCAGTGTTGATTTTATTTTTTTCTTCTCGAGTAATAATAATTGAGTTTAAAATCAGTTCTGTCTCCAAGTCGTTAGTATGTGGTTTTTGTATCTGTCTCTGCAATGTAGCAGGGCCTTCAATTTCTGGTGACTCACCTCGCTGCTGCCATGACTGGCGGATCGGGAGAGTAGCCACTTCTAAGAAGTTGATAAAAGGATGTGTTTAAAATGATAGTTTGAATCAAACAATCCTAAGGCAGTCTAGACTAAAAAAATGAGAAGTGTCCACACAGTAAAAATTCCCTAGAGATTTCAAGCAAGCAAACTTACTCTTCTAAAGAACCGAAGCTCAGTGAAAAGATGGATTGGAAGACCTTTTGAAACTGCTAGTTGTTGAGGGATGCTAGGCCTCAGACAATTTGTAGCAGCGAAGGTATGAGAAACAGTTACAATAAACTTTAATCGTCAGGGGCGCAAATGTTGGTTCCTGACCAATCACCCTCCCAAGGAGTAAAAGTTACAAAGTCTGTCTCAGGTATTGAAAGTGTGTCCCACTCACAATAACCCATGTGATATCCTAAGAATAGCCACTAAAGTTACCACTTCACAATCGACGGTCGAGTGGAACAGTTGTAAACCGAGGACAACTCTCCTAACCAGAAACTCTAGAAACAATGATGTCACCCCAAGGACTTGTCACTGAACATAGAATCACTTCGATAAGCTCATGTCCCACTAAATAAGCAAAAGGGGGGAACCACCCTTTACTTATCCAAATTGACCTCGTGATTGATGCATGTTTCAGAAGCACTTTACCAACAAGTGTTTTTTGCTACTAATGGATTTACTCTCATTAATCAATGCTAATTTCAAAGTTTTGCAGCCCAGGAGTGTTAACTCTCCAAACCTAATCCAGGGCACTAACCTAAACTTGTTGATGATATGAAAATCAAAAGTTTGTCATTTTTAGATTAAGCACCAATTTTGAGGGTAGTTTGCTTAGTTTCAGGAGTGGAAGTGAAACTGGTGGTATTTTGACTCGAAAACAAAATGAACCACACAATGCAAGATGCTCATTATGCTATCTTTCAGTTCGATGAATATGCTACTTGAAGGAAGAGTTAGAGGTTCATGAATTTCTTTTAGACATGCAAAGTTTCTGGTAGATTTTGTATGTTCATGCATAGTTTTTCATAAATATGGATAATAATTGATGTTTGATGATCAATGTAACCCAAATAGATATCTCAAGTAAAAGTGAATCTAATTCAATTACACGGGGGATCTCTGTTTCTCATTCACAAGATCGCCCGAAAGCCCAAGTGAAGAGGATACGTAGAGCCCTTTGGAATGCTTCTGAATTAAATTCTAAACTATTGCATGTGAAATCCACTTTCTCATTCACAAGATCGCCATAAGGCCCAAGTGAAGAGGATACGGTGGCTCGATATAAGATGCTTTGAAAATCAACCCCTAAATTATTACAAGCAAGATACACTTTCTCATTCACAAGATCATCATAAGATGCGAGTGAAGATGATACGGTGCCTCATACACAATATGTCTCAAGATAACTGAACTCTAAAGGTATAATTCTCTCTAATTATGCATGCAAATTATGAAGACAATTCCAACACCGAAAAAAAATGTAACTAAATGAAAGTTTATGTCTTTTTGTTAGGAAGAGATTGTCTTCAATATGTCTCACAATGTGACGTTCAAGGTTTTTTTTTCATTGCAAATGTGGGTGGATAGTGTCTTCAAAGGCATAGCTAAATTTAATCAAACTTCTCAAGCTTTGCAAAAAATTTTGCAATTTTTTTTCTTTTTAATCCAAAACTAAAGAATTGAAATGCATTATGCAAAACTTTAAACTATGTAAAACAAATTGCAATTTTTATTTTTATTTTAAATTCAAAAACTAAAGATTTGAATCCAAGTATAAACAAAACTTTTTAAAGCTTGTTCAAAGGTATGTAATTCTACACATATCCCCACTTAAGTGAAACTTCTCAAACTTTTTCGAAGGCATTCAAACACATTGTCAACTTAATGAAAACTTTTCCATCTTTTTCAAGGGCATAACAAACTAAGTGTTTAAGCCAAATGAAAGGGATTTCAAACTCCACTATGCAAAACCTTTTCAAATTTTTCAAAATGCATCAAAAACTGATTTTTAAAAGAAATCTCTGAGCATGTTTCAAATGCAAAAAGCTAAATATAGTTCATGGCGACCTTGTCATCAATGCTAACAAGTTTTAACATGTTTTGACATTTTATGCAGTATTAGCAAGAGGAGCATTTTAGCATCAGCATTTAATAGTGAACAAAGAGTCGGGACATGACCATAAGTGTTCCAACTATTACTCACACAGATCCAAAGCTTCATGTGGTAATTACTATAGTGCACCTAAAGGGCTGCGATGTCATTCACTTGGTCGACCCACGCCGAGCTAGGGTGAAGCTAAATCGATGCTTTTACTGGGTTAGACAAGTGTGTGCGCAATGGTTCAACGCAGTCAAGATTCAACGTCCCTGGCATTTTATGCTACACCTTGGAACATTCAAAGCTCAACGCTCTAGCATTCAACGCATGGTTTAACACGCATTCATCATACAGATCAGCGTTTGAAAACGTCTTCAATTATACAACAGACAACATCAAATGAAAACTTTATCCAGTAGACAGCATCAAATGAAAACTCAGAGATTAAAGCTTTCAAACCGTCAATGCAGAGTTGAATACGCATTTATCAGATAGAACATGACACGCAGGCTAAGTTTTAATAGTTTAAGATTGGTTACTATCCTTCAACACATTTTCCAAAGCAAGGTCAGGTTCTAAGACTGGTTTTAAACGCTGATCTTCAACGCAGTTAGCATTGTAGGTAGACTTTAAACACTTGAACACTGAGATTTAACACTTTCCAGCCAGAGCTTGGAGATAAACACAGAGCTGGAGGACTTTCCACACATGCAGAGGTTTAAGATTCAGGCAAAGCAACCATTAAAGGTCTCACGCATAAGTTTTCATGCATATGATTCACGCTGAGTTTTAAGATCTTTAAAAATGCACTCACAAGAAAAACGCAGAGCTAAAAGGTTTTGGTAGAGTTTTACAATTTAAAGAACCAATAGAGCTTTAAAGAACATGCAAGGTTTACAATAAAATGACTAGAGAATTCACGCAGGGCATCTTTCAACAAATGATGCACTCATATCTACACGAAGGGTGTAAAGAAATCTTAAACTCGGAGTTTTAACAAACAAAAAAACTTGATGCAGAGATTGGATCTTTTAAAGACTTTAACACGGCTTTAAGATCAAAACAAAGTGTAAACTCCAAAATTCCAGGCAGAGTTTCAAGAAACTCAGATCTGATTAGTTTGTAAGGTAGTTTGCTGGATTAAAGGTGTAGCTAGGCTAGTCTTAAGATTTTCAAGCTAGATATTAAACTCTTTAATGGATCTTTACAGCATAAATGAGTAGATCTGAAGGAAGAACACCCACAAATTGAAAAAAAAATCAAGAAAATTCAAGAAAGTTCAATAAATTTTAACATCCAGTATTGTTGCCATTCTGATAACAGCAATTAGTGCAAGGTTGTGTCTACACTATTTTAACTATTTTACTAAGATGTGGTGAGCCGCTACGTCAGAAATGAAGCAATTATCACAAATTTCTTAAGATCTAAGTTCATTCATTAAACATTCATTGAGATCTAAGAACATTTCAGAATTAGAATCATGCAAGATAAGCAAACATTCAACACTAAAATGGTAGAAACTTGAATTACTTCATATTAAAACAAGGAAGAAGTGCATCCTTACCAATGATCTTGGTGTGAATCCCTCCTCCATTTCCATGAGCTTCCCTTCCTTCACCATTGCTTTTGAATAATTTGAGCTCTTCTCCTTCCTTCAGAATCTCCTCAACATGCCTTTGTTTTTTTTATTTTCTTTTACCATGCCCCAAAGCCTTTCTTATATAGCATTGGGAAATGGGCCTTAGGCTTCTCTTTTGAGTGTGTGATAATCCCCTTTCATGATTTTAGATCATTTTCATTGAAAACCCCTTTTTCCATAGTTTTTAGGCTTTTTGCACCACTTATAATGATTTTAAGCACACTTAATGCATTTCTCAGAGAGGATTCGTCTCTGAATGAACTTGTGTCATGTCTTCTTATTCCAGGTGCATGGTAAACATATGCCTCTTCTGTCACATGACTAGGAGTGTTAATTTGATTGTTAACAGACCCTTATCGCCTATAGATCTAATGCAAAATTCAAGTCACCTCCTAAAATAAGCTTGCTCTTGAATATTCACTATACAAACCATAAATATTCAAGAACAAATACTCCTTATTCAATTATTGAGACCTGAGATTCACACACAACCATGATTCAAAATCCCAAGATTTTACATACTTCATGCTTCACCGGTGCCATCCCATAATCAAAGCACCCGATTTTCCCTTGGCATCGACAAACCCGAAATCCCATCCACCAAGTAAAATTTACAAATCTCTCACAATATTCTCTCCCAAACTCATAGATTCCTTCCATAAATTCATGCTTAACTTCAAATTTTCAACCAAATGTACAAGGGCTAGCTTCATTGAGGTGCTAGCTAGGCCCCTTGCAATTCATGGAAAAGCAAATCATAAGGAACCCCCTTCAAAGGCTTATGCTTCTTTAGGCATCCCAATAATCGACCTTTGCTTCCTATAAGATACATCCCACATGAACATTTATTGAGCTAAATACAAGAAAGATTTCCCGACTTTTCATATTTTTGGACGAACCACATTCAACCCAATCCCTCCTGAAACTATAGAATGAAAACCATTCATGTACCCCTTCCGAGAACAAAGAAAATATCTACCCTCATCCTCCAAACTCTCTTTATTCACACCCTGATCCTTCCTAAGAGGACTTCCATAAATTTGAGACTTCAATGCAGAATCAAGAATCATATTACTAGAAAGACCACTATTAGACAATTTACTTAAACATACATGAGATTTAAGGGCCTCCTTTAAACAATATTGAGAAAATTTCCCAATATTCCCACCCTGATCTTGAAACATAGAATCACCATAGAACCCTAAAGAAAGAGCA
This sequence comes from Larix kaempferi, assembly GCA_027924585.1. Taxonomy (NCBI): domain Eukaryota; kingdom Viridiplantae; phylum Streptophyta; class Pinopsida; order Pinales; family Pinaceae; genus Larix; species Larix kaempferi. Next base: position 46,288,554 of record BSBM01000456.1, on the reverse strand, counting down.
AAATTTGGAAATAGATTCCTACCAACAAGCAAATCAATATGTAAGGGAACTAGATCTTTTATATACTTACTTGGAGAACTCCGGTCCAAAACATCTTGTTCTAGTAGATCAATTATAATATTCACAGTCACCTCCACATCCTAGGAAGATTTCGGTCCCTTAAAAAATGGAGAAACCATCTTTTTATATTCTTTAAAGTTTTCACAAGATTTAATACTACGGTTCACAACTGGCTTCAGCATTTAAAATTCCTTAGTAACTAGATAAACTAAATTTTTGGATACCTTTCCCCTCCTATCCTCCCATGAAACTAACCCAGCAAAAAAACTTTCATCCTTCCTCAATTGAATCTTCCTACGGAAGGGTAATTTGCAATACACAACAATGTCCATGTTTATGGCATCTATTGTAAATGACACCCCCATATAATCCAACATGTTCACATGAACTCGGTTACCCAAAGAGATCTCAATCTTCTTTGGAAAACCCTCCCTTAAGGCCAATTTTACTAAGATATGCACCACACAAAACACTCTAGTTTCCATATGTGACTGATCTGAATCCACATACGTACTGAAGGTATTAATTATAGCCTATAAGAAGTCTGAAGACCAGAACTCTAGGGTAATATTGGGTAGCTTGACCTGAAAATATTTAATATCCAATCATTCCTTCCTTACATCAGAAAGAAGCTACCAACTCTTTAAGAAGATCACGCAAGAATCCCAACGCCATTCCTTATGAAGTATGAATGATGTATCCTTTGCAGAATTAAACTGGAATTCCAACCATCCATAAGGGAGAATGTATGCATCCAGATTATATCCCAAAGCATCTCCCCATGCATTGTCGACCCACCCTTTTTAGGAATTTAATACCAACCCTGAAACCCAATACACGACCCGCAAGAGTCGTATCCACCATTTTCACCACTTCATTCTTTTTCACATCTTCTCCTAAAACCAGTAAGACCAGATTCTTCTTCGAGTTATTACACTTTCTCCATTTCTTTAAACCTAGTTCTTCCACAAATCTCCCACCATCTTCTTGCCTCCCCTGAGCAATACAATCCACTCCATACCCACGACTTTGATCACTTGGCTCAAGGAAATCCTTCACATTTTCTTTCAATATAGTAACCCTCTAAACACTTGTAGCCACTCTCTCTGGCAGAAATAATATCAAAATGGCTATTGTTTTCCTTATTTGCAATCTTTTCCAGGCCATCATCATATTTTCCTCGAACATCCTCATAAATTTTCCCATCCTTTATGGTAGATTCCCCATCCTTTGTATTAGGTCTCCCATGAATCCTCATTTCCAATGCATTCCCCATGTAGGATTTAAAGTAGTAATCAATACTAACCCATCTTGAGTCACATGATCCCCAAATTCAAAACAATGCAACCATGTCCCATCTATAAAAACCCTGCCATTGTACACTTGCTAATCACTCCAGCTCCCTCTTCCTAGGCTCCACCTCAAATCCGCTCTTAACACCAGGTGAACAAGAAACCATATATTTTTCCTTTACCTTCCTAAGATCCATGATTCTTCTTTACCACATTAATATATGTAAATGGAAAAAAAACATTCAGAAAAAAACCTACTCCAAAATTATACATGTCATAAACTAATTTTATTAATTTTAATTTTATGCATGTATTTATGTATAGTAATACATGTATAGTTACACTTATAACATAATTATCAACTTAATAAAGACTATAATTTTTGTTTATTTTAAGATTATATTTAGTGGATACTACTAATATAACATGAGTGGGCTTAATGGTTAAGAATATGTGTTTCCTCCTAGGAGGTCATTGTTTCAAATCCCGAGGGGGGTAGGGTATGTGGGTGCGGTATGTACATCTCTGTAGAATTAATTGGTGTCTAGCTTTGCTATGACCTTACAAATATATTATTATTATTATTATTAGTGATTATCCTTTTTTTTAAAGTATTTTGACATTTCAAATCTTCTTACTTAAAAACTATCTTTTTTTGTAATATTGTTTTTTCTTATTTTTTCAATTATGGTTTTTTTAAACATAAAATTGGATTTAAAAAAATGGTAATAATGTTATATGCCATTTTTATTTTGAAAGTTGAATTTTTTTCCTTGGAAAAAGCATAAATTTTATTTCATCCAAAGATAAAATAAATTTACATTATGTAGAAATACATGTCTCCATGTATTTTTTGACCAAAAATCCCACACCTTTCTCTAAAGAAGAGAAATGGAATTGATCTGATGCTTATACATAATGTCTATGTACGGGAACAAAAAATATAAATAGCACATCAGTGTACAAATCGACCGACGATCATTGTTGGGAGAAAAAAGAGAGAGTTCCAAAAGTCGAGAATATATGTCCCGAACAAAGACTGATAAAAACCGCTATATAAGCTTGTAATGATATCATGCAAAAATCATGAGCCATAAATTGTGCCATCTTGTTATACTGTCAGATATTCAATTCAGAACTGAATTAGGATCCGGTTGGAACTCAGCAAAAGGCTGGTGGAAATACTCATAGAATTATTCATTATTTAATTCAACAATCATCCACGGCCTTGGAACCATTTGAATGCATTCCTTAGCAATCTGATTCGCTTCCATGTTCCTTTCCCTATAGACATGTTGAAATGTGATAGTATCAAATGTTTCCATGATTCTGGAAACTTCTTCAAGAATAGGAAGTAGTAAGATGTTATGGCATTTTTGTGTCTTTCTTGACCAGCTTATAATAATTTGAGGATCTCCAAAGATTTGAAGCTTATTCACATTCTTCTCTTTTGAAAAAAGAAGCAATAGTTTTAAAGACATCAATTCCACATAATTGTTTGTGCTGGCACCCAACCCCATTTTTTATTTACAAGAGTGATATCATATAGGTTGAAGACAACACTCCCCCCATAGGCTAGCATTATTTTTTGAGGCACCATCAAAAAATTCCCAAGGTATTGTATGATCCACCTATTCCTTAGTAATGAAGCGAATAGAATCGGCACCTTTTTCTTGAGGAAAGTGTGACAAGTTACTAAGACTTTGCACAGCTATAATCTCAAGCAGAATTCTCTTATATTAATATATAGCAGAGTTCCTCGCAATCCAAACCCCCCAATGGAGCGGTAAAGGAAGGGATTTTATGAAACCATTTTTAGGATCATGTACCCATACTCTCTAGGATTGTAATATCTGTACTCCATCCCATCTAAATTTTTTTTGTAATTTCTCTGAGCATAACTACCAAACTTGTTTTATAAAGGGATATTTTATAAATAGACAAGGCATAGATTCATCATCATCCTTGCACAGGGAACACCATCCAAGTAATTCCTTCTGCCTTTTTTTCATTAAATACCAATTAGGAATCTTGTTTTTTACTAAGCAGCACAAGAAGATGCATGCTTTTAATGGACATTTTAGTTTCCATACCCCTTTCCACCACCATTGTGGTTCACCTCTTTGTAAATCAATGCGCATATGACAATATCCCAATTTTGGAGTGAACTTACCATGGGGAGCATTTGCCTAGATAAGTTCATCATTTCTATAAAAAATGTGAATATGAGCATTCCAAAGAGATTTGATATAGTTATTCCATACCTCAATGTGATGTTCCCCCAATTAAATAATGTTAATATGCAACCATCCCTGTGCCCATAGAGAGGTGGAGGCCAGATCTGCTATTTGGTTGAGGAAGTAGAATCCCAAAGCATGGAGGTATTCGATTAGATTCCATGGGATAATATGAATTTCTCCACATATCAGCCATGGATCAGCACCCATCTGAACCCTAGATCCATTTCCAATGCACCAAGCTGCAAGTCCTTATTCAATCACAAGGAAATATTTTAGGACCACCTTCCATATAATTGATATGTTTTGTTTATTTTTATTGGTACTTCTAACCCAATCTTCAATTGATTTGGAGTATATGTATTTCTGATATACCATAGTTATCTAGAGCCTTTCTGAGGAAATCAGATGCCAACCAACTTTTGCAGCCAAATCCTTTGAGAACAAAATGATATTCTTCAACTCCCACCCACCTGAAGTTTTTGGAACAACCAAAGCCTTCTAGCTTACCCAAGGCATATCATATTTTCCCTAGTAACCCTCCCAAAGGAATTTGAAACAAATTTTCCCATTCCTTTCAATAATACCCTTTGGAATACAGGACAGGGACATCTAGTACACCAGGATGGCTTCTAGAACAGACTTTACTAGTATTAGTTTGCCCTCCCTAGTCAACCAACTAAAAATCCAACTTTTGAGTTTCTTTTCCAATTTATCTATAAGCCACATCCACTCAATTTTCTTATAATCATTTGGTTTTAACTGAAATCCCAAATATTTTAGTTCCTCATAAAAATATTTAACTTCAAAAGGAAATAGTCTCATATAGTAATTCACTACTTTTTCTTCTGGGACCTGAACTAAAAGAAAGGACTTTCGGTCATTTATAGCAATACCTATTGCATGGCCAAACATTTCCAAAATTTCCGCCATCTTTTGTGCATCCTCGCATTGATCGTTGCAAAAACTTAGGATATGATATCAAAAAGTAGGTGCGTAATATTGAATGTAGGGGTGATGGAAATTCCTTGAAATTCTATCCTACTTTAGGCCACTTCCAATGCTCTACTGATTCCTTCTACCAACAGAATAAAGAGGAGGGGGGAGAGTGGACATCCTTTCCTAAGACCTCTTTTCACCTAGAAGAAAGGTGAAGCTACCCCATACATGAGAACAAAAAATGATACCGTTTGAACACAACACATAATCCATTTCATGAAAGGGGATTCGAATTCAAGGTGAGTTAGGAGAAGTCTGAGATAAGACAAAATCACACTATCATATGCTTTTGAATGATCAATATTCATAAAGAAACCTTGGATTTTCTTTGTTTTGACACGATGCATTCCTTCTTGGGATACACCGATAGCTTCTTGAATTTGGTACCCTTCGAGAAAACCAAACTATTATTTGGAGACTGTGGTGGAAATAATATTCTTCAAACTTCTTAAAATCACTTTCACCACCACCTTTTAAATGTATTTGTAGAGAGAAATTGGGTGAAAGTCCTCCTTTGTGAGTGGGTTGTCTATCTCCAGGATAAGAGCAATGGAAGTTGAGTTTAATGGAGCATGCATTAATCCTTCCTTTTGGGATTCTTCCAAAACCTTTAGGATATATTATCCTTGTGAAATTTAGTTCACACCAAGATATGATAAAGAAATTACACACTCTCACAAAATATCTCACACAACTAGTCAAGAACACTGAAATTCACTCACATAAGATGCAAACCGAATTACTCAAATGAATAATATTACATCATCCAACCTTGGTAAAGTAAATGGATGTCAATATATAAATTTACATCAGATATTTGAGTGCATAAGGATTCCATTCGAATCCTCACAAAAGAAAACTTACTAAAATAATGCAAATCCCCCCTAGGTGGCAAGTGTGCTCTCCAAGTCACACCAAAGGCTCATGAATTTATGATTTAGTGATCAGATAGTGATGTATGATGAAAAAACATGCCAAATACCAAAAATGGAAATAAGAAACATCATGGCGGATGAGTGGTCCAAAAAACAGTTTCCCTAGTCAACTAGCTTTTACCTTTCACCCAAAAAGTGGTAAAAAGCAATAAAAGCAGCTAGTGCGCCAATCTAACTCAAAATTGTCTAAAAAAAGCAAGAATCTATTTTAGGACATCCAGAAATAGTCTCTAGTGAGTTTAGGAAACTTGTGGTCCACACAATGATGCATGTGGTCTACACAATGACTCATATGCCAACTATCTAGTCTAATACACAGGAATTAATCATAGAATGATTAATTAATGCTACTAATGTATTAATGTGACATAGATGATGGATTTAATTATTCCAACACTTCTAGAATCTCATATAGTCATGTAAAGAATTCTGCTGACCATCCATTCGGTCCAGGGATTTTATCTTTCTGGAAACCATCTAAGACTTCTTTCACTTCATCTTTTGTAACTTCATCCATCAATTCCCTATTTCCTTCCTCATTTAAAAAGCTGGGAGATAATAATTCCATTCTAATTATCTCTACTATAGATACCCTAGCATTTTCCTTGAACAAATTTTTGAAATGGTTTTCCCAAGCTGAGACATACCATCAAAAGTAGAGACTGAATTTACCTCAAAGTATTTCAAGCTCTAAATAGTATTAACATTTTTCCTACCTTTTGCATAGGCTTGTTAAAAAATTTTGTTGGCATCCCCACACTCCAACCATATCACAATACTCTTTAGCCGCCATGCAACTTATTTCTCCTCAAGAAACTTCTGCTTATTCCATTCCAACATCTGTATGCCTCTTTTGATTCCGGAGAGACAACCCCCCCCACCCCTTCCGATTCATACATGACTTGAAGGGAAACTTTGATATATTTTAACTCTTGATCATCCCTTTGTTGTTGTATATGTAACTTCGGAATGTAGTTCATCTATGTATTTCATATATATTTATTGTACCCTTATTAGAGATGTGTTATTCCTCTATAAGGAAGTGTTGTCATGTGGATTGACAAGTGTCGCAAGTGTGTGTACTTGCCGATGGGTTATTAGACCACCATGTGTGGGGTTGGCCCTGAAATATATATTATATTGTGGATGTATCTAGATAGACAAGTCGGCCCCATAGTGTAACTAGGCAAACAGGTTAGTATAAATAGAGATCGGGAGATCTCTATTTTGATCATTCGGAAAGTCATACTTCTCTCACTCATAAAGTGGCATACTAGTGAGGAGGAGGATCATCTGCTACTAGGAGACTATCTCAGTGTATTTTGGTTGTACTTTGGTTGAGCCATTGCTCTCTCTATCTCTTAGGAAGTTGTGGGTTTTTTCACCTTAGGGTTTTCCCCATGGAAACTCTGTGTCTCTTGTTTCTCATGCTTTTGATTCTTGTGATGCTTGTGATGCTTATTGTGATTGTTATGCATTGATATACTATATATGTTATTCTCTCAGTGAAGATCCTAGAGTATTGTGAATTAATGCTCAAAATTTAACATGGTATCAGAGCTAACCTGAGAAGAAGACATTTTGCAGTGACGGAAACTTGAGTTTCTTGTTTATTGGGTTTCTCTCCACAGATTTTGGAAAAGCAGTATAGTAGATTGACTCTACTCATCAAGGAGAATCTATCTGTCCAATCAAAATTCAATTCTGAGCATTTTCAGATTTGGCCCTAAAAATTAGGGTTTCCACAAAAATAGGAATTTATGGAATCTGAAGACATAGCTGGAAGATCCTTGCAAAAATCGAAGTTTAGAGCTTTGGATAGAGATTTGTGGTTGGGTAGATCTCCGGGAAACTCAAAACCTAATTCAGGGCTCTCCCTAGTGAACCCGGGAGGACAAAAAGGCAAATATGAAGGGTAAAGCTTTGATGATCTCAAATTCTGAATGCACCAGGCTGATCAGCTCATCAAGGCATATCTTTCTATTCTTTCAGAAAGTTGAAATTCACATTTTGAATTTTTAGGGTTTTTTCGACAAACCCTAATCCAAGACCAGATCCACTTTTCAGCAGTTCAAGTGGTAAGACCTAAATCTTTTCTATTTCCATTTGAAGTAATCTTTAAGATGTCTCACCACACCAAGCTTGAGGATAATCTTGAAGGGGCTGATAACTTCCAAGCTTGGAAGTATAGGATTGGGTTAATCCTGGAAGAGAATGAGTTGGACTCATATATAAAAGAAGACATCCCTATCCCAGAGGATGAAGAGGTTAAAGTATTACACAAGAAGAACTTGGTCAAGGCAAAGAGAATCATTGTTGATTCTATCAAAGACCATCTCATACCCCATGTGTCTTCTCTAAAGACACCCAAGGAGATGTTTGACTCTTTGACCAAGCTATTTGAAGGGAAGAACATAAATCGGAAGATGACCCTGCGGAACTAATTGAAAGGAGTAAAGTTTCAGAATGGAGAAACCATTCAATCTTATTTTTCTAGGGTCTCCCAAATTAAGGAACAACTGGAAGCGGTAGATGAAATGGTGGAGAATGGTGAAGTTGTCATGACCACTCTAAATGGCCTACTCAGGTCATGGGATTCCTTTATTCAAGGAATTTGTGCAATGAAGAAGTTGATCTCCTTCAACAGATTGCAGGAAGAATGCTCTCAAGAAGAAGCTAGACTTGTAGCTCGTGAGGAAAAGATGGGAGGTGAAGATCAAGCTCTTGCAGCTCACACCAAAAGAAGCAAGCCCAAGAAGGAGCACTCTCGCTACAAGAGATCCTATCAAAAGAATAAGAAGGATCTAAGATGTTTCACATGCAATGAGAAGGGTCACTTTGCTTCAGATTGTCCCAAGAACAAAAGGGATAATAACAACAACTCCAACAAGAAGAAGAAGGGCAGCAAAAGAAAGTTCCATGCTCATGCTGCTGAGGATGATGAACCTCCAAAGAAGAAGGATAGGGCAGAAAGTGATGATAGTGATGATGACTCATCAAGTGAAGAAGAGTATGTTCTAATCTCTGCTCCCACAGGTATTATCTCCCATGGTTTTCATGATTGGTTGATTGATAGTGGGGCTTCCAAACACATGAATGGGTTTAAGGAATCTTTTGTGAATCTATCTGAACATCAATCACCCCATAAGGTGAAACTTGGGGATGATTATCCATACCCAATCAAAGGAAGTGGTGAAGCCTCCTACAACCTAGATTTTGGAAAATCTTTGAAGATGAAAGAAGTCCTTTATGTACCTGGGCTCAAGAAGAACTTACTTTCCATCTTTGCATTGGATGCAAAAGGTATGAGGGTTGCATTTGTGGATGGCCAAGTCCTAATGTGGCCAAAGGGTAAAACAATCAATGATGCAGTAGTGATTGGAGAGCAAGAGGGAGGTTTGTATAAATTGAAGGGTCAACCTGAACATGCCATGATACATGAATCCATGGAGCCAAGTGAACTTTGGCATAGAAGACTTGATCATATGCACTATAGGGCACTTCCAATTGAAAGTAAGGTTGTAGAGGGTCTTCCTAAAATCAAGACCAAACATGAAGGTGTTTGCAAAGGATGTGCAAAAGGCAAGAACATTAAGAAGGATTTCCCAAGCAGTGAAATCAAGGCAAAGGATATCCTGGAAATCATCCACTCAGATGTATGTGGTCCTATGTCATCCAGTTCTCTAAGTGGGTATGTTTACTATGTCTCATTTATTGATGACTTCTCCAGGAAGACATGGGTCTACTTCTTGAAGAACAAAGATGAGATACTTGATAAGTTCAAGGAATTCAAAACCTTGATGGAGAATCAAACTGACAAGAAGATCAAAACATTCAGATCCGACAATGGTATAGAATTCACCTCAGGTGACTTCAAGAAGATTTGCAGTGATTCAGGGATTAAGAGGGAGTTGACTGCTCCTTACAATCCATAACAGAATGGAGTTACAGAAAGGAAGAACGGAACAATCATGGAAGTAGCAAGAGCAATGCCACATGACCAGGATCTACCTATGCATCTATGGGAAGAAGCAGCTAGAACAGCTGTATATGTGCAGAACAGAACACCCCACAAGATATTGGACAATAAGACACCAGAAGAAGTCTTTTCTGGTAAGAAACCTGAAGTCAGTCATCTTAGAATATTTGGTTGTCCAGTATACACTCATGTTCCAAAGGAAAAGAGGACCAAACTAGATCCTTCAGGAAAGAAGGGCATCTTTGTGGGTTATAGTGAAAGCTCAAAGGCTTACAGAATATACTTTCCAAGGTTCAAGAAGATTGATTCCAACAGGGATGTAACATTTGATGAAAACTCAGCATTCGTCAAATCAAGGAAGGCACCTATCGAAGTTTATGAAGAACCTAAGGAAACTAGATTTCAAGACACTACCATGACTGAAGCAGTTCTAGAAGTTGTTCGTGAGTTTGAAGATCTATAAGAACCTATAGATCCACCCCGTGAGGATAACTCTCATAAGAGGAAACTTGCATGGGCTAGAGAGCTCATTCAAGATGCAGAAATATTTGGTATTCCAGAAGAAGAACACAGAGCAAAGAAGAGAACCAGATCACATACCAGCTATGTTGCTTTACTCTGTGACATCATGAACAAAGAACCTTCCAGTTATGAAGAAGCAACATAAAAGAAAGAAAGGAAGGATGCCATGGTTGAGGAATACCAATCAATAATGAAGAATGATGTTTGGGATGTTGTCCCAAGACCTAAAGAGAAGTCTGTGGTGACCTCCAAATGGATCTACAAAATCAAGCATGCTACAGATGGCAGTGTAGAGAAATACAAGGCAATATTTGTAACTTGTGGCTTCTCTCAGAAAGAGGGAGTAGATTATGAAGAAATGTTTGCACCTATAGCTAGGTATACTTCCTTCAGAACAGTACTTTCCCTGGCTGTAGCAATGAAATGGAAAATACACCAGATGGATGTCAAGACTGCTTTTTTGAATGGTGTAGTTGAAGAGGAAGCATATGTGGAGCAGCCACTCGGTTTCGAAATACATGACAGGGGAGTCATATGTGTGTAGATTGAAGAAAGCCTTGTATGGCTTGAAACAAGCTCCCAGAACTTGGTATGGTAGGATGGATAGTTTCCTATCTAGTTTGGGCTTTACCAAGAGTAAAGCGGATTCCAACCTTTACTACAAGGTTGAGGAAGGGAATCCTGTGATTCTACTCCTGTATGTGGATGACTTATTTGTAACAGGAGATGACAGATTGATTGCAGATACTAAGAGGAAGCTTGCTGCCGAGTTCGATATGAAAGATTTGGGAATGATGCATTATTTCCTAGGTATGGAGGTGTGGCAAAGTGCAGGTGGGATCTTCCTTGGTCAAGGGAAGTACACAGTAGATATCCTGAAGAGATTCGGGATGATGGATTGCAAGGCCATGGCCACACCTATGGCATCGAATCTAAAGCTTCTATGTGATGCTTCATCTGAGCCGGGTAATGTCTCTATGTATTGTTAGATGATTGGGTCCTTGATGTACCTGACGAACATGAGACCATATATTTGCTTTGCTGTGAGCACATTGAGTCAGTTCCTGATAGATCCGAGGAGTGTTCACCTGATTGCTGTAAAGCATATTCTGAGGTACCTAAAAGGTACAGTGGATTATGGGCTCAAATATGAAGCGAATCAAAAGTTTAACCTACAGGGTTATGTTGATTCAGATTGGGCTAGCAGTGCTGCAGATAGGAAGAGCACATCTGGGTGCTGCTTTAGTATGGGATCAGGTGTGATCTCTTGGTTTAGCAGGAAGTAGTCCTGTGTAGCACTGAGTACAGCTGAGGCAGAGTATGTTGCATCCTGTTCAGCTAGTTGTGAGGCAATATGGCTACGGAAGCTACTATCTGAGTTATTTGATCTCCCATTGGATGGTACTGGTATCTTTTGTGATAACCAAAGTTGTGTGAAGCTGTCCGAGAACCCAGTGTTTCATGACAGGTCGAAACACATAGAGATCAAATATCACTATATTAGGGATATGGTGTAGAGAGGAGCTGTGAAGCTCCTGTATGTTGCGATGGACGAGTAGATTGCAGATGTGCTGACGAAGCCACTAACCAGGGTGAAGTTCGAGTACTTCAGGGAGAGGCTTGGTGTTCTTCAAATCGAGGACACTTCGAGGAAGAAGTGATGGACACATTTGTTGAATCCATTCCAAGCATGTTGGAAGGAGGATCCTTCACATGGTTGTGGATGTAAGCGCTGGATGATGAGCATCAGGATGATGTTCTGGTTTCTGCTTTGTATGGTCAGTTGGATCATTTTTATATGTATGTATGCATCATGTTGGATGTTGGATATGATTAGTTGGATCATTTATATGTATATGTATGTACGCATCATGTTGGATGCTGGATATGATTAGTTGGATCATTTATATGTATCTACGCATCATGTTGGATGCTGGATATGATCAGTAGGATCATTTGTATGTATTTTGTATATGCATCATGTTGGATGCTTGGACCATGTATCTGTATATGTATCAGATGGATACATTGTATGATTAGGTGGATCATGTATGGTGATATGTATCATGTATTTGTATTTGTACCAGGTGGATACATTGTATGATCAGGTGGATCATGTATGATGATATGTATCAGGTAGATACTTGGTATGCATTAGGTAGATGCATTGTATGATCAGGATGATCATGGATGACGAGCTTCAGGATGTTTCTCCAGATGACATGTAGCAGGATGTTGCAGTGATGATGATCAGGATGATCATGTGTACATCAGGATGATGTATGGTGAGTATCAGGTTGATACTCTATGGACGTGGATCAGGTTGTGTAGATGAGCATATAATTTGGACCTGGGAGATTTGCAGATAGTCTTTCGAGGTTTTGCCTATGGCATATAATTTGGCCCTGGGACATTTGGAAAATGCTCTTTCAAGGTTTTGCTCTATGAGGACATATAATTTGTCCCTAGGAGATATGCAGATAGTCTTTCAAGGTTTTTCCTATGGCATATAATCTGTCCCTGGGATATCTAGCAGATGCACTTTCAAGGTTTTGTCCTATAGCATATAATATGTCCCTGGAAGATCCGATAGGTTGGGCTGTGTGCCCGTAATAAGTCCTAGGATGCTCTTGAGAGGTTTTGCCATGACCACATATAATCTGTCCCTGGGAGATCCTATAGGTAGAGCTGTGTGCTCGTAATAGCCTGGGATGCTCTTGCGAGGTTTTGTGGTGACCACATATAATCTATCCCTAGGAGATCCTACAGGTAGAGCTGTGTGCTTGTAACAGCCTGGGATACTCTTGCGAGGTTTTGTGGTGAGGTCACATATAATATGGCCCTGGGAGATCCTATAGGTAGAGCCGTGTGCTCGTAATAGCCTGGGATGCTCTTTCGAGGTTTTGTGACGCACGTAATAAGTCCTGAGGATTCCACAGTATGGCCAGTGATGACGAAGATCTGCAGGTGGTGGGCCTACATCCAGTATTGAAAAGGACTAGCTCTGTAGAACTTCCTATGACGAGTAGAGTCAAAGATTGGTTGAGATAGCAGCAACAGTGATGATGATGATGACGATGATCCTAAGACGAAGACTTGTCTAGCAGATCTGTGTCGCGAAATACCTTCCTAGTTAAGAGGGAGTGTTGATGTATATGTAACTTTGGAATGTATTTCATCTATGTATTTCATATATATTTATTGTACCCTTATTAGAGATGTGTTATTCCTCTATAAGGAAGTGTCGTCATGTGGATTGACAAGTGTCGCAAGTGTGTGTACTTGCCGATGGGTTATTAGACCGCCATGTGTGGGGTCGGCCTTGAAATATATATTATATTTTGGATGTATCTAGATAAACAAGTCGGCCCCATAGTGTAACTGGGAAAACAAGTTAGTATAAATAGAGATCGGGAGATCTCTATTTTGATCATTCGGAAAGTCGTACTTCTCTCACTCAAAAAGTGGCGCACTAGTGAGGAGGAGGATCATCTGCTACTAGGAGACTATCTCAGTGTATTTTGGTTGTACTTTTGTTGAGCCATTGCTCTCTCTATCTCTGAGGAAGTTGTGGGGTTTTTCACCTTAGGGTTTTCCCCACAGAAACTCTGTGTCTCTTGTCTCTCATGCTTTTGATTCTTGTGATGCTTGTGATGCTTATTGTGATTGTTATGCATTGATATACTGTATATGTTATTCTCTTAGTGAAGATCCTAGAGTATTGTGAATTAATGCTCAAAATTTAACACCCTTAGTAATTTTGCATGAGCCAAATATTTTGAGGCCTTTTTTACTCTGTTAAGGTTCTCCCCAAATTGGACCACTACTACGTGACTAGTCCCCGTATCAATGGGAGACTAGTTTTCTTTGACTATATTCTGAAAGATTTCATCTTTCAACCATGTAGAATTAAACTTTAAGGGACTGACAGGATTCTGACTATCACTAGCCAATTCCAAAAATATAGGCATGTGGTCTGAATCCCCTCCATGACCGATCCATTGTCTAAACTGAAAGAGGCCCTCAACCATTCTTTCAGAGACCAAGAATTGATCGAGTCTCTTTTCAACTGATCTGAATTTTGCACTTTTAATTAACCATGAATTATGTGTGAATGATTCAATATTTTAACTCTTGAAAAAGGACTTAAAATGACAATTTTTTAAGAGAGCACATAAGTAAAAAGACTGAAAATGAAGAGATGAAAACCATAATGTGAAGACAACAACTGATAATGAAGTTCGTCCATAAAGGACTATGTCTCCAGGCCCCTTCCAATGAGATCGTTTCTATTAATTTCTTCAAATGCTACAAATTACATCAATGCCGAGGATACTTTGAAATTCTGACTATTTGCTGCAAAAAAAACTACACCATTGCACCCATCTCAAAAAATTGTGAATTTTGAATATAAATGCCTTATAATTTTCCTGGGACCTCCCTTGGAATGTAGTTCGAGATAAATTTGTCATGTGCTATATGGACTGTATGGATTCTCGCCTTGGGAACTATGCAAACATTGGGATTCGTGCCCACCACCAACTTTACCAATCGGGGTCCAAAACCATGGTTTAAATAACATGGGCGTGGTTGTTTTGGAACCCATGGAGTGTGCCCAATTTTCGGTATCAATATCACTTTCACTTTAAAACAATATTTCATGGATCCTTAGCAAAGGAGTGGGTCGTAGCCCATCGATAATTCGTTGTCGTGGGAGACTGGATATCTTGGGGTCGAAACCTATGGCTCCATTTTTGTGGAAATAATATATATATATATGGCATATGGTTGAACCATAGCCCATGGTATTTTTATCGTATCCACCGTTGGTTATATAGTTCAGATTACATAGATATATAAAATATGATATGGGGTTGAGGGATTATCCCTCGACCTGCCCCTTTTTAAAAATAATACAACCAACAAATTTAAACATAAAATTTAACCTATATCATTAAGAACCACCAATGAGAATTATGGTCAGGCATTGGGATGTAAGGCATTGGAACTGGTCGGAGGTCAGGGGTTCAATCCCCCTTCCCACCATATTTTTTTTCAAGAACAACCACATTGTGGTCATTTAAACCACCACATGGAGGCCTCCAATTGATCCACGTTCCTTCCACATGTACATTAACCCTGCCACTTGTCACGCAGCAAGATGTCCACATCATTGCAATGCCAAATCATCTTCCAAGTCACATTCCACAAGGCATCTCAAGGTTCTTCCACCTTGGAAGCATGATCCACCTATACAGGCCATGTGACACCCTTTCCGTGGTGCCTCGTGGAAACCCATTTTTTTTCCAATTTTCTTGTTGATCAAGAATTTCAGAAAGAGACATCTTTTGCACTCAGAGTTTGTTTTTCATGAAATGAGCGTCACTGGAAATCTCTCGATGAGCTCTATGCAAAGACGTGCTCCTGTTCAAATTTTGAAGACTTTGATTTTTGGTCATTTGGGAGATCGTCCTAGATCAAACCTCCCCACTGGAAGGTTTTGGACCACCAAAAGCCTGAAATTACTCAGCAAATAGGTGAGGGTACAACTCCCTCACCTTTCTAGTTGCTATCCATCGAGATTTGATTGGATGCATTCCTTTAAGACCCACACGAAGATATTCCACATATCCTCTTCATGAAATCCTTATCCTCTTGTCAAGAATGATTCCTTCCTGCAACTCATCAAGATACTCAGGAGCAAAGTCATCAAAATAAGGAACATGTTCATTCTCCTCTTCATACATGATCATGGGAGGCTCATACAATTTCAAGTTCTCCACATTCACAACGGAATACATTTGCATATATGTAGGAAAATCTAACTACAAAGCAATGTTATCAACTTTGTCCAAAATTGTGAAGGGTCCATACCTGAATGGTTTAATATTTTTACCTTAACCTTTAAGTCGGTCTTTGCTGATATGAAGCCAAACTTGATCATCGAATTAAATAGTATGATCCACTTGATGCTTTTCATGCCTTGTCTTGTACTTGGATTGGATCTTATCTGATTGTTCATGTACTGCATGGTGTACCAACTAGATCTGTTGGATGAACTTCAAGGCCTTGTCTACATTGACTTGTCCATCTTCCACATAGTATTTCCCATAAACAAAGTCTAAAGGAGACTTTGGAAAGTATCCAAAACATCTCTCAAATGTATAATTTTGTTTAGAAGTGTGTATGGATCGGTTATAGGCATGCAGTACATAATGCAACTATTCATTCCAAAGCTCCATATGCTTAGAACAATATCCTTGGAGTATATGTACCACTATGCGGTTGATTAATTCAGTCTGACCATCCATTTGTGGATGAAAAACAATGCTCTTTTTCAACTTAGTGTCCATAAGTTCCCACAAAGTTGACCAAACTTTCAAAGAAATCGGGAGTCCCGATCAGATGCAATAGAAGTGGGTAACCCAAAATGAACCAAAAAATTCTGGAAGAATAACTGAGCAGTCAAATATGCTATGACCTACTTTTTACAAGGCATTAAGATGCACATTTTACTGAACCTATCCACAACCACATACAAGTAATCATGACCTTTCCTAGACATAGGAAATCCTCCCACAAAATCCATATACACACTTTCCCATGAACGAGAAGGTATAGGGAGTGGAGTGTACAATCCCAATTTTGTATTACTTGGCTTACTTGTAGCACACATAACACATCCCTTTACATATTTAGATACAGTTTCATTCATCTGAGGCCAATAAAAATACCTCTGAAGCTAAGCTATTGTCTTGCCTACACCAAAGTGACCAGATATAAGAGAAGTATGAGCTTCTCTAATTACATGAACTCTTTCACTCCATGGAATACAAACTTTTCCAAGATGATACAATAACTTATCATGAACATGATAGTCCAATTCTTCAGTTTGTGTTCCATGCATTAAAGATTCCTACAAATTTTGGAAGTCTTAATCTTGAGCATATTGTTCAATGTAACTTTCATGAGCCAATGGACTATTTTTCAAGATAAAATATGCATTGACTGGAGGTCTTGATAACATCTCTACAACTTTATTCTAAATTGCCTTTTTATATTTAATGAATAAGTGAAATTGTTGTTAAAATTCCATCCATTTGAAATGTCTTGATTGTTGTATCTTAGTTTGTGATTGAAGATATTGTAATGGTTGATGGTCAATATGTATGATTGTTTCTTTACCCATTAGATAATGTTTCCAGTTCTTCACACTTTGTACTAATGCATACAACTCTTTATCATATGTAGGATATTTATTTATTTCTTTAGGGAATATTTTAGAATGATAACATATTGGTTTCATATGTTTCATTAAGATTTCCCCCATTGCATAACCACTAGATTCAGTTTCAATCTCGAATGGCTAGTGAAGATCTGGTAGTGTAAGTATTGGAGCTGTGCTGATATTTTCCTTTAAAGTGTTGAAGGCCTTCTTCGCTTTTCCTCCCCACTGAAAGACTCGTTTCACACTTGTAAAAACATGTAAAGGAGAATCAATAAATGAGAAGTTAGCAATAAACTTCCTCTAATATTGGGATGCTCCCAGGAAGCTTCTAACTCCTGTTAAATTATTAGGCTTGGGCCAATTCTGAGTGACCTCAAATTTAGAGGGATCAATCCTTAGTTCACCACCCCCTACAATATGGCCTAAATAAATCAAAGATGTCTTTCCAAACTCACATTTAGACATATTCAAATACAATTTCTCCCTTGCTAAGAGATCTAGGACTTTCTTAACATGCTTGACATGATCCTCCAAAGTTTGACTAAATATAAGGATTTCATCTAAGTAGACTATTACAAATTCGTCAATGAAAGGTCTAAATACATCATTCATAACCCACATGAAGGTTGCGAGAGCATTACAAATCCCAAAAGGCGTAAGCAACCGTTCATACAAACCCTGTTTAGTTTTAAAAGTAGTTTTCCAAATATCATTTTCATGGATTCTGATCTGATGGTAACCACTTCTCAAGTCTAACTTAGTGAAATAAATTTCATTCTTTAACCAATCCAAAATATCATCAATACGGGGGAGAGGATATTGATTCTTTACCGTGATTCTGTCCATAGATTTGTAGTGCACACACATCCACCGTGTACCATATTTCTTTGGTACCAAAAAAATTGGTGAACCACATGGAGAGGAACTTGGTCGAATGTCCCCTCTCTCAAGAAAATCTTGAACCTACTTCTTGATCTCTGCATTTTTTTATCACTGAATATCAATACGTACCAATATTTGGAAGAGGAGAATCCTGCTCCAAATGGATCTCATGTTGTATTTATTTTTTTAGGAGTTAATCTATTAAATTCCTAGAATACTGCATCATACTTACCAACAACCTTAACCAATTCATTTTTAAGTTTAGGATCACAACCTTTAAAAGAATTAGTCTTATAAACATCTTTAGCTTTAACAATCATGATAACAAAAAATTTACTAGCATTTACTAATATCTTCATTTGACTTGCAAAAACCAAAGATAGATTAGTTTTCATACGGTGAGCTTGAACAATGTACTGGACACCATCCTTAGTAAGTTGGTGCTTGTTCTATTCTCTGTAAAAGATTTATTTTCTATCGTAAAGATAAGGGATACCTATTACAATACCACATATATCCATTGGGATCACATCCATACCAACTTCATCCATAAATACAGAAGTTATTGCAAACCTAAGTCTACACTACTTAGTAACTTCTAGTTGCACATTTTCACATACCCAACCAAGTGGATATGGTTTTGGGTGTGGCTTAGTTTTCAAAACAAGATTTTTAACTATCTCTTTTGAATTCAAGTTAGCTTTTGATCCATTATCAAATAAAGTATCAATTTTAGTATGCTTAGAAATCACCCTTATTTGAAATACCTCGCTCATTTTCTTTTCATCATGAAAAGATTCAGCTTTTGAGGCATAATCAGAAGTAGATTTACCTTGTAATCCCATGGATGCAATTTTTTTTTCATATCTATAGTATGATCCCAAATCACGTCGGAGAGTGGTTGTAATATTCTGATCTTTGTTCTAAAAATTTTATGGCTTGAGTTTTGGATGAAGCTTCCAACATTTTGATACATCATGACCCTTTTTCTGACAATGCGTGCATGGGGGATTATCTCCTCTTTTATTCATGGTAGATGTATGTTTTCCTTTCCCTTTACCTTTGAACTTGTTTCTACCTGGATTGAAAGGATTCTTGCAAAACATATGAAAAGTGTTCTTCCCCTTATATTTGATATGGGTGGCTTGAACACACACTTCATCCAGGTTAGTCGGATTGAACATAAGAAATGTATGTCTTAGGTAACTATGCAATCCTCCTATAATTTTAAGAAGTGTATCTTGAGTATAAATAGGTATACCCAACACTAAGGCCCTCTTTATAAACTCTTGTGTGTATTCTTGCACATTCCAACCCTTACCTTGTCTAAAATTATACCAGTCCATCATAGCCTGCTACATATAACCCAACGAATAGAACTGCTTTTTCAACAATGTAGTAAAATCATGCCATAAGGAAATAATTTTACCTTTAGTAATAAGATCCTCTTGAGTTTTTCTCTCCCACCATATGAGAGAGGTTCCACCAAGGTGGAGGGTGGGCAACTAGATTTTTGCTTCACCACTTGCAAGTTTCTGGATCTTGCAATATACTTTGATTTGTCTAATCCAATTATCCAATTTTTTTCAGAATTAAGTTCTCCGTTAAACATATGTAAATCAAAATTTACATCAAGATTTAATAATGGCATATTATCATAATATTTCTAATGATATTTAGAATGACAAGAATGAGAAGAATAGAACTAGAACTTAAACCTAAACATGAAGGTGAAGATGGAGGTTCAGGAGGGCCTCCTCCATTTCCCCGATTCACTGAAGCATTGTCCTCCAAATTTTCCTTATTCTCCAATTACTCTTAATAATATGAAAAAAAATTATCTACCATATCTGACATCTGGTAGACAGCTTTATAGAAAGCCTTATCATGCTCTGAACAACAATATTCATATGCCATTTTCTTCCTTCGAGTTGCACATCCAATCTATGGATCCAAAGGCACAAGATCTCCTTCACTTGATTTAAGCTTGTCCCTAGTAATCATTCACACACTCACAATGCTTTGGTTAAGCAGGCTCTGATACCAAACATGATTTGAATTTTGCAAGATCTTTTAATTAACCATGAATTATGTGTGAATGATTCAATATTTTAACTCTTGAAAAAAGCTTTAAAATGACAATTTTTTTAAGAGAGCACATAAGTAAAAAGAATGCAAATAAAGAGATGCAAACCATCATCTAAAGACAACAATTGATAACAGAGTTCGTCCATAAAGGACTATGTCTCTGGGCCCCTTCCAGTGAGATTGTTTCTATTATTTTCTTCAAATGCTGCAAATTACATCAATGCTAAGGACAATCTGAAATTATGACTATTTGCTGCAAAAATAGATTGCACCATTGCATATGTATTGAAAAATTGTTAATTTTGAGTATAAACACCTTATGCTTTGCCTTGGACCTCCCCTACCATGCAGTTCGAGATCAATCCTTCTTGCATTGTACGTACTATATGGATTCCCTCCTTGGGAATGGTGTAGACATTAAGATTCATGCCCACCACCAAATGTACCAGTCAGGGCTCAAAACCATGGTCTAAATAGAGTGGGCGTGGTTGGTTTGGCATCCATGAAGCATCCCTAATTTGGGGTATCAATCCTGCTTTCACTTTAAAACAATATTTCGTGGATCCTTAGCAAAGGATTGGGCCACAACCCATTGGTAAGTTGTTGGCATGTTGGGAGACCGGATATCGCAAGGTCGAAACCCACGAAACCACAACTCCATTTTGTGGAAATAATATATATATTTGGCATATGGTTGAACTAGATCCCGTGGTATTTGTATCATATTCGTTGTTGGTTATATAGTTTGGTTTACATAGATATATAATATATGATATGTGGCTGAGGGATTAGCCCTAGGCCTTCCCCTTTTCAAAAAAAATACAACCAACAACTTTAAATAGAACATTTAACCTATATGGTTAAGAACCACCAACATGAATTATGGTAAGGCATTGGGATGTAAGGCGTTGGAACTAGTGGAAGGTTAGGGATTCGATACACTTTCCCACCATAATTTTTTGTAATCACAACCACATTGTGGCCAATTGGACTACCACATGGAAGATTCCGATTGGTCCATGTTCTTGCCACATGTACATTAACCCTGCCACTGTTCATGTTGCAACAGGTCCATGTCATTACAATGCCAACTCATCTACCAAGTCACTTGCCATGTGGCATTACAAGGTGCTTCTACGTCAATAGTATGATCCACTTGTACAAGCCACATGGAACCCTTTAGTAGTGCCATGTGGCACCCCTTTTTTTTGCTAATTTTCCTGTTGATCTAGAATTTTAGAACACGATATATTTTACATCCAGAGTCCATTTTTTATGAAACAAGTGTCACTGGAAAGATATAAAAGTTCTCCCATTCAACATTTAAAGACTTTTATTTTTGGTCATTTGGGAGATCGTCCTGGATCATCAATTATGTCATCCCTTTTCCACTTATTCCTCCAAGTTGGTCATAGTTTGACTGGCTCGATATCAATCTGACCATCCTCACTAAGTTTCCATACACAAAATTCTAATAACGGATCAGTCCTTTCCCCTGCACCCCATACTTCCTTAGCTCCAATAGTAAAATTCAGATAACCACCAATGATAAGGGAATCATTGGTCATAAAATATTTGGTGAACACGTTCTTGATACTAGACATATATATTGAAAAGAATGAATGATGTACTGAGATATTCCAACCAGAATACCATACCTAACCGATACTTGAAACCCCACGATATTTGAAGTTTTACAGAATGTGGGTTCCATCAGATTACAAGTCCACCCAAGCAACTTCTTGCATCAATACCCATAAACTTCCAAGGTTTTAGCAAAGTTTCAAATAAATTTTTGGTTACATCACCATCCTCTAGCATTTCTTGTTGAAGAATGATGTCCTAATTATTTCCTTCCATCATTTGCTTCAGGGACAATTTTTTGGAGGAGCTGGGGACCGCTCGGTAGTTGAAAGAGATGATTTTCATGGGGTAACCCCATCAAGGGCATGTGTTGATATAAATGCCTCATTGATGGAGACTTTTCTTCCCGACATCATGCCCACAAGAGCCCTCTCCTGTTATATCATGAGGTATGATTTTCTCCCTCTTCCCTTCCCACTTTTGGATGCTATGGGGTTTCTCCCTCGACCCATCAGGCCTTTTTGGTTGGAGGGAAACCAACCCATAATAGGTCTATTCATAATCTAGTGAAGGATGGTAAGTTCCTCTGGGTCTCTTGAATATTAATTTCAATGTACACCAAGTGTTGGGGTGAAGTGGGGAGCTTAATATCTGGTATACAATGTCTTAGGGGGAGTCCCAACTGGAAAAAGGAAAAAGGTAAGGGAGGGGTGCAGGATTGTGAAAACATATTAAGAGAATCCACCCAATTTTGTCCAAGAAGTGAAAAAGAATTTATTAACAAATTCAAGGAAAGGGGAGGGAGGTTTTGCATACCTAGTAGTGGGTTCGGCTCACTATTATCATCCACAACAATTTTCCATCCACAAATCCCATAGATGCTTGAAGATGTTGTTCATCATGTTGTTCTACCTCCATTTTTATTGAAGTCACTTCCATGTGAAGTTGTCAGTTCTCAGCTACAACAATTGCATGAGAATATCTATGTTGATTATTATCCTCGTTCCCATGACCCACTTTTGAAGTTGATGGAACCGGTTCCGTTTCTACTTGAGGACCCAACCTCTTTAGTAATTTCCTGAAGGGGATAAACTTCTAAAACCCCTTTTCCTTCTGAACCAAAGATTCCAATGACTGAAATTGTGGTCATGTTGATGACATTAGTGATGGCGAAAAAGAATCCCTTCAAAATCCATAGTTTGTTTATAGTTGATGTCCCCCATCACAAATTCAAGTTCCTTTTCCAGTACTTCTCTAATATTCAGGGAGACCAAATTCGAGCCACCGACATTTCCCCTATGGTTTCAAATGACATGTATGCCTCCAAGAAATTTCCCATCGCATTTCTTAGATCTATAAAAGTTTCTCCATTCCACAACTCGACAGGAAGGCCTAAGACCCAAACCCAAATCATTAACACATCCATCTTCTTTTTATTAACATCAAATAAAAGTGATCATTTTTTTAATAGCACCAGAGTGGATTCTATACTCCACGCACCCATAGCACCCTATCAACATCCTCCTTCAAGGAAAATTTTAAAAGGAACCATCCACGATCCAGGGACTTAATCATTCGAAGGGGGAATATGAGTTCCCTTAGGTATTCACCACCCATTCCTTAAGGGTCTATTCTTTGAAATGCCTCCCCCGAGCACACCCTACAAATGCAACATCTTCCATTACCGCCCGGTTGGGAGAATTTTACATCCACCCCAACCACCATGTTTATGGCCTTACCTTTCGACACACTTTTGTTTTTCCTCCACGATAAGTTTGATTTTTTTAGAAGTTACAATCCCATAGACCCAATTTTATGACCCTCACCCCTTGGGAGCTCAGGTCATCACCCCTATGACGATGACTTGTTTAAAACCCCACCACTGTGATATACCAAATCCAACATGGCTATGATGAATCTAGAGGATTCGAAGGAGGGATCGAAAGAAAGACAATCAAGAGGAGGGAACGTAGGATGAAGTGGTGGAATATGGATATCCTCCAATCCCCAAGCCTCATAAAAAAGAGCTGGTATCACCACCTCATTCTCCCCCCCAGACCCAAAGGGTGCCACTTGCAAAACCCTTCTGGTGCATCCGAAAGACATCCTGCTTCAGCAAGTACATTCTTCTATGAACATAAACTATAAGATGAACCCACTCCAGGACCCATTCCCCCTAGAATATGGTTTTTTGGCTCGAACAAAGGAAGCTTACACGGCTCAAACCCTTGTGACCATATAGGACCAATAGAAACCCCTGCCTATTGGTAGATAGGACTAGATGAAAAACCCTCTGTCACAAGACTACCCCTCAAGGCAAGGCCGGAATATTGCTTCTCATCAGAAACTAATTGCACCAGAACCCCTGACAATTGGAAGTGGGTCGCTTAAAACTCCCCATCTGTTGGACAAGTGGCGACACCCAGATACCAATACCTTCCAACGGATCCAAAGAGTAGTCAAGCAATTCTTCTTCCTCCTCCATTTCAAAAGAGACACTTTGTGAAAAACCACATTTTCCAGCTCCATACATAATTCCATTGGCAAGCTATCATTCACTCAACCCTCCACAATCCTGCAAAGATTCCCCATCTGAAACCCTTGCCTAGTAAAAAATGAAAACAGTAATTTGTAATGCTTTGGGGATTTTGGATTTGGCTTATCAACATTATGATAAACATGAAAGTATATTATTTAATATTTTATTTCATCTAAATATTCGAGTGCCAGTGCATGAATACAAGTTACATAAAAGAATAAATTAATTATTTAATTAATTAATCATCATCATCACCATTGTCTCTGTCATCGTTGTCATCATCATCATCAAATTTTAAGGTCACAACCAAGCCAAACACCAAATTGGTGTATGAGACCCCCTTAGTTGTGGAACAAGTGACTCCCCACGCATCGATTTGACTGCTAAATTCTACATAAGTGTACACACCCCACCACCCTCCATATTTGAACTTGTGATCTCCTAGGAGGAAACACATGTTCTTAACTGTTAGGCCCACTTATATTATACCAATTTAACATTATGATAATTGATACCAACTAATTTTAGATTGTAATTTCATTTAGGTTGAATTCACTTTGACAAAAGGAAACAAAATACATCATCTACTTTTAGGATTTTGTACGGGGTATAATGTCTTAGAAAGTAAAAAAAATGAAGAAATAAAATGATAAAAAGAGTGATTAACAAAAGTGATGTGAACTATGAATTTAATGGATGCGTTCATTTGTGGTTAAGATTTTACCTTATTCACCATGGCTCACATTGTGTAAGTAGTAACTTGGTTGCCTGAGATTGAGGACCAAGATGCCCTTAATACCAATATTTGAAAGGAAAAATGTTAATCATGCAGCATTTTTCCCATTAAATATTGTCAATATTTATGCCAGCTTGTCAAGAAAAATAAGCAATTTGTTAAATATGTCTGATTACGTTATTAAAAATGCCATTTTTTATGGTGAAATATTTTGAAATTCCAATCGTGGTCCCCACCATGATACTGAAGAACAAGGGACTAGAACATATAAATTTGAAAGGGAGGTTTCATGCTTTAAAACCCTAGTTATAGAGGATTGAAAGTGGGGGAAACAAATTCAACTAGGTAATAAGCATTTCACAAGGAAGCTAGCAAGGATTTCAAAGATCGATATCACAACCGCATCTCCTATGATAAAAAAATCCTCTTCATGGTGAAAGAATAGATCAAGAAATTTATGTTCTAGTGGCTAGAAATAAGGTAATTGAACATTGGCTAGTAGAATAGTAGGTTCACCTAATATTACGGGCATTGATTTTTTTCCTATGTGATCAAGGCTATAGTGAATTTTTGTCCGAGTTGAAGGAATATTTTGATTTGATTTTAAAATTTAGGCTTTACCTCATTGACCCTCAAGGGCTATATCTAAATCGTTGGACACTAGACATCTATCATGAATATGAAATCGCTAAAGGGATTCTAGTATGGGTTCACTTCCCACACTTACTACTAATATTCTAGGATAACTTGACTTTCTAGGTAATAATAAATAGTATTGAAAAATGTCTAAACATAGGGGCACCAAAGACAAGATAGTATGCATGTAGCATGAATATGCAAAGAATTCAATACTGATAAAGTTCCACCCAAGGAAATGCAACTAATTTGGATGGTGGATTCCATCTTCAAGTGTTGGACTATGAGTAACTTTTGTTTAAGTGTAACAGGGCCCATGAATATGACGATTTTTCTAAATATTACAAAAGGGGAAACCACCATCATTGAATCAATAGGAAAAGGAGAAACCCATACAAACAATAAATAAGGGAATAGAAGGAAATAACCACTCCAACCAAGTCAGACAAAAGCATATGCACTAATGGAAAATTATTTGATGTTTTAGAGGACTAAGGCAATGTAAAGGAGTAAGAGGAGTCACCAAAGGTAAACTAGGGAAAACTCTTTGTTGAGGGTCAAGAGGAGGATAGAAAGGAGGTAATGCTCATAAATAAAAAACTAAGATCAGGGTGGCATTGTGGAACCTATTTAAGAGGACTCCGTTTGAGCAAAGGAAGTCCACACATATGAAGATGAGGTGCAATGCCCATATTTTGATTAGGCATATTTATAAGTTAGACACACCATACTTTATTTTCTTATATATTCTGTTGAACTCAGCTCGACTGAGTAAACTATATTATGATGTGATGGACCTCATTATATGATGTTACTTTGTTTTATGATTTCACTATGATTATGATGTTACTGTGTTATGCGGTTACAATGTCATGATTATCATATGATTTCTTTATTTTACGATTACAGTATATGTTTATATGTTTTAATTAATAAGATGTGAAATATATGATTCGGTACGTGGATACCATCTTCTTATATAAATTATTGAAGTGTTATATGTCATATGCATCTATGATGAAATAAAAAGGTTACATGAAATAAAATTATTTTTGATAACATGGATCAATTGGCGATCAATGGGAAATGCTTTCTATAAATTTGTATTTTGCAAAATACTAACCTACAGGACACAAGGGCTATGGGATAGCCAGTTACTTGATCTAATATATTGGAAAAAAAAACATGTTCGTATAGTAAACCTTAGCAGCCAAAAATGATGATACGATAACACAAACTGATAATCCCGATAGCAGCAAGGTATGAGTTGATAAGGGCGTAGGCCCAGTATGTTGAGAGGGATGGATGTGTTTCCCACCCTATGTTTCCATGAGACCCGAGGTCGTGGGAGGGCCGTGCTGAGACACGCTCCCCATGTTGTTGTGATGACGATGGTCGGATGCCTGCTAGGGGAGGATAGGTCTGTTGTTCAGCCGACGCTATCGCTCTCAAGTTCTATGTGGTCAGGTAGGTTAGTCCGACATCCACTTTTGTACTAGCAGAGGAAGGATAGGGAGGATGCAGGACATAGGTTATGATGGGAGGATGTGTTAGTTAGTACTGTTGAGGGTTGGGTAATCCTTGATTCTGAGTTAGTGGTAGTAGGTACCCTTCCTTGTACATGATTGATTAAACTAATGTAAACATAAAGATAATGATGTGAAATCGTAAAGAATTAAATGTTAAATAATTGAGGATGTTAAAGTAATTGTATTATATATATTATGCTTGTTCTTCTACCTGGGGGTAAATACTACTATTAGTTAGCAGGTATGCATAGGCGGGATGGGGTTTGTCTATAGTACATTTCTGATTTGTGCATACGCTGGCCACGCATGCACACCTTGCACATGTACACTAGTATAGATATACAAACACTTAACATATTGAATAAATTTATAATTCGTCATAAGTAATTATGTTAATCATGCATTGATCGAACTCAGATAATGAATATAAATATATTTAAGATGTGTAAAACAAATCAATTAAGCTATGTATTACTTGTTGGTAAACATCGTGATAAACAATTGAGACAAGTGTCGTCAGTTCACATTGTCATCTGAGAATTGTTGTAAATAAGGTAATGGTACTGTCTAATTAATTAGTAAGATTGTTTAAGCCCTTAAGGGTGCTTTGTTTAGAAGAACGACGATACTATGTAGATGTTAGGGTACTCATGTGATAAACAAATGATTTAAAAGACATTTTTATTAAATTCACCATTTATTATTACTTTGTGGTGATTTAATTAATATTATTACTTAAATAATGTTATTTTAATAATATTACCATCCATGTCATAACAATTGCAATATAGATAAAATTTAAATATTGATTAATAAATGATTAGAGTCTGATTATTCCATTTCTAAGTTAGACATAATAGGATAACAATTTTTGAATGGATGTGATGTGATGGAAAATGGTTTATTACTATTTAATTATTCAATACGAATCTTAGAATTTAAATCTCAAGATAAGTTATCTTGACGGATGAGGTAGACCATTAAGACACACCATGTCCAAGTTGAAAAGGGTCAACTATTTATATAATATTTTATTATTACATTAATAACATTAAATGCAAAGGTGGTGAATAGACTTGTAATTAATAAACCTTGTCCCGAATGGATAACCTTTGGGTAATGATTCCCACCGTAATAAATACTTACGACCGTCAATCAAAATCAAATAAATTTACCATGAGTGTAATTAATTATTCGGTACCTTGAGTGTGAAAAATACATTTTTATAATGAAACGTGTATGAATGAACTAGTGAATGGAGTAAATGTTTGAGGTGCTCGAGAGGGGGAGTTTGGGGCGGTGGAGTAAGCCCAAGGTCTTCTCGAGGAAGGAATTGTATATAGAGGGGGATAGCTTGAAGTGGGAAAAAGAGGTTGGAGAACATAAAAGAGTTTCAGAACAGA
Source organism: Larix kaempferi (assembly GCA_027924585.1). Lineage (NCBI taxonomy): Eukaryota > Viridiplantae > Streptophyta > Pinopsida > Pinales > Pinaceae > Larix > Larix kaempferi. The sequence continues at coordinate 46,259,905 of BSBM01000456.1, read as the reverse complement.
GAAAGGTTTTGGGAACCTAAGTAAACACTGCTCTCGGGATTATCAGATTGTGAGCTCGGGGGCTTGGAAATCCTTTGATTTCCAAGGGCCAACAAGATAATTGCTGGTCGGTAGGGTGGACACATCGTCTTGGCTGACTAAGAGAATAAAAACATAACCTGCTACAACCTACGGTCTACTAGCATCAGCATCAGGTAATTTCCTTGTTATTTACGTTATTTGATTATTATGCTAAAACGTACTTTAAACATGCATATAACTTGCTATTTACTGATTTACTACTGTGAAACATATTCTTATGCCGGAACAAATTGTTGAAAAGAAAATATTGATATGTTAGTTTATTTTAAAATACGAATGTATGGTTGATAAAGACAAGACAGTATACTAAACTTCATTTAGAAGCATAGAAATTTTTAGAAATTTACTCCCATACACCTGAATAAAGTTTAATACATAGAAAATTAACTCATAAATTTTACTTAGTGCTCTGTTGTAAAAAAACCAGAGCACTACATGAGGGAAAGGTGTGAAAATTTTGGGCAAAATTTGCTTTCTCAGATTGTAATACAAAATAGAAATTTCACCTCTTTAACAAGAGGTTAGTGGGTCTTATCCTTGTGAGTTTTCAGCCATAGGGATGTTATTAAATATTGTATAAGAAACAATGGAAAGAGTACACCATTTCACTTTCAAATAGTCCAATATTTCAGGAAATCCAAGGAGAAAATATACCAAACAACTTGGATAAGTTTCAACCCTCTAGGGAAAAGTATCCCACGTAAAGAATATCTAAAAATTCAATTTTACCACACTAATAACAACAATAAAAAAATAGGTATAGTAGTGACAAAACATACCTTATATTCCTTAATGAATATGTCAAATCACATAACAATTGTCCTTTTACTTATGTTAAACCTTCAAGAAATATATAATTGTAAATAACAATACATGAAGAACATATATTTCTAAAATTAAATCTAGAAAACGGACAACTGAAACTTCATTTATATACTCAAGATGAAGTACGTGTACATACCATAACCTTCTCTCAAGGATAGTACAAGTCCATTAGCTCTCGAAAGTCATATCCAAGGAAAATAAGAAAATGAAACTCAACCAAGGAACTCCAATATGCAAAATTGACTTCAACACATCCTCCAAGGCAAGATGTCCTCTTCTCTTCTTCTCCAACAACAAAAGTAACTTATGGTTTTATCAAAATAACCTAATCTCTAACCTACAAGAGAGAGAGATAGAGAAGACTAGTGTACACTAATATCTAGGACACATATAATCTAAGTGATTACAAGTGAGTGAATGAATAATGTGATCGTCTCCAATGTTTTCTTCTTCACAAAAGGAAACCTTATTCAAAATAATCAAGCTCCAACAAATATGTATTGTCTAGAAATATCTCCTCCTAATTTTCATGAGGAAACCCTAAATACTATGAAATTCTAAATCATGGCAGATCATAGAGCTGAGAATATCTCACAACGAAAGAATGAGCCGAAAAAGTGAATTACAGTGAAAAATGCAGTGAAAAGAGAAGTAAAATTAATCATGCATTGGAACTCAGATGGAAGCATAAATGTGTAACATTATCCATTACTAAATATAGTCCAAAAATATGTTACAATAGAGAGAATTCGAATATCCTAGGAGAATTTGAGTCTTAGTCTGTCTAGCATAGAAATTGTCACCACTAGAGTGCTCCGAAAGACCAAAACTCAACTCAACTCAACCAAAAATCAATTAACTGAAGCTAATGTTCGTTATCTGACCAAGAAGGGCGCATTAGTGAGTTTTTCATGCAAATCACTCAGAAAAGGGCGCATTAGATCACAAATAGTGTCAATTGGAGCACAAACCCCCCACAAGAGTCAACTAACTCAAGTGGACTGAGCCAGATCACTGAGTTGGCTCCTAAAATGATGCATGAAGGGTGCATTAGGTGGATAACGGTTCTTAGATGACATCTGCACACCACTAGGGGAAAAATGACATCATCAACTACTAGAAAAAATAAAATAAATTTAAGTAGGACATGGTGGAGTATTAATTATTCTAACTAGGGTAATTTTTAGGGGGGAAATTTCGCCAATTGGATATTTTTTGGGCTTTTTAAAAAAAAAAAATCGTTATTTGGTCATTTTTAGTCTCTAATATTGCCTATATTTACATAAAATATGTTTTTTTATCATAATATTCGCCAAAATTTACACGTTGTAGTAATAAATTGTATGTTTCATATTTAAGATTCGCCTATCTATCTATATAGATATTTTTTTCAATCCAAAATAATCGCCTAGGATAGTATACTTAAGTATAATATTAGAATCCTTAAAAAATACCCTGATTCTAACACCCCCTTAATCCAAACTTGGACATTCTGGGCCTTGGTTACTGAGACCAAATGTCACCCATACAATCAAATAAATGTGAAAGAATAACTGTCCATGGAATAAGTAAATGAGGAAAAACCTCATGGGAAAAATACCCCCCCTAAAAAATGAACAACAGGAAACTCAAACAGCCTTCACACTGAGCAGAGAAGGAAAATTTTTTATAAGTGAAAGACTTTGTTAAAATGTAGGCAATATGATCCTATGTAGGATAGTAATGCAAGTGCTAGATCTGGATCTGCTCCTCTGATGCACCTCCCACTGTGTCGAAGCTGTATTTTCCAAAACAAGTCTCTCAGAAACCATTTGTGCTATTGAAGCAAATGACTCATTGTAGTCCAAATCACGAACATTTGAGTACCCTTTGTAAACCAACTGATGTTCCGGAATTCTACCCTATAGCAAGGAGAGGGACACTACCAACTTCTGGGGTGACAGGTAAATACATTAATCATATTACATAGGCTTCTACAAAAGGAAATAGATCAAGGTTCTTGAAGGCATACCTTATTAACAACGTTTGATCCTAGCTTTCGCTTGTTCGTTCGATCGATCCTCTACTTGATCTTCCACTTGATGAACCTGCGATACAAAAGATACCTTCCTCAACATATCTTGACTGATATAACAATGATGAAATTGAAATAAAATTTAGACATCAAATACAATCAAGCATTTAATCCAAACAAATATGCAATCCATTAGACATTTGATTGGGATGGGAAGGGTATTTCAACCTTTATTGTCAAAAGCAAATAATCAGTACAATTATACCTGATCATTCAGAGTGCTTGTGAAACCGGATCCTGGGCTCCTGCTCTTCACACCAACTTGGAATTCCTCCAGCATAACAACCCTTAATGCATAGTTTCTCCTCCCCTCTCTCATCTATCCCCCTTTTATTTATGGGACAAGGTAGGCAGTTTGGATTGAGAGGTAGTTTGATTGGGAGGTTGGGGAAGTTGCAGAACCAACTTCAACTAATCCCAATTCATCAAATTAATATATATTTTTATTACATTTTAAGATGTGTGTGAGTTTTTCACAGTATAGTAGTGCACAATATGCAACTTCAATGCTTACAACCAGTGTTTGCAAGGTTTTTGAAGGTGTACGCTAGTCTACTAAATCAGAGTTCCATATTTCAGTAAGTAAACGCTAGTCTACTGAAGCAGAGTTGTGTATTTTAGCAGGTAAACGCTAGTCTACTGAAGCAGAGTTGCATATTTCAGCAGGTGAATATTGCTCTTATTCCTGTAGGCTAGCGTTCATGTCAAAATGTAGGTAAAAACAGTGTTTTGTCTACTGCAGAGGGGTAAGTCTAGTCCATACATCACCTAGGTTAATCTAGCTCTTCAATCCAAGTTGTCCTTTTGTGTGATCGACAACTTAATGTGATCACGGACGAAGAAGTGCATATTTGACTATAACAGATGCCCCCTAACGTGTGAGGTCAGAGGGAAGCGATGGCCAAAATACATTATAATTCCAAGTCAGCGAAGGATCGGGAAACTACAAAACCAAGTCACAAAAGTACCTGAAATAAAGATCAAGGTCAGCGAGCAATTGCAATCTTGACATCATATAGATGTGTAACATGATACAACATGATCTTCGATACATAACTAGGAGATGTGTATATAGCATGGGCACTGAAATACAAGCATGGATCCATGTCAGAATGAGAGATCATAACCATAACAACAAACTAGATCTATGTTTTATGGAGAGCCAAAATGAGGGAGGCTCAATCTTGTGCAGCTTGGGTGATAACATAATGAGGTAATGCTATCAAAATACCAAGGTCTTCATCCAAACAACCCAAGGTACAAGCCCTAACCATGTGAATAAATGAGCTGAAGTCGAACATGGGGGGTATCGTTTGTTTACCGGTCATTGATGTATACCGTTAACAAATGCGAGGGCTTCCACCGATAATGAGAATGGGGCCCAAGGTACCTAGTACGATCCAACAAGTGTGAATAAGTGGACTTGACATCGAACACTTGAGGAACCTGTCAAATAAGAGACATTGATGTATTCATAATTCAACAGCAAGAGAGATTACCGTTGGTGATTGCAATCCTCAAGGTACTAATCAAAACTCTAAACTTCATTCCCAGAGCAAAATGAGTTGATGTTGATGGGAAGAAGTTCATTGGAAGGGAGGCCTTAAGGCATCCTCCATCATCCAACACGAGGAACACTCAAATGGTATGAGTTGATGTGGAGTAGTATAAGTAACAAGACTAACACTAGGATGGCCGAAACATGAGGTCAAGATAAAGTGCAGAATGGCCGACACAGGCTGTATCTTTGAACAGTGAGCACGACACAAAGTGACTTAGGTAGTTTTCAACATGATGGGAAAGTGATGTAATCCTACAATGTAGGAGACATTAGCAGACCCTCCATATGGTTGGAAGAATAACCAATCGGGGGAGTAAACAACTCGGAGATCAGGTTCACCCTAAGGTCAAAAACTAAAACCCAACTGACATGAAAGACTCAAGTAGGTGCTGTGTTCAAGGATATGAATGACTAAACTGCCTTTGAACTGCAAGATGTGATATACCCTTCTTATCCCTTATTCTTTTTAGATAAAAGAATACCTTTCTTGTTGTTTTAATGAGTCCAAGAAAGAATGAAAACTCAATAGATCCAACCATGTAAAGAGTTTAACGATCCCATGGGAGGAAGACTCGGGACCTTCTTCATTGTTTACAGAGTTAGAAGAAGAGATAGAAGAATACTTTATAATACTGATCTCTGGATTTTAATATCGAGTTGAGATCTGTTCTTGCTCGCCGGTGTTTTCAATTTTAAGGAGTCTGAAAAACTTAAATAATAACTCCATACACCTACTCGTGGATTTTAATATCGAGCCCAAGTAGGTTAATGCTCGCCGGTGTTTTCCTGTCTATAGAGTTTGAAAAACTTAAACAATCCTCTATTTACCCTCTCGTGGATTTCACATCGAGCCCGAGTAGGTGAGTGCTCGCTGGTGTTTTCATGTTTCAAGAGCCTGAAAACCCTAAAGAATGCTCCAAAACGTCCTTTTTCGTAAAGTTAGTCTCCTCCCCTGAAAAAGTGTAAAATAATGGAAGAATAACTCTTCTAGCCACAAATGACTAGAGTATTCCTTTTTCGTAAGTAATCCGCAAAAGTCCTGAAAAGGGTTAAACTTATACTTAAGCAAATGGGCCTTCAATTCCTTTAACGAGCTTTAAGAGGACAAGTTTGCTTGGCAATCTTGTCATATTTAAAGAGTCTAACAAGATCTTAGAGAGAAATCCATAAAAATCTTTTTCGTAAAATTTTAACGAGCCCGAAAAAGTAAACTCATGACCTCCTTACTGTTTTTAACGAGCTCAAAGGAGAGATGGAAGAATGCTCATAGCCTCCTTATTGTTTTTAACGAGCTCGAAGAAAAGGTGAAAGAATGCTCGTAACCTCCTTACTATTTTTAATGAGCTTGAAGGAAAGGTGGAAGATTGCTCGTAGCCTCCTTACTGTTTTTAACGAGCTCGAAGGAAAGGTGGAAGATTGCTCATAGCCTCCTAACTGTTTTTAACGAGCTCGAAGGAAAGGTGGAAGATTGCTCGGAACTTCCTTACTGTTTTTAACGAGCTCGAAGGAAAGGTGGAAGATTGCTCAGAACTTTTTTACTATTTTTAATGAGCTCGAAGGAAAGGTGGAAGATTGCTCGGAACTTCCTTACTTTTTTTAACGAGCACAAAGGAAAGGTGGAAGATTGCTCGGAACTTCCTTCAAGTGGGGTCGATGCCTAGAATCTCCTCATGAGATCGGGCACAGATGTCACATAAATCATTAAACAAATTGGTGTACGGAATGATCTCATCAAGATAACAGTCCGCTCCAATAAAGATATGTTCTGTGACCCCAGGTTCAGTGGGAATGTTGATGGGGATGGTTCTCACTATACTCGTTCTATTCCCTTTGGCAAAAACAGCTTGTGAAGTGGAAAGGATAGAGGACCAATTAGAATTCTCACTGGGTCTCGAAGGGAACTCAGCTCTCTCTATTAGGTTTAGAACATGAAGTAAATAGGTCTTAGGGTGTAAATGTTCCCAAGGGCGTCTCAGGCCTATCATCGCTTCAAAAAATGTTTCGTCGGAAGGAAAAACCATGTCTAAACTATTAGGAGAGAGGGTAGAGTCCATTGACCGTGCAGGAGCAGGGTCCATATCCGACTCGGCAAAGACTGGCGGAGTCATGATATGTTCTGTTGCAGTATGTTGTGCTTCCATGTATGTTACTTCTGCAACGGATAAGGGCACTGATGGTTCTGATACAGTAGGAAGGATCCATGGATCAGTCCTTAAATCGACAGTGAAAGCTTCAATGGATGTACCTTCATCAGAATGCATGAAAATTACAGAAGCGGGTAGGTCAAAAGTGCCCATCAATGACCCACAAAGCCCTGCTCCTAAACTCTCGCTTGCTGGGGCAGATTGATCAACTAAAGGAATTGTGGATTCGGATGAAGTCTGGTTGTTTCGCTGAGGGAATGAAAGCTGATCGACCATGATGATCTTACCTTCGTGAGGGAACATTACAACTTGGAAAAATACCAATGGAATAGCTCACATGGTATATGTCCAGCTCCTGCCTAACAACATATTGTAATCAAGTGGAGCGTCCAGAACTTCAATTTCTACAGCAACTGTCTTACCGGCCAGTGTGACGTCAAATGCTGGCAAGACTCCGTGTGGACGAAAGGTTCTTCCATTAAATGCAGTAACCAGTGTGTTAGAGGGGGCTAACTAGGGAGAAGCCAAGGCTTTCCAACAAGAAATCGACATTACTCATGTAGACGCGCCCTCGTCTATGACAGCTCATCTAATGGTCATAGGACCATGAACTACCTCTATTTGAAGAGCAATGTAGTATGGAAACTGGTATTTGATATCAGACATATCAAAATGCGTAGTCATGTTGGATGATTCCATACTTCCAATTGCTGCCAGAAGTGCATTTCGTTGTAATGGAAACTTTGCAAAACTTCTAAGGTGGACATGGCACAAGGGGTCTGGGCTAGATCTTCAACCACATTGTAGTTGGCAGCAGCCCGTGCGTTGGGATTGTACGAAGCTCGTTTCAAGACACCTTTGGGGATCTTGGGTAGTGAATCCACGGGTATGTGGAGAGGAGTGGAAGATTCAGGAACCTCTTTATCCTTATTCTGGAAATCCGGGGTATACTTTCTTTCCCGCGTTTGTAAAAGAGCGTCTGAGTTAACCATATTAATAAATGTTTGATCAACTGAAGCATGGGTGGTGCCCCCAGCATTGGAGGTGCCAGATGCTGAGCCCTACCCTTTGGGAAATGGATCTTTAAGGACGATAGGTTTCTTTTCTTGAAACAGCTTCTGGTCTTCTTCGATTAGAGGGCATTAATGAGTGAGGTGGTCCTGCTTGCAAAGCTTACAAGGGAGGTTAACCTTCTTCTTTTCTCTGTTACCCTCCTCAACATTTTCTTTGTTTTTGGGATTTTGTTGGTTCCTCTCTCCTTTCTTTCCCTTCTTTTTTTTGTCGAGCTGCCGAGGACCCTTTTGATTAGTCGGAACCTGTTGTACAGGTTCAATAGTAGAAGGAGAGGTTGTGACGGAAGTCACCTCTGTAGTTGATTGTTTGATCAATAAGGCATGAACCTATTTAGTCAATGCTTCAAAGGCTACAGAATCAACTGAACCTACTATGCCGTCAGCATGTGGTCCAGGTTTTGGTCTACCTAGATCAATGTTCGATCGCGGTGCATCAGGTATAATCTTGTAAAGGATCCCAGACTGAGCATAAACCAAGTCTAGTTGCTAGGTCCTTAAAATGGCTTCTTCTTCCGATGACACCCCAGAAGTAGCTACTTCCTTAGAAACATAAGGAAGGAGTGATTTCAGATACCACTCTAATAAGAATTTTGGGGGGATATTGGCCTTAATGATCCTCTTCCGTCTTTGCCACTCCTGAATATGATAAGATAAATGGGTGGATTTGTTTTGTCTAAAGGTAGACAAAAGATCTGTCTCGACATTGTACCGAACAGGAAGCTGGAAGTGGTTTAGAAAGACTATAGCGAGATCCTGAAAGTTACAAAAGGTGGTTGCAGCTAACTCAATGTACCATTTGGCTGCAGCACCGGTCAAGGTTCTTTGAAAAAGTCTCAACCTAACGGAATCTTCGTTCAACGAGTTCGAAGAACACCAGAGATGAAAAGTGGTAACATGATCACCAAGATCCTCACCAGTTTTACCTTCAAATTTTGGAATGTCCAAAGGTAGCTTAGTGGGAACTAGTGGCCATGTAACATTATGGCACACCGGATCGTTCGTTAACTTGGAACGGTCTGGCAAATTCAGAGTTGCCAGAAATGGTAAACGAGGTCTATAAGATGGCATTTGATAAGCTGGAGTCATGAAGGGGGAACCTCCCATAGTTTGACCCATAAACTGCTGGTTAGGGTTTCCCCCAGTCATTTGTTGGTAGGGGTTTCCCCTAGCCATCTGTTGGTAGGGGTTTCCCCCTGCCATCTGCTGGTAGGGATTACCCCCAGCCATCTGCTGGTAGGGGTTTCCCCCAGCCATCTATTGTTGTGTGATAGTGTTGTTGAAATTCCCCCACCCAAATGAAAGTGGGTTGGCACCCTGTGCATTTGTCCACTGTGGCTGGGTGTTAGCCCCGCCATATTGTTGGTTTAAGATATTACCCCCTCCTCCAGAAAACAAAGAAAAGGGGATATTTCCTGTAGGTATATTACTTTGATTCATCTTGTAACCTGCAAAGGTGTTAAAACCAAGGGTAGTCGAGGTGGACCGCGCAGTCATGGTACTCATGACCGGCATAGTTGCAGAGGGATTCAGCCCTACATTGGGTGTGGAAATCCAAGTACCAGGTATACGGTATGACTGTTGAACCGCAGGAGGTGGAGTGACATTCACTGCATTGTTGGGTCCAAAAGTAGGGGTGGCAACTGAGGCAGATGTCAAAGTTATTGAGCTTGGCATGCCTAAAGTACCAACGTTAAAACTAAAAGACAGAGTTGAAGCAGAAGCTGTCTGCGATGAACTCGGTGTAGTAGTGGAAGAAGGATTGGCAATCCTTGTATTTATACCCATTGTGGGAGTCTGTTGAAATCCCTGCTCGTCTCCTAGGTTAGTCATAATATGACCAGGTGTGAAAAGATATGCACTATACTCGGGTTGCTGAAAACCTACAGGAACCAGAAGCAGATCGTTAGGTCCGATAAGAGGAGGGTTAAAAGGAGTGTTAAACTCACTAGAAGTAATATCCTCAACCTCGACAGTATTAAGAACTTGTCGATCCGGGGTTCTGGGTTGTGGTTCACCAGGAACCTCTATTTCACCAGTAAGTTCAAAAATACCACTGGAGTATGTCCTCCGTGGTGGTGGTCATGACAGTGGCTCCACAATGAGTGGGGGAAGGTTTTGCAACCTCTGAGACCTACGAAGATGTTGGTCTTCCACAATTATATAAAAATAAACTAAGTAAAAACCTAGTGGCCACTAAGACTAAGGAGAAAACAACATACCACTAAAAATATCCTAAGTAATCAAACCAATCAAACAGATAGCAAATACTCTTGGAAGCAAGTCTGGAATGATTAGGGCCCAGAACAGACTAGCAGAGTACCGATGGTCAGTTTCGTGGCATCAACTGGAGGTCCACTAGGTGCAAGCGCTTGAATCACCAAACCACTTTCCCAGGATTATTGCCAGAGGGTTACCTTCCATGCCTGACCGAGATGAAGTGGGAATAACCGCCCACTCTACCTGTGTAGAATCCTAAAGGTCTGATACTAAGGCTACCATAAATACGAAATAACCTGGGGGGATAGTCATCAACCTAGTCAAAATGCATGGGAAGGGTAGCAAAGCTTGAATTCCGAAAGGAGCCCCGTACGCGAATCAAATCTGGTTTATGGTCAAAAGGAAAGTGAGGGGATATCCTCAACAATTCCAGTCTCCCACGGCCTCGTGCTTAACTCTAGTTTGAGTAGAGCATCCCAGGACTATTTGATATATATGGATTTACCTAAATGGAAGTTGTACTACGATTGTTGTGTAATGAAGCCAGTTTCGAGCAGTTTAAGGTGATTTAAGCTCGAAACTCTAGCCTAAGCTAGTTGATGTCGTGTATACCTAAAAAGAAAATGTTTCTAATTAGTTTTATCAAAATTTATCTTTAAGGATACTTTTTACTCAACGGGGTAGTGCATTGTGTGGAATGGTTTGAGAAAGTAAAGTGCAAAAGAATTAACTTTCAAAGCAACAAAAGACTCTTTTTCTTTTTCCATTTATGCTCTATCCAAAATGAAAACTAAGCAAACCTAAAAAAAGTCTCTTTTTTCTTTTCTTTTCAAATTCAAAACAAAGTAAACTATGCTACTTCGAAATGATCATAAGTCTTACTACCTTAAACTACCAAACTCATTTTTGCTTTTTCTGATATACGTAAAAGAAAAAGAACTAAAAAATGGAAGCAAGTAAGACCTAAAAGAGCAATGTAAGTAAGGAAAAGCAACTCTAAGGCTCACAACAATCAACTCGATGACTTGATAAAGACTTGTCCTACAAATTTTTTTAAAGGGAAAAAACTTTGGGCTTGGAAAACAAAGTGAAAAGAAAAGAAGGATAAGAGATGCTTAAAATGGAAAGGCAAACCTCAAAGGTTTCTCCAAAGCATCAAGAACCCTAAGAAATCACTAAGCCAAGAAAACGGTAGGCAAGCGAACCAAAGATGGCCTTACAATCACAAAGACTCGAATGGAAGCAAACTAAAAGACTTCAACTTACTTGGACTAAAAACGACAAAGCAATCAGGAAGTGTCTAGACTCAAAAAGCTTTTGAAAACACCCTAAGGACTCCAATTTGGGGTCAAACACTAAATCAAAGGCCAAGACACCATCAAAGTGTTCTTAGTGTTGCCACAAACAACAAATGTTACAAAACAAAGGTTTGTATGCCTGCAACAATAATCTAGGGTACAGGGATGCAACTATGTCCAACAAGGAACAGTAAGCGGTCTTCAAAGAGAGTCACAAACAACAACACACCTCAAAAGTACTCAAGCAAGCAAAATATGACCTAAGGGACTTAGGAGAGGCAAACAAGACTCAACAAGGGCATAAAGACCTCAAGGATCAGTTAAGTAGACAAAGAAAGAGACTGGAAATCAAATCCCAAAAGCAAACAGAGACTTATAGGAAAAAACTCTACTATGCAGTGTATAAAACTGTGCACACTGGGAGGTGTACCCTACTGTGCAGTAGGGAAAGTAGCATTTTTCAGTAGGTGTACTCTACTGTGCAATAGGTAAAGCAACATTTTTCAGCAGGTGTACGCTACTGTGTGCAAGAGATACTAGCGTTCATGCCAGAGAAGGTTTGAAACAAGCTCTGAAACTTCAAACTGAGATGAGTCAAGCAATGGAAACAAGCTACAGTAACCTATAGAGCCTCTTAGAGGATAAAAAAGATCAAAAAATACTGGAAGGAAAGCTAACTATGTCTCCTAAAGCAGAAAACAATCGGTCCCCAGTGGATTCGCCAGTCTGTTGTTTGGGAATTCTAACCTATAGCGAGGAGAGGGACACTAATCATATCACATAGGCTTCTACAAAAGGAAAGAGATCAAGGTTCTTGAAGGCATACCTTATTAACGATGTTCGATCCTAGCTTTCGCTTGTTCCATCGATCGATCCTCTACTTGATCTTCCACTTGATGAACCTGCGATACAAAAGATACCTTCCTTAGCGTATCTTGACTGATATAACAATGATGAAATTGAAATAAAATTTAGACATCAAATACAATCAAGCATTTAATCCAAACAAATATGCAATCCATTAGACATTTGATTGGGCCGGGAAGGGTATTTCAACCTTTATTGTCAAAAGAAAATAATCAGTACAATTATACCTAATCATTCAGAGTGCTTGTGCAACTGGATCCTAGGCTCCTGTTCTTCACACCAACTTGGAATTCCTCCAGCATAAAAACCCTTAATGCATAGTTTCTCCTCCCCTCTCTCATCTATCCCCCTTGTATTTATGGGACAAGGTAGGCAGTTTGGATCGAGAGGTAGTTTGATTGGGAGGTTGGGGAAGCTGCAGAACCAACTTCAACTAATCCCAATTCGTTAAATTAATATATTTTTTATTACATTTTAAGATGTGTGCGAGTTTTTCACAGTATAGTAGCGCACAATATGCAACTTCAGTGCTTACAACCAGTGTTTGCAAGGTTTTTGAGGGTGTACGCTGGTCTACTGAAGCAGAGTTGCATATTTCAGTAGGTAAACGCTAGTCTACTGAAGCAGAGTTGCATATTTTAGCAGGTGAACGCTAGTATACTGAAGCAGAGTTGCATATTTTAGCAGGTGAACGCTGCTCTTATGACTGTAGGGTAGCGTTCATGTCAAAATGTAGGTAAAAATAGTGTTTTGTTTCCTGCAGAGGGGTAAGTCTAGTCCATACATCACCTTGGTTAATCTAGCTCTTCAATCCAAGTTGTCCTTTGTGTGATCGACAGCTTAATGTGATCACGGACGGAGAAGTGCATATTTGACCTATAACACCAACCGAGCTTTGTACTTGGTTGTAGATCCATCATGGAAAGTATCTTTGAAATATTGTGGATCAGAACCCACCATCATGTAGCACCTCTATGAGAGAAGTGGATCTGTATGACATAGCGCAAGGTTTGCATCTCAATACTGAGATTTAGTTCTTTTATGGTTAGATGGATCCCTGGCTATGTTCCCAGTAGCTTCAAGGACTTTGTGAGCTCGTATTGGCCTTGGCCATGGATTACGAGCAGGTGCAGGATCTGGGTTTGGATATGCTTGAAATTCATACTCAACATCAATATCTTGGTGCTCATCTTTGGAATCTGAAACTGGATCATCAGAAGAGACATCATTATGATATTCATCAGATGCAAATGGCGTAGGCAGAGAGTATGGAAAAAAGTGATAGGATTCATTTTCCTTGGAGGCATGGTTTGAAGCCCCTTTCGCTATTAACTTCCCACTAGATGATATCTCTTCAATCTCAACTGTGTCATGCCCAAAAATAACTTTCTTTGGTGAACTTGTGTGTGTCATCTGATAAACATATAACAAGTTTGCTGTCAAAGAAGGAACATACAGAACATTTTTGAACTTCCCATGCTCTAGTTGTATTGTTCCCTTTCCTTCAGCAGATATATTTGAATTATCTCCCATGTGAATACTAGGACCATTATTGAGATATAGAGAAGAGAATGACTCTCTGGAGGAAACCATGTGGTTGGAGGCTCCATAATCAATGAGGAAGGATTGTGATTGTGAGAATCCATCCTTCACATGGAACCTCTCATGATCATATGTCTCACTTCCATAATCAATATCCCTTGCACCTTATGGGAGGGAAATATTGTGTTGTTCAATAATTTTGGTCATTTGATCTATCTTCTTATTCATGCAAGATCTCTCAGGATGGTTTCCTTTCTTGCAATAGGAACACTTGGTCTTCTCAAACCCATTTTTCTTATCCTTCTTGGAGATGGAGGATCCTTCTGATGGATTATGCTTCTTATATGGTTTGGATTCAACTTGCTTCTTGTCCCTTCCTCTTTGCTTCCCTTTAGCATTCACACTTTTTGACTCTCTAGCCATAAGAGCTTGATTTTTGGAGGCCTTCAAGGTGCCCATCTGAATAAATTTGTCTTGTTCTTGGATGAGAGATTCAGGGAATGAATCTAAGGAAGGAATTTTCCAGTTGGGGATTGACAATCTCCCTAAATGCAAGGTAGAAAAAAAATCGAAAACTTCGAACCAAGCTTGTGTAGAATGGATAACACCAGCTGCTCATCCTTCTTCTCAATGCAACATTGTTTGCACTACATGACCAAGGATTTGAATTTAGAAAAGAACTATTATATGGTTTTGAAACTACTGTGTTGAATAGAAATTAATTCATTCTCCATAATACCCCTCAACTGATATTTCTCACCGAAGAGGGTCTCAAGATTCAACCAAACCTCTCTTGGATTTTTCAATCCATCAAGGTGGAAGAGCAAATATCTAGAAATATGAATACACCTAAAAACAAACACTTCATCTAATATGTTTAAATACTTGTCCCTCTCAACAATTGCCTGAGGTTCGACCTCCTTTTCCATTATGACCTTGTGCAAACTCTTGTTGCGCAATACCATCTACATATCATCCCTCCAATCAAGATAATTGAAGGGTGTCAGGATCATTAAAGACAGAGGAACATTCGAATTCTCCATGAGAAACTGCTGGAGTGAATACAAAGTGAAACTGTTGCTACTACTGCACTGAAAAACCTTCAATATCCCGCAAAAAACTCTCAATTTTGGAGATAAACTACTACTAAGCACTGCTTTAGGACAATAGGAACGTTTATCCAGATCCTTCACACCTAGCTAGACCTCAAGGGATTTCTCCAATGAATTCAATGCAATGACACCAGGATTTGCTGTCAAAATTCAAAGGCTTCTGGTGCACTACTGAAAGCACCTACTCAACCTATGCTCTCTGAGCTATGATACCATGTGAAATTCTAAATCACAATAAATCATAGAGCTGATAATACTTCACAGTGAAAGATTGAGCATAAAAGGTGAATTACAGTGAAAATTGCAGTGAAAAGATCAGTAAAATTAATCATGCATTGGAACTCAGATGGAAGCATAAATGTGTAATATTATCCATTAATCCATATAGTCCACAAATATTTTACAATAAAGATAATTTGAATATCCTAGGAGAATTCAAGTCTCTGTTTGTCTATCATATGAATTTTCACCATTGGAGTGTTCCGAAAGACCAAAACTCAACTCAACTCAACCAAAACTCAGTTAATTGAAGCTACTGTCATTTAATTGACCAAGAAGGGTGCATTAGTGATTTTTTCATGCAAATCACTCAAAAAAGGGTGCATTAGATCACAAACAATCGCAATTTGAGCACAAACCCCCCACAAGAGTCAACTAACTCAGGTGGACTGAACCAGGTCACTGAGTTGGCTCCTAAAATGTAGGGAAATGACTCTGGTGGTCCTAAAATGATGCATGCAGGGCGCATTAGGTGGCTAATGGGTCCTAGATGACATGTACACACCACTAGGGGGAAATGACATCATCAACTACTAGGAACAATAAAATAATGCTAAGTAGGACAAGGATGGAGTATTAATTATCTTAACAAAGGCTGCCTTTAAGAACTAAGTACAAAGAAAACATTACAATGATGATTGAAATGAATCTCTCATTCTCATATATATATATATGAATGAAAGGTAACAGAGGAAAACAATACAATGTGGGCCCAAGCCCTTACAAGCAACCTACAATGAGCACTTGTAGGTCAACACAAGTGAAACACTACACTCCAAAGTACACGTTCCCTGCTCTAAGTTTATGTGTACACAACAAGGGCTCCAAGATGATGTAGCTACACAAACAAATTCCACATGCATTCATCACAAGCCTCCGTAGACTTCATCCATCCTCCTAGGAAATGTACTCCACTAGGTCAAATGCCCCCTATAAGAACTCTATCATAGCCTAGACATCCCAGGGCCAAACCCAATACTATGAATAGGAATCCAAGCAACTACATTCCATCTAGGTTCTGATGCCCTCATCTAGGATGCTAATGCTCCTTGTCCCAAGTAGGGAATCCTCCAACCAAAATAGCTCTCCATGTGGCCACAATAAAGAGTGTCAAGATATCTCTAAGGCCTAAAGGAAGAATATCAAGACAAAAACCATTTGAGCCCAAGCAATCACTGAGAAAGTTTTCTCAATTGTGAAAATATCCATTGTGCCAATCCATCTCAAACCATCCAGGGGTTGATCATACACCATGTACCCTAAGTCTCATTAAGCACCCCAAACATGGTGTAAACACTCTTGAAGTAACCTAAAAAACTAACAAAAGTATGCATCTAAAAAAGGAGAAGTGAAAGTGACAGGGACCCCTTAGACATGCGTGATCTAAGGAGGAATTTTGTTCCTTCCTTACCACTCACAATAGGCCAAAATTCAAATAAGGAGCTCAAAGAGAAGTTGATAAAAACAAAACAAAACATTGAGATCCCAATCTTTCCTAGCCAAATATGGATATGCCCCAAGTGTTCCAAATCAAGATTAGGTATGTTGTATCGATGTGTTTTGTTATGTAAACAATTTGAAATTATTCAAACTATCGACCATTGAAAGTTAGGAAATAAGTCTTTGTAGCCTAACCTAGGCTAATCTAGCGCTAGGTGGAAGAGTGGCATATGAAAAAGAATAAAAAGATTATCCTTATCTGTAACTGACTATACAAGTATAACCACAACCATCCCCTTTTTTCTTCAATACAATTACAATGGTTACTATGAAATGTTTAGTGATAGAATTAAGATGGTGTTACAATAGAAATAAAAATTTAAAACTATAATAATGTATACGAGTCACTAAAACTTAGATACAAAACCAACATAGATCCATCTTAACCCGAATTTATTAAGCACGGAGAGAGATCCAATTTCTAGAGGTGTAAATTTTTTCTTGATATGTAAAATATTTAAGATAAAAAAATTACACATCAACAAATTGGATGCCTCTCGATGCTTAATAGATCCGGGTATATGATGGATCTATGTTGGTTTTAATTTTGTATTTTATGAGCCGACATGAATTTTTTTAATTACTTTTTATTTTTGGGAAAGTTATGTTATGTTGCATAACGTAACGTGACAACATCTTCCCCATAACATAACGTGATAACATCTCCCCCATACTAAACTATAAAGCACTTTACTACTCTTAATGCAATAAAGTTCATTACTCCCAAATATTGAAAAAAAAAACCTTTTTCAACTCCAAACCACCTACCATTAAATATAAATAATTAAAAAACTACTCTGTACAATACTTTATAATCTCACGAATGCATATTTTCAACTCAATTAAAAAATCAATGAAAGTGACAACTCGTATGTCGGAGGTTATTTTTTCCATTTTATTATACAATAACTTATAATCTCGAATGCATATTTTCAACTAAATTAAAAAATCAATGAAGGTGACACCTTGGAGGTTGGAGGGCTAATTTTTCCATTTTATTATACTTTTAATGACACTTGACTTTTTTAAACGCATCTACGTGTCAATTTTGATATTTAACTTGCTAAATGTGGTTACTTAGACATTCCATTTTAATATAAAATGGCTAATGGTAGTTGCCCATAGTATTTATTAAGGGTTTTTGTGGGTCTTTCTTTAATGTTAAATAATTTAAGTTAGGCTGGTTAATGCCTTTTTTTGTGTTTTATGGGTGAGGATGGGGTGATGGGTGGCATAAAATGTTTCAAATAACCATTTATAATTACACTTCAAATAGTTAGTGAAGGAACCAACGATCCCAAATAAAGCTTAAAATTTGTTTCGAGAGCTTTTACAAGGCATTGATCTTGTTCTATGTTTTTTCTCAATATAGTTTAGATATTGTTTACACACGTATTGTTGCACTTATATCATAATTACCGATTTGAAAAGAAATTACACTTACATCATAATTACCAATTTGAAAAAAAGTTGCATTTAGTATTTAATTGAAAGTATTAGTAGCAATCATTTTTTAGTATTTTTTCTAACATTTTTATCTTTATATTTATAAATCATCAACCTTTATTAAATGTATTGTATTTTCTTCCATTTTACTTTACGAATATATTGTTAGAAATAAAATTTAACCTTTTTAACTTTTTAAAATTTGTCAATTATGTCATTTATATTTTTTCTTTCTTAAAGTTTGGGATTATATTACATTAAAAAAGAGAAAAACTGTACATGTCAAGGAAATGCTTTTGCATAAAGAGCCCAAATGGCATGGTTAGACAAACAAACCAAAACCAAAACCAATAGAAATCCAAGTTTGAAAAGTCTAAAGCCTATATACGTCTAGGAATCATAGTTTAGACCGAGTACTAGATAAGCATAGGATCCCCCACATGCTGGGGGTTATGGCTCACAAAAATGAATCAAGGTTAGCATAAACAAACAATAGAATTTGACCTAAACAGAACAAGACTAATCATCATCAGAAATTACAACCTAAGATGGACTAGCACGTGGGTCTTATTGTTTGACAGCATGTGCAACTGCAACTGGGCAACGCCGATACACAAGTTGTGAAGTCACAGGATGGGCTGGAGGTGGCTTGATGAAGCATTTTCCCGTGAGCTTATGAGCCAGGGTGTCCAATTTCTTATTCACATGTTCATCTGTAATAACTTGGCTGCATGCGAGGTGATGCATATCCTCTTCCAAGCTATCCAACCTTGGAGCCACTGAGGGACCCTACGTTTCTTCCTAAAATTTTCCTTGCATGTAGTTGTCCATGGCCATGCTAAAGAGAGATTTCATGGTCCAATACATTCCCATAGTTTTCATATGCCAAGTTTCATGGGTTTGGGAGGATCTCAAATCCTCGATTGATCCCCCAAATTCATCTCCTAGCAGCTTCTCATTGGGATGTTGCTTCTCTCAACAAAGCCTCTTCTCCATATGCTCAACTCAATCTTGAGCCTAACAATTGACCAAGGCTTTGAAAAATCCTTTCGCATTCTCCATCTCTCTCTACGCCCATTCCATGTGAGAGTGCTTGGGGCCATTAATGGTTTTGTGATTGGTATATTTTTTGTGGACCATGTTGAGACTGTTGAAACTACATAACCATGTTGCAAGACATCGCCCTTTGGAAATATGAGGAACAAACTACATTGCTAGAAGGATCCCCCACCAGGAATGGAAGCTGTATCCCAATTCGATAACTCGGATGTGAAAATGGTGCCAACAATGGCCGCTCCTATTAAGGGGGCACACCACCTCACAATCCTTCTGCTCATCATGGAGGAAACTGTCACATAGAGCCATGAAATCCCACACAAGCGAGAATGCGAGGAATTGTACCAAGACCCCGTCACTCAATTAGGCTTCGTGCTTATCCTAGATTTGTTTCATGATGATCGTGCCCTTTACATGAGGGCATTGGAGGTGTAAGCTTCCACCTGCCAACTCACTTGTGCCATCACTCCCATTAGCCTTCCTAGTGTCCTTGCTCCCGATTCATTGCATTATGGTTATGGAACCCGTCATGGGGGTGCAAGTCTTGATGATTGATTTTGGTACATTCATATCTGAGTATGGGATTAACATCGTTTGACCATAATTGGTTGCAGTCTTCCTATGGATGATCCACCCCCCAATTGGCCAACCGGTCTACCAACTTGTTGGCATCACGCCAAACATGGTGAGGCAATAATGCATGGGATTTGTGAAGGCTAGCGACAAGGGCATCTAACTTAGTAGAAATTCTCCAAGTAGGATTGATTTTACTGAAAATGGAGCCATTGAGAAGTCAATTTAGAATCTGCACCATTAGCTTGGATTCCCCCTCAACAATTAGTTTGTCATAGCCAGCTTCATTTGCAACTTCGATTCCTTTGGGCATCGCAAAAGTTTCTGCAGCATTGTTTCTTTTAGATCTAAGCAATCCGGCAAAGAGTTTGAGGATTATGCCTTTGACATCTCTAAAGGCCTCCCCAAACCCCGTAGGACCAAGATTACACCGACTAGCCCCATCAAAGTTTAACTTCGTGAATCCCTCTTTTGGGGGATACCAAGAGGAGGGACTGTCAGATCGAAGGCGTTGTTTGGGAGCATTCAATTGATTTGATTCTTAGCTAAGATCCCATGCAGAGAGAACCACCCTATCTTGGGCCTGACAATTCCAATACTTAGGGGACCAATTTTCTACAAGAATGGTCTCACAGATGTCTGATTGAATTTGTTTCCAGATCTGGTCAGATGAATGGCTTGAATCCTTGAAGATTCATCGGTTTCTCTTTTTCCATATCTCCCATAAAATAAAAATTTGAAAAAGATACCAAGTTCTATTGACTATGTTGTTGTTGTATATCTACTTGCACCAGTTGGCCAAAGTTTCTTGGATGCTTGTTCTATTGCGATCAGATTGCCGAAAGGTACTGGCTCCTTTATTCCATAAATGTTGACTAGAAGCATAATGGTTGAGAAGGTGTTCAAGATCCTCTTCAACAGATCTGCATAGATAGCATATGGAGGGGCCTCCAAATCCTCTTTTGATGATGCAGTCCCAAGTCAAAATTTTCCTCCAAGCGACCAACCACAAGAAAGTGGAGACCTAAGCCCAAGTATTTTGCTTCTAGATCTACTTCTAGATATTCTCTTGGTTCTCCCATTGAATTATGTCATTTATATTTTCAAAAGTATAGTTCCATATATATATATATATATATATATATATATATATATATGATTTATTTATGATGTCATATAATTCAAATTCAAATGTAAATATTTTTTTTAATGTACATATGAGACATATAGCTAAATAACGTTAGTTTATTTCTTTTAGTAAAACAATACATTTATGTGTTAATTATAATGGAAAACATATACATTTTAGAATTTTATTTAAGTAACATGTCAAATAAAACATATTTATGGCTAAATTGAAAAGAAAAAAATTGCTAACATTGTTTTTTCTTCTATAGATTTCGTTTATTGTTAATCAAGATTTATTTGTAAACCGAGCTTTAGAATCTTTATGTGTAAGGTATTTTGACCATGATGGATTTTCAGGATGAGATTTTCAAGAAGCATTGATGAAGAAGTACGGTAACTTTAGTTAGGGTGCCTTTCGAGGCTGTTCATAATGGCTTTGGGTGAGGTGTCTCACCTTTCCCCAGATGCTCACCCTTCCCTAGGTCTTGCTATGGATAATGGAGTCAGTCTTGGTATCTCTCCGTTATCAGATCCGGGTGAGAAGGGTCTTAGGAGGAGCCTTGTTAGGGTTTTGAATAAGCAGCTTTTGACTGAATTTGAAGGTTTCAGAGCTCAGAGGGCCAAGAAGGTGATCAAGAAAAGACTCGGGGTGCATTTAACGATTGGCGAGGATGTTAGGGTGGAGGGCATCTGGTAGGGAGATTCTATGGGGTTCGGATAATGGAAGGTCCAATGTGGGACTGGATTAAGGAGCAGTGGGAGCTATTTTTACAGTATGAACCTGAGTTCTTTATTATGACTAAGGGTTGGTTAGGGTTTAGATTCAGGATGGAGTCAGATGTGGCTTTGATTCTGAGGTGAACTTGGTCATGGAGACATACGATCTTGAACTTGAAACCTTGGCACCCTTGTTTTGATCCCCGTTGTGAACAACAGTCTACAACTCCGGTTTGGGTTAAGATTCCTGGCCTTCTGCTAGAGTTTTGGAATGATACCTTCCTCATGGATTTGGGAAATAGTTTTGGTAAGACCCTGCTGGTAGATCAAGCATATAAATTTTAGGCTCAACAAACGGTGGCGAGGGTTTTGGTGATGGCAGATACGACTTTAAGCTTACCTGAAGTTATTGAGGTAAGGGTTGGTAGCTTTTGTTTTCGATAAGTTCTAGGTTTCATAAATCTACCATTTCAGTGTGGTCGCTGTCATGTTTATGGACATGTTATTGTTGATTGTCATCTACCATTTACCAAGCGGGTTTGGGTCAAAAAGGCGGATTCGGGGAAGCCCTTAAATGATCGAACCCTTGCTGAAGGGTTAAGTGAAGTGGAGAAGGTGACTCCTATGGCCGTGGCTTTGGGATTGGGATGTTTTGGGTCGACGCTTGGCCTAATTTTCGTTTCTGGCTCGAGTTTGGGGGTTGACGGTGGGATAGCGGTGCAACATATTCTAGTTCCCGAGAAGGAGTCTTTAGGGCTTGTTCATTTACGAGAATGTCTGGCTGTGAAGGACTGGTTGGATTTGACTGCTGGGCAGCCTCTGCCCGTTTCTTTTGATGATTTGGAGCGCTTTGATGGTAAGACTGAAAACCTGATCTCTTTAAATTCATTGAAGGATCATGACTTTGATAAAAAATCCTTTTTCAGTATGTTGTCCAAGTTAGGATTTATTAGCCCTGGATTGAATTTGAGGAGCTGTAAAAAGTTTATGAGATGTGGGGTTTCCTTGTCTCAGGATTTTGGGGAACGGGAGGCCATGTGGGTGTCTAGCGACTCGAACCACTCTTATGATTTACAATCTCTGAATAAGACAGGGATTGGTCTTAGTATCCCTCAATCCGGTTCTGGTCCTTTGAGGGTGGGTGTCGGGCCTAGGAAAAATCTACGGGCGGAATTTGGCTATCATTTACCTGTTACTACTGATATTATCGCTCTTAGAGATATGCCTAAATATAAGGCTCCCCCATGAAGGTTTTATCTTTTAATTGCAGAGGGTTAGCCAGCAACCCAAAATTGCTGGCTTTTGGGAGGGTTATGGAAGTTAATAAGCTGGATGTGGTTGTTTTGCAAGAAACGATGTGTGAAGGTGCTCGAGCAATGGACAGACTGAAGAGGTTTTGTCCAGGGTGGGATTTTGTCTGGGAAGACAGTGAAGGTTTGTCGGGGAGTTTTATTATAGGCTAGAAGAGCAGTCTTACTCTTCTTAATTGTTTTGCTGTACGTTCTGGACTGGCCACAACCCTTGGTTTCCCAGAGATTGGACTGGTTTTCAACCTGTTTAATATTTACGGCCCTTACGACAGGAAACAAGTTTTTTGGAATGGTTTCTTTTAGAAATATTTTCTGATGGATTAGCCTTACATGATTGTAGGTGATCTTAATTTTAGTATTCACAGATGGGAAGTGTGGGGATGGGGGGTGAGGTTGGATCCTGCTCAGGGTTTTTTTTTTCAGAATCTTCTGTTGGCGGGAGATCTTTTTGATGTTGAACCTCAAGAAAGGCGACCTACTTGGTTTAATCGAAGTTCAGGATTAGAAGCCATATCTAAACGGATAGATAGGTTCTTATATAATGGTGCTCTAATTGATAAGGTGGAATGGATTAAGTCCTGGAGAGTTTGTGGGGGTAGCTTTGATGATTTGTCGATTCTTTATAGTCTGGAAAAAGGAGGGCATAAACCAGGAACCCCTTTTAAGTTCAATCCGTTCTGGTTACATAATGATGAATTTTTGAATCTTGTGCATAATAATTGGAACCCTTATGATGAGTCCTTGTCAGGTTCTTGTGAAGATTAGTTTGTTCATCATCTACAATCATTTAAAGTTCTTACTGGCCTTTGGGCAAGGAAACTGAGGAACTCCTTGGATGATCATTTGAAAAGGAAGGAATTGGGGATAAAAGATCTCTATGCGAGCCTGGGAGGGATCCTGGGGGGAGCCCCTTTAGAAGAGTTAAAGGAATTGGAATCTAACAGAAACACCATTTTGCTGGAAAGGGAAGCGGATCTCCGGATGAAAATCAGGGCTGTTTGGTTAGCCCCGGGGGATGAGAATACAGGTTTTTTTCATAAGATGATAAATCATTAGAAACGGATGAATTCCATTTGGGAATTGTAGGATAACAGTGGGGTGAAACTCGAAGGGTTTGAATGTCTGGCAGCAGGGGGAGTTGATTTTTTCTCTTCATTTTATAAAGAACTTGAAGGGACTAATTTACTTGAGATGGTGGAAACGGTTAATCAGTTTGATCATTGGGTAATAGATGAAGACTCTGCTATTCTGAATGCGCCGGTTTCGTTGGAAGAGCTCAAGTCTTCTATTTCCAAACTTAAAAAGGATAGGAGCCCCGGTCTTGATGGATGGACCTCGGAGTTCTATCTAGCTTTCTTTGAATTGATTAAGCTAGACTTGCTAAGGGTGGTGGAGAGGAACAGAACCTTAGGGTTTTTAAAACCTTGTATTAATTCTACCTTTATTGTTCTTATACCTAAAGTGGACGAGCCCAAATCCTTTGGAGGCTTTAGGCCGATCTCTTTATGCAATGCTTTATATATTATTATCTCGAAACTGATTGCTGAGCGGCTTAAACCTATCCTGAATAGACTTATTTCTCCAGAACAATATGGATTCTTATCGGATAGGAGTATTCATGAGGCTATCAGGTGTGCGCAGGAAGTCATTCACTCGATAAAGACTGGTAAGATCCTGGCCAAAGTGATGAAGGTGGATTTGTCAAAAGCTTATGACTGAACATGCTGGCATTACCTCAGAATGGTTCTTATCCAAATCGGTTGTGGACTTACGGTGGTAAATTGGATATGGTCTTGTTTAACAACTGTCAATTTTGCAGTTCTGATCAACGGATCTGCTTCTAGTTTTTTCAAGCCGGCTCATGGGCTTTGTCATGGGTGCCCTTTATCCCCGTACCTCTTTCTGCTTGTGATGGATGGATTGAGTCGATTGATTTCAAAGGCTGTGGAGAACAATTTGTTTGAAGGACTCGGTTTTGGTACTACTCGGATTACCCACATATTCTTTGTGGACGATGCATTACTTTTCTTGGGTAACTCTGTTGTTGAATCCTGGGCGGTCAAAGACCTTTTCTGGCTTTTTTGTAAGGCGACAGGTATGCAGGCGAATCTTGAAAAATCAGCCTATTATATCAACAATCTGGATCCTGAAGATCTGCTTGATTTTTTGGAGGTACTGCCTGGAGATATGCTCTCTTTCTTTAGGGTTTAAGTGTCTGGGGTTTCACCTGAAACCGAATGGTTATGGAATTGAATATTGGCAGTGGCTTCTTGATAAGGTGGAGAGGCGTATACACTTTTGGTGTTATCGATACCTCTCTAGGGGTGGTAAAGTTGTATTGATTAAAAGTGTTCTCTGTGCATTACCTATTTACTGGATGATAAATGCTAAGTTGCCTTAGGGTATTATTCAGTCTCTCAGAAAACTCTTTTTCAGGTTTCTCTGGATAGGCAAAGAAGACAGAGGGATTCATTGGACTTCCTGGGAGTCGATTTCCAAGCCAAAGGAATTTGGAGGGTGGGGATTTAAAAACTTGTTCTTGTTTGGAAAGGATTTGTCTTCTAAATCTGCGTGGCGTTTTTTAGCCAAAGAAGGAAAGTGGCAGTCAATTCTGCATTATAAATATCTGGGCAATATATCTGTTGTTGATTGGTTAAGGAATCCTAGAAAGAATGGTCATGGAGGTTCCATGTTTTGGAAGTCGATTATTGCGGCTATGCCTACTGTGGAGGAACGTCTAGTGTGGAAGGTGGGTGATGGAAAGACGACTAGAATTGGTTGTGATTATTATCTAGGGGTTAAGCAACTTCTTTTGTTTCCTTTGGACTTCTTGACTTTTCTGCAGGAGAATGGTTTGTTAGTTATGGCAGATGTGGCTATGCCAAGTTTGGGTCTAACTCAGCAATGGTTGTCAGCGGAGGACCTGAGGATTCCAGACAGATGGAGGGAGATTTGGAGAAAATGGATTGAAGCCTTGAAGCATGGTTTTGTCAGAATAGGGATGGATCAAGATCTGTTAAAATGGCAAGGAATCAAGGATGGGGGTTCATTCTTTGTTCGAGTTGCTTACAAGGCTTTAGTTGAATATAGAGTGGAGGATAAGCCTTGGTGGGGAAAACTGCTATGGAGTACTTTAGCGCCACATAAGAATAAGATTATGGTATGGTTGATCTTGCATAATAAGGTCCTAACATGGGACTGTCTAAAGAAAAGGCAGATGGAAGGACCGGGTCAGTGCAGTTTGTGTAGGGAGGTGGAAGAAGATGTAGGACATCTTTTCTTAAGGTGTCCTTTTATTAGATAAGTTTGGAATGAGGTTAGTACCGATCTTCAGTTGGGAATGTAGGAGGAAGGAAACTGCTTTGAAAACTTCTTTAAGAAGTGGTTTGATGAAGATGGGCTTAAAAAATTTAGAAGCCTCCCTTTTTTGGTGGTGTGGCAAGTGTGGACAGCATGTAATATGAAAATTTTTGAAGATCAAAACTACCCAAGTTTTGTTGTCACTACTCAAATTCTTTCGAACTTCAAGTTTTTTCAGGGACATGATAAGATCAAAAAAATGAGAGTTATGAAGGTGATGAACCATGGAGATGAGGATACAGTGGGTTTTTTCGATGGAGCATGTGTGAATCAAGGATGTGGATTGGGAGGTCATATTATACATGTGGGAAAGGAAGTCTCATTTCAAGCAAATGGAGGTAATGGGACTAACAACCGTGTAGAAGGTTGTGCACTTCTCCTACTTCTACATCAGGTTGTACTGCTTAAAGTGGAATTTCTCAGAATATATGGGGACTCTAATATATGGATAAAAAGAATGAACAGGGAAAGCACCTTTCAGACTCCTTCACTACAAAATTTAGGAGAGAGGATTGATCTTTATGTACAAAAGTTTCAAAAGGTGGAGTTTATCAACATCTACAGAGAACAAAATGAAAGGGCTGACAGGATATCAAAATATGGATTACTGGAGGAAGATGGCTACTGCAAAATTACAACTTGCTCTCATGGAACACAGGAGCACATCAAGAATCGTTTGGACTCATTCTTATATTAGACATTCTTCTTAGATATATATTAAGGAAATACAGACTTGATGATAAATTTTTGTAATGTTATTATGCAGCATTTTGAACTTTCAAAAGTACTGAAAAGTACCTAAGGAATGTATTCGAAGCTCTTTATGATCAATGAATATGATTTTTTTTCCTAGAAAAAAAAAGATTCCATTTATTGTTATTATTTTAAAAAATGAGAACTTTTTGTATTAAGGAGGGGTTGCTTCCAAACCATCCAACTATATAATACAAATAAAGTTTTGAGAAAAAAATAGTCCAGATATGTTAAAAAAATCAACATTTCAAAAAATATGCTATTATTTTTCCCTATTTTCATATTCTAGTACTATTGTTTAATATACGACTTGTATAAAGTTTTACGTACTATCCCAACAAAAATACGATTCTAAAAACATAAACTGGAAACTGGTTCAAATATTTTTTCCATTATACCCACTATGGGAATTTTTCTTCATTATGCTACGTATGAGAGAAATGAAGGGTCCTACTTCCAAGCTTGCTTTAAGTGTTACTGCATTGTGTCCTCTTCCGTAGCTTCCACTTGTTCTCTTGTCTAGGAGAACCCATTGAGATAATTGAGGACACATAATTTCTCAACTCTTCAAATCTGATTCTTTACTCTAAAATTCTAAATGCAACACCTTCTCTCGTAGCTCTTTAATTATGTCCTTCGTTTCCTCAAGCTTCTCATTGTTTCTTTCTTCTACCACTTCCAAAAGAACCAACTTGTCCTTGTGCTTATCTAATTGGGATTCCATCTTGATCATTTTCCTTCTCACAGATTTTAAGTCCCTACCATAATATTTTCCCCAATCCTTGCTCTAGGTTCCCCCTCTCCTCATAATCAGAGCAACACTCCCATGATTGTCATCACAATGTATTTCACAAAAATGGATTGACCTATGAAGGTAAGAGTTCTCATTGTTACACCAAAATCTCGTCATCATGAGTCATGTGTCAAATCATTTCCTTAATCCCTAAATTTTCCCTAGCTAAAACATCTTGAGTAAGTTGTTTCCCTTACATCCCACCATTTCTAGTAGTGTCAGCGCAACCTGCTTCCCAGCAAGAGGCACCAAAACTTGGTTGGTGCATGATGCACACTGCTAGTGTGTGCCATTGGCTCTTGCTTTCCTCATACAAGCTGCTCCTTCCCCTTCCTGGTGCCATTTATCTTCATACAGAGTGCGTCAGGTTTGGATAATGTGGATAACAAGGAGCTTCTAGCGAATTCTCGAAGCTAGGTGACATGGAGGCCTATCCCTAGTTGGTAGGAAGGCTGGTATCCGGTCCCTAACCTAATGGGAAGATCCCTTAGACCTATCCCCCTAATCCTCAACTTACTATATCCTTCTAGCCTTATAAATAAGACCTCTCTCTCCATTGGGAAGGGAGGAAGGACTATAGTACTCTCATGTTGGTGGAATTATCCTACGTGATTCCCACACATCCTTTGGGAGGCTTACATCATCCTTTGGAGGCTTGGCTTGGATTGTTGGATGGAGGTTACATTGTTAAGGCTTAGGTTGTAACTATCTTTCTTCTATGTGTTTCCCATTCATTTACAACAATACAAACTATTTCCATAAATGTTGTTGTGTTAATGATATTTAGATATTTCTTCCTTAACTGTTAGCTTATATCGGTTCATGTTTAGATATTATTTTACCATTTGTTTGTTTCCATATGCTTGACAAGGTTTTGCAGCTCTAGATCTGAAGGCCCTGGATCTTGGGGCAAGAAAAGGAAAGGATTTGCAAATCTAAGGTATGACATCTATCTATTTGCATCTCTAATTGATCTAGGAAAGTAGATTGTGTTATGTACATTCATTTGTTCTAGATCCACCTGGACTAGGGAGATATCGCTTGAGTCCACTTGAGTAGATTGTCCATAAACAAATCTGGTGACTGTACTGGGGATAGAACATAGCTTTGATTTCAGTTTAAAGTTTGATTTCATTGATTTTTGTTTATTCATTTTCTAGCCTCCTAAGCCCCTCCCATCTTTGGATTTTTCTATTTAAGAGTCTATTGGCTTTCCCTGACTCTTCCTGGGATCAATATGTTGATGTCCAATTTTGCCATCACTTTTGATCACTGAACGTGCTATGCTGATATTGTTTTTTCCATTTTTGGTGTGTTAAGTCATATTTCTTGCCATTCAGATCACCATTCGTACTCAGGTATGAACATATTTAAATATCTCATGAATATCAATTGATTATCATCTTTTTATGGTTTATTAACATTAACTTAACACTTCTAGACCTATTGGGCACATAGTTTTGATTTTTCAGGATGTGGTTTTCATACGGACGTCCATCTGGATGCTCATTCGCATCCAGACGCCCATTCACATTCAGACATTCATTCGCACCACCAAAACCATTTGTTAGCATATTCTAGACCATTGAAGGTGGAAAACACAACATGGAATCTGTTGTCCACGTGGCCCTTATGGATCATGAGCTTCCATTGGCGAAGATTCGCGTCCTCACTAGCCTCGACTGCCAACGCATCTGCTGCTCACGTCAAAGGAACCAACATGCACGAAATGGGGAAAACGGCCTGTGTGTTTTAATGAGCCGTTCAGTGATTAAGACCTTCTATTTTTAGAGAGGTCGATCACTGAAAGGGTCGACCTGCTCTCCCTTTGTAAATGTTATATAAAGACGCCCAGGGTTGAGAAGAATAGAGAGAAAAAACGTTGTATAAGCTTTGCTTTAGTTTAATATAAAAGCTATGTTACAATTGTTGATGATTATTTTTGTCTTCTGTTAATGGTTGGTGAATGAGTAGCTTAGGAACAAACGCCTGTTGCTTGGGAAGTGCCCCTCAATAACCAGAGGTTCTATTTGTGCATATCTAGTGCTTTTCTTTCGTTTTTAAAAATAAGTGATTTCGTTTTTATGTGTATATATTTTGTTTTCCTGTAGGTGATGTTTTGTTGTTCATAAAATACAGTTTCCTTTTATTTACGTGTGATTTGTATCTTCAGAATTTATACGGCCAGCCATTTGCACCTTTGTTCAAACTATCTTTCAGCCTTCCATTCGCATTTAGACATAATTTTAGTTCATTTTCTAGAATTTCCAGTATTTCGTTTATGCATAAATAGTTAGCTAGGGTGTAGGTTAATTCTCCAACATTTTATTATGTCCTGTAGTTAGTTGGGATTTGAATCCACCCTTAACATTTCATATTTGGTTTTATATTCATACATAGATTAATTATTTCAATTTTAATCATAATGAAAACCATTTAAACTTAGCATCTATTTTATCGTGCAAATAAGAAATAATTATGGGTTAAGTAGTAGCACTACAGTTGTCTTTTGATTATGTTTTAGATAGTTTATGATTCACTTTCATTTGTTTTCATGCCTAGAACTTAGAATAACTTAAGTTTGTTTAAAATATTATCATAGACTTTGTTAAATATTAGTTGTTTCAGTTCTAAAATAGGTTCAGTATTTCATTTTCAGTTCTCATTTAAATTTATAATCAGTCTTTCATTTTCATTTACATAGCATGTATTGTCTAGATTTTTCTAATTCCATTGTTAATTTAACCATTTCATTTCAGTAGGTATAATAGACTAGAAATCAATTTCAAAGTTCAAATTTAAATAGTCTCATGTTGATTTTAAAGTTGCATTAGTTTTCATTATTCGAAAGCTTGATTCTGATAGCTCATATAGTTCAGTTTAGTATAGGTTTACTCTTCAGTATAGCTCAGCTGCATTGCATTTTCATAATAGAG
This sequence comes from Larix kaempferi, assembly GCA_027924585.1. Lineage (NCBI taxonomy): Eukaryota > Viridiplantae > Streptophyta > Pinopsida > Pinales > Pinaceae > Larix > Larix kaempferi. Next base: position 46,229,260 of record BSBM01000456.1, on the reverse strand, counting down.
TAAGATGCTTTAGTTTATAGTTTGATTTGTAGTAGAGATAGCATAGGGACACTTGGTTTTCTGCTGTAGGTTTTGTTCACAAGTTAAAGATTGTTTCCCATCATTTGAATTCTTTCCTTGTACTTAGGTCTGCTTGCACTTCAAGTTTAGTTTGATTTTTGATAATTAATGTTTCATGAACTAGTTTGAAGTGTTGATGGATAGAATTTGATGTTGATAGGAATTTGAATGAGTTAGGGAAGCATTTAATGTTTTAATTCCAAGTAGTCATTAGATCTTAGATCACTTAGAATTTGTGTATTTCAGTAAGAACTAGATTGTTAAATTAGTATTTCATTCCAAGTATTGTAGCTAGTTTTTAAGTGTTATTTGCTTATGGTTAAAAAGTAGTTTACAATGTTCAAATTCACCTACAATTGGTCCATTCTTAACTTGCATCTTTTTCTAGAAGTTAAATTAGATTTAGTTCCTTTTTGTTTCTCTGTAGCATTCGAAAGTCATTTTGATATAACTCCGCAAGGAAAGTGGAGTTAGGTAGCTTAGATAAGTCTTGACTCATTCATTACTTGAAGTAATAGTTGTCAAATGCATGAGTAGTTTAACTATTGATTTGGATTTCTTAGGTTCATTAAGTAGTTGTCTCTTTTAGGGTAGTATAGTTTCTTGTTTTTATAGTTAGTTGCAATTTGAAATTGTTCTATAAGATGGGTTTCTGAATTTATTTCATAGTTAGAGTTTGTTAGATTTTGTTGTTCCCGCATAGATAGACGCTCTTTTTGAAAATTATGCAAATATAGTTGTTTCACAGATAGGAACATCAACTATAGGACCTACAATCCCTATAGAGCTGGACTCTCATGTAGCTGACAAATCTTCTCATTGGAGGAATACTCTACCCGAAACAGAACATTGGGACATTCCATATTCACCAAGAAAGGAACCACCTGTGTATACTCTCTTTGGGAATCAAGTCTACATGGAAAATGAAAACAAAGATCATGTTCGACAAGATGAATAAGAGGGAGAAATTCAAACTGAATGTACTTTTGGGTGTCCTATTTTAGATATTGCACAAGATGTGACCATGAAAAACATCCTTCCCTTCTCACTACTTATCTTTTATAGGAAGAGTAGTGAGGATCCAGATACATTTCTATTCGAATTTGACATTTTGTGTAGAAGCTATAATTACCTACAAGATGGACTAAAGTTAAAACTTTTTCCTGCTACACTGAAATATTCTACTCTAAGATGGTTCATGGGGTTAGGAGAATCTAGCATTAGAACTTGGGAAGACATGAAAACTGCATTTCTACGGAAATATCAAGATTATTGTAAAATTAAGGACTCTCGAAATGACATTTTTAAAATACAAGAACTTGAAGATGAGAGCTTAGAAGATTATCTCGAAAGATTCAACTATGTATTACATAAATCAAAATATAGTGACCTTCGAGAAGATGTAGTAAGGACTCTCTTCCTTAAGGGAATTGCGAAAGACTTTTTAGAAAACCTTAACCTCATGGCATCTGGGGATATCTCTTGGAAAACATTTGCAGAGATTTGTGAGATGTGTAGGAATTTCTCTAGAAGTAGAGGAAAAAGTGGGAGGCACTTTCGGGAATCTTATAATAGAAACATGAAAGGAAATACCTCTGGTCCTGGTGGAGTCACAAGGGTAGAATTGGGAAACCTGTTAGAAAACTTCAAAACAGATATCCTAGGAGCAATGGGTTCCCAATTAGATGCATTACAATCTAAGAAGAGACAAGAGGAAGAGCATGCAGCAATGAGCATTTTTTGTCCTAGATGTAGGACTAAACATCCCCAACGAGAATGCCCATTGAACAATGTTTCAGTATTCCACCTTTGCACAAAAGATAATCCAATTGAAAATTGTCCATCATTGCCTGGATTACAAGCTATATATAAGGGTGGGAATTTTGGTGAAACATCTAGGGGGCCTTGGAAACCTAGGGACCAATCATCATATCAGGATCCATCATTACATTTTCCTCCCTATTATCATCCTTACCAGCAACCTCAACAATGGAACACCTTGAATTGGAAAAACTGGCCACCTCAGTATCCTCCTCAAAATGCTCAACATCAATAATGGTCATAAGGATGGAGAGGACAAGCATATTCTCAATATCCACCTACTTTTGTTCCTAACTATCCTTACCCACCTAATATCCAGCAGTTCTTGCTTGGATTTGTGCCTCCTTCACTACCCCCTATCACACATCAACCCCACCATTTCCAGAATATGAATCCACCAAGACCCACAATATTACTTGCACAACCGATACCCAATCCTAACAATAAACCAACTCAATATCTTAACAGCATTGGGTTTCAACCTCTTCCATCTTATGTCATTTCGACCACACTAGTGCATGAAATTGAATTGCAGTCTGGAAGAGTTCTGTAAGATCAACCCAAATCATCAGTCGTCATTCGTGAAGAGAATGAAGAAGAAGACATACCTAGTGAAATATTGAATGATGCCATTTTTGAAAATTTAGTTATTCCAAAATTTTCAACACACGACCACCCTCAGAAAGAAGCAACTCCAGGAGAAAAGTTACCCCCATATCTGGAGCGTCTAGCAATAGAGAAACCTGCAATTCATCTAGAGTATGATATTATTAACGAATTGAAAAATATTTGTATCAAGATCCCTTTATTACAAGCCATTAAAGATATACCAATTTATAGTAAAGTGATAAAGGAACTCTGTTTTAAAAGACCAAGTAAGAAACAAAAAGACCCTCCAACAATTCATGTCATAGGTGAAATGTCTGATTACATAGCAGATCAACCTAGAATTCCAAAATATACAAATCCAGGAAACCCTATGGTAACTGTTATCACCAATAACACTACTATAGGAAACACACTTATCGATCTAGGGGCTTCTATTAACCTAATGACCACCACAGTTTTGGAAGCACTGCAATTAGGACATTTTCTTCGTCCTACCCAAAAAATGCTAGAATTAGCAGACCGCACTATGGTACAGCTTGCAGGAGTCCTAGATGATATTATTGTATTAGTAGCTTCATGGGAATATCCCGTGGAATTTATGGTCATACATCCAATGGATCCTTCCAAAGAACACCCTATTATTTTGGGAAGACCATGGCTAGCCACTGCTAATGCATTTATAGGATGTAGGGATGGAGAGATGATCATCTCTAATGGGTTATCTACATGAAAACTTGCATTATACCCACCATCAAAACTAGTAACCAAAAACCTATTTTGGTTAGATTGTCCTTTTGGGGATGAAAATTTGGAAGAACTTTCACTTGTTAGTGACTACTCCTGGGCACTTCAAGAACAAACTACCGAGAATGTGTTGAATTAATTTGTCCCTTCCACAACATGTATAGACTTTCCCCAGTCCTTTTCCCAACTTGATCAAATCTTTGGAGATGAATTCCAAGAGAACATGAGCTTCTCCACATTTACAAATACACCTTGTGTCTTTGCAATCGAAGAACATATAGGATCCTATACCATACCTTGTGAAGTTAGTCCTGAAAATTTTCTACATATAAATGTAGGTTTAAATGAAAATCAACAAGAGCAATTATTGAAAATTCTTAAAAGTCAAACCGGAGCATTCGCATGGGAATACACCGATATGAAGGGTATACACCCAAATACTTGTATTCACCATATTTACACAGATGCAAACATATCACCTATAAGACAGCCTCAGAGAAGGATGAATCCAACCTTAAAGGATATAGTTAAAGATGAATTGCAAAAACTCCTCAATGCCGGTTTCATCTACCCAATTTCTAACAGTAAATGGGTGTCTCCTCTGGTGGTAGTTCCAAAGAAAGTCATAGGGAAATGGCGAATTTGTGTTGACTTTAAAGAGTTAAACAAGGCCACTCTTAAGTATTATTTCCCTTTACCATTCATTGACCATATGTTAGATACCTTATCTGGGAAACAATAATTTTCTTCCCTCGATGGGTATAGTGGATACAACCAAATCTTGGTAGCACCCGAGGATCAAGACAAGACCACCTTTACTTGTTCTTGGGGGACATATGCCTATAGAGTTTTTACATTTGGCCTATATAATGAACCCACCACTTTCTAACGTCCAGTCTTAGGAATCTTTGTTGATCTTATACATGACTATGTAGAAGTCTACATGGACAGTATATGGTAATACCTTTCAATAAGCCCTTGATAACCTCGAAACAGTTCTTATCCAGTGCCAAGAGACAAAGCTAGCCCTTAGTCATGAGAAATACAAGATGTTACTAACCGAGGGTATAGTTTTGGGACATCATGTCTCTTTTCAAGGAATCAAGGTGGATCCCACCAAGATAGAAATAATTGTCAACCTCCCTCCTCAAAAAACTCAGGAGGTAAGGAGATTTCTTGGCCATGCAGGCTACTACAGACGGTTTATTGAAAAATTTACTAAGATAGTTGTACCTATGTTCAAATAACTCATGAAAGATATAGATTTTCAATGGATAGAACCTTATCAGCATGCTTTTGAGACCTTAAAGGAAAAGATATCAGTGGCACCAATACTTAGGGGCCCCAATTGGTCCCTTCCTTTCCATATGTCCACTGATGCCTCTGACTTGGCTATAGGAGGATTCTTAGGTCGAAAGGAAGTCCAAGCATCATATGCCATTTGCTTTGCTAGCAAGAATTTGACTCCTGCAGAATCAAAATACATTGTTATTGAAAAAGAGTTTCTGGCAGTAGTCTATGCTATCAATAAATTTTGTCACTACATCACAGGCTACAGAGTTTTTGTACACACATACCACTCTGCCATTAGGTTTCTAATGAAAAAACCAATCACCAATGGTAGGGTGACTCGGTGGCTTCTTTTACTTCAAGAATTCAACATCACTGTTGTTGATCACCCCGGTCGACAAAATGTGGTAGCCGATTTTCTCTCTCGCATTCAAATTGACAATAGTGCTAGTTCCGTCGATGATAGTTTTCCTAATGAACATATGTTTGTTGTGTCTATTCAAACCCCTTGTTTTGCTAAGACTCGTCTAAATTGGATATAGGAGGATTCTTAGGGAAAAAGGAAGGACAAGCATCATATGCCATTTACTTTGCTAGCAAGAATTTGACTCCTGCAAAATCAAAATACATTGTTACTGAAAAAGAGTTTCTGGCAGTTAGTCTATGCTATCAATAAATTTTGTCACTACATCACAGGCTACGAATTTTTTGTACACACAGACCACTCTTCCATTAGGATTCTAATGAACAAACCAATCACCAATGGCAGGGTGACTCGGTGGCTTCTTTTACTTCAAGAATTCAACATCACTGTTGTTGATCGCCCCGGTCAAGAAAATGTGGTAGACGATTTTCTCTCTCGCATTCAAATTGACAATAGTGCTAGTACTGTTGATGATAGTTTTCCTGATGAACATCTGTTCATTGTGTCTATTCAAACCCCTCGATTTGTAGACATAGCCAATTATTTAGCAACTGGAAAGTTACCGAACCATCTCTCCCCACTTGAGAAACGTCAAATCATAGTCCAGAGTTATAATTACTCTTGGGTGGACAATGACCTCTTTCGTACTGTCCCTAATCTTATTATTAGACAATGTGTATGAGAGGATGAGATGGCAGAGATCCTCCATGTATGTCATGGTGGACCATCTGGTGGGAACTTTTTCGACAAGAGAACAACATACAAAGTGTTGCACTCCGGATATTACTGGCCAAGCATCTTCAAAGATGCTGCTAAGTATGTCAAGGGATGTGACAGTTGTCAAAGAATGGGTAGACCGACATCATCCGATGAGATTCCCCTACAACCCCAGCTTATGATTGAGCCTTTTGAAAAATGGGCTCTGGATTTTGTAGGTCCAATTTCCCCTATGTCTCACAAAAAGAAGTACATCCTAATTTGTATAGACTACGTCACTAAATGGGTGGAAGCTAAATCTTTATTCCGAGCCATAGAAAAATCAGTGGTGGAGTTTATATATGAATAGATGTTTACCCGATTTGGTGTACCTAGGGAAATTGTCACTAATCAAATATCTCAGTTCACCTCCAATTTAATGAAGGAACTTACTGAAAAATATGGCATCAAACATTATAAATCTTCGCCATATCACCCATAAGCCAATGGTCAGGTAGAGTCTACAATCAAGGTATTAGAAGCCATCCTGACCAAGACTATCCAGTTGCACCACAAAGACTATGAATATAGGTTTCCAGATGCCTTGTGGGCTTATCGAATAACATGGAGGAATACTACTAGCCACACCCCTTATGAACTTGTTTATGGTAAACAAGTTCTTCTACCCATTGAGATTCAAGTAAAAGCCTTTCGTATGGCTGCACAACTAGGGATGGATCTAGAAGAAGCACAAAAACAATGAATTTTGCAAATCAATGAATTGGACGAAACAAGACAAGATGCAATTCAACAGACAATTCTAGTACAAAACCAACGCAAAAAGTGGCATGACAAATATATCAAATAGAAACAATTCAAGGCTGGAGATTGGGCATTACTATTTGATTCAAGGTATAAAATTTTTAAAGGGAAGTTGACTACCCATTGGATGGCTGCATATGAAATAGTTACAGCTTTTGATAATGGATATGTTGAGATTAAAAAAATTGATGATTCACAAGTTTCTTTTGTTGTAAATGGACATAGATTGAGACTCTATCATAAGCCAATTTCTAAACAAGATTTTATGCAGGATGTCTTACAACAAAAGGAGATGGAGCTAGTTGAAGGGGAAGTCATTCCTCCTTCTCCTAGTTCTTCACTTATTTTTTGGGTTATCTTCATTTGTATATATGTAAATATGTTTATGTTTCTTTAAATAAATAAAATTCATTTCTGACAAGCTGGTTTGTATTTACAAAGGAAGTTCATTCTTATGATTAGCTCTTAAGACTTCATCAATTAAAAAGAGGAAGACTCTTTTCCTTTCCCTAGTTTTTGATAAATTTTCATATCATTTTCCTTTGTACATATGTTTTTGTTTTGAATAAATTTGGATCATTAATTGACAAGTAGTTTGCAGTATGGAACTTTATCTCTATGATCAGCTCATGAAGATCATTATTCGCAAAGGGAAGTGCTCCAAAAACTCATAATACATCTCAATTCCTTCTCTTTTGATTATTATTAAGAATTGAAAATTTATAGTGAAAGATAAAGTGTTCTTTATATCATTTCTAACCACTTCTCTTATATGATTCTTTGTTTCATTTTTTATGCTTCTGTATGTTGTATTTGATTCATATATGCACATTCCTGATCTATCATTAGAATATTTTCTCAAGACCTACTTTAATCATCATGTTTTTCAAAGGTCTATCCAACACCTATGGACTACTAGTTCATCCTAGACTCATTATCAGAACTTGTATCTTAAGCATTTTTTATTAAAAGGTAGCCCAAGAGTTAGTGGTATTTCTACTTATGGGGAACATTACTGATCTTTTTATGAAGAAGATAGAATGAGAGGCCAGGGGACAACTTTAGGTTATTCTCTTTTGGCATGATCAATAATGCAAACTATTATAAATAAAGTTACTCGGAAGGTTATCTCTAAAAATTTGAGTTATGTGCTTAGAAAGCTTAATACACTCTAGTGCCAACCGGCTTCCACATACTAAAATCATTATACGAAGCAAATCCGTTGGGGTACTGAATAGGCTCGCTGGCAGTGGGTCCATGCTAAGTAAAATTTTAAACAAGGAAGCTTGGTAAATTAAAGTAAACCTGCTGGGGTACTGAACAGGCTCGCTGGTAGCAGGGCTATGCTTGCATGCTACAAAGGTAAACCCGTCGAGGTATTGAACAAGCCTGCTGGCAGCGGGGAAATACCGGGGAAAAGAGAGATGGTTAATACATTACTATTCACATGACTCATCTCAAACCAAACAAAAAAAACTTGAGTACACAAATACATGCTTAGGCCAATTATTCATACTGTCACTAGAGAATGGCTGTAAGTTGGACTTGGAACATGTCATCTAATTCAAACAATACCTAGGATGTTTTTATCCTAGAAGTGGGACCCATAACCATACAAATCTAACGAACTCTAGAGTGAACTTTATCTGTATTCTTTGGATGACAAGAGATCTTTCAAAATGAGTCAAGGATGACTAGCTTTCCTATGGAATTTTCACATCGATTGCATTATCATTACTCATATGGTCTTCATGAGCACTGTTATTTTTTATGAATTTTCATGTATGAATCATCTCCATTATTAGTTAGTATTTCTTTTTCTTACAAAAATAACAGCTTTTAGAGTTATCTGTTGACTGTCAATTAGAAATATTTGAATATCAATCAGTTTTTATTTTGATGGCTTGAGGACACGCCATATTTTTGGTTTGGGGGAGGATTCAAAATTGTTTCTATGTTTACTTATAAAACAATTAAAAATTCATTTATCTCTGACGAAATGATATGTTGTTTCAGGAATAATGCAAGTAGCAGAAGAAAAGATTGTTCTGATCCATGTTAAACAAAGAAAGAGCGAATGATGTTTTTAGAAAAGCAGGTTTACACTATCCTTTTGTGTGCTGGAAACCCCAGAAATTATCTTGCATAACTGCATAATCAAGAGCGATTGAAGTTTTCAAAAAAACAGGTTTACACTGTCCTTTTGTGTGCTGGCAGCCCCATAAATTCTCCTGCATAATCAGAAGCAATCAGATCCAACAAGCACATCTTGTACAAAAAAATGGTCTGTATGAAGGGTCGAATCAAGTGGCAAATTCCATGTTGCATGAAGGGCTGAATGAGATGTTGAATGAAGCGAATGAATGAGATGTCAAATGAAGTGTCGAATGACGATTCGAATGAAACCTTAGCTTTATAACAGCATGATCAAGTATGCTAAGGTATCTGATTTTTGAATTTTGACTATAAACGAGAAATTCAATTGACTAACCATCTCCAGGACTATCAGGTCTCATCTCTATGCACATGAAGACACTACAATCTCAATCTTTGACTCATTTCGACTCCACAAAATGAATCGATTAATCTTGCATCAATGCGATTCCTAGAAATTTTCTGACTATCATATAGTTTCATCAAGTTGTATACAAGAATCATTATGCGAGCTGTCATTTTATTAATCGAAGATCATCATGATTTTTAATGCACCATATGCTATAATTCCATGATGAAAATTTCTTTCAACTTGTCCAAAGTTTACTTTGGACATGGTTGAATATTTCACAATGATATGAATTCATTAACGCACATGTCTTTATTATGGCACACAATTCAAAATGTTGAATGATGGCATGATCATTCAAACATGTCAAATCTCTACCGCATGATCATTCAAATGATCAAATGGACCGTGTTTTAAATCGATTCCTGCTTGATATTCACCCTCACTCTGCTCGCTTTCATCCTTTCTGAGTCCATACAGTCACATTCCCTGCATTCCCTATATCCATTTACCTCCATTCAACAATGCCTACTTGTCATGAACCTGGGAGCTACCAAGATTTGCTCCGAACCCCTTAGTTCCAAGCATGCTATGAGATCTTCCTTCGAGTAGGTTGGGGCCCATTCCTCCATCTCCTCCAAAGCCACGATGATGAAATCTCGCTGCTATTTTCCAAGGGATTTGACGACAAGATGGCTAGGGTTGGCCACCTTACCTTTCCAGTGACTGAGGAATCCATCACGATGGCTACAAAGCTTCCATGAGAGGGTGCTCATTGGCACAAGCACCTCTTCCTCCTTTAGATGGCTCATGATGTTTCTCTCAGAGATGACTACCAACACATTGGGGGCACGAAGGGATTCCACCGAGAGTGGATCAGGCCATAATACCTCGAGCCCTTAGCCGTTATCGCCCAACTTATAACTTGTGAGGGTAAGTTTATAATCTTTAAAGCTTGCCATATTAGGTTATTGGCACATTTTGTTAATAACCAAGCTCTCAATTTTCCATTTCATTTTCTAAAGAGCCTTGAGAAAATGTCAAACTGGGCAAGGAAAAACATAGTTAACCCCACTAGTATCTTGTGTTGATGTATATGTAACTTTGGAATGTATTTCATACATGTATATTGTATCCCTACAGAGATGTTATTATTCTTTTGTATGGAAGTGTCATCATTTGTATTTACAAGTGTCACAACTTATATGTGATGGGTTATTAGACCACCAAGTGTGGGGTCGGCCCTGAGTTAAGTTACCATGGGTTATTAGACTCTCTTAGAGAGGTCGACCCAATTAGGTTATTAGGAAAGTCAAGTTGTGTATAAATAGAGTGAGGGTATCACTCTATTTGATCTTTCACTCACTCATCTATTCTCTCATGTGAGTGATGCATACAAGTGGAGGAGGATAAGCTGCTAGGAGACTATCTCTTTTATTTTGGTTTTGTATGATTGCTCTTTTTATCTCTGAGGAAGTTGCGGGGTTTCTCACCTTCTTGGTTTTCCCTGAGGAAAATCTATGTCTATTGTCTCTTGTGATTGATATGTTGTACATGTTATTATCTTAGATAAGATCCTAGATCATTTTGAATTAATGCTTAAAATCTAACATGGTATCAGATTTAACCTGAGAAGAGGACACTGTGCAACTGCAGAAGCTAGGGATTCTTTATTTTTGGGTTTCTCTCCATAGATCTTCAAAGGCAGGAGGCTAGATTGACTCTCTTAGCAAGGGTGCATCTTTCTATCGAAACAGAATCTCATTCTGAGCACTTTCAATTTTTGGCCTATAACGGTTGCGGGAAATTAGGGTTTCGGAGAAATTTGGAATTTTTGGAATCTGAGTCCATGGCTGGATGCTCCTCAGAAAAATAAAACTTCTAATCCTTGTATCGAACTTTTTGGTTTGTAAGAAGTTCGGGTTTGATCAAACCCTAGTTCGGGATCCTATCTCGTGAATCCAGAAGTTTCAAAAACAATTTTGAGGTGTAAAATTTGCATATTTCAAAATCAGAGTATACCAGCTTGACTATCTCAGCAAGGTGCATCTTTCCATCCTTTCAGAAGTTTGAAATTCAAAATTTTAATTTTTAGGGTTTCTCTGACAAACCCTAATCCAACTCCAGATCTCGTTTTCAACAATCAAGTGGTAAGACCTAATAACTTTTCTATTTCCATTTGAAGTACTCTTTAAGATGTCTCACCACACCAAGCTTGAGTATAATCTTGAAGGGGATGATAAATCCCGAGCATGGAAGTATAGGATTGGGTTAATCCTAGAAGAGAATGAGTTGGACACCTACATAAGTGAAGAGGTTCCAGTTCCAGAGGGAGATGAGGCTAAGGACTTACAAAAAAGGAACTTGGTCAAAGCTAAGAGAATCATTGCTGATTTTATCAAAGACCATCTCATACCACATGTGTCATTTCTAAAGACACCTAAGGAGATGTTTGATTCTTTGACCAAGATATTTGAAGGGAAGAACATAAATTGGAAGATGACCTTGAGGAATCAACTAAAGAATATCAAGATCCAGAATGCAGAGACCATGCAGTCTTATTTTTCAAGGGTCTCTCAAATAAAAGAACAACTTGAAGTTGTGGGAGAAGATATAGAGAATGGAGGAGTGGTGATGACCACTCTAAATGGCCTTCCTAGGTTATGGGATTCCTTCATCCAAGGAATTTGTGCTAGGAAGAAACTTATCACATTTAGTAGACTGTGGGAAGAATGCTCACAGGAAGAAGCTCAGATTATAGATCGAGAAGAGAAGATGGGGAATGAAGACCAAGCCCTCATAGCACACTCCAAGAAGCATGATGAAAAGAGAGGGCATAATCATAGTAAGAAAGAAAGGCACCACCATCAAAATCAGAAGGGTGACCCCAAACCTCGAAGAAACATGTCCTATGTCCGATGTTATACATGTGATGAGAAGGGATACTATTCTAGGGATTGTCCCATAAATAATAAAGATGGCTTTCACAAGAAGATGAAAAATAAAAGAAGACATCATGCTCACACTGTAGAGGATGATGAACCTCCCAAGAAGATGGCTAGGGAAGAAAGTGAAGATTCTTCAAGTGATGAAGAGTATGTTTTGATTTCTGCCCTCACTGGTACTATTGCTCATGGAAGCAATGCTTGGCTTATAGATAGTGGGGCTTCCAAACATATGACAGGATTCAAGGGATCCTTTGTAAATCTATCTGAACATGAATCACTCCACAAGGTGAAACTTGGGGATGACTACCAGTATCCCATAAAAGGAAGTGGTGAATCCTCCTATAAAATAGACTTTGGAAAATCTATGAAAATGAAAGATGTACTATATGTTCCAGGTCTCAAGAAGAACCTTCTCTCCATATATGCTTTGGATGCAAATGGCATGAGGGTTGCATTTATAGATGGCCAAGTTCTTATGTGGTAAATAGGTAAGACCATTGATGATGCAATAGTGATTGGAGAGCAAGAGGGAGTATTATACAAATTGAAGTGCCAACCAGAACAAGCCTTGGTTCATGACTCAGTAGAGCCAAGTCAACTTTGGCATAGAAGGCTTGCACATGTGCACTATAGGGCACTACCTATTGCAAGCAAAGCAGTTGAAGGACTTCCTAAAATCCAGACAAAGCATGAAGGCATTTGCAAAGGTTGTGCAAAGGGAAAGAACACAAAGAAGACATTTCCAAGTAGTGAAAGCAAGGAAAAAGGAATATTGGAGATTATCCATTCCAATGTATGCGGTCCAATGTCTTCTAGCTCTGAGTGGGTATGTATATTATGTTTCCTTCATTGATGATTTCTCTAGGAAGACTTGGGTTTATTTCTTGAAGAATAAATATGAAGTGTTTGATAAGTTCAAGGAATTCAAAGCCTTGATAGAAAATCAAACTGAGAAGAAGATCAAGATCTTTAGATCCAACAATGGCGGAGAATTCACTTCAGGAGACTTCAAGAAGCTATGTAGTGATTCAGGGATTAAGAGGGAGTTGACTACTCCTTACAATCCACAACAAAATGGGGTTGCAGAAAGGAAGAATAGAACTATCATGGAAGTAGCTAGGGAAATGATTCATGACCAAGATCTACCTATGCACCTATGGGAAGAAGTAGCAAGGATAGCTGTATATGTACAAAACAGAACACCTCATAAGATACTTGACAACAAAACACCAAAAGAAGTGTTCATTGGCAAGAATCTAGAAGTTAGCCATCCTAGAATATTTGGATGTCTAGTGTACACACACATTCCAAAGGAAAAGAGAACAAAACTAGATCCTCCAGGAAAGAAGGGCATCTTTGTGGGTTACAGTGAAAGCTCGAAGGCATACAGAATCTACTTTCCAGGGTTCAAAAAGATTGACATCAGAAGGGATGTGACTTTTGATGAAGACTCAACATACATAAAATCAAGGAAGACACCTGCTGAAGACAATGAAGAACCACGAATACCCAGAACACAAGACACCACCATGAATGAAGTTATTCTAGAAGAAGATCGTGAAATAGAAGATCCACAAGAACCTGTAGATCCACCCCATGAGAAGAACTCTCACAAGACAAAACCAGCATGGGTTAGAGAGCTCATCCAAGATGCAGAAAGGTATGGTATTCCATAGGAGGAACACATAGAAAGAAAAAGGACTAGGTCACATACCAACTATGTTGCCTTACTCTATGATATTATAAACAAAGAACCTTCCAGTTATGAAGAAGCGGTGTAAAATAAAGAATGGAAGGATTCCATGGTCGAGGAATACCAGTCGATCATGAAGAATGATGTTTGGGATGTGGTCCCAAGACCAGAAGGGAAGTCTGTGGTGACTTCCAAGTGGATCTATAAGATCAAGCATACTACAGATGGTAGCATAGAGAAATACAAGGCAAGATTTGTAGCTCGTGGCTTCCCCCATAGAGAAGGGATAGATTATGAAGAGACTTTTGCACCTGTAGCCAGATACACTTCCACCAGAACAATACTTTCTATGCCTACAATGATGAAGTGGAAGATACACCAGATGGATGTCAAGACAACTTTCTTGAATGGTGTAGTCGAAGAGGAAGTGTATGTGGAGCAGCCACTCAGTTTTGAGACACATGACAAGGAGTCATATGTGTGCAGGTTGAAGAAAGGTTTGTATGGCTTGAAGCAAGCTCCTAGGACTTGGTATGGGAGGATAGATAGATTTCTATCTAGTTTGGGCTTTACCAAGAGTAAAGCAGATTCCAACCTTTACTACAAGCTTGAGGAAGTAAATCCAGTGATACTCCTATTGTATGTGGATGACCTGTTTGTGATAGGTGAGGACAGATTGATTGCCGACACAAAGAGGAAGCTTGCTGCCGAGTTCGAGATGAAGGACTTAGGGATGATGCATTAATTTCTAGGCATGGAGGTGTGGCAGAGTGCAGATGGTATCTTCCTTGGACAAGGGAAGTATGCAGTAGAGATCTTGAAGAGGTTCGGGACAATGGACTACAATGCCATGGCCACACTTATGGCATCGAGCCTGAAACTTTTGTGTGATACTTCATCTAATCCAGTTGATGCCATGATGTATCGTCAGATGATTGGGTCCTTGATGTACTTGACAAATACGAGACTAGATATTTACTTTGTTGTGAACACCTTGAGCCAGTTCCCAATGGATCCAAGACATGTTCACCTGATCGCTGCAAAGCATATTCTGAGGAACCTGAAGGGTACAGTTGACTATGGGCTCAAGTATGATGCAAATGAAAAGTTTAACCTAGAGGGTTATGTTGATTCAGATTGGACAGGAAATGCCATTGAACGAAAGAGCACTTTGGGGTGCTGCTTCAGGATGGGATCTGGTATAATCTCTTGGTTTAGTAGGAAGCAGTCCTGTGTGGCACTGAGTACAGCCGAAGCAGAGTATGTTGCAGCTTGTTTGGCTAGTTGTGAGGTAGTATGGCTTAGGAAGATACTGTCTGATTTATTTGATCTCCAGTTGGATGCTACTTATATATATTGCGACAACCAGAGTTGTGTGAAGTTGTCAGAGAACCCGATATTCCATTACAAGTCAAAGCACATTGAGATCAAGTATCACTATATCAGGGATATGGTGCAGAGAGGAGCAGTGAAACTCCTGTATGTTGCGATGGATGAGTAGATAGTTGATGTGTTGGCCAAGACCCTGGCCAAAGTGAAGTTTGAGTACTTCAGAGAGAGACTTGGTGTACTTCAAATCGAGATTCCTTCCAAGGGGAAGTGATGAGTTCGGAGACACAGATGCACACAAGCCATTCTCACATGGTGGTAGGAAAGTCCTCCCATGTTGAGATGTAAGGGTTGGGCCATTCTCACATGGTGGTAGGAAAGTCCTCCCATGGTGAGATGTAAGGGCTGGGCGTGGCTTTTTCGACATGGTTAGAGGAAATTCCTTCCATGGTCATTGATGTAATTGCCGTGGCTTTTATGACATGGTTAGAGGAAATTCCTTCCATGGTCGTTGATGTAATTGCCGAGCTTTTCTGACATGGTTAGAGGAAATTCCTTCCATGGTCGCTGATGCAATTGCTGAGCCTTTCCCGGATGGTCAGAAAAAAGTCCTTCCATGTGGGTGAGTGTAAGTGCTGTGATATGTGTGTGCATCTGGGTTGTGCTCCGTGGACTATGAGGTGATCTAAATATGATGAGGTGACAGTAGGGTACACAGGTTTTGTAGAGGCATATAATTAGTCCTAAGATACTCTTGCAGGTTTTACAGAGGCAGTGTAATCAGTCCTGGGAGATCTTGCAGGTTTTGCAGAGGTAGTATAATTAGTCTTGAGGTGTACCTACTTGATGGATTGCTCGCAAAGATGATGAAGACCTACATGGAGGCTAGGCCTACATCCAACATGAAAAAGGGTTGGCTCTATAGAAATTCCTATGACGAGTATATTGGATATTGATTGAGATAGTAGCAGTAGTGACGATGATGATGATCCAGTGAGGATGATCCAGAGAAGAAGACTTGTGCTAAAGACCTGTGTTGAGAAATACCTTCCTAGTTAAGAGGGAGTGTTGATGTATATGTAACTTTAGAATGTATTTCATATATGTATATTGTATCCCTATAGATATGTTATTATTCCTCTGTATGGAAGTGTCATTGTTTGTATTTACAAGTGTCACAACTTATATGTGATGGGTTATTAGACCACCAAGTGTGGGGTTGGCCCTGAGTTAAGTTACCATGGGTTATTACACTCTCTTAGAGAGGTCGGCCTAGTTAGGTTATTAGGCAATTCAAGTTGTGTATAAATATAGTGAGGGTATCACTCTATTTGATCAGTCACTCACTCATCTATTCTTTCATGTGAGTGATGTGCACAAGTGGAGGAGGAGAAGCTGCTAGGAGACTATCTCTTGTATTTGGGTTTTGTATCATTGCTCTTTCTATCTCTGAGGAAGTTGCGAGGTTTTTCACCTTCTTGGTTTTCCCCGAGGAAACTCTATGTCTATTGTCTCTTGTGATTGATAGGCTGTACATGTTATTCTGTCAGATAATATCCTAGATCATTTTGAATTAATGCTTAAAATATAACAGCTTGTACCACCACTGCCTCATTAAACTCCTGATTATTCATCAATTGAGGGAAAAGGGGAAAACATGGGAAAGTTTTGTGTTAGAAGTGTTGAACCCCCATTTGGCCGAGAAGCCCATTGCCAAAGCTTCTACTTCTCAAAAGCGCCACCAATTTCAAACTCATGTTGGTGAACCTACCCAAACCTCTTCCTGAGTAGAGAGAGACACTGAACCTGTCCAGGAGGACGTGACCAAGAAGTCCCCACTCTTTGCATAGATACCTACTAAACCTAGAAGGGAGAACTGTGTTTTGTTCGTCATCCAGTTTTTCGTACAGCTTGTCATTGGGCCCATTCATTCAGACAACCCTGATGCCCAACCAAACGAATTTAACCCTGATATGTCCCTTCTTGCATTAGTCGATGTCTCTGCTCGCTTACTTGAAGTTCCTATCTTCGAACTTACTTCTGTACTCACTCAAGGCAAGGCTCCTGAAACACAAACCACCTCTGCTAACCCCAAAACACTTCCAAGTGGGTCGAGTCCTCACAAGAATTTTGAGTACCTTGAAGAACCGTCCACTCCAAGACCTCAGATAATGGATAGGTTGACCGAGGACGTAGCATGATTAACAAGTCAGAATCATAAATATGTTGAAATAATCACTGATCTTCTCTAAGAGAATATGGAACTGCGTCTTCAAGTGAAGAGTGTCGAAGACCTAAACAAATCCATAACATCTTTGCATGACTCTCTTTGGGAGAGACACAATACCTTGAAGGCCCAAGCCAGGAAGTTTAAGCCCAAATCCACTTCTTCTTCTTCTAAGTTGAAGGCAGTTGCTGTCGCAGATCAACCTTCTTCTAGATTTCCTTTCCTCTTTGCTTAGTGGGACCTAGCATATCTCTGGTTTGGGGGAGTGTTGATGTCCAATTTTTCCATCACTTTTGATCACTGAACATGCTATGCTAATACCATTTTTTCCATGTTTGGTGTGTTAAGTCATATTTCTTGCCATTCATATCACCATTCGTACTCAGGTATGAACATATTTAAATATCTCATGAATATCAGTTGATTATCATATTTTTATGGTTTATTAACGTTAACTTAACACTTCTAGACCTGTTGGGAACATAGTTTTCATTTTTCAGGCTGTGGTTTTCATACGGATGTCCATCCGTACGCTCATTCGCATCCAAATGCCCATTCTCATTCGGACATCCATTCAGACCTTCGTTCGCACCATCAAAGCTGTTTGTTAGCATATTCTGGAGCATTGAAGGAGGAAACCACGATGTGGGTTCTGTTGTCCACGTGGCCTTTATGGATCGTGAGATTCCGTTGGGGAAGATTCGCGTCCTCACTAGCCTAGGATTCCAACGCATATGCTGCTCACGTCAAAGGAACCAACATGCACGAAATGGGGAAAACGTCCTGTGTGTTTTAATGAGTTGTTTCTCTAGTGATTAAGACCTCTATTTTTAGAGAGGTCGACCACTGAAAGGGTCGACCTGCTCTCCCTTTGTAAATGTTATATGAAGATGCCTAGGGTTGAGAAGAATAGAGAGAAAAACGTTGTATAAGCTTTGCTTCAATTTAATATAAAAGCTCTATTTCAGTTGTTGATGATTATTTTCGTCTTATGTTAATGGTTGGTGACTGAGTAGCTTAGGAACAAACCCGTGTAGCTTGGGAAGGGCCCTCAACAACCATAGGTTCCATTTGTGCATATCCAGTGCTTTCCTTTCGTTTTTGCAGATAAGTGATTTCGTTTTCCTATAGGTGATGTTTTGTTGTTCATAAAAGATAGTTTCCTTTTATTTACATGTGATTTGTATCTTCAGAATTCATACGGCTGACCATTCGTACCTTCGTTCAGACTTCCTTTCAACCTTCCATTCGCACTTAGATAGAATTTTAGTTCATTTTCCAGAATTTCCAGTATTTCGTTTATGCAGAAATAGTTAGCTAGGGTCTATTCTCCAGCATTTTATTATGTCTCGTAGTTATTTGGGATTCGAATCCACCCTTAACATTTCATATTTGGTTTTATATTCATACATAGATTAATTATTTCAATTTTAATCATAATGAAACCCATTTAAATTTAGCATCTATTTTACTGTGCAAATAAGAAATAATTCTGGGTTAAGTAGCAGCAGTACAGTTGTCTTTTGATTATGTTTTAGGTAGTTTATGATTACTTTAATTTGTTTTCATGCCTAGAACTTAGAATAACTTAAGCTTGTTTAAAATATTATCATAGACTTTGTTAAATATTAGTTGTTTCATTTCTGAAATAGGTTCAGTATTTCATTTTCAGTTCTCATTTAAATTTATAATCAGTCTTTCATTTTCATATACATAGCATGTATTGTCTAGACTTTGCTAATTCCATTGTTAATTTAACCATTTCATTTCAGTAGGCATAATAGACTAGAAATCAATTTCAAAGTTCAAATTTAAATAGTCTCATGTTGATTTTAAAGTTCCATTAGTTTTCAGTATTCTAAAGCTTGATTCTGATAGCTCATATAGTTCAGTTTAGTATAGGTTTACTCTTCAGTATAGCTCAGCTGCATTGCATTTTCATAATAGCGTAAGATGATTTAGTTTATAGTTTGATTTGCAGTAGAGATAGCATAGGGACACTTGGTTTTCTGTTGTAGGTTTTGTTCACAAGTTAAAGATTGTTTCCAGTCATTTGAAATCTTGCCTTGTACTTAGGTCTACTTGCACTTTAAGTTTAGTTTGATTTTTGATAATTAATGTTTCATGAACTTGTTCGGGTACACAGGGTACTACCAAAGGACCGAACACCAAGAGAAACCACTTCACACAAACAGATCACCAATCAACACACCGATGTTTTGACGTGGTTTAAATCCTCTTGAGGGAAACACTCCACGGCCCCGACCAAATAGCTTCTACGGGACAATTTATTATGCAAATAAAGAAAGTTACAAATGAGCTTCTCATAATCGATCAACTAAACAATGAACCTCCATGCTCTTTAAATCGAGATCATGGAACAATCAGGTGTTAAGCCACGGATCAAGGTTAGGTTTGATCTAAGAGAAGTTGAGCCGTCGGATCACTCTATGTCGGAAACATATCGTGACCGTCGGATTAAGTATTTACAAATGCATACTAAAGAAATAAACTATCCCTAACGGATATATTACACAAGTTGATCTTAACTAACTCCTAAGTGTCTAAATATCCTAACATTCCACCTTAAGAACAACTTGGGATAGGATTGAAGGATTTACAAAAGTGACACTATTAGGAGAAGGAAGGAGGCATTAGAGCCTATCCCCCCTTAATGACAAGTTCCTGAACTCCTAACATAGATCAAAGTTTAGAAAACTTCGCTTCTGTAAGAGACTTGGTGAAGATGTCTGCAACTTGATCATCTGTAGGGCAAAATAGCACTTCAAGAACCCGATCATGAACAAGATTTCTGATGAAGTGCATATGTAGCTCAATGTGTTTGTTGCGTTGATGTAGAACGGGATCTTTGGCAAGCTTGATGGCACTTTGATTGTCGCACCAAAGTGGAGTAGGCTGCTGTTGCTCGAATCCAAACTCTGAAAGGATCTGTCGAAGCCATAAAGCTTCCTGACTGGCATTAACTGCTGCTCGATATTCTGCCTCTGCTGAAGAAAGAGAAAGAGCTTGTTGTTTCTTACAAGCCCAAGTAATAGGTCCAGATCCCAGACTGAAAACATAACCTGCAGTACACTTTCGATCATCAAGATCGCCGGCCCAATCTGAATTAGTGAAACCAACCAACAAAGGTTTCCCCCCTGTACTGTAATGAATCCCAAATTGAACTGTACCTCGAATATATCGAAGTATTCTTTTAGCTGCTTTCCAGTGACTTTCATGAGGTGTCTGCATACAACAGGCAACTCGACCAACGACAAAGGAAAGGTCAGGATGGGAATGAGTCAAGTATAAGAGACTACCAACAAGCTGACGATACAAGGTGGCATCGACTTCAGGTGAAGTACAAGTGGCAGAAAGTTTGACTCTAGACTGGAAGGGAGAAGGGGCTGGTGTACAATCTTCCATGTGAAAGCGACGAAGAAGGTCACAAGCATACTTAGACTGAGAAAGAAAGATTCCTTCTTTGGTTTGCAGGACTTGGAGACCAATAAAATAATGCAAATGTCCTAAGTCTGACATTTCAAAATTTTGTTTAAGACTGGATTTCACATGGGTTATAAGCTTAGGGTCACTACCAGTAAGAATAAGGTCATCAACATATAGAACAAGTATGATGAGATGGTTTCCTACTTTCTTGGTATAGACGTTGGGGTCAGAATGGCATCTAGAAAAACCGGTGTCAAGGAGAAAGTTATCCATTTTGGCATACCAATCTCTAGGAGCTTGCTTAAGGCCATATAAGGATTTCTTAAGGCGGTGGACAAGGCTAGAGTTATTCTGAACATAGCCAGGAGGTTGTTCCATGTAAATTTTCTCCTGTAAATCACCATGTAAGAAGGCAGACTTGACATCCATTTGATGGACTTCCCAATTGTGTAAGGCTGCAAGGGAAAGAACAAGGCGGATGGAGTTCATTTTTGCGATGGGAGCAAAGGTTTCATTGTAGTCAATCCCTTCAACTTGGGAAAAACCTTTGGCAACTAACCTTGCCTTAAGTCTTTCAACACTTCCATCTGATGCATACTTAGTTCTGTAGACCCATTTACATCTGACAAGTTTTCTTCCTTTTGGAAGAGGTACAAGATCGCAAGTATCGTTTGCCATTAAGGAACGATATTCTTCATCCATGGCTGCATCCCAATCTGGATTCCCTGAAGCTTTTGCAAAACTTTCTGGATCATGATTCTCGGAAACTTGAGCCAAAAGAGAAGAGGCTCGCTGAAACTGAGAACATGTTCGACGTTGATCTCTAGGATCACCGGCAAGATCACCAGCTGCCTCACATGTTGAACGGACCCATCGAGGAAGCACTTGTGCTAGTGCAACTGGAGGAACATGAGCAGGTGGAGGTGGATTTTCATCCTCATTGTCATCATCAGAAACTGGAGTTGGAAACCTGTCAAGGAAGTTGGAAGAAGAAGAAGAAGGCACAAACGCCGAATCAGGCTCGCAGGCCAAAGATGGCACAATCGCCGAGTTAGGCTCGCAGGCCAAGATATTTTCATCAAATTTAACATCTCTTCTAATGACTATAGCATGAGAATGTGGTTGAAGAAGTCTATAACCTTTTACATCTTCAGAATATCCAACAAATATGCACTTTTCACTTTTAGGCTGCAATGCTTTCCGTTTTTCATCCGGAATGTGAGCCCATGCTTCACTACCAAACACACGAAAGTGACTTACATCAGGTTTAATTTTACTCCATGCTTCTTTCGGTGTTATACCTTGTAATGCTTTTGTGGGGGTGCGATTAACTATGTAATTTGCACAATTAATGGCTTTAGCCCAAAATTGAAGACTTAGTCCCTTAGATTGGATCATACAATTAGCCATTTCTTTTAAAGTGCGGTTCTTCCACTCAGCTACACCATTTTGTTGTGGTGTATATGGAACAGTGTGCTATTGTTGGATGCCTTGTTCAGTGCAGAAAGTAGTGAATTGTTTGTTAACATATTCTCCTCCATTGTCAAATCTTAACTTAATAATTTGATGACCAGATTGTTTTTCAACAAGGGCCTTGTAGGCCAAGAACATGTTAAATACTTCGCTCTTAAGTTTGAGGAAATAAACCCAAGTGCGTCTGGTGTAATTATCAATGAAAGTTAAGAAATATTTGAAACCAGAAATGGAAGCAGATGGAAGAGGACCACACAAGTCACTATGCACAAGCTCCAAGGGAACCGAGGCGTGCCAAGAGGCACGTTTGTCAAAACTATCCCGATGATGTTTTCCGAGTACACAACCGGAACAAACACCATCTCTGCAAGATACTATCGGAAGACCTGTCACCATATTTTCTTTACATAGTTGTTGCAATGAGCGATAATTTAAGTGACCAAATCGCTCATGCCAAAGTTTGCTCAAGTTATCACTATGAGCAACAAAAACTGAAGGGAAAGGTGATGACCCAAAGTTGTTAAACTTGTACAACCTAGTAATATCATCAACAATTCCGGTAGCTAGAACCTGTTGAGGATCTTTAAAATCCTTGATTACAACTTGGTGAGGTGTAAAGGTCACAGTTTTACCTTCACCGGAATGAGTGATCTGATAGACTGATAACAAATTGCAGGAAATTCTTGGAACACATAGTACATCACTAAAATGACCATTATCTACTAGAACTGTTCCAGCTCCTACAACACTTAGAGATCTATCATCACCAACAAATATTTGTTTGGTGTTACATTCATGCATAGTAGAAAAGATGGCTTGATCATTAGCCATATGATGAGATGCTCCAGAATCAATGAGCCATTCATTTGAAGTAGAAGAAGAAGATGCATTATAAGAATAACCAGAAGCACAAAGTGCATGTTCATGAGAGGTAGATTCTGAAGGCGAATCTAGGCTGATGTGGTGCTTCTTCATTGCTGCTTCCAAGGCTGCCATCTTCTTGAAACACTTAGATTCATCATGATTATCTTTCCCGCAATAGTTGAAAAGATGGCTTGATCCTTAGCCATTTTTTAAAGAAGGAGCTGACTGAGAGGGTTTTGGACCCTTGTTTGACTTATTATTGCGAAAATTTTGTTTCTTGGGAGGCTTGGACTTTTCTTTCTGTTGGGACAATAAGGCTTTCCCAGATGTATCTGCATTGTTGATTATTCCAAGATGATTGAGTTTATCTTGTTCCCTAATCAAGGAATCACAAAAGGATTCAAGACTAGGCTCTTGATAGCTAGCTGCATTCAAGGATGCTTTCATGGAGTAAAATGTAGATGCAAAAACAGAATATGCAGGTCCAAGTTTGGAAAGAATATGATAAATGCATTGTTTGTCTTCCCTCTCAATCTTACATTCTGCACATAAGAGTTTAAGAGTTTTGTACTTAGATAAATAATCTTGAATGCATGAAAAGTCACTTGGATTTAAAGAAATCAACTCATTTTCGAGTTGGTGACCTCGAATTTCATTGTGTTTACCAAACACAGTTTCCAACTTGTCCCAAGCAGTATTAGGTTCATCAATTCCAGATATGTGGAATCGCAAATCAGTAGAGATTGACATCCCAATCAATCCACGAGCTTCATCACATCTATTTGCCCATTTTATTTTCTTATCATCATCAGTGGGTTCTTTTTCTTTCCCTGTGGTAATTCTAAAAAGTCCCCTACTTCGTAGAACATCCTCCATACGAGATTTCCATGAGAAATAGTTGGAACTGTTAAGTAGAATATCACAATGGGCGGCCATATTTGTAAATTATTGGCTCTAAAAGCAGAAACTAATAGTCTGGATGTGAAGAGCTCAAAAAAATAGGCGGTTTCAAAAAACACGACACTGAAAACTGACTCTGTATGATGAAGTTATGCTTGAACAAAGAAATTGTTGAAGATGTCCCCAATAGTGACATGGCAGCTAAAGAATGTCCAGCAAAAAAAAGAACCCCCCTCTTCCCAAGATGAACCTTTTGACAATCACTTTACAAGAAAGTTGCTTTAAGTGAACCACTTTTGTAAAATAAGTGATTTCACTTTTACAATGATATTACTTTTAAATAGTGCAACAAAAAAAACTTAAGTGACTCACTTGTATTTTTATTTTTTATTATTTAAGTGAGATGCACTTTTACAATAAAGTAACTTGAAATTAAAAATTGCATGCACTTTTTCTTTTAAAACTAACTTCCTAAGACTTGAACTCAAGACCTATTAAGGAATAAAGCAACTTTGAACCAAGTGAGCTAGATTAAAAGGTATGTAAAATATGGGAATGAGGAAGGGTTTTTTTTTTTTCTTACTCGGTTTGCGTGCTTGCCCTTTTTCCTGCAAAACAGACCACAAATCGAAACAAAAAAAACTTTTCCACACTTGTGGAGTTAGATCTTGTTAGCTTGCCCGGAAAGTCTACGTTTTCTCTCTGTTTCTGATTTGTCGAGATCGCGCAAGGTGCACGGCAAAGAGCATACGCAGCCGAGAAAAACCCTTTCTCTTTTTGTTTCTGATTTGTCGAGATCACTCAAGGTGCACGACAAAGAGCATACGCAGACGAGAAAGCAACAATCCGAACAAAAAAAAATCTAACAGTAAAAAAAATATGAAATATGAGATTTTTTCTTTTCAAAAAACGAAATAAAAATATGCGTCACTGTAACATTATATCTTCAGATCTGATGAAATACGTGTTTCTGGAGAAACCGGGAACCGTTTTCGATCAAACGAAAACTATTTCCCAATGGAAATGACACTCCGGACGCAATGGAACACCTCCCACAACCCAAAAATGCACAGAAATACCAAAACTAGAAACCCTTTCAAGTTTCGACAATAGCAGTTCAAGATCTAGATCACAACCGGAAGCGGCACTTCATAAAAGCTCTGATACCATATTCGGGTACACAGGGTACTACCAAAGGACCGAACACCAAGAGAAACCACTTCACACAAGCAGATCACAGATCAACACACCAATGTTTTGACGTGGTTTAAATCCTTTTGAGGGAAACACTCCACGACCCCGGCCAAATAGCTTCTACGGGACAATTTATTATGTAAAGAAAGAAAGTTACAAATGAGCTTCTCATAATCAATCAACTAAACAATGACCCTCCATGCTCTTTAAATAGAGATCATGGACCAATTGGGTGTTAAGCCACGGATCAAGGTTAGGTTTGATCTAAGAGAAGTTGAGCCGTCAGATCACTCTATGTCAGAAACATATCGTGACCGTCGGATTAAGTATTTACAAATGCATACTAATGCATACTAAAGAAACACACTATCCCTAACGGATATATTACACAAGTTGATCTTAACTAACTCCTAAGTGTCTAAATATCCTAACAAAACTAATTGGAAGTATTGATAGATAGAATTTGATGTTGATAGGCATTTGCATGAGTTAGGTAAGCATTTCATGTTTTAGTTCCAAATAGTCATTAGAGCTTAGATCACTTAGAATTTGTGTTTTTGAGTAAGAACTAGATTGTTAAATTAGTATTTCATTCCAAGTATTGTAGCTAGTTTTTAAGTGTCATTTGCTTATGGATAAAAAGTAGTTTACAATGTTCAAATTCACCTGCAATTGGTCCATTCTTAACTTGCATCTTTTTCTAGAAGTTAAATTAGATTTAGTTCCTTTTTGTTTCTCTGTAGCATTTGAAATTCATTTTGATATAAGTCCTCAAGGAGAGTGGAATTAGGTATCTTAGATAAGTCTTGAGTCATTCATTGCTTGAAGTAATAGTTGTCAAATGCATGAGTAGTTTAACTGTTGATTTGGATTTCTTAGGTGCATTAAGTAGTTGTCTCTTTTAGGATAGTACAGTTTCTTGTTTTTATAGTTAGTTGCAACTTGAAATTGTTCTATAAGATGGGTTTTTGAATTTATTTCATAGTTAGAGTTTGAATAGTCTTTTCCATTCTTAGAATAGGATTAAGTATTGCTTCTTAGACTAGTACTTTCTTTATATTTTGCAATTTCAGTTCTTGTCCATAGAGTAGAATAGTATAGATTGGTACTATTCTGATATGTTTGTTAGGTTAGGTCTAATCAGTTTGATAGTTTATATTTTCAAGTTTCACTTAGTTTTTCATTTTGAAAGATCCTTAGATATTTTCATTTTTAAGAATTTCTAAGGTCTGTCGAGCCAATACCTTAGTTTCCCTTCTACCTCAACATATATTTTGTGACAACTCGAAGTGTACAAACCTTGGTTGATAATTAATATTTGGAGTATTTAATAGACATAAATAATGCCAAACACAATATTGGACCTATTACTTTTCATTTTTGGAGATATTTTCTTTCTTTCTTCTCGTTATTCGCCCAACGCACTTGGGGTGTAGATTCCCTGCTCCATTGAGCTTCTGGCACTCACTGTCCATGAGCATCCTGCGCCTCTAGTGCCCATTTCTTGAGTTTATCCTGCGCCACTAGCACCATTATCCTGCATACAGACTGCGGTTAGCGCTTTGGTGCATACAAACAGGGTGCACCAACATCTATTTCTTGGTGTTTAGCACATTTTCTCCATTTTTGGCTATTTGGTCTGATTGATTGAGCTCTGTGTACTGCACAGTATAGTCACATAACCCCTAGGCCATGATTGTTTGTGTTTGGGTTTGATTTGGTTGATTTTGGGTCCTAATTAAGTCAAGTGAGGAACTTGGTAGTGGTGGGAAATTTCAATCCCCCATCTATCCTCTTAGTCTTGAAATCCCTGATCAGATTTCCATATCTATTCAATTCGTTAGATATGATTCCCAAACCATTCCTACATTCAGTCGTTGAGTTTTGATTGCGATTTTTGTTGTTTTGATTTTGTGTGTGTTTGAGTGCTTTTTCAGTTTTGGGTGATCTCTTTTCTTTGGGAATTTCCAACTTACTTAAGTTGGTCATGATATCATCTTTGATTTTCTGAATGGTAGATCTAAAGAGCATTATAATTCTCAGAACCATCGTGAGCATTTGAGTAGGGAAAACAAACTTTTATTATCTTCATTTCAAGGCTTATTCTTGGAATTGCTGGGAAGAATTTTCATACTTTGGGATAAAAATATTTGGAAAGCTTGAAAGATCATCTTGTATTTTCTTGGTTATGACAACTTGTTGATTTCTTAGAAAGTTATAAGCACATTTGAGTTTTTGCAAAGCATATGTGAAGATAAAATTCTCATTCTTTGATTTTCCTTCATCTTTTAGATCATTATTTCAAAAATTAGAGATCATTACATTTTGAAAATGAAATTCTTCTTTCCATGTTTCATAGATTCGATTAACTTGAAAAGAGAAAAAAGAAAAGCATTTACGTTTTGGTGTTTGTTAGTTTTTGTGATTTTTGTTGGCATAGTGAAAAGAGTGCTTTGTTGTATTTTTCACTGATTTTGAGTTATAGGGGTATTTGTCTCTTTTTCTAATATCACCAACAAAGGAATTTCTCCCTAACTTTGATAGATTTCATTGAAACGAAAAAGAAAAAAAATGCATTTTGCATATAGATTAAGTTTCATTCTGTTTAAATTCATGTCTACACTTCATGCATTCACCTAACTTCTCAAGATAAAATTTACAGTAGTGTTAGGTTAGAACTTGTTTGTAACTTGTGTGATAAGTTAATGATGTGTTCCAATGTCATTAAGCGTGGCAACTGTCATTATCTTCCTACACTACATTCCAAGGGCCTGCATTTCTTCCGCGTACCAACCGGTATATCGAATGGAATTTCACATACCCTTGGGTATATCGAAAGGTACTTCACGTACTCGGCATTATATCAGAAGGCTCTTGTCATACGGTTGTGAGTTAGACATCAACACTATGGATTTGAGCTCTCATGTACCTTAAGTATATCAGGATATCCTTCTAGGATTCCTATACCAATTGAGTTAACCTATTGGCTGTCTTGGCATGGAAATACACTGAGAAAAACACTAGAAGGGATAATACTTACGTGCTATAGGTAGTCGAGTTATACGGTCGGGGGTATGGTCCTAATCCTCCCTAGTTAGTGCTTTGAAAGATTGGGATGAGTATAACTGTTGAACGCTGTGGTATATCACGAGTTTCACCACCTTGAAAATCTTGTGAGGTTCCAGACCTATGAATCCCCACCTGTCACCGAAGTTTGCTTGCAGCTTTAGTTTGTGTAGACTTTGGATTGCAGTTACACTTAGGAGAAATTTTGACTCGGTCACACTAGCCAATCAACCTTTGATAAGATCTAGAAGGATTCTCAATTTACTTCCTGAATATCCCCTTAACCGGGAGGATAACTAAGGAGAAAAATTGGATCAACCAACTACAACTATGTCACACGAGGAAGATGCTTCTACCCTAGAGTAGGGAACGAACTACCCGTCTCCCATCAACACACCTATCTCTGATCCAACAGGACCTTTGATAGGAGCACAACCTACCTCATATGACACATCCTTCCATGATTCGATGGAGGGACATCCTGGAGTTGTGGATTGAATTTTTAGTCAACCCTAGGATGAATATGTATCAACAACATTTGGTTCGTCTGCATCCTTTTGGGATACATCTCTAGGCTGACATGTCATCGAGTTTGGTTCAGTTCCCATGGAAGAAACCATACCTCATCATTGGATTCCTAACAATGAATTTATTATGCCACTTTATGAAGAGATAAACCATTTACGTATGACTGGAGAAAAACTTAGATGCAAAAGTCTCTCACAATGAGCAAACATTCCGAATACACCCATTTTTCAATATTCCCCTGTACACTCTTTATCATTCACTTCACCAGAAACAACCATACCTTATGCGACCACTTATGAAACCCTCATTCCCTACGAACACACCTCAAAGTCATGCGACTAGTTCTATACCTCCTATGACCCCAACTTCTGAAGGGAAGCCTTCAACCTCTGTTAACTTTGGGATAATACCTCCACCTCCCCCACCTCAAAACTCGAGGGGAGGATATAATATTCCTATTAGTTTTCTTTCAAGTGGAATTAATCCTTTCGTTATCAGTCAACCCTTGGTCACAGGCCAACCTAGCATCAGTGGCCAACATTTGGTCATCGAGCACATTCCAGTTTGTGGGAAACTTTCAGTTTGGGGGAAACCCCTAGCTGGTGGACCTAACCTGACTGGGGGCATTAACCCAATTGGAAGTCATAACATGAGTGGAGGATACACTTATCATCCAAGCTATGGTATGGTTGGTAGCCCTCTTCCAACCATGGGACAATCCACATGGACACATCATACGAGAGGGCCATCCATTTGGAATCTACCCCTATGGGGGCACCTCTTTTCACGACATCATAATCCTAACATTAGAAAAACTTATTTGGGACCTATTTTTCCTCGATTACCCTACCCTAGAAACCCCAATACCCCATGGGGGCACCACAACGTCCCACAAACCGGAACTCTGGCCAGAGGGCCACCCCCACCACCTTCACCACCTATCCCTCCACCTCCACCAACATCTGTTCCACCACCACCACCACCACCCCATTCTAGAGGAGTAGGAACCCCACCTTATGGCGGAAGACCACCCCATTTTGGAGGAGGTGGACCCCCACCTTATGGTGGTGGCCCACCCCACCTTGGAGGAGGTGGACCCCTGCCTTCCGGCGGAGGACCACCTTACTCCGGAGAGGGAGGAACCCCACCTTCAGGTAGAGGACCACCCCAATATTGAGGGGGAGGACCCCTACCTTCTGGCGGAGGACCAAATTACTCCGGAGGGGATTTCCCCCACCTTCCGGTGGAGGGACACCACATTCTGGTGGAGGAGGACCCCCACCTTGTGGTGGAGGAACACATTACTGTAGAGGACCCCCACCTTTCGGTGGTGGACCACCTCATTTTGGTGGTGGAAGACCTCCTTCCGGTCCCCCTCCCAACCCTGACGGCCCACCCCCATATGTCCAATTCCCTACGGGAGGACCCTACGGTCAATCTGTCCATGGTCCTACTAGTACACTGATGCCATATCAGTATTACCAATATCCACAAGTCAACCAACAATTACCTTTTCTGGATACACTGTATCTACCAGATTGATCATGGTTAACCAACGATCCCATATATCATGACACTAATTGTCCATCTATTCTGGTGAAGTTACCATCGGACATCCCGAAGTTTGAAGGAAAAACCGGTGAGGATCCCAAAAACCATGTCATGACTTATCATTTGTGGTGTTCGTATAACAACCTAATGGATGATTCCATCCATTTGAGATTATTCCAGCGAACCCTCACCGGCACTGCTGCCAAGTGGTACATTGAATTACCACCTCACTCTTTTCCTGATTTTTGGTCCTTGGCCATGTCATTTTTGACACATTTTCAGTTACCAATACATTACGATACCGATACATATCTTTTGAGCTTTCTAAAAAACTACCACCACTCATATTTCTAATCATATTCACGAGTGGAGGTAGAGACGATGTCTTATTAAAGCTCCCATTCCATACCAACTCCTTGCAGATTGGTTTACTAAGTCACTCCTACCCATCATGGACAAAGATGTCGCCATGGGTGGTGACGTCACTGAAGAAAAAGCTATATCATGTGCCCAGTACTTAGAATTGGTCTATGCTCAATCTGACACTCTATATGATATTGTCCTCGACACACCCCGCCGTACCTACGACCCATCAAAACCACCACCGGGACCTCATGTCGACGACATCATCAGTTCCATTCAAAACTAGTGTGTTTCCCAATCCAGTGGACCACGTAGCCATGATGGTTCCACTCCATCCCCATCTCATCCCACGAATAAAACCAATCGATCACCCATCCCTTCTGCCACCGAAGAAGTGAATTCAGTCCAATCTGCTTCACCTCAGAAATCCAGTGGTAAAAATAATAACAAGGGGAAAAAAAAAATCTTCTAATCAGCAGGAACCAAAACAGGACAATCTTGATACCACCAAACCCAAGTGGAAGGCTAAGTATCCATGTTTAGTTTTCGGTGACGACCACTTTACCAAAGAGTTCCCACATCGGGACGAGGTCTAAAAGTTCCTAAAAGGGAACCCGACACCCGCAGTTCTAACCGATCCCTTCCCCACGCAACAAAAATAGATGGTCATGCAACAACCCTTTCCTGCTCAAGGAGAATCATCCTCTACCACTCATGTTCTCATGATGCGTAGCGAAACTGTCAACCTGAACACACAATCACGTTCTTATGACTCAGTCCTAGATAAGGAACCTAACGGAAGTAATGCTGGAATTTTTTTTGTTTCTACATTGGACATTACCCCGCCGCAAGGTTCAATAACTATTGAGAAACCTTCTTTTGATTCAGTACTACGTCCGCCCAACAACATGATTAGAAAAGTTGTTTTCAATCCAAATGATCGGGCTACTCAAAATTACAACATTGTAGAGGACCTAGCTCAAGCCCCTTGTGCTATGTCGACGTTGGAAGTCTTGCAAAACTTCCCTAATTAGCGCAAGACTCTCCTCGCTTCTATGAGCACTGTAGACCCTGATTCCTCGAAAACCATTATGTTCTGACTCGAGTACTTTAAACTGAGAATTTCCCACCAGATAGCGTTTCAAATTGTTACCAATGTCACTGGGAAGAGAATCCATCGTTCTGTGCTAGAAAAAGGAGCATCCACCTCGGTCATGTCATTATCCTATTGGAGAGCCATCGGCTCTCCCAAGTTGAACCGTTCCCCTACCACTCTAAAAGCATTTGATAGTCGTGGATTCCAACCACACGGGATTTTACAAGATTTGGCTATATGACTGGGGGGAAAGACCATTTCCATCAATGTGGAAGTAGTCTCTACCCCATTGGATTATAACCTACTCCTTGGTCGTAATTGGTTTTATGCCATGATTGTGGTCGCATCATCCATATTCCACACCGTACAATTTCCCCACCAAGGGAAAATTGTTACTATCAACCAACTGGATTTCTGTACACTAGAAAACACTACTCATCCTGGTGACAATGTACCCCTCTTATGTCATTCATCCTAGATATATGAGAGTGTGGGGTTTGGACCCCTCAAGGACTCATCCCTTATGGGATTCTTTCCATCACCCGATCCCCCTTCCCATGTTGCCATGGTGAACATGATTTCCTCTATGATCGCATCACCATCTAGTTCCCATGACTAGTGGCTCATGCCCGTACTTGACACATTGGAATCGATTGGAGATTTTATGCCTCCCACACCAGCAAAAGATACATACGAGGCTATCCAATCGACCTCTGATGACCACTCTCAGGTGGCATCTACATCTTATTCTCCACCCTTACAGCGGACTTCATCCCAACCCGATTCTCTCCTCCAGACTTTCCATTTAGATGAGTCCATTATGGAGGTTATGAGTGTGGATGAACCCCCATGGGAAGACCTCCACCATCGATCGTCCTTCCTCCCAGTGTTTGATTCCATGGAGAACCATATTGAAACCCCCATTCCATCGAATGTTGTTCCCTTACCCCAATCTCCTATCCACACTTGCAATACGGTAACCGAGGGTAACTTGGAAAACATTGAACATACCATAATGATCGACATCTCGGCAACACCTAGAGTCGTGGAACATATTCATATAGGCCACAAACGATCTCCTGAAGAGATTACCTCATACATGGCCATATTCAATCATTTCCTTGACGTATTTGCATGGAGCTACGAGGAAATGACCGGGATTGATCTGGCCATCATTGCTCATGAAATCAAAACATATCCTGAGGCTAAACTCGTCCGAAAAAAGTTATGTCCAGTGCATCCTAGAAATACTGCGGCTATAAAGGCTGAGATTGAAAAGATATTGAAGGATAGCTTCATTTACCCTGTCCCCTTGACAGACTGGGTCTCTAATGTTGTCCCTGTTGCCAAAAAGAAGGGCACCATTAGGTTTTGCGTCGATTAGAGGAACCTTAATAAGGATTGTCCCAACGACAACTACCCTGCCCCGTTTATCGACCAAATCATCGACAACTATACTAGGAGCGTCATATTCTCATTCATGGATGGAATTTCCGGTTATAATCAGATTGAGATCCACCCGACCAACCAACACAAAACTACTTGCATCTTCCCATGGGGTATGTTTGCATATCGTAAACTACCTTTTGGTCTTAAAAATGTTGGTGCCACATTCAGGCAGGCCATGTTGTACACCTTCCACGACGCGAAGGACTTTGTAGAACCATATCTTGACGATCTTCCAGCTCATTCAGATTGTCGAGAGTTCCACATTGACCATCTAACGTCAGTATTCATCATATGAATGTGGTATAACATCCATCTGAACCCTCACAAGTGCATATTCTTTGTCAAGTCTGAACACCTCCTAGGCTTAATCATTTCTAAAGATGAGATATGCATTGATCCCTTGAAGGTGTAATCCCTCGTTGCTCTTCCACCATGTTGTTCAGGATTATTACCTTATCGTGAGGAGAGGACACTACCAACTTGGGTGGGGTGACAGGTAAATACATTCATTTCACTACATTTAGTTCTTATAAATGAAAAATATCAAGATATCGAAAGATGTACCTTTTATCGACGGAAAGTCCTAGATTTCGCTTGGTCTTCCACTTGATCTTTTGCTATGATGAACCCGCAACAAAAAGGAAACCTAGTTCCTCAGCATATCTTGACTGCAATATATATGATTAAATTGAAGCAATTAAACATCAACTACAATAAGATATTAAACCAAATGAACATTCAATCCAATAGACATTCGATTTGGGACAAAGGGTATTTCAACCTTTTTATTGTCAAAGAAACATGAATCAATACAAATATACTTGATCAGTCCAGATGCTTCTGCAACCGAGTCCTGGGATCCTGCTCTTCACAATGACTTGGGAATTCCTCCAACGTAACAACACTTAAGCATTCCTTCTAGGTCCCTCTCTAATGGATCCTCCTTGTATTTATGGGACAAGGTAGGCAGTTGGAATCGAGAGGTGGTTGAATTGGGAGGTTGGGGAAGTTGAAAAACCAACTTCAACTAACCCCAATTTGTAATCTTAATATATTTTTTGATTTCATCTTAAGATGTGCGCGGGTTTCATACAACAATAGTAGCGCACAAAGAGCAACTTTTGTGCTTTTCAACAAGCATTTGCAACTTTTCCCAAGGTGTGCATTGGTTGTCCTTGAGCAAAGCAGTGCATATTTTGAGGTGTGCGCGGGTTTACTAGAGCAAGAGCAGTGCACATGTGGTGAAACCTGTAGAAAAATTAAGATTCTCAGCTATAAAGAGTAGTTCCAACCATAACTCATCTAGGTCAGCCTAGCTCTTCAAACCATGGTGTCCTTTTGTGTGATCGACAGAGCAATGTGATCACGGATGGAGAAGTGCAAATTTGACCTATAACAGATGCCCCCTAATGTGTGAGGTCAGAGGGAAATGATGGCCGAAATACATTATAATTCCAAGTCAAAGGAGGAGAAAGAAACTGCAGAACCAAGTCACAAAAGTACCTGAAACAACGATCAAGGTTAGTGAGCAATTGCAATCTTGACATCATATAGATGTGTAGCATGATACAACAGGATCTCCGATACATAACTAGCAGATGTATATATAGCATGGCCACTGAGATACAAGCGTGGATCCATGTCAAACTGAGAGATCATAGACATAACAACAAACTGGATCTATGTCTCATGAAGAGCAAAAAATGAGTGAGGCTCAGTCTTGCACAGCTTGGGTGATAACATAAATATGGTGATGCTATCATAAGCCCAAGGTCTTCATCCAAACAACTCAAGGTACAGACCCTAACCATGTGAATATATGAGCTGAGGTCGAACATGGGGGGTATCGTTTGATTACCGGTCATTGATGTATACCGTTAACAAACGTGAGGAATTCCATCGATAATGATAATGGGGTCCAAGGTATCTAGTACAATCCAACAAGTGTGAATAAGTGGACTTGAAGTCGAACACTTGAGGAACCTGTCGAATAAGAGACATTGATGTATTCCCATTATTCAACAGCGAGGGAAACTGCCATTGATGACTGCAATCCCCAAGGTACTAACTGAAACTCTAAACTTCGTTCCTAGAGCATAATGAGCTGAATTCGATGGGAAGAAGTCCACTGGAGGCCTTAATGCATCCTCCATCATCCAACACAAGGAACACTCAAAAGGTATGATATGATGTGGAGTAGAACAAGTAACAAGATGAAACAAACTGACACCAGGACGGCCGACACATGAAGTCAAGGTAAACTGCAGAATGGATGACACAGGCTGTATCCTTGAACAATGAGCATGAAACAAAGTGACTTAGGTAGTTTTCAACATGAAGGGGAAAGTGATATAAGCCTGCAATGTAGGAGACATTAGCAGACCCTCCATATGATTGGAAGAAAAACCAACCGAGGGAGTAAGAACTCGGAGATCAGGTTCACCCTAAGGTCGAAAACTAAAACCCAACTAAAATGAAAGAATCAAGTAGGTGCTATGTTCAAGCACATGACTGAATTAACTACCCTTGAAACTGAAAAGATGTGATATACCCTTCTTATCCCTTATTCTTTTTGGTAAAAGAATGTCCTTCTTGTTGTTTTAATGAGTCCAAGAAAGAAAACTCAATATGCCCAACTATGTAAAAAGTTTAACGAGTCCATGGGAGGAAGACTCGAGACCTTCTTCATTGTTTACAGAGTTCGAAGAAGAGATAGAAGAATACTCTATAATACTGATCTATGGATTTTAATATTGAGACGAGATCTGTTCTTGCTCGCCGGTGTTTTCAATTTTAAGGAGTCTGAAAAAACTTAAACAATGACTCCATACACCTACATGTGGATTTTAATATCGAGCCTGGGTTGGTATATGCTCGCCGGTGTTTTCCTATTTATAGAGTCTGAAAAACTTAAACAATCCTCTATATACCCTCTCGTGGATTTCACACCGAGCCCGAGAAGGTGAGTACTTGCTTGGTGTTTTCATGTTTCGAGAACCTTAAAACTGTAAATAAGGCTCCAAAAGTTTTTTTTCAGTACAGTTAGTCTCCTCCCCTGAAAAAGTCTAAAACGACGAGAGAAGAACTCTTCTAGCCATGAATGACTAGAGTATTCTTTTTTCGTAAGTAATCCCCAAAAGTACGGAAAAGGGTTAAACTTATACTTAAGTGGATGGACCTTCAATTCCTTTAACGAGCTTGAAGAGAACAAGTCTACTCAGCAATCTTGTCATATTTAAAGAGTCTAACAAGAGTGTGAAAGAACTCTATAAAAATATTTTTCGTAAAGTTTTAATGAGCTCAGAAAAGTAAACTCATGACCTCCTTACTATTTTTAACGAGCTCAAAGAAGAGATGGAAGAATGCTCATAGCCTCCTTACTGTTTTTAACAAGCTCGAAGAAAAGGTGGAAGAATGCTCGTAGACTCCTTACCATTTTTAACGAGCTCGAAGTGAAGGTAGAAGAATGCTTGTAGCCTCCTTACTGTTTTTAACGAGCTCGAAGTGAATGTTGAAGAATCCTCGTATGTGGATCAATGTCCAAATGAATGGAAGACTGCATTATAGATTCTAGCAAAACTTCGTCAGATGGAAGTATATCATCCCAAATAGAATGCATGTCTAAACATTCAGATGGAGTTATTGCCTAGTCAATTGCTGGGACCCAGTCCCGAGAAGGTAAACATGAAATCAGAGGCTTCTTCTCAGTAGCAATTGGACTCAAGGAACAATATGCCACATAATTTTATTGTGACATGGTAGTGCATACTGAAGGGGGACATACTTGGTCTATAGTTGGGTAATAAGAGGGATCAACAAATGTAAGTTGATCAATAGTGACAATGCTTTCGTTGTGACAAAAATGCATCACACGAAAGAGCGTAGATGCCACATCCTGCATAACATATACGTAATCAAGCCCTAGGATAATATCAAAGTCCATAGGTTCCTTTAAAACCATAAAATCAACTAAGACTATTTTTCCACCCAAAGTAACGGATACTTCAGGGAGGAATCCCAACTGTTCACTAGGTCTTTTATCGAAAGTCAACGGCCAATTAATAGCTGGAACAAGGTTAGGAAAACCTAAATCTCTCCAAGTATAAGGGGATAAGATACTAACAGAGTCTCCTTCATCTACAATACACCAATGAACCACATGGTTTCCGATATCAACCTTTATCTAAAAAAGGTGTAGCAGAAGGAAGGTGAGGCCCAGTTAGACTATTCCAATCAAAGGAAATGATCCCAGAGCTTGGTAGGGGTTCACTCGGCATAGATGAAGTGCCCCATTTTCAGAAACATCTGAACTGGTAATGCAGAAGACTTCAGGGACAAGTGCATTAGTCTCTGAAGGACTGATGGGATCAGTCGAAGATTGCATTGATTCGATCACTTCACTCTCCAAACGAAGAGTGGGGTTGACCAAAGATTGCATTCGTTCAACCACTTCATCAACCAAAGGTTGATCAAGCTCTTGGGAATCTATATCCAATTCAGGAGCAGAGGATCCTTTAGACATGGACCACACTCTCCGCACCTCTGGAATAGCAGGGCATAGGTGAGTAAGGTTATCTCCCTTACAAAGTTTACAAGGAAACTTTGGCTTGCATCCTATAAACCGAGACTCCTTTACAACAACAGTGTTCTCAGCATGACTAGCATTAGCTGACAGCTTGCCCCTAGCATGATTTGCAGTGGTTGGTTTCTTAGAAGCATAAGAATTTTGAACTATGGACCAAACTCTTTGCACTTTTGGAAGTACAAGTCACAAATAGGTCAGGTGGTCTCCCTCGCAAAATTTACAAGGGAACTTTAGATTCTGTTTATTAGGTTTGTCGACAATGTCAACTTTCTTAGCATGATTTGTAGTGGTTGATCTAGTGTCTCCAGTATGACTCACAATAACTAGTGACTTGTCATTAATATGACCAGCAGTGATCAATGACTTGTCCTCAACATGACTAACAGTGGTTGAAGACATGCTCTTAGTATGATTTGCAATGACTGAAATATTGCACCCAGCGTGACCTCCAAAGGCTGGGTGGGTGCCCCCAGCATGACTTCTAGAGGCTGGGTAGGTGCCCCCAGATGACCTTCAAAGGCTGGGTGGGTTCCCCCAACATGAACTTCAGAGGCTGGTTGGGTGCCCCCAGCATGACCTCTAGAGGATGGGTGGGTTCCCCCAGCATGACTTCTAGAGGTTGGGTGGCTGCCCCCTTGCTTTGGCATCTTCTTCCTATTCTTCCTTTGTCTATTCCTTTTAGATTGTTGGTTACTAGTATTACTACTTTCACCACATGAGGTAGAAGGAGGAAGAAGAGATGTTACTAGCGAAGCAAGCATAGGGTTCTGATGCTCTTGATGTGAAGTGCTTACTTGAGAAGCATTAGGAGCATGCAAGGCGTTCGAAGTGGAAAACAACCAAACCGGTAGCCCTATAGTGAATCCCAGAAGATTCAAGGTAGCCATTAAGGGAGTATCAATGTTCCCAATAAATGGCAAAGCATAAGGAGCCCCTTGAACAGGGGTCCCTTGATTGGTGCTCACCGGGATGCTTTCCATAGTTTCTGACTCAACGGGACAGAAAATATCTAAGGCCAACTAAAAACAAGCAGCACAAAGAGCACACCACTAAAAGTTCCAAGGTAATCCAAACTAGGAAAACAGATGCCTTTCATAGGGAAGTCTAGGATGATTAGGGCCCAAAACTAACCAACGAAGGATGAAGAATAGTTACTCGGGGTCCACATACAAGTCCTCTGCGTGCAAGCGTTTGAATCACCAAATCACCTTCCCAAATTTCTGTAGAGGGTTTCCTCCCACGTCTGTCCTAGGTACAACAGAAATAGCCTTCTGTCGTCACCTGTGTAGAGCCCTGTTGTTGCTGCAACATCCCCCCAAATTGTTTTTTTATTGTTTGGGTCCCTCCTATTATTTTGAAGTTTTCCTTTGATTTTTTTTGCTTAAATTTGTTTGCCAAAGTGGTTTTCTTACCTTTGTAGACTTCATAGAAATTTTTATTTTTTGACTAAGGAAAGAAGTTTCTTTTCGGCGTTGGGCACATTTTGTAATGTTAAATCTCGTGACAAAGGCGCAAAAGTTAGTTTTATTTTGGGCGATAATAGTGCATGAGTTAGTCTTAATATTGCCGACAATGGCGCAAGAGTTATTGTTTTATTTTTATCCAAGAGCGCAAAAGATAGACTTAAAACTGCCGATTGAAGTTTCATTCTGCCTTTCCCAAACCATTGCAAGGTTGAAAATTGATCATCGCCAACCTTTTTCAAGCCACCCAGCACAAGTCTTGGTGATAACTTCTCCGAATATGGTGCAAACGTTAGCCTTAAAATAGCCTCTGTAGCGCCACTTCCAATCGTAAAAGGGCCATCGACGGGTCCCACTTTGTATGGCAGGCATTTTAATCACAAACTTCACATCCATTATGCTGCAATTATCGTTATCTTCCCCTCCGCGGCACAGGTTTGGACAACATCTCTTCCGATCATGGCGCAAGTTTGATGTCATCTTTACCAACTGTGGCGCAACTTTAAAATTAAAATTTTTGTTGTTTTACGACGTGCCCTTTCGCCAAAAAACCCAATCGCATGACTTATGGATAATATTTCCGCCCATTGTGCCACTCCTGATCATAAAATGCCCCCAATAAGATTTAAGCCCTTGGGATCGACCCTTGATCGCGGGTGTTTTTAATTGTAAGCTTCCCATCCATTGCACATCAGTTAATGCTATTTCCCCTGCCATAGCACAACCCGCCTTTTGGGTTTGAGTGCAGTTGTACGTGTTGGAGAGAATTCATGGCATCCGCGTTAAATCAGCTACCTTACTACTTTGAGCCCCGTGCCTATTAAATTGGCCAACCTGTGGCCCATGCAACATAATTGTGTCCCTTTTAAGTATAATGAGGCTTGAGATGTGCAAATATCCATTTAAAGTCTTTGTTAAAATCTTGCGCTATTTCATTATTACAGGATGGTATG
Source organism: Larix kaempferi (assembly GCA_027924585.1). Lineage (NCBI taxonomy): Eukaryota > Viridiplantae > Streptophyta > Pinopsida > Pinales > Pinaceae > Larix > Larix kaempferi. Next base: position 46,189,162 of record BSBM01000456.1, on the reverse strand, counting down.
CGAGTATGGAGCACAAAGCCCTCCAAAAAGATATGACTACCGCCACTTTGCAAATTCAGCGGCTCACAGAGTTAAAGGAGAAAGCTCAATAGAGAGAAGTGCAATTAGAAGAAATGCAAGCAGATGCCATTGCTCAAGCCTTAGAAACAGGCACAACCACTATCAAGTCAATCTGCCAAAGCACGAAATCGCTTTTAAAAAACACAGTCTCAGTGCGAGCAAGGATAATCCTGCAAGAAATGACTCATTGGTCCAGCTGTATACAGCAAAAGGATAATCCAGCACCAGCTAACATTCCTGGGGAAGTAGGCCCAGCAGAAGAAGCATTGCAGTCAGTATTTGAGCCGTCCATAGCATGATTCGAACCTTCAAAACGAAAGACAACTGTTATTTTGTCTTTTTAAAGAAAAGAGAGCATTATTTCTGTTTTGTTTTAATTTTGTAAAAGACAGCTTCGTTTTGGGCTTTGTCCTATTAACCACTAGAAGACAAAACTTTTGTTCCCTCCTAGGTTTAGGTTTTGGTTTTTGGGAAAATGAGAAGCATTGTAAATCTATAAATAAACAGACAGGAGAGAATGCCAAGAGTTTTGATAGGCAGAGAAAGACGACTGCGTTATGTATGGGAACTATTTTCCAGATATCGATATACATGAGTTCTTTTTTGTCTATTGAAAGCCTGCACGGCATTTTCTTGGGATCTGTGTAAAGGGATGTGGAACTATTTGGACTCTCTTACCACTGGTTTATTGTGAGATCATTCTAACTATTTGTGGATTACTCCATTGTTGTGAATGTTTCTTAGTTTCTGTGTATTATGCTATGTATTATGAGTGGTGAAATCGTTTTAATTCATTTGAGATATATTGAATGTATCTCCCTTTATGCTGTAATTCACATTTAAACTGGTTCAAACAACTATCTACGTGACCCTTATGTGTATCTACAGCACGCTGCTCATCCTCTTATTTTTGCTCCTCGCGAGAATAGATTAGATTTGCTCATACTGTTTTAGGTTAATTTAGATTAGCTACTTGCATTTAGCTTAGGGAATTTCCATCTCATACATGAATTTAAAACACATAAAAGGTGGATTGGGACGCAACCGGTAAAGAACACTACAAATCTTAAATCTTACATGGTAGCCGGAACCATTAACCGGACGGATTCCCCACACCAAACGATGAGCGATCTAATTGGGATTGCTTACCGGGGAGGATCCCTTCCTGATTGATGCTGCGATTTTTGGGGCATCAACAGTTTTTGGCACTAGAAGGAGGGCCTGAACCAGTTCATGGTTGGTAGAGGATATTCATCCATGAGAAGAAATTCCCCTGAAAACCCCCGTGAAAGAGCTTTTCCAGACATTTCAGATCTGGGATCAAGAAATCAAGATAATCTTAATTCTGAAACAGAACAGCAAGAAACGCTGTATGTTGTCCCATTCGAAGAGGTAAACCATTTTAGAAGAGACACTCGCTCTTACGTTAGAAGCCTCGAAGGATTAGACACCGTCCCTTTGCTTCCTAGAATAAGAGATCCTAGAAGAGAAATTCAATACACACGAGACTCTGTCTTAGTTGAAAGCGTAGAAGAATTGTTAGATTTGTCCTTAGGAGAAATCAAAGAACCTTTTGTAGAAATCAGACCTGAGACTCCTTTAAGTTAGGAAGAAAAATACATTCTACAACATACCCCTCAAAATTAACCACCGCATACACCTGCGCACTCTCCTCGGAAAGTCATGGCAGTGCCTGCGTGGAGAGCGAGAGGAGCACTAAATTTAGTTGGGCCTTTCCACGATTTGCCCAAGAATCTTGAGAAAGTGTTTCCTAAGTATGATCCTGGGAAAGGGATCTCCGCTGAGGATCATCTCAAAAGCTTTTACCTAGCTCTGAGTCTTTTGAATTTAGAACATGAAGACGTAGTCTGTCACTTGTTCCCTTATACCTTTGAACCTAAAGTATCCTCCTGGTATTTCAGTTTGCAGGCTAGTTCCATAGCAAATTGGGAGGATTTTGAAAGATGTTTTCTAAAGAGATATGGGAACCAAAAAATCGTAGCCACTCTCATGAAAGAGTTGATATCCATGAGAATGGAGAAGAAGGAAAAGGTGCAAGAGTTTAATCAAAGATTTACCACTCTCTTAAACAACTTCAGTGATGCCACTAAGCGAGCTGAAGAATGCCTAGTAGAGTATTACACAACAACTCTTGACCCACCTTTAGCCATGTTTGTCAAAAGGACCAAGAAAACCACTTTGATAGAAAAATTCGAAGAGGCTAAGAAAGTGGAAGAAGAGGCAGACAATATTGCCAAACATTCCTTTGATCTGGAAGCAAAACCAGTAGCTGCTAAAAATCCTCTGTTGTTGACAAGAAACAAAGAAGAGCCCACCATGGATCTAGAGAACATGGTGAAGATGATGCAAAAACTTTCTAACAAAATTGTAGATCTAGAGAAAGATAAAGCAGCTAGCTCTTCTAGGCCACCATTCAAGCCTTTCTATAAGAAAAGAGAAGAGAATGGATATCCAACTCCACCGATGAATAATTCTGTTTTTTTAAACTTAAACGAACTTGGCATGGATCATTTATGTACTTTCCACTAGGAACAACAGTCAGAAAAGAGCTTCCCACAGTGGATAATATCTATGAGTCTAGTGATGAATCAAATGTTAGATGTATAGCTTATTGACCAAACAGATCCTCAGGAAGAGCAAGCACCTGAGCAGGACTAGCCCACTCTTGACACCACAATGATTCTTTGGGATTGGACCCCTGCACAAGAACTCTCATTTGATGATCTAGCTGATGCATTTCAGACATCTATTAATGTCACTACTAGAAGTAAAGGCCCAGTACCTGATCAAACTCTGGATACCCCTAAGGTTAAATCTTTGAATCAAATGCTGAAGCAACATATACCTGTCATCCTACCCCAGCCTAAAATAAACCCTGCAGCTGCAAAAGAATCAAATATAGAACCTGATAAACAACTGAATGTTCCTTTAGACAAGGCTGAAAGTCGACCAAAAATTTCAAAAGAATGTGGTATAGGTTATGATATAATCGAAGATATTAAAAAGGTTAAGGAAAATGTCTCCATATTTGACATGTGCAGTCTACCCCAGCAGAGGACGAAATTAATGGAAGCTTTCAATCCTAAAGCCAACGCTACGCCTGAAAACATAGAAGAAAATACTGAGATAAATGAAGCTAGCATTGGTGGCAAGTCCAAATCACAGACTCTGCCCTTTCTATTAACCTTTGAAATCTTTAATCATAATGTGCACAACTGCTTAGTGGACTCAAGGGCTAGTTCGAATGTTATGCCTTTGTCAATTTGTAAAAAAATCAATGGACAACCAATCCCATCCCTGTCCCAAATTATATAGTTAGATAGAAGTGCGGTCAAAGTTATTGATGAATTGAAAGATGTTCTTATCAGATTTTCAGCTGACTCCCGAGTATGTCAATTCGTCGATATAATGGTAGTTGATATCCCCGAGGCTTATGGTTTGATCTTGAGTAGCGACTAGTCTACAAAACTAAACAAATATTTCGCAACAGATTGGTCTCATTTGTGGCTTCCTTACCAGAATAGGAAAAACCAGATCAAGATACTGAGAGAACCCCACATGAAACAAAATGTGACTCAGTTAGAGGAAAATAATGAAGCCGTAGCTTTCTCGTCTTCAGTATTTGGAAATTATTTCTTAGAGATTGAACCAGGTAATTATCAATCGGAAGAAACTAGTCATGATTCAGATGAACAACCCGATCTGCTTCAGTTTTCACGGGCTGGTGGTATTGATTGTAACATAGTAGGATTAGTGACTGACTTAGCAAATGCTGACACTAACTTAAGTAAAAGGGAAAATGTTTTCTGGACTCTTTACTTTGATGGCTCCAAAACTCAAGAAGGATCAGGAGCCGGCTGTGTTTTAATTGATCCCAACAAAACCAAACATTTTCTGTCTTGTAGATTAGAGTTTGAATGTACTAACAACATTGCTGAGTACGAAGCTTTGGTCCATGGGTTGAAGAAAGATATAGGTTTGAATGTCAAATATTTGAAAGTTTTTGGTGACTCAGAAATAGTGGCCACACAAGTGATGGATACCTTTCATTGTCTCTCCCCTCACCTGAAAGGATACCAATCTGAAGTTTGGGATTTAATTTTTTGTTTACATGCTTTCAATATACATTCTATTCCTAGATTACAAAATGCTACAACAAACCTATTAGCTACATCTGCTTCGAGGTTGGTTCCTACTAATAATAAATGCTCAATTGAATGGATTTTCAGGCCATCGGTGCCGGATAATATTACCAATTTCGGGGTGTTCAATGACGATAATCAGATCACCAATTTCTTGATGAGTGAAGATGTTTTTCAGGAGGTTGTAATAGATGAAGAACAACATGATTAAAATCTGCAAAGTAAAGATGCTCTCAAAGGAAACTTCATACCCAAGGGAGTGAGAACTCTTGAAGCTTTATTTGATTTGCAGAGCAAGTTTAGGAAGCCGATAAATGCCAAAACTCACATCTCATCCACACAACATGAATTAATAATCTTGGGTACGGAAGCAGATTCGAAATATATTAATCTCAATAAGTGTTGCTCGCCAACTGAAGGAGAAAAGTTTATCAAACGTTTTAAGTAGTATAAGGATGTCTTCGCCTGGACTTACGACGACCTGAAAATGTATGATACTCATATCATTCAGCAGGTAATACCAATGAAAGAAGGTGTCAAACCTTTTCAGCAGTAGCTAAGAAGAATGCATCTGACTCTCGAGCCTCTAATTCAAAAGGAATTGAAGAAATTGCTAGATGCAAAGATTATTTTAAAGGCAAACATTATGAGTGGGTTGCTAACTTAGTCCCCGTACGAAAGAAGTCAGGAGAAATCAGACTGTGTGTGGATTTCCAGAATTTGAACAGGGCTTCAGATAAAGACAATTATCCTATGCCCCCAATGGAGCAGATTTTGCAGATGGTATCAGGATCTGAATTGTTCTCGCTACTAGACGGTTTTTCTAGATACAATGAAGTGCTCGTAGCGGAAGAGGACCGACTCAAAACCACTTTTCGAACAAAGTGGGGGACCTTTGCATACCGAAGGATGCCATTCGGTTTGATAAATGTTGGAGCAACTTTTCAGCATGCCATGGATATTTCCTTCCGAGGATTGGGCAGAAAACTTCTCGGTCATATCATTTCAAAAAAAGGAATCTCAATAGATCAAGAACGAGTTGAAGCTATCCCACGGTGCAAAGTCAACGAAGATGCAGTTATCAAATTCTTGGAAGAAAACATCATAACCAAGTTTGGGGTTCCAATTTCCCTAGTCTTTGATAGTGCAACTTATTTTTCATCTTTTAAGGTCAATGAATTTGTTTATGAGAAAGGAATTAAACTGCATTATTCAGCAAATTACTATCCCCAGGGAAATGTAGCTAGGTCGACCAATAAAAACCTCATCCGAATTCTTAAGAAAACTATAATTGAAAATCAGAGAAGCTAGCACCTAGCCCTTCCAAATGAGCTATGGGTAGGCCCTTACCAAATTTCTGCAAAGCTCAGCCCATCCACTTACAAGCTAACAGACCTCCAGGGAGAGGAAGTAACCCTTCCCCTCAACGGCCTCACCTTAAAACAATACTTTGCATAGTCTCATTGAGGTTTTATGTACATAAATAAAGGCTTTGTTCCTTTTCTTTTTACTTTTTACTTTAGTCACTTGTTTTCTATTTGTTTCAGCCAAGTTGTCCTCTTTTCTCAATTTTTTGAGTTTTGCCTTTCCCCTTTCCTTTGTATAGTTTTCCCGCTAGCCCTGCAATTGGGCCTTTCGTGAAGATAGATCTCTCAAGAAATCTCACAACTCATGAAGATGGAAATGTACCCTCAAAAGAAAGTTTATCTATGCATTTTGGATTTTGCTGATCGTTTTCCAGAATTAAGAGATCCTGTTCCGTTGGTCGCATTAACCCTTGTTTAATAACAAAAATCCATGATTATCTTTATCACTATCTTTGGGCTCCATCCACCCTCACATTTATAAGCATCTCAAGAGGATCGCTGTAGTTAGACCCACAAAAAGGAAGCACATCTCGAAGGCATAGGGTATTAAAATAAATCCATGTTGCAAATCTAAATCCAAAAGAGCTTATAATCAAGAGTCTATTTTCTAGAAAATCTCACATCCATTAAAGCATGGCTGAGAACAATAAATACTTTTAATTTAAGTAGCCACACAAAAATGCCCAGCAGAGTTCTTCTCCATTCGTAAGCATGAGAAACCAAGAAAATATCCTGCTCACACAAAAGGACATCAATGGATTGAAGAACTCAGGCAAATGGCTAAGTCTTGAAGAAATTTTTCTGGTATGCTCACATGACAAAAGTCGCTAATTAAGGAACATCCAAAAGGATGCAAGCACCATGGGAATGAGGAACAAGAGAATATTGTCTATGAGATGTTGTTACAATACTGTGGAGTCCGATGACAGTGGTCATCTGAAAGATGGATCTTCTAAAAATAAACCCCATATTTTGGCCCTTGGAGAGTTTTAAGGATGTCTTTATCGAAGCTCCCCTTTCTTAATGACCACCGGATAAAGTGATCACTTCCTTTGCGGAAATTCGAACGCACAAGACAATTGTTGCACATGAGGTGATCAGCTTTAAATTTCCTATGGACGGAAGAGAGTTTTTCAAAGATCTGTGTTCGCCAACGATTCACCAATTGTTGTTCCTGCAACATCCCCCCCGAAATTTTTTTTATTGTTTGGGTCCCTCCTATTATTTTGAAGTTTTCCTTTGATTTTTTTGCTTAAATTTGTTTGCCAAAGTGGTTTTCTTACCTTTGTAGACTTCCTAGAAATTTTGATTTTTTGACTAAGGAAAGAAGTTTCTTTTCAGCGTTGGGTGCATTTTGTAATGTTAAATCTCGCGACAAAGGCGCAAAAGTTAGTTTTATTTTGGGCGATAATAGCGCATGAGTTAGTCTTAATTTTTTCGACAATGGCACAAGAGTTATTGTTTTATTTTTATCCGAGTGCAAAAGATAGTCTTAAAACTATCGATTGAAGTTTCATTCTTCCTTTCCCAAACCATTGCAAGGTTGAAAATTGATCCTCGCCGACCTTTTGCAAGCCACCCAGCGCAAGTCTTGGTGATAAGTTCTCCGACTATGGCACAAACTTTAGCCTTAAAATAGTCACTGTAGCACCACTTCCGATCGTAAAAGGGTCGCCGGCAAGTCCCACTTTGGATGGTGGGCATTTTAATCACAAACTTCACATCCATTGCACTGCAATTATCATTATCTTCCCCGCCGTGGTGCAGGTTTGGACAACATCTCTTCCGATCACGGCGCAAGTTTGATGTCATCTTTACCGACTGTGGCGCAACTTTAAAATTAAAATTTTCGTTGTTTTACGACGTGCCCTTTCACCATAAAACCCAATCGCATGACTTATGGGTAATATTTCTGCCCATTGAGCCACTCCTGATCATAAAATGCCGCCGATAAGATTTAAGCCCGTGGGCTCGACCCTTGATCGCGGGTGTTTTTAATTGTAAGCTTCCCATCCATTGTGCATCAGTTAATGCTATTTTCCCTGCCATAGCGCAACCCACCTTTTGGGTTTGAGTGCAGTTGTACATGTTGGAGAGAATTCATGGCAACCACGTTAAATCAACCACCTTACCACTTTGAGCCCCGTGCCTATTAAATTGTCCAACCTGTGGCCAATGCAACATAAATGTGTCCCTTTTAAGTATAGTGAGGCTTGAGATGTGCAAATATCCGTTTAAATTCTTTGTTAAAATATTACTTGCACTATTTCGTTATTGCAGGATGGTATGCGAGTATGGAGCACAAAGCCCTCCAAGAAGATATGACTGCCGCCACTTTGCAAATTCAGCGGCTCACAGAGTTAAAGGAGCAAGCTCAATAGAGAGAAGTGAGCTTAGTAGAAATGCAAGTAGATGCCATTGCTCAAGCCTTAGCAACAGGCACAACCACTATCAAGTCAATCTGCGAAAGCATGAAATCGCTTTTAAAAAAGACAGACTCATCCCGAGCAAGGACAATCCTGTGAGAAATGACTCATTGGTCCAGCTGTATATGGCAAAAGGATAATCCAGCACCAGCTAACATCCCTGGGGAAGTAGGCACAGCAATAGAAGCATTGCAGTCAGCAGTTGATCCATCCATAGCATGATTTGGACCTTCAAAACAAAAGACAGCTGTTATTTTGTCTTTGTAAAGAAAAGAGAGCATTATTTCTGTTTTGGTTTAATTTTGTAAAAGACAGCTGTGTTTTGGGCTTTGTCCTATTAACCACTAGAAGAAAAAACTTTTGTTCCCTCCTAGGTTTAGGTTTAGGTTTTTGGGAAAATGAGAAGCATTGTAAATCTATAAATAGATAGACATAAGAGAATGCCAGGACTTTTGATAGGTAGAGAAAGACGACTACGTTATGTATGGGAACTATTTTCCAGATATCGATATACAGGACTTCATTTTGGTCTCTTCAAAGCCTGCACGGAATTTGCTTGGGATCTGTGTAAAGAGATGTGGAACTATTTCGATTCTCTTACCACTGGTTTATTGTGTACTATGAGTGGTGAAATCATTTTAATTCATTTGAGCTATCTTGAATGTATCTCCATTTCTGCTGTAATTCACATTTAAACTTGTTCAAATAGCTATCTGCGTGACATTATGTGTATTTATAGCACACTGCTCATCCTCTTATATTTGCTCCTCACGAGGATAGATTAGATTTGCTCATACTGTTTTAGGTTAATTTAGATTAGCTACTTGCATTTAGCTTAGGGAATTTGCATCTCATACATAAATTTAAAACACATAAATGTTGGATCGTGCCGCAACCGGTAAAGAACACTACAAATCTTAAATCTTACATGGTAGCCGGAACCATTAACCGGACGGATTCCCCACACCAAACGATGAGCAATCTAATTGGGATTTCTTACCGGGGAGGATCCCTTGCTGATTGATGTTGTGATTTTCGGGGCATCAACACGCCCTAGAGTCTAGATACTAAGGTTACCACCAATACGAAATTACCTGGAGGGACAATCGTCAACATTTTCAAAATGCATGGGCAAAGTAGCAAATCTCAAAATCCAAAAGCACTTTAAAAAGCACTAGTGGACCCCCGCACATGAGTGAACTCTGGTTTATGGTTGATGGGAAAGTGAGGGGGTATCCTCGATAATTCCAATTTCCCACGGCCTCGTGCTTAACTCCGGTTTGAGTAGAGCATCCCAAGATTATTTGATAGAGATGGATTTACCTGATAGATAGTCGTACTACGACTGTTGAGTAATGAATCCAATTTCAGGTGGTTTAAGGTGATTTAAACCCGAAATCCTAGCCTAAGCTAGTTGATGATGTGTATTCCTAAAAAGAAAAATGTTGCTAATTAATTTTTTAAGATTTCTTTTTAAGGGCTACTTTTTACTAAAAGGTTGTAGTGCAGTGTGTGGAATGGTTTCGACAGGAAAGTAAAGTGCATGTAAAGGAATTCTTTCAAATTCAGAAAAGACACTTTTTCTTTTTGTTTGTATTCTTTCGAAAACTGAAACTAGGAAATCCTAAATCAAATTTCTTTTTTGTATTTTTATTTTAAATTTCGAAGCAAAGAAAACTATGCAACTTCAAAACAATGATAGACCTTACTACTAAGCTACTTAAAACACTTTTTTCTTTTCTAATAATTGTAAAATAAAAAGAACTTGTAAAAGAGCAAGTAAGACCTAACGTAAAGTGTGAGTAAGACAAACAACCTAAATGGCTCAAACAAACAAATCAAAGACTTGAGAAAGACTCAACCTACCAAGTTGTTTCAAAAGAAAAAACTTTAGGCTTGGAAACAAAGTGTAAAAGAAGCAAGAAAAAGAGATGGTCATAATGGAAAGGCCAACCTAAAAGGCTACTCCTAAGCACCAAAACCCTAAGAAAACACTAAGCCAATCAAAGGAGTAGGAAAGCGAACCAAAAAGTGACCCTACTAACACACAAACTCAAAAGAAAAGCTAAACTAGAAGGCTTTAACTCACTTGGACTGAACTAAAAAGACAACCAGAAAGTATCTAAACCAAGCAACCTTTCAAAGGCACCCTAAGGAATCAAACTTAGGGTCAAACCCTAATGGAAAGGATAAGACACAGTGAAAGTGTGCTATTGTTTCCATAAACAACAAACATTAAGAACGCAGGTCTGTATGAATGCAACAAGCAACTAGGGAAAAAGTGTGCAACTATGTCTAAAAGAGAGTAGTGCACAAACTTCAAAAGGGATAGAAAGCAGTGAAGACACTTTAAACAAGTACTCAAGCAAGCAATGACAACCTAAAGGACTTTAGAGAGGTAAACAAGACTCAAAAGAGACATAGAAGTCTCAGGGGTCAGTCAGGGAAGCAAAGCAAAAGGCTGGAAGTGAAATCAAACCACTGGAAATCAAACCCTAATATAAAACTGGAAGCTATAGGAAAATACACTACTGTGTAGTGTAGAAACTAGCGCATACTAGGAAATATGCGCTACTGTTTAGTGTACAAATCAGCGCTCATCAGGAAAGATGCGCTACTGTTCAGTGTACAAATCAGCGCTCATAAGGAAAGATGCGCCACTGTAAGTAGGGTTAACCAACACACATGTCTCATAAGGACACAAACAAACTTTGCAACAGAAAAATGAGATGAATCAAGCAAGAAAGAACAGGTAACAATGACCTATAAGACCTCTCAAAGAACAAATAAACTGAAATAGACTGGAAGAAAAACCTAACTAGGTCTCCTACAGCAGAAAACACACGGTTACTCCCTAGTGGAGTCGCCAGTCTGTTGTTCGAGATTATTACCTTATAGTGAGGAGAGGACACTACCAACTTGGGTGGCGTGACAGGTAAATACATTCATTGCACTGCATTTAGTTCTTACAAATGAAAGAGATCAAGATATCGAAAGATGTACATTTTATCGACGGTTGGTCCTAGCTTTCCCTTGGTCTTCCGCTTGATATTTCTCTATGATGAACCTGCAACACAAAGGAAACCTTCCTCAGGGTATCTTGAATGCAATAGATATGATGAAATTGAAAGCAATTAAACATCACCTACAATCATATATTAAACCAAATGAACATACAATCCAATAGACATTCGATTTGGGACAGGAAGGGTATTTCCACCTTTTTATTGTCAAAGAAACATGAATCAGTAAAAATATACCTGATCAGTCAAGATGCTTCTGCAACCGAGTCCTGGGCTCTTGCTCTTCACAATGACTTGGGAATTCCTCTAGTGTAACAACACTTAAAGCATTCCTTCTAGGTCCCTCTCTCATGGATCCTCCTTATATTTATGGGACAAGGTAGGGAGTTGGAATTGAGAAGTGGTTGAATTGGGAGGTTGGGGAAGTTGCAGAACCAAATTTAACTAATCCCAATTCATAATGTTAATATATTTTTTTATTTCATCTTAAGATGTACATGGGTTTCATACAACAAGAGTAGCACACAGAGAGCAACTTTTGTGCTTTGCAACAAGCATTTGCAACTTTTCCCAAGGTGTGCACTGGTTGTACTTGAGCAAAGCAGTGCATCTTTTGAGGTGTGCACTAGTTTACTAGAGAAAGACTAGCGCACATGTGGTGAAACTTGTAGAAACATTAAGATTCTCAGCTGTAAAGAGTAGTTCCAACCATAACTCATCTAGGTCAACCTATCTCTTCAATCCATGGTGTCCTTTTGTGTGATCGACATAGTAATGTGATCATGAACGGAGAAGTGAAGATTTGACCTATAACACACCCCCCAACGACATACCAAAACTACAAATTTTGTAGGGGAAGGAAAACTACTTAAGGAATTTTGTGTGTAATTTCATCGAGAAAACACAGGGATACATGTGATTGTTGAATAAGGATGTACCATTCATCTGGATGACTTTGCCCAACGATCCTTCAACAACTTAAAGCTTGCTATCACTCATGCACCTGTGCTTCAACTGCCTAACTACCACAAGGACCACATCCTCTATCTTGTTGCTTCCATTACCACTATTGCTATGGTATTTGTTAAGGAGGATAGTAACGCCCATGAACATGTGATCTAATACCTGAGTAAGGGTCTCATTGACTCCGAAATGCGCTATTCACATGTTGATAAATTAGCTCTCGCAGTGGTCATCACTATCCAAAAGTTCTGTCACTACATCCTCCTCCACACTGCCACCATAATTTACGACTCTAACCCTATGTACCACGTCCTCACACTTCAGGTACTAGGGGGAAAGTATCCACGTTGGATCATCATTATCCATGAATTTGACCTCCAGTTTGAGAAATCTAAGTCTAAAAAGTCTCTAGTTTTTGCAGAGCTCATATGCAATCTTCCCCGTACTAATACAGAATCTTAGCTCATGGAATCTTTCCCCGACGAGTCCTTGTTTCTAATCAATACTTCTGACCCATGGTATGGAGATATCACTTTGTATCTCCAAACCCAACGTTTCATCCCTCAGCTATCTCGCGACGACCGTCATCATGTGCATCACCACGCCAAGTACTGTCAAGTCCCCTCCCATCAGACCAAGACAGGGAGAGAACATGGCACTAAAACTAGGCATCTAGCCCCATATCCATTAAGTAAAACTCATTGATAATAAGTAAACATATACATATGCATAATGTATAAACACATCTGAATTAAAGTCATGTTTAATATCTAACATACATTCCACATTTTCACGACATCCATTAAATAAATACATTGCAGAATTTAACACAAGAGAGTACTTATCTTAAAACAGAGTAGTCCCGAGCAACTGGCTATGCAACTGCAACATTCCACCCAACCATAGGCTAATTGTGCTCATCAATCTCTCAACACAATTGCCACCCCTGAGCTGGGCATGATTTCTATAAGGAAAAAGGGAACAACAGGCTCACACATAACCAGGGATACACCAAATGTTAGCACTCGGATTTTCCTTGGGCTGTATCAAAGAAAGGAGAGACCCATTTTGGGTGTTTTGCAGGGTTTGCAGAAATTAATACAGATCTCAGGACTGAGCAGGTTTTTCTTCAAAGATTCATGTGTTGTTTAAAAATTGCAGTCTGTACCATTTCCTTTCTCTACTTGTGCAAGTTTACTTCCTGCGTTATTCCTTTCATTATGTCGTTTTCTTCTATGCTTAGATGAACGTTCATAATAGATTGAGATTCATGTTTCTATGCCTCGATTTATTCGCTTCTGAGCATCCATTTATTTCTCTAAAATTAGCAGTGGATTCATCTAAAAATTGATGCCCGTTGTTAATGGACTGTCTTTATTTCTTTCCCTATCACCTGCAAAAATTCTTATTGACTGTAATAAGACAGCTATCTTGCCTTTGTATGAAAATATTTGTTTAACTGCCGGTCCATATTTTTCTGTTTTCTCGACTCCATTGCCCAATGGTATCCTGTTCATGTTGATCTAGCCACCCCCTTAAAAATCCTTAAGTTTTTATTATTATTTTACAAATTGGCCCTTGAGTTTCATTGTCGAACTGCTGTCGTGGTGACATTGGATGGCAGATTTGCCGAGAGAGCCCTCTCTGGCTGAAGGAGGCCAACTTTCAGTCTAAAGATTGGTTTGAAATAGGTTACCTCGGGTTTCTTTGATACAGCCCAAGGAAAATCCGAGTGCTAACACCAAAATCATCCAAGCCAATCTACAGTTGGGTTTATCAGGCTACCAAGGCAATGGAAAGGAAGAATTGCTAAGTTAGTGAGCTCAACCACAAAGATATGGATGCCCTCTACAAGATATATCTAGCTTGGCACCCACAATGCCTACACACCCCACTCAAGGAAGTATTCCCTTCACCAATACACAGTCCCTCAGGCCATACCTTCCATTCTAGTGTTGTCCAAGGTGTGCATAGAAGAATAGCTAGCCCTTTTGATCTTTCTGAGAGGTACTCCCCTCACTAGGTTTATCAAACCAATTCTATCCACTACCACTCCAAATTTCTTGGTCACAAGTTCAAACCAAAACAGAGATGCACATAACAACAAAACCACAATTGCTGGGCATGAAGAAAAACGTTTTTTCAGCGGGATGTCCAAAATGGGGTTTCCATTAGCTACAGAAAAACATTGAGCAACCAAAAACGAAATGGTAATTGGGGAATCATCCTGGGAGAGAAAAATTGTTTCCAGAAAACGTTTATGGGCATTCAAGGGACAAAAACGGCCTCCATAAACCCCAAAATCGTGGCTCCCTTCCTCTCAGCCATTGTGCGATACAAAAACGAGTTCCCAGGCATGGAAAATGGTGAAAAACGTGATGGGAAAATCCCAGCTAGCTCAGACTGCATGAGAGGGCAAAGGCGATGGGTGAAAGATGGCTTTGGGAACCATTTCGTGGGTGTTTTCTTTCCCAAGAAGCAAAAATATGAATTCCCAGGTTGATGGCTTTCCCATGCATGAAATTGGCTTCCATATCTCTCCATTCCCAAGGCATTAACTGCCTCAACCAACTCTTGGAAGAATTAAATGATTGGGTGCATAAGTCAAAATGGGTAGTTGGTGGTTTATGGGTTTTCTCATGAAATTTGGATTAACACTATTGGCTCAAGGGTTTGAATAATTTCCCTCCCTATTCCTTATAAAAATCATGCCCCATCTCTTTGTTGCATTGCATATCTAGTTGTGGGTATTTCATTAAAATTTGTATTTACATGATGTATTAATTTACATTGTGCATGTCCAGCACAAGAACCATAGGCATCTATTTTTAATTGCCGATACATACAAACCTAAATCGATGGCGGGGCCTTGGCCTTGAGCTCCTCACCATGATTAAATAACGATATTTACATCATTTACAATTTCAATGCAATAGGGTCAAAATCGGGATATTACAAGTACTACCCAATATTGGTGATACCTTATACCATCGTGGTGTTTATTCTATCCTCCGACGATGTCTAATCCGAGAGGAGGTTGAACACATTCTGAATGACTGTCACTCACGGGCATATGGTGGTCATATTTCTAGGATGGATACAACTCAGAAGATATTGTGCACTGAATACTATTGGCCTTCCATATTTAAATATTGTATCGAAGCCATCAAGAAGTGTCATCCCTGTCAACGTTTTCATTATAAAAAGCGTTCGCATTTAGCCCCACTACATCCCGTTATTTTTGTCGGCCCCTGAGGCTATGCCTACATACAAGGAAGACGAAAAAATCGCCACACTCTTCATGTTCAACCATATTATTGTACGATTCAGAGTCCCACAAGCCATCGTTACCGATCATGGATCTCATTTTCAGAACAAGATGGTCAACGAATTAAGTGCTAGATTGTTTTTTCGGCATGAAAAATCAACTCCCTACTACCCTTAATCCAATGTAAAAGTAGAGGCCATTAACAAGGTCTTGAAACCCATGATCCAATGGATGGTAGGGACACACAAGTCCAATTGGCACAATCTGATTTTTTCAGCCCTTTGGGCATACCGGACTTCCATAAAAACTGCCATTGGTCTCACGCCCTTTCAACTGGTTTATGGACTAGAAGCAGTACTCCTGATAGAGTGCGAGATTCCATCGGTAAAACTCGTTGCCAATCTCCTTCCCAATACCACCACCGCAGAAGAACGTTTACTCTACTTAGTGAAACTAGACAAAACCCGATGTGACGATGCCCTGGATAACGAATATCATAAGAAGCATGTCAAGTCCCAGTATGACAGATCTGTCAAACCTCGTGTCTTCAACTAGGGTGATTTCATCCTCACATACGACCAAAAACACGATAAACTTGGGGCAGGCAAGCTCGAATCCATGTGGCATGGTCCATATGTGGTAAAACACGTGTTGGAGAAGGGAGCATATCAGCTCAAAGATTACAAATCACGATGGGATATCTTTAGGGGAGCCTCGCAATGGGCTCTTCCTTAAATGGTACTATGCCTAAGTCTTTTATGCATTAGTACTATGTATATATTGTACATGATGTGTGTTTTGTGTGGTGTGACGCTTTTCTTGAGTGTGTTAGGATCTTGTTCCTACGATTATACCATGTTCTTCTTGAATGTGCAAAAGGCAACATGTGTTGGAATTGAGGATGGCACAGTCGGAATACCAATAACCTCGCTTTGACATATTGGGTTGTTTACTCTCCTACCGGCGATCTCATTAGTTCAGGAGGGAATTTTCTAGGGTACGCAACCAATAACGCTGCTGAGTATCACGTGGTGATTGGAGTCTTAACCGACGCTCTTTCCCTGGGTATGGACCATGTTGTAGTTCACCTTGACTCACAACTAGTGGTCTCCCACCTTGACTGTATATACATTATCCGTGACCCTACCCTGCTCCGTCTATTTCGACGAGTACGTCTTCTACAGAGGTATTTTGAGTCTATTCAATACCTGCATATCCCTAGAGAGATGAACACTGTAGCTGATTCATTGGCCAATTTTATATTAGATTGGTACATTACACATTCGTAAAATTTTTTATTTGAAAGATGTAAAAATGACACAACATGTACAAGATCCCATAACCATCCATAGAACACTATATATAGAGCCGCAAATAGAGTTTTATATATATCATGTCAGTATAAATACAAAAACATAGTACTAGTACAAAAACTACTGAAGCACATTAGATTTCAGTAAGAGTCTCCTCTACAAAAAGTCTGAAGCCCATGGATTTCAGTACATACATACATGCATGAGTCTACCTAGGATGCTCATGATAGCAGACGATGGCCCTAGCTAATTTCCAAAGTAGCGAACCAAAACGCTCGGATACACCCACTGTATGCCGTTGGTAGCGACAAGGTAGCTCATGTATGCGTAGATACAGGATATCGAGAGTCAACCGCTGGAGGTTCTCCTCCAACTCATCTAGCTCCTCCATGGCATCGTGGTCCGTAGCCTCCATTTCCCGTACTACTCCTCTCCGCGCAAACGGAGAAGCTCCAGCTAAACGGGATGGACCAACATCTCCATAAGCATGTACCAATCATCAGTACTATGCCAAAAACATAAAAAATCATAAAATTCAAAAACATAATAGATTTTTCATTCTTACCTAGGTCTCCCCACATCATGTCCTCAGGAAGAAACAAGTCTAGGTCACCTTTGAAATCAGTACCCTCGTAGGGGTATTCCTCCACCATGAGGAGTTGTCCCCTCAACCAACTGAAAAAAGGAGTACCATAGCTAATGATGGGACCCCCACCTTTGTGGCGGGTCATCACCTCAAACCATTGTACTATGTGTAGATCCCTCAGATCCAACTCATCTAGATCAAGCTGCAGGCGTATGTGTGGAAACCGCTCTAAGAAGAATGAGACCACAACTAATCCATATCCAAACTGTTTCAGCTGACCACGCTGACATTTGGTGAGCTACTCTCTAAGAGACACGAGGAGTCCCTCACACCAGTTGAAAATTGTGGGAGCCATACAATCCTATACATATAGCATGTGGGCCTTACTGGCGAGGTGAGGTGCTCTACTCCCTGCCACCCTCTCAATAATGAACAAAACTGTACGTAGAGGATAGTCTCTCACATCTTTGATGGGGATCTTCCCACCAACTTCCTGTGTTCCATGAGTGCACCATTGGGCCACTACCTCCTCAGTAGTGCGATAACTCCCTCGTGATATCATCAAATACATTGGGAATCCCCGTCGGGACAACCCCATCAGAAAATAGATATCCTCGATATCTATGGTCAATGTATGTACACCAACCCTGAAGTGCTGCTTCTATGGATCCCAACATCAGATCAAGTATTCTAGTAATGGTAGTTGGGAACTCATGCCCTGGATATGAAAGTATTTTAGTAGGCCGAAATTCCACAATGCATTCATGCATTGGGGGTCATTGGCCACTTGGGAATCATCTATTTCATGCTCTCTCTCTCTCTCTCCACTGGACCATATTTACCACCCAAACTTGTCCAAACATCAATAAAACACCCATTAGAAGTATATCCAACCTTCCAACTTCTCAATTTGTGGTATATTCTTGAGTTAATGGGGCCAATTGATGCCAGCGCACCCCATCCGTACTGACAGGGTGCCATTGGCACAAGACACCCTCACCAGGATGGCGCTAAGATGCCCTAGGCGCACATCCCATAAGGGGAAAGTGAGCCAATATGAAGACACATTCCCCCCCCATTCCACAAGCCAAAAACTTGAAAATTGAAAATGAAAAAAAATTCTACTCCAATCAAAACGAAGAAGACATATTTTAGGCTTACCTGACGCCGATGGCACTAAAAATGGTAGACCGAAGCTCCCGCAAGCGGCACCTGAAAAACGGCTTCAAATGGTATTTTTCACCTCCCAATTTGGTAAAAACAAATAGTAACTAGTTTTTACTATTTACCCCTTTTTATATATTGAAAATGGAATATTCCCTTTTTAATTTATTCTTTTGTGGGTCATTCTTGCTATAGTTGGGATTATTTTTGTGTCTATATACCTAATTGATCATTCTGACCTAGTCTTTGGAGTCTGCAGGTGAAGTAAAGTGTCGTGTTTAAACTTTTGGTGGCGATTGTGGTCATCTTACACCTGTTATCATGTGTGAACGAATCTTCGAGCATTTTTGTGTTATTATTTCACTCGTTAAAACTGAATATTAATGACACTAAGATTTCTCTTTGTTCCTTCTTGTTCCTGTAAAACGATGAGAATAAGTTACCAAGTTATCTTTTATCACTTCTTCGGGCTCGTAAAACTCCCACGAAAAAGAGACCCCACAGGAGTCTTCCTTTAAGCTCTTTTTAGGCTCCCTAAATACGAAAAGATGGCCAAGTGAAATTGATGCTTTCACACTTGTAAAAGTATTTGAATGATCGTCTTTCTTGTGATAGTTTACTCCTTTTTCGAACTAGGAGGTACTAGTTATGAAAAGGAGCACTCCACCCGAGCATGACTGGAAGAGTTCTCTCTCACATTGTTTTATCCTTTTTCGGGTTAGGAGACTAACTTTTACGAAAAAGAACCTTTGGAGTCTTCTTTAGCTCTTTTCAGACTCTCTAAACATGAAATGACGCCGAGTTTACCTTCTTTGGACTCGTTGAAATCTAACATAGAAGGGCCCATTTTGGGATAAACCCCTCCTATCCTAGGTTCGTAAAACATTTGGCATTGGACTCGTCCGAAGGATGAGATATACCAAGCATCTATTACCCTCCTCAAGCTCCTTAAAAAACAAAATATGTACTCATCAATCATGGTGGAGAAAAGGATATATTTTTTGTTTTGCTGTAAAGTACGACAGTACATAATCACTCTTGAAAATGGCACTCATCTGCATATGCATTCAATACTTGGGTAATCTGTTTGTCGTCGAGTCTCGTTGATTACATGAGTCTTATTAATCCTTTGGTTCATCTGAAGAATGCTTCCAACATCAGTTGCATTAGGGGGTCAGCATCATTCTCGTCATGTCAATACTGCCAAGTCATGCCATGCCCATGTTCAAGAGGAGTTTTGATCATTTATTCACTATATGCATTCAGTTCACCTTCCATCATGGCAGTCGTCTTTGATTCAATCTCACACATTACTGTTTGATTCACTCCAAACATCTGTGATCGTGTTCCGTGTCGATGATGGGGGATTCATCATGGCCCTCCTTCGACGGATTCATCCTTGTCAACTTCAACACATCATCTGGGGATTGAATCTAGAAACCAATCAAGTACCTTGGGCATGCATGCCTCAATGGTAGGTTACCTCGCTTTCAAAATGAGTTCGCATCATTGGCTCTTGATTGAAATATTCCATCGATTGTTCGAACTCAACTCATTGATTCACATTCGATGGTATGTACTATGATACCTTGGGAATCAATGACATCAATAGTGATTTCCCTCACGCTTGTTAAAGGTTAACATCAACGAACGGTAATCAAGTGGTTTCTACCATGTTCGAATCCAAGGCATTTGTAATCACATGGTTAGATTCATATCATTACCGGTTCAGCTTGAAGACCCTAGGGAAATCATATCTTACCCAGGTTGCGATGGATATTCTTTTCGATTCATATTGCATGGATCCACTTTGTATTGGTCATGGTTGTGTTATCATCTCATCATGGATCTACGATTGTGTCTAGCAGCCATGATTGTGTTCAGTCAGTATCTACTACCATGGATCTGTAGTGTATTGGTTGGAAGCCATGTTAAGAGTCATGTGAGACTAGTATCTCAAAGTCGGTTGTACTGCAGTAGCTTCTTCCAGCCAACAATTCCTTGTCGTCGATCCTTCACATTACAAATCATTTCACCTGTCTTATTTTACCAGCTTCATGCTTTGGGGGGTATTCTGTTACACCAAAATCTCACCATCATGAGTCATCTGTTAATTCAGTGCCTTAATCCCTGAAGTTTCCCTGGCTAAAACATATTAAGCAAGTTGTTTCCCTTGCATCCCACCATTTCTAGTAGTGCTGGCGCATCCTGCTTCCCATCTAGAGGCGCCAAAACTTGGCTGGCGCATGATGCACACTACTAGTGTGCACTATTGGCTCTTGCTGCCCTCATACAAGTTGCGCCTACCCCTTCCTGGCACCAATTTTCTTCATATAGAGTGCGCCATGGTTGGTTAATGTGGATAACAAAGAGCTTTGAGAGAATTCTAGAAGCTAGGTGACATGGAGGCCTATCCCTAGTTGGTAGGAAGGTTGGTATTCGTTCCCTAACCTAATGGGATATCTCTTAGACCTCTCCCCCTAATCCTCAACTTGCTCTATCCTTGTAGCCTTATAAATAAGACCTCTCTCTCCATTGAGAAGAGAGGAAGGACTATAGTACTCTCATGCTGGTGGAATTATCCTAGGTGATCCATACTCATCCTTTGGGAGGCTTACATCATCCTTTGGAGGCTTGGATTGGATTGTTGGACAGAGGTTACAACGTTAAGGCTTAGGTTGTAACTATATTTTATTCTATGTATTTCCCATTCTTTTATAGCAATACAAGCTCTTTCCATAAATGTTGTTGTGTTAATGATATTTAGAGCTTTCTTCCTTAACTATTAGCTTAGATCAGTTCATGTTTAGATATGCTTTTACCTTTTGTTTGTTTCTATATGCTTGACAAGGTTTTGCAGCTCGAGATCTGAAGGCCCTAGATCTTGGAGCAACAAAGAGGAAAGGATTTGCAGATCTAAGGTAATACATCTATCTATTTGCATCTCTAATTGACCTAGGAAAGTAGATTGTGTTCTGTATTCATTTGTTCTAGATACACCTGGACTAGGGAGATATCGCTTGAGTCCGCTTGAGTCCACTTGAGTAGATTGTCCATAAACACTAATATAAAGTGCATTGATTAGTGTAATGTACTCAACCCTATATTTATAGAGAAGAATAATAGAATGTGATGAAATACCACTACTGAACATAATATACAAGAGAGAAACAAATAAAACTTGAGAAAGAACCCTTTTATTAGTGATATCGAAAAGAGAGAACCATTTTCACTTCACTCTTTTAGGGGAAAAAATACTATGAGCAGAGTTTCAATACAATAATAATCCTGGACCACATCACACAACCACCCACCCTATATATAGTGCATCAATAGAAAAAACCCTAACTACATGTGGTCCCACTATTAAAGATGTTCAATCACCTCGTGGGTCTTAATTAATAAAGAGGACACTTTTACAATGATAACTATTAACTAACTATCTATAGTCCTTATTCAAAGATTATGGACTCATACATCAATAATGTACTCCTAAGTATCCTCAAAGTCGATGGGTTAGGTTACGACCCTAACATGCTCTCCCCTTTTGAAATAAGCATTTTCCTCAAGGCTGGAGATGGGGAAACTCCTACAAAATGGTTGATGGTTCCCAAGTATCATATTTTGGTTGCATATCCTCCCATTGGATTATAAATTATTGGATAGTGCATTGGTGGAGGTAATTCTCTTGGATGGGAAAAATTGCTTCTAGCTAGATCCAAATGGATCCTTCTTCATCTAGTTCTGGAAATGTAGTTTGAACTTGGAAATTCTACCCCATAACCTTCTTCAAACAAGTAACATGAAATAAGGGGTGGATATTGGAGTGCGTTGGAAGGGATAATTTGTAAGCAAACTATCTAATGTGTTGTATAACCTGATGTGGGCCATAAAATTTTGGTTCCATCTTTTGATAACCATTAGCTTTGAGAAATGTCTTCTTATAGGTATATATACAAGGAACAACTGAACCCCTGCGTCAAAAGAATGTTTTGAGTGACGTTGGACTTCTTGTTTTTTCATGCAATTATGAGCCATAGCCATATTTTCTTTAATTTGTGTAGATAATGGTTTTGTGATTGTGAAGCATACTATCCATTGCATGCACCATTGAGGCCCATAGTATATATCAAAATAGTGAAGATTGTTGTTGGAAATATAATGCTTCATATGGGGTTATTTTGTAGCATCATGATAAATGGTTTTATACCACCATTTTTCCATAGGTATCCACTACACCCACTGGTGCTTCTTTTGAGAGGAAAAACATCTCAAATAGGTTTCTAGACACTTGTTGACTACTTTTGTCCGGCCATCAGTTTTGTGTATGATAAGTTATGCTCATATGCAATTGGGTTGCTAGTAGTTTGAACAACTCTTTCCAAATTTTGTTTGTGAATGTGGGATCCCTATTAGACATATGGGAGTGTGCATACCATGAAGCTTAAAATTTTGATCTAGAAAATCTTGGGAAATAATTGTGGTTTAAAGGAGTTTTGTAAGGCATGAAATTGAGAATAATTAGAAATTCAATCAACTACGACCATGATGACTGATTTGTTTCTTGCTTTTGGAAGGCCGGCTATAAAATCCATAGATATATTCATTCAAATCGTGTTTGGTATTAGTAATGGCTATGATGCCCCTTATGTCTTCAGTGTCTCACACTTGTTCCTTTGACATGTGTCACAATTAGTCATAAAATTAAGCATATCATTCATTCTTTCCCAAAAGAAATATCACTTAGTGCATTCATAGGTTTTCTAAAATCTTGAATGACTTGATAAAGGATATGACTGTACTCGTTTAGTATTCTTTATTTCAAAGTTGAATTTGATACCATAAAAATGTGACCTTTATATTGTAGTGTCTCTTGTTGCTAGGTTTATCCTTTTAGAGGATTGGGGTCCTCTTGAAGTTCTTTGATAAGTGGAGACACTTTATCATTGATCAGCCACTCATGTCATGCTTGTACTAACTATTATAGTACTAGTGAGGATAGAGAAAATAAAGATTTCTCTTAATCATATTTCCTTTATAATGCATCAACCATGACATTGTATTTTCCTTTTTTATAGATGATCTCATAATGATTCATACCCCATCATCTTAGTGACCCACTTGTACTGCTCTAAGGATGACAACCTTTTCTCCAAAAAGTACTTCAAAATGTGATGATATGTTTTGATTTGAAAGTGTCTTCCAGTGAAATAGTGGCAGAGGAATGGCCATCATCTCTTTGTCATAAATTGTTACTAGTGAAGAGAAATGGGTTCCCTTTTTCCATAACTACTACTCCCATACTACAACTCAACATGTCACATTTGAGTACAAAAGCCTTTTTGAAATTATGTACTCCTAAGACCAACATGCTATGCATATATTTTTTTTAAATATAAAATGACCTAATTTGAGGCCTTTAACTAGGAAAAGGCATTCCTTTTTAGTTGGGATATTAATGGGGAAACAATTTTCCTATACTTATACACACAATTTATGTAGTAACCTATGATCCCTAGGACACCATGTCATATTTTCGTTGTTTTTTGTTGTGTCCAATCCAAGATAGCCTCAATTTTCTTGGAATCCACTCACACCCCATTTTGACTAACAATGTGACCCAAGTATTTGACTACAGAAGTACCAAAATCACATTTGGACCACTTGAGAAATAATTGTTTTTCCTTGAGTAGTTGTAGTACTTTATCAAATATGTTCCACTTGTGATTGCCAATTTGTACTATAGGTCAAGATATCATCAAATAATATCGGCACAAAGAAACATAAGAAGGGTCTAAATATATTGTTCATGAGGTCATTGAAGGTGGATGGAGCATTAAAAAGTCCAAATGGCATCAAAAGAAAATCATAATGGCCCTCAAGTGTGGAAAAAAATCTTGTGGATGTCAAGTTCCTTCATTTTGATTTGGTGGTATATGAACTAAAGATCGAGTTTGGTGAAGAACATGGAACCATGAAAATTGTATAAGAGCAATAAATCACTAGAATTGGGAATTTTTCCTTTATTATGAGCTTATTGAGAGTGTTGGTACCATTATTAACATTGACGAAGAATAGAACATGACAATAATATGGAAACAATCCAAAGAGAAATCCCGGTGTGAAATGAATCTGGCAGTGATCAAATTCCAATTATGTGCAAATAGATAAATATTGGAGTGAAGGATGGTGACCAAATAATCATATAGTCATAGTATTGGAGGTATAGGTAATCTAAAGTTGCATCGGAGGAAAGTGTTTCTAACCAAATGTTACGATCAAAAGAACAATCCATGGAACATCGTGCTAGAAGTGATTGCCAAAACAACAAATAACCATTGGTGCAGATCAATTGGAGATCATGATCAATGACTGGCATAAGCTTAGGCTCCATAAAGTGTTTGGGTATTAATTAAAACACACAATCTTGAATACAAATCTCCATGGAAACTTGTTGACACTAGGGGCCTTCAAGATATCTAAAGTGAGTGCAAAATACCACCTTTCCTCAATCCTGAAACAACCTTCTGGACCCCATTCCAACCTACATTATTTAACACTCGTCGAAGTGATGGGATAGGAGACTGGGTCCCACTAACAAATAGCTACACAATAAGCAGAGATCCGATAAGTTTTTGGTTAGATGATTGAGAATTGTTATATCTCATTTTACCATTCTTAGTCATGCATGTATTACCACCATGGGAATGTTAGGAACCCATGTCAACCCTTCTCTTTATTTTGAAAGTATATTGTTGATTGGACACATATGCTTTGTAATTCATCCCGTAGTATTTGTTGATCCATAGTTTGTATTATTGTTGTTGGACGCATATGCTTTGTAAGTCATACCATAGTATTTGTTGATCCATAGTTTGTACTGCCCCATGGTTTTGACCCATAGTATTGGCGCCTAGACTTAGTATATAAGTTTGTGTTGAGGCCAATGAAGGCACCGTGAAGTTATTTTGTATTGAGCTTGCTCAAAGGAGGTTGCCCCCTCAAAGTGGCCTGTGATCAATAAAAATATTCCATGATATGATATATCGTGTATTTAATCAATAAATTGTTGCAGGTTCTTCACATCTGGTATCAGAGCACTTTATTGGGCTCGTTGGATGAAATTTTAGCCAAATTCTTTTTTTGCAACTGTTGTAGGTTCGAATTTGGAAATAATACCTATTTTCTTAACTGTGAAAAGTACTTGGGCATAAGCCCTAAATCTCATTGTGAGGAGTCCCACAGGAACTCCAAAGTAGCTGGCCCATTGAGAGGACCTGCCAGCTAAAAGAGCAACGACCCCTACTTGATTGACTAGTTCCCACCTGTGAGGTAAACCAAGAGATTTCTTTTGTGGCAAAGCGGTTATTAGTTTTACTTGAGCTGTAGAGTGAGGGTTACTGCCCCAATACACAAGCCGTCAGACAGCATTGGTGCCCAGGTGAATCCCCTGAACCATTAGGAAGCCGAGCATACCTGGGGTCCATATCTATTTTTAGCTGATAAATCGCAGATTTATGTTGGGTGTGTGAGCTATCTCAAAGAAAACACCTAATATTTAGTTATCGACCGGGGTTGGTAATCTCAGAGTTGAGGAAAATTATATGCTAAGGTAGAATGGAACCTAAGTTTTTCGGCTTGTCAGACCTTAAAAATATTTAATAAAGAAAAGATCGAAAGATCTTTCAAAATGAAAAACTGAGTCAAAATTCAGAAAAACAGTAAAAGGTGTAAAATTAGTCACAGCAGATCTAATGAACAAGTAAATCAATCACAACAGATGAACATAGAAAATATGGTGCAAAACTGTGCAAAACATGCAGCAGTGCTCTCTATCCCATAAAGGGTGAATGAATTACAATACAAACTGTCACAATGACTGAGCAATTCGAATTGACTAAGTAGGCCATTCGAATCACTGAATGGAGTAGCTTGACTCTATCTAGGAGTCCTCATCAATCATCGGTGGTGCTCATCAATCACATCAACCAGTCATCCAGGTGTCAAACTGAGTCTAACTGAGTGTAATAAATGTAACTGAAGTGTGTAGCACTGATATAGGATCTGGAGGCTCAGTGGGGGCGCATGGGAGGCGAACTGAAGTCAGAACAAGTCACCTAATCAAACTGGAGGTCAAACGGAAGTGATACAGTCAGTCGGGAGTGAAACTAGCCTCAAATCAGGGAGAATCGGAGCTAACTGAATGTAACTGAAGTGGAACTGCAGTGGTAGGTGAACAAGTGCGCCCTTCTCTGGCAGTAGGTGAGAAGTGGGCGCCTTTCAGCTTAGGAGGGCTAAAACTCTGTGGTAAGTGGCTCCCGGGTGCTAGAAGAAGGTGGATAAGGTGCTGGAGGCATCAAACTGGTGACTGGGATGCATGCCTGTGCATGCAAGACCCTGAAATAGATCATATCCTGAAATAGATGATGTATCCTGAAATAGGTGATGTGGATATCCGAACACCCCCCCCTCAAGCTAGACTATGATGTGCCAACTAAAAATAATGTGGGGCCCTGGTAACTAAGACCAAAGGTCACCCCAATACAATAATAATCCAAACTAATAACAGTCAATAAACCGAGGAAATGGGGAAAACCTCATGGGAAAAATACCCCCCCTCAAAATAGACTGTAGTACACCAAAAGATTTAACTGCTCCAAATCAAGTAGATATGTCTGGAGGTATCTTACTCTTGGGAGTAAATGGATCATGCTCCAAAAACATGTGCTTGAATTCTCCATCAGTGGATGCAAGCAAATGTGGAGACTTTAAGAACTTGCTCTTCATACCGAAAAAGGTGAGAACAAATCTGAAAATATGAGGATGATCCTGGAACCTGTGATTCGAACCAAGTGAGGTAGGAATAGCTCCAATCGGATAAAATAGATCTTGAAACTTGAACTTCTTATCAACAGAAGTTAAATCAGCTCCAAAAATAGATGAATGGTTTCTTGAGATCTCCTTTGAACCAACAAGGGTGAGATCAAAACCAAAATCAGCAAAAAGTGCATGAGAATTGAACTCAAGCGAATGGTAGTGCTCTTCATCTTCATTAAAACTCTGAGAAAATTTGCAAATGATAGAACATAAGTTTATAGAAGGCATGCAATCAAGGAGGGCGAATGCTTCACCTCCAAAATCAGATTTTACCTCCAAAACATCAAGTAGATCATTATTCCGCATGCCGACAAACTCATGTGAAAGAGAGGATTCAAGAACCTCTTCGGAATCTAGAGTATGAGCTTGTTTATCTTGCTCAGAATTCGAAATAGAAGACTTTGAGAGAATGAGTGTTGAATCTATAGTTTCTTCTTCATTTTGAACAATTGTTGAGGCCAACACATGATCGGAAAGAACACATAAGGAGATCTCACTGGGCTTGTCCTCCAAAAGGATAGCATGATCCTCTTCTTCCTGCTTTCCAAATTCTCTGTCAAGTTGGACCCATAGATCACTTGGATTTTCAGCAGTCTTACTGAGGTAGCGCATACAAGGAGACATAGCAAGACATATTGCTCCAAAAGCTCTATCACAATCATTGAGCCAATCATTCTCCTCTTCATCGGAATCAAAATTTCTTGTATTACCAATGCACATATCAAAAAGACATTGTCTCTTCAAGAATGCAATCATCTTTGGTTTCCATTCATCATAGTTGAATGGAGTAAGAATATTTTGTGAAGAAGAAGTCTCCATCTTTGCATTAGCGAATGCACATGGAGGAAGTAAGAAACCTGCAAATCACACACAAACAAACACTATGTTTTCAGCCTTGCATGCACATGAGCAAATGCACATGAGATTTTGCATGCCGCTGCTGAAATATATTTGTGAGCAAAGATTGCTCTCTCTTCATGTAGAACACCTGTAGAAAAGAAATATTGTCCCTGTCATGGCTCTGATACCATGTAAAATTAGTCACAGCAGATCTAATGAACAAGTAAATCAATCACAACAGATGAACATAGAAAATATGGTGCAAAACTGTGCAAAACATGCAGCAGTGCTCTCTATCCCATAAAGGGTGAATGAATTACAATACAAACTGTCACAATGAC
Organism: Larix kaempferi; assembly: GCA_027924585.1. Taxonomy (NCBI): domain Eukaryota; kingdom Viridiplantae; phylum Streptophyta; class Pinopsida; order Pinales; family Pinaceae; genus Larix; species Larix kaempferi. The sequence goes on along the minus strand of BSBM01000456.1, from coordinate 46,160,771 downwards.
TGAGCAATTCGAATTGACTAAGTAGGCCATTCGAATCACTGAATGGAGTAGCTTGACTCTATCTAGGAGTCCTCATCAATCATCGGTGGTGCTCATCAATCACATCAACCAGTCATCCAGGTGTCAAACTGAGTCTAACTGGGTGTAATAAATGTAACTGAAGTGTGTAGCACTGATATAGGATCTGGAGGCTCAGTGGGGGCGCATGGGAGGCGAACTGAAGTCAGAACAAGTCACCTAATCAAACTGGAGGTCAAACGGAAGTGATACAGTCAGTCGGGAGTGAAACTAGCCTCAAATCAGGGAGAATCGGAGCTAACTGAATGTAACTGAAGTGGAACTGCAGTGGTAGGTGAACAAGTGCGCCCTTCTCTGGCAGTAGGTGAGAAGTGGGCGCCTTTCAGCTTAGGAGGGCTAAAACTCTGTGGTAAGTGGCTCCCGGGTGCTAGAAGAAGGTGGATAAGGTGCTGGAGGCATCAAACTGGTGACTGGGATGCATGCCTGTGCATGCAAGACCCTGAAATAGATCATATCCTGAAATAGATGATGTATCCTGAAATAGGTGATGTGGATATCCGAACAAAAGGAACTAAATCAGATTTAGTTAAACAGATGAAATGGAATAGTATCAATTCATACTACTCTATCTTATAAATAAATAATAGAAACTGATTGAAAATCAAACTGCTGACTATGAAAATGGAAACTATACAATTTCAGATTTTAGTTAAGAATTAGGAAACAACTGTAAACAAATTAAAGACTATTAAATAACTTCAACAATTAATTCAAGAGAAACATCTATTCCCATGTAATAGGAACTGGAGTGAGTGTATCATAATGGATTTCAAATGAAATAGCAAAACATAACGGAAGTAAATCTAATCTAACTTCAACAAAAAGATGTAAACTACAAAAAGACAAGTTACATTTAACTTTAAACATTATGATCTATCTACTATTCATAAGCAGAAAAATAATATAAAACTAATGAAAACTAGAAGCAAGTAGAAAACTTGATAAAGATATTTACTTCTAAACTTGATTTGGAAGCAAGTAGAAAACTTGATAAAGATATTAATTTAGAAACAACTAGAAAGCTTGATGAAGATATTAATTTATGAATCCAAATCCTATTCCATAAACATCTTCATTATTTAGTAAGATAAGAAACTAATCCTCATCTAGATGAAGGAAACTATCAAAACTAGAATGCTTGAAGAAATGAAATTATTAACTTTATTCTAACTATGTCTTAAGAGCATGTAATAAACTAGATTAGGAATAAAACTGATAAATTCTGAAATAACATGTTAGCAAGATAAAATATGAAAGACATAATTGAAAGGATAGTTAAACAAACTAAGAATAATAACAAGACTTGAATAAAAACTTTATGAAATATAAAACAAAGGCCTAATTATGGTTGAGAAGACTAATTAAGAGCAGGAAAGATTACAGTAAAGAAAACTAAGAAACTGGATTCAAACTAGCATAAAACAGTGCAGTGAGAGTAAAAATCCGAATGACGATCTGAATGCCAGTCCGAGTGGAGGAAAAATGAATTAAACTAAGTAAAAGGAGAGTTTTGATGATCTTGACGTAAGCTGGCAAATGCAGATGAACCTACAATGCAAATAAATTAGTGAGAAGACTTGTTAAGAAGCTAAGATAATAGAAAGCAATCTATTCTAATCATGGTTGAAGAGCTAAACTATTCCTATTCTATGCTAAAGCAAGAGTGAGATGAGAGAAGAGAATTAACCTATAGCTACAGAGAAGAAGCTAACTAAACTAATTCTATCTATTAACAAACTAGAAACAACAATTAACTAAGTTCTATGTAATTACAGAAGGTTAGAAAAACAAACTAGCTAATTATAAAAGACTTAAATGAAACTATCAAACTATACTGTTGGTTGACCAACACAAATTATGTTAGCAAGATAATATAAATTACAAAAAAAAATTATCATATACATAAAACGAAATTAATAACATATACAGGAAAAATAAACTAACTATTGCAGAAACAAAAATATAGAAAACAAAGACAAAACCTCTGGTTGATGAGGGGCCCTTCCTAGAAATCAGAGATGGAAAACAAAACTGGTTTAGCTACTCAGAATATCAACAAACTGGAACTTCCATTAACTTGAGAAAATTACACAATGTCTGCTATCTACCTATAACTTATACGAATTATCTGCTAATCTAATGATCTTCTTCAACTACAATCTACAAGCTAACTCTATTTATGTCTACAGGCATCTATTTATACATTTTACAATGGATGAGAGGGTCGACAGAGTCGACCTCTCTAATAACAGAGGCATTTTATGAGTAACCAGCTGCTTTGAATGGTGCGTGACAGCGTAGGGAGAATCCTCCAGTGCTTCATGGGGTTGATTCCTTCACAAGGCAGCTGCAACATCGACATCCTTTGACATGGGTAGAGAGGTAACACATTGGCGAGCTTGGCGAGCATAGGAAAGGACTACTGGAGCACTGTCGTGGAAAGGCGTTGTGCTGGCAGGTTGAACGTGTGCGACCTAGGCTTCTTCCAGAACACCAGTGTGAACAGGCAATGTGATTCCAGGCTGAATGCATAGGAGAATCGACGTGTTGGAGTGTTGACATGGACGTGGGATGCACTGTCAAGCTTGGCGAGCATAGGGATGGATCTTCCAGAACAATGGATCATTAACCATCACCACCGTGTGGCTAACAGAACCCACATGCCCATTTTTTACTTTAATGACCTGAAGCATACCAACCGTGGATCTCGTGAGCTGAACGCAAGGCTGAATGACGAGGTGAACGCGGCTGAGCTTAAGGAATATGAACATGCAGTTTGAATGAAGGGTTGTTTGAGAAACAATAGCCTGTGAATCAAAACTAGATGCCAGGCAAGACTGGAATTGTTAATTTAATTATTAATAAATCGTAATATAACGAGATTTTACCAAAATTCATATGATAAACGAATACATGCATACCTGGTCTGTTTGATGGGCTGAATGGCTAAAAGAATAACTTAATATATAAAAAATAGTGAAATTAACACCATTCAAAATAGATTTGATGATAAAAAATAGTGACAAAATGGACACCAACTTTCCCCGAAACCGGAGATATGCCAGGTCCCACTGAGAAAGAAAGAGAGAAATTAGGAAGAAGGTTGAGCTACGGTAGCAGCTGCCTTCGACTTGGATGATGAAGATATAGATTTGGCCTTGAGCTTCCTGAATTGCTCCTTTAAGTAATTATATCTCATCTTCAGGGCAATATGGGATATTTCTTTGGCGTTAACCAAGCATTCAGTGTCTTTTACTTGTACACGCAGTGCCTTGTTCTCTTCAAGAAGTTCAAAAATTGTCTCCACATAGATTTGATTTTGGTATGGCAACCATGCTATCACTTGGATCAACTTATCCATCTCCTGTTAATCCAGAATGAGCTGTTCTTTATAATGCTCAGGGCTCTTTGGGGGACTCGACTCTTTTGAAAATGTTTCACACTCAACAATATGATCTTCAAGAATTGTATCTTTGTTGTGTGCAGGAGGACTTTCAATAGCAGAGGCTTCACTCATTCAAGCCGATGCGTTGGACAATGTGAGGACAGGTGATTCAAGGGTATGATCGTCCAACTGGATATTTGGGAAAGATGGCTGAACGATAGTCTAAATGATAGGCTGGTTGATAGACTAGTCACAATTTGATCTCATGGATTTAGTAGTCTCTGAAAAGAGTGGAAGTTCCGAAGTAGGGTCACCAAGAGTAATTTCAGGAGAAGGTGATGATTGGGCAAGGTGATCATCACCTGGGGGATACTCATCAAACCGTACACATTTAGCATTTGGTTCTGCTTGGGTATGATGATGTTCTTGAGAAGAGGAGGGTTTGACAGTAGATAAATGTGGCTTCAGTATCTAAAAAAAAAAATGATCCTAGGTTTGTCCTTTCTTTTCTAACTGGTGAATGCTCAGAAGCTTAATAAGACAATGGTGATACAAACTGCCATAAGGGTTAACTATATTCTTTCTGACTTGGCTAGACATCTTCTCCAAACTCTTCAGGAAATAAAATGGGAAGTTGAGGGTCTGACTGTTGAAAAAATGAGCTAACAACCTGAAATGGAAAGCTTTAAAGACAGTGAACTTACCCTCGCAAGTAATTAAGTGGATGATAACGGTCAGAAGATCTAAATACTCTGGATTGATCCATTCTCTGTGAAAACCTTTGGTACTAGCAACGTGTTGAAAATTGGTCTTCAGGGAAAATTCATGGTCCTTCCGTGGAAGGAAAAGATGCTTATGCCATTGGGAACCTTCCCTCGGGAGCTTGGTAGCTAATGCTATTAACTCTTCTGTCACAGAGAAAACAAGATGGCAAACCTTGGTCGTCTTTCCATCAAAACCTTTGGCGAATAGTAATGAAATTCGTGGTCGTGTCCTTGGAGATGATGGAAAAATGGTTCCCAACCTACTCGCAAAAACACTTCACGGCAGGCTTTAAACTCTGAAATGCGAAGGAGATCCTGGTAGCTACCAAGTTCATAACGCATTGGCATTGTTGATAGAGGACAGGGGAATGCGAATGGATACAAGAGGTGCAAGGATCTGGAGAGGACGCGACTCAGATGGAGAGCGAACATACTGAGGCGAAATTCATGTGATTACAAGTTTAAACTAAGGTCCGTTTGATTGTTTGAATGACAGTGGACGAGAGCTTGACATGCTTGAAAAGATAACATCTGTCATTCGAAGATCTTAAGTTAAGTGCCAACATAGAGGTGTGTGAATCCAGTGAATACGTGTGGTTTTAGAGACTATTCAACCATGTCCAAAGCCAAGCTTTGGACAGGTTGAATGTAATTCACGTAATGAAAATAGATTACACGTGAGAGATCATGATTCGATTGATATGGTGGCACATTGTATAACAGGATAAGTGAGACGGAATGGCGGTCATGTAATGATTCGAAATGATGCATAATCCATTCGTTAATGGAGGCAATATGGATAAGAGAACGAAGCCATGTGTGAAATAGACATTTGATTAATCCCTGTCATAATTATCCAATAAAATTATCAATAATTTTCAAATTTGAACATCTTGGAATATTAAATAAAACTGTTATAGGCTATGGTTTCATTCAGCACTCCATTCAGAACACTGTTTATTTGCTTCATTCGGATCGGCATTCAACCCATCATTCAGTCCTTCGTACAGACTTTTGTTTATGCAAGATCTTATTGTTGATGCTGACCAAAGCTGATTTTGCAGAGAATTTCTGAAGATGTTAGTGCACAAAAGATGTTGTAAACTTTGCTTTTCTATATCTTTTAGTTGTGTTCCTCTTTTGTTCTTTGATTAGATCAAGTTTCTTCTGCTTTTGCATTAACCTGGAAACACCTGTCATTGTATCAGAGATAAATAAAATTTTCATAAATATTAAGAGAGTAAGAACAGTTCTATTCACCCCCCCAAACCAAAAATATGGCGTGTCCTCAAGCCATAAAAAAGAAAATGATTAGAATTAAAGATTTTCAATTGAAAGTCTTACATATAGCTCTTTTTTTTTTCTTAAATATTGTGATAATTTTCATAAGGAAATGAAATATTAACTAATAACGTAGATGATTCAGATATGAACATTCATAAAAAAGAATACAACAGTGCTTAAAAGACCATATAAAGAATAGTAGTGTAAGAGATGCAAAAAAAATGCCATAGGAAAACTAGTCGTCCATGACTCATTGTAAAGATATCTTGTCATCCAAAGATTATAGATAAGGTTTACCATAAAAATTTGTGAGATATACTATAATCATGGGTCCCATTTATAGGATAGTCATATCCTAGGTATTGTTTGAATTAGATGACAGGGTCCAAGTCCAACTTACAGCCATTATCTAATGACAGTATACATAATCGGCCTAAACATGTGTTTGTATACTCAGGTTTTTATGAGTTATGTGAATAGCAATGCATTAACCAAACCTATTTTACCTGATATTGACCCGCTTCCAGCAGGCCTGTTCAATACCCCGGTGGTTTTATCTTGGTACCATGTAAACATAGCCCTGCTGCCAGCAAGCCTGTTCAGTACCCCGATGCGTTTACTTGCATTTACTGAGCTTCCTTGTTTAAGATTTTACTTAGCATGGACCCGTTTCCAGTGAGCCTATTCAGTACCCCAATGGGTTTGCTTCATATAATGATATATATATATAATTTTTTTTTGTAAGGAAGCCAGTTGGCACTAGAGTGTGCTAAGCCTGTTAAACACATAATTCAAAATTTAGCACAAACCTTATGAGTAACTTTATTTATAATGGCCTAAATTACAGATCATGTCAAAAGATAATAACCTAAAGCTATTCTTTGACTTCACAATCTATCTTCTTCATAAAAATTCAGTAATGTTCCCCACAAAATAGAAAATATCACCCATTTTCAGGCTACCTTTTAAAGGTGCTTTAGAGACAAGTTTTGATAATGAGTCAAGGATGAACTAGCAGTCCATAGGTGTAAGATAGAGTTTTGTGGACATCATAATAGTTGAAATAGGTCTTTTAACAACTCTTCTAATGATAAATCAGAAGTGTACATGTATGAATCAAGTACTATAAACATAATCATAAAATAAAGTGGTTATAAATGATATAAAAAATGCTTTATCTTTTCACTAAAAATTTCAATTTTAGCAGTAACCGAAAGAGAGGGAGAACTATAAGTATTTCTTTTTAGAGCACTTCCCTTTTCGCATAATATCACATGAGCTGATTACAAAGATAGGGTTCTCGTGATTAAGCTACAAAACCACTTATCATATGATTCAAATTTTTATTCAAAACAAAACATATGTACAAAACAAGTCATGTAAAATTTTGAAAGGAAAAAGAGTCTTCCTATTTGCTTGACAATACTTTACAAACTTATCATAATAGATTTTCTGTAAAAAGAAGAATGTAATCAGTTGTTTTATAGACGAATCATTATTATTGAAAATGAAAAACATATTTACATATATACAAAAGAAGATAACCCAAAATGATTCAAGGAGTCGGAGAAGGAGGAATGAATTCCTCTTCTACCAGTTCCATTTCTTCCTGTTGCAAGGCATTCTGCACAAAATCTTGTTCAAATATTGGTTGATGATAAAGTCTAAGTCTGTGTCCATTTACAACAAAAGAAATTTGTGAATCATCAATTGTCTTAATTTAAACGGATCCATTATCAAAGGTGGTGACAATTTCATATGGACCCATCCAACGAGTAGTTAATTTACCTTTAAATTTTTTTTTTATCTTGAATCAAAAAGTAGTGCCCAATCTCCAGTTTTGAATTGTTTTTGTTTAATGTATCTATCATGCACTGTTTGCGATGATTTTGTATTAAGATTGTACATTGAATAACATCTTGCCTAATCTCGTCTAATTCATTTATCTGTAGGATTCATTGACTCTGTGCTTCTTCTAAGTTCATCCCTAACTATGCAGCTATATGAAAAGTTTTAACTTGAAATTCGATGGGAAGAAGAACTTGTTTACCATAAACGAGTTCATAAGGTGTGTGACCAATGGTGTTCCTCCAAGTTATTCTATAAGCCCACAGAGCTTCTGATAGCCTATCTACCCAGTCTTTGTGGTGTAACTGGATAGTTTTAGTCAGGATGGCTTCTAATACTTTGTTAGTGGATTCCACCTGACCATTGGCCTGCGGGTGATATGGTGAAGATTTACAATGTCTAATACCATATTTTTCAGTAAGCTCTTTCATTAATTTAGAGGTAAACTAAGATCCTTGATTGGTCACAATTTCCCTAGGGACACCAAATAGGGTAAATATTTCTTCATAAATGAATTCCACCATAGATTTCTCTGTGGCTCGAAATAAAGCTTTAGCTTCTACCCATTTGGTGATATAATCTGTATAGACTAGAATGTACTTCTTCTTTCGAGACATCAGGGAAATTGGTCCAACGAAATCTAGAGCCCATTTTTCAAATGACTCAATCATAACTTGGGGTTGTAAAGGCATCTCATCGGATAGTGTAGGTCTACCCATTCTTTGGAAACTGTCACATCGCTCGACATATTTGGCAACAAATTTAAAGATGCTTGTCCAATAGTACCCAGAGTGCAATACTTTGTATGCTATCCTTTTATCAGAAAAATGCCCACCACAGGGTCCACCATGACATGCCTATAGGATCTATGCCATCTCATCCTCTCGTGCGCCTCATCTAATAATAAGATTAGGACCAGTACGAAAGAGATCATTATCTACCCAATAATAATTGGAACTTTGAACTATGATCCTACGTTTATCAGGTGGGGAGAGATGGTTAGGTAGCTTTCTAGTTGCTAAATAATTGGTTATATCTACAAACCATAGGGTTCGAATAGATACATCGAACAAATGTTCATCTAGGAAGCTATCATCGACAGGGATGGCATTATCGTCAATTTGAATTCGAGAGAGAAAATCAACTCCTACATTCTCTCTACTGGGACGATACACAATCTTGATGTTGAATTCTTGTAACAAAAGAAGCCACCGAGTCACTTTGCCATTGGTGATAGGTTTATTCATCAAAAACCTGATGGCGGAGTGGTCAATGTGTATAAAAATTTCATATACTGTGATATAATGACGAAACTTGTTGATGGAGTAGAATACTGCTAGAAAATCTTTTTCAGTAACAGTGTATTTCGATTCTGTAGGAGTCAAATTTTTACTAGCAAAGTAGATGGCATGTGATGTCTGTCCCTCTTTTTGTCCTAAAACTGGCCCTATGGCTATGTCAGAAGCATCAGTGGATATATGGAAAGGAAGGGAACAATTTGGGCACCTAAGACTTGGTGCCACTGATAGCTTGGCCTTCAAAGTTTCGAGGGCCTATTGACACAGTTCAGTCTATTGAAATTCTGTGTCTTTCATGAGTAGTTTGAACATAGGTGTGGCTAAATTAGTGAAATTTTCAATGAAACGTCTATAATAGCCGGCATGGCCAAGAAAAATTCTTACTTCCTTCGGAGCTTTCAGAGGAGGAATATTAACAATTATTTCGATCTTGATGGGATCCACCTTCATACTTTGAAGAGAGACATGATGTCCCAGGACTATTCCCTCGGTTAGTAAAATTTTACATTTTTCATGACTAAGAGCTAAGTTCGTTTCTTGGCACCAAATAAGAACTGTTTCGAGGTTATCAAGGGATTCTTGGAAGGTGTTACCATAAACTATAAAATCATACATATAAACTTCTACACAGTCGTGAATGAGGTCAGAAAATATTCCTAGAACTGCATACTGAAAAGTAGCAGGTGCATTACACAGGCCAAATGGTAACACTCGGTAGGCATACGTTCCCCAAGAGCAAGTGAAGATTGTCTTGTCTTGATCCTCAGGTGCTATCAATATTTGATTGTATCCACTATACCCATCAAGGATTGAGAAATATTGTTTCTCTGATAAGGTGTCTAACACCTAATCGATGAAAGGCAAAGGGAAGTAGTCCTTAAGAGTGGCCTTGTTCAGTTCTCAAAAGTCAACACATATACGCCATTTCCCTGTGACTTTCTTCGGAACTACCACCGGAGGAGAAACCCATTTGCTATTAGAAATTGGGTAAATGAATCCAGCGTTAAGGAGTATTTGTAATTCATCCTTTACTATGTCCTTTAGTGATGGGTTCATTCTTCTCTTGGGATTCCTAACAGGAGGTATGTTCGAGTCTTTGTAAATGTGATGGATATAGGTGTCTGGGTGTATACCTTTCGTATCGGTATACTCCCATGAAAATGCTCCAGTTTGACTCTTGAGAACTTTTAGTAATTTATTTTGTTGACTCTCATCTAAACCTGCATTTATATGTAGAAATTTGTCAGTACTAACCTCACACAGAATGGTATAGGATCCTAGGTGTTCTTCTATTGCGAAGATACAGGGCGTCTTGTAAATGTTGAGAGGCTCATGTTTTCTTGGAATTCAACTCCAAAGATCTGGTCAAATTGGAAAAAATATTGAGGACAATCTACACATGTTGTGGAAGAGATAAATTGGTTCAACACGTTCTCGGTATTTTGCTCTTGAAGTGCTCGAGAAAGATCACTGACAAGGGAAAGTTTTTCCAAGTTCTCATCTCCAAAAGGAAAATCTAACCAAAATAGGTTTTCATCTATTGGCTGAGCTGGTGGGTATAGAGCTAGTTTTCTTGTAGATAACCCATCAGAGATAATAATCTCTCCGTCCCTACATCCTATAAATGCATTGGCAGTAGCCAACCAAGGTCTTCCCAAAATAATGGGGTGACCTTTGGAATGGTCTTTTGATTCGATGACCATGGAGTCCATGAGATATTCCCATGAGGCTACTGATACCATGATATGATCTAAGATCCCAGTAGGTTGTACCATAGTACGATATGCTAATTCTAGCATTGTTAGGGTAGGGCAAAGGAATGGTCCTAAATTGAAAGTTTCTAAAACTGTGGTAGTCATCAAATTGATAGCGACTCCTAGATCAATAAGTGTGTTCCCTATGGCGGTGTTATTGATGATAACAGTCACCACAGGGTTTCATGGGTTTGAATACTTTAGAATTCTAGGTTGGTTTGCTATGGAATCTGAAATTTCTCCTACTACATGGATCATCGGAGGGTCTTTTTGTTTCCTCCCTGGTCTCTTAATACAGAGTTCCTTTATTTCCTTACTATAGATTGGAATATCTTTAATAGCTTGTAACAAAGGGATCTTAATGCAAATATTTTTCAATTCGTTAATGATATCATACTCTAGATAAGTTACAGGTTTTTCTATTACTAGACGCTTTGGGTATGGAGGTGACTTTTCCCCTGGAATTGCTTCTTTATGCAAATGGTTGTGTGTTGAAGATTTAGAAATAACCACGTCTTCAAGAATGGCATCATTCAAAACTTCACTAGGTATGTCTTCTTCATTCTCTTCTTGAATAACAACCGATGACTTGGGATTATCTTGCACAACTCTTCCAGACCGCAGTTGTATCTCATGTATTGGCGTGGTCGAAATAACATATGATGGAAGAGGTAACAACCCAATGGTATTAAGAGCTTGGGTTGGTTTGTTGTTAGGATTCAGTATCGGTTGTGTAGGTAAGATTGTGGGTCTTGGAGGATTCATATTCTGGAAATGGTGAGGTTGATTCGGGATAGGGGGTAATGAAGGAGGTACAAATCCAGGTGGAAGTTGCTGAATATTTGGTGGGTAAGAGTGTTAGGAATAGGAGGAGGTGTTTGAGCATAATATTTCCCTCTCCATCCATGTGGCCATTGTTTCTATTGAGCATTCTGAGGAGGGTACTGCAGTGGCCAATTTTACCAACCTGAAGTGTTCCATTGTTGATGAGGTTGATAAGGATAGTAATAAGGTGGAATTTGTGACGAATCTTGGTATGATGGTTGATATCTAGGTTGCCAAGGCCTCCTAGGTATTTCACCAAAATTTCCACTCTTGTACACAGCTTGTAATCCAGGCAACGATGGACAATCATTGGTTGGATGTTCTTCTGTACATAGGTGATAGACTGAAACATTATTTAATGGACATTCTCATTGAGGATGTTTAGTTCTACACCTAGGACAAAAAACACTCATTGTTGCACGCTCTTCATCTTATCTCTTTTTAGCTTGTAGTGCATCTAATTGAGAACCCATGGCCCCTAAAATATCTGTTTTGAAATTTTCGAATAGGTTTCCCAATTCTACCCTTGTAACTCCACCAGGACCGGATGTGTTTCCTTTGGGATTCCTAGCATAAGACTCTTGAAAGTGTCTTTCACCTTTCCCTCTACTCCTAGAGTAATTCCTACATAGTTCACAAATCTCTGAAAAAGATTTGTGAGAAATGTCTCCTGCTGCCATGAGATTAAGGTTATCTAAGAATTATTCTGAGATTCCTTTGAGGAAGAGTGTTCTTACTGCATCTTCTCGAATATCACTATACTTAGATTTGTGTAACACATAGTTAAATATCTCTAGATAGTCTTCTAAGCTCTTGTCTTCAAGTTGTTGAATTTTAAAAATATCATTGCGAGAGTCCTTAGGTCTACAGTAGTCCTAATATTTTCGAAGAAATGCATTCTTCATGTCTTCCCAATTTCTAATACTAGATTCTCCTAATCCCATGAACCATTGAAGAGAAGAATCTTTTAATGTGGCAGGAAAGAGTTTTAGTTTTTGGCCGTCTTGTAGGTAATTATAACTTCTACACAAAATGTCAAACTCGAACAAGAATGTATCCAGATCCTCACTACTCTTCCCATAGAATGTTGGTAGTGAGGATGGAGGAATTTTTTTCATAGTAACATCTTGTGCAGTGTCTAAGATAGGGAACCCGAAGGTACCTTCAGTTCTAACTTCTCCATCTTCTTCATCTTGTCGGACACGATCTTCATTTTCGTCCCCCATGAAGATTCTATTGCTAAAGAGAGAAAATCTAGGCTGCTCTTTTCTTGGTGAATATGGGATGTCCCAACATTCTGTTTCAGGAAGGGTATTCTGCTTTTTAGGAGGAGAATTATCAGCTACGTGGGAATCCATATTTGGAGGTCCTACTGTTGTTGTATCAATTTGTGAGACAACTATGTTCACCGAACTCTCAAAAAGAGCATCTACTTGTGTAGGATCGACAAAATCTACCAAGTTTGGACCCCCTACTATTGAAAAAGTAGTATCTTTGGGTTTTTGGACTAACTGAGAGTTGAGAGGTCCTAAAGTTTTATCCGTTTGAGTTTCCTCTTGTCTAAGTTCAGTCTCAATATGAGCTTGAGGTTCTTATAGAGGAATTTCTTTATGAACAGACTGTTCTGATGTCCCTATGTTTTCTCCTAATTGATTTCCAGAAAGGATTTCCTTTGTTTTCCAAGTAGGACTATCCCCTTTAGGTGTCTTCTGATACCTTTCTGTTGAGTTAGTAGTTGGGGTGGCATGGCCCCCATATAGGTTAGTAGGAATTTTAGTGGGAATTTTAGTAAGGGAATTAGTTTTAATAAATATACCTTGTGAATCTCTAGACCTATTCATCAAAACAAATTATAACTTGAAATAAATTCTAACTGCATAATTGCTACTGTTGGTTTTTGCGGATGCCTGTTATAACAGATGCGCAGGTTCTTACCTCTCGTCTTACTGCTCACTTGCCACTAGCCTATTTTCAAAAGAATAAAATTAAAAAGGAATTTTACTTATCTATGACTAAATTCTACCTTATCTTCTACAACTCCCCGGAAATGGCGCCAAAATGTTGGGTGTGTGAGCTATCTCAAAGAAAACACCTAATATTTAATTATCAACCGGGGTTGGTAATATTAGAGTTGAGGCAAAGTATATGCTAAGGTAGAATGGAACCTAAGTTTTTCGGCTTGTCAGACCTTAAAAATATTTAATAAAGAAAAGATCGAAAGATCTTTCAAAATGAAAAACCGAGTCAAACTTCAGAAAAATAGTAAAAGGAACTAAATCAGATTTAGTTAAATAGATGAACTGGAATAGTATCAATTCATACTACTCTATCTTATAATTACATAATAGAAACTGATTGAAAAGCAAACTGCTGACTATGAAAATGGAAAATATACAATTATAGATTTTAGTTAATAATTTGGAAACAACTGTAAACAGATTAAAGACTATTAAATAACTTCAACAATTAATTCAAGAGAAACATCTATTCCCATGTAACAGGAACTGGAGTGAGTGTATCATAATGGCTTTCAAATGAAATAGAAAAACAGAACGGAAGTAAATCTAATCTAACTTCAACAAAAAGATGTAAACTACAAAAAGACAAGTTACAGTTAACTTTAAACATTATGATCTATCTACTATCCATAAGCAGAAAAATAATATAAAACTAATGAAAACTGGAAGCAAGTAGAAAACTTGATAAATATATTTACTTCTGAACTTGATTTGGAAGCAAGTAGAAAACTTGATAAAGATATTAATTTAGAAACAAGTAGAAAACTTGATAAAGATATTAATTTCTGAATCCAAATCCTATTCCATAAACATCTTCATTATTTTGTAAGATAAGAAACTAATCCTAATCTAGATGAAGGAAACCATCAAAACTAGAATGCTTGAAGAAATGAAATTATTACATTTATTCTAACTATGTCTTAAGAGCATGTAATAAACTAGATTAGTAATAAAACTGATAAATTCTAAAACAACAACATGTTAGCAAGATAAAATATGAAAGACATAATTGAAAGGACAGTTAAAGAAACTAAGAATAATAACAAGACTTGAATTAAAACTTTATGAAATATAAAACAAAGGCCTAATTATGGTTGAGAAGACTAATTAAGAGCAAGAAAGATTACAGTAAAAAAAACTAAGAAAATATATTCAAACTAGCATAAAATAGTGCAGAAAGAGTAAAAATCCGAATGACGATCCGAATGCCAGTCCAAACGATAGTCCGAATGACAATCTGAATGGAGGAAAAACAAATTAATCTAAGAAAAAGGAGAGTTTTGATGATCTTGACGTTAGCTGGCGAATGCAGATGAACCTACAATGCAGAGAAATTAGTGAGAAGACCTATTGAGAAGCTAAGATAATATAAAGCAATCTATTCTAATCATGGTTGAAGAGCTAAACTATTCCTGTTCTATGCTAAAGCAAGAGTGAGATGAGAGAAGAGAATTAACCTACAGCGACAGAGAAGAAGCTAACTAAACTAATTCTATCTATTAACAAATTGGGAACAACAATTAGCGAAGTTCTATCTAATTACAGAAGGTTAGAAAAACAAACTAGCTAATTAGAAAAGACTGAAATGAAACTATCAAAATATACTGTTGGTCGACCATTTGCTAGTTCTGTAAACACAAATTATGTTAGCAAGATAATATAAATTACAGAAAAAGAATTATCATATATAGAAAATGAAATTAATAACATATACAAGAAAAATAAACTAACTATTGCAGAAACGAAAATACAGAAAACAAAGACAAAACCTCTGGTTGATGAGGGGCCCTTCCTAGCAATCAGAGATGGAAAGAAAAACTGGTTTAGCTACTCAGAATATCAACAAATTGGAACTTCCATTAACTTGAGAAAATTACACAATGTCTGCTATCTTCCTGTAAATTATACAAACTATCTGCTAATCTAATGATCTTCTTCAACTACAAGCTACAAGATAACTCTGTTTCTGTCTACAGGCATCTATTTATACATTTTACAATGGATGAGAGGGTCCACAGAGTCGACCTCTCTAATAACAGAGGTGTTTATGAGTAACTGGCTACTTTGAATGGTGCGTGACATTGTAGGGAGCATCCTCCAGTGCTTCACAGGGTTGATTCCTTCACGAGGCAGCTGCAGCATTGACTTCATTTGACGTGGGTATAGAGGTATCATGCTGGCGAGCTTGGAGAGCATAGGAAAGGACTACTAGAGCACTGTCATGGCAAGGTGTTGTGTTGGCAGGCTGAATGTGTGCGACCTGGGCTTCTTCCAAAACACCGGCGTGAACAGGAAGCATGAGTCCAGGCTGAATGCGCAAGAGAATCAGTGTGTTGGAGTGTTAACGTGGGCGTGGGATGCGCTGTCGAGCTCGGTAAGCATAGAGATGGATATTCTATAACAATGGCTCATTAACCATCACCACCGTGTGGCTAACAGAATCCACGTGCCCATTTTTTACTTTAATGACACAAAGCATACCAACCGTGGATCTTGTGAGCTGAAAGCAAGGCTGAATGACGAGTTGAATGCAAGGATGAATGACGAGTTGAACACGGCTGAGCTTAAGCAATATGAACATGCAGTCTGAATGAAGGGTTGTTTGAGAAACCGTAGCCTGTGATTCAAAACTAGATGCCATGCATGACTGAAATTGTTAATTTAATTATTAATAAATCGTAATATAATTACATTTGACCAAAATTCATATGATAAAAAAATACATGCATACCTGGTCTGTTTGATGGGATGAATGGCTAAAAGAATAACTTAATATATCAAAAATAATGAAATTAACGCCATTCAGAATAGATTTGATGATAAAAAATAGTGACAAAATGGACACCAACAATTTCCTTTATCCATAACTATTGTCGATCACTTTCGCGCCATTGCAGATCCATCTGTTTCTGATCACTTCCGCATCGTTGTAGATACATTTCTTTCTGATCCCTTCTGCATTGTAGAAGATCCATATATCTCTTGTTTTCAATCTGTTTCAGGATTGAAACTTCCATGACACCCCTGTAATCCCATTCTGCATATTTCATTCCTGAAGACCTTATCCGAAATTCCACTTTCCAAAGCCATAAATCCCACATTTGTCTATTTTTAGGGTTTGCCATAACTTCTTCGACTTTCACCCAATCACCTTCAAATTTTACCACAAAGTTCCTTTCCTATTTTTGCTTCTTTGTCCCTCTCTACCAAATTTTCTCATTCTTTCACCCTGCTTCTGAAATCCTCCTTCTTTGCTCCCATGTCCATTCGAAAGTGTCCAAAACCTAGTCAAACCCAAATTACCCATCATTTTTTTTCCCAAATCCAGATTTTCCTTTACTGAAACAGTTTCTGTTTTTTTTTTCTACCCACTCAAAAAAAAAAACTCTTGGTTATGGTTGTCACCCTTGCAGGAGCAAAAACCATGGATGAAGCACTTGCAGCCATCCAAACCAAACTCCAGGATCTGGATAAAAAAAATTTCGACCTCCATCTTGAGCATTCAGCCATGAACAACAAACGACAGTTCGAGTCTTCATCAGACAATGGGTTCTCTTCTTCTAGCAATTTTCATGGTCCGAAGCTTGATTTTCCTCGCTTCAATGGTACTTATCCGACTGGATGGATCTATTGTGTAGAACAGTATTTCAGTCTACATAATACTTTTGATGTAAACAAAGTTCCACTTCCATCCTTTCATTCGGAACAGGAAGCTCTTCAATGGAACTGTTGGTACACCAAGGCTCATGAAGAGCCAAAATGGCGAGATTTATGCCAGCTCCTTTTGCAACGATTTGGTCCTAGTGCTTTTGATGACTTCACAGGAACCCTCACTAAAATTTTCCAAATTGGCACTGTGAGAGAGTATCAAATTGAATTTGAGAAACTAGCCAACCACACCGAAGGATTGCCTAATGAATTCTACCGGAGTTGTTTTATTAGTGGTCTAAAGGATGCAATCCACTCTGAGGTCAAAATGTTCTGTCCCAACACAATGATGGAAGCCCTGGGGTTGGCTAAGTTGGTAGAAGACGATATTGCAGCCCAACAGTGCTCCAAACCCACTTTTGTTCCCTTCCAAAATATGGGTTCTGAACAACCTCCCATCCTGCTAGCTCCTCGACCAACTCTTATCAAGCATTTGTCTAAAACAGAGATGTAGGCATGCAAAGAAAAAGTTTTTGTTATAATTGTGATGAGAAATTCACTCGGGGACATAGATGAGTTCAACAAAATCTCTATCTCTTGGATGTGGATTCTCCGCCTGCCTCTAAAATTGGTGAAGAAGCTCCAGATACAATGGATGATCAGGTCGACATTCAGGAGCTTCCTATTGACCCTTTGTCTCAGGAAGACCACCCAGAGATATCTCTCCATGCTTTAGCCAAAATCACCACCCCCCAACAATGTAGTTCAGGGGTTACTTCAAGAAGCTTCCTCTTACAACACTCATTGATTCTGGTAGCACTCATAACTTCATTGACCCTTGGATCACCAAACAGGATGATTGTTTTATCCATCCTTGCTCCAACTTTGAATTCATGGTTGCCAATGGGGGCACCTTACCTTGCAAAGGGAAGTGTCACAATGTGCATATATCTATGGGATTTTATAACCTACGCTCTGACATGTTTGCCTTAACCTTAGGTGGATTTGATGTGGTTTTGGGTGCTCAATGGCTACGTACACTTGGCCCCATCTTATGGGAGTTTGTTGAACTTTGGATGCATTTTTCACCCAATGGACAAAAACACACATTGGAAGGATTACAACCAGGGTCTCTTAGCATCATCAGTTCACATCGCATGGAAAAACTCCTTAAGAATAATTCGCATGGTGTCATCACTCATCTCCATTCCATTCATATGCAACTTTCAACAGTCTCCACTACTCATTTGGATCTACAACATATTCTGGATCGATATACAGGTGTCTTTATTGAACAAGTGGGATTGCCACCTTCAAGGCCAGAGGACCATCGTATTCTGCTTCTTCTTGGAAGTGTTCCTCCCAACATCAGGCCATATCTCTACCCATTTCACCAAAAAAAAGATATTGAAATGCTCATTCAAGACTTACCGAAGCAAGGTATTATTTGCCTAAGCACTAGTTCATTTTCTTCACCGGTTCTTCTTGTCCGCAAAAAAGATGGGTCATGGTGCCTCTGCATTGAATTACGATCACTTAATCACCTCACAATCAAGGATAAGTTTCCAATTCCTGTTGTTGATAAGCTTCTTGATGATCTTCATGGTGCTTAATTTTTCTCCAAGTTGGATCTTCGTTATAGGTATCATCAAATTCGGGTAAACAGCTTTCTGCACACATGATGGCCACTATGAGTTTTTGGTCATGCCCTTTGGCCTCACTAATGCTCCTTCCACATTCCAGGACTTGATGAATTAAATATCCCGGCCCTACTTGCGGAAATTCATTCTGGTCTTCTTTGATGATATCCTCACCTACAGTAAAACTTGGGCTGAACATCTCCAGCATGTAGATCTGGTAATGTAACTTTTCTCTGACCATCATCTCCACGCCTGTCAAAACCCAGAAATTTCTGAAAATTTAAAATTTTTTAAGATAGCAATTAATGTTATTAAATGTAGTCATTTAACTATTTGTTTAACTTATGGGGTTGTAAATGTGTCTGAATGATATTTTATTATACTTAAATGTTATTATGGGTTTTCTCTTTTCCGTTACTGATTGTTTTACTATTGTGCAACCTCAAGGGGGAGTTGCCATAGCAAGCTGGGCTTACTTAGCTTTCGAGCTAATGCATCAAACTGTCCTTCTCTTACAGGCATACAGGTAAAGTACGGGTTGCTGCAAATAATTTTTAAAGCATTATAAATCATTTCAATGTACCAAATTGTTCAGTAAAAGTCTCACATGCTAGATAGGTTTTCAAGTGTTTTAAGGTAGAAATCCCATCCTGTAATATTCATGAAATCTTACTGATAGAGAAAGTTGGAATTTACATGATAGTATGATAGCCATTGTTTTTTATAAAAAGGACTTAAGTATCCCTATGGAGTATTGATTCTTTGATAATGTTATTGTGTTGCAATAGCATCTATTATCTAGCACTGTAAAATGTCACTGGATTATGATATTCAGACCACTTTTACTTATCTGTTGTCACTGTATGATTTTACTGATACCCTTATAAAGGATCTGGAAAATTTCATTGTATAAAATGCTTATTGCTAGCATGGTGGGATATTTTGTCAATTACATGTCTTCTCATGATAACCTTAAGGGTTTGATTCGATTGCACCACTACTCCTATTCTGATAAATGTTAAGAGATATAAGAACAAGACTAACAGCTGTCTCAAATGACGCTAACACTGTAGGATTGTAAATCATCATACTATACTTTATTCCATTATCTTGTAGACTTAAAGATTGATGTCCCCTTTGTCTTTTCTAAAGAGACTAGGGTTAAAGCAAAAATAGTGAGATGTTGTTCTAACCCATTCATAACTTACATTACCTACTTACCAATATAACATTTATAATGCCAATCGTTCCCTCTATGTCTAGAATAATACATGACTGAGTTTCGATCAATGTCCATATTGCATGAATTACTGAGTCAAGGTTTAAACTACACAAAGAGAGATTCAAAGATATTATCCAAATGTCTTGATTATTTAAAGGATGGCCTAGGAACTATGTTAATTCAACTTTTAAGGACTCCATGCCAATAATTCTATTACTCGTGCTTTAATATTTTATTGGCAAATTGTTGGATAATCCATCGGAGTCTTGGATACCATTGACATACGCATGATTTTAATGTTTGTATGGTAGGTAATTTTTGTACACTATGTGATTTCGATAGCATTTTTTTCATTATGTAAATAATAGCAATTCTAAGTATGGTATCACGACTTTAAAGAAAAGATACCCATGTTATGATTGTAGTTTATCCCACTGCGATTTTAATTGAACGTAAAAATGATTGGAACCACATCATAGACTATGGAACTTCGACCCACAACATGCAAAGATTAAAAGGCTACGTGGTAGTTTCTATGCCAAGTGTTGAAGATATTTAAGTGTTGACTCAACCCTAAACCCGACATTTTTCCTTTGCCTTCGGGCTTGGTCCTTCTGTAGAAACCCTCCTGTCCGATCCGAACCCTACTGAAATGTTAAGGAGCACAGCTTTTCTGCAACTTTGAATCCTTCGTGCTTGTTCACCTCATTGCAAGAGAGTTATTGTGTTTTGTTAAAGGCGACTGTAGTTGGTTATAATCCTAGGGTTTTATCCCTTTCATGTCAAAATTTAAACCTGTCTTTGCGTTGCCATACTCTCGGCTTGGTCCTGATGAAGCTTTCAATGTGGTAGGTGTCTTATTTCTGCCAACTCGTGGCATTTGTTGACGAGGATGGGGTTCTTACACTTACCTTGCTTACGGTTAACATGCTGAATACAGTGTTAAAACTGCTTCCCGAAAGCGGTAAGTTACAGGACTTCTCCATTATCATTTTAGTTAAAGATTTGGATTTTATATAATTGCGTTTATTAACTAGTACCAAAATGTTAATGCAGGACCTGGCTGCTCACGATGATGTACAGGGCACTCCCCTCAATCGGTTTTCTTCTCCGGGTAAGCCTGGTTGATAGCCATGGCATTCCTCCTTGCAGGTTGTAGATCTTAGGGTTTGTCTTGCATGAAGTGATATAGGGATTACGGCAGCTTTGTTATGTGTTTTAATGAAAGGTTATGGGCTTAGATCCCGGGTTGTAAAGAATGTTACGGCCATGGTTCAATTTGTATTTCTAGTTTTGTTTTTGTGTTGAAAACTCCTGTAGATGTAATACTGTGTAAAAACATAAAGCTAGATAAGAAGACTCTGGAGCCGGCTTGTAGATGAAATTATGGCCTTGTAATTTTTAATACAGGGCTCTAACAATTGCACTCAGGGTTTGTTAATACGTTTTTGATATAAGAATTTCCTGTATATACGAGTTTTGTTGAAATGTACTTTGTTGCTAAACCCTTACATTAAGTCAGGGTTTCCACTCCAGGTTTTGATAATCGAACCTTGTAAGGTTTCTCCAGTATAATTGAATTGGTGTTTAACGCGTATGTTTGTAATTTCTAAGCTTTTATAAATGCTTATATTAGGTATTTAAGCTACTGCCGTAGGTGAATTTCATTGTCTGCAACCCTTGTGTTTATTTTATCTAAAAACAAATGCTGAAAGGATAGGGTTCCACATGACCCCCACAGTCGTGGATGGTTTTAGTTATTTAATTTATTGCTGTGATTATAACTCCGTCGGGAATTTAGAGTTAAGTGAAAGTTAATATATAAATAATAAGAACTCGATACTGAGTTGGAATAAGGATTTGCTGTTTCGGTGGTTTGTATAGACTATTAAAAACACTTATACAGTGAACCTGAGTTACGGCCGCAGTTAATATTGTTGTCTTAAATTCTAGAAATTTCTTATTTCGACAAACTGAAAAGGTGGGGTTTGGTTCGAGCTCCACAGTCAATATTTTATTTAGTTTTCTTACTCTGCTATTACGATTTGGACTCTGTGGAAAACTGGAAGTTTTAAGGGAAGATAGTACGGTTCTGATAAGCTCGATGTCGAGCTAGCTAAGGTCCTGTTACTTCCTTTGTTGTTGAAACCATAACTGGTTTATAAACTGTTAATACATATGGTGTGATGAATTTCTATTTCTTTATTATAAATGTTTTCTATTAAGAAAAAGGCTGCGGCCATAAATGAAATTGATGCCTTAAATATTTAATTTGCTAGGAATATCTAGAAAGATAGGGTTTTGAATCGTTATTTATGATTTGTTTAAATGTTTATTATGTCAATAGGAAAAAGAATGACTCTGTCGATACTGTGAATCAAGTGAAGAGTATAACTAGAAGTTTTAAACTCGATAAAGAGCTAACAATCCTGTTCTGTTAAATCTAATACGATTCTATTGGTACAAGAAAGTTAAAGGGAAAATAATACTGTAATGTTCAAGTTTACTATGGTTCCTATTATTGTTTGTTTATTTTCTTATAATGTACAGAGTACTATTACTTTATAAATGAACCCTACTTTTCTATTCAACAAATATAATTAAGTAGGTTATAAATATAACTATAACTATTACATACAGTATTAATATCTACTGAATAATTTGTAGAAACATTAATGGTGATATAAAAGAAATATTACAACATACTGACGATACAGAAAAACACAGTAGCTCTTAGAATATTATGACTGATATTCAAAGATATTAAATCCACCAAACTAATTAATTACTCCTCAGACATGTAAATAAAACACAACACACATTCATTCATCTCTAGTAAACATAAAGAGGCAAAATGGCAGAACCTGTTGAGATGTGGACAACAACAGCAATGGGAGGCTGTTCCTCCCTACCAACTCCTGGAGAGTGCCCAAACAACACTTCTCAGGACCCCCGAGCTTGCTCTGGTCTCCCTGGCTGGAACTAGGTGCAGCAAAACAATTCACTCAACCAAAACAGCTAAACTGGAACCAAGTTGCTGCAGCATCCCACTCAAACATATTTCCTTACTGTCTTTCCCTCTTCCTCATTGGGATTCCTGAATAGCATTCACTTGAATGTATTCTCCCTCCTGAACTATCTGAACCCCCAGCTCAGTTCATTGAGTACTATTTAAAAGATTGCCTAGGTCTTAGTTGGGTTATCTGTCATTAATGAGCCACCTGCTCAGATTCCACTTTCTTGGGGAATCATGACCCCAAAATATAGGGAAGTTGCCACCTGCAACTTAGGAAGTGTTTGAGGATGCTGCCACTTGTCTTTTGCCTTTCCACATAGTTCCATCCACCAGTTAGACCAGTAACCTCTTTTTAACAGCTCTCCCATGCTGTTGTCTCCATAATTTATTTATTAATAATAAAATATTCAGAATTACATTCCATTTCTAGTGACTCTGCTGAGTCATCAATTTCTACTAAGCATTAAATTTAACATAATGTCTTAGGAATATGATAAAATAATTACATTATTTTCACAAAATTGGGGTATGTGACAACGCCAAACAATCTAAATGTGTTTTTGGACAGAAGGAAGTAGAGTATGTCGGGCACATTATTTCAGCAGAAGGGGTTCGTGTGGATCTTGCCAAAATCGCTGCCATGAACAATTGGCCACATCCTTAGACACTCAAGAGACTTCGTGGTTTTTTGGGGTTGACTGGTTACTACCGCAAGTTTGTCAAGGATTATGGGAAGATTGCAGCTCCATTAACTACTCGATTGAAAAATGATGCTTTTACATGGACACCTTTTACTGAGTGTGCATTTTCCAAACTGAAACAAGCTATGTGTACTACAAATGTTCTAGCTATGCCCGATTTTTCCAAGCCCTTTACTATTGAGAATGATTCTTGTGGAAATGGACTTGGTGCTATTCTCCTTGAATATGAACACCCCAATGCATTCACCAGCAAATCCCTTTCAGGTAAGAACTTAGCTGCCTCTACTTATGAGAAGGAAATGATGTCTATTTTGCATGCAGTCCAAAAGTGGCAACCCTACCTATTAGGGAATCATTTCTGCATCAAAACCGATCACCAGAGTTTGAAATATTTCCTGGAATAGTGTGTATCCTCCCCATCAAAAAAGAAATGGGTTAGCAAACTCATGGGTTATGACTATGAGGTCACTTACAAGAAGGGTAAGTACAATATTGTGGTGGCTGCTCTTTCTCGCACATTTGATGACCACAGTTCTCTTTCATCTATTTCTTTGCCTGTTCAAAATTGGTTGCAATCTGTTCAACAGGGCTATGTCAATGAATCTTCATTACCTCAAATCATCCAATGCTTGGCCAACAACCCTTCTATTGTACCACATTACTCTTGGGATGGTACTTCCCTGAGATATAAGGGTCGTTTGTTTCTTCCCTAGAGCACAGATCTTCAACGGGTTGTCTTCTATGAACTCCATGCTTCTCCATCGGCAGGGCACTCTGGGTTCCTCAAAACGTATGAGCGGGCACAACATAACTTCTTTTGGCAGGGAATGAAAAGGACAATTCAATAGATGGTGGATGAATGTGATACCTGCCCACTCCTTTCAGGATTGCTCGAACCCTTTCCCATACCTACACGGATTTGGACAAATATTTCCATGGATTCGATTAAAGGGATCCCTAAATTTGGCAAGAAGACAATGGTTTTGGTTGCGGTTGATCGCCTCTCTGAATATAGTCATTTTTGTGCTCTCAGCCATCCCTATACAAGCTCCTCAGTCGCAAAAATTTTCCTGGAAATTTTTTTTTTGCCTTCATGGAATCCCTTCTTCCATTGTCTCGGATCATGATGCAACTTTCACCAGTCATTTTTGGAAATAATTATTTCTCCACACTGGCACCAAACTAAAGATGAGTTCAAGGTATCACCCACAAACAGATGGTCAAACTAAAATTATCAATAAATGCTTGGAAACTTATATTTGTTGCTTCACCTCTAAACAATAACATCAGTGGGAAAAGTGGCTCCCTCTAGCTGAATGGTGGTACAATACCTCTTACCACACTGCCTCTAAAATGACTCCATATGAAGCAGTCTATGGTGAGGAACCTTCATTTCTTCTTACATACACCCCCGGAAGTTCACCAGTTCAGGAAGTTGACATGGTCCTTCAGAACCATGATCAGATTCTTCGCATTTTGCGGGACAATCTTCACATGGCAAGAAATCGCATGAAGCAACAAGTTGATCAACACCATTCTAAGCGCACTTTTCAAGTAGGTGATATTGTTTTTCTTTGTGTCCAGCCTTACAAGCAATCCTCCCTGAAAATCAAAGGGCGTCATAAGCTCGCTCCAAAGTTCTATGGGCCATATAGGATTCTTCATAAGATTGGGTTTGTTGCTTATAAATTGGAACTTCCTCCTTCTTCCCACATTCATCCAATATTTCATGTCTCTTGTCTGAAGAAAGTTCTTGGAACCGACATCATAGGACAAACTATTTTACCAAAACTGGATAATGAAGGATCCATACATTTGGAGTTGGAGGCTATCCTCAATAAGCACACTCGTCAACTTCTCTTTTTCTCTATCACAGAGGTCTTAATTCAATGGCATGGAATGCAACCAGAGGATGCTACATGGGAACCACTCCTTCAGATTCAGCAACAATTTCCACATCTAAATATTTGAGGACAAAGCTTTTTCTAAGGGGAAGGGGATGTTAGGAACCCATTTCAACCCTTCTCTTTACTTTGTTAGTACATTGTTGATTGGACGCATATGCTTTGTAAGTCATCTCGTAGTATTTGTTGATCCATAGTTTGTATTATTGTTGTTGGATGCATATGCTTTGTAAGTTATCCCGTAGTATTTGTTCATCCATAGTTTGTACTTGCCCATGATTTTGACCCATAGTATTAGTTCCTAGACTTAGTATATAAGTTTGTGTTGAGGCCAATGAAGGCACCGTGAATTTATTTTGTATTGAGCTTGCTCAAAGGAGGTTTCCCCCTCAAAGTGGCATGCGATCAATACAAATATTATGTGATCTAATATATCGTGTATTTCATCAATTAATTATTGTAGTTTCTTCACAGGGAAGCATGAATTCCATGACCTCCTAGGTGTGTTAAACCCAGTTTCATATGTTAAACTCATTATACATTTGAGTTGTATAATTCACCTAACTTTTTGAAGCTGAATTCCACTTCACCTAACCACTTCTAACCATCTATGGAAGAATTTTCACGCCCTGTTGAACCATGGAGGTGTGAAAATTCCCAATTTTCACGTTCTTCTCAACTGCAGGGGCACAAAAATTACAACTATTTCATGCTTTGATCATTGTATAGGGTGTGATAATTTTTGTGATATAGTTATGCCTTGGATCTAGGGCCCCTCATCTCAAGAATCCCATCATACCTTTGAGATATAATCTTGTTTTTCCTTGTAAAGGATGTTCGGAGTTATGAGATCCATGTTATACTACCTAGATCCACATCTTCTTCTCTTGATCCACACTTTTCTCCATGTTGGTTGGCTCCTTCACCTTGTATCAAGGCCATTTCTCTTTGGTTTAGGATATTAGACACATAGAGACTAATTTTGAACTATAGTTGCAAATCTACTTGTGAAGAAGTCCTCATGTTCTCAAGATTCTCAAAGGTGGCTTGTTGGAAGGGATAAGAGGAGATGTTGCCGAAATGTTGTCAGGTATAATGTTGTATTGTATTAATTCCTCTTTAGATTTCTAATAAATATCTTGGCCTATTCTCCCAAATTATGTGTTTCATGTTGAAATATTTCAATTTGTGCTTGTTTAACTAGAGAGATTTAGATTAACATGTTTGTGTAGGAAATTAGATTATGTCCTCTTCTTTGTCCACAGGTTCTGTTATTTGGATCATCAAGCAAATGAACATATCAATAAAGGGAAGTGAATATAATCGCTTAGATCAAGGTAATATATCTACCTTTATCCTCATTCTTATTATGAATGCTCGCATGAGTGCTTTAAATCTTGGAGAATAGAACCCCATTTGTTTTATTTCTGTCTTGGATTGGTTTAAGGGAGCAATTTTAATATCCAAGATATTTTCGTCTTATCCCTAGGTAGAAAATCTTATCATGGAAACTGGTGACCATACTTGGGACATTCCCTTTTTTGTTTAAGCCTTCGAATCTTTGAGATTTCGATATTTTCCCTCTTCATACTACTTGGTCTTGACTTGCCTTTTCATTTTGGGCTTCACTAATAGGCTCTTTGAGTCTCATACCTCGTACACAATCAAATTTGGTCTCATACCTTCTCCCTTATCCTCCTTACAATATTTTTCGCAACCCCCTGTTCATCATAGATCGAATATTTCCTAAATTTTGTTCCCATGCAGTATCCATAGTGTGAAAATTCCTAATTTTCAATTTGTCATAGTCTTCCAGGGAGCGAAAATTCCCTGCAGCTTGCCAAAATTGTCTAATCTTGCTTGGTTGGTACTTGAATTTTGCTTTTGGTCAGTTTCTTCCATCTGATATTGATTAGTTGTGTCTGACTCTGATTTGATCTCTGCATATTGATCCTCTTTTACCTTCATTTAGAATTTGGATTCAATTTGTAAGCTTTGGAAGTGTATTGTCAATAGAAGGATTTTCATAGCCTCCCCTACCATCCCATCACCTTCTCAAACCTCTGAGTTTTGTTTGATAGTTTATGATATCCTTTACTCTCAATTTGAAGGTCTAAAAGGTTGTCTAGTTTGCTTGATTTCACACTTATTTTGTTTTGTATTTTTTAGTGAAAAGTGACAAAAAAATCCTTAATCTTTTACATGGCTTCTTGATTTGAGTATTGCAAAGACATTTATTTTCTTACATCATATTGGAAACAAATCATTGCACATTTACTGCATATTTGAAATATTTTGGAAATCAAGGCTTAGTCTTCTATATTCAAAAGAATCATTGCATTGGTTGTGAAGAGTCTATGTTGTGTTGAGATTTGAAATTGCTTGGAAAGTTTTCAAAATATTTTTAAATCCTTTGCTTCTTTGCTTAATGAATAAGAAATCCTTGCATTTGAGAGAATTTTTCTTTATTTTATTCATCATTTTTTGCTCATTTGAAAAACGGAAAGACACAAATTTTCAATTTTAGTGTTTTTTTTTTAAACTATTTGGATTTGTTTGGTGTGAAAGAGTGTTTCATGATTTGTTGGCATCTCATTGAAAAATAGTGAAATTTGATTATTCATCTTTGAATAGGATTGCATGAGTGTGTTCATACTTTGGGAAAAATAAAAGAACCCTCCCTTTATGTAGCTATAATTTCATCGAAAAAGAAAAACTTGCATACTCATCCACTTTGCATGGTTTTGGGTCGAGTCCACACACCATAAGTTGCACTTTTGTCCCCTGATTGAGTAACAACAACCTCTAAAATTAACTACCTTAACTCGACACACATTAACATCAATTCAGGAAATTAAAACAATCTGTTAGTTAGGTAGGACATTGGGGATAGGAATACAAACAAATCCCCCTTGTCACTTTACATTTGAAACATAGAAGTTGTCCTCTAAGGAGCTAAATTCCTCTTGTATTTGTTGACACGGTTATAAGACAATTTGTTGGGATGGATTCCCGTTCTACAGGGGTAAGTAATGAGGATTGGTTCCAGATGGACTTTGTGTAATACCGCACTCCACATAGTTCCTAAGGACATCAATCCGTTGTCTTCCTTGTATTTTCTGGCCTCCATACCGATGGTGCAGGGGTTAAAAGGCTGAAGCTTCGGTAAACCTTCTTAGACGTGTCATGAACGAGGTATCTTAGTGGCCAATATTTTTAGGGATATTTTAACCGGGGTCCCTTTCAATAGAGGGATATACCTTAGCCTATATTGGTATCTCATTTCGTATTTTCCAACTTGGAATTCATCACCTTCTGGAGGATATGATTTGTTGAGGTATCCAACTCTTAGTTACATGGTTGCTTGTTCATTTGCCATACAAGGGGTTTTTTTCTTTTATATGTTGTGCTGCTTGTTGGATTTCTAGCCACTTTCTTGTAGCTCGCTCATTGTGACATCAGTTGCAGTGAAGTTTTTTTAGATTGATTTTTGGACAGTGTGCCTCTTTTCCTTATAGCTCCCCTTTCGCATGCTTGGCTGCTTTAGGTTTTTTGAGATATTTTCTTGAGACTTAGAAAACATCTCTTAGTTTTGTTCCATGGAAGATCCACGAAAATCCCGGAGAAAACAAGGATTGAGTCCTGAGCCGTCCGCCCCTAGGACTAGTTAACCACCACCTCCACATACCCAATATCCTCTTACCAGAAGAAATATTGGTGGGGAGGACATATTCAGACAATATAGTGCGACACCACACGTTACTGCAACGCTGCAAGAAACTACAATACCACAAGTTTGTGTAGCACCAAAGGCCGACATTGCACCAAAATTTAGTATCGTTCTAAAAGTTAGTATCACTCTAGAATTTAGTATCACTCCTGAATTTAGTGTCGCATTGGAAAGTAGTGTAATACCATAAATTCCATCACAAGATGACCTTCCTGAGGGATATATTGAATTCATTGAATAACTAGATCCCTCTCCTTCTACAACCATTCAATTAGCTATGAATTTTAACCAACCATTAGTCCATTTGGTAGCACCAATTGTAATACCTTCTCCCCCTATTGTGATCAACTTCCAATCTGAATCCTCTAGTAGAAGAACATTAGGAATGCCAACCTATGAAATTCCCACAGGTCAAGAAATCATGGCATCCATACACGCAGAAATCACTGCTTTATCTCGTGAATATGTGACAATGGACACATTTAGGCATGACACACCACAAAGGATGGGTCCCCCGAAGTCAAGAATTTCATTTCCTTCCACGTTTGAAGTGGAAAACCCTTTTGGTATAATAATTACACAATCCGCTCCCTATGATTCTACTTATGCTATGTCTTTCATTTGTTGTTCTAGGACCACAGATTGGGTGTCTACCCAACCCCTGCCTGATGACCCGAAAATAATGGATATTTTTGGTCCATCGTCATCATTATGGAACACTACTTTGGGCAAATCCCTCGAGTATTTTCACACCTTTCCAGTGTCTATGTAGTTATCACCATAACCTACCCCTAGAAATTTCCCACTTCTATTACCAAGCGAAATTATTGGTTGTTCTTTAGGGGGCGATTCTAACGAAAGGACTAATCCCAATGTGCCTTCATTACTCGTATTCACTGGATTAGGCGCACATTCATCTTCACAAGTTGGAAACACTTACGTAGTTACCCAAACCTCTCAATCAACCTCATTGAACGCTCCAGTTGGGAGTTCTCAAACCTCTTCTATTGGAATGCCAACCATAACTGGAGTTCAATATTCAACAATGATCTATACCATATCGAAAGTCCAAACGTTTATATCTAGCCCAAATGTGGTCAGTGTTCAACCACCACCGATAGGATCATCTATCTTGTGGGAACAACAACAACAACCACCTACTAGAGAGAAACCCATAGTAGGAAACCATAATCCTACTGGGGGGAAACCAGAATCTTTTCGGGGGGCAAAAAAACCAATTTCAAAGATTTTATACCCCCAATCCTAATTTACATCCCGGTTTACCTTACCCTAGTGTCTGGAATAATCAATGGATCCCACCCCCTCCGATGCCACCTTTTAGTCAATGCGTTGCAAATAATCAATGGGTTCCACCTCCCCCAATGCCCCCTCCTCAGCAAGGAGTTGTTCTGCCCCTTAATCAAGGAGTTGTAATTAAGCTATGGAATCCACCT
Organism: Larix kaempferi; assembly: GCA_027924585.1. Lineage (NCBI taxonomy): Eukaryota > Viridiplantae > Streptophyta > Pinopsida > Pinales > Pinaceae > Larix > Larix kaempferi. The sequence goes on along the minus strand of BSBM01000456.1, from coordinate 46,130,202 downwards.
CCTCTGATGCCTCCATCTAACGCAGGAATCATCGGAGGTCAATGGGTCCCACCCCCTCCTAAACCTCCACCTGTTAACCCTATGATGCATAAATTTCAACAACCGGTTAACTTTATGATTTCAAATAAACTTTCTTTCAACCCGATGGTTCCGAATAAACCTTCGTTCAATCCATTGAATCCTATTTAAAAACTAGTTAACATGATGGTCCCCAAAGTACAAATCTTCCATTAGTACCCCGCAGGTAACATGTATGGGTATAATGTACAACAACCTTTACTGTAGGGCCCCACAGGCATTCCAGCACCCCATCAATATTATTCTTACCCGCAACCGAATAGGCAACTTCCCTTCCTGGAAAAATTTGACTTGCTAGACTTTTCAAGATTAATCAATGATCCTATTTCGCATGAACCTCATTGGCCACCCATCTATGCCAAACTACCATCCGATATCCCAAAATTTGAAGGGAAACCTGAGGAATATCCAAAGAATCATGCTATGACATTCTATCTTTGGTGTTCTTCGAACTCACTAATGGATGATTCCATATGTCTACGGCTATTTCAATGAACACTCATTGGGACGACAGCTAAAAGGTATATCGATCTACCACAACACTCCTTCTAAGACTTCAACGCTCTCGCTATGTAGTTCCTTAGACATTTTCAGTTACCAATTAGGTATGAAACTGGTACAGACCTATTGACTTCATTGTGACAATCCACTTCCACTCACATATCCGATCATATCCATGAGTGAAGGAGGCGTTGAAGATTAAGAAAGGCCCCCATCCCTAATCAAATTCTCACTGATAGGTTCACCAAATCGCTACTTCCAACTATCATGAGATACATTTCCATGGGAGGCACTGTCACCGAAGAGCAAGCGATCAATCGTGCACAATATATGGACTTAGTCTATTCTCAGTCTCGAACCTTATACGACTTGATCCCCAATGATCCATTCCCTACCAATGATCCTTCCAGGTCCTCCACTAAACTTACTTCTGATGGAATAGTTGGTTCTGCAAAGGCCCATCCTGCCCCAAATACGAGTGGACAATCAAGTCAATCTACCTCCACTCCATCACTTAATCAAGCTACTTCCAATACGAAAAACAACGCTTCCCCTGCTCAATTCTGCAAGGTGAATGTGGTTCAATCCTCATCACAACAATCTAGAGGCAATAAGAAGAACAATCGAGGAAAATCAAAAAAATATTCCACCCATCAAGAGAATCCAAAACCCCAAGAAACCAGTGATGACAATAAACCCAAGCAGAAAGCTAAGTTTCCCTACATTATTTTCTAGGAATATCACTATACAAAAGAATTCCCTTATCGAGAGGAAGTCAACAAATTTGTGAAAGGATCTTCCCATCTAGTAGTACTCACTAACCCTTTCCCACGGAAACAACAACAAATGACCATGCACACTCCCCATCAAGGGGGTAATACAAATGTTTCCAATCAAGTTGAAACCTCCTCATCCGCACAAGTCCGCATGTGCAATGAGACTTTCAATATTTAGACTATATCAAAGTAATATGAACCCATTCCAAATTCAAACACAAATGGAAGTTCGAAGGAAAATTCTACCATTGATGATCCTTCCACCACCCTCCACCTTCCATCTCTCTTTAGATTGAGAGGCCCATTCCTGACACAATATTGTGCCCGCCCAAGGACACTATTTGTAAAGCGACATTCATTCTGAATGTGTGAGCTTCCCAAATATATAACATCGTCGAATATTTATCTCAAGCACCCTATTCCATGTCGACTTTCGAGGTTCTACAACACTATCCCACTCAGAGTAAAACCCTGTTGTCAGCATTAGGAGATGTGGAACCTGAAACTTCCAATACAATTATGTTCAATTTGTAATATTTTAAACCAAGGCTATCCCACTAGATTGATTTCCAGATCCATACAAATATATGTGAAAAGAATGTCCATCGTACCGTTTTGGACAAAGGCACCTCTCCATCTATTATGTCTTTGTCTTGCTAGAGGGATATTGACTCTCTTGAAGTAACACAATCATGGATGACTTTAAAGGCCTTCGACGACCGTGGTTTTCAACCTTATAAACTCATTCCTTCATTAGCTATCAAATTGGGGGGGAAAATAGTTTCCATCCATGTGGAAATCGTTGATGCTCCGTTGGATTATAATATTCTTTTTGGTCGTATTTCGTTCTATGCTATGACTGCTATGTCATCTTTGGTTTTTTGTTTGGTGCAATTCCCTCATCGGGGAAAAATTGTCACCATCGACAAAATGAATTTTTTCACTCTGGATATCCATTCCAACAACACTAACAACGTCCCTCTGTTACAATCCCAACATCCTTGCGAATACGTTGGTGTCAGAATTTTATAAAAATCTTCCATTATTGGGGTCTTTCCAGAAATTCCACCCCCAATTTTCACAGACAACATGATTTATTCCACTGTACAACAATCCCATCCATCATATTATTCTTGGGTGGTACCCAGTCCATCCGAATGTGAAACCATTGGCGACTGTATTCCTTTCAATTTAAACGAGGCAACTTATGAAGCAATTTAGTCAGATTTAGACTGTCTCAAACCTGATGAGCACCATCATGTGGCATCAAATGAAAACCCCCTAGTGTATTGGATGAATACATTTTTATTCTCAAATGATCATATCCTACAAACTTTTACTTCTAATGAGTCCACGGTGGAAGTAATGAACATTGAAGAACCCCCTTGGGAAGATCACCACCATAGGTCCTCCTTCCTACCTAATATCCAAACAGTGAAAATTGATATCACATCCCTTGTTTCATATGATACTATCCCAAATCCTCAATTTTCCACCCTCACTCATAATGTGTTTTCAGAGGGAAATTTAGGTAACATTACAAAAACATTCCCCATTGACATATCAATGAAACCTAATGTCGTGGAACACATCCACATAGGAAAAACCTGTACACGAACATAGGTTGAATTTTATACATCCTTGTTTAAGGACTTCCGTGACATATTCAATTGGATTTATGAGGAAATGTTGGGCATTGACCTCTCTATAGTGGTCCATGAAATCAAAACCTATCCTGATGCACGACCTATTCGGCATAAACTTCGACCTGTCCACCCTAGGAAAAATGGAGCCATAAAAGCAGAAGTAGAAAAGCTTCTCAAAGTCAGTTTCATTTATCCTACCCCATTGATAGAATGGGTGCCTAATATTGTCCATGTCACTAATAAACATGGCACTATTAGGGTTTGTGTTGATTATATGGATCTAAATAAGGCTTGTACCAAGGACAACTATCATACCCCTTTAACGACCAAATCATCGATAAATGTGCTAGAAGTGTCATGTTTTCTTTTATGGATGGCTTATCTGGCTACAATCAAATAGAGATACTCTTAGTCAACCAACATAAAATGGATTTCATCTTCTCGAGGGGAACTTTCACATATTAGAAGTTACCTTTTGGCCTAAAGAATGTTGGGGCTACATTTCAATGGTCCATGTATTATGCATTTCACAATATCAAGCATATTTTGGATCCTTATTTGAATGACTTACCTACTCATTCCACTTAGCGAGAAGATAATCCCGACCATCTTAGATCCATTTTTCTATGATGTCTCCACTATAAGGTCTACTTGAATCCACACAAATGTATGTTTTGTGTTGAAACATGCATACTATTGGGTTTCATAGTCTCCAAGGATGGTATTCGAATCGATCCTTTGAAGGTGGAGGCCATTTTAGCCTTACCTTTCCCCACTAATATTCCAGAACTCCAAAGTTTTCAAGGGCATGCAAAATTTTTACGTTGCTTTGTTTGCAATTTTGCTGAGATCACCCGGGGCTACACGAAACTGCTCAAGAAGAACATCCCATTTGTTTGGGATGATGAATCTCAATGGTATTTAGTCAATTTAAAAAAGGTTTTGACTAATGCTCCCATGTTACAACCCCCTAACTACACATGGGATTATACTTTATATCTTGCAGCCTCCACTTCCACCATTGGCCTGGTGTTAGTACAGGAAGATGATAATGGTAACGAACATGTGATATATTATCTTAGTGGAGTCTCATTGATTCTGAAATGCGCTATTCACATGTGGAGAAGCTGGCTCTGGCAGCCATTTTTCATTGTCTAGATATTTCGACATTACATCTTACTCTACAAGACAACTGTCATCGCCAATTTCAATCCCATGTATTATATCCTCACAAGCCAAGTGCTTGGAGGAAAATACTCACATTGGATCATGGCCCTCTAGTAGTTCGATTTGGAATTTGAAAAGGAAAAATATTAGAAATTGTTGGTATTTTCCAAGCTAATATGTGCTCTTCCCCATGTCAGTGAAGAATCTGATCCCATTGAATCTCTTCCTGATGATACATTGTTCCTCATTGGAATGTATGATCCTTGGTATGGAGATATTATTTTGTATCTCCAAACCCAATGTTTTCGGTCTGGTCTCTCTTGCAATGAGTGACGTCGCATCTGACACCATGCCAAATATTACCTGATCATTGGTGATACTTTGTATCATCGTGGTATCAATTCCATCCTGCATTGATGCTTGAATTTAGATGAAGCCGAACGTGTAATTAATGACTGTCACTCCAGAGCTTGTTGCAGTCACCTTTCGAGGATGGCTACAACCGAGAATATTCTATGTGTTGGATACTTCTAGCCATCTATATTCAAATACTGCATCGAAATAGTCAAGAAGTGTCCACCATGCTAATTATTTCACTCAAATAAGTGCTCCCATCCAACTCCACTACATCATATGATTGGTGCAGGCCCTTTCACAAAATGGGGCATCGATTTCATGCATTGTGAGCCTACCTCAGTCGGGGGGCATAGTTATGTCATTGTAGCAGTTGATTATTTTACTAAGTGGGATGAGGCTATGCCTACATATTATAAAGATGGAAAAATGGCAGCACTCTTCATGTTCAATCACATCATTTCCAGCTTCAAAGTCCCTCAAGCCATCGTAACCGACAATGGTTCCCATTTCAGGAGTCCTATGATGGTTGAGTTAAGCACCAAATTGGGTTTTCAGCATGAAAACTCATCTCCTCATTACCCCTAGGCTAATGGACAAGTAGAGGGAATTAAAAAGGTCTTGAAAAAAATGATCCAATGCATCGTGGGAACTTAGAAGTCAAATTGGCATTTGGCTCTCTTATTGTATCTATGGGCCTATAGGATCTCCGTTAAAAAATCAACTGTGTTCAAACCATTTCAACAGGTCTATGGTTTGGAAGTGATACTTCCGATTGACTGCAAAATTCCATCCCTAAAACTATCCGTGGAACTCTTGCAAAACACCACTATAGAGGAGGAATGGTTTATGCACTTGACCAAGCTTGATGAAACTCGTCACGACACCGCACTCACTAACGAAGCTCATAAAAAGTGGATCAAGACCCAATATGATAAGAGTCTATTCATCCTCGTACCTTTAATGAAGGTGACCTAGTTTTGACTTATGACCAGATGCATGGAAAACTAGGGAAATGTATGCTTGAGTCTATGTGGTATGGTCCCTATATTGTGAAATGAGTTTTGGAGGAAGGGGCCTATGAGTTGGTTGATTGTAATGGAGTATCTTTAAGAGAGCCTCGCAATGGGATCTACCTGAAGAGATTTTATGCGTAGGGATATCCTACATATGCATTTTGTATATAGTGTATTTTTGGTGTGATTTTGATTTGTTTTTGTGTGTTAGGGTCTTATCTCATTTGTGACCATTTATCTCGATTTGTGCTTTCATGCGCAAATGTTGATGTATTCTGGATTCGTGGATGGAGCTAGTCGACACACCTATAATCTTGCTTATGTAGCATGCATGATCTATTCCCCTGCTGGCGGGTTAATCACCTCAGGTGGAATCTGCTTAGGTTCATCAACTAAAAAAATTGATGAATATTGTGCAGTAATTGGGATTCTCACTAACACATCCTCTCTTGGTGATGACCACCTCATAGTCCATCTAGATTCCCAACTTGTGATGTCTCAGATATATCCTGTTTACAAAGCCCACGACCCCACATTACTTCATTTGTATTGAATAATACATCTCCTTGAAATATTTTTTTATTATATTTCATATCAACACATACTAAGGCAATTAAACACACTGTTGATTCATTAGATAACTACATGTTAAATTGGCATCTAACTCATACATAAAAAATATCATCATCATTGAAAACATGTAAATGATGAAAAGTAAAAATCATCATAAGTAAACAACCGATATATAGTTCCATGTATATATCATTTAAAATGTTTAATCATGTCACAAAAGAGCAAAATGTGCTAAAGAAAAAAATTGCGACTATTTCTTGTACAAAATTGGTACTACCGCCTGTACATCATATAAATTCCTCTAATACTAAAAGATCCATTTCCTAGACCTAGTCACGAGGAGCACGGTGCTCATGATAACACACTACCTCTCTAGCAACGCGACGGAGTAGGCGACCTATACGCTCTGACACACCCATGGTATGCCTCTACACGTGATACATAATCTCAGGAAAACTCATAGGAGGGACCCCCATATTCAGTCCCTCGAGGTTCCGCTCTACATTGTGGATTCCTCCTGCCTCAACATCCTTTGCGCTGAACTCCTCTCCTCATCACCACAATGGTGAATATCCTACTGCCCTCGCTGGTCCAAGATCTACAAAATCACACATGTACATATTAGTTCTTTTGCACAACAACAAATAAAATAAAATAAATATAAAAAATATAAAAAACACATTTAAATTTCACATACATTACTCATCCCAGTCGCCTCTGGTAGAACCAATTCAATGTCGTCATGGAAGTCTACCTTAGCATAAGGGTAATCCTCGATCACCATGATCTGTTCCTCTAGATATGAGAAGAACTTGGCTCCGAATGATAAGAGTTGTGGCCCACCTAGCCTCCCAACATAATCACTCCACCGCCCCATCCATGGCTCGGATGGAGGATGGTGAGGTCTATATATATACATGTGTAGTAATGGCACCCTCTGAAGAGAAGGTGACTAGAATGTTTCCATACCCGAACTGCTTGATCTGTCTTGTGCGACACTTGGTGAACTAGTCCTTAATGTCAACTAGAACCTCCTCACACTAGTTAAACAAACTTGGCTCCATGGAATCCAAGTTGTAAGTCATTTGGGCCCTCTGTAGCATGATGAGGCCCCACACTCCTAGCCACTCAAGTATTGGTGTATAGGACCGTTCTCAAAGGAATATCTCTCACATCAGCTATGAGTATCTTCCCCCTTTTCTTGTGGGATCCCTGTCTGCAATACCGAGCTATGTAGTCCTCTGTATTATCCTCGGTGCTTCGATTCCCATCTAGATTGAATCGTTCCCCTCTTCTAGAGAGACTAATCAAGAATTATATGTCCTCGAGATCTATATCGAGAATATGCTCTCCTATCCAGAAAAATTGTAGATCTAGGTCCCACATTTCTATGAGGTGGTTCAGAAGTGTTCCTTGTTTCTTGATGCCTCTTTTCTTGAAGAGCTTCAAAAATTCACACTCATTAAGTGCAGACAAAGTAGCATCATCATTTAGGGCATATTTTCCATCCCCCTCATTCTCTCTCTCTTTCCATGAAATTATTGTCACTCTTGTCTCTTAGAAACTCCTGAAAATCATTAAAGGAAGCCATGATTAGAGCCCTGAAGCAATGTTTTTCCCAATAGAGGAGAGGAAAACTCTTGAAAATTCACTTCTGCATATTTTCGCACCCTGGCCATAGCCTAGAAGGTGAAAATTATCAGTTTTTGTTCCCCTACCACAACCATGAATGCAAAAATTCTTGAATTTTTGCACTTCATGATGTATATTGAGGGTGCGAAAATTCTTGGGCACGCAAAATTGTGCCCTAGGGAGCTTGATTCTCCCGCAAACCAACATGAAATCCAAAAAACAAGACATGAAATGAAATAGATGAGCAAGAGGACTAACCTGCTTCAAATGATAGATTCAATAGTTTCTTGGATCTCTCAAAATCTTCAGTTGAAAATTGGTCCCCATCTAAGTTAAAAATACTCTTAAGGTAAAAATGACAAGGTGAAAATGACTTGTTTTTCATTTTACTATCCTTTATACTAGTGGAACCAGTTATTTTCTAACTATGTTCACATTTATGACCTTTGTTTAAGGAATTTTTTAACATACTTTTATGTTCTAATGCCATTTTCTAGGGTTTTGACCAATTTTGATTAGGTTCATTAAGGATGTTCATACTAGAGGAATCATTTGATGACCTTTCGAGCTTACTTTTTCTTTTTCATGCTCTGGATCTAAAACATGAAAAAATATTCGAAGCAATTTTCACACTTTAGTCGTGCTTGATTAAAACTCAATCAAAAGTGTCAATCTTAGTCCACTTTACTTGTGCTCGTAAAACAATGAGGAAAGTATCGACCTGGTATTATTTGATCTCTTTTTTGGACTAGGGTGATTAACTCATGAAAAAGGAACCCTGTGGAATTTCCTTTGAGCTCTTTTCAAATTCTTGAAATAGGAAAATATTTCCAAGCGAAATGGTCTCTTTCATGCTTGTAAGATTATTTCAAAAGTCATCTATCTGATGATAGTTTACCCCTTTCTCGGACCATGTAGACTATTTACAAAAAAAAATGCCTTAGTCGACCATTGACTAGGAGAATTGCTCTAGGTATTGTTTTATACGTTTTTGGGATTAGAGACTAACTTTTACAAAAAATTCAAATCATGGAGTCTTCTTTAGATTATTTCAGACTCTCTAAACATGAAAAATCGGCAAGTTTTCCTTCTTTGGACTCATAAAACTAAGCATAGAAGGACTTGTATGGGACCCAACTTATCCTTCCTTGGGTTCGTAAAATGTGCAAGGTTGGACTCATTCGAAGATGAGCTATATGAGCATCTGTTATCCTCCTCAAGATCGTTAAAAACAAAAGAGGTACTCGTCAATCACGATGGGGGGGGAACGGGAGAATGGGTCAAATTTGACTATTACGACTGTTAGAAAAATAGGATCACAGAGCAATAACAATAAACAAAAATGAAAATATAATCACACAGACACATTACAAGAGAGACACCAATATATTGTGGTTCACCCAAGATGGGCTACGTCCACATTGAAATTGACAATCCTTATTATTATACCATCCAACAAATGAAGGGATACAACCTGTAGCACATCCGCTGCACTTCCTCTTCAATATCTCATAGTCTCTCTTCACGATCTCATACATATTTACAATGCATAATACCTAATACATCTTACCCTAGCCGTACTACAATGTATTTCTTTTATAGGGGAAATACAATGGGAAAATACCACAAGATACACAAAACCATGGGTCCGCAAAACTATTGGCCCCCGAACCCCAAGGTTGGGGAATGAGTGTACAGTCCTTTTGCATATCATATAAAGTTGGGGTACACGACTGAGACAATATCATCTATGAGACTGGAAGATCTGGCTCCACAACCAACAACGACAGCCAGTGAGTCATTACCTTTGAACATGGCATATGTTTGTGTCGTGTCTTATGGTTGGGTATTCAACTTGTCCTTGAGTCATAATCAAAGTTGTGAGTCTTCTTCCCCTTTGAGTCATCCAAATAACACTACAGTTTTTGTCATGTTACATTTTTATTTTTTCCTCCTTGTGTCAATGCTACCAAGTCATATGTCATGCCGTTGTATGTTCAAAGGAAAATGTTAGCCCGAGTCAACCTTCCACAATATCGTCAACATTCATCCGTGTGTCAGCATTTACTCATATATTTGTTCATAATCACTATCTTGTGATAATTTCATGTCAATGATGTGGGAATCATTATGGCCCTCCTTCGAGGAGTCCATTCCTGTCGACATCATCTCATCATCTGGGAGCTAGACTTAGGGACCAATTTAACACCTTGGGACCTGCATGTCTCAATGTTAGGTTTCCTCGCTTTCAGTAGTATATTTACAACATTGGCCTCTGACTAGAAGATTCCACAAATGTTCAACTCCAGCTCATTTATTCACATTTCATTTTAATGTAGTATGATACCTTGGGGATCATTATCATCATCGGTGATTTCCCTTGCACTTGTTAAGGGTTCACATTATTGACCAGTAATCAAGTGGTTCCTACCATGTTCGACTTCAACACATTATAATCACATGGTTAGGTTCTTATCACTTTGGATTGGGTAGAATAACCTAGGTTATATCTACATGTCATATCTAGGTTGTGATGGAGAATGCTTGATGTACTATCACACAGATACACTCTTGTATTGGTTGTGGTTGTGTCATTATTTCATCATGGATCTATGCTTGTTTCATAATATCCATGATTATGTCCATATTGTGATTCAACAGTCATGTCCTCAGTCGATGCCAAAATTGATATACAATGTATTGGTTGGAAGCCATGTTCTTATTTAGTCTATTTAAACCATGGGGATGCCTTCCTTGGGGATGATCAGATTATGTCGGTTTTCTGCAGCTCTCCTCCAACCTTTTATTTAGGTCATATTTGAGAATCTGTAAGTTGGTAAAGTGTTTCTACCATAAGGATTTTCTGACCTCACACTTGAGGGCGCACTTGTTATACGTCATTTTTCCATTTTCGTTCATGCATGCTTTACCACAATAGGAAGCATGAATTACATGACCTCCTAAGTGTGTTAAACCCATTTTCATATGTTAAACTCATTATACATTTAATTTGGAGAAGTCACATAATTTTTTAAACCCGAATTCCACTTCACCTAACCACTTCTAACCATCTATGGAATAATTTTCGCACCCTACTAAACCATGGAGGAACGAAAATTCCAAATTTTCACGTTTCTACTCAACTATAGGGGCGTGAAAATTACAACTATTTTGCACCTTGCTTAGTGTCTAGGCCAGAATGATCATTTTGGTGATTTAGTTATGCCTTGGATCTAAGATCCCTCATCTCTATAATCCCATCATACCTTCAAGATCCAATCTCGTTTTTCCTTGTAAAGGATGTTGGGAGTTATGATATCCATGTTATACTACCTAGATCCACATCTTCCTTTCTTCATCCACACTTTTCTCCATGTTGGTTGGGATCCTTCACCCTATATCAAGGCCATTTCTCTTTGGTTTTGGAGATTAGATACATAGATACTAAGTCTGAACTATAGTTGGAGATCTACTTGTGAAGAAGTCCTCATGTTCTCAAGATTCTCAAAGGTGGATTGTTGGAAGGCATAAGAGGAGATGTTTCCAACATGTTGTTAGGTATAATGATGTATTGTATTACTTCATCTTTAGATTTCTAATAATTAAATTGGCCTATCCTCCCAAATTGTGTGTTTCATGTTGAAATATTTCAATTTGTGCTCGTTTAAGTCTAGAGATTTAACCTAACATGTTTGTGTAGGAAAGTAGATTCGCCCCTCTTCTTCGTCCATAGGTTATATTATCTGGATCATCAAGCAAAGGACCAGATCAACAAATGGAAGTGAAGATAATTGCTTATATCAAGGTAAGATATATATCTTTATCATCTTTCTTATTATGAATGCTCGCATGATTGCTTTAAATATTGGAGAATAGAACCCCATTTGTTTTTGGTGTAGGTGTTATTCTCAAAAAATTTATTGGATCGAGTCAATGAGAAAGTGATATCTAACATTTTGTAATTGGTTCCTGAAGGATTCAATTTTTTTATTATTCCAATATATTCTCCTTCTTTCTTATGTGTTTATAAATATCCCTTTTCCATGTAGTTGCTCCACTGAGATATATAACAAAATCCCATGAGGCATCCCTTTTCCCTACATTTGGATCAAATGTTATGATGAATGTTTTCATTTCTTGTTAATGTGTTGTGAAGTATTCATGATATATTACTTGAAAGAAATGATGTTTTCCTTATGAGGATCTTGATATATTTGTAGTCATATTCCATGTTGAACTACTAAAATTTGTTTACTTAATACATTTGCTTTATTCTGGGATTAAGATTTACTTGTTGAAGTACCTTATTTACATTTCATTCATTCATTCATTTCATAAGCTATTGTCTATTGTGTCAAAATGATTCCTATAATTATCTATCCTCCTACATGCCTCATGTCATATTGATTAGAAATTCAAGCAAGTTTTAAAGATACATAAATACAATATCTCTGCTCATTGGGAAGACCATTCCAAATAGAAGAACAAGTTTACTGATTCCCTAGCATAGTTCCAAAATAGCATTGGAACATCTCAGGGACTAACATATTTTCTGGTTCCATTTCCAAGGATCGAAGGAACGAATTTATTTTTCCATGGGGAAACAACAATCATATGCTATAATTTCTTGAGGTGAAGAAGAATCATATTGTTGGTTGTAATACTCACCTGGTGACTCCACGAAGGAAAATATGGCATCTGGATGAAGGCACACTAGAGCTAATCCAAATCACAAAGAATTTCGAACATTGAAAGATCCTGAAAGGCTAGTTTCTTGGGGAGCCAACGTGGAAGGTATAAACCACAATTATAAAGTAATCCTCACAAAATATCATCCCCTCCATTTTTTATTTCTAGAATATGAATTTGTCTTTGAAAATACTAGATGTAGTTTTCCCCTCAGAACTCCTAGTACGCCTTTAAAACTACCAGATCCCCCTATCATTACTATTGAAAGTGGATAATACTCATCTTATCCTAACCCTCATAAGTCTAGAACCCTCATCACCCCCAAGGCCAATAATATCATTCTTCATCATATAATGGCCAGAGGAGGAGGAGGAGGAGGACAAAATCCACCACCACCACCTCCACCATCGATTCACTGCTAGGTGGATACCAGGCATCCTTAATCCTCCCACGGAACCTCAACAATATTTCTGATCACTACCTCAAGCTAGTACCAAAATATGATGGGGGAAAGGGGACTTATGTAGAATATCATATGGCTGCTTTTCAAGATTTCACTGATAATTTGTTTATTCAACATGATGATGTGTATAGGAATGTCCTTGCTCAAATTTTAGAAGGAGATGTCTGCAAATGCTTAAGAGTGATTCCTGTTACTACAATAGGGTCAATAAATGAATTAGAAATCACTTTCATGAAGAAATGGGGAGAAAAATGAGATCAATTATATTATTTAACAAAGGTTTCCTCTCTCAAAAAAGGAAATTTTGATTCAGTGGTTGATTTTATTGCAAGATTTAATAAGTCGTTTAACTGGATCCCTATAGATATCAGAATCATGGAAGAAGTCATGAAGGTCACTTATCATGGAGATATAATGTACCCTGGATCTATAAAATGGACTTAGGGACATATATTTATCTCTAAGAATCTAATTACAAAGTTTAAGCACAACAAAGAAATAAAATAAATACTTAATTTCAATTTTTACAAATTAATTACGACAAATTATCAATAATCCCAAATTAATTAAAATAAAATTTACATATGAGCAAGAAACTAAACCAAGGATGGGAAATCTTATCCAACACTATATAACATCGTTATGCATCCATCCCAATCCATAACATGTTACTTTCACCCAAAAAGGTCATTTACAACAATATGTCAATAACTAGTTAATTAAGGTAATTTACTACTTAATGCGCTAATTACGACACTTAACTTACAAATGATGACACTTATCATAAAATAATTTGTTCAACTAATTAACGCAATTTATCGATCCCAATGGCTTATTAACACCTATGTCCATGTAAACATGGAAAAATAACCATTTTTAAATAGTTAAACATAATATACACAAAAATGAGATACCAAGACTAGTCAACTACTAGTTTCACTACGTAAACAACTAGTCTTGTGCATTTTTGACCCACAACCATACAAAATATCCAAAAACGTGAAGCTACATACATTATGTGCATAAATAAGTGTTCACGTACAGAGAAATAAAATTACAGTTTCAGCTCTGATCCTATTACATAAACGGAGAATCTTTCAAGTTTAATCAGTACAACTAGTTAATAAACACTGCTGGGAATTCAATCAAACCAATCGTACTAAGTTACAAGGAACACAGAGGTGAGTGTACAGATATAGAAAATAACATTCTACAAAAAAAAAAAAAAAAAATAAATAAATAAAAATAAAATAAAATAAAATAAAATAAAATAAAATAAAAAAAATAAAAATAAATAAATAAATAAAAATAAAGTACCAAAAATAGATCATATGGCTGTACATTCATCTTTTACCAAAAATAGAGATTTGAATCCAAAAACTAGTTACCAATTTCATTGTTTTGAGGCTAGTTCCCAATTCTAGTTTTCAAAATCAATTCAACAAGAAGGAACTGATGATAGAAGGTTGGGATCAACATATTATAGTTCATATATATTCATATGGATTTACCTTCATACTCATATATAGTCCACATTTCAAATTCCAAATCTAGCTATGGAAACCTCTCCGAAAAGAATAACAGTTCAAGAAATAGACTAGGATCATGATAAAAAAATTTATAGACTATATTGGAATCTCATCCACACATTTAGTGAAACATATAAGATGAAAATATCATATATGAATCAAGCACTAGTAGAAAATGAGAGATAAATGACCAAAAAAACCAGAACTCGCATATAAATTACCACTTTTGATTTGGTGACTACTGGTGGCAAATTAGTGGTCACTGATCACGCAACCAAAAAAGTGGTCATATTTAACTTGGTCATTTATAACTTATATTGTGGTTATATATTTGGTCATTAATTTTCATAATTAATGACCAAATATATGACCACAAGATAAGCTATAAACGACCAAACTAAATATGGCCACATTTTTTGTCCCATGATCAATGACCGCTAATTTTCAACCAGTGTTCGTTTATATGCATACTTTGGTAGTATTTTGGGTCATTTATCTCTATTTTTGTAGTGGTCATTTATCTCTTTTTAGTGGTTTCAGAATATATATAGGGAATGGAGGAATCGAACCACCAGCCTCCTACCTATAAAACAACTGCTCTTCCATTGAGATAGCACCCTTAAATAGAATATATTATATAATTTTATATTAGTGATATATGTGAAAATCCTCACAGCAGATCTAAGAGATGATGTATACCTCACAAGAAAGTAATTGATTAAGCAAGAAAATAGAAGAAGAGTGGTCAATGTAGTATAATGAGCAACAGAATAATAATACACTAGAACTCGGATAGAAGCAAAAATACTTCACACACACTGATTAATTAATCACAATATGGACAAATAAATAGTACAATGCATGAGGATTTGAATGGCTAAGGTGATGAACCCAAAATAGAAGTGCCACAAGGGGGGCAACTTCCAACTATCAATAATACTGAAATTGAAACTTTCACTTGCAAAATTTTCTGATTTAAAAATACTGAAATTTTAAAAGAATTCTGTAAAGGGAACAGAAATTATGTTGCAAAAAGGCTGTAAGAAAGTGGGACTGCAGGTAGGACAGAGGGCTGTTCAGATGCAGAAAAGATTGTAGCAAAAGGGGCTGGGCTCAAAACAGTAAAAATGCAGAAATCAGACCGCGGGTCTATGGCGAATCAGAACAGGCAGACCGCGGGTTTGAGGGAAACAGACGCGGTCAGGTCACGGTTTTCGGGCCAACAGACACAGTCAGGACGCAGGAAACGGGGAAAAAGACGCAATCGGGTCGTGGCAAAATGGCTAACAGACGCAGTCGGGACGCAGGAAAGGGGCTGAAAGCCGCAGTCGAGACGCGGGAAAATGGCCGACAGGCGCAGTCAGATCGTAGCAAACAGGATGATTAGCCGCGGTCGGATCGCAGGTAACAGACTTGAATCCACCGGCAGGGCGTCGGAAACAGTCTGAGAACCGCGTTCGGGTCACAGGTAAAGGCCTGAAATACGCGGTCGGGACGCGACTGCAGAGGGAAAAAACGCGATGTACAGAGGCCGAAAGGGACAGCCGAAAGGGAAAATTTTTTAAACGGAAACCAGAAATTCAAAATCCAGTGGAGTCGCCAAAACTGTAGCTAGGGTTTTACCCCTAGCTTGTGCAAATGAGCACCTACTAAGGAGAATGGACTCCTTAGTAGCAGTTCAGTAAATGTAAATTATTAAGCTAAAACAGAAATAGAAACTACTCTAAAACATGTGCATGGAAAATAAACAACAATTTGTAAACAAGGGTTTTTGTATTGATATTACCTCCAATGTGGAGGTTGATGAAGCCCTTGCAATGTCCAAGAGAGTTGCTCCGAGCTTCAATGTGCTCCTTCTCTTTCTCCAATGGTGGGAATGGGCCAAAAGTGGCTCTCAAGGTGAAAGTAGTTCAATGGTGAACTAGGGTTTCGAGAGAGATTTTGGCAGAGTAAGGGTATACTTGATTGTGGATATGAAATAAGGGATCTCCATCACCTATTTATAGTTTTTTGGTGGTGGAGTGCTGACCCATGGTTTTAGGAAACACATGGTTTAGGGCAGCTGTATAGGGTTTTTTCCTCCTTTTCCTCATTATTTTATATTTTTTATTCCCTTTTTAGGGGGTTTTTGCTATTTTTGGAGGAAAAGGGGGTTTTTTAGCCTTTTTGAGGCTATTTTGAGGGTTTTGTGGCCTTTTGGAGGCTTTTTAGTGGGATTTCCTGGGATTTTAAGGGAAATATGGTAGGAAAATGGACAAATGAGCCATATAATGTGGTAGATGAGGTAGTGAACACTTTTTGGGTGTTAATAGATTGCCCCCTGATGTGCAAGGGCAGGAGCTCATCGTATGGACGATGGACATCATAAGTCATGAATGGTTTTCCTGGGTGTGGAGAGAAGAGAAGAAACAAACTGAGGCCCGGAACAACAATCCCGAACAACTGCGAGAACTAAAAGTACATAACCTCAATAATGGATGAGGAATCATCTGATCATATGGACGAGGCGGGCATTCCCATGCTCGTATCAGGATTAACATAAAAATAACAATGGGGTCCAAAAAATGGGGACCTGACATATACATGACCTCAAAAACTGAATGAGGAATAATCTCAATATATGGACGAGGCGGGCATACCCATGCTCGTATCAAGATACATAAACAGAACTGTGAGGCCCGAAAAAGGGGGACCTGTAAGATACATAGCCACTGTGTACATCATAAGAGTCCATAGGGGACACAAAATCTGGGACATACTGCTGAGCTGATCATGTGGTAACTGAAGAACTGGTGCACTGGAACATCAACAGTGCAGCTGACTGGGGTACCAGAGGAACTGATGAGCTGCTGGATCATAATGATTGGGAGCAATAACCTCGATGGTACACTGAGCTGGAACTGAAATGGGTACTCAAGGAAGCATAGAACTGGATGGCTTCCGAATACAAACGCCAACGCAGCCCGGACATCCACGGGAACATACAACTGGGCGTTCCGAAGTGACTCACCAATGTGCTAGAGTCGGGGAAAATCCTGGGTCTTCGACTAAAAACTGATGGGATATAATCCTACGCGATCCTCAACGATGCGATCAAGGTGCTGAAGTCGAGCATGTGAGGAACAACCACTCGGAGAGGCAATGAGGACTCCTCTCAGAATGATCCGTAGGAACTTACCATAGATGGTGATAAGTCCAAGGCGTAGGGACCTCTGGGCCTATCCTCTGGAATAGAGGAGCTGTCGTCGACAGAGGGAGACCTGCAACTATCAAGGCAATGATGTTTCCTTGACAGGAGCGCGAGGTGAAGAACCGAAATGTGATAGTACTGATGGCAGGACTGACAAACTGTGGGGGGAAAACTGGGCAAGTAGAGTGGGTGGAATCAAACTTCCTTTGTTTAGAGTATGATAATGGGCATGATCTGGCAGCATATGAAACTGACTGAGGGGAAAGGGATCATAGCTATAGTGGATCGGGGAGGGTGACTAGTCTGAGGGAGACTCTAGCTGATATAAAATGGCAGAAAATTGCAGAATACTCTGAACAAAGGCGACCTAATTGGGGGTGCTGCCGAGATGATCGATCGTAGTGCCAGGAGGCACGGGGGGGGACTTCTTCATGGGTTAAGGAACTAGAAGAATTTTGTGTAAAATGATACTGTTGTGTGGATTTTACGAGCCCAGGACAGTTCATGCTCGTGGTTGCTTTCAATTTTAAGGAGTCTGAAAGCGATAAGAAGACTCTGAAATGATGGAATGGTATTGTCGTGTGGATTTTACAAGCCCAGGACAGTTCATGCTCGTGGTTGCTTTCAATTTTAGAGAGTCTGAAAGCAAGTAAGAAGACTCCAGGGGGTTGCTTTTTCGTAGATTTAGTCTCCAAGGCCCAAAGAAGCATAAAAGGATGCAATGAAGAACTCTTCTAGCCGGTGTGACTAGAGTATTGCTTTTTCGTAATTAGTCTACCAGGTCCGGAAAAGGGTTAAACTTATACCAGATAGACGCCCTTTCAGGTACTTTAACGAGCATGAAAGGAAGCAAGATTGCTCGGCGATCTTTTAATTCTTTTCGGAGTTAGAAAAGAGCTTAACGGAAACTCCCTAAGTGCCTTTTTCGTAAAGGACTTGTCCGGCCCGAAAAAGGGATAAAATTATACTGAACAAAAGGAATGGCCAGGCAAGGAGGAAGTGTTTAATCAAGGATCAGTAATGATGACCAAGAACGAGGGTAGGGGGAACACTGGTGGGCCTCCTTGCGGGGTAGATGAAATGGTGGCAAAACAATGAAACATTTGCAGTATGACAGGAGTGAATGGCTCATGTAAAAGTGTGGAACAATCCGATGGCGGCCGATGTGGTGCACAAAACAAGGCAGCAAGGTGTTGGGACACAATGTTGAAACTGTACCAGGTGAGAGCGAGAAATGATCTCAAGCATCATCGCGAGCTCGAAAAAATGAATCCGGCGATATAAAGGGTGTCGAAAACGGAAAACGGCCGATGTGGCACGCAAACCAAGTGGACTGGGGGTGTGTTGGAAAAAAGACCCAAAAAATCTGGGGGTGAGAGCGAGAAATGATCTCAAGCATCATCACCAGCTCGGAAAAATGAATCCGACGATATAAAATATGCGAAAAACGGAGAACGGCCGAGGTGGCACGCAAACCGAGGCGACAGGGTGTCATGTCACGATGTCAATAAAGGTTCTGGTGAGAGCGAGAAATGATCTCAAGCATCATCACGGGCACGGAAATATGAATCCGACAGTGCAAATGGTGCGAAAAACGGAGGTTATAAGGACTCCGGAATGGTCAAAGGAACTAACTAGGTTAAAAAATGGTTGCAAATAAAGGTGAGCCCACCAAGCCAAGGATGCAATGGTAGGGAGAAATGATGACCCGTGGGGGAAGAATACTAGGTGTATCAAATCAAATCTACAAGTGATATGTGACCTCAAAAATGGTTGAGATCACAAGTGTGAAAACGTGATCAGGGTTAATGACTTGCCCCCATGCTATGTGCATGGGGTTTGTGATTATGGATCACATATGTGTGGGTTTGAACAATGGGTTCATTGACATGCTGAGATAGATGTGATGGGGAAGGTTCAAAATGATTGATCGTGCCCCCTATCCCAGGGTCGAGGGAATCTATTATGCCCTTTGACTCAGAGGTGTCAAGGTGGTTCTCTATGATGGCAGGGTCAAGACCAGGCATCTCTGTATAGGACCAAGCAAAGACGTCACAAAATTCTTGGAAGAGTTTTCTGTACTCCTCAATCTCTTGTTCACTGCAGGAGGCTCCTAAGGAAATGCATTCATTGACGCCAGGGGGGTCAGAGATATCTATGTGGATGACGGGTGAGATGTTGGCCATGTTACCCTCCTCGAAGGCATCAGGAGCAGGAATAGGGTCCTTGAACCAGTCGACCTTGGTGGGGAGAAAGTCTTTGGACTCAACCGTGAATTGGGTAGCTATGCTAGAGGAGGATTCTTCTGGGATGAAATAGGAACGGTGGTGCATGTCATCCCAGGGATAATCTGGAGCAGTAAGGGCCTCAAGAATATCCTCATCAGTACGGAAAGTTGGCGTCGTCAAATCGGTTGACGAGGGAATGGTAGTGGAAGAGATCATGTAAATGGTGTTGACCTCCCCGGATGGGGGTGAGATCGGGGGTTGAATCTCTTCAATAGTAGTTGGTGCCGTCTCAAGATCCAAATTGTTGATCTCATAGAGAGCCGCTCTGTAATCCGGGAGATCAGGACAATGATGTGAATAATGCCCGTAAATACTGCATATGGCGCAGGGGTGGTTGGTACGTAGGGACTTATCTTTAGGCTTGGGAGTGGGGTTTAGTTCGACAGTCGGGATGTTGGGGTCATCGTCGAGCATCTGCATGTGTTTCTGTAGGGCTGGTAACTGTGGACACTGGTGAGTCGCATGGCCCAACTCATCGCACAGCGAGCATTTAGGAGGAGCACGAAATACTGGAGGGTTTTTTACTGTCTTGGGAGGTGGTACAGCAGTGTAAGGTTGTGGACCTCTTCCCCCAGTGGGTTTGGGATTAGGAGGGGGAGTCGTGGAGGACGAAGGGGTAGAGACACCAGGAGGTGGCTGAGAGGTAGTAGCCATGGGTTGCACCGGTTGGAGGACGACATCTGGTGTCGGCGGGCGAACGGGAGGCGAAAGATACCATACGGGTAATCCCAAGGTTAACCCAGGGAGGCTGAGGGTAGCCATAACCAGGGCGCTTACTACTCCCAAAGGAGGGACTAGGAAGGGCATAGTGTGGATAGGTGTAACACCAATGTGGCTAGGTACCAGTGGTGGTTTAGGCAACAAGGGTGGCTGATTATTAGGTGGTTGGTTATCGTGGGATAAGGTACATAAGTCAGACACTTCGGGCGTAGATGACGGGGGAGGAATGGATTGAAAGGTGGAGGTCATCGGCGCGTCTGAGTAGACTCCAGGCCCCGTAGAGGAAACAAACAAGGTGGTGGCACGAGAAACAGGTTGTTCAACCATGGGGAGAACATTTTCAGGTGCCGCGGGAGCACTGGGATCATAGTAGGTGAGCTGGTCAACCTTAACCACGCGTCCCTCATGGGGGAACATCATGGTGCGAAAGACGGAAGAGGCAACCGCCTGCATGGCATACATGTAGCTGCGGCCAAGTAAAAGGTTATAATCCAATTGGGCATTGATTACCTCAATGTCAATGAGTACAGTTTTGCCACCTAACTGGACGGGGACATTGGCTAGGAGGCCTTGGGGCTGAGCCGAACGACCGTCGTAGGCACGTAATGCAGTGGTGGACTGCTGGAGAGTAGGGGATCCCAACTTCTGCCATACAAATGTAGACATAACGCATGTGGAGGCACCTTCATCGATGATGCATCGATGGATGACAAGATTCCGAATGGAAACAGAAACTTGGAATGCTAGGGTGGAAGGCAGGCGAGGTTCAGACTGGTCTAAATCAAATGCCATCAAATTCGAATCATTTGGGTCAATCCCCCCAATGGCGGAGAGTAAAGTTTTGCGCTGGGAAGGGCAATTCTTCAAGACTTCTAACGCAGACATGGCTGCGGGAGATTGGGCTAGGTCGTCTACAATGTTGTAGTTTGACACAGCGCATGCATTGGGGTTATTGTTGATACGGCGAAGTGGGAAACGAGGGGCTTTGGCAGCGCCATCTAGTGGAGGTGGAGGAATACGTAATGCTTGATCGGTGGGATGAGCATTAGTAGGTTTATCTGTGGGAGGTACATCAGTGGTGGAGCCATACTGGTTCCGATGAGTCTGGAGGTTGACGTCAGCGGATGACATCATCAACAAGTGGTGAGTTCCCGATTCAAACAAGGGTTGATCGGGAGCAGCGTACGTGATTTGCTGTTGGGGTTGCGCGTTGGCTTGAGGGGAAGCCAACGGCTGATTGTTCATGACCCCTTGGGTTGGTAATGGGTTTTGCAACACCAAAGGTGGCTGCTGAGGTTGAGGGGGGTTAGGAGGCGCCTGAGGAGCTTCCTGCCCTTGGCGGTGGGCATCGTCAACACAGAGTTGGCGAGCTCGCTCTAAGTGTGGGCAAGCGTGCGTGTAGTGTCCATAGACCCCGCAAATAGAACAAGGGTGGTTCGTTCACAAATTGGGGTTTTTAGCCTGCTTGGGCGGGCGATCAGGGTTTTGATTAGCGGGGGCCGCATTGTTGTTGTTAGGTGGATTAGCCGGTTGACCAGCTTGGTCTGCAGGTTGGTTGTTCCCACGATTACGGCCCTTGCCGCGGTTCTGTTGGCCCTGGTTGCATTGGTTGTTCTGGTTTTGCTGCGGGTTTTGTTGGGCGTAAACTTGCCCTTGGGCAGCCGGTGGATTCTGAGGTTGTGCAGGTGCGGGAGCAGGCTGCGGTGGATGATATGCAGGTGGAGGCTGAGCAGGTGCAGCAACTTGAGGAGGTTGTTGATATGGCTGCGGAGTAGGTTGTGTGTTTGCTGCAGGGGCTACCTGTGGTGGATAATAAGTAGATTGGGCTTATGAAGGCGCAGGAGCTAGGGCAGCCTGCTGATGGTAGTAAGGCTGAGGTGCGACTGGGGGGGCATAAGCGGGAGTCGCATGACTGAAGCATTGAGGAGGACATGAGGGTCCGTGGTGGTGGTGATGTGTCATGGGAGCATACGAGTTGGTTGCTCCAGACTGTGAGGTATCCCGCGAAAGGTTGGGGCCAGGGGTAGGACGTGCTATGGAAAATGGTTGGGGATGCGAAGAAACACGGCCAATGATATCG